>OY997268.1:552460670-553710670 GCA_963921465.1 Triticum timopheevii | reverse complement strand
GTATAGCTGTTCCACTAAGGTATAAACCGCTTTAAGTTTGATCAGTGTGTTCTCCTTCAGGTTGATACTCCTGGAGCCTGTATGTGCACAAGCATAATAATCAGCCGAAAGTAATTATTGCAATAGACATTGTAAGGTTACAATGTTTAAGGCCGGCTCACAATAACTTACTAAAGATGGCTGAGACCATTTGAGATATCTGCTGTTTTAAGTCGGATAGTTCGGTTGTTGCTTCGGCAAGAGATGCTTCGGCTATCTCGGCCCGAGTCACCAGAGAAGTTTTCTCATCAGCCCAAGTTTTCTTCTTCGATTCAAATTTCTTCTTTAGCTTCTCATTTTCAGAGACACTAAATTTAAATTTGGAATTAGCCTTCTGCATCTCAAGTTCTTGAGTTTCCAGACGGCTCTTCAGGGCAGCGAGCTCTGATTCAAATTGATTTATGGCAGCCTACATTGACACCAGGTTATGGTAAGGATTATAGTAAGGTAACATTCAAGTCCCGAGCACTTAACAAGTAAAGATACTTGGCACTTGGGGGCTAATGTATGCTGAAGAATTTTTTAACTTTATCCTGCCGGGTCACACATATTAAGTCTCAAGCACCTTACAAGTAATGATACTGGACACTTGGGGGCTAATGTGTATTGCAGATTTAAAAGCTTTATGTGAACCGGGTTAAGTAACTTCTTTTTAAGCCGGATAAATTAACAGGTAAAGCAAATTTCTAAAGTCTACAGCATATTTGTTCATAAGCAATAGACTTGGGGGCTCGTACAGTATGTAAGATTTAGGTGAAAAGTATAAGTTATACCTCAGATTTGTGCTGTATTTGTTTCACCATGTCAATTTCCAGGTCATGGATATTATGAACCTGATTCAGATAACCCGAGACTATATCACCAATGCTTAAGTGAGTGTAATTAGTGATATCCTGCTTGGCTTTTCGGCGTTGGGCTAATTCTTCCTTGGTGGTACATTTGGCAAGGACGGTAGGCCGCCCTGGCTCAACAAACTGAGACTTCACAAATTCAACTTCCGGCTCATTTGTTTTCACCGGGCTAGGAGTCTCCGGGTTACTTGTTTGGAGAGTATCTTCAGCAGGTGGATCAGAGGTTGCCATTGGAATATCATAAGCTGGATTAGGTGGCGGCTGATGGGTAGAATTGTCTGGAGCAGATGTACTGATCACCGGTTCAGCCACGACCGGTTCTTCAGACGGCTTATTCTTCTTTGCCCGTTTACTGGGTTTCACTTGCATACTGTTAACAAAAGCAGAAGGATGAATATGCAAGCATAGGTAAAGCAAAAAGTGCATAAGTTTATATTACCCGGGAGCAGTTTTGAAAGTCGGCATATTTGACTGCATGGATTCGCCGGAAGAAGGAGAGGTATCCTGATAGTTGGAGTCAGATGAATTGAGAGGTTGACGAATTAAGCCTACTAAAGGTAAGACAGAACATAAATCGGAGATAACCTCAGTCCGACGCTTCCTGGTTACATCAGGTAAGCCGGAGGAGAGTTCTGCATCCTTGTTGTTCCGGGCCTGCCTCCGGTTCTCAAACTGTTTTTGCTTCAAAATAAATTGAGGATCTTGATAAGCAAGTGCATGTCAAAATCTTACTTTCCGGGTCACCCTTTGAGTCTTTCGCTTTGGTAAAGGCTCTGAGACGGAGGAGATTATAGTTACCTCTTCATTGGCTGCTCGACTGTTCCCTGTATCCTCCTGAAGGGATAAAATGTCAGATAGGTGATAACAAAGGACTTAAGAAAATTTAAAGATTACATCTTCCTCATCCGAAGAGCTATCCTCCAATCTGAGTAAGTCGGAGGCGCTGGGTTTCTTCTTCTTTGAGGTTCCTACCTTGGCGGCTTTCCTTTTAGCTTTCTTGGTCGTCCTGGCTTGTTTGGCAACTTCATGGTCATATTTGGCTTTCCAAAAGTCATCACCGGCCTGTGGAAAAAGTTAATGATTTATGAGTATCAAGAAAGGTAAAATGTATCCGTAAACATTTGTTATGATTGATAACTTACTGCAGGGGCCGGGTTATTCTTGCAAAATGGAAGTAAGCCAAAGGCGTTGCTCGTCACAGTGCCCTCCTTCAGCAGTTACTAGGTTGTAGCATCCACCACGTCATCTGGTAAGTTGTCAGGGCTATGGCGTAGCGGATCAGTCTTTTCTCCAGTATAAGTACACATTAAGCCGGGACGGCGGCTTAATGGAAGTATACGCCAAGTGACCCAGACTCGAACCAGATCAATGCCGTTTAAGCCATTTCCCAAGAGAGCTTTTATTTTGTTGATGGTAGAATTGAGAGGCATGCATTCAAGGGTTGTCAGCTTGTCTGGTAGCGGATGGTTAGACTCAAGGAGCAGGGCGCGAAAGCCGGGCAAAGGTTTTTTATCAGCCGGAGAAGTGTCCTGACAGTAGAACCACGTCTGGTTCCAAGATTTGGGGTGACTCGGCAACTCAGCATAAGGGAAAAGACAGTCTCTCCGTCGCTGGATTGAGATGCCGCCAAGCTCAAGACTAGGCCCGTTGGCACGTTCATTTTGCCGGTTCATGTAAAAAAGTTCCCTGAACAAAAGCAGACTTGGCTCCTCTCCCAGGTAGACCTCGCAGAAGACTTGAAAATTGCAAATATTTGACACGGAATTGGGTCCGATGTCTTGAGGTCTAAGGTCAAAGAAATTTAAAACCTCTCTGAAGAATTTTGAGCCGGGAGGAGCAAATCCACGGCTCATATGATCCATAAAAATTATTACTTCCCCTGCTTTGGGGTGAGGCTTTTCTTCAGACAGGTCAGGGGCACAGTACGACATGACGTCCTTTTTTGGCAGATGCCCAAACTTTACAAACTCAGCTAGTTTGCTATTGGTCACTATGGATGGAACCCAATTGCAAGTTACAGGGGCCTTAGTAGCCTTAGGAGCCATCACAGCAATTGGCCTATGGAAAAACAAGAAGATTCGGTTCAATTTTAACCCGGGAGGAAAATCTTGATTATTTAAAGTGGCGGCTTAATGAGGGCCCTAATGATATAAGGATGACTGTGCAACAATATTTAAGCCGCTACAAGTATCAAGTGCAATTCAAAAAAATTCCGGGTCATGAGGAGCAGTCAAGGTTCTATGTCATTTATTTAAGCCGGACATCTTGACAGTTGTGTTTCAGGGCATTTACCAGAAGAGGTTTTCCGGGTGATAAAAGCAAGTTTCACAGCTAACAGTTATTACTCTGGATCAAAATATTGCTCTGAAAAGAAAAAATTTCTAGACCTAAAACAGGGCAGAGAAGTTCATGCATTCGAAGAGGGTTTCTGAACAAGAGAAATGAGATCTATTTTATGCAAGATCAACACAAACAGGCACCGCAGCAGTTCTACGTAGTTTTTACGATCTAAACAGGGCATTGGAAGGAACTAGCGAGGGTCTAGCGTCGGGTGGTGATGAACACCGATGAACTCAGCAAGGACCTAATGCAGATCTGAGAAAGGGAATGAGAGGAACTCACGGATGTGGACGAGGTACAGGGGTTCGCCGTTGATCTCTGGTCCGAGTCAGGTTGATGCAGCGGCCTAAGTCGATGAAGACGAGGGGTTCGACAGTGGCGGCGGCAGAGCTCGGGAAGAGGCAAGAGGAAGAAGATGACTGGGGAAAGACCTAGGTCGCCCTATTTATAAGGGAAGACTGGCCAAGAGGGCGCGAAAGACGAGGAGATAACATTTATTATCCAGCGGCTCTGGCGCCTCTCGGGATGGTCAGTAAAGACAAAGATCCATTCAAGATACGACGGAGTAAAAATTAATTTTTATTGAAGATGACATCATGATGATTTAACCCGGATCCAGATGATGACGTCACGGTGGGTTAAAATTCTTCGTTCAAGACAAAAGACTGCAGGATAGTCCATAAGGTATTTTAAGATTGACATGAACAGGTTCAAATCAATCTGGGGCCTAATGTTGGGGATATAGCTATTTCTGTAAGCCGCCCAGGAGGGTCCGGGTTACGCAAAGAGGACTCACCAGAGAGAAGCCCAAGACCAAAGTATGAAGATGGAGGTTCATAGAGAGCTTAAGGCCCGCAGGCGACTTAAGGCCCGTTGTAATAAACCGCTGTAATAATATTACTTGTATCATAAGGTAGACTTAACTAGTCACCGAGCCGGACATTGTTTATAAGCCGGTCGGGACTCTGTAAGCCGCAGGGCGTCGACTCGTGTATATAAGGGGACGACCCGCTGGCGGATTAGGGCAAGAAACAACTGATCGAGAGCCAGGCATAGTGTATCTCGCTCCCTGGTCATCGAAACATCAATACCAACCCAACTAGACGTAGGCCTTACCTTCACCGTAAGGGGACGAACTAGTATAAAACCCCTTGTGTCCTTTGTCCCGATTAACCCCTTCAAGCTTCCTAGTTGCGATGGCTCCACAACTAAGTCCTTTCACGAGGACATCTAACGTGACAATTCCACGATGGTTATTCATTTAAATCAGAGAATAATGGTTGTTCTATTTATATGAGTAATATCTTTTATGGTCATGCACCCTTGAAGAGTGGTCTATTTTTACTAAATCTCGATAGTAGAGATACACATATTCATAATTTTGAAACCAAAAGATGCAAAGTTGATAATGATAGTGCAACTTATTTGTGGCACTGCCGTTTGGGTCATATTGGTGTAAAGCGCATGAAGAAACTCCATACCGATGGACTTCTGGAATCACTTGATTATGATTCACTTGGTACTTGCAAACCGTGCCTCATGGGCAAGATGACTAAAACGCCGTTCTCCGGAACTATGGAGCGAGCAACAGGATTGTTGGAAATCATACATACTGATGTACGTGGTCCAATGAACATTCAGGCTCGTGGCGGGTATCGTTATTTTCTCACCTTCACAGATGATTTAAGCAGATATGGGTATATCTACTTAATGGAACATAAGATTGAAACATTTGAAAAGTTCAAAGAATTTCAGAGTGAAGTGGAAAATCATCATAACAAGAAAATAAAGTTTCTACGATCTGATCATGGAGGAGAATATTTGAGTTAGGAGTTTGGTTTACATTTGAAACAATGCGGAATAGTTTCGCAACTCACGCCACCCGGAACACCACAACGTAATGGCGTGTCCGAACGTCGTAATCGTACTTTACTAGATATGTTGCAATCTATGATGTCTCTTACTGATTTACCGCTATCGTTTTGGGGTAATGCTTTAGAGACGTCCGCATTCACATTAAATAGGGCACCATCAAAATCTGTTGAGATGACGCCTTATGAACTGTGGTTTGGCAAGAAACCAAAGTTGTCATTTCATAAAGTATGGGGCTGCGATGCTTATGTGAAGAAACTTCAACCAGATAAGCTCGAACCCAAATTAGAGAAATGTGTCTTCATAGGATACCCAAAGGAGACTATTGGGTACACCTTCTATCACAGATATGAAGGCAAGACTTTTGTTGCTAAATTCAGATCCTTTCTAGAGAAGGGATTTCTCTTGAAACAAGTGAGTGGGAGGAAAGTAGAACTTGATGAGGTAACTGTACCTGCTCCCTTATTGGAAAGTAGTTCATCACAGAACCCGGTTCCTGTGACAACTACACCAATTAGTGAGGAAGCTAATGATATTGATCATGAAACTTCAGATCAAGTTACTACCGAACCTTGTAGGTCAACTAGAGTAAGATCCACACCAGAGTGGTACGGTAATCCTATTCTGGAGGTCATGTTACTTGACCATGGCAAACCTACAAACTATGAGGAAGCGACGATGAGCCCAGATTCCGCAAAATGGCTTGAGGCCATGAAATCTGAGATGGGATCCATGTATGAGAACAAAGTATGGACTTTGATTGACTTGCCCGATGATCGGCAAGCCATCGAGAATAAATGGATCTTCAAGAAGAAGACTGACGTTGATGGTAATGTTACTGCCTACGAAGCTCGACTTGTTGCAAAAGGTTTTCGACAAGTTCAAGGGGTTGACTACGATGAGACTTTCTCACCCGTAGCGATGCTTAAGTCTGTCCGAATCATGTTAGCAATTGCCGCATTTTATGATTATGAAATATGGCAAATGGATGTCAAAACTGCATTCCTGAATGGATTTCTAGAAGAAGAGTTGTATATGATGCAACCAGAAGGTTTTGTCGATCCAAAAGGTGCTAACAAAGTGTGCAAGCTCTAGCGATCCATTTATGGACTGGTGCAAGCCTCTCGGAGTTGGAATAAACGCTTTGATAGTGTGATCAAAGCATATGGTTTTATACAGACTTTTGGTGAAGCCTGTATTTACAAGAAAGTGAGTGGGAGCTCTGTAGCATTTCTGATATTATATGTAGATGGCATATTGTTAATGGGAAATGATATAGAATTTCTGGATAGCATAAAAGGATACTTGAATAAAAGTTTTTCAATGAAAGACCCCGATGAAGCTGCTTACATATTAGGCATCAAGTTTTATAGAGATAGATCAAGACACTTAATTGGACTTTCACAAAGCACATACCTTGATAAAGTTTTGAAAAAGTTCAAAATGGATCAAGCAAAGAAAGGGTTCTTGCCTGTATTACAAGGTGTGAAGTTGAGTCAGACTCAATGCCCGACCACATCAGAAGATAGAGAGAAAATGAAAGATGTTCCCTATGCTTCAGCCATTGGCTCTATCATGTATGCAATGCTATTTACCAGACCTTATGTATGCTTAGCAATAAGTTTAGCAGGGAGGTACCAAAGTAATCCAGGAGTGGATCACTGGACAGCGGTCAAGAATATCCTGAAATACCTAAAAAGGACTAAGGATGTGTTTCTCGTTTATGGAGGTGACAAAGAGCTAGTCGTAAATGGTTACGTTGATGCAAGCTTTGACACTGATCCGGATGATTCTAAATCGCAAACCGGATACGTGTTTATATTAAACGGTGGAGCTGTCAGTTGGTGCAGTTCTAAACAAAGCATCATGGCAGGATCTACATGCGAAGCGGAGTACATAGCTGCTTCGGAAGCAGCAAATGAAGGAGTCTAGATGAAGGAGTTCATATCCGATCTAGGTGTCATACCTAGTGCATCGGGACCAATGAAGATCTTCTGTGACAATACTGGTGCAATTGCCTTGGCAAAGGAATCCAGATTTCACAAGAGGAGCAAGCACATCAAGAGACGCTTCAATTCCATCCGGGACCAAGTCCAGGTGGGAGACATAGAGATTTGCAAGATACATACGGATCTGAGTGTTGCAGACCCGTTAACTAAGCCTCTTCCACGAGCAAAACATGATCATCACCAAGGCTCCATGGGTGTTAGAATCATTACTGTGTAATCTAGATTATTGACTCTAGTGCAAGTGGGAGACTGAAGGAAATATTCCCTAGAGGCAATAATAAAGTTATTATTTATTTCCTTATATCATGATAAATGTTTATTATTCATGCTAGAATTGTATTAACCGGAAACATAATACATGTGTGAATACATAGACAAACATAATGTCACTAAGTATGCCTCTACTTGACTAGCTCGTTAATCAAAGATGGTTGTGTTTCCTAACCATAGACATGAGTTGTCATTTGATTAACGGGATCACATCATTAGGACAATGATGTGATTGACTTGACCCATTCCGTTAGCTTAGCACTTGATCGTTTAGTATGTTGCTATTGCTTTCTCCATGACTTATACATGTTCCTACAACTATGAGATTATGCAACTCACGTTTACTGGAGGAACACTTTGTGTTCTACCAAACGTCACAACGTAACTGGGTGATTATAAAGGAGCTCTACAGGTGTCTCCAAAGGTACATGTTGAGTTGGCATATTTCGAGATTAGGTTTTGTCACTCCGATTATCGGAGAGGTATCTCTAGGCCCTCTCGGTAATGCACATCACTATAAGACTTGCAAGCAATGTAGCTAATGAGTTAGTTACGGAATGATGCATTACATAACGAGTAAAGAGACTTGTCAGTAATGAGATTGAACTAAGTATTGAGATACCGACGATCAAATCTCGGGCAAGTAACATACTGATGACAAAGGGAACAACGTATGTTGTTATGCGGTTTGACCGATAAAGATCTTCGTAGAATATGTAGGAGCCAATATGAGCAACCAGGTTCCACTATTGGTTATTGACCGGAAACATGTCTCGGCCATGTCTACATACTTATCGAACCCGTAGGGTCCGCACGCTTAAAGTTAGATGACAGTTATATTATAAGTTCATGTATTTTGATGTACCGAAGATAGTTCGGAGTCCTGGATGTGATCACGGACATGACGAGGAGTCTTGAAATGGTCGAGACATGAAGATTGATACATTGGACGACTATATTCGGACACCGGAATGGTTCCGGGGGTTATCGGATATATACCGGAGTACCGGGGGATTACCGGAACCCCCCAGGGGGTTAATGGGCCTCATGGGCCCAAAGTGGAGAAGAGGAGGGGCGGCCAGGGCAGGCCGCATGCCCCCTCCCCCTCTAGTCCGAATAGGACAAGGAGGGGGGCCGGCGCCCCCCTTTCCTTCCTCCCCTCTCTCCTTTCCTTCCCCCTCTCCTACTTGGACAAGGAAAGGAGGGAGTCCTACTCCCGGTGGGAGTAGGACTCCTCCTGGTGCGCCCCCTCCTGGCGGGCCGCCCCCTCCTGGTGGGCCGCCCCCTCCCCCTTGCTCCTTTATATACGAGGGCAGGGGGCACTTCTAGACACAACAACAATTGATCCTTGAGATCTCTTAGCCGTGTGCGGTGCCCCCTCCACCATAATCCACCTCGATAATATCGTAGCGATGCTTAGGCGAAGCCCTGCGTCGGTAGAACATCATCATCGTCACCATGCCGTTGTGCTGACGGAACTCTCCCTCGACACTCGGCTGGATCGGAGTTCGAGGGACGTCATCAAGCTGAACTTGTGCAAGAACTCGGAGGTGTCGTGCTTTCGGTGCTTGATCGGTCGGGCCATGAAGACGTACGACTACATCAACCGCGTTGTGCTAACGTTTCTGCTTTCGGTCTACGAGGGTACGTGGACAACACTCTCCCCTCTTGTTGCTATGCATCACCATGATCTTGCGTGTGCGTAGGATAATTTTTGAAATTACTATGTTCCCCAACAAGATGTTTCTGTCTAATTGCAGGGACAAGAAGAGCCAAGTGTTGTGTTAGAAGATCTTATGGTGGACAACATGATTGCCCAGGTATAAATTATTGCATAATCAGTTGCTTTTATTTCCTGTTTTTCAAGTATCATATATTTGAGAGAGAACATTAACTTGTCATACATTGTGCAGATGCCAACACCAACGGTTGTTCAATAGAGTCCACTACCTTATTTTGGGTTTCTCACTGCTTCCCAAGTGATGCTCAACCAGAGTAATGCTAGTCAAGGTAGTCAAGCTAGCTCAAGCACCATTAGGCCAGGTGAGTTGGCACAGAAGCTGGAGGCAATGAAAAATCAGAAATACAGGGAGCTGGAGGAGAGGAAGCAAGCCATCCTTGCTTCTAGGAGGGAAGAAGAATTGAAAAAAGCTCAAGACATATCAAGAAAGAAATAGGAGCTAGCACAGAAGAAATCAGAACTGGCTGAGAGAAGAAGATTGGCTGCACTGGAGAGGAGTGCCAAAAGAAGAGAAGAAGTAGAGATAAACAACAAAGCTCAAGCTGAGACCAGACAAATTATTGCAGGAACAATGAAGAGTATAGCTGCAGAGAAGAAGGCAAAGCAAGAAGCTGAGAGAAGAGCTACTGATGAGAAGAAGGAGGCACAAAAGAAAGCAGATAGGGAAGCAGTTGCTGCAAAGAAAGAAGAAGAGAAGAGAAAAGCTGCTGCACAGAGAGAAGAAGAGAAGAAACAAGCTGCTGCTAGAAAATAAGAAAAGAAGAAACAAGCTGCTGCTAGGAAAGAAGAAGAGAAGAAGTTGGCTGCTGCTCAGAAAGAAGAGGAGAAGAAGTTTGCTGCTGCTAAGAAATAGCTGGAGAAGAGGCCTGCTACAAAAATAAAGCCAAGTTGGCTTGCCAATGAAGCTGATTATCCCAACAAATCAGCAAGATCATCAATGTTTGATGTCTTTAGGTAGTTTGCAAGATATGCCTATTTATGATCATGTAGGAGCTGTTCAAATCAACATGTATGGTACTTGTGTACTCATTTTAGTGGATGATTGTGTTTACTACTCTGCATGAATGATGATGTTTAGTTCTTTTGGTGGATGACCATGTTTGGTCTTCTTAATTTAGTCCAATTGAGCATTTTAATGCCATTTTCTCTTCTATTGTGCTGATCACATATTGGGACTTCACATTCAAAGCTGGTACTGCTTATTGTACCAAGAAATTGTTGATGATCATTAAAATGCCACTTAACTTTGCTAGTTAGAACAACACATCTTGATAAAGGATGATCATGCACATTGTATCAACAGTTTCTCTGCATGCCACTTAACTTTCTCTTCACCAAAAGTGTCAAATGAAGAGAAACTATTGATGATCATCAATGTAGAACATCACATGCACAATCATCTACATTGCCACTTAACAATCATCTACTTCAACATTGCCACTTGATAAAGGATCACCAACACACAGAACAATTGACAAATATCATGGTTCATAATGGAAAGAAAAATGGACTGATTAATTGACATTGAACAACACAAAGTATTGACAATTCCGCTTAACTTTCCATTGCAACATGCTGAAACCATTACAAGATAGGACAGACACTAACATTAGGGTTCACCAGGATTCAGCACAACCATTACAAGATAGGACACAAAATAACTAACAGCAGAACCTAGCAACACCAGAACATCATCTTCTTCACTTCTTCAGCATGACCACCACCAATGCTGCAACACTTAGCACCACCACAACACCAATCAGCATCTTCATGACCATCGACAGCTCTCTCCCAAGCATCATTAGTGTAGCAGCTTGCTGCCTGGTCATCAGATTGGCAGTTCCATCTACTGCCTGCTCATTCTTCTTCAAAACCTTCTTCACATTGCTGACAGATCCATTCATATAGAACAGTTCTTGTGCTTTCAGAAGCTCCTCCCGGCGTTCCTTAGCCGCACCAATAGCATCCACAGCCGCATCGCCAGTGAGATACTGCTTGTCAACTAGGTGCTCAACATACTCCAACTCCCACCTCCAGAAATCACAATTGACCTATCCAAACCCAAATCACATCAAGAATGTAAATCGAACAACATAACTCACCCCATGCATATGGCACTTGTAGAAGACCCATTCGTCGTGCTTCTCGGTGGTGGAGATGTACATGCGCACCTTCTCCTTGCAGGTCGGCCAGCGGGCCAGCGGCAGCGCCAGCGCACGACGGCGAACAACAGTGGAGGAGGAGCTGGCGGCAGACATGAGCACCAGAGGGTAAAGAACTACCCTCCTCGGTGGCGGCGGCAAGGTGAGGCAGAGGAGAGCGACGGGAGGAAGGTAGGCGGAGCAGAGCAACGGGAGGGGGCCGCACAAGGGATTTGACGGGGTGGAGCTCCGGGTTAGGGATTTGAGGATGGGGATTTTTGCACTTTTACAAAAAGACCCTCCATGCAAGATTGGCCGAAACGAAACGACCAATGTGGCGGTCAATAGTTGGTCAAACCCACCGCCTACCCACCGTGTACGTGCTATAGTGACCGTATTTTCACGTCACATCATATTTAGTGATCGTATCGAGCGTATTCCTAAGTTCAGTGACCGTATCGTGCTTCAGCCGCAACTATTAGTGACCACGAGTGTATTTATCTCTTTAATCTAACTAAAGTTGGTACAAAGTTGGGTCATCTATTTTGGAACGGAGGGAGTATGAATGTAAATTTACAATGACATTTTCATCTGACAACTGATCGATGAATTAATACAGATCTAGCGCACGCTTGAAAAACATTTTGTCGGGGTGGAACAAGTGAAAACTCCGACTAATCCAGATGGAACGAGCACGAGGTCAGTCGAATATGTTGTTTTGAAATATGAGGTGTAACCATTACCGTTGATTGAAGACACCTCGTCCCGACCCGCTCCCGCGAGCGGGAGGGGCAAACTCTAAATCGCGCCGCCGCCGTCCTTCTCCTCGCGACCCCCTCCCTCGCCGCAGCCAGAGCGCGCCGCTGTGCAAAGCTTGGTCGGCGTAGGCGGCGGTAGGATCTCTTTCCTCCCTCGGCGGTCCTGCAGCGCGGGATGTGTTGACCTCCTCGGGACGCGGTGCTCGTGCGGGGAGCAGCGCTGCGGACGGCCGTGGGCGTTGTGGCGGCTGCGCTGGCCCGACCTGTTGTGTAGCGGCGGGGCTGCGAGCGGCAGGTGCGGGGGGCTTCGGGCGGCGGCGACGGGCGGATCTTGTGGCCGCGGTGGCTGCATTGCGGCTGGGCGCAAGTGGAGGGGGCTTGGTCTGTGGTCTGCGTCGTACGCGGCCATCCTTGGGCCAGACCTCTAGCTAGTCGGGGTTGGCTGCGATTGGCTGCCCTTGGCCTAGCGCCGGTGCAGCCATGTTGGCAGCGTGCGGGCTCCAAGAAGGTCCCGTGGGGCTGCACCTCCCGGCGACATCTTTTGGTGGCGGGGTTGGCGGTCGGAGGTGCGGCCGGTGGTTGTGTGCTCTGTCGGGCCTTCGGCTTGGTCCCGGTGAGCGACTCGGGTAGGGCAGCGACCCGGCGTGGTGGCTGCTCTGGTCGTGGGATGCGACGACACACGGAGGTATGGTGTGGCCTTCCTGCTGCCTAGTGTCTACACGTTAGCTTGGCGGTCCCGGCTGCACCGACGGTTGGCTTCTTCGTCAGCGTCGGCTCATTTGCAGGTGGACTGTTTTGGCCTTCGATCCCTCCCCTCGACGCTCGGGTACTACTTTCGTCAAAGGTCCTGCCCTCTCCCAGTTGTAGACCATCACCTGCCTCGCGCTCGGTGCTGCAGGACCAAGCTCGTCCCGCGCCCGGTTGTTTGAGCGAGCTCGTCTCGCACCCGGCAGCAGGACTATGCTTGTCTCGCGCCCGGCTGCAGGACCATTGAGGGAGTCCCGGATTAGGGGGTGTCCGGTTAGCCGGACTACCATCATCAGCCGGACTATCATCATCGATCGGACTCCAAGACTATGAAGATACAAGATTGAAGACTTCGTCCCGTGTCCGGATGGGACTTTCCTCGGCATGGAAGGCAAGCTTGGCGATACGGATACATAGATCTCCTACCATTGTAACCGACTCTATGTAATCCTAGCCCTCTCCGGTGTCTATATAAACCGGACGGCTCTAGTCCGTAGGACACAACAACAACCATTACAATCATACCATAGGCTAGCTTCTAGGGTTTAGCCTCCTTGATCTCGTGGTAGATCCACTCTTGTAAACATCCACAATATCAATATCAATCTAGCAGGACGTAGGGTTTTACCTCCATCAAGAGGGCCCGAACCTGGGTAAAACATCGTGTCCCTTGTCTCCTATTACCATCCGCCTAAGACGCACAGTTTGGGACCCCCTACCCGAGATCCGCCGGTTTTGACACCGACATTGGTGCTTTCATTGAGAGTTCCTCTGTGTCGTCACCGATAGGCTTGATGGCCTCCTCAATCGACAATGACGCAGTCCTGGGTGAGACTTTTCTCCCCGGGCAGATCTTTGTATTCGGCGGCTTCGCACTGCGGGCCAACTCACTTGGCCATCTAGAGCAGATCGAAAGCTACGCCCCTAGCCGTCAGCTCAGGTTTGGAAGCCTAAACTTCACGGCCGATATCTGCGGGGACTTGATCTTCGATGGATCTGAGCCACAGCCGTGCGTGCCGCGCTGCCACGACGGGCACGACCTAACTCTGCCGCCGGACAGCACCTTGGAGGCCACACACGAATCCGCTCTGACCCATAGTCCGGAGCCGATCGCACAGATCGAGGACGGATGGCTGGACACCGCCTCGGGAGCTGCAACTTCTACAGTGATGGAGCCGAACACTTACCTTGTCCCGCATAAAGCCCATGACTCCGAGGTGCCGGACCCCCTGCCGGACTCCGAACCTCCTACGCCCCTGCCAGTCGAATCCGATTGGGCGCCGATCATGGGATTCACCGCTGCGGACACCTTTCAGCACTCACCCTTCGGTGATATCTTAAATTCGCTGAAGCATCTCTCGCTATCCGGAGAGCCCTGGCCGAACTATGGCCAGGATGGTCGGGACGCGGACAATGAAGAAATTCAGAGCCCACCCACCACCCACTTCGTAGCCACCATCGATGATCTAACCGACGTGCTAAACTACGACTCCGAAGACATCAACGGTATGGACGATGATGCCGGAGACGATCAAGAACCAGCACCTACAGGGCACTGGAAGGCCACCTCGTCACATGACATATATATGGTGGACACCCCAAAGGGAAGCGATAACGAGGAACAACGGGACGCGACAGAGGATAATCCCGCCGATAAACAACCAAAACGGCGACGTAGAAGCCGCCCTAAGTCCCGCCTCGATCAAAGCAACATTCCTAACGACCCAGCGATAGAGCAGGGCAAACCAGCGGACGACGAACATACAACCAAGCAACCATCCGAACAGGACGAACCGGATAATCAAACCCTTCACGGAGCAATCAACAGTCCGGACACACCACCGGAGCATAAGAACCTTCACAAAAGACTCGTCGCCGCTGCAAGAAGTTTGAAGAAGGAAAAATGGAAGCTCAAAACAGCGGAAGACATACTCAGAATGAAGTGGAGCAAAGTACTCAAGACCGCAGACAAATATGGCAATGGCCATCAAACAAAGAGCTACCCGAAGCGCAAGCTGCTGCCAGAATTTGACGAGGAAGCCATAGAGCCCTCACAGTCAAAAAATAAAGAGGCCGCCTTGCCGGATAGACGGCCAGATGATAGGCCAAAAGCGACAAGCGGCACCGCACACAAGCCGACTTATGATCCTGGGAAAACGGACGGCCCAACTAGGTCCATTTGCGGGCCAAAAAAGAGGGCCCCAGGAAGTAACACAACACGACAAGTGTTCGAAGACAGCGGCACACCCAAATACAGGGGCGCCGCACACCCGCTATGTTTTACCGATGAGGTGCTGGATCATGAATTTCCAGCAGGGTTCAAACCCATAAACATAGAGGCATACGACGGCACAACAGACCCCGGAGTCTGGATAGAATACTACCCATACACATGGCCAGAGGAGATGATCTCCACGCCATAAAATACCTACCCCTCAAGCTCAAAGGGCCAGCTCGGCATTGGCTCAAAAGCCTCCCAGAAAACACTGTTGGAAGTTGGGAAGAGCTTGAGGACGCGTTTAGAGCAAATTTTCAAGGGACTTATGTCCGCCCTCCGGATGCAAACGATCTGAGTCATATAACCCAACAGCCCGGAGAGTCAGCGCGCAAATTCTGGAATAGGTTCCTTACCAAAAAGAACCAAATAGTCAACTGTTCGGACGCGGAAGCCTTAGCAGCTTTTAAACACAACGTCCGAGACGAATGGCTCGCCAGACACCTCGGTAAAGAGAAGCCAAGAACAATGGCCGCGCTAACAAGCCTCATGACGCGCTTTTGCGCAGGAGAAGACAGCTGGCTAGCAAGATGCAGCACCAGCGACCCGAGTACATCTGAGACCAGAGATGGAAACAGAAAATCACGGCGCAGGAAAGATCAGCGCCGGAATAAAGAAAAAAGCCCAAAGGGCACGGCGGTCAACGCCGGAGTCAAAAGCTCGCGGCCAAACAATAAAACACTGCCTCTTAAGGACAACAGCGACAACCTATCAAATTTAAACAAAATTTTAGATCGGATATGTCAAATCCACAGTACCTCCGGAAGGCCTGCAAACCATACCAACCGAAATTGTTGGGTTTTTAAATAGTCCGGCAGACTCAACGCCGGACACAAGGGGCTCGATGCGCCAAGCGAGGATGATGACGAACCCCACCAGCAGAGCACCGGAAGTCAAAAGACTTTCCCACAAGAAGTCAAAACAGTAAACTCACTTCATGTGATAGTACGGAAAACCAACACGGCACTCGCTAAGACAAGTGTCGCACGGTCCACCCCAGCGGAACACCGAGATTGGATGTCAAAGCCAATCACTTTCGACCATCTGGATTAGTCCAGAAGTATCCGGAACGCAGGATAGACTGCCCTGATATTGGATCCCATAATAGACGGACTGCAATTCATGCAGGTTTTGATGGACGGCGGCAGTGACTTAAACCTGCTATATCCGGACACAATCCGCAAGTTGGGATAGACCCTACTACAATTCGGCATAGCCGCACTTCCTTCAAAGGAGTGGCGCCAGGCCCTTACGCCAGGTGCACAGGTTCATTACTACTAGAAGTTGTGTTCGGGTCACCTGACAACTTCCGACGAGAAAAGCTAACCTTTCATGTCGCCCCATTTAAAAGTAGCTATCAAGCATCACTGGGAGGGGAAGCTTTCGTCCGCTTCAATGCAATACCACATTATGCGTCTCTTAAGCTTAAAATGCCCGGTCCACGTGGCATTATTTCATTAAAAGGTCGCCCGAGACCCCGGACACGGCTGGACGAGTCCGGAATAAATAAGCTAGGGGCTACCTAGCCGCACACCCCTTCACAAGGGTTTGTACATATAAGCCATAATGAGCTAGCATAGGCTCAGCTTTATTAATCTATATTTCAATTTTTTATGCACTTTCTCGCACGATTTCTTTTCAAACTAAGTTCCTCTCTTTTTACAGATGAACAGCGTGCACACCCGTCCAGGATACGGCACAACGGAGACACAGGCGCAGACGTGCAGTAGGGACCCGTTGCAAGGACTCTTTTCAGACTAAGACCCTACGTAAACCTTTCTTACTGTCTCTTGTTGCTATAATCCCCTGGTTTCTCATTATAACCAGAGTGGAGACTAGCGTTTTTGCATAGGCCGCGCCAGAAGAACTTGCCCGTACCTGGACACAAGGGGCTTAGGGCATTGTTTTGCCCGCCATTGTAAAGACCGAACACCTTCGGGAGTGTTCGGCGTCTCGAGTTAGGCCTTATATGCATCAGCTCCGAATCATGTCTTTGGTCAAATGTTGGATTTGCCCGGCTCCTGTGTTTTGCTGCCTTACGTTCCGTATCATCGGCTAACGTGGCACCAGGAGAACTACTGCGATTGTGCCCCAGTTCGGCTGGGCGAGCACCTCAGTAGAGAAAGCCGAAAACTGACTGTCATGATACAACGAGAACTGGTCAACCACTCGATCGACCATGGGAATGTTTAGAATTCCTCCGCTTTGTCGAAGGGCCGTTTCCCGGTCAGGCACATATGCGCCCCAAATTCGGAGAGCGCGGTGCCCCCAGGGGCTATCTCGTAGCCCCACCCTCGAACTCCATGGCTAAGTGAAAGTGATAAAGCATTATAGTCCGGTTGCCTCGTTTGCTACGCTACCACCTCCTTTACAGGACCGAGACGTCGGGTTAAGTGTGAAAACACGCTATTTTTTGCGAACACCCCCGCACCTTGTGCGTGGGGGCTGAAGCCGACGACTGCCATCTTTCAGGTTATACACACGTATACATGAACGGCCGCATAGGAGATATTCTATTACTTGAACGCACAAGTATAAAAGGCGCTTACATCATAAATATTGTTTTACATCATAAAAACGTTCATTCGAACGTAACATTTTTTGAGCACTGTGACTCTATTACACGAGCACCACGCAGCACTTCGCCAAAATAGTGCTCGGCGGGTAACCGGTTATCGTCCGAACCCGGGGTCGCAACAGCGGTGGCATCCATCTCTGTCCAATGTGTCTTCACACGGGCGAGTGCCATCCGCGCACCCTCTATGCAGGCCGACCGCTTCATTGCCTTCATATGCGGCACCGCCCCAAGAAATTGCTCCAATAAGCCAAAGTAACTCTTCGGCTCGGGCCTATCCAGCCAGACATGGGTCACTATATCCGTCATAGCAAGCCCGGACAACCTATTTAGCTCAGCCCACTCGGCCAAATGGTCGGTCAGCGGAAGTGAACACTCTGGACTATGGAATTGAGACCAAAATAGCTCTTCCGTCTTGTGATCCTTCTGGCTTCGAAAATGCACAACGGCATCCACCGCACTCGCTGCTAAGTCCATATAAGGGTCCTCTGGACCCCACAATTGGCCCAGATGAGCATACTTTGGATCCGTAAACCTTCGGAGCAGCAGAAAAGGCTTGCCAGCTACAATATCTCCAGCCTGGCGCAGCTCTTCCTTTATAGCCCGCATTGCAGAGCGGGCATCCTTGGCTTCGGCGGTGGCCTTCCCCAGGTCTTCTTGCCCCGCTAGGCGCTCCTTCCCAAGAGCCTCATTGCGGTCGGTAGCATCTTTTAACTTCACGGCCATTTCGGCCATCTCTTCCCTGCTCCGGCAGTGTGCGGCCCTTTCGGCCGCTAACTCCTCGGCCGCCCTCGAGGCCGCTGCATTACTCCTTCTGGCCTGCTCCTTGGCTTGAGCAAGTTCGGTCCGAAGGCTCTCCACAGCAGCGGCACTATCTGCATTTCACACACATGTTGTAAGGAGCTGGCTTCGGCTCCCTTACCAAGTGACCGCATAGAAACACTTACCTTGCGACTCATCAAGTCGCCTGTTGACCAGCGTGATGTCCGCATCCGCAACAGCGAGTTGCCGCTTTAGTTCAGCAACTCCATCAGTCCGGCTGGCCCCCGGACGACCCGCCACCTGCATCGGCACGGCAGAAATTTAAACCTGCGATTTTGATCCTCGGCACGCTGTCGATTTCGACAACCTACCGAGTCTCAGGGGCTACTATCTATATAGGGCGCATTCTATATGCAAAATTGTTAAAAGGTGTGTCATTTTTACGTACCTCAAACCCCGCCAGCAAACTCCTGACGGCATTATGCAACCCGCCTTCGGCGGACGAAATCCTTTCAATCACCATGCTCATCAATGCGTGGTGATCTTCTAAGATAGACGCCTTCTCAAGCAGATCCTTCAGCCGTACACCAGTTGGCGCCGAACTATCCGGCTTTGCCAAACCCGGGGGCTCCCTCCGCGACGACACTTCAGGCTCGTCCGCCCTATCCGACGGCGCCCCGGACGGAGGCGTCTCGCTCTCCATCATCTCCGGACGAAGGTCCTCCGAAGACGAGCTCATTTGCGAAGGACGGAGATCCGAACTACAAGGTAAAAACTTTAGTTATCCTCAGAAGCACAAATAGGGATGTCCCTTATTATGAAACTCCTTTCTTTCTACTTACGGCTCGTTGGAGGGCTGATTCTTTAAGGGAGATTGTGCGGCCGGGGCCTCCCCGGACGCAGGACCCTCTGGCGAAGATTTCTTCCCCCGTTTAGGGGCTTTTGCCCCCGGGTCCTCGGAGGCAGACCTCTTCTCCCCTTGGAGGGAGGGATTCTCGATCCCCCCTCTTTCAAGAGTCTCCTTAGGCGAGGCAGTAGCTTTCCCCTTCGCCTTCCTCTGGAGGCGCAACCTCAAGCATCCGGACCAGCACGGAATCCGGCGCGGTCTCGGGGAGGGGGGCCGGACACCATATCAATTTTGCTTCCGCTATCCACTCCTGTGTAGAAGGAAGTTGGTCATAAGGCGAATCACCGAAAGGCAAACAAACGGTATGTCCGGACTTGGAACTACTTACTTGAGTATCCGGGCGATTGCAGCTTAGGCCAGCATCCTCGGTCAATTCCGGACGCACCTCTTGCGATCCGAAGAATAATTTGTACATCCCTAGGGGTGTCATACCCATGAAGTGTTGAAGAATCCGTGGGCCCTCCGGATTGAACTCCCACAGCCGGAGAGGGCGGCGTTTACAGGGCGGGAGACGCCTAATCAGCATAACCTGCATTACCACCACCATATCAACCTCCCTCGTTTGGAGATCTCCAATCCGGCCCTGCAGTAGGGGCACGTCCTTTGACGGCCCCCAGTTGAGCCCTTGGGTGACCCATGACATCAACCGTCGTGGAGGTCCCGGGCGGAATAAGGGCGGCGGCTTTTGTCTGCGGCCCCTCGGAACGGTAATATAGAACCACTCTTGCTGCCACAGGCCGAGCTCCTCTTGGAAGGAGCTAGCGGGCCACGGCGCATCGGCCCTCCTACTTATGGCCGCCCCGCCGCACTCCGCTTGACGCCCCCCGATCATCTTTGGCACCACATTGAAGGTCTTCAGCCACAGGCCGAAGTGAGGGGTGACGCGGAGGAAGGCTTTGCAGACGACAATAAATGCGGAAATATGGAGGATGGACTCCGGAGCCAAATCATGGAATTCCAACCCATAGTAAAACATGAGCCCTCTCACAAAAGGATCCATCGGGAAGCCTAAACCCCGATGGAGGTGGGATACAAAAACGACATACTCGCCGGGCTCAGGGGTGGGGATGGCCTGCCCTTCGACAGGTAGCCTGTGCGAAATCTCATAAGCCAGGTACTTGGCCTCCCGCAGCTTTAGCACGTCCTCCTCCGTGACGGAGGAGGGCATCCACCGGCCCTGGAGGTCGAACCGGACATCGTTGAAGGTCCGAAGCGCTCAAATCTGGAGCTCTTGGTGCTGGAACTTGGAGCGGGGAGAGGATTCGATGGAGGATTGAAGAAAAGAAACGAGCCTTGGTCCCGTTATAAGGAGGGAGAATACCACGAGCCGTCTCCATGACCGTTTGGGACTCGCCTTCGATAGAGGGGGCGTGGCGACGGGCGCGGTTGGGTTACCCATGTCCGTATTGATGAGAATCCCGGATTAAGGGGGAACACGATCTCTGCTTCGACAAGACGTGCCAAGGAAACCGCTTCGCTAAACGCGCTGAGGTGGTAGAGTAAAAAAAACGATTCGAGTAATGGCTTGGTAGTGGCGTGACGTCGTGCCGCAAAAAATGTTAGCAGATTGAACTTGTGTATATATTATTCTCTCTACGGTGGAATGTGGAATTTATTTTGCAGAGCCGGACACTATCCTGGTGTTCACAATCTTCTATCATTCGGAGGAGGAACCCGCCTTGCAATGCCAAGCAATATACGCGCCGGACTTATCGTCATTGAAGCCTGGTTCAGGGGCTACTGAGGGAGTCCTGGATTAGGGGGTGTCCGGATAGCCGGACTACCATTATCAACCGAACTATCATCGGCCGGACTATCATCATCGACCGGACTCCAAGACTATGAAGATACAAGATTGAAGACTTCGTCCCGTGTCCGGATGGGACTTTCCTTGGCGTAGAAGGCAAGCTTGGCGATACGGATACGTAGATCTCCTACCATTGTAACCAACTCTATGTAACCCTAGCCCTCTCCGGTGTCTATATAAACCGGATGGCTCTAGTCCGTAGGACACAATAACAACCATTACAATCATACCATAGGCTAGCTTCTAGGGTTTAGCCTCCTTGATCTCGTGGTAGATCCACTCTTGTAAACATCCACAATATCAATATCAATCTAGCAGGACGTAGGGTTTTACCTCCATCAAGAGGGCCCGAACCTGGGTAAAACATCGTGTCCCTTGTCTCCTGTTACCATCCGCCTAAGACGCACAGTTCGGGACCCCCTACCTGAGATCCGCCGGTTTTGACACCGACAACCATGCTCGTTTCGCACCCGGCTGCAGGACCATGCTCGTTTCACGCCCGACTGCAGGACCGTGCTCGTCTTGCGCCCTGTGCAGCACGATGGTTGATGGTGGCCAATTTGGCCGGCCTTTTGGGTCTCGGCGCTGGGGGCCGTCCAGGGGTGCGAAAGGCGGGGCCTTTCCGCTCCTCTCTTTGGTTGGGGTAGCGGCGAGTCTTGGGTGTGGAGGTGTCAAGGTATTGGATGTCGGCGCGGCGGCCCTGGTAGTGGTAGCGCGGCGCTCTTTGGGCAGTGCCCGTGGCTTGGTGCTGCCCGGTGGCCATGGCCGTGTGGGCGGCATGGTAGCCAGGGTGTGGCATTCGGTGGCGGTGAGTGTTGACTGGGGTGAAAACCTTCTCTGTTTTCGGACAGACCGGCGGCGGCAAAGCTCGTTCCCTTCTTGAAGGCGTCGTGGCGGCTCTCATTGCCAGTCGTATTGCTCCAGGGAAAACTCTAATCCTCATATCGGCAGCGGCGGCGTTCCGGTGTCGTAACCTTCCTGAAGGCGCCGCCTTGGAGTCCACGGTTTGTCGTATGTGGCTCCATCTCTTTGCGGTGGCATGTTCACGGGGGAGTCCCCGTTTACTCTTGTAGTGATAGAGATGGTGTTGATGCGCTCAGCCCCTATGTATCCTGCCTTGGATGTGTGTGTGTGTTGTGGTGGCATGCATTTGTACCGGTTTGTTTTGAATCGTTGCTTTATATATAAAGCGGGGCGAAAACCTTTTTGGTGTTACCGTTGATGTTTGATCATCCTTCATGTTTATTTATTTGTGGACCTGCAGGAGAGCGTATGTTCGATTCAGTCCCTGGCATTATTTTGATGCTGCACGGGAGCAAAACAAGTCTGACATGGAAGGCAACACCCTAACTGTCACCGAATGGCCTGAATTTCCAAAAACGCGAGTTAACAGGCCATATAAAAGAGCAAATGTCTTTGTACACACAGGTCCGTCCTCTACTTAAATCTTCTTCTTCTTCTTCTTCAATCGACATATGTATTGAAGTTGTCTCGCGTATTTGCTAGCAGAGGGTGAACAGAACACAATTTTTTTATTGATGTTGCTAACTTGAGGGGCCATGTGTAAATTAAACTAAACGATGCGCCACGCGTTTCTGCGGTAATTTTATTAAAAAGATGCATAAATTGTTCCTAAAAAACTAAATAATGAAAAATATATAAGCTTGAAAATATATTAATAAAGTGTCTAAAAATGGAAAAACCTTGTGGATTACAGTTAAAAAATGACATTTCGAACAAAATTGTGAAGGGTGACTAACATGCATGTATGATGTGGTTGTGTTACATTCATGGACTAATACAAAAATTATTTGTAATTTATAAGTTAAATGCATGGCTTGCTTATGTGACATACTTCATTAAAATGCACGGGTTAGTGGGAGAGAAGACTTAAAGACAAGGCTTACTGACACGTTGAGGTGGACACTTTGTTTGCTGAGAGAATTGGGATGAACTTTGTAAGAATAGAAGATAAGCCCATCACATTTTATTTATTTTGCCTTTTCATGCTATACATGCTCTATTAATTCCCTCAAGAGCTCTATGCATTTGAATTGTTTCAAACCCCCAAAAAATATGTCTTTCATATCAATCGTCCACAACTCCGCATTGCAGGCAGCTTGAACCATCACGTCTCTTGCGACAAGATTTCTGGGAAAAAGAGTTATGGATTTGTATTTTCGAAACAATTGTCAAACATGCCTGAAACTTTGCTAATCATGTGTGGAAACATGTATTGTCCTTCAAAGATTACATTACACAACTTAATTAACAAAGATTGCTCATGAATAAAACAATGGAAACTGCAGGTATGCTTTGTCAAAGTAAAACCCTACTTTATAGCCAAATATTGCTCATGTTTAACTGATTATCTAAGAATGTCAGGACGTCTCTACGTGTTCTTTTACTACAAGAAAATGTTTCTACTTATTTAAGCGCATTCTAACATTGTTGAAACTGTATGTAACTGTCCTTTTCATTTCTCCAATAGCACCAAGAGCAAAAAGGATGGTGTTCAGGTACAATAGCGATGATGACTACTAAAACTTCCACACAATAGCTAATACATGAATCCCATCGAAGTAATCCGGATGCTATGGTGTGCATCCCTGAAGTTATGGACACCCTTAGGTTTTGCTAGGCACTAACCTGTTGGTGAGGGGTTGTGAATTAACTTCGGATGACCCTCATCGCAGGTCCTTAATTTTACCTTGATGCTTGCTTGACGTGGTATGACGTAGAGATGAACCATCTTTCAGATTGTTTGATTTGAGAGACGAAAGATGTATGGATGGTCGTATTACTTATTTTATGGAGTCGTGTCTATTGTTACCATATGAGCACATGACACGGGAGGATATTAAGGTTTGTGTCCTCTCGTCGCCACCTCTGGCGGTACACCCCGTGTCCGATGGTATTTGGGACTTGGAGGTGCTATGGACCCAGGCGCTCCCGCTGACCGGAGGGATCACGTTCTTGCTTTAGGTACTTTTAGAATTTTGGTTGGGGCAGTAAGGCGCTAGCGGTGGCCCAGAGTTAGAATAATGGCATCGCGTCCCATCCATGTCCCGGTGGTGTGCCTAGTGCCGATGGAGGGAGTGGTGAGGTGTGTCTTTAGTGGATCCATTTGGATTCGGTCAGTGCTGGTCTTTGGTGGATCTTCTTGGATCTGGTCTGCGTTCGTCTCCAGCAGATCCATTTGGATTCGATCGGTCGTCATTTTTGTTCGTGTGTTTACTGGTATGACCCTTCCTATCTACGCTTCTCATCGTCAGCGATGGTTGTTGCTCTATTGCGTTGGTCCTCCCTCGCTGGCATGCATCCTTAGGCGCTCGTTCATTTATATGAAAGGGAATTAAGTGGCATTGGTTCTCACAGGTACATCGAATGAGATTTCTTTCCAAAATACTGACAAAGCATCCGGTGCCATTTTCCAAGTTAGTAATTACATGAAGATTACTTGCTTTTACAGTGGCCTGTCTGGTCTCAAGAATGTTGTACCGAGTTCAAGGTCCTTCATTTTCTAGCAAAACTTTCCAAGTCAGCCTTTGAGGGTGTAAAAAAAGATGAGCTCAGCTGTTCTAGAGTTTTTAATGTTCAAGCCTTCTTTGATGTTATGGAAATGCTCAATCTCTTTTCTTTTATTTCACAAGAATCACAAGCATGCGTATATGCTAGCTAAAGTTTAAAAGCAAATGAACCCTCGAAGGAGGACAAATTGATTATGTGATCAACAAGTCATTTAGACCATCAACTCGACATATCTGGTTTGATTGCATTTCTATATTTAAATAGTTAGCCCCACTAACATATTTCTCTTAACATATAGTATGCCACATCGTCAAGCAACATGCATGGCAAAAGGCCCACCACAAGATGCAATTAAACATAGAAAAATGTTCACCTCAACATGCAAACATGCATGAGATATTTAGTAAATATTTTACAATACATTAATCAAACACAATAAAGCATGCAGATTTGCAGTTTTAGTTTTTGAATTATTACTTTGAATATTCACATTCCATACAATCACATGTCATCAAGACATATTGTAAATATTCCTGCAACAACGTGCGGGGTATCATCTAGTTTCAAAGACATAGCAAACATGACAGACAACAATTCTTATCAACCTACACATACATTCATTGGTTGATGTCCATAACAGGATATGAGTAGAAAACAACAACTCTTCCAAAATATATGCATCATCCTATGATCAAACAAAACAAAACAAAAGCGCGACAGCTCAATGAATGCCCACCAAGGGTAAACATTACGCCATGGTACTTATTTTAAGTACTGAATATTGCAGCAAAGTGGGTCCACTCTTTACGTCCACCTCGCGGAGGTAGCGGCGGTTTATCGTGACCTCGAGTTTCGACTGGATGGACTCGAGGATGGTCTGCTGCTTCGTCGCCTCCTTCGTTTGGGTGGTCTCGAACTCGGCCAGCGCGTCGTCCGTGGCGAACCTGATCGCAGGAGGCGCCGAATCCACATTGCCTTCCTCATCATCATCATCATCCTTCATCTCCACGTATGGCGCCCTCTGCTCCGCTTCATCCTACTCCAATGCCTCCTGTGCTGCCTCCTCCTGCTCCAGAGAGTTCGGAGGCAGGCTGGCTGCAACGCAAGCAGCGTGCCGTGCGGGGATGACTTGTATCTCCTCCTCGATCTCCACCCGACGCCGTGGAGTATGCATCTTGTAGTAGGTGATCTGGTAGCGGACCATGGCTACCGGCGGACGGCAAGCTCGGAGCGGATTGGGAGTGGATGGCGAGCTCGGACGGGCTCATAGTGGTGGCGTGAACAGAAGAGTGAGGGTGTAAATGGGAGTGACCAGGGTTCAGGCTGACTGTCGGACTTAATAGTCGGATTTGGTCTCTCAGGCAGCGCGTCGGAGCGGCGAGATGAATGCCTACTTACCAGAACGATTGGTCTTGACGTGAGTCCGTGTGGGTCCCTATGGACTCAACGGGACCTTCTCATATCCATTTAAGATATGGATTAAATATGTGAGGTATCGGTCAATACAGACGTATAGGGTCGGTTTGAAGAGCCCAACCATATATTTGCTCTTACATAATAGGTACTCCGGTTGACTGGTTTTTGAATCCAGGCTTACGTGCCACATCATCGACTTTCTGTGTCCTATGTGGCACATAGGCAAGTCCAGTCAGCTAGTAGACAAGTCTGGTCTTCCAAGCCCAAACTCACACACACACTCGTCTCCCATCTCTGTTCCCCGCTCCCCGACCCGCCGCCACTCACCTCCGCCGCCGTCCGGCCCTCCGCGCCGCCCAAGTTTCCGCCTCCGCGAACGCCAGTCGCGACCACGGGCTGCTCCGTCCATGGCCCTCCTGTACCTCATGCTCCTCCGCCGCTCGACGCCAGCAGGTCGCGACCAGAACTTCGCCGCTCTCCTCCGTCCCCTGCTCTTCCAAGCGCCTGCCCCCGCCGCGTCCTAAGCCCGCCGCCGCCGCCGCTCTCGCTCCTACGCCGCATCCCCCCCCCCCCCCCCCGCGCCGACCATCATCAAAGCTTACTCGCGAATCGCGAACCGAGCGTTCCCCGCGGTCGAGCACGATGTCCTCCAGTTCGGCCTCTCCGGTATCAATTATCAAGCTTTTCTCGCCTCCTGCCGGCCCCCGCCTCTCCGGTGCGGCCCTGATGCCGCCACCGCCGACTGGGTCCTCCTGGAGCCGCTGGCGTACGTCGCTGACCGCACCAACGCCACCACCGATGAAGCCATCTCGAGCACCGGCTACACCATCCAGGCCACCTTCTGTGCCACCGACCCTCCGGATGTCTCCTGCGTGTGCATCCAGTGGCGGAGCCAGGAAAGAAATGGTGGGTGTGCACACCTAAAAAAATTCTACCTAATCCAAGATCATACATACAATAGTTGGCAAAAATATAATACAAACAGCTCAATCAAGTCAGACAACATTATAGTTCCCAAATATTCCAAATTTGCAATGTTGCAAATACAAATAGTCTTACATGAAAGATACCCATATGTAGGCATGTAGAAACTATAACACTAAGTAACTCTACGACGTTCCTTTGCCATGAAATCTTCAACGATGTCTTCCTAGCTTACTTTCAAGAACACATCTTGCTCAATGAATGTTACTAAACAGTTGTTCATGAGATCATCACTCATACTATTTCTCAACTTATTTTTCACTAGATTCATTGCCAAAAATACTCTTTCAACACTCGTTGTGGCCACCGGTAAGATCATTACCAATTTGATAAGCATGTAGACCAAATCATAGAGAACATGTTTGTTTGTACCAACAAGCATAACAGAGAGTTCACCAATATTACGCACAGATCTGAACCTATCATCTTGTCTCATATCATCAATAAAAGTATCAAGTTGGATTTCAAGCCTTACCAAATCCATGCTTGATATGTCCTGGGGGTAGAATTCAACAAGTTTCATTACCTTGAGTGCATCATAAGAAGCAAATGAATCGACGGGGTTCAAAGCAGACATGCAAATAAGCAACTCCATATTAACCTCATCAAACCTATTGTCAAGCTCTTGAATGATTTGATCAAGGATACCAAGATATACTTCTCTTCTATAACGATCATCATTTGTTTGCACTTCATAATACCGAGGTGATCTTCCATGAGGCACATAATTATCCTCCGGTGTAGGAACTTCAATTCCATGTTTGTTGCAAAACAATGTCACCTTTGCAAGAAATTCTTCCCAGCCATGAGACCTCATATGTCGCATTTTATTCTTTGCCAAACTAACAAGTGCCATTGCATTAACAATATCTTGATCTCTCTTTTGCAATGACTGAGACAACTCATTAGTGTGGCCAAGAATAACAAGCATCACGTGAAGATTGAAAACAAAGTCATATGACTCCAAGGCAAAAGCCACTGCACGTATTCTTGTCCACTCACCACTTTGTGAAGGATCTTTTCCAATAGTATCAAGTACTTCTAGTATTGTGGGGTACATGGTAATAATGTGCAGAATGGTTCGAAAATGAGAACCCCACCGAGTATCACCGGGTCTAGCTAATCCCATCTCTTGATTTAACCCACTTCCACTTTCAATTTCACCCATTTCAAGTGCTTCCAGAACCTTTTGAGCTCTAACATCTCGAAGCATGTCATGACGCTTGCAAGAAACTCTAACAATATTCAGCAAGTAAGAAACATGATCAAAAAACCATTTACATGGTTCATTTCCCTTTGCCACGGCAATAAGAACCAATTGAAGTTGATGTGCAAAGCAATGAATGTAATAAGCAGAGGGCGACTCTTTCATGATCAATGTTTTCAACCCTTTAATCTCTCCTTTCATGTTGCTAGCCCCGTCATATCCTTGCCCACGGATTTGAGTAAGAGTCAAATGATGATCGGTAAGCAAAGATTCAATTGCATCTTTAAGTGACAAGGAAGTTGTGTTGGCAACATGAACAACTCCAAGAAACCTCTCACACCCCTTTCCAACTTTATCAACATAACGTATGCAAATAGCAAGTTGCTCTTTATGAGATGCATCACTAGACTCATCAGCTAGGATTGCATAGTGCTCATCACCAAGATCTTCAATAATTTGTTTTGTAGTTAGCACAGCACAACATTCAATAATTTGTTTTTGTATCGTTGGACTAGTCAAGATGCAGTTTCCAGGAGCATTGTGCAAAACAATCTTATCAACTTCTTCATCATTTTCTGCAAGCCATTTTAGAAGTTCAAGAAAGTTCCCCCTATTGCTAGATTCTTCACTCTCATCATGTCCACGAAATGCCAATCCTTGGTTCAAAAGAAACCTCAAGCATCTTAGTGAATAAGTTAGCCTAGCCTTGTAAAGACGTAGATCATGTTTAGACACCCTCACCATGGTATTACAAATTGACGTTTGAGGTGTCACAAATAAATTGTACTTCTCTTGAGCTTGGTTGTGAATGCTACCAATACCGCCCATATGTTTGTCCAGTGCATCAGGTTTGTTCCAATTTCTCCAACCAGTTTTAACAAAGGCATCACCCCTAGGCCCCCCATTAGTTTTCCCTTTGAACAAATAGCACACAAAGCAATATGCTGCTTCCTTTGAGACACTATATTCTAGCCAACTGTACTTTTCAAACCAAACAAAACTAAAGTGTCGATTTTTACCATAGATTTTCCTGACTTGAAAAGCATGTGCATATGGTCGGCATGCAGTTTTTGCAATGTATCTTCTTCGAACACTATCTTGATCATTAAAAGCATAGTCTGAAATAGGAGTTCTTTTCCCTGGATCACCTGAAAAGACATGTGCACTTGGCTGTTGGGGTGATGGAAGACTTGGCGTTGCATCTTCAATTTCAACATCGATCTCAGTATCTGTATCCATGTCCGTATCGGAATGGATTGGAGGTGGGGAATTAGGACACCGCGCATTTTCAATATCTTCAGTGTGATGTTCAGTAGCAATCTTCCTCGCTTTCTCTTCATGTTTTCGAAACAGGTCCAGAATGGCACCATTCCTCTTCATGTTCTGCTCTGCAATTATATCAAAATTAAAACATCATTGGTAGAAACAGCATACCGAATCAGTTCTACACAATATAAGCATCAAGTATTGACCATTGCATATAAACTAGTACAAATATACACTGGTAGTACATGGTAGAAAAAAATTATTGACCATGGACATCAACTACTAGCAAATTCTGTAGATCTTGGTCAATATAAACATCAAGTATTGACCATGGACATCAACTACTAGCAATTCATAATTCATATACACTGGACTGGGCATCAATTTATTTGGAAGCAGCAAAGCATCTATTTTGGGGGGAAGCTTGGAATCTCACCTTGCTGATTTGTTCAAACGGAGGTTGGGGAAGATGATTTGAGGCCGTCCGGCGCAGTACTGGTCCGGCGGTGGTGAGGAAGACGCAGCTGGAGAGGCGTCCAGCCAGCCGCGAGCACGACAGGATCGATCCAGCCGCAGTCTGCACGGGAGACGCAGCGGATGCCCCTGTCTCGTCTCTCCTGGCCTGACGACGGCGAGTCGGCGACTGTGGGCGGGGCGAGCGGCGAGAGGAGGGGAGAGGAGGGGAGCGGCGAGAGGAGGGGAACCAGTGGCCGGAGCTCGGAGGAGAGACGGGTGAGGGCTGAGCCGCTGAGGCGGCGTGGCCAGAGAGGAGACGGAGGCACGAAGCTGCTTCACACACGAGAAGAAACCTAGACGGCTGGGGCTGGGCTTTGGACAGTCCTTTGGGCTAAATTAGTACATGGTAGAAAAAAATTCTTCAAATTCTGGGTGGGCCACGGCCCACCGTGCCTACACGCTGCCTCCGCCACTGTGTGCATCCACTGCCCGGGCATCGAGGAGGCCGACTTCCCGGAGAGGCCCCGCATAATCTGCTCCCACAAGGACCTCCTCCTGCTCTGGGTCACCTTCAAATTCGGCCCCTACGACAAGGAGGGGCTCCGCGAGTACTTCGTCTACAAAGCCGGACCCGGGCGGCCGTCACTCCACTTACTCCCAGATCCCCTCCCGTTCGTCGCCAGAGCCTGGGAGGTCGGCCTCTTGCCCCACGGCGACGACGGCCATTTCTTGCTGGCGGCTCTCTGCTTCACACAGACCCCTTGGATCTATGACCTGCATCTTTTCTCGTCTACGACATGGGCTTGGAGCACCAAGGTGGCATCAGCTGACATGCCAGACAAGGTAAATTCACAGACGCAACCAGATGTGATTCACAAGGTGATTTCGCTTGGAGGAGGCACACTGGGCTGGGTTGATCTTTGGAGGGGAATTTTGCTCTGCAATGTGCTCGACGAGGTGCCTGTGGTTCAGGTAATCCGGCTGCCTATGCTGATGCCTGGCAATAAGGGTGGTCTTAGAGTATGTCCGTGGAACGTTCGTGACATTGCGTGCAGCGATGGCTTGATTAAACTTGTTGAGGTGGAAACTTATGAAAGACCGGTTGATGAACCGGCGTATCATGATGACATGCTTGTAGTTTATGATTCAGATCTTTTGGCAGAGCGGCCGGTGCGGGACAATGTTGGTTGGAAGATAATAACATGGTATAGGATGACTTCTTGGAACTATTGGCGTAAGGAGTGCATGCATCATGATGAGGAAATATCTGTTGACCACTCCAGGCATCAGATCAGCGACGAAGGCGAAGAGTTAGCTTTGAAAAATGTGTCTGCATCTTTCCCTGTTCTGAGTTTAAACTGCCACTGTGATGATAATGTTTACCTGCTGTGTAACTTGAAATCTGACACTAGAAAGATATGGTTGGTCGCTGTTGACCTGAAGATGAAGCAACTGATAGATCTGGCACCATTTTCTATCGGAGGATATTTCAGTCCAGCTTACCCATGTCAGTTATCCAAATATCTGAAAAAAGACGCTCTAGGTAATCATACTTCTGTTTTGCTATATGTTTTGGGTACAGTAGTATAGACAACTTTTCCTGTTAATTTAGGATAAGGTTTTGTATCTCATTCCAATTGGAAAATCAAGAAGAATTTGAGTCTGATCGGTTGATCTTGGTGGTTATTTTATGATAGGCAGATATTCTGAATTGATATGCTAAATATGTTGCGTTCTCTGGGTGTGGGCGTTTACCTCTTTTGTTTTGTCATGAGATCCTAGTTACTATGAGTGTTTACAAGCGAGGCAATTAGGCTGGTGCGTATGCAAGGGGTGCAGCTGATGGAGCAGATTGCGGTGGATGGCTTTGAAGCTGCAAGAGGGTGGTGTCCGGCCACACCATGATTCAGGGGGATGCCATGCCAGCGTAGTTCTGAATCTGTAGCATAGCCGTTTGTTTCGCCAGATATGTTGTCTTTCTTTTCTGCCGAACCTGTTGTAGCTGGTGTTGGTTTCTATTAACAACAATCGGAGGGGGTACCCTCTTTTCTTCAGAAAGAAAAGCTATTTCTGAGCTAACTTATGTTTATAAGGATTCCAACATTACTGGTGTCTTAATTCAGTGACCAAAAATACATCCATTGTTCAGAAGAATTCGTGTTTCTGATCTAGAGGAAGAGGCTCTTGCTTTACATGTTTTTATGCCATGGAAATGATCTTTGTGAATGACTGCACACATGTACACACTGTCAGAGTTTAACCTAGACTGGCTACAAGGGGGGCCAGAATTCTCGACGGGGCCGTTGATAGGGTGAGTGTTGATGTGGGCTCCGTCACCTGCCGCCAACAACAGGGTTGCCAGCTTCCGCGGGAGATATGGACGGCGACATGGTGCTGAAGGGCGGTGGCAGCACAGGAAATCGTTGCAGTGGAGTCTGAAACGGGCGACGGTCATTCAGCGGAAGTTGATGCATCATCTGACCAAACCAGGGTGTGTTAAACACAGGGTGTGGCTGCTGGGTGTTCACTGCACAGATACCACAATCAGCGAAAGCATAGTTAGTAGGATTTGAGTATCGCAACCACTGAACTGCATTGTACTAGTGGATTTTATGATGGAAGAGTTTTGCTCTGTTTCACCAACTTCATACGCCTCTGCATGCTTCCTTTTTTCTTTCAATGTTGCCCTTGTAAAATAAAATAGATGTACTTTCTAAAGATGCAGCTTATGACTAAGCTCTCAGTATCATGTTACTTCAGTTCTATCAAATTTGTGAAATGTTTTAAGACAGGTATACAAAGAAGAAACACAGCTGCATCACAAGCTTCACCTATGCTAATACCTGATCCTGATGAGATCCAACTGGGAAACTGTGGCCAGTTAGGCTGGTACATTGGCTGCTGCTGCAATGGAACAGGGAGTGACTGATGGTAGCTGCCATAGCTTGGGTCTGCGCAATTACCATATTCATGATGGCTTCCATTGTAGACAATCTGGTGCAAAGGCACATTCACATTTTCACAGTTGCTTGCTTGTACTACAACCTGGGGCAAAGCTGCATTTACGAGGCAAATAAAAAGCTGTTAAATTCATGAAAAATCATTGTAGCGGTCATCATGAATGAGGTTCAGAAAATAAAACAAGCAAGCAAGTCGAATTGCACATTCAAGCACAAGTTAGCCAACATCCCTTTACCTACGTCTACGTATATATTGAGCCACTCGAGAGATGGCGAGAAAAAAAAGAAGGCAACACCATCAGGGTGTAACCATTAACATCAGTGGTTTGCTTTGTTAAAAATGATTAACCTCTCTCGCTCCCACCCCACACCCCAAGGTCCTATTTTTATTCTTCTAAGAAACAGGAATCATATCTTTATTCATACCAGATCACCACAAATGCACCAGTAACCATTGTTCTGAATAGTGCCTAATGCAACCAGCTACTCAGTAATTACCTGAAGTGACTCTCAGATGATCTGACAACACACAAGGGAAGTGGGGGCAGTAGTCATTTAAATACATTATAACTGAGCACTTTTCCAGCTCTCTCAGGCTATTAACGTTTATAGCCGTTGGATCACCAATTCTAGGCTTTTTTCACCGCCAGATTTGCTCTTAATTGCCCTAAATCGTGCGTAACGACTTTGTCACGAGCGCTGACCTTCCCGGGCCGCTGCTCCGGCGGCTTTTTCGGCCATCCGAGATTTAATTGGGCCTACTGGGCCTGTACTAGGATTCCGTCCAATGCAAAAGTAGAGAAACATAAAACACTGGACGCTCGCAACCTAGCCCTGGTCTCTTTTGCTGCAGCCTCGCTTGGCCGCGCCTCATGGTCGGGCGACCGCGTTGGGGTCGGACAGACGCGGCCGACGACGTCTCACCACGGGGCTTCTCGCCGGGCGAGTGGACGGCGTCCTCACCGGTAACGCCACATAACGACATGGCAGCGAACAGCCTATCGATTGATGTTCGCTCGCCCTCGATTCATTATGGCGTTAATCAAGACCGATTAATGGTAATCGACAACCGGCGAAACTGGAGATTATTGCAGGTCAGTTATACGATTGTCGATTCATGTTTGGCTTTAATTAACGGTCGCCCATAGAGTCTCCACGGTGTCTCTGCTCCTTCCCCGCTCCCCTCACTTCTACAAATTATTCTGCTGCAGCCATTGGTGATGGTTCGTTCCTACATGCCCTCTTCCCCTGATTCTTCATCCAATCAAATTTTGGAATTTGTTTTTAGACTGTTCTTTGTACTCATAAACAATTCAGGTTCTCTTTCTCTAGGTTTACCTGCCATTACACTCCTCTGCAACATCTCTTCCCTGTTCAATTTCTGCATGTGGATTTCCCCAGGTGCACCTTTCTGGAACAATTCCCCTTTGGTTTCAATTGTTTGAATCACTTGAGCAGACAGGCGCAAATTGCTTGTTGGTAGAATCTCCATACCAGTTCATGGAGGCGACATGGGATCTCATTCACGTGGACAGTGTGGAGCAGCATTGGCTCCACCAACTCCTATTCTCTGCTACCCACAAAGAACCACTTAGGTAAGAGCACCCCCACAGTTCATTCCTATTTTTAGAGCATTACAATATATCGTACTCCTAATTGTTGCAATTCAGAGATAAATGAGTTTAAGGAAGGGGCATATACTGTACCAATTTATGACCATCACGAGCTGCTTGACATATGATGCAACTTTTTGTTGCTTATGTTGTTTTGCTATTGGGATGTACCAGCTTTTTGGGTATGCTAGCATTGGAGTGAACTTTGCACAGTAGCTACTGCTGCCACTTGTGGAGTAGAGTGTGTTCCTTGATGTTTCAGATTGACGCTCCAGGTCATTGTAGGATTAGAAAAAAACATTAATTCCTTTCAAATAATTCAGGCAAAGTGGTACATATTATGTAGTTGATCGGAAAGGCATGTCTTATACTCACTGTTGTTTCGTGGCGGTGGGCAAGAGTGCAACGAGTGGAAGAATTCACCCATAAGACATCAATGATTGTTTATATTTCTGTCCTCTACTTGCTGGTGTACTGTCATGGTATACAACTGTCACACCTTCACCTCAGGCTGCTATCGTGTGACTTGAGTCAGGATTAAGGTGTTATAGTTAGGCCCTTGCTATTTTGAGCAAGTTAATACATGAGGTTATCCGCTTTCTAAGCATCACCACAAGGAGGGTGATTTCTTTGAGGCAGCAGCTTGGTTGGCGAAGCTGTGTGTATCAATGTATGGTTCTCACAAGATATGGTTACTACAGAAAGATAATGTATGCAGAGAATGAGAGAATACTGATTTGTGTTTTTTGTTGCCTTTTCTTGCTCGGTTCAGGTAGTTCCTCCTATTCCATGTAAAACGGCACAACAGTTTTTATTCCTCCTATTCCATGTAAAATGGCACAACAGTTTTTAAGCCCCAATGAGAAAATATTGTAGTGCCATTGGTATTTATATAAGAATATATTTTTTGGCAAGATTACATTCTTGTGCTAGAAGATATTTTTATCTGTGTTACCATGAACAATATGATATGTAAGCATGTAGTGTGCCTTGCTTTTGATGTAATAATCAAGATTCTTGATTTTCATATATAGTATGATTTTACTACTCCTGTCCTCTGTCCTATCAGATGTATCCATAATTACAGAATATTTTGTGCAGTGTTTTCTGGCGCCTATTTGAGGTTTGCATCTTCTCTAGTTCACTCTATGCTGCAATACAATCTATTTTCAAAGTATTTACTGCCATGATGCCTCCTTCTGTCATTATACATTTCAATTTTATATATGTTTAATTCCATATTCATATGCAACTACAAACAAGCTTGCTTGCTTGAACCAAACTGTGTGTAGCCATTATTTTGTACCATGGATAGATTGGCTTATGGTATAATTTATATGTAAGCTTAAGTTCACATGGAAGTTGTAATATTTCCCCAAGTGAAGATGACCTACATACTAAGAGCTATAGGAACAATCAGATTCCTCACTTTATTTACATACCCTTGTTTAAAAAATAAAGAAAAATACAAATTATAGGAAGTCATAATATTTCAAAAAAATGCGAGAAAATATGTACAAACCACATTATATGCCTAACCGAACAAGTAAGAGCCAAAATAGACGGGCGCAGCAACGCGCGCCATCAATGATCTAGTGATGTTGAACAACGGGACATGGTGCCGTTGTTTTCAGTGTTCTATTTCTCATGTCAATAGAGATCCTCTGCACTTTCTTGATATCCAACCTCACCTGGGAATTCATGTGGACAATGTCGTCACCATGGATACTCAGGGTGGGGAAAGATGGTAACAAGTTCAGTATCGTCGAGTTTCCAACAATGCCGTCCCCCAGCTGAGTCAACAAAGCAGAATGGTGTGGCTTCTCGACCAGTATGTCATCCACATGAACATCCCTCTCCTTGCGCCAACCATTGTCGGAAAGCACTCTGTTCCATATGGCCGCCCTCCAACCAACTAGCTTATGTGGCCAACGCTTCTTGTCCGGATCATCCGGTGGCGGTCTCACAAAGCACCATTCATCATAGGTTCTATCCGGATCACATGGCACGACGCTTTCTTCAACCGCATCAGGTATTTGAAAATGTTCGATTTCGATAAGCTTGAGCAATCCATCAGTGCAAGTGACATCCCGAAACATCCATGGGCACTGATGGTCGGCGGCGTCAGCTTCGTTCCTAGGCATCGGGTTCGGAAGTGGGATGAACCACTACGACACATATTGATCATTAGAGAGCACATCGCACACCATCATACCCTTCCAAAGATCGACCCAGCCTAGCAGGCTTCCTCCAAGCAGGATCACCTTGTGCGACGCGGCAGGCCGATGCTCGTCAAGCGGTGGTCTCTCCAAATTAGCTAGTTTCATGGTCCAACCGTTCGACACGGAAGAGTACAAGTGCAGTTCATACCCCGAGTTAAAGTTCGGGCACAGACCAGCCAGCATGTATTCCCCATTGTTACAGCAGTAAATGCCAAGATCATATGGCAGGAGGTAACTACGACCGGGTAGCGGAGGAATCCGGGAGAGCGCCGGCTTCCCCGGAATGGCCTGATATATGTAGTACTCACTGGACCGCTTCACGAACCTGGTGGACCAGTTCATTGGCAGATGCAGGAGGAGGAACTGCTTCTCTGAGCGGATAACACGTGGCTCGTCGGCGAAGTCGGCATCCTGGAGGCCGGGGCAGTGGATGCAAACATAGGAGAGGGCCGGCGGGTGGGCGAAGCAGATGGAGAGCTGGATGGCGTGACCTTTGCTTGTCTCGGCTTTGGCCGTGGTGAAGTTGTGGCGGTCGGCGAAGTAAACCCTCGTGTCGAGGAGGGTCCAGGCGGGGAGGTCATTGGCGGCGTCCAACTCCGGCGTGGCGGGCGGATTCAAGCAGGCGGCGACTCTGGAATTGGATCTAAACTTAATCATCGTTCTACTGCTATGTCGGCGGGTCTGTGTTTGCCTGTGAGCCTGAGCTGGTAATCTTATGGCGGTCGAGTGCGAGAGAGATTGAACCGGATTTGGGGACAACTAGGTCCTGCGGTCGCTAGCTGTTCGTGTTTACCGACGAAGCTGGAGGTGGCATGTAGAGGGCCGGGGCAGGGAGAGCGCCAGCGGCCGGCGGCCGGCGACGCGGAAGGAGAGCGATTGACGCTGGAGCGGCAGAGAGAGAAGGGCTTCTCATTCACCGCCGTGCGTGGGGGGTTTCTAGTTTTGAGAGGGAGAAGGGCCTTCTCATTTTCATATTCGGCTCAGCAAACCGAGACCAAAACTAAAGCCGGCCCAGCTAGCTAGCCCAAGCAAAATACCGTTATTTCTCTCAAAAAAATAACGGTTTGGCGCACGCGCGTTTCCGATCTGTTTCCACCGAGCGTCAACACCATTATTTTTCTCAAAAAAGAAAAGAAAAGAGCGTCAACACCGTTTTCAGACGCGAACGAAGCGGAGCTAGCAAACGTTTTCAGACGCATATCAGAGCGATTCTTGTAGATGGTGGTTCCTTTTTTTTTTTAAGAAAATGATCAGATCATGGTGGTTCCTTATCCTAGATATTGGGTTGAACTTCAAATTTATAACTCTTTTTTTAGGGAAAAGGTGTTGTCTATTATATTTATTAAGGACCACAATATCTTCCGAATGTTGTACAGAACGAAAACGTTCCCCGGTGCATGGGGGCGGATTAGGAGACGAAGAGCGACCGACGTGGGAACGACTGAAAGAGAAGGGCTTCTCCTTCAATGCCATGGGGCTTTCTGGTTGCGAGGGAGAAGGGCCTTCTCCTTTTCATACTCGGCTAAACAAACCGAAGCCGAAACTTAAGCCAGCCCGGCCTGCCAAAGCAAACATATGGGTTTGGCGCCCGCGTTTCAAAAATGTGTTCATGAAAATTTCCAAAAAATAATAATTATACAATGTAGTTTAGAACAAATGTTTCACTACCATTCAACAAATATGTTTTCGGCATTGTTTAAACATGTTCACATATTTTTTTGTACCATTCAAATATATGTTTGTGACATTTTTTAAAATGGCAATACAATGAAAAAAATGTCCGTTTAATTTATTGTCATGCTTATGTTTGCATTATATTTATTGTTTCTTCCCTCTCTTCTCTCCGGTAGACTACGAGACCGACGTCGCTGCGACCCCGGTTCGACTATGGTGTTGACGTCCCCTCCTTCTTGTCAGAGCAACCAGGCAAGCCCCCCCCTTGATCACCAGATATCGCCTATTCTTCCCTCTACTGCTTGAATTAGAGTAGTGTAGCATGTTACTATTTCGGTTAATCCTATTCTGTTGCATAGTCTGTCATTGTTGCTGTAGTTGTTGATACCTTACCTGCAATCCTAAATGCTTAGTATAGGATGCTAGTTTATCATCTGTGGCCCTACATTCTTGTCTGTCTGCCATGCTATACTATCGGCCCGTGATCACTCGGGAGGTGATCACGGGTATAACTATACATACATACATACATACATAATATTCAGGTGGTGACTAAAGTCGGGTCGGCTCGTAGAGTACCTGCAAGTGTTTCAGAGATGGGGGCTGAAGGGGCAGGTGGTTCCATCCAGGTAGTGATGGGCCTGGGTTCCCGACAGCCCCCTGATGGTTACTTTGTGGCGGAGCGACAGGGCAGGTTGCGGCCACCTAGGAGAGAGGTGGGCCTGGCCCTGGTCTGCGTCCGCGGTTACTTCATAATAACACGCTTAACGAGATCTTGATATTTGATCTGAGTCAGGCCATTGGCCTATATGCACTAACCAACTACGCGGGAACAGTTATGGGCACTCGACGTCGTGGTATTAGCCGAAGCCTTCTTGACGTCAGTGACTGAGCGGCGCGCGCCGGGTTGGACTGGAACGCATGCTCTTGTATAAGGGAGGCTAGGTCTGCTCACCGGCCGCATACGCAACGTGCAGGTGTGCAATGGGCGATGGGCCCAGACCCCTGCGCGCATAGGATTTAGACCGACATGCTGACCTCTCTGTTGTGCCTAGGTGGGGCTGTGACGTGTTGATCTTCCGAGGCCGGGCATGACCCAGGAAAATGTGTCCGGCCAGAGGGATCGAGCATGTTGGGAAATGTGGTGCACCCCTGCAGGGAAGTTTATCTATTTGAATAGTTGTGTCCCTCGGTGAAAGGACGAACCGGAGTTGTACCTTGACCTTATGACAACTAGAACCAGATACTTAATAAAACCCACCCAGACAAGTTCCCAAGACATCCCGGTGATCGCTTTCTCACAGGGCGATGAGGGGAGGATCACCGGGTAGGATTATGCTATGCGATGATACTTGGTGAACTTCAATCTATTCTCTTCTACATGCTGCAAGATGGAGGCTGCCAGAAGCGTAGTCTTCGATAGGACTAGCTATCCCCCTCTTATTCTGGCATTCTGCAGTTTAGTCCATTGATATTGCCTCTTTACACATATACCCATGCATATGTAGCGTAGATCCTTGCTTGCGAGTACTTTGGATGAGTACTCACGGTTGCTTGACTACTTCTTTTTCCCCCTTTCCTGGTTATTGCGATCATATGATGGAGTCCAGGAGCCAGAGGATCTCGAGGATGGTTCTACATGTAGTTCGGCTTCAAGGAGGTAGTTAGGAGGTCCCAGGAAGGAGGCCTCACCTTTTCGATCATCGCAAGTTTTGTGCTAGCCTTCTTGAGGCAAACTTCTTTAACTTATGTCTGTACTCAGATATTATTGCTTCCACTGACTCGTTTATGTTCGAGCAGTTGTATTCGATCCCTCGAGGCTCCTGGCTTGTAATATGATGCTTGTATGACTTATTTTACTTTTAGAGTTGTGTTGTGATATCTTCCCGTGAGTCCCTGATCTTGATCGTACATGTTTGCATGCATGATTAGTGTATGATTGAATCGGGGGCATCACAAGTTGGTATCAGAGCCGATTGCCTGTAGGAATCCCCCTTCCACACTCCTTGGTCGAAGTCGAGTCTAGTCACTACGAAACTTTTACTAACATGGTTGTGTGGCTTATGGGCCCACGTTGCCATTGGGTGGTATTAGGATCTTTTACTCCTTGTCTATACTCTGGGACTCTGATCTCTCTTCTATTCGGGTTAAATGAATTTGCTAATTCTAACTCTGGGTTCTTGTAATTACTTCCTCTCGGAGAGAGCCTCACTCCAGATGATTGCTTGGTGCATCGAAGGATTCCGAAGATACCCTCTGATGTTCTCGCGAGACTTTGAGCCATCGCTATTGCAATTCCCTTCCAACGATAAACCCCTATGGATAACCCCGTACACTTGCCATTCTTACAATCACTCCCCGTTGATCTTGTTATTACAAGATACCCCGAAATTCTCTCTATTGCTCTGAGAAAACTTTGTGCCTACTGCATTGCAGTTCCAAGCCACCTGAATACCCCTACGGATATATTCTTGCACCTATCGAGTAGATTTTTTTTGAAACTGTGATGATTTTTATAGCAAATTCGGAAACTATACACCCTAATGGAGAAAAATCAAAAGTATCACCCCGTCGGCCTCCTGTTGGCCGAAAAGGGACTTTTCAGCCAACCGTTGGCCAAAAAGGACTTTTCGGCCAAACGTTGGCCAAAAAGTACTTTCCGGCCAACAGTTGGCCAAAGAGTCCCTCTTCAGCCTCTACTTTTTAAAAAATTCATATCAACTAGGATTTTTAGTATTTTAATTTGATTCTTTTTGCATTAGTTTAGAAATTTTATGAAGTTTATGTAGATATCAAGTTTGACTAGATTTGAAAGTTTGAATTTGAATTTTCATGAATTTTCTCAAATCACTAAATTGCCTATAATTTGAGCTAGGAGTATTCTTTTTAGATGATGCTTTTTGCTACTGGTTCTTTGTGACTTTGTTTATCAGTAGTAATTAATTGGTTAATTTTAGAATCATTTAAAATTAGGTTTTTATGCCATTCTTTCCCTCCATTTTCTCCAGCCATTTTATTTCCCTCCATTCTCTTTCCCGCCATTCTCTCCCGCCATCTTCTTTCCCGCCATCTTCTTTCTCGCCATCTTCACTTCTCAACTTATAAAACGAGCCTCATGGTGTCCACAATCATAGATAACATCGTCTGACACGGTCTGTGTCTCCTGCGTCGGTGCTGCTGGTGGAGTGTGAAACACTGTCTGAGAGAAGTCATAAGTGTTTGCAGCTTCATCATCATCATCGCAGAGTGTTTCACACTTATGACTTCTCTCACACGGTGTTTCACACTCCACATGAAGGCATCATCGTCATCCTCCGTCGATGCAGCACTCCTTAGTGTGGCGGGAGAGAATGGCGGGAAAGAAAATGGCGGCAAAGAAAATGGAGAGAAAAAGATTGCGGGAAAGTATTTTTTTTCATGTATAAAACGGCAGTGGTTGTACGGGATTTACAAGGCACTTTTAAATATAAACTCCTATGAAGCTCAAAACAAGTTTTCTAGTAGGATAAAAGAAATAAAATACAAAAAATACTACAAATAAAATAGCTACTGATAACTAAACAGAAACAAAAAGAATATGTCAAAAAAACTAAAGAAAAAAATTAAAGCAATTAAAATTAAAAGAAATAGCATAAAACCTATAAAACACTAAAACATAACTGTTTTCATAAAAAACTAATTTTAAATAATTATAAAATTTGCCAATTAATTACTACTGATAAACAAATTCACAAAGAACCAGTAGCAAAAAGGAATCATCTAAAAAGAATACTCCTAGCTCAAATTATAGGCAATCTAGTGATTTGAGAAAAATCATGACAATTCAAATTCAAACTTTCAAATCTAGTAAAACTTGATATCTACAGAAACTTCATAAAATTTCTAATCTAATACAAACAGAATCAAATTAAAATACTAAAAATCCTATTTGATATGAATTTTTTAAAAAGTAGAGCAACTGTTGGCTGTAGAGGGACTCTTTGGCCAACGGTTGGCCGAAAAGTCCCTCTTCGGCCAACATGAGGCCGAAAAGTCCCTTTTCGGCCAACATGAGGCCGACGGGGTGATACTTTTGATTTTTCTCCATTAGGGTGTATAGTTTCTGAATTTGCTATAAAAATCATCATAGTTTCAAAAAAAAAATCCATCCATTCATCCCCAATTGGTTCATTTGTTTCACAAAAGTCTTCAGAATACCATTCGATCTTCCGAAAATCCTCAAGAACCTATTGCTTTTGAAATTCTTGCTTGCTTGCATTATGAATAATCCCATAAGTCTGGTAATCTTATTGGCATCCTTTGCCATTATCATTTTGAGTCCGCTGATTCAATATGTTGCGAATGCTCGCAATCCTCAATCGGCGCCTAGAATTCATCCTTCTGGCCGAGACGTCATTTTAAAGATGAGTTCGATCTCGACCAATCAAATTGCCATCGATTGTATCCCTAGGCCTACTCAACTTATCCACCCTTAATCAAAGCATTTGCTTCTGATCCCTTGAATTGGAAATCATAGCTCCTTTGCATTTGAGCTTTGAATTAGTCAGTTGTTTCTATGATCCAATGCCTTTGCATTGTTTCTTCCTCTGGTTGTGTGCCGATGCTCACATTAGTTCCATTATGGACCGTCTGATCCTTTGTTGAATTATCATCCGACAATGTCCTTTGTATACAAAAACCCGAGAATACTTTCCCCGAGACATAATGCCTTTGGTAGTTGTATCCTCTGCCTTGACAACCATGCTTTACTTTCGAGCTTGGGTTAGTTACTCTTGAAAAGTTTTTGGTATATGTTTCTAAGATGCCCCGATGGGTTGAACCTATGGCTTTCCTAATCTATGTGAACCGTAAATATTTCACGGGTTGTAATCATCTGGTATTTCACCAGGTAAAACTTTCAACACTAATGCCATTCATGAAACGAGAAGTGAATGGAATGTTATACATTGAAGAAGTGGGAGTCGACCTTGAACCTTGTGTTCATGCCCGTGGACACGATGTAGATCCTATCATAGAAGCTTCTTGTAATAATAACTATTTCCTTGATATAATATCATCCGGTATCTGTGAATTGATCCTTTGCAATCGTGGTTCTAACCATATTTTCTCCTTGATTCCATTTCTCAGGCAAGTGAAAACACTTGCCTTCTACAGATCAATACGCCGGCCCAACCTCTATTTTGATCTACCCTCGAGTATTACTCCATGGTATCTCGAGGATATCAACCCATTGCGCTACATCTTATGAATTTCTGATGAAGTACTACCTTTCCGTGTCATTGTCACTTCATGGGTGCTGGGTTGTTTGTCAACCGAGAACACCAATAAGTGAATCAATTCCGCACTCGGATTCAATTACTCTAAGTAATTTTTGTTGCTTATGAGTTTAATAATCCTTCAAGTCATTCCTAGCCTGTTTGGCTATATCATTATCGTGCTAAATTTCAATTGTGCTACCTGGTTCTTCTTCCCTGAGCACAATTTTCAACACTGAGCTAAGCCTACGCCGATCTTCCTCGCCATATCATTATGCCTCGAACAACAAGCTTGATTCCAATCTTTCGCTTCATCAGTCCTTTTGTTTGATGCAGTTGCTGTTCGATTGCTTCTTTGTGGAGCCTCTCGACAAAATTTGTCGTGATCATCATCAACATTTTGACTCCTTCCAGGATATCAATCTAATTCATGATGATAAGTGCCATCCTCGTCCCTTGGTAATTTGAGTTACCATCGACAACACACTTACCTTCCTTTCATCACAAACTTGTTCTTGTTAGGGATGCAACTTGCTATCCAGGTTTTATTATGTTCTACCTTTGGTTGCTACCATCTTTTATGTCAAGAAGGTTGTGAGAATTTCACCACCTCTTAAGAATTCTTGATATAGTAATAGTTCTTTCCATCTCCATTCATATCTTGGTTTGTTTCTAACCGGGATACCAACCATTTAACTATGATGTGCGAATTCAAAACTTCTAGCAACCCTATTGCTTTGAAGTTAATGGTTGACACTTCATTTTTAACTATTGGTTATTGGATCACCATTCTAACATTGATCACGCCACCTAACCCATATTTCGGGTGCACCTTTCAACCAATGTTTAATTGCGTATGTTTCCCTCGAGCATACATCATTATACCATTTGATCTCACAAATGTTATCTCCTTGTTCACCTAATTGTGGAATCCATCTTGTTGGTAATCTCGATGAATTGTCGCTGAGTCCATCAACCACCTCCTCATCCACTCCTTGGTTTAACGATGAACTCTTGTTTTGGAACTTGCTTCCATAACTCATTACTAGGGAATCTTACAATGTCATCTCGACAATTTGTGTTGCACCTTTTCTTTAAAGGCATCCCGAGTCAGAGGTATCTTAACACCAATCAGATCTAAATCCGATCAAATATGATGGTTGGAACATTTTCCAAGAGTCATAACATTGGTCTTTATATCACCCAATAAGGTGATGTATTGCCTAGCACACCTGGCCGAAGGACCTATTGTTACCGTTTCCCTTTTAGCAAGGTTAACCATTCTTCCATGAGGAAATTGTAAGAATTATTCTATAAGTTGTTCCTGATGAATCCTTTGTGTATCCAAGTCTGACCTTTGCTTGAAGACCATACCAATGCTATCTAGAAGCATGTTTGTGGTACTCCGATTTTCAACAAGACATTTGAAGCCAATGCTAAATGTTTCTTTCTCAATTATCCAAACATCGTTGTATGGGTAATGTCATGAAATTTCTCTCCCCTTACCTAAAGGGTTTTCTAGATTATATTCTGCACGGATATCATGCTCTGCTTGTCCTTGGGAAGGGTATACCCCTGAAATGTGTGTTTTAACACATTTTCCTTTCCATTGTTCTGTTTAATCTCATAATCATATTTTCCTTTCCATTGTTTGGTTTAACCTTTCTTGTGATCTATGTGATCTAAGCAGTAATATTCTCCTGCATATGTAAACACCTCGGTGTACAATTCTGTCAGCAAGACCCTGTTACTAGTGTTGTTGACATTCGAGTAGCCACCAATGGACGAGAACTTTACCTTTTGGCCCGCCTCCTTCAACGAGCAAAAAAATGGTTCTCTTCGTCCCTCGCCCTTGGTACCCATGTTGTTGCCAACATGACTAACAGGCTAGCCTCAGACATACATTGCTATCCTGACCATGCAAGAAGTCAACGACCTTTCTAATTTTAACCCGCATGATGGGCTCATAACCCACAGTTCCATAGGATCGAAAGTTGACTCTCATGTACACCCCTATTGCCAAAGTTATTCCTCGCGCTTGATTTCATATGTAATTCACGGGCCACCTTCCTAGTGATCTATTCTGGTATCAGACGCATACTTATTCTCGTTGCTCTGGACCCCTTTCACAATTTCTTTCAGACGTCGAATGATTGTCTATACGGTTGAAACTTCTTATTGTACCTTCTTACCTCCCTCTCGATGTGTTTTATTGGTTCAACTCGAGAGATAATCATGTGCTCATTCATGGGATAACCCCCAGATGATTAACCCTTACAGCATCTTGTCATTTTCAAGCTGCCCCCTTACCTATTTGTAAGTATGATGAAGACCCCGAACAAAGGACGAAAACTTCATCATGATGACCTAAAGTAGAGAAATGAAGACATCAATGTAATGGATCGACCTCTTCGAGAAGAGCAACTAAGAACGAGAGGAATCGTTAGAATCTAGTAACCAGATCTTTCCCCTTACTCCACCTCTTAAAATCTTGGGACGAGATTTCTTGTATTGGAGGAGAATTGTGATGCCCGGATAATTAAGCTACAGTAATTCTCTACTAATGATGCCACGTCACTTCGATTAGTGTTGCTAATCTCGCGTTAGTTCGAAACCGATTCAAATTCAAATCTAAAATCAAGCAGACAATAAAAGTTTTCAAATATTAAAACTAAAATGTTCGGAGTGGGCTAAATTATGCATATGTAATTATGATGGAGAGACCAACCTCTTTGGAAGTGTTTGATTGTCCCAAAGTAAATATAACAGTAGCAAAACAATTAATGAAATGCCTTTTATGATTAATAAAATATTAAACTATTTTATCTAGTTTCCAAGTTTTTGTGGCATTAGAATATGTAGTAACACTATTTTAGGAACTAACTTTATATTTTACTAAAAGTAAAGTATATTGAAAATAATAGAAAACAGTAAAAGAAAAATTAAGAAAAAAAATACCAAAAAAAGATAAAAGGAGAACAACCCTCCTCCCCCCTGGCCAACTGGGCCAAGGCCCAGCCGACCGGCCCAACCAGCCCCTCGCTCACCATAACCCCCCATCGACGGGAAACCGTAGCCACTAACCCCCCACGCTCCCCACTCTCCCCCACGATCTCTTCCCCCTCCACCCCGATTCTGGATCGGGGCCCACGCCTGCGCCCCGTCACTATCACCCGCCGGCGCCGCACGGACCCGCCCTCGCCGGACCGCCTCCCCGTCGGATCGATCCATCCTCGTCTCCTCCTCGCCATGCTCTGCACCACCTCGTCGCCCGGGTCCGCCCATGCCGCCGTCGACCACGCCGGCACCGCCCCGTCCTCGGCCTGCCTCCTCTCTAACGCCGTCGTCCCCGTCTACCTCCCCACGCCCTGCTGCCCAGTCCCTACGACCGCGGTGAGGCCCCGACCTCTCCTTCTCTGCTCCCTACGCACCTGGCTATCGCGCGGTCACTGCTCTCGCCGCCCGCGCTGTCGCGCTCCGCCGCGCGTCTACCGGTCTGCCTAGCATGTGGCCGCGGCCGTGCATCGGCCTCCCTGTTCGCCCCCTGTCCCGCCTGCGCACCCTGCCCTGTTCAGCGCACCGCTGCCCACCCCACGTGCCAGATGCGTCCCAGCTCGCACGCCGGCCGCGCCTTGGGCCTCGCCCCGCGCCCGTCTGCGCATGTAGACGCCCGTGCATGCACTCGCTGTTGCGCCGCCTCGCCCCCCCCGCTCGCTACTGCTTCGCTCCCCCTGCCGCAGCAGCTGCTTCCCCGCGGCTTGTGCCTACCTCCTTCAGTGCTCGCCTGCGCAGCTCCGCTGCCTGCTGCTCCCGCTCACCCCCCGCCTACCGCGCGCGCGCCGCACTCCACGCCGACACGCCCCCTTCGCCCGGAGACGCCGCGCCCGCGCCCGCTTAGCCCCGCTCCGACCGCGGCCTCGCCTTGCCCCCCGGTTAGGCTCGGCCTCAACCCGGGCGACACCCGTGCCCAAGGCCAGCCGCCCGTAAGCGCGCCCGATCCGCTATGGCCCCTGGGGCCTATGACAAGAGCCCCCCCCAAAGGATCTTTTTAGAATAAATAAATAAATATAACAAAATCAATTAATTAACGTAACTAATTCTGTTTAGTAACTAATTACACTTAATTAACCTGTTGATTAACCTTAAATTAATTTTTTAATTCTAAAAATGTTTACAAACTCGGATGAAAACACTTTTTACATGAAAGTTGCTCAAAACGATGACACGAATCCGAACACGCAGCCCGTTCGTTAGCCACACGTCCCTAGCATAGCGAACCTGCAACATTTCACCTCTGGTTAATTTGTCCGAAAACGCGAAACACAGGGATACTTTCCCGGATGTTTCCCCCCTTCGCTGGTATCACCTACTACCGTGTTAGGGCAGCTAGCACCGCTCTCTGTCATGTCATGCATCGTCATGCTTATGTTTGCATTGTATTTATTGTTTTTCCCCCTCTTCTCTCTGGTAGACTATGAGACCGACGTTGCTGTGACCCCCGGTTCGACTACGGTGTTGACGACCCATCCTTCTTGCCAGAGCAACCAGGCAAGCCCCCCCCCCCCCTTGATCACTAGATATCACCTGTACTTCCCTCTACTGTTTCGGTTAATCCTATTCTGTTGCATAGTCTTGATGGGGAACGTAGTAATTTCAAAAAAATTCCTACGCACACACAAGATCATGGTGATGCATAGCAACGAGAGGGGAGAGTGTGTCCACGTACCCTCGTAGACCGAAAGCGGAAGCGTTATGACAACGCGGTTGATGTAGTCGTACATCTTCACGATTCGACCGATCCAAGCACCGAACGTACGATGCCTCCGAGTTCAGCACACGTTCAGCTCGATGACGATCCCCGGACTCTGATCCAGCAGGGTGTCGGGGATGAGTTCCGTCAGCACGACGGCGTGGTGACGATGATGATGTTCTACCGACGCAGGGCTTCACCTAAGCACCGCAACGATACGACCGAGGTGGAATATGGTGGAGGGGGCACCGCACACGGCTAAGGAACGATCACGAAGATCAACTTGTGTGTTATGGGGTGTCCCCCTGCCCCCGTATATAAAGGAGGGAGGGGGAGGTGCGACCGAACCCTAGGGGTGCGCCTGGAGGAGTCCTAATCCCACCGGGAGTAGGATTCCCCCCTTCTTGCCTTGTAGGAGAAGGAAAGGGGGAAGGGGAAAGAGGAAAGGGGGGCGCCGCCCCCCTTCCTTGTCCTATTCGGACTAGGGGGGGGGAGGGGCGCGTGGCCTGCCCTGGCCGGCCCTCCTCTTCTCCCTTAGGGCCCATGTAGGCCCATTAACCCCCCTCCCACCGGGGGGGGGGGGGGGGTTCCGGTAACCCCCCCGGTACTCCGGAAAAATCCCGATTTCACCGGGAACAATTCCGATATCCAAATATAGGCTTCCAATATATCAATCTTTATTTCTCGACCATTTCGAGAGTCCTCGTCATGTCCGTGATCACATCCGGGACTCCGAACAACCTTCGATACAGCAAAACATATAAACTCATAATGAAACTGTCATCGAAACTTTAAGCGTGCGGACCCTACGGGTTCGAGAACTATGTAGACATGACCTAGAACTATTTCCGGTCAATAACCAATAGCGGAACCTGGATGCTCATATTGGCTCCTACATATTCTACGAAGATCTTTATCGGTCAAACCGCATAACAACATACGTTGTTCCCTTTGTCATTGGTATGTTACTTGCCTGAGATTCGATCGTTGATATCCAATACCTGGTTCAATCTCGTTACCGGCAAGTCTCTTTACTCGTTATGTAATGCATCATTCCATAACCAACTCATTGGCCACATTGCTTGCAAGGCTTATAGTGATGTGCATTACCGAGAGGGCCCAGAGATACCTCTCCGACAATCGGAGTGACAAAACCTAATCTCGAAATACGCCAACTCAACATCTATCTTTGGAGACACATGTAGAGCTCCTTTATAATCACCCAGTTACGTTGTGACGTTTGGTAGCACACAAAGTGTTCCTCCGGTAAACGGGAGTTGCATAATCTCATAGTTGTAGGAACTTTGTATAAGTCATGAAGAAAGCAATAGCAACATACTAAACGATAAAGTGTCAGGCTAACAGAATGGGTCAAGTCAATCACATCATTCTCCTAATGATGTGATCTCTTTAATCAAATGACAACACATGCCTATGGTTAGGAAACATAACCATCTTTGATTAATGAGCTAGTCAAGTAGAGGCATACTAGTGACATTAAGTTTGTCTATGTATTCACACATGTATCATGTTTCCGGTTAATACAATTCTAGCATGAATAATAAACATTTATCATGATATGAGGAAATAAATAATAACTTTACTATTGCCTCTAGGGCATATTTCCTTCAAGTCTGTCGTTGTTGCTACAGTTGTTGATACCTTACCTACAATCCTAAATGCTTAGTATAGGATGCTAGTTTATCATCTGTGGCCCTACATTCTTGTCCGTATGCCATGCTATACTATCGGGCCGTGATCACTCGGGAGATGATCACGGGTATATACTATACATACATACATAATATTCGGGTGGTGACTAAAGTCCGGTCGGCTTGTAGAGTACCCGCAACTATTTCGGAGATGGGGGCTGAAGGGGCAGGTGGTTCCGTCCAGGTAGTGACGGGCCTGGGTTCCCGACAGCCCCCTAATGGTTACTTTGTGGCGGAGCGACAGGGAAGGTTGCGACCACCTAGGAGAGAGGTGGGCCTGGCCCTGGTCGGTGTCCGCGGTTACTTCATAATAACACACTTAACGAGATCTTGGTATTTGATCTGAGTCTGGCCACTGGCATATACGCACTAACCAACTACGCAGGAACAGTTATGGGCAATCAACGTCGTGGTATCAGGCAAAGCATTCTTGACGTTAGCGACTGAGGGCGCACACTGGGTTGAACTCGAACACCTCCTCTTGTATAAGGGAGGCTAGGTATGCTCACCGGCCGCGTACGCAAAGTGTAGGTGTGCAATGGGCGATGGGCCCAGACCCCTGCGCGCATAGGATTTAGACCGGCGTGCTAACCTCTCTGTTGTGCCTAGGTGGGGCTATGACGTGTTGATCTTCCGAGGCCGGGCATGACCCAAGAAAGTGTGTCCGGCCAGAGGGATCGAGCGTGTTGGGAAATGTGGTGCACCCCTACAAGGATGTTTATCTATTCGAATAGTCGTGTCCCTCGGTAAAAGGATGACCCAGAGTTGTACCTTGACCTTATGACAACTAGAACCGGATACTTAATAAAACACACCCAGACAAGTTCCAGAGACATCCCAGTGATCTCTTTCCCATAGGGCGACGAGGGGAGGATCACCGGGTAGGATTATGCTATGTGATGATACTTGGTGAACTTCAATCTATTCTCTTGTACATGCTGTAAGATGGAGGCTGCCAGAAGTGTAGTCTTCGATAAGACTAGCTATCCCCCTCTTATTCTGGCATTCTGCAGTTCAGTCCACCGATATTGCCTCTTTACACCTATACCCATGCATATGTAGTGTAGATCCTTGCTTGCGAGTACTTTGGATGAGTACTCACGGTTGCTTTGCTACTTCTTTTTCCCCCTTTCCCGGTTATTCCGATCATATGATGGAGTCCAGGAGCCAGAGGATCCCGAGGATGGTTCTACATGGAGTTCGGCTTCGAGGAGGTAGTTAGGAGGTCCCAGGTAGGAGGCCTCGCCTTTTCGATCGTCGCTACTTTTGTGCTAGCCTTCTTAAGGCAAACTTGTTTAACTTATGTTTGTACTCAGATATTGTTACTTCCACTGACTTGTTTATGTTTGAGCACTTGTATTCGAGCCCTCTAGGCCCCTGGCTTGTAATATGATGTTTGTATGACTTATTTTACTTTTAGAGTTGTGTTGTGATATCTCCCCGTGAGTTCTCGATCTTGATCGTACACGTTTGCATGCATGATTAGTGTACGATTGAATCGGGGGCGTCACATCCCCCCATCCTGGCCTCCTCCCTCTCTCCTCTCTCCCTCCCTGCCTCTGTCCTACCTCCCTTCCTCCCTCCTCCTTGCTTCCTCCCTGCCCTCCCTCTGAATAGAATGTAGGTATTTTGAATAGAATAAAATAGAAAATATAGGTAGAATGAAGGTCTTTTTAATAGAATATATAGGTAGAACTATGTTGTAGAATGTAGAAATTTTGTTGTAGAATTTTCAATAGAAAAGAATAGATGGGTAGAATTTAGGTATTTTGAATAGAATAGAATAGATAGGTAGAATTTTGAATATAAAATTTTTAGTAATAGAAATTTTTAGTAAAAAAATTGTAATAGAAAATTTCAGGTATAGAAAATTTCAATTATAGAAATGTATTGGAATGCTATATGAGAAATTTTTAGGTATCAAATTTAGTAATAAAATTTTTTTGTAGCAAAATTTAGGTATAGAAATTTTTAGCAATTTTCCTTTTCAATATGGAAATGTATTTGACACTTTAATTGTTTTTATGTCATTATCACTTTTTCATCAAAGAATGCTATGAGATTTGATGATCTAAAAGTTTCACTCAGTGGAATACGCAAGCTTTATCATCGGCGCTTCGTCTACTTCCTCTACACCCAAGTCAGAGAGCTAAAAGTCCGAGTGGCCTATGTTTTGCCGGAATATTGTTTAATTTTCGACATGTGGCCTTTGTTTGCAGGGAACACATCCGAGTGGCCTATGTTTTGCCGGAATGTTGATTAATTTTCGTTCCAACAAATTAAAGGCGCTCGATATGTCATGTTTTAGCAAAGGTCATGCCGGAATTTTCCATGGATTCAACATGACTTGTGCTATAAAGTAGGAAATATCGAGTGGCCATGATATGCACAACATGAATTAAATGACATTCCGGCAAACCATAGGTCATTTTTTATGCCATTGCTCGATATATGTAATGGGATGGGGCTCCTTGTGTGACTTTTAGTATGCTCTTGAAGGAAGGATGCCGACTATTGTCGTGGGGGTCATTTCCTCTCCTTCTTCTCGTGCTATACCTTGGTAATGCACGAGAGAAGGAGGGGAAGCGACCATCAGCGATATTCGAAATATCTGTGAGGGAGTGTCCACCATATACTTTCGAAATATGAGAGAGGAAGAATCCCGACTGTTGTCGTGGGGGTCGCTTCTTCTTCATTCAAAGGTGCTAGACATTTTGGTGTATTGCACTTTCGAATGAAAGAAGGAGCGACCATCACTGACGGTCGCAAATGTCAGAGAGAAAGAATCCCGACTCTTGTCTTGGGGTTCGCCTCTCCTTCGTTCCCGTGTGCTAGACATATTGGGTGTAATGCACTCGAGAACGAAGGGATGAGCGACAAACAACCGATGGTTAAATATATCAAAGAGGAAGTGTCCACCATATACACCACGTGAGATGGGAGTTTTAAAGGAAAGACTCGATAGACCGAAAGTCAACCTGTGGTGAATACTGATCTATGGGTTCTGTTCCTGGTAATTGCCATCGATTTATAATCTTTGAATTTTAAACACAGGAAATGTCTGACGATGATAGGATCCCCAAGTGCGAATACTGCTGCGATGACCGGCGTATGTGCGACAGGGAGCCTCACCTGCAAAATGGTAGGTTCTTCACCGTCAACCTTCGATGTTTGTACATTACGCAGTGACGACAAGTATTTCTTCATAATTAATCATGACTTGTGATTCTTCAAAATGTAATTTTCGTTTTTTTAATTCGACAGTACATCCCCTGCCATGCAAGACCGTATGTCTTGGATAAGCTCGGTTTCCAAGAGTTCGAGAATATGGAGACGAGGAGAGCTCACCTCTGGACTAAACATGATTATGCTTTTCAGGTTAAGCTTTACGATGCGTTTAATCACTCACATTTTGGTTGCTCTAATAGGGAGCTTTTTGCAAGGCCTATGGATTTGAGGAGAATATGCAAATAACCTTCGACATTCATCGTGGAGATGATATTGAAGATAATATCGACATTTGGATGGATGTGGATGCGCCTCCAGTTTTGCCTAAATGTGAGTTTGTCAAACAAATTTGTTAAGTAATTTATATTTTTTATTTAAAAATATTTGGTGTTCATCCCTACTAAAGTTGTTTATTTATCATTGTCAGCTTGTTTCTTTCCTTCAAGAAGTACTCAGAAGGCTGTAGACAAGACATACTACAACTATGGCTCCAAGCTTAATTGTGAGGAGAAATGATATCTTGTCTCATTTATAGATGATGTTGAGACTTTTAAGACCAATCACTTTATTAGCCCAAATTTTAGTGGATACGTGCCACTAGTCCATGACTTGCAAGATGGTAACTTCATTGCCAAAAACTTGGTGTGATCTTGTTAATGATGGTAACTTGATTTCATACATTCTTCTTAAGTACACTACAGTGCTAACTATATATGTTACTATTATGTTGTTCAACAGAAGCTCCCGAAGGAGTTTGTGCCTGACATGATGCTTACCGAAGGTCATATGTATATGTTTAGCTTACGACTGTTTCCACCGATGACTTACCAAAGTGCATATTCTATTTCTTTGAAAGATGCAAGGCTCAATATCAAAGAATGGAGCAAACTAATGAATGCGCACACGCAAACGATTAGAGACAACATGCTTGTGCGCAAGCCACAAGTTGGCGACAGGTGGATGTCCATTCTCCATTTTGAAGATGGACAGGTTTACCTGTTTTATGCTTACCGAGGGATGGCACATGTGATAATATACATCTCGTATTTACTAGCATAATATAATAAGGTTAACTAAAATATAATGTGTAGTCATTTTAAAAAGTTCATTTATACCTTTCAGGTGGCAGATTTCGAGGAGGCAAGGAACATGGCATGAGAATTTGGGCGAAAAACTTCTGGCTAGGACATATAAGGGAACCAGTCACCCAGCCATGGCCCCCTCGTATTGTACACATAAGGGCAAATATGACCCATAATATAGTGTGTGCAGCACAAGAATATAGTGAAATCACTTCCCTTCAACAAACACCCATGTCACTAGGGTACATGTTGCAAACCCCTCCCATATCTTCCACCCAAACTATTGGTCACTAGGACATATCGGGTTAGAAACTCATGGTGTGAGAAATTGGGCGGGAAACATCCGGGCGGCACATATCGGGCGGGAAACACATGACGTGAGAAACTGGGATGCAAACTTTGAGGTGACACATACGGGCAGGAAACACTTGAAGCAAATTTTGATACCGTATGCAAGTTGTGACATGTCTGGCCATTTATCGGCCCCTTTTTACCGAGAAAACTTCAGAAAATGTAAAACTTATCGAAAACCCAAACAACTTGGCTTGGTGCCTTGAATTTGTCATAGAAGGTCATAAAAAAAATTAGAGGCATTGATGCCTACCATGGGCATGCCCACCCTCTAGCAAAAGATGGGTCATTTCAAGAATGTCCAAATACACCATGTTAAACGCACGATGTTCAGGTAGGCATACATGCCAGGTTTGAAGGAAAATAATATTTAAAATCATAATTTAAACAGGTACTTAAAACTGTCATTTTAAGATTTTAACATAACTAATAACTAATAACTACAAAGGGATAAAATTTAAAACAGTGATTTTTCTTCAAAAAAGTATTTAATAAATATTTGAAGGGAAAACGAATTGAAAATCATAATTTAAAATAGTTACTTAAAACTATTATTTTGGTATTCCAAACAATATTTCAAATTTTTGAACATGTTTCAAAAAGAAGAAAAATAAATTAACGAAAAAAGTGGAGGAAATTGAAAAAATAGAAGAAAAAGTGTTAGGCCTTGTCCAACTAAGCGAGGACATCGCTCCCGTCGGGCGCCTGTTGGAATTTGTTCGGAATTTCAAAAAAGTTCCCGTTTTCAAATTCTTTTGTTCACAATTTCTAAAAATGTTTGGGCAAATCCAGAACACTTTTTTTGCTTTCGGAATTTTGTGCACATTTTTGAAAATTGTTTTGAAATTTATATTTTTGTTCGTGTTTTCTGAAAATGTTTGTTTTCACAATTTTGTTTGTGCCTATCAGAAAATTGTTTGCGTTTTAACATTCTGAACAAATTTTAAAAGACAAAAACATATTTTTGAAATTTCCTTGCAATTTTCGAAAATGAAAATGTTTTTTAACTTTATGAACCAAATTTGAAAATAACACACATTTTTCAAAAATTTGAACAAAAAATTGAAAGCACAACCATTTTCTGAAGAATAAAGAAGAAATGTTATAGGAAAAAAGAAAAAAAGAAAAAGAAACTGTGGAAAAAAGACCAGTTCGCGTAGTGTTAGTAAATTCTTTTTAATTGCTAGACCGTTCATTACTTAAAGTTTCAGGCTTCACATCTTACACTAAAGGCATGTAGTCCTAGTGGCTATGTACTCATGTTGTTTTGTAGGCGTTAGTGTGATCGATTCCCATGATTGCTTGATTCTAAATAGTTTCGTTAGTTTTTCCAAAGAATAAATTCCAAGAATGCAAAAGTTCATTCAGAAATGAAAAATCACATTTTATTTGAAATACGGAAATTTCTATAACCATCAATGTTTTCTTTTGTAAACTGAGCGTAGCTCAGATGTTATGTTCCTTATGGTGCAACCAGCCCACCAGGGGTCTTCACAACCTTGGAATCATGCATGACCATATGCTATGAGATGTCCGGCTTCACTCTTGATGCGATGTTTTGTGTCTGGCCTCCTCGCCATTCATAGCTAGATGTGGGGCAAGGCGAGTCGTTTGGTTGTAATCATGGTGTGAGTAACATTGTAAGCCGATAGGACAATGTATCCGCTTCTTAAACCTGCTTTTTTTTTAATGGATGATACACATGCTATGCGTACTCCAAAAAAACACTAATTATTAGTCTTACAGATCCTCATCAACAAGCATAAAAAAATCATGACATAACATATGCTATGCATTGGTTGAATAGTCATGGCATGTTCATTATTGACGGGTAGTTTAGACATTGATCCTTTGTTGTAACATTATTGTCCGAATGAGATATCTTCTACTCCCTCTATCTCACAATGTAAGACGCTTTTGGACGCTATGCTAGTGTCAAAAAACGTCTTATATTATGGGACGGAGCAAGTAAAAGTCAGTGTTCAAACCATTTCGGAGAAACATGATTCAACTACCAAGGTATATGTGTGTTTTGGTCTTTAGCAAATCACTCCAACAATTTGAATCCCCAGCATGATGCTTCAGATGAGATTAACATGCATTCTAGATTTGGAGATGTTTCCTTCTCACAATATCACAGATCTGAATATCATTTTTGTTATTTCTGGTATTTATTGTACCATCAGGATTGATGATGAATAGATTGAAAGTTTTCCTTTAAAAATAAAAATACAGTGCATATTTAACTTTCTAACTAAGATCCGAACTTCCAACGTTCAAACAAGTTTATGCTCCCTTAGTTTTTATTTACTCCACATATTAGATTTGTTTAAGTCAAACTTTATATACTTTCAACAAGTTTGTAAAAATATTTAACATATACACCACCAAATATATATCATCGTACTCATCATTGTATATATTTTCACATCATATAAATTTGTTACTGTGAATGCTCATATTATTTTCTGTAAACTTGGTCAAACTTTATAAAGTTTGACTTCAGCCAAAACTAATATGCGGAGTAAATAAAAATGGAGGCAGTACAAGAATCTACCAACCTCTGCAATACCAAATATTTTTCTTTTGTATTGTAAATATTGATAGTTTATACAAAATTGGTCAAATAACTTATACATGCTTGACTTTGTTAGACTGTATATACGTAGACTCTGTATACACCTTGTATTGTACCTCTTGGTACCTATATATATATATAAGATAGCCACACCCGTTTAGGGTGTCGAGCAGTTTCCCAAACCACATGTTTAACATGGTATCAGATTAGGTTACGATGTCTTCCGCTGCCCTCGCCGCCGCCGCTGTCGCGCCGGCTTCTGTCGCCGCCGTTGCTGCGCCGGTCCTTGCCCCTGCATCGCTCTTCCTCGCCTCTCGGCCCCTCGCGGGCTGGTGGCAAGCCCGGTCCCCGGTGGCACTCCTCCTGGTTCCTCGATCGGGTCTGGCGCGCAGGGCGATCTGCCTCCGCCGGTCTCCTCCGGTGGCCCATCCTCCTCAACCGATGTTGCTGCACCGCCGCCCTATGGTGGTACTGCGCCCAAGTACGGCGCTCCGCCTACGCCGATCCACGGTGTCCCGCCGCCCTATGGCGTCCCAGCACCACCGTATGGTGCTCCTGCATCGGCTTACGGTGCCATGCCACCGCCGCCATCTGCCTGGCCGGCGCCTCCCTACAGCGTGCCGCCGCCGCAACCCTATGCGGCGCCGCCTCCTCCGTTGTCCTACGTGGCCACATCTACTACGCCTTATGGGGCTCCCGTCACACCTACCTATGGTGCCCTAGCTGCTGCTCCTCATGGCGCCTACCCGTCTTCGTCGTACGATGGTGTCGTGCCTGCCTATGGCACCTCTTCGGCGATCGCTGCTCATCCAGAGACGACCCCGTCGATGGGTCTCTACGTGCCACAGACGCGGGCACACGCTGATCATGCTGCTGCGCCATCACCGTTTTACTTCTCGCACCTTCTTCCGGTGAAGCTCACTCGGGACAATTACTTGTCATGGCGTGCTCAGGTGCTGCCTCTTCTTCGGAGCCGCTACTTGGAGGGGTACGTTGACGGATCCATCCCGTGCCTGCCGCTGTATCATCCGGCATATCACACGTGGGTGTTCCAGGATCAGGCCATCCTCTCCACCATCCAATCTTCGCTCACTCCGAGCATTTCGTCTATGGTCATCTTCGCCGCTACGTCTCGGGATGCATGGGCGGCACTTCACACCAGCTTCACCTCTCAGTCTCAGGCACGTACTCATTCTATACGCACCGAGCTGGGCGAGACCAAGCTTGGCGACCTCAGCATCACAGACTACTTCCACAAGATGACCGGCCTCGCCGACACGTTGGCCTTTGATGAGCACATGGGTACATCATACATGACATTTCAGAAAAGTGCACAATTTAGTTGGAAAAAATTACTAAGCCGAATCAAGCAAACACATGGACAGGTATAACATGGAAGCAATCCAATAACCTATGAGCTCTTGAAGCAACCGCTTTGAAGGAACAAGTTGGAGGAACAAGTTTCAAGTGAAGTTAATGTTGCCAGTTTTTACCTCTGATGTTTTGGTGTGCCACACCCATGTGATGGAGAGACGGGGCCATAGGTGTACATCAACAGAAGCTAAATCAAATTATCTTTCCAATGCAAAAAACCTCACATCATTTGGAGTTGTGAGTCAAAAGTACAACTCCCAAAGTTGACTGCTTATTCACCCAAGGAAGCCATGCAAACCTGCTTACTTTTGAAATCATTTTCACACCTAGCCAAGGGGGGTTGTCCCTGCTACAAAACCCTATCTCCCCCATCCTCTAAAAAAACCTTTTGTCAAACCATTCAGCTACAAGCTTATGCAGCAAGACTGCTAGAGAGATCCAAGAGATCTTGCTACTTTTTCTCTTGTGAGTTCATTCGGATTCGCGAGAAGGAGCCTCTGGTTCCCCTAGTTCGTGCTCTACGGTTCCGGCCGTTTTGTGTGGATTAGTCCCGGTTTGTGGTTCTGGTATTGTTTGGACAGCGGGTTGGAGTTCTTGTAGCTTCGATCAGCCATCCCCAATGTACGGGTTGCATCCAACCTTGGTAGGTATAAAGCTAGTTATCCCGGCTGCTTGCAGCTAGTTATCCCTTCCGATTCGATCCTACGACATGAAGATCGGGCCACCCACAGGCGTGAACTCGTTCATCGGGTTCCCACCTATCATCTGGCATCAGAGCCTTCGTTGACACGGTAGGATCTGTTATCCGAGTTTATCTTGCTATCATCCCTTTAGATCGAGTGTTTTTCATGCTATATTTTCTGTCCTAGAAGTCCAAAGCCCCACAAAAATAAATCCAAGCCTTGTTGGTGCTGAGATCTTGTTGTTGCATACCTAGCATGTTCCTCATCGTTTAGATCTGCACCAAGTTCATCTTCATAATTGCTTTCAGATTTGGTTGTTGTACTTTGGAAAAAGAGAGAAAAAAGTGGCAAAAAAATCAAAGAGAGAAAAAAAGAGTGGAAAAAAGTCAAGAGAGAAAAAGAAAGTCTTGTGTAAGATCCAAAAGTTTCAGCTTGATAGAAAAATTTCAGAAGCTTGTGTGTTGTGTTTTTTAATCTTGGTGCAAAGGTGCAGCAGATCCATCCACATATTTTTCTTGGTTTGCATCAACTTGATTTCAGCACAAGCCCCTTTTTTTTGTTTACCCCACCGAGCTCCACCAAAAACCGAAGCTAGTTCTTTGATCCCTGTCTTTCAATCGCTTTAACACATCCGGGAGAAGCATAATCTGATGTGAACTCACAAGAACTTTGGTGAGTAAGAGGTGAGGTTGTGTGATTCCACAAAATTATCCTATTCCACTCTTGGCCTTACTAACATGGCAGGATCTAGATCGAGTGTTCATGGAGAAAACCATGGGGAAGAAGATGCCTCGGTCACACGTGCTGAGTTTCTGGAATTACGAAACATTGTTCAAGAATATCGAAGGAATCTTAACGAGCGTCTTCGAGCAAGTGGTGACGGGGTTCAACACCGAGAATACCCTGATTCTCATGAAGTGCAACAAAGAAGGCATGCTTGAGGGCATGATATTGTTGCTCGTGGGCATGTCACCACTACTCAAGAAATGCGACAAGGAGGACATGCTCGAGGGCATGGTGTTGCTGCTCGTGGGTGTGTCGCTGCTGCTCCTAAAATGCGGCAAGGATGGCATGTTCAAGGGCAAACTACTGCTTCCCCTAGGCGTGTCACTGCTGCTCATGAATCGCAGCAAGGATGTCATGCCCGACGACAAAGTTATGGCACCCGTCGGCACACCGATGACCCACCGCAAAGCATGACCGTGGTTGATGAACCGATTCCGGTGATTCATAGCTCATGTTTACATAAGAAGCCCATTCCTAATGTTTCCATCTTGACCACCACTACTGTCCCAACATCCAAGAAACATGTCCCACAAATTACATGTGAGGAAGAGAGTCCACAATCCAAAATCCCACAACATAAGAGTGATAAGAAAAGCAAGCTGAGTGACTCCACCAAATGTGAGGAAGAGTGTCCACTAGGGCTGGAAAAAAAGCTCGAAGCTCGAAAGCTAAATGAGTAGCTCGTGACTCGGCTCGAATCGACTCAAACTCGAAGCATAACGAGGCAAGCCAAGCTTTAATTTAAGATCGTTTATAGACAAAGTTAAACGAGCCGATCTGACGAGTACTCGTGTAACTCGTTAGGCTCGGTACAAAAGAACGGCTAAGCACCCTGCGTCCCGAGCGCACAACACAAGGCCCAACCGCCTAGGAGACTCACAGTCGCTCCTTCCATTCCTAGCGAAGTCATAGGTGTTTGATTCCCCTCCTGTCTTTGGTGTTTCTTTCTCCTGTGAATCGTTACGGCGGTGTCCTGCCTACGCCGCAACCCCACCTCTCTGTCCAGCAGCTTGTGCTTTGGCGGTGCATGCGTTGGACACTTCCTGCCTGCATTGCTCCTCTTCTCCTTCTGTTCTTTTGGTTCCTTCTACTACTGATCTATGCATTCTTCTATCCGACCCAGCGGTGAGCTTGTGGTGATTGTGGAGAAGCCACCGAGCTTGAAGTTGAAGGCCTAAAATAGGAGGCGACCTAGTCCCACTTCTAATTGTTTGTGAACATTGTACATGGTTAATATGCATATTTTACATTCCCAAGTAATCATTTGTATCATATTTATAAGGTTTTATGTTCATATCTTTAACAAGCTTAACAAGCTAAACGAGCCAACTTGTGAGTTATACGAGTTGAGCCAATCTTGGATCTAAGCTCGTTATAGTAACGAGTCGAGTCGAGCTAGCTCGTTAACGAAACAAGCTTTAGTGAGTTGAGCCAAGTTGGCTCGACTCGGCTCGAATTCCAGCCCTAGTGTCCACTTTCAAAAAACCCACAACTTGAGAGTGAAAAGAAAAATGAGTTGAGTGACTCCACCAAATGTGAGGAAGAGTGTCCACTTTCCACAATTCCATATATTGAGAGTGAAAAAAGTGAGGTGAGTGAGTCCACAAAATGCTAGGATCAGGTTATTCATCATGAGATTAGAGGAATGAAAAATCTCCACCTAGATATACCGCACATTGAGGAAGAGAAGATTAATGAGTTGTATGAGTCCACAAAATGTGAGATTGAGATCATTCCACACCTCATTGGAGAGATAAGCGATCCACAACCCAATATACCACACAATAAGAGTGAGAGGATAAGTGAGTTATGTGAGTCCACTAAATGTGAGGTTGAGTTTTTTCAAGAAGAGAATAGCGAGATGAGTGATCCACCACCATGGGAAATTATTAGTCCACCAAATGAAAAGAGAGAGGAACATTCAATAACTAACATTTCACAAAATCCTCTTTCTTTGCAATATGTGCAGGTGCAAAATGCATACCTATCAGCTCTCTTGCAACGATAGGAAATTGAGATCCAAGAACAAATATGGAGGACATGGAGTACCACTACACAAGGTGCATGTGTGAATATTGATTTTAGGAAAAACATTCAGGTACTCAATGAGGTAAAACAAAAAGGATCTTCCATTTTGATGAAACAGAGGTATGCACGTATGAGTTTTTGAAGCAATGGCGTGATAAGATTAGAGAAAAATTGTTTGTTACATCATCCATCCAGCAATATGATTTTGCTAATCTTGAAGAGGCTATAAAAGATCCAATAGAACTTAATGTTGCACATGATTGTTCATCATTTTCTTTTCCTAGTTATTTTGTATTGTCCTCGTGCTATAATTTTGCATACCAAATAAAGTTGAGGACAACTTTTCTCCTAGAGAGGGAGGCTGATAAGAACATGATGATGATGGGTTACAAATTTGTGCTTCATGGAAATATTTGCTGGAAGGAACTCCTAAGTCGAACAGAATATCATGTTTGCATTGTCCATAAGATAGCAAAGCTGAAAACTAAAATACTCTATATCATGAAACCTTTGCATTATGATTTGGTATTGCCCTATGAGGGAGTTCTGGACTAGGGGGTGTCCAGATAGCCGAACTATCATCATCGGCTGGACTCCAAGACTATGAAGATACAAGATTGAAGACTTCGTCCCGTGTCCGGATGGGACTTTCCTTGGCGTGGAAGGCAAGCTTGGCGATACGGATATGTAGATCTCCTACCTTTGTAACCGACTCTGTGTAACCCTAGCCCTCTCCGGTGTCTATATAAACCGGATGGCCTTAGTCCATAGGACGAACAACAATCATACCATAGGCTAGCTTCTAGGGTTTAGCCTCCTTGATCTCGTGGTAGATCTACTCTTGTAACCCACATCATCAATATTAATCAAGCAGGACGTAGGGTTTTACCTCCATCAAGAGGGCCCGAACCTGGGTAAAAACATCGTGTCCCTCGTCTCCTGTTACCATCCGCCTAGACGCACAGTTCGGGACCCCCTACCCGAGATCCACCGGTTTTGACACCGATATTGGTGCTTTCATTGAGAGTTCCTCTGTGTCGTCACCGATAGGCTCGACGGCTCCTTCGATCATCATCAATGACGCCGTCCAGGGTGAGACCTTCCTCCACGGACAGATCTTCGTATTCGGCGGCTTTGCACTGCGGGCCAATTCGCTTGGCCATCTAGAGCAGGTCGAAAGTTACGCCCCGGGCCGTCAGGTCAGATTTGGAAGTTTGGACTTCACGGCTGACATCCACGGGGACTTGATCTTCGGCGGATTCGAGCCACAGCCGAGCGTGCCGCACTGTCACGTCGGACATGATTTAGCTCTGCCGCCGGACAGTACCCTGGAGGCCACACTCGAAACCACTCCGATCTTCAATTCGGAGCCAGCTCCGCAGATCGAGGATGGATGCCTAGACACCGCCTTGGGGGCTGCAACCTCTACGGCGATAGAGCCGAACACTGACTTCGTCCCTCATAAAGCTCGTGACTCCAAGGTGCCGGACTCCTCGCCGGACTCCGAACCTCCCGCGCCCGCCCCGATCGAATCCGACTGGGCATCGATCATGGAGTTCACCGCAGCGGACGTCTCTCAACACTCACCTTTCGGCGACACCTTGAGTTCGCTAAAATACCTCTCGTTATCAGGAGAGACCTGGCCAGATTGTGGTCAGGACAGCTGGGATGCGGACGACGAAGAAATTCAAAGCCCACCCACCACCCACTTGGTAGCCGTTGTCGACGATTTAACTAACAGGCTAGACTACGACTCCGAGGACATCGACGGTATGGACGACGATGCCGGGGACGACCAAGAACCAGTGCCTAACGGGCACAGGAAAGCCACCCCATCCCACAATGTATGCATGGTGGACACACCAAAAGGAAGCGACAATGAGGAAAAACGGGACGTGGCGAAGGACAACTCCCCCAACAGACAAACAAAGCGGCAACGCAAGCGCCGCCCGAAGACCGGCATCAACAAAAACGGTACCCATATGGACCTGGCCCTAGAGCAGGGCAAAGCAGTGGACGACGCACACGTCAACAAGCAGCCAGCCGGACATGAACCGGACAAGCAACCCATCCCTGGCGAAGATGATCTCACATCACCAGAGCATAGGAATCTCCATAACAGGCTCGTCGCCACTGCAAGAAGTTTGAAGAACCAAAAGCGGAAGCTCAAAACAGCGGAAGACGCACTCAGAATGAGATGGAGCAAAGTACTCAACACCGCAGGTAAATATGGCACTAGTCACCAGATAAAGAGCTACCCGAAGCGCAAGCTGTTGCCCGAATTTGACGAGGAGGCCTTCGAGCCCCCGCAGTCAAAAAATAAAGGGGCCGCCTGGCCGGATAGACGACCAGATGACAGGCCAAGAGCGACACGGGGCACCACACACAAGCCGGCACATGATCAGCATAAAGATCTTCAGAAAAAAGGATAAACCGGCCAGGTCTATCTATGGGCCAAAAAAGAAGGCTCCAGGAAGTAACACAACCAGCCGAGCATTTGAAGACAGCGGCACACCCAAATACAGGGGCGCCGCACACCCACTATGTTTTACCGACGAGGTACTGGATCATGGATTTCCAGCAGGATTTAAACCCATAAACATAGAGGCATATGACGGAACAACAGACCCCGGAGTCTGGATTGAGGATTATATCCTACACATACACATGGCAAGAGGAGACGATCTCCATGCCATAAAATACCTTCCCCTCAAGCTCAAAGGGCCGGCCCGGCACTGGCTTAAAAGCCTCCTAGAAAATACGATTAGGAGTTGGGAAGAGCTTGAGGATGCGTTTCGAGCAAATTTTTAGGGGACTTATGTCCGGCCTCCGGATGCAGATGATTTAAGTCACATAACTCAACAGCCCGGAGAATCAGCACGCAAATTCTGGAACAGGTTCCTCACTAAAAAGAACCAAATAGTTGACTGTCCGGACGCTGAAGCCTTAGCAGCCTTCAAACACAACGTCCGAGACGAATGGCTCGCCAGACACCTCGGCCAGGAAAAACCAAGAACAATGGCCACACTAACAAGTCTCATGACCCGCTTTTGCGCGGGGGAAGACAGCTGGTTGGCTAGATGCAGCACCAGCGACCCGAGTACATCCGAAATCAGGGATGGAAATGGGAAATCACGACGCAATAAAGATCAGCGCCGGAACAAGGAAAATGGCCCAAATAGTACGGCGGTCAATGCCGGATTCAAAAGCTCTCGGCCGAACAACAAAACAGTGCCCTTAAAGGATAACAGTGACGAGTTATCCAACCTCAACAAGATTCTGGATAGACTGTGTCAAATACACGGTACCTCCGGGAAGCCTGCAAACCATACCCACAGAGATTGTTGGGTCTTCAAGCAGTCCGGACGACTTAACGCCGAACACAAAGGGCTCGACACACCAAGTGAAAGTGATGAAACCCAAAAGCAGCGCTCCGGAAACCAAAAGACTTTCCCATTAGAAGTCAAAATAGTGAACTCACTTCACGTGATAACACGCAGCGTGGCCCCTACTATACCAGGACACCGTCCGCAGACTGGGGATAGAACCCACCAAAATTCGCTATAGCAGCACTTCCTTCAAAGGAGTGACGCCAGGCCTTTTTAGCAATTTTATAGGCTCTGTACCACTAGGGGTCGTGTTCGGTTCATCCGACAACCTCCGTCGTGAAAAGCTCACCCTCCATCGCCCCATTTAGCAGTAGCCCTTAAGCACTACTGGGGCGTGCAGCTTTCACGCGCTTTAATGCAATACCACATTACGCGTCTCTTACGCTTACAAATGCCCGGTCCACGTGGCATATTCTTAAAACTCCCGGTGTCTCTCGACCACGGAGAAGGTGCGGCTGCCTAGACAACCACGCATTATTCCGACCTTGCAGGTCAAAGCCCCTAAAAACAGGTCATTTAGACCTCGGACATGGTTAGACGAGTCCGGCAAGGGGCTTCCCAGCCGCATACCCCTTTTTTTAGAGGGCCGCGCGCATAAATGATGAAAGCCAATAAAGCTCAACTTTCTTCATCTTCCAAATTATACTTTATTTTGATACACTTTTTGCACGATATTTCTTAGAAACTAAGTCCTTCTCTTTTACAGATGAAGCACGTGCTACACCCGTCCAGGATACAACACAACGGAGACACAGGCGCAGACGTGCAGTAGGGACCCGTTGCAAGGATTCTTTTCAGATTAAGACCCTGCGTAAACCTTTCTTACTGTCTCTTGTTGATACACATCCCCCGGTTTCCTACCAGAGCCGAGGAGGAGGCTGGCGTTTTGGCATCGGCCGCGTTAGAAGTTCACGCCTGTACCTGGACACTAGGGGCTTAGGGCTTTATTCTGCCCGATATCATAAAGACCGAACACCTCAGGGAGTGTTCGGCGTCTCGAGTTAGGCCTTATATGCATCAGCTCCGAATCATGTCTTTGGTCAAATGTTGGGTTTGCCCGGCTCCTGTGTTTTGCTGCCTTACATTCCGTATCATCGGCACCAGGAGAACTACTGCGATTGTGCCCTGGTTCGGCCAGGAGAGCACCTCAGTAGAGAAAGCCGAAAACTGACTGTCATGATATAGCGAGAGACTGGTCAACCACTCGATCGACCATTGGAATGTTTAGAATTCCTCCGCTTTGACGAAGGACCGCTTCCCGGTCAGGCACATACGCGCCCCAAGTTCGGCGAAGCGCGGTGCCATCAGGGGCTATATAGTAGCCCCACATTCGAGCTCCTATGGCTAGGTGAAAGTGATAAAGCATTATAGTCCGGTTGCCTAGTTTGCTATGCTATCACCTCCTTAAAAGGACCAAGACGTTGGATTAAGTGTGAAAAAGTGTTTTTCTTTTTGCAAACACCCCCGCACCATGTGCGTGGGGGCTGAAGCCAAAGACTGCCATCTTTCAGATTATACATACATATACGGCCGCACAGGAGATAGTTCAATACTTGAACACACAAGTATAAAAAGTCATTACATTATAAACATGATCTTAGAAATCATACATGTCATTCAAACATAACATCTTTCGAGCACTGCGACTCTATTATACGAGCGCCCTGCAGGACTTCCTCAAAGTAATGCTCGGTGGGGAATCAGCTTTTGTCCGAACCCCGGGATGCAACAGCGGTGGCATCCATCTCCACCCAGTATGTTTTACCACGGGCGAGAGCCATCCGCGCACCTTCTATGCATGCCGACCGCTTCATCGCCTTAATATGCGGCACTGCCCCAAGGAATTGCTGCAACAAGCCAAAATAACTCTTCGGCTTGGGCCTTTTCGGCCACAGATGAGTTACCACATCCGTCATGGCCAGTCCGGACAATCTATTCAGCTCAGCCCACTCAACCAGCCGATCACTCAACGGAAGTGGATGCTCCGGACTATGGAATCGAGGCCAGAAAAGCTCTTCCATTTCATGATCCTCCTGGCTTCGAAAGTGCACGACTGCGTCAGCCGCACTCGCCGCCAAGTCCAGATAAGGATCCTCCGCACCGTACAATCGGCCTAGCTGAGCACACTTCGGATCCGTGAGCTTCCTACGCAGCATAAAGGGCTTTCCAGCCACAATGTCTCCGACCTGATGCAGTTCCTCCTTCATAGCCCACATCGCACCACGGGCATCCTTGGCTTCGGCATCGGCCTTCTTCAGGTCCTCTTGCTCCGCTCGGCGCTCTCCTTCAAGAACCTCTAGGCGGTCAGTAGCAACTTTTAATTTCATGGCCATTCCGGCCATCTCCTCCCTGCTTTGGCAGTGAGCAGCCTTCTCGGCTTCTAGCTCTTCCGCTGCCTTCAAGGCAGCCGCCTCGCTTTTTCTGGCTTGCTCCTTGGCCCGAGCAAGTTCTGCTCGAAGGTCTTCCACAGCAGCAGCACCATCTGCATCAAGCATACAACTTGTAAGGAATGGGCATCAGCTCCCTTACTAAGCGACCGCGGCGCAATCACATACCTTGTGACTCATCAAGTCGCTTATTGACCAACGAGATGTCCGCATCTGCAGCGTCGAGTTGCTTCTTCAGCTCGGCGAATCCATCCGTCCGGTTGGCCACTGAACATTCCGCCACCTGCATAGGAAAGGCGACAATTAATAACTGAGATTATGATCCTAGGCACGCTGCCGTTTTCGACAGCATACCAAGTCTCAGGGGCTACTATACAGGGCGCACTTCATGTGCAAAACTGTCAACATGTATGTCATTTTTTGCGTACCTCAAATCCCGTCAGTAAACTTCTGACGGCCTTATACAACCCGCTTTCGGCGGACGAGATCCTCTCAATCACATTACCCATTAATGTGCGGTGATCTTCTGAGATGGACGCCCTCTTAAGCAAATCCTGTAGCTCCACCGGCCGTACTCCAATGGGTGCCGAACTCTCCGGCCCCGCCGGACTCGGGGAGACCCTCCGCGACGACACCTCAGGGTCGTCCGCCCCATGCGATGGGGCGGCAGATGGAGGCGTTTCACTCTCCATCATCTCCGGGCGAAGGTCTCCCAAAGATGAGCTGTGCTGAGATGGGCTGAGATCCGAACTACAAGGTAAAAACTTCGGTTACCTTTAGACATTAAGCAGGGGTGTCTAATAATAATAAAATCCCCCTTTTTACTTACGGCTCGTTAGAGGGCTGATTCCTCCGAGGAGACAGTACGGTCGGGGTGCTTTCTGGCGCAGGACCTTCCGGTACAGATTTCTTTCCCCGCTTTGAGGCCTTGGCCTCCGGGTCTTCGGAAGCGTTCCGCTTCTCCCCCTAGAAGGAGGGACTCTCGATTCCTCCCTTACTAAATGCCTCCTTGGCAGAGGTGACAGTTTCCCTGTGCCCCCCTTCGCCCTCATTTGAAGGTGCAACCTCCAACATTTTGATTAACACGGGATCCTGCGTGGTCTCAGGGAGGGGGGCCGGACACCGTATCAGTTTTGCTTGCGCTATCCACTCCTGTCCAGGGATAGCTGGTTAAAAGGCAAGCTCACGATAAATAAACGGATGGTGTGTCCGGACACAGGGCTACTTACTTGAGTATCCGGGCGATTGCAGCTTAGGCTAGTGTCCTCGGTCAATTCCGGATGCGTCTCTTGCGATCCGAAGAACAGTTTATACATCTCCATGGGAGTCAAACCCATGAAGTGTTGAAGAGCTTGCGGCCCCTCCAGATTAAATTCCCACAGGCGGAGGGGGCGACGTTTGCAGGGCAGTAGGCGCCGGATCAACATGACATGCAGCACTGCGACCAGATTGATCTCCCTTTCTTGGAGGACTCGAATCCGGTCCTGCAACAGGGGGACGTCTTTGGGCGGCCCCCAGTCACGCCCCTTGTTGACCCATGACATCAGCTGCTGTGGAGGGCCCGAGCGAAAGACGGGCGGCGGCTTCTTCCTGCTGCCCCGGGGAGCGGTGATATAAAACCACTCCTGTTGCCACAAGCCGAGCTCCTCTTAGAAAGAGCCCTTGGGCCATGGAGCTTCGGCCCTCTTGCTTATAACCGCCCCGCCGCACTCTGCCTGACGCCCCTCAATCATCTTTGGCTCCACATTGAAAGTTTTGAGCCATAAGCCGAAGTGAGGGGTAGTGCGGAGGAAGGCTTCACAAACGACAATGAATGATGAGATATGGAGGATGGACTCCGGAGCCAGGTCGTGGAATTCCAGCCCATAGTAAAACATGAGCCCCCTCATGAAGGGATCTGTCGAGAATCCTAAACCCCGACGGAAGTGATACATGAACATGGCGATCTCGCCAGGCTCGGGAGTTGGGATAACTTGTCCTCGGGCAGGCAGCCTATGCAAAATCTCGTAGGTTAAATACCCAGCATCTCTCAGCTTTAGCACGCCCTCCTCCGTGATGGAGGAGGGCATCCATCGGCCTCGTAGATCAGGACCGGACATTGTCGAGGATTGAAGGTACCTGAATTCGGAGCCCTGGGTGTTGGAACTCAGAGAGAGGGGCGGATTCGATAGAGGATTGAATAAAAAGAACGGGCCTTGGTCTCATTATAAAGAGGAAGAATACCAAGAGCCATCCCCGTGACCGTTTGGAACCCGCCTTCGATGGAGGGGGCGTGGCAATGGGCGCGGTTGGGTTACCCACGTCCATATTGATGGGAATCCCGGAATAAGGGGAACACGATCTCTGCTTCGACAAGACGTGCCAAGGAAACCGCCTCACTAAACGCGCTGAGATGGAACAATAAAAACAATTTGAAGGCTTGGTAGTGGTGTGACGTTACGCCACAAAATACGTCAGCAGATTGAACTTGTGTAATATTATTCTCTCTACGGTTGTATGTGGAATTTATTTTGCAGAGCCGGACACTATCCTGGTGTTCACAATCTTCTATAAATTATTCGGAGGAGGAACCCTCCTTGCAATGCCAAAGACAATATGCGTGCCAGACTCATCGTCATTGAAGCCTGGTTCAGGAGCTTCTGAGGGAGTTCTGGACTAGGGGGTGTCCGGATAGCCGAACTATCATCATCGGCCGGACTCCAAGACTATGAAGATACAGGATTGAAGACTTCGTCCCATGTCCAGATGGGACTTTCCTTGGTGTGGAAGGCAAGCTTGGCGATACGGATATGTAGATCTCCTACCTTTGTAACCGACTCTGTGTAACCCTAGCCCTCTCCGGTGTCTATATAAACCGGATGGCCTTAGTCCATAGGACGAACAACAATCATACCATAGGCTAGCTTCTAGGGTTTAGCCTCCTTGATCTCGTGGTAGATCTACTCTTGTAACCCACATCATCAATATTAATCAAGCAAGACGTAGGGTTTTACCTCCATCAAGAGGGCCCGAACCTGGGTAAAAACATCGTGTCCCTCGTCTCCTGTTACCATCCGCCTAGACGCACAGTTCGGGACCCCTACCCGAGATCCGCTGGTTTTGACACCGACACCCTACTTTCTTTTGTGTGATGACCAGGTAGAGTCGAGGACGACTCCTTTTCAATAGAGGGGAAATGATGAGGACATCTCGAGCATCTCGGTCATTGAAACAACACCAATCATCCCTGGACAAATACATGATCACATGCAACACAATTCTAAGGTGAAAGCTACAAATGAGGATTGCATCATTTCTTTACATGGATATTATCCACTTCCCTTCTACTTATCTTTTGCAGATCAAAGAGAGTCGATGACGACTCTTCATCAAGGGAGGGAGGATGATGAGCACATGGGTACATCATACATGACATTTCAGAAAAGTGCACAATTTAGTTGGAAAGAATTACTAAGCCGAATGAAGCAAACACATGGACAAGTACAACATGGAAGCAATCCAACAACCAATGAGCTCTTGAAGCAACTGCTTTGAAGGAACAAGTTGGAGGAAACAAGTTTCAAGTGAAGTTGATGTTGTCAGTTCTTACCTCTGATGTTTTGGTGTGCCACACCCATGTGATGGAGAGACGGGGCCATAGGGGTACATCAACAGAATCTAAATCAAATTATCTTTCCAATGCAAAAAACCTCACATCATTTGGAGTTGTGAGTCAAAAGTACTAGTCATTCTCGTGGAAGGTGTCCAGGCTGTCAAGACTTCGCCAATTTCCGAGGAGCTCTCTAACAACTCCCAAAATTGACTGCTTATTCATCCAAGGAAGCCATGCAAACCTGCTTACTTTTGAAACCATTTTCTCACCTAGTCAAGGGGGTTGTCCCTGCCGACACGTTGGCCTTAGTCGGTCAGCCGCTTCTTCCCGATGATTTCACCACCCATGTCCTTAACGATCTTGATGACGACTATGATAGTCTCATTGAGAATGTCCATGGTCGCGATGCTCCACTTCAGCCTCGTGAGCTCTATGCGCGCCTCCTCGACCGCGAACAGCGCATCAAGGCGCGCCGTACCTCCCCGAGCTTTGTCTCCGCCAATGCCACAACTCGTGGTAAACCTCAGAAGCCGTCACCGCCTGATGGCAAACTGGCGCCCTCACCTTAGCAAGCTCCGCGGGGTGTCGCGCCATCCATTACGGGCGGTAGTCGCCCGTGCACCTACTGTCCCTGCTGCGGCGCTCAGCAAGCTTTCCAGTTGTGTGGCGTTGACGACCATATTGCCTCTCGCTGTCATAGACGCTTCAAGCAAGATTTCCTTGGCCTGGGTAACAATAGCAAAGGTAATGACTGAAGGAAATATGCCCTAGAGGCAATAATAAAGTTATTATTTATTTCCTCATATCATGATAAATGTTTATTATTCATGCTAGAATTGTATTAACCAGAAATATAATACATGTGTGAATACATAGACAAACATAGTATCACTAGTTTGCCTCTACTTGACTAGCTCATTGATCAAAGATAGTTGAGTTTCCTAACCATAGATATGAGTTATCATTTGATCAATGGGATCACATCATTAGAAGAATGATGTGATTGACTTGACCCATTTTGTTAGCTTAGCACTTGATTATTTAGTATGTTGCTGTTGCTTTCTTCATGACTTATACATGTTCCTATGACTATGAGATTATGTAACTCCCGATTACCGGAGGAACATTTTGTGTGCTACCAAACGTCACAACGTAACTGGGTGATTATAAAGGTGCTCTACAGGTGTCTCCGTAGGTACTTTTTGAGTTTACGTATTTCGAGATTAGGATTTGTCACTCCGATTGTCGGAGAGGTATCACTGGGCCCTCTCGGTAATGCACATCACTATAAGCCTTGCAAGCAATGTGACTAATGAGTTAGTTGTGGGATGATGCATTACATAACAAGTAAATAGACTTGCCGGTAATGAGATTGAACTAGGTATTGAGATACCGACGATCGAATCTCGACATACCGATGACAAAGGGAATAATGTATGTAGTTATGCGGTTTGACCGATAAAGATCTTCATAGAATATGTGGGAACGAATATGACCATCCAGGTCCCGCTATTGCTTATTGACCGGAAACGTGTCTCGGTCATGTCTACATAGTTCTCGAACCCGTAGGGTCCGCACGCCTAAAGTTTGATGATAATCGATATTATGAGTTTTTGTGTCTTGATGTAACGAAGGTAGTTCAGAGTCCCGGATATGATCACGGACATGGCGAGGAGTCTTGAAATGGTTGAGACGTAAAGATCGATATATTGGATGACTATGTTCGGACACCGGAATGGTTTCGGAAGGTTTCAGACATATATCGGAGTATTAGGGGGGTTACCGGAACCCCCCGGGGGGTTTATTGGGTCTCATGGTCCCTAGTGGAGAAGATGGGGGGCGGCCAGGGTAGGCCGCGTGCCCCTTGCCCTCTAGTCCGAATTAGATAAGGAGGGGGGCATCCCCCCTTCTTTCCTTCTCCTCCTATCTCCCTTCGTTCCCCTCTCCTACTCCAACAAGGAAAGGAGGAGTCCTACTCCCGGTGGGAGTAGGACTCCCCCCTTGGCGCGCCCTCCTCCTGGCCGGCCACCTCCCCCCTTGCTCCTTTATATACGGGGGCAGGGGAGCACCTCTAGACACAACAATTGATCATTGATCTCTTAGCCGTGTGCGGTGTCCCCTTCCACCATATTCCACCTCGGTAATATCGTAGTGGTGCTTAGGCGAAGCCCTGCGTCGGTAGCATCATCAACACCGTCATTACGCCATCGTGCTGACGGAACTCTCCCGCAAAGCTCAGCTGGATCAGAGTTCATGGGATGTCATCGAGATGAATGTGTGCTGAACACGGAGGTGCCGTACGTTCGGTACTTGGATCGGTCGGATCGTGAAGACGTACGACTACATCAACCGTGTTGTGCTAACGCTTCCTATTTCGATCTACGAGGGTACGTGGACAACACTCTCCCCTCTCGTTGCTATGCATCACCATGATCTTGCGTGTGCGTAGGCAAAATTTTGGAATTACTACGTTCCCCTATAGTGGCATCCGAGCCTGCTTTTATGCGTAGATGTTATATGCACGAGTAGAACACAAGTGAGTTGTGGGCGATACAAGTCATACTGCTTACCAGCATGTCATACTTTGGTTCGACGGTATTGTTGGATGAAGCGGCCCAGACCGACATTACGTGTACGCTTACGTGAGACTGGTTCTACCGACGTGCTTTGCACATAGGTGGCTGACGGGTGTCAGTTTCTCCAACTTTAGTTGAACTGAGTGTGGCTACGCCCGGTCCTTGAGAAGGTTAAAACAACACTAACTTAACAAACTATCGTTGTGGTTTTGATGCGTAGGTAAGAATGGTTCTTGCTCAGCCTGTTGCAACCACATAAAACTTGCAACAACAAAGTAGATGACGTCTAACTTGTTTTTTCAGGGCAAGTTGTGATGTGATATGGTCAAAGACATGATGCTAAATTTTATTGTATGAGATGATCATGTTTTGTAACAGAGTTATCGGCAACTGGCAGTAGCCATATGGTTGTGTTTTTATTGTATGCAATGCAATCGCCCTGTAATTCCTTTACTTTATCACTAAGCGGTAGCGATAGTCGTTGAAGCAATAGTTGGTCAGACGACAACAATGCTACGATGGATATCAAGGTGTCGCGCCGGTGACGATGGTGATCATGACGGTGCTTCGGAGATGGAGATCACAAGCACAAGATGATGATGGCCATATCATATCACTTATATTGATTGCATGTCATGTTTATCCTTTATGCTTCTTATTTTGCTTTGATTGAAGGTAGCATTATAAGATGATCTCTCACTAAATTTCAAGGTAAAAGTGTTCTCCCTGAGTATGCACCGTTGCCAAATTTCATCATGCCGAGACACCACGTGAGGATCTGGTGTGATAAGCTCTACGTTCATCTACAATGGGTGCAAGCCAGTTTTGCACACGCAGAATACTCGGGCTAAACTTGGCGAGCCTAGCATATGCAGATATGGCCTTGGAACATTGGAGACTGAAAGGTCGAGCATGAATCATATAGTAGATATGACCAACATAGTGATGTTCACCATTGAAAACTACTCCATCTCACATGATGATCGGACATGGTTTAGTTGATTCGGATCACGTGATCACTTAGATGATTAGAGGGATGTCTATCTAAGTGGGAGTTCTTAAGTAATATGATTAATTGAACTTAAATTTATCATGAACTAGTACCTGATAGTATTTTGCTTGTATATGTTGTTGTAGATAGATGGCCCGTGCTGTTGTTCCGTTGAATTTTAATGCGTTCCTTTAGAAAGCAAAGTTTAAAGATGATGGTAGCAATTACACAGACTGGGTCCGTAACTTGAGGATTATTCTCATTGCTGGATAGAAGAATTACATCCTGGAAGCACCACTAGGTGTCAGGCCTGCTGCAGATGCAAGTGACGACGTTAAGAATGTCTGGCAGAGCAAAGATGATGACTACTCAATAGTTTAGTGTGCATGCCTTACGGCTTAGAACCAAGACTTCAATGATGTTTTGAACGTCATGGAGCATATGAGATGTTCCAGGAGTTGAAGTTAATATTTCAAGAAAATGCCCGGACTGAGAGATATGAAGTCTCCAATAAGTTCTATAGCTGCAAGATGGAGGAGAATAGTTCTATCAGTGAACATATACTCAAAATGTCTGGGTATAACAATTACTTGATTCAACTAGGAGTTAATCTTCCGGATGATAGTGTCATTGATAGAATTCTTCAATCACTGCCACCAAGCTACAAGAGCTTCGTGATGAACTATAATATGCAAGGGATGAACAAGACAATTCCCGAGTTCTTCACAATGCTAAAAGCTGCGGAGGTAGAAATCAAAAAGGAGCATCAAGTGTTGATGGTCAACAAGACCATCAGTTTCAAGAAAAAGGGTAAAGGGAAGAAGAAGGGGAACTTCAAGAAGAATGGCAAACAAGTTGCTGATCAAGAGAAGAAACCCAAGTCTGGACCTAAGCCTGAGACTGTTTGCTTCTAGTGCAAACAGATTCGTCACTGGAAGCGGAACTGCCCCAAGTATTTGCTGGATAAGAAGGATGGCAAGGTGAACAAACGTATATGTGATATACATGTTATTGATGTGTACCTTACCAAAGCTCGCAGTAGCACCTGGGTATTTGATACTGGTTCTGTTGCTAATATTTGCAACTCGAAACAGGGACTACGGATTAAGCGAAGACTAGCTAAGGACGAGGTGACGATGCGCGTGGGAAATGGTTCCAAAGTCGATGTGATCACCGTCGGTACGCTACCTCTACATCTACCTTCGGGATTAGTTTTAGACCCGAATAATTGTTATTTGGTGCCAGCGTTGAGCATGAACATTATATCTGGATCTTGTTTGATGCGAGACGGTTATTCATTTAAATATGAGAATAATGGTTGTTCTATTTATATGAGTAATATCTTTTATGGTCATGCACCCTTGCAGAGGGGTCTATTTTTGTTGAATCTCGATAGTAGTGATACACATATTCATAATGTTGAAGCCAAAAGATGCAGAGTTGATAATGATAGTGCAACTTATTTGTGGCACTACCGTTTAGGTCATATTGGTGTAAAGCGCATGAAGAAACTCCATAGTGCTGGACTTTTGGAATCACTTGATTATGAATCACTTGGTACTTGTGAACCATGCCTCATGGGCAAGATGACTAAAACGCCGTTCTCCGGAACTATGGAGCGAGCAACAGATTTGTTGGAAATCATACATACTGATGTATGTGGTCCGATGAATATTGAGGCTCGCTGCGGGTATCGTTATTTTCTCACCTTCATAGATGATTTGAGCAGATATGGGTATATCTACATAATGAAACATAAGTCTGAAACATTTGAGAAGTTCAAAGAATTTCAGAGTGAAGTGGAAAATCATCATAACAAGAAAATAAATTTTCTACGATCTGATCGTGGAGGAGAATATTTGAGTTATGAGTCTGGTCTACATTTGAATCAATACGGAAAAGTTTGCAACTCATGCCACCCGGAACACCACAACGTAATGGTGTGTCCGAACGTTGTAATCGTACTTTACTAGATATGGTGTGATCTTTCATGTCTCTTACTGATTTACCGCTATCGTTTTGGGGTTATGCTTTAGAGACGGCTGCATTCACGTTAAATAGGGCACCATCAAAATCCGTTGAGACGACGCCTTATGAACTATGGTTTGGCAAGAAACCAAAGCTATCATTTTATAAAGTTTGGGGCTGTGATGCTTATGTGAAAAAACTTCAACCTGATAAGCTCGAACCCAAATCGGAGAAATGTGTCTTCATAGGCTACCCAAAGGAAATTGTTGGGTACACCTTCTATCATAGATCTGAAGGCAAGACATTCGTTGCTAAAAATGGATCCTTTCTAGAGAAGGAGTTTCTCTCGAAAGAAGTGAGTGGGAGGAAACTAGAACTTGATGAGGTAACTGTACCTGCTCCCTTATTGGAAAGTAGTTCATCATAGAAACCGGTTCCTGTGACGCCTACACCAATTAGTGAGGAAGCTAATGATATTGATCACGAAACTTTAGATCAAGTTACTACCGAACCTCGTAGGTCAACCAGAGTAAGATCCGCACCAGAGTGGTACGGTAATCCTATTCTGGAGGTCATGTTACTTGACCATGGCGAACCTAAGAGCTATGAGGAAGCGATGATGAGCCCAGATTCCGCAAAATGGCTTGAAGCCATGAAATCTGAGATGGGATCCATGTATGAGAACAGAGTGTGGACTTTGGTTGACTTGCCCGATGATCGGGAAGCCATCGAGAATAAATGGATCTTCAAGAAGAAGACTGATGCTGATGGTAATGTTAATGTCTACAAAGCTCGACTTGTTGCAAAACGTTTTTGACAAGTTCAAGGGGTTGACTACGATGAGACTTTCTCACCCATAGCGATGCTTAAGTCTGTCTGAATCATGTTAGCAATTGCCGCATTTTATGATTATGAAATTTGGCAGAAGGATGTCAAAACTGCATTCCTAAATGGATTTCTGGAAGAAGAGTCGTATATGATGCAACCAGAAGGTTTTGCCGATCCAAAAGGTGCTAACAAAGTGTGCAAGCTCTAGCGATCCATTTATGGACTGGTGCAAGCCTCTCGGAGTTGGAATAAACGCTTTGATAGTGTGATCAAAGCATATGGTTTTATACAAACTTTTGGAGAAGCCTGTATTTACAAGAAAGTGAGTGGGAGCTCTGTAGCATTTCTAATATTATATGTGGACGACATATTGTTGATTGGAAATGATATAGAATTTCTGGATAGCATAAAAGGATACTTGAATAAAAGTTTTTCAATGAAAGACCTCAGTGAAGCTGCTTATATATTGGGCATCAAGATCTATAGAGATAGATCAAGATGCTTAATTGGACTTTCACAAAGTACATACCTTGATAAAGTTTTGAAAAAGTTCAAAATGGATCAAGCAAAGAAAGGGTTCTTGCCGGTAATACAAGGTGTGAAGTCGAGTGAGACTCAATGCCTGACCACTACAGAAGATAGAGAGAAAATGAAAGATGTTCCCTATGCTTCAGCCATAGGCTCTATCATGTATGCAATGCTGCGTACCAGACCTGATGTGTGCCTTGCTATTAGTTTAGCAGCAAGGTACCAAAGTAATTCAGGAGTGGATCACTAGACAACGGTCAAGAACATCCTGAAGTACCTAAAAATGACTACGGATATGTTTCTCGTTTATGGAGGTGACAAAGAGCTAGTCGTAAATGGTTACGTCAATGCAAGCTTTGACACTAATCCAGATGATTCTAAATCGCAAACCGGATACATGTTTATATTGAACGATGGAGCTGTCAGTTGGTGCAGTTCTAAACAAAGCGTCATGGCGGGATCTACGTGTGAAGCGGAGTACATAACTGCTTCGAAAGCAGCAAATTAAGGAGTCTGGATGAAGGAGTTCATATCCAATCTAGGTGTCATACCTAGTGTGTCGGGTCCAATGAAAAACTTTTGTGACAATACTGGTGCAATTGCCTGGCAAAGGAATCCAAATTTCACAAGAGAACCAAGCACATCAAGAGACGCTTCAATTCCATCCGGGACCAAGTCCAGGTGGGAGACATAGAAATTCGCAAGATACATAAGGATCTGAATGTTGCAGACCCGTTGACTAAGCCTCTTCCACGAGCAAAACATGATCAACACCAAGGCTCCATGGGTGTTAGAATCATTACTGTGTAATGTAGGTTATTGACTCTAGTGCAAGTGGGAGACTAAAGGAAATATGCCCTAGAGGCAATAATAAAGTTATTATTTATTTCCTCATATCATGGTAAATGTTTATTATTCATGCTAGAATTGTATTAACCGGAAACATAATACATGTGTGAATACATAGACAAACATAGTGTCACTAGTATGCCTCTACTTGACTAGCTCATTGATCAAAGATGGTTGAGTTTCCTAACCATAGATATGAGTTATCATTTGATCAATGGGATCACATCATTAGAAGAATGATGTGATTGACTTGACCCATTTTGTTAGCTTAGCACTTGATCGTTTAATATGTTGCTATTGCTTTCTTCAGGACTTATACATGTTCCTATGACTATGAGATTATGTAAATCCCACTTACCAGAGGAACACTTTGTGTGCTACCAAACTTCACAACGTAACTGGGTGATTACAAAGGTGCTCTACAGGTGTCTCCGAAGGTACTTGTTGAGTTGACGTATTTCGAGATTAGGATTTGTCACTCCGATTGTCGGAGACGTATCTCTGGGCCCTCTCGGTAATGCACATCACTATAAGACTTGCAAGCAATGTGACTAATGAGTTAGTTGCAGGATGATGCATTACATAACGATTAAAGAGACTTGCCGGTAACAAGATTGAACTAGGTATTGAGATACCGACGATCGAATCTCGGGCAAGTAACATACCGATGACAAAGGGAACAACGTATGTAGTTATATGGTTTGGCCGATAAAGAGCTTCGTAGAATATGTGGGAACCAATATGAGCATCCAGGTTCCGCTATTGGTTATTGACCGGAAACGTGTCTCGATCATGTCTACATAGTTCTCGAACCTGTAGGGTCCGCACGCTTAAAGTTTGGTGATGATCGGTATTATGAGTTTTTGTGTTTTGATGTACCGAAGGTAGTTCGTAGTCTCGGATATGATCACGAACATGACGAGCAGTCTGGAAATGGTCGATATGTAAAGATCGATATATTGGATGACTATGTTCGGACACCGGAATGGTTTCAGAAGGTTTCGGACATATACCGGAGTACCGGGGGGTTACCGGAACCCCCCGGGGGTTTATTGGGCCTCATGGGTCCTAGTGGAGAAGAGGAGGGGAGACCAGGGCAGGCCGCGCCCCCCTCCTCCTCTAGTCCGAATTGGACAAGGAGGGGGGGCGGCGGCCCCCTTCTTTCCTTCTCCTCATCTCTTCCTTCCTTCCCCTCTCCTACTCCAACAAGGAAAGGAGGAGTCCTACTACCGGTGGGAGTAGGACTCCCCCCCTTGGCGCGCCCTCCTCCTGGCCGGCCGCCTCCCCCTTTCTCCTTTATATACGGGGGCAGGGGGGCACCTCTAGACACAACAATTGATCATTGATCTCTTAGCCGTGTGCGGTGCCCCCTTCCACCATATTCCACCTCGGTAATATCGTAGCGTTGCTTAGGCGAAGCCCTGCGTCGGTAACATCATCAACACCGTCATTACGCCATCGTGCTGACAGAACTCTCCCGCAAAGCTCTGCTGGACCGGAGTTCGTGGGACGTCATCGAGCTGAACGTGTGCTGAACTCGGAGGTGCCATACGTTCGGTACTTGGATCGGTCTTATCGTGAAGTCGTACGGCTACATCAACCGCGTTATGCTAACGCTTCTGCTTTCAGTCTACGAGGGTACATGGACAACACTCTCCCCTCTCGTTTCTATGCATCATGGTGATCTTACATGTGCGTAGGCAAATTTTTGAAATTACTACGTTGCCCAACAATGACAAGCAGGTCGCCGCTCCGGTGACGAGTCATGAGCACGGGCGGACTCCGTTCTACTCCATTAATCCCACATGTTACATGGACACGGGAGCTACCAACCACCTAACGAGTGATGGGCAAGCTCTCCACCCAGGAGCCATATCATGGCCATGATCAGGTTCACACCGCCAATGGAGTAGGTATGCGCATATCACATGTTGGTCAGGCCTCACTTCTTGCACACAACTTTAGAAAATTGCATCTTTCCAATGTTCTTCGAGTTCCTTCAGCTACGTGTAGTTTGTTGTCTATTCTTCAACTTACTCATGATAATAATGTCCTTGCTAAGTTTCATCCTTTTCGTTTCTTCATCAAGGATCGGGACACGAGGGCTGTTCTGCTTAGCGGTCATCTTCGCCATGGCCTGTATGTGCTTGACACGCCGCCCGCGCCTCCTGCGCAGCATTCTCCCTGGGCGTTTAGTGGTGTTCGTGTGTACGCACTGGCATGCACGCCTTGGTCACCCTGCTGCTCCCATAGTTCATCATGTTCTACATCGTCATGAACTTCCAGTTGTGTCCAATAAGATTGCTGAAACTATCTATGATACCTGTCAGCAAGGCAAGAGTCACCAACTTCCTTTTTCAGAGTCGAGTCGTGTTGTTAAACATCCTCTTGATCTTGTGTTTTCTGATGTATGGGGCCATTCCCAAACATCTGTTAGTGGCCACAATTATTAGGTCACCTTTATTGATGCTTATAGTTGGTTTACTTGGCTTTATCTCATTAAGCATAAATCTGATGTGTTCGATGTTTTCATTCAGTTTCAAGCACATGTTGAGCATCTCCTTAAGCATAAAATTCTTCATGTTCAATCCGACTAGGGGTGAATATCACAACCTCAATTTGTTTTTTAATAAACTTGGGATCTCGCACCGTGTGTCTTGTCCTCATACACATCAGCAGAATGGCATCGCTGAATGTAAGCATCGTCATCTTGTATAAACTGGCCTTACCTTACTAGCTCATGCCTCCGTTCCGTTTCGGTTTTGGAGTGATGCTTTTTCCACTGCTCGCGTTTCTTGATAAACAGGTTTCCCTCACGAATTCTCAAAATGAAAACTCCTATTGAACTCTTGCTCAATGAAATCCCAGATTACACGTTCCTTAAAGTGTTTGGATGTGCATGTTGGCCTTACCTTCGTCCATATTGTTAGGGAACGTAATAATTTCAAAAAAATTCCTACGCACAAGCAATATCTATCTATGTGATGCATAGCAACGAAAGGGGGAGTGTATCTTCATACCGTTGAAGATCGCTGAGCGGAAGCGTTTTATCAACGCGGTTGATGTAGTCGTACACCTTCACGATCCACCCCAATCAAGTACCGAACGTACGACACCTCCGTGTTCAGCACACGTTCATCTCGATAACGTCCTTGCCTTCTTGATCCAGCAATACTGACAAAGTAGTAGATGAGTTCCAGCAGCACGACGGCGTGGTGACGGTGTTGGTGAAGAACAATCTTCGGAGGGCTTCGCCTAAGCACTATGGAAACTATGAGGGAGGATAAACTAGAGGGGACGGGGTTGTTGACACACAGCTTGGTGTTTCTTGATGTGTCTTTGGTGCTAGCCCTGCCCCTCTATTTGTATGTTGAGCCTTGGGGTCGAAACTTGGAGTAAAAGCCTCTACAAAGTTGGTTTCACCCGAAAGGAAAGAGTCCTTCTCGGACTCCAGGGCCAGACGCCAGGGTTCTCGGCGTCTGGACCCAGATGCCAGGGACCCTGGCGTCTGGCCCCTGGACTCCACAAAACTACCTTTTCGCTTTCCAAAAACCTTGTGGGCTTTCCCCTTTGGCCCAAATAAAGTGTCTCGTACCCAAACATTTTAGGAAACATCCGGAACCCCTTCCGGTGAATTCTGGAACCCTTCCGGAGACCAAACACTATTATCCCATATATCAATCTTTATCTCCGGACCATTCTAGAGTTCCTCGTCATGTCCATGATCATATCCGGGACTCCGAACAACATTCGGTCACTAACATACATAACTCATATAATACTATATCATCAACGAACGTTTAATTGTGCGGACCCTACGGGTTCGAGATCTATGTAGACATGACCGAGACACCTCTCTGGTCAATAACCAATAGCGGAACCTGGATGCCCATATTGGCTCCTACATATTCTACAAAGATCATTATCGGTCAAACCGCATAACAACATACGTTGTTCCGTTTGTCATCGGTATGTTACTTGCCCGAGATGCGATCATCGGTATCATCATACCTAGTTTAATCTCGTTACCGGCAAGTCTCTTTACTCGTTCTGTAATGCATCATCCCGCAACTAACTCATTAGTCACATTGCTTGCAAAGCTTATTGTCATGTACATTACCGAGAGGGCCCAGAGATGCCTCTCCAACAGTCGGAGTGACAAATCCTAATCTTGATTATGCCAACTCAACAAGTACCATCGGATACACCTGTAGAGCACCTTTATAATCACTCACTTATGTTGTGACATTTGGTAGCACACAAAGTGTTCCTCCGATATTCGGGAGTTGCATAATCTCATAGTCATAGGAACATGTATAAGTCATGAAGAAAGCAATAGCAATATACTAAACGATCAAGTACTAAGCTAACAGAAAGGGTCAAGTCAATCACATCATTCTCTAATGATGTGATCCCGTTAATCAAATGACAACTCATGTCTATGGCTAGGAAACTTAACCATCTTTGATTCAACGAACTAGTCAAGTAGAGGCATACTAGTGACACTCTGTTTGTCTATGTATTCACACATGTACTAAGTTTCCGGTTAATACAATTCTAGCATGAATAATAAACATTTATCATGAAATAAGGAAATAAATAATAACTTTATTATTGCCTCTAGGGCATATTTCCTTTAGTCTCCCACTTGCACTAGAGTCAATAATCTAGTTCACATCACCATGTGATTTAAGACAAATGTTCACATCTGTATGTGATTAACACACATAGCTCACATCATCATGTGACCAACACCCAAAGAGTTTACTAGAGTCCATAATCGAGTTCACATCGCTATGTGATTAACACCCAAAGAGTACTAAGGTGTGATCATGTTTTGCTCGTGGGAGAAGTTTAGTCAACGGGTCTGTCACATTCTGAGCCGTACGTATTTTGCAAATATTCTATGTCTACAATGCTCTGCATAGAGCTACCCTAGCTAGTTGCTCCCACTTTCAATATGTATCAAGATTGAGACTTAGAGTCATCTGGATCGGTGTAAAAGCTTGCATTGACGTAACTCTTTACGACAAACTCTTTATCACCCCATCACCAAGAAACATTTCCTTAGTCCTCACTAAGGATAACTTTGACCGCTGTCTAGTGATCTACTCTTAGATCACTATTGTACCCCCATGCCAAACTCATGGCAAGGTACACAATAGGTCTGGTACACAGCACAACATACTCTATAGAACCTATGACTGTGGCATAGGGAATGACTTTCATTCTCTTTCTATCTTCTTCCATGGTCGGGCTTTGAGTCTTACTCAACTTTACACCTTGTATAGACAAGAACTCCTCCTTTGACTGATCCATTTTGAACTCTTTCAAAAACTTGTCAAGGTATTTACTCATTGAAAAATCTTATCAAGCGTCTTGATCTATCTCTATAGATCTTGATGCCCAATATGTAAGCAACTTCACCGAGGTCTTTCATTGAAAAACTCTTATTCAAATATCCCTTTATGCTATCTAGAAATTCTATATCATTTCCACTTAACAATATGTCATCCACATATAATATTAGAAATACTATAGAGCTCCCACTCACTTTCTTGTAAATACAGGCTTCTCCAAAAGTCTGTATAAACCCATATGCTTTGATCACACTATCAAAGCATTTATTCTAACTCCGAGAGTCTTGCACCAGTCCATAAATGGATTGCTGGAGCTTGCACACTTTGTTAGCACCCTTGGGATCGACAAAACCTTCCGGTTGCATCATATACAACTCTTCTTCCATAAATCCATTCAGGAATGCAATTTTGACATCCATTTGCCAAATTTCATAATCATAAAATGCAGCAATTGCTAACATGATTCAGACAGACTTAAGCATCGCTACGGGTGAGAAAGTCTCATCGTAGTCAACTCCTTGAACTTGTCGAAAACCTTTTGCGACAATTCGAGCTTTGTAGATAGTAAAACTATTATCAGCGTCTGTCTTCCTCTTGGAGATCCATTTATTTAATATGGCTTACCGATCATCGGGCAAGTCCCCCAAAGTCCACACTTTGTTCTCATACATGGATCCCAGCTCAGATTTCGTGGCCTCAAGCCATTATTTTGTGGAATCTGGGCTCATCATCGCTTCCTCATAGTTCATAGGTTCATCATGGTCTAGTAACATGACTGCCAGAATAGGATTACCGTACCACTCTAGTGCGGACCGTACTCTGGAAGACCTACGAGGTTCTGTAGTAACTTGATCTGAAGTTTCATGATCATCATCATTAGCTTCCTCACTCATTGGTGTAGGAATCACTGGAACTGATTTCTGTGATGAACTACTTTCCAATTCGGGAGAAGGTACAATTACCTCATCAAATTCTACTTTCCTCCCTGAGGGAGTCCTGGATTAGGGGGTGTCTGGATAGCCGGACTACCATTATCAGCCAAACTATCACCGGCCGGACTATCATCATCGACCAGACTCCAAGACTATGAAGATACAAGATTGAAGACTTCGTCCCGTGTCCGTATGGGACTTTCCTTGGCATGGAAGGCAAGCTTGGCAATACGGATATGTAGATCTCCTACCATTGTAACCGACTCTATGTAACCCTAGCCCTCTCCAGTATCTATATAAACCGGATGGCTCTAGTCCGTAGGACACAACAACAGCCCTTACAATCATACCATAGGCTAGCTTCTAGGGTTTAGCCTCCTTGATCTCGTGGTAGATCCACTCTTGTAAACATCCACAATATCAATATCAATCAAGCAGGACGTAGGGTTTTACCTCCATCAAGAGGGCCCGAACCTGGGTAAAACATCGTGTCCCTTGTCTCCTGTTACCATCCGCCTAGACGCACAGTTCGGGACCCCCTACCCGAGATCCGCCGGTTTTGACACCGACATTGGTGCTTTCATTGAGAGTTCCTCTGTGTCGTCACCGATAGGCTTGATGGCCTCTTCAATCGACAATGACGTAGTCCTGGGTGAGACTTTTCTCCCCGGACAGATCATCGTATTCGGCGGCTTCGCACTGCGGGCCAACTCACTTGGCCATCTAGAGCAGATCGAAAGCTACCCCCTGGCCGTCAGGTCATGTTTGGAAGCCTAAACTTCACGGCCGATATCCGCGGGGACTTGGTCTTCGATGGATCTGAGCCACAGCCGAGCGTGCTGCGCTGTCACGATGGGCATGACCTAACTCTGCCGCCGGACAGCACCTTGGAGGCCGCACATGAATCCTCTTCGACCCATAGTCCGGAGCCGATCGCTCAGATCGAGGACGGATGGCTGGACACCGCCTCGGGAGCTGCAACTTCTACAGCGATGGAGCCGAACACTTACCTTGTACCGCATAAAGCACATGACTCCGAGGTGCCGGACTCCCTGCCGGACTCCGAACCTCCTGCGCCCCTGCCAGTCGAATCCGATTGGGCGCCGATCATGGAATTCACCGCTACGGACATCTTTCAGCACTCACCCTTCGGCGATATCTTAAATTCACTGAAGCATCTCTCGCTATCCGGAGAGCCTTGGCCGAACTACGGCCAGGGTGGTCGGGACGCGGACAATGAAGAAATTCAGAACCCACCCACCACCCACTTCGTAGCCACCGTCGACGATCTAACCGACGTGCTAAACTACGACTCCGAAGACATCAACAGTATGGACGATGATGCCGGAGACAATCAAGAACCAGCGCCTACAGGGCACTGGAAGGCCACCTCGTCACATGACATACATATGGTGGACACCCCAAAGGGAAGCGATACCGAGGAACAACATGATGCGGCAGAGGATAATCCCTCCGATAAACAACCAAAACGGCGACGTAGACGCCGCCCTAAGTCCCGCCTCGATCAAAGCAGCATTCCTAACGACCCAGCGATAGAGCAGGGCAAACCAGCGGACGACGAACAGGACAAACCGGATAATCAAACCCTTCACGGAGCAATCAACAGTCCGGACACACCACCGGAGCATAAGAACCTTCACAAAAGACTCGTCGCCACTGCAAGAAGTTTGAAGAAGGAAAAACGGAAGCTCAAAACAGCGGAAGACATACTCAGAATGAAGTGGAGCAAAATACTCAAGACCGCAGACAAATATGGCAATGGCCATCAAACAAAGAGCTACCCGAAGCGCAAGCTGCTGCCAGAATTTGACGAGGAAGCCATAGAGCCCTCACAGTCAAAAAATAAAGAGGCCGCCTGGCCGGATAGACGGCCAGATGACAGGCCAAAAGCGACAAGCGGCGCCGCACACAAGCCGACTTATGATCCTGGGAAAACGGACGGCCCAACTAGGTCCATCTACGGGCCAAAAAGGAGGGCCCCAGGAAGTAAAACAACACGACAAGTGTTCGAAGACATCGGCACACCCAAATACAGGGGCGCCGCACACGCGCTATGTTTTACCGATGAGGTGCTGGATCATGAATTTCCAGCAGGGTTCAAACCCATAAACATAGAGGCATACGATGGCACAACAGACCCAAGAGTCTAGATAGAAGATTACATACTACACATACACATGGCTAGAGGAGACGATCTCCACGCCATAAAATATCTACCCCTCAATCTCAAAGGGCCAGCTCGGCATTGGCTTAAAAGCCTCCCAGAAAATACTGTTGGAAGTTGGGAAGAGCTTGAGGACGCGTTTAGAGCAAATTTTCAAGGGACTTATGTCCGCCCTCCGGATGCCGACGATCTAAGTCATATAACTCAACAGCCCGGAGAGTCAGCGCGCAAATTCTGGAACAGGTTCCTTACCAAAAAGAACCAAATAGTCAACTGTCCGGACGCGGAAGCCTTAGCAGCTTTCAAACACAACGTCCGAGACGAATGGCTCGCCAGACACCTCGGCCAAGAGAAGCCAAGAACAATGGTCGTGCTAACAAGCCTCATGACGCGCTTTTTGCGCAGGAGAAGACAGCTGGCTAGCAAGATGCAGCACCAGCGACCCGAGTACATCCAAGATCAGAGATGGAAACGGAAAATCACGGCACAGGAAAGATAAGCGCCGGAATAAAGAAAGAAGCCCAAAGAGCACGGCGGTCAACGCCGGATTCAAAAGCTCGCGGCCAAACAATAAAACACTGCCTCTTAAGGACAACAGTGATGAGCTATCCAATTTAAACAAAATTTTGGATCGGATATGTCAAATCCACAGTACCTCCGGAAGGCCTACAAACCATACCAACCGAAATTGTTGGGTTTTTAAACAGTCCGGCAGACTCAACGCCGAACACAAGGGGCTCGGTACGGACAATGACGAACCCCACCAGCAGAGCACCGGAAGTCAGAAGACTTTCCCACAAGAAGTCAAAACAGTAAACTCACTTCATGTGATAGTTCGGAAATACAACACGGCACTCACTAAGACAAGTGCCGAACGGTCCACCCCAGCGGAACACCGGGATTGGATGTCAAAACCAATCACTTTCCACCATCGAGATTATTCCAGAAGTATCCGGAACGCAGGATGGACTGCTCTGATATTGGATCCCATAATAGACGGACTGCGGTTTACGCAAGTTCTGATGGACGGCGGTAGTGACTTAAACCTGCTGTATCCGGACACAATCCGTAGGATGGGGATAGACCCTACTACAATTCGACATAGCCGCACTTCCTTCAAAGGAGTGGCGCCAGGCCCTTACGCCAGGTGCACAGGTTCTTTATTACTAGAAGTTATGTTCGGGTCACCTGACAACTTCCGATGAGAAACGCTAACATTTCATGTCGCCCCATTCAAAAGTTGCTATCAAGGACTACTGGGACGTGAAGCTTTTGTCCGCTTCAACGCAATATCACATTACGCGTCTCTTACGCTTAAAATGCCCAGTCCACGTGGCATCATTTCATTAAAAGGTCGCCTGAGACCCCGGACACGGCTGGACGAGTCCGGACTACATAAGCTAGGGGCTACCTAGCCGCACACCCCTTCACAAGGGTTTGTACATATAAGCCATAATGAGCTAGCATAGGCTCAGCTTTATTAATCTATATTTCAATTTTTTATGCACTTTCTCGCACGATCTCTTTTCAAACTAAGTTCCTCTCTTTTTACAGATGAACAGCGTGCACACCCGTCTAGGATACGGCACAACGGAGACACAGGCGCAGACGTGCAGTAGGGACCCGTTGCAAGGACTCTTTTCAGACTAAGACCCTACGTAAACCTTTCTTACTGTCTCTTGCTGCTATATTCCCCTGGTTTCTCATTATAACCAGAGTGGAGACTGGCGTTTTGGCATCGGCCGTGCCAGAAGAACTTGCCCGTACTTGGACACAAGGGGCTTAGGGCACTGTTTTGCCCGCTATTGTAAAGACCGAACACCTTCGGGAGTGTTCGGCGTCTCGAGTTAGGCCTTATATGCATCAGCTCCGAATCATGTCTTTGGTCAAATGTTGGGTTTGCCCGGCTCCTGTGTTTTGCTGCCTTACATTTCGTATCATCGGCTAACGCGGCTCCAGGAGAACTACTGCGATTGTGCCCCAGTTCGGCTGGGCGAGCACCTCAGTAGAGAAAGCCGAAAACTGACTGTCATGATACAACGAGAGACTGGTCAACCACTCGATCAACCATGGGAATGTTAGAATTCCTCCGCTTTGACGAAGGGCCGTTTCCCGGTCAGGCACATACGCGCCCCAAATTCGGAGAGCGCGGTGCCCCCAGGGGCTATGTCGTAGCCCCACCCTCGAACTCCATGGCTAAGTGAAAGTGATAAAGCATTATAGTCCGGTTGCCTCATTTGCTACGCTACCACCTCCTTTACAGGACCGAGACGTCGGATTAAGTGTGAAAATGCGCTATTTTTTGCGAACACCCCCGCACCTTGTGCGTGGGGGCTGAAGCCGACGACTGCCATCTTTCAGGTTATACACACGTATACATGAACGGACGCATAGGAGATATTCTATTACTTGAACACACAAGTCTAAAAGGCGCTTACATCATAAAAATTGTTTTACATCATAAAAACGTTCATTCGAACGTAACATTTTTTTAGCACTGCGACTCTATTACACGAGCACCACGCAGTACTTCGCCAAAATAGTGCTCGGCGGGTAACCGGTTATCGTCCGAACCCGGGGTCGCAACAGCGGTGGCATCCATCTTTGTCCAATGTGTCTTCACACGGGCGAGTGCCATCCGCGCACCCTCTATGCAGGCCGACCGCTTCATTGCCTTGATATGCGGCACCGCTCCAAGAAATTGCTGCAATAAGCCAAAGTAACTCTTCGGCTTGGGCCTATCCGGCCAGACATGGGTCACTATATCCGTCATAGCAAGCCCGGACAACCTATTTAGCTCAGCCCACTCGGCCAAACGGTCGGTCAGCGGAAGTGAACACTCCGGACTATGGAATTGAGACCAAAACAGCTCTTCCGTATTGTGATCCTTCTGGCTTCGAAAATGCACAACGGCTTCCGCCACACTCGCTGCTAAGTCCATAAAAGGGTCCTCTGGACCCCACAGTTGGCCCAGCTGAGCATACTTTGGGTCCGTAAACCTTCGGCGCAGCAGAAAAGGCTTGCCAGCTACAATTTCTCCGGCCTGGCGCAGCTCTTCCCTTATAGCCCGCATTGCAGAGCGGGCATCCTTGGCTTCGGCGGTGGCCTTCTCCAGGTCTTCTTGCCCCGCTAGGCGCTCCATCCCAAGAGCCTCATTACGGTCGGTAGCATCTTTTAACTTCACGGCCATTTCGGCCATCTCCTCCCTGGATCGGCAGTGTGCGGCCCTTTCGTCCGCTAACTCCTCGGCCGCCCTCGTGGCCGCCGCATTACTCCTTCTGGCCTGCTCCTTGGCTTGAGCAAGTTCGGCCCGAAGGCTCTCCACAGCAGCGGCACTATCTGCATTTCACGCACATGTTGTAAGGAGCTGGCTTCGGCTCCCTTACCAAGTGACCGCACAGAAACACTTACCTTGTGACTCATCAAGTCGCCTGTTGACCAGCGCGATGTCCGCATCCACAACGGTGAGTTGCCGCTTTAGTTCAGCAACTTCATCAGTCCGGCTGGCCCCCGGACGACCCGCCACCTACATAGGCAAGGCAAAAATTTAAACTTGCGATTTTGATCCTCGGCACGCTGTCGCTTTCGACAACCTACCGAGTCTCAGGGGCTACAATCTATACAGGGAGCATTATATGCAAAACTGTTAAAAGGTGTGTCATTTTTTACGTACCTCAAACCCCGCCAGCAAACTCCTGGCGGCATTACGCAACCCGCCTTCGGCGGATGAAATCCTTTCAATCACGACACTCATCAATGCGTGGTGATCTTTTGAGATAGACGCCTTCTCAAGCAGATCCTTCAGCCGAACACCAGTTGGCGCCGAACTATCCGGCTTCGCCAAACCCGGGGGCTCCCTCCGCGACGACACTTCAGGCTCGTCCGCCCTATCCGACGGCGCCCCGGACGGAGGCGTCTCGCTCTCCATCATCTCCGGACGAAGGTCCCCCAAAGACGAGCTCATTTGCGAAGGACGGAGATCTGAACTACAAGGTAAAAACTTTAGTTATCCTCAGAAGCACAAAAAGGGATGTCCCTTATTATAAAAATCCTTTCTTTCTACTTACGGCTCATTGGAGGGCTGATCCTTTAGGGGAGACTGTGCGGCCGGGGCCTCTCCGGACGCAGGACCCTCTGGTGAAGATTTCTTCCCCCGCTTAGGGGCTTTGGCCCCCGGGTCCTCGGAGGCAATCCTCTTCTCCCCTTGGAGGGAGGGATTCTCGATCCCCCCTCTTTCAAGAGCCTCCTTAGGCGAGGCAGTAGCTTTTCCACTTTCCCCTTCGCCTTCCTCTGGAGGCGCAACCTCCAACATCCGGACCAGCACGGAATCCGGCGCGGTCTCTAGGAGGGGGCCGGACACCATATTAATTTTGCTCCCGCTATCCACTCCTGTTTAGAAGGAGATTGGTCGTAAGGCGAATCATCGAAAGGCAAACAAATGATATGTCCAGACTCGGAGCTACTTACTTGAGTATCCGGGCGATTGCAGCTTAGGCCAGCATCCTCGGTCAATTCCGGGCGCGCCTCTTGCGATCCGAAGAATAACTTGTACATCTCTAGGGGTGTCATACCCATGAAGTGTTGAAGAATCCATGGTCCCTCCGGATTAAATTCCCATAGTCGGAGAGGACGGCATTTGCAGGGCAAGTGACGCCTGATCAGTATAACCTGCATCACCACGACCAGATCGATCTCCCTCGCCTGGAGATCTCAAATCCGGCCCTGCAGTAGGGGCACGTCCTTTGACGGCCCCCAGTTGAGACCTTGGTTGACCCATGACATCAACCGTTGTGGAGGTCCCGGGCGTAATAAAGGCGGCGGCTTTTGTTTGCGCCCCCTCGGAACGGTGATATAGAACCACTCTTGCTGCCACAAGCCAAGCTCCTCTTGGAAGGAGCCTGCGGGCCACGGGGCATCGGCCCTCCTACTGATGGCCGCCCCGCTGCACTCTGCTTGACGCCGCCCGATCATCTTCGGCGCCACATTGAAGGTCTTCAGCCACAGGCTGAAGTGAGGGGTGACGCGGAGGAAGGCTTCACAGACGACGATGAATGCGGAGATGTGGAGGATGGACTCCGGAGCCAAATCATGGAATTCCAACCCATAGTAAAACATGAGCCCTCTCACAAAAGGATCCGTCGGGAAGCCTAAACCCCGACGGAGGTGGGATACAAAAACAACATACTCGCCGGGCTCGGGGGTGGGGATGACCTGCCCTTCGGCAGGCAACCTGCGCGAAATCTCGTAAGTCAGGTACTTGGCCTCCCGCAGCTTTAGTACGTCCTCCTCTGTGACGGAAGAGGGCATCCACCGGCCCTGGAGGTCGGAACCGGACATTATTGAAGGTCCGAAGCGCTCGAATCTGGAGCTCTAGGTGCTGGAACTTGGAGCGGAAAGAGGATTCGATGGAGGATTGAAGAAAAGAAACGAGCATTGGTCCCGTTATAAAGAGGGAAAATACCAAGAGCCATCTCCGTGACCGTTCGGGACCCGCCTTCGATAGAGGGGATGTGGCGACGGGCGCGGTTGGGTTACCCACGTTCGTATTGATGAGAATCCCGGATTAAGGGGGAACACGATCTCTGCTCCGACAAGACGTGCCAAGGAAACTGCTTCTCTAAATGCGCTGAGGCGGTAGAGTAAAAAACGATTCAAGTAATGGCTTGGTAGTGGCGTGACGTCGTGCCGCAAAAAACGCCAGCAGATTGAACTTGTGTATATATTATTCTCTCTACGGTGGAATGTGGAATTTATTTTGCAGAGTCGGACACTATCCTGGTGTTCACAATCTTCTATCATTCGGAGGAGGAACCCGCCTTGCAATGCCAAGCAATATACACGCCGGACTTATCGTCATTGAAGCCTGGTTCAGGGGCTACTGAGGGAGTCCTGGATTAGGGGGTGTCCGGATAGCCGGACTACCATTATCAGCCGAACTATCACCGGCCGGACTATCTTCATCGACCGGACTCCAAGACTATGAAGATACAAGATTGAAGACTTCGTCCCGTGTCCGGATGGGACTTTCCTTGGCGTGGAAGGCAAGCTTGGCGATACGGATATGTAGATCTCCTACCATTGTAACCGACTCTATGTAACCCTAGCCCTCTCCGGTGTCTATATAAACCGGATGGCTCTAGTCCGTAGGACACAACAACAACCCTTACAATCATACCATAGGCTAGCTTCTAGGGTTTAGCCTCCTTGACCTCGTGGTAGATCCACTCTTGTAAACATCCACAATATCAATATCAATCAAGCAGGACGTAGGGTTTTACCTCCATCAAGAGGGCCCGAACCTGGGTAAAACATCGTGTCCCTTGTCTCCTGTTACCATCCGCCTAGATGCACAGTTCGGGACCCCCTACCCGAGATCCGCCGGTTTTGACACCGACACTCCCACTCACTTCTTTCGAGAGAAACTCCTTCTCTAGAAAGGATCCGTTCTTAGCAATGAATATCTTGCCTTTGGATCTGTGATAGAATGTGTACCCAACAATTTCCTTTGGGTATCCTATGAAGACGCATTTCTCCAATTTGGGTTCGAGCTTATCAGGTTGAAGCTTTTTCACATAAGCATCGCAACCCCAAACTTTAAGAAATGACAACTTTGGTTTCTTACCAAACCATAGTTCATAAGGCGTCATCTAAACGGATTTTGATGGTGCCCTATTTAAAGTGAATGCAACTTTCTCTAATGCATAACCCCAAAACGATAGTGGTAAACCGATAAGAGACACCATAGATCGCACCATATCCAATAAAGTGCAGTTACGACGTTCGGACACACCATATGCTGTGGTGTTCCAGGTGGCGTGAGTTGTGAAACTATTCCACATTGTTTTATATGAAGGCCAAACTCGTAACTCAAATATTCTCCTCCACAATCAGATCGTAGAAACTTTATTTTCTTGTTACGATGATTCTCCACTTCACTATGAAATTCTTTGAACTTTTCAAACATTTAAGACTTGTGTTTCATTAAGTAGATATACCCATATCTGCTCAAATTATCTGTGAAGGTCAGACAATAACGATACTCACCACGAGCATCAACACTCATTGGATCGCATACATCGATATGTATTATTTCCAATAAGTCAATAGCTCATTCCATTGTTCTGGAGAACGGAGTTTTAGTCATCTTGCCCACAAGGCACGGTCCGCAAGCATCAAACGATTCATAATCAAGTGATTCCAAAAGTCCATCTTTGTGGAGTTTCTTCATGCGATTTACACCGATATGACCCAAACGACAGTGCCACAAATAAGTTGCACTATCATTATCAACTTTGCATCTTTTGGCATCAATATAATGAATATGTGTATTACTACGATCGAGATCCAACAAACTATTTTCATTGGGTGTATTACCATTGAAGGTTTTATTCATATAAACAGAACAACAATTATTCTCTGACTTTAAATGAATAACCGTATTGCAAAAAAACATGATCAAATCATATTAATGCTCAACGCAAATGGCAAATAACATTTATTTAGGTTCAACACTAATCCCGAAAGTATAGGGAGTGTGCGATGATGATCATATCAATCTTGGAACCACTTCCAACACACATCATCACTACACCCTCAACTAGTCTCTATTTATTCTGTAACTCTTGTTTCGAGTTACTAATATTAGCAATCGAAAAAGTATCAAATACCCTGGGGATACTATAAACACTAGTAAGGTACACATCAATAACCTGTATATCAAATATACCCTTGCTCACTTTGCTATCCTTCTTATCCACCAAATATTCAGGGCATTTCTGCTTCCAGTGACCATTTCCTTTGCAGTAGAAGCACTCAGTTTCAGGATTTGGTCCAGCTTTGGGCTTCTTCATGGGAGTGACAACTTGCTTGCCATTCTACTTGAGTTCCCTTTCTTTCCTTTTGCCCTTTTCTTAAAACTAGTGGTCTTGGTCAATCATCAACACTTGATGCTCTTTCTTGATTTCTACCTTCGTCGATTTCAGCATCACGAAGAGCTTGGGAATCGTTTTCGTCATCCCTTGCATACTATAGTTCATCACGAAGTTCCAGTAACTTGGTGATGGTGACTAGAGAACTCTGTCAATCACTATCTTATCTAGAAGATTAACTCCCACTTGATTCAAGCGATTGTAGTACCTAGACAATCTGAGCACATGCTCACTGCTTGAGCTATTTTCCTCCATCTTTTAGCTATAGAACTTGTTGGAGACTTCATATCTCTCAACTCGGGTATTTGCTTGAAATATTAACTTCAACTCCTGGAACATCTCATATGGTCCATGACGTTCAAAATGTCTTTGAAGTCCCGATTCTAAGCCGTAAAGCATGGTGCACTAAACTATCAAGTAGTCATCATATTAAGCTATCCAAACGTTCATAACATCTGCATCTGCTCCTGCAATAGTTTTGTCACCTAGCGGTGCATCAGGGACATAATTCTTCAATGCAGCAATGAGGATAAACCTCAGATCACGGACTCAGTCCGCATCATTGCTACTATCATCTTTCAACTTAGTTTTCTCTAGGAACATATATATATATATAACATAGGGAAGCTATAACACAACTATTGATCTACAACATAATTTGCAAAATACTATCAGGACTAAGTTCATGATAAATTAAATTTCAATTAATCAAATTACTTAAGAACTCCCACTTAGATAAACATCCCTCTAATCATCTAAGTGATCACATGATTTATATCAACTAAACCATGTCTGATCATCACGTGAGATGGAGTAGTTTTCAACGGTGAACATCACTATGTTGATCATATCTACTATATGATTCACGCTCGACCTTTCGGTCTCAGTGTTCCAAGGCCATATCTGCATATGCTAGGATCGTCAAGTTTAACCCGAGTATTTCTGTGTGTGCAAAACTGGCTTGCACCCGTTGTAGGTGAATGTTGAGCTTATCACACCCAGTCATCACGTGGTGTCTCGGCACGACGAACTTTGGCAATGGTGCATACTCAGGGAGAACACTTATACCTTGAAATTTAGTGAGAGAACATCTTATAATGCTACCGTCAATCAAAGCAAAATAAGATGCATAAAAGATAAACATCACATGCAATCAATATAAGTGATATGATATGGCCATCATCATCTTGTGCCTTTGATCTCCATCTCCAAAGCACCGTCATGATCACCATCGTCACCGGCGCGACACCTTGATCTCCATCGTAGCATCGTTGTCGTCTCGCCAACTATTGTTTCTACGACTATCACTACCGCTTAGTGATAAAGTAAAAACAATTACAAGGCGATTGCATTGCATACAATAAAGCGACAAGCATATGGCTCCTGCCAGTTGCCGATAACTCTATTACAAAACATGATCATATCATACAATAAAATTTAGCATCATGTCTTGACCATATCACATCACAACATGCCCTGCAAAAACAAGTTAGATGTCCTATACTTTGTTGTTGCAAGTTTTACGTGGCTGCTACGGGCTGAGCAAGAACCATTCTTACCTACGCATCAAAACCACAACGATTTTTCGTCAAGTTAGTGTTGTTTTAACCTTCAACAAGGACCGGGCATAGCCACACTCGATTCAACTAAAGTTGGAGAAACTGACACCCGCCAGCCACCTATATGTGAAGCACGTCGGTAGAACTAGTCTTGCGTAAGCATACGCGTAATGTCGGTCCAGGCCGCTTCATCCAACAATACCGCCGAATCAAAGTATGACACGCTGGTAAGAAGTATGACTAGTATCACCCAGAACTCACTTGTGTTCTACTCGTGCATATAACATCTACGCATAAACCTGACTCTGATACCATTGTTGGGGAACGTAGTAATTTCAAAAAAAATCCTACGCACACGCAAGATCTATCTATGTGATGCATAGAAACAAGAGTGGGAGTGTATCTTCATACCCTAGAAGATCACTAAGCGGAAGTATTTTATCAACTCGGTTGATGTAGTCGTACACCTTCACGATCCGCCCCGATCAAGTACCGAACATACGGCACCTCCGCGTTCAGCACATGTTCAGCTCAATGACGTCCTCGCCTTCTTGATCCAGCAAGATAGGCGTAGTAGTAGATGAGTTCCGGCAGCAGGACGGCGTGGTGACGGTGTTGGTGAAGAACAATCTCCGCAGGGCTTCGCCTAAGCACTATGGAAACTATGACGTAGGATAAACTAGAGGGGCCGGGGTTGCCGGCACACGGCTTGGTGTTTCTTGATGTGTCTTTGGTGCTACCCCTGCCCCTCTATTTATATATTGAGCCTTGGGGTCGAAACTTGGAGTAAAAGCCTCCACAAAGTCAGTTTCACCCGAAAGGCAAGAGTCCTTCTCGGACTCTAGGGCCAGACGCCAGGGTTCCCGGCGTGTGGACCCAGACACCAGGGACCCTGGCATCTGGCCCCTGGACTCCGCAAAACTTCCTTTTGCGCTTTCCAAAAACTTAGTGGGCTTTCCCCTTTGGCCCAAATAAAGTGTTCTCGTACCCAAACATTTCGGGAAACATCCGGAACCCTTCCGGAGACCAAACACTATTATCCCATATATCAATCTTTATCTCCGGACCATTCCGGAGTTCCTCGTCATGTCCGTGATCATATCCGGGACTCTGAACAACATTCGGTAACCAACATACATAAATCATATAATACTATATCATCAACGAACGTTTAAGCGTGCAGACCCTACGGGTTCGAGAACTATGTAGACATGACCGAGACACCTCTCTAGTCAATAACCAATAGCGGAACCTGGATGCCCATATTGGCTCCTACATATTCTACGAAGATCTTTATCGGTCAAAACGCATAACAACATACGTTGTTCCCTTTGTCATCGGTATGTTACTTGCCCGAGATTCGATCGTCGGTATCATCATACCTAGTTCAATCTTGTTACCGGCAAGTCTCTTTACTAATTCCGTAATGCATCATCCCACGACTAACTCATTAGTCACATTGCTTGCAAGGCTTATTATGATGTGCATTACCGAGAGGGCCCAAAGATACCTCTCCGACAATCGGAGTGACAAATCGTAATCTTGATCTATGCCAACTCAACTAGTACCATCGGAGACACCTGTAGAGCACCTTTATTATCACATAGTTACGTTGTGATGTTTGGTAGCACACAAAGTGTTCCTCCGGTATTCGGGAGTTGCATAACCTCATCGTCATAGGAACATGTATAAGTCATGAAGAAAGCAATAGCAATATACTAAATGATCAAGTGCTAAGCTAACGGAATGGGTCAAGTCAATCACATCATTCTCTAATGATGTGATCCCGTTAATCAAATGACAACTCATGTCTATGGCTAGGAAACTTAACCATCTTTGATTCAACGAGCTAGTCAAGTAGAGGCATACTAGTGACACTCTATTTGTCTATGTATTCACACATGTACTAAGTTTCCGGTTAATACAATTCTAGCATGAATAATAAACATTTATCATGAAATAAGAAAATAAATAATAACTTTATTATTGCCTCTAGGGCATATTTCCTTCACATATAACAAGCATAAGCTAGAGTTTCGGTCTAAAAAGTGTGTTTTTCTTGGGTATAGTTTCCTTCATAAAGGGTAAGTGCCTACATGTTCCCACCAATCGCATTTATATATCTCGTGATGTCGTGTTTGATGAGAATGTGTTCCCTTTTCATGCACTTCTGAACAACTCTACCACTCCTACACCACCTGTGCACTCAACTATACCTTCGCCTGATCAATGTGTGGATGTTGTAAATGCTCATGTGCTGCTTCCTAATCATACTGCAGGTATCGGAGGCGGCGCTCGCCTTGAGCTCCTTGATGATCAGGAGACGGACGACGTTCACGTTCGGGATGTTGATCGCGTGCATGTGCCATGCATGGCGGGTCACACCCGCCATCCCGCTGTTGTCGCGTCTGTGGAAGCTACACCCACATCTGAATTGCGGGTGACTGACTCGCCTGGCCCAATGGCCGCCTGGCCTGGCCTGGTAGCCGCCTCGCCCGGCCCAATGGCCACATCACTTGCTCCAGCGCCTGAACTGGCCGACCCCGCCTTGACTCCCAGTGGGCCGTCTTCACCTGGCCTGACGCCTTCTGGCTCCCCGTTGCTAGGGGTCTCTGTGTTTGGCTCAGGGTTGCCGACCTCTGTATCAACCGCACCAGGCTCGGCATTGCCACTGTCACCTAAGTCGGGCCCGACGTTGCCAGCTCCTCCTGTCGCGGTCGCTCTTTGCCCCCGCACACGCAGTCAGTCTGGGATTTTTCGTCCGAAGGAACGCAAAGATGGGTCCACTGCGTGGATTGCTTCTTGTATGGCCCATGCAGTTGCTGAATCCACAGTTGAGCCCGGCCATTTTGAGACTGCCCTTGGTATTCCTCACCTGCGTGCTGTGATGGAGCAGGAGTTTCAGGCTTTACTGAAAATGATACTTGGAAACTTGTTCCTCATGTATCTGGTGTTAATGTCATTGATTCCAAGTGGGTCTTCAAGGTTTAGAAACATGATGAGGGCTCTATTGAACGCTACAAGGCACGGTTAGTTGCCAAGGGCTTTAAACAGAGGTATGGTCTTGATTATGACACTACAAGAAAAATACTTCCGTGATGATATGTGTTTGTCGCCGTAGGTCGCGTTCTTTTGTCGTGCATGTACATCCATGACGATTTTATGACAGAATCAAGATAATCATACCTGTGCTGTCGTAGAAGTGTTCCATGACATTACCAAAATTATCATCACGGAAGTGTCCACTTCCATGACGATAAATCATGCGTCACAGAAGTGCTTTCGTCAAGGGTGACCGACACGTGGCATACACTGTAACGGAACGTCGTTAACCTATCGAGTCCGGTTTTGGATCCGATAACCCGTTAATAGCCCCGACCAATGGGGATTTTCCATGTGTAAAATCATCATTGGCTGGAGGAAACACGTGTCGGCTCACCGGCGGGACAGATGTCATCCACTCATTGGACAAAAGGCGCCTATGATACAACACGTGGCACGACCCAACATAGGCCCATTCCTGTGAAAAGGCCGGCCCGTTTGACTTGGTCAAAAGGTGGCGGGCCAGCCCATGGAAAGCCTGTTAACGGCCTATTCGCATATAGCCCATTTACAACCCGCTAACCCAGGGCCCATTACGACCTATCCGAATTAGGCCCAGTAGCGTCATCTGGGCCGTCCAATATGATTCCAGCCTGTTAATGGCCCATGTATGGCCCATGACGTATTTCGGCCCATATGAGGCCCTTTGTAACTCTTGGCCCATTAACGGCCCGCGGTGAAACTGGCCCGTAATGAACAGTGTATCGCTTTATACCCATTAATGGCCCATGGTGACGCTGGCCCGTAATGAATAGTGTATCACTCTATACCCATTAACGGCCCGTTATTCCATTGGGCCGTTTCCAGCCCATGTTATCTTTCGGCCTTCGTAGGGCCCATTTATTCTTGGGCTCATTTCCAGCATTCGTTTACTTACAGCCTGTTACTCTCATTTTCTGATTGTGGGCCAAATTCAGCCCGAAGTTACAGTCGGCCCATTTGTGGCCCGTTAATACGTTGGGCCATTTTCATAGCGTGATCAAATACGGCCGATTAATGACGGCCCGTTATGGTCAGCCCATGAATGGACGATTCCAACTCTAGCCCATTTACGGCCATAATGTGGTTTGTTATTGGCCCATGTTTGGCCAACCGATCATATGGCCCGTAGAAGGCCCATTGATGATACGGCCCGTAGAAGGCCCATTGTGTCTACGGCTCGTATAAGGCCTATTGTTTCTATGACTCGTAGAAGGCCCATTGTTTCTATGGACCGTAGGAGGGAAATGGTAAATACAGTAAATATGTAGCCCATGGTTATTGTGGCCTAGTTTTAAAAAAATAGGTTATTGCGGCCACTAGCAAACCGCGGAAAAAGAACTGCACTGACTACAAGCAAAGAAATAAACAAGACAATAAGTAAATAAATAAACGAGCAACTTATGCTAGACTATCACGGCTATTACACATATTACATCCACTAGGCATCAAAGTTCGCCACCAGTGCAAATATAGGGAACACAGCAGCATATAAACGCCGCATTAAAACAATTCCAGAACTGAAACCACTTCAGAAGAGCTCAAGAAACAATATCCTGGGTACCCATAATGCTGGCAAGATGCTTAGCAAGCTTATTAACTTTCTCTTGTTTGGCGCTTAAATCCTCCACCACTTGCGGTTGCACCAGAAAGTATGCATCTGAATTCTACAGGGACTTCCTCAGTCCTTCGACTTCCTGTCGCATAACATCTGATCAATGTCTTTCAACTAGAAGTTGAGACTCAAGAAGCCGAACTGATTCAGGCAACGAGTTTGAAGAGCTGGTGCCAGCAGTAGTAGCCAGTAACTCGAACACTACATCAAGACATGACTTTGGGGTTGTCTCAGTGTCTTCAATATAGTTTTTATCAGCTTTCTTGGAGACCAACAGGGATGTCTCACTATCTTGAACCTTATCTACATTACTTCCTTTACCATTGCATAACGGGGTACTCTTCTCCAATATTTTATCCGCATTCTAAAAGAGAAACAAACAAACACATCACAAGTTTACAATGTAGTATATGAAACTCATTTTGGTAAACTAGTTCAGTTGTAAGGTGGACAGGATAACAACATGAAACAAACATATACCTATGTAGTATGGTCATTGTATGGTCTATATCGTTCTAGTTTATGTTGCCAAATCAAGATAGATACAGTTCGAATCATATCTATTTAAGACAAAGCAGCATAGATAGAATATAAGTGTGGGAAACTACACAGCAATAACAACACTTGTAATGTGTATGGCATCAGAACATAACTGTTTATTCAATTGAAACTAAAATCAACATAGAGCAAGTTACAACAGCAAACACGTTAAAGAAACATGTTTAAAACATACCTGTTGCGCCATTGGTGTTTCAATTGCATCCTTCAAATTTGAAATTAGTTGGTATGAGTAAATATAGTGATGCAAGAGCAAAGTAGTATGAACCATAGCTACGGAACCTAACCTGAGAACAATTCTTCTTCTGCTTTAAGCGTTGACTTGGGGTTCGGAGTGGTGGTCCTCGTGCTTTGGGCACTGCAGTTGCCTTACTAACTGCTCGTGTTTGGGTGCTCTATGGTGGAGACGGTGCTGTGTCAACGGGAGCTGGGTTACTATCTGCTGGGGTTGGCGTTAGAAGGGATGTAGCTAGTTCTCTGTCCAACTGGGTAGGGGTACAATATGCGTAAGTCTGGGTTATGTGTGGTGGGGCTGGTTCTTGGGCAAGTACAATCGTGGTTCTATCTGCATCGACAGGTAGCACGATCTTTTCTGAAGACCGTGTTTTTACTCCCACAGATACTGCCATCACCCCTCCAATTGAAATGGCTGATAAACAAGAAAAGTAATTGAATATACAGACATTGTAAGATAGACAGGTGCAATGGATAGTAGGGAAGAAAACAGGGCATGAAATAATTCACATTTATGTTGTCTAACCAAACAGAATAGCAGGACATAATTTCACATATATGATGGCTAATTAAACAGGATAGCATGACACAATTTCACATGTATGATGGGTAACTAAACATGATAGAATGACATACTTCAAAATATGATGACTATGTAAACATGATGACATGATATAACTATACGATGTGTCTATCAAAGTGGTTGGCATGCCATAAATCACAAACATGCTGTTGATGGAAACATGATGGCATGATATAATTCACAGATAGAATGACATAATTTAAAATATGATGACTATGTAAACAAGATGAGATGATATAACTATATTATGTCTTTAGAAAATGGGTTGGCATGCCATAATTCAGATACATGCTGTCTATTTAAACATCATGGCATGATATAATTCAAATATATGATTTATATACTAAGGAAGTGAGCAAAGGGCAATCACATACATGATGTGTCAACTAAGGAGATGGCATTCAATATTGTGTATATGATGTAAAAACTAAGCATTGCAATACAACATATGCATGATATGAGTAATATAACCCTGCCAAGTTTGAGCATACACCTCAGGGGAATAATAGGACTGGTCATCTGCATCTGAATCCTCCTCCGAAGAGCTATCTGTAACCAGCAAGATATCTGCTTCAGCAGGTAGCATTATCTGCTCTAAAGACCTTTTTTTCACTCCAGATTTCTCCATCACCAATTCAAATGGCTGATGCATAGGAAGAGCAGTTGAATATACAAACATTGTCGACAAAAGCGCTGAGAAATACAAAAAAGGATTACATGATATAATTAATTCACATATATGACACTTGGCTAAATAGCATGGCATTGCATAATTCACATATATAATGCCTTGCAACAAGATAACATTGCATACTTCACATATATAATGTCTTGCAACAACATGGCATTGCATAATTGACATATATGGTAATTAGACACTAAACAGGTGGCATTCACACAAACAATGTCTAAACTAAGCAGATGACATAGCAATGCAAGATACCATACGCACGATATGAGCAACATAACCCTGCCAAGTTAGAGCATGCACCTCGGGGGGGGGGGGGAATAGGACTGGTCATCTATCTCTGAATCATCCTCTAAGGAGCTATCTGTAACCAGCAAGACATGTGCTTCGTCAGATAGCATTGTCTACTCTGAAGACCTTGTTTCCACTCCAGATTTTTCCATGAACGCGCCGAATGGCTGATGCACAGAAAGAGTAATTGAATGTACTAAAATTGTTGACAAATTTAACACATAATAAAAAAATGATGGCATGATATAATTCACATATAAGAAGACTTGCTAACCAGGGTGGCATTGCAAAATTCACAGATATGATGCCTAGCTAAACAAGATGGCATTGCATGATTCACATATAGAATAAAGAAACTAAACAGATGGCATTGACACAAGGCATGTCTAAGCTAAGCAGATGACATCTTTGATGTACTCCCTCCATTCCTAAATGTAAGTCTTTGTAGAGATTCCACGATAAACCGCATACGGATGTATATAGATACATTTTAAGTTTAGATTCATTCATTTTGCTCCGTATGTAGTCTGCCTAGTGGAATCTCTACAAAGGCTTATATTTAGGAACGGAGGGAGTATACAGTAAGCAATGCAAGGCACCATATGCATGATATTACCAACATCAGCATGCCAAGTTAGAGCGAAGACCTCATGGGGTAAATAGGAATGGTCTTCTCCTTCTGAATCCCCCTTGAAACAGTTATCTTCCTCTTGATTATGATCCAAAATGGGTGGAGGGGGGCTGCCTTTGCGCCCACCATGGAATGACGTCTGCATGAAATTTTATTACCACGCAAGGCTCGTCTCTTTTGCTCTACATGATCAGTTCCATTGTGTACAATAATTGGCATGCATAGGAATAAAACGTAGTGAGATTATGTAAGGAGTGCATGCACAAATCCAGAGTGATGGTAGCAAACTGTGGATAGACCCAAAACCAATGATAGCAGGCAGATAATAGCTTTAGTTAAAAAATACGGATAATGGCTCCATTAATGTTTGTTTGCACCCAACATGAAACTCATAGTAGACACCCGAGATTAACCAGATAGTAGACATATAGTACTGATTGCTGCCCCAATATGTACCCCACAACCATTTAGAAACTCAAGTTTCAGCATTAGTTTGGACCTGACTTGGAGTGTAATAGGTGAACACGATGATAATGTAGCATGTCATCATATTAAGCGATGCATAACGTAAGCAGACACGGAAGAGTGCGACCTTTCTTGCAGACCCATGTAGTCCTCAAGGTCATCTCCTCAGTTGATGATGGTAATGCAGTTGTCGTGGCTGCCGGCAGCGGGGAAGAATATCTAAGGCGGTGAAAGACAGTCTGGAGAGCGGATCCCTGCTGTGGTGATTCCTTCCGTCGTTGGAGCAGCTGAGCTGGGGTGGAACACATCACCGCAGGAGCAGGACAAACCACACAAGGTTTTCTTTGACACATATCTGTAACAGAAGTAATTGTGTAAGAGCTTGTTTGAATTTGAGTATTCTAAGAATGCAGGGATAGGAAATAGACAGGAATAGGATAGGAATGCACGTGCAAAACAGAGAATTTAAAAACACAGGATTTCTGCCAATCTGGGTGTTTGATTCACAAGAATTGGAAGATCATAGGATGCAAAGAAGCATGGTGAGATTAAGTCAAACCACAAGAAAATGTATGATTATAATGCTATTATGCTACTATCTCTTAGTCTTGTGCTTCACGAATAGGAATATGAAAAGGAGGACAAGTGGAAATTAGAATTCCTATGGTTTTTCTTTCAAGGAGACACTAAAGGAACAAATCCTACAGTTTTCCTTTGCTCCATTCCTTTGCACCAAATTCATGAAAAGTAGTACCACAGGAAACTTTCCAATTCCTATGTTTTTCATTCACTTGTCCTTTCAAGCACTGGCGATTCTAGTAGGCAGGCTTGGGCAAGGAAAATCCTACACTAAAAAAATGTTTTTGTGCTACTTCTATTACTTTGGACACAGGCCACTAACCTACTAGCTTAACTCCCAGGCCCATCGACAAATGCACAACTCAAACACGCAGATATAAATAATGATGGCATTCAAGACAGTCTATCACAGATAGCTAAGTTGCCTGGTACCTCACTACTTGTCATATAGTAGGATAAAATAATCGTATTTCACGTTACTACGCGTGCTCAGTGGACAATACATTTAACATGTAGAGTAAAAAAGAGATACAACAAGTGTACAACCTCTTTGGTGAAGCCATGTCGATCTCAGTGTGATGGGGTTGGCAGGTGAGGATACTCCGGCTGACTTGGCTGTCGGAGGAGGGGAAGAAGATCTTAGGCGTCTGGAGATGGAGCCCGAGGTACTGCTCTGCTGTGATGGAGGGTTTCATTGTTGGAGCAGCTCCGGTGAGTTGTACGACACCGAGGCTGAAGCAGGACAAAAGAGACAGCGTTAACCTGGGTGGATTTCTAATAGCATCTCCAATAGATGATGTAAAATACATAACCACAAATGGCTAGATGTAAAATACATCAGCCGCTCATCTCTTAACTTAACTGTCGAAACTGAATTTAACTGTCAAAACTGAACTTAACAGTCGAAACTGGATTTTGCTGTCGAAACTGAATTTTACTGTCGAAACTAAACGCACTAGAGGTGAGGCTACACGTCAGTCGACTGACTTTTTCATCTCTGGTTAGTCGATTTTGCAGCCGTTGGATATGAAATCAAGGGCCTGCAGTTCATCTTCAACCTCCACCCCCCTGAGCCGCCAGCCACCACCAGCCAAACAGCCGCCCCCCGCAGCCCACGGCCGGCAGTGCGCCGCCCCGCCCGCCCCTAAAACACTCCCCACCACCGGTCCGCCGTCGCCCCGGCCATCCCTCTAGGCCCCCCCGTGCCGAGCTTTTTCTCCGGCGATCCCCACACCACCGCGCCACCACTGCCGGTGACTACCGCCCCACCCTAAACCCTAAGATAGCTAGTAGGGTACCTCTCCGGCGAGCCCCCCTCCCCGCTGTGGTTGGTTCTTCCTTAACTCTGGCGAGCTGCCCCACCCCTGGAAATTGACTGACCCAAAAGTCAAGTCGATTTAGTCGACTGAAGTGTAGCTAAATCAGAGCAGCATCACAAGCAAGAGAAAGAGCGAGAGCAGCAACGCAAGCAAGAGTAATAGAGCAGACCAGGCAGGGGACCGAGAGCAAGAGCAGAGCAGCAATGCGAACGAGAGTTAAAGCAGCAGCAGCTCCTACTGATGTGGACGTCGCCGCCGAGGGAGCGATGTCATGGAGTAAGTGGTCGGCGACGCCGCCGTGGATGGAGCCGCGCCATGTCGGCTCGGGACCGAGCGCCGGTAGCACCATGAGATCGAATCAAGAAGAAAATGCAGTGATTAGTGTACACCTCTTTGGTGGCGCCGATTAGGCCGCAGCTTCATCCGAGGAAATGGTGATGATGATGCTTTTCCGGTGGTGCAGGTGAAGACGGCGGTGTGGGAATGGAGGTGGCATGAAAGACGAGGGGAACATCAGGGCAGCTCCTTGGAGGTGGAGGACAGGGTGGTTGAACCGGCGGGACGACGAGATCGACGACGGATCCTCATCAGGTACGATGGATGAGGGATGTCGAGGTGTTCCTGTGGACGACGTCATCGGGGAAGAGGCTCCGGCTGGGTGGCGGAGGGTGTGGGGATTCGCAGGTTTTCATGGCCTCGGTGTACGAATGGGTGGGCATATGGGATGGGAGTGGGGAACCATGGCTTAGGGATGCGCTTGTCCAAAATGTGGGGTAAGTTATGAAAGTACCCCCATCGATTTGAGACGGTTCTTTCGGTTCAACGGTACCACGGGCATTTCGTGTGTTGGGATTTCACAGGAGGTGGGAGTTTTCGCGCGCGTTGTAATTTTGGAATAGCAAGGCGCGGGTTGAGATGGAGGGAGTTGTCAGAGCACAACGAGACAAAGATATATCTTAAATATTTCGGGGTAACAAGGCGCGGGTTGAAGAGGTAGGAGTTTCGCAGCACGATAGACAGAGATGCTAGCTTGAAATTTTGGCATAACAAGGCGCGACTTGAAATTTCTGGAGAACAAGCTTAACGTGTACGCCAAAAAATACAATTTGCACCTCAACACGCACAACACACACACAAACACCATTTAGACTAGTAAGGTACACGTGCATTGCACACATGAGATTTGGCAACCAAATTATGAATAAATACCACATTATAGTATGTAAGCTTTGAGTCATATATGCATGATGTAGATGTTCATTTAATTCTTATAGTTCATTTCATTCAAAATCATCTAGTATTTATAAGAAATATAATCTATTTTAAGATTCATGGAATTGTGCATTGTAAGACATAAAGTAAAAACAAATAATGGCAAATCATGTAGAAAAACATTTGGGCAATTCTGATACGGAAGATTTTAGAACAAAGAAGAAGTGCTTGTGTTTTGAGGTTTGTGCATTATGCTTAAGTTCAACCATGGAGTCTTCTAGATTGTTCATGTGGCAAAATCTGGTGGAATCTAGATGATATCCAATGGCCAATAGTGCTCAAATTTGCCTTCTCTGCACCATCGGATTCGCCTCATCCGGCGAACATCTTTCAAAGTTAAAGTTACCCGCACATAATATAGAAAATATAATATATAATATATATATAGGGGTATAGATATAGATATGTGATGTGAAAGCCACCCATTGTCTCCAATTAGAATAGTGTGTCCATGCACGGATGCAATGTGGCCAAACGATGTCTGCCATCGGTATCTCAAATTCAAATCAGTCTGACCTTGTTCAATGTGTACACATTACATAATGCTCTTTTCCAAACCACACCGCGTAGATCTCCATTATATTCATGCATGCATGGGTTTCAAACATCGTGATCTCTTATTCAAATATTTGGGCCTCCTTTGGTTCATAGGAAAGGAATGTTATAGGAATAGGAAAATCATAGGAATTGAGATGCATGCCATCTCACTTCCTATAGAGAGAGGGAAGTCATTTGATGAATAGGATAAGAATTTTTCCATTGAGTCTAAGCTAATGTTTTTTTCTCCAAAATGTGAATGATTGATTCCTATCCTACATAGGAATAGGAATTCATTCCTACAAGCCAAATGACTTCAAAGGAAGTTTTCCTCTGCACATCCTATCCTATAGAATTCCTATAAATTTCCTACAAACCAAATGAGGCCTTGAATTCAACTTTACATTGATTATGACCTCACCTAGTCTTTTACACCCACACAGTCGTCTTCTCTTTATAATTGTACCGCTAACTTTCTCTCGTGCATGCATGCACACACACTACCAGTCGGCATTATCCATCGCACACATGCAATCTTTTTCTTCAGGTTGGTCTCCCATGAAGGCACACACTCACACACATGCCCCTCTCCATCATATCGGGCATTCATTATCTCTCATGCGTGCATGTGCAAGGATCGATGTTCCTCTATGTGTTTGTGTATATAGCTAGGTCTTTCATAGTTTTCCACACAAATAGATCAATCTATATATCTAGTGTGGTCTCACCCTCTTTCCCACGTCCACATCGATCAATCTATACCTCTCTATATAGGATTACAGGGTTGTTTGGTTTGAGACTAAGTTTGCCAAAGGTTGCCACACCTAAGGTTAGGAAAATTTGACCAACTTAGGTGTGTGCTTGGTTCAAGCCACATCTTAGGTAAGCCACACTATGGGCCTACATCACATACACACAACAAGTGTGGCAAGATTCCCTTAGGCTTTCCAACTTGTGGCTCTCATTTTGAAGAACTAACCTTAGGCAAGTTTGGCAACATTGTATGGCAAAGTGTGGCACTCCTAGGCCTAGAACTAAAAAACCCCTCTCATTAATTATATAGCTAATACACCCACATTAATTATATATCCAATGTCCCCCTCTCATCATCCATGCCTCCTGCTTCATCTCTTAGACGCGCACACAATGGCGAAGACAGGGGGCAGCAAGGGCCCTGCCCCCCTAACATCACTATATATCGAGGCTAATATGAATGTGATCATTAGACAATTGCTGGTAAAAATGGTTTAAGTTCATGAATTGGCCCTCCTCGTAAAGGATTAGCAATGCTTGGCCCCCTAGCTCATTTATTCTTCATGGCTCCGCCACTGCGTGCAATAGCGCACATTCTCGCCCCCTCTCTCTAAATATCGATCTCGCACTTGTTCACTCCTTCATAGTCTCCCTCCATTCGGTCCCTCGCACCATCTTCTAGCCCCCCACCAGATTTTTCCACATGTACAATCTAGCAGACTCCATGGTTGAACTTAAGCATAATGCACAAACCTCAAAACAACAGTGGTTCTCCTTTGTTCTAGGATCTTCCGTATCATAACTGCCCAAACTTTTTATTTCTAGTTGAATTGCCATTATTTGTTTTCTACTTTATGCTTTACAATGCACAATTCCATGAATCATAAAATAGATTAAGGGCTTCTTTGATTCAAAGGATTCTCAAAGGAATTTTGGAGGGTTCTAATCCTTAGGAATTTTTCCCATCTTGGTTGTTTGATTCGTAGGATTGTAAACCATAGGAATTTTTCCATATGATTCATTTGCACTAGATTTCATAGGAAACATCCCAACCACTCAAACCTTTTTGAAAGAATTCTGCGTTTTTCTATGCACAATCAAACACTCGTACAATCCTGTAGGATTCAAGACGACATTCCACTATAATCCCATGTTTTCCCTATTCCCGCATTTTGGAAATCCTACAAATCCAAGAGGCCCTAGCTTTTTTATAAAACTAATTGACTTTGAATGAGATGAACTATAAGAATTAAACGAAGGTCTACATCAGGCATATATGACTCAGAACTTACATCCTATAGTGTGGTATTTATTCATAATTTGGTTGCAAAATCTGATGCGTGCAATGCACGTGTACCTTACTAGTACTTCGAGTATGTGCAAAACACGTAAATTAGAATTCCAATGGCATGCTACGCAGTGTCTCTCTTACAGTTCATGAAGCCACGTGGCACATGTGGAGGCGTTGTCACGACCTCCTTGTGTGGATTGATCACAGTGATGTGTTGCTAGTTCCAGAAGAATGTACTCATCCTCCCCGAGCCATACTATTGGTACATGCACGAAGCGAAAATGTGCATTGTCGGTGGGAAACGACACCTATGGGATGACGAGGATCCCTTTTGTGGTTGCGGGGCGCGGGATCGTGAGAAGAGCAGGATTAGTAATCAGCACAAGGATCGTTTACCCAGGTTCGGGCCGCAAGGAACGCGTAAAACCCTAGTCTTCCTTTGGTGGATGTATTGAGTGTTCTTGAGCTCTTGAACTAGCTATGGTGGCTGCATGGTTCAAAAGAGCCAAATCCCCCTCCAGTACGCCATGGGCCTCCTTTTATAGTAGAAAGGGGCTGCCATAGTGGCACACAGGAGGAGGAAAGGCCTACAGTGCTATGAGCTTCTCGCTCCTATTACAGGACAAGGCACATTTAATGCGTAGCTTAGGTGTCCTCTTGCTTTATCGGGGACGGGAGCGAGGCCCATCCCGTCCGTCGCCGCTCCTCCTCGCTTCGACACGCGCCCTGGCCAGCGATGCATGCGGCGCCATGTAGGCAGGCAAGCAGCTGAGGTGGCGCGGTGGTGGAGCCATCATGAAGATCTGCATGCCGCCACGTAGGCGCGTGCTGAGTTGGCCTGGAAGCTGCATGTTGCCACGCAGGTTCCTGCCCAGCTGGTTGGGCTGGGAGCTACATGTGAACGGCGGTGGAGACTTGGTTGGTACGGGCCTGGCAGTAGCCCCGCTGACGCCCTTGGCAAGGGTCTTGCCGGGTGGCCCGGCAAGGGTCTTGTCGCGGTGCACTGTTGTCCCCGGCAAGGATCTTGCCGGGGGTCTTGTGGGTTTCCTCGGAAAGGATCTTGTCAAGGATCGTTGCCTTCCAATCCTCATCTGATCTCATATATTCTTTGTCTTCAGAAAAATCTGCATGCCACCATGGAGGTGCCTCCCAAGCCCTGGCCCAACGTGGTTGATGGTGTTGGAGACCCTGGGTTTGAGGGTGGGTCACTCTGCTGGCGTGGGCGAGCTGCCCTGGCAAGGGGCTTGCTGGGGCTTCCCCGACAAGGGTCTTGCCGGGGAAACCTGCTTCGTCCATCTGTTGTCTGTGGTCTCGGTATTTGATGTTGTGCTGATTGTTTTTGCGGCTTCGACTCCTCCCTTTTGCCCTGCTAAGTGTGGCTTCAGTCTGTGGCTCTAACTGCCTGCACACAAGTAAGGGGTACAAAGGAGTGCCCCTACTTTAGTACACCGACAGGAGCCCCCGGGCCTGGGTCACACATAGGCGCAACGCGTTGTTGGGCCAGGCCCAAAATGGTGCGTGGGCAGACATGGCGGTTTTCACTGTGGAAAAAACTTTTCGTCCGCTGTGCTTTCCCACGATCCGCGTTGAATGCGCGAAGTGGGGGTCACGCGTGTGCGCGTGACCGAAGCACGCTGGCGTCATCTTGTGGTGGACAGTAAAGAGGCAGCTTGCGTGTCTCCTCGAGGCTGCAGGGCCAATGCTCATTTACTGCCCTTACTTGGGATCCGTCGCTCCACGCGTCCCATTGCGCCCGTCTCTTGCGCCAGGTTTACTGCATGCATGATGCAGAGCGAATGACAGGTGCCCGGGATACGGGAAGTCACGCGTGCGTGGGTTGATTCCCACGTGCCTTCAATTGAGTGGGGAGGGCGGTTGACGGCCCCGCCTATTGTCACTTCAATGGGCCGGATTGGCTGAAAGAGGCGGCCGAGCCCTGCCCCCGCCCGTTTATAAAGAGGGGAGCTGGAGGAACGGTGCCTCTCAATCATTCGTCATCCGCTTCTCCCCATTCCTGCTTCCTTCTTCCTTCTGCCATGGCGAGGGGGCATGGCGATGCTTCATCGGTGGCGTCGAGGGTCTCATCTAGACAATGCATCGCTCCTCCCCAAGAGCTCGTGGCGGCAGAGCCAGCCATTAGAGGAAAGGGGAGGGGGGCGAGGTCGTGGCCGTCACGGTGCCCGGGGAAGAGGAGGACGGGGTGGCGCATTGGCCTCGCCTACGCCAGCGGGCCCTCCCCCGGTGGAGGTCCACGTCGGGGACAACCCCTATGAGTTCTTCCTCAGGCTGCGCCAGCCGCCACGCTGTCGTCTTCGCCTCCCGACTCCATTTGCACGGGAGATGGAGCTGGACCCGCCGCAGGCGCTACAACTGCATATGAGGGGCTGTGGGAACAGCGGCACATGGGCCGACGTCGAGTTCCCCGCACCCCTCACGTCATGTATCTTCGCCGAGGGTGGAAGAATTTTTGCCGCATCCACAGTCTGACGGAGGGGCTCACTCTCCATTTCAAGTTAATGGAGAGCGGCCTCCTCTTCGTCAAGGTCTTTGGGCACTTCGGGACTCGCGTAAGGTGCTACGTGGAGAGCTCCTCTGATGACGGAAACTCTTCCTCAAGCAAGAGTGACGAGGAGCACAACGGGGCAGATGACGGGGACGAGTCCAAGTAGGCGTCGGATGCCCTGCGCCTGGGCGGGTGCGGCAGCAGCAGCATCTGCACCTGGTCGCTCCTCCGACGAAATCTGCCAGGGGAGGGGCCAGCTCCTTGAACTTCTCGGGGTCGTCTCCTTGGGCGGCTGGCGTTGGGAGGTTGCGGAAGAGGAAGAGGGCGGGCGGCAAGGCCGTCAAGTCGGAGTACGTGGGCATCGACGCCTTCATCGCGTATTGACGTCCTGCCGCCTCGTCTTCGAGCTCTTCCCCAGGCGTCGTCATCACTAGCCAACCTTTGGACGACCATCGAGATGTTCTCTTGGTGCTTTCTGCCGCTCATAGCTCTCCTAGGCGCCCCCTTTTGCCCCTTTTTGCTTCCTTGACCTGCCTCCTGAGGAGAGAGACCAGAAAGGGATTACGGGCATCTTATCTCTTTTTAGTCTGTAAGCCTTCAGGCCTTCGTTAAATTTAGGACTTGTAATCCTCTTGCTCATGTTTTTCACTCTGTATGAACTGTACATGTACGGGATGTTTTTCATGAAAAAGGGATGTTTGCCGAGTTTTTCGTTCGTGGGTGAAACCCGCGACAAGGAGCGAATCCTCTTTACTATTTAAGATAAACGTTTTTCGCCCGGCAACAGGCCTTGCCGTACCCCCACTTTGCTCGACCTTTCTCGCGCCCTTGGCGGAGGTAGGGATGAGCTTAGGCTCCTCGTTCCATTTCCCTGCTGTCGCGACTACAACCAAATCTGGACCTAGGAGATAATCCTTGGGTACAAAAAAAGGGGAGCATGGTAGCCTAGAAATAAAACGAGGTTTCACATATCCCAGTTCCATATTGAAATGCATGATAGAGGATAAAAGACTTATCTGGATCTGCAGCGCCTGGCAACCTTGGCTTGCCGTGGTTGGATCCTTGTACTTGCAGCCCCCGGCAACTTCGGTTTGCCGGGGTCTAGGTGCCGGTCCGTTCCTTTTCTTCCAAATAGCTCAGGAGAAGTGCTCATGTGCCCTGCGAACCAAAGAGGACAGAAAAGAACAAAGAGATGCACACTCGACCTCTAAGCTAGGGGTTAGCCGCCGCTAAGCAGTATCAACCCTAACCAAGGAAGAGACTCGACCTAGCATGCATGCTATAACTTAGGGCGCCAGCACTTCGTTTATTTATGCTCAGGGTCTGCGCCTGGCTTTGTACAAAGGGTTACATGCCTTGCCAGCAAGGCTTGTACAAAAGGTGGCTTGCTGGGAGGCCCGGCAGCCGCGCCTTATGGGTAAAACTTGCGAAGATGCTCGATGTTCCAGGAGTTGCTCACTGGAATGGCATCTTCGATCTCCAGGCGGACTGCGCCGGGCCTCGTGACTCGTGTTACCCAATAAGGGCCTTCCCACTTCGGCGTCAACTTGTTGGAATTCTTGGCCGACTGAACGTGCCGAAGAACAAGGTCGCCTTACTCAAACCTCCAGGCATGAACCTTGCGGCTATAGTAGCGGCGCAAGGCTTGCTGGTAGCATGATGCTCTCACAGCCGCCCGGAGACGATCTTCCTCAAGGATTGTTGCGTCATCTTGTCGCAATCGCTCTTGCTCAAGCTCATCATAAGCGAGCACTCAAGGTGACCCGTATATGAGTTCCATGGGGAGAACTGCTTCTGCCCCATAGACCAGGGCAAAGGGTGTCTGGCCGGTGGCTCGATTTGGCGTTGTTCTGATCGACCAAAGAACCACCGGCAACTCGTCAATCCAGCGCCTTCCACTCTTGCGCAGCCTGTCAAAAGTCTTCGTTCTTATGCCTCCCAGAACTTCAGCATTTGCTCTCTCTGCTTGGCCGTTGCTCCATGGGTGTGCCACGGAAGCAAAACAGACCTTGTTGCTGAGATCCTCAATGTACTGCATGAAGGCGTGGCTTGTGAACTGTGTACCATTGTCGGTGATGATCCTGTTGGGTACCCCAAATCGGCAAACTAGTCCCTTGAAGAACTTGATGGCTGACTGCGCTGTCACCTTCCTCACTGCTTCCACCCCTGGCCACTTTGCGAACTTGTCAAATGCAATGTACAAGTACACAAAGCCCCCGACGACACGAGGGAAAGAGCCCAATATGTCAAGCCCCTAGACCAAGAAGGGCCAGGAGAGAGGGATGGTTTGAAGGGCTTGAGCTGGTTGATGAAGCTTCTTTGAATGGAACTGACACGCTTCACACTTGGTTACTAGTGCCGTCGCATCCTGGAGGGCAGTGGGCCAGAAGAAACATTGACGGAAAGCCTTGCCAGCAAGGGCCCTCGACCCTATGTGGGAGCCACCTCCATGTATCTCTGCCAACAGCTCTAGTCCTTCCTCCCAGGAGATGCACTTCAATTTCAACCCATTCGGTCTTTTTCTGTACAAGACGTTGTCAATGAATTGGTACAGAGCAGACCGATGGGCTACTCTCTCTGCCTCTTCCTGCTCCTCAGGAAGCTCTCTTTTTTGGAGGAATCAGACGGTGTGCTGTGCCCATGCCGGGGCCTGTGGCTCGATGACAAGGACCAAAGGCATCTCTTCCGCCACGGGAGCAGCCGTCTCTACGGCCATGGCCTGAGGCCCTGCCGGAGTCGGTTGCCCTGCGGCAGGATCGGCATCCATGGCAACATCTTCGCCAGCGGCTCCGGGGATCTCGGTGGGGAAGTACTTGTCGGGGCCTAGCTTCCTTCGCTTGTTCTGCCTAGTTGATGGCTTGACGGATGGTTGAGTTAACCAAAGCACAAAAGTACCTAGTTCCACAGGTATCTTGAGGGCAGCATGCTTTGACAGGTAGTCGGCGATGTCGTTTTCCGTCCGGGGGACATGCTCTGCTCGTATACTGTCAAAGCGCTCCTCCAGTTTCCTCACTTCATCCACCTAAGATTCCATCAATGGGCTTTGATAATCTTTGTTGATCTGCGTGACAACGAGCTGCGAATCACCACTGACGATGAGCTTTTTTGACTCCGAGGTCCGCAGCGATCCTAAGACCGGCAAGCAAGCCCTCATACTCAACGGTGTTGTTAGTTGACATCTCCGGGGAAAGTGCATTTGGATGACATACTTGAGGTGCTTTCCGGTGGGTGCAACAAGCAGCACACCGGCACCGGCGCCTTGCAGCGAAAAAGCCCCATCAAAGTACATGATCCAGTTGCGGCTTGTTTCCTTGCCAGGGAGAGTGGTCTCCTGTACCTCTTCGTCGGGTGTCGAGGTCCATTCTGCAACGAACTCCACCAAGACTCTGCTCTGAATCGTCGAGGTGCTTTCGAACTTTAAACCGAAACTTGACAGCTCCAGGGCCCATTCCATGATCCTCCCCGTTGCATCTGGGTTATGCAATATCCATTGCAACGGGAGGCGAGTAACCACGGTGATCTTGTGCGCTTGGAAGTAATGACGCAGCTTCCTCGAGGCCATAAGGAGGCCAAAGAGCAATTTTTGCACACCTGAGTACCTCGACCTAGCCCCCTACAAGAGGGAGCTGACAAAGTAAACTTGGTGCTGCACCATTTTCTTCTTCTGTGCCACTTCACCCAGTCGCGTGGGCCCTGTCGCACTGGTGTCAGCCTCCACCAGGGACTCAGTCTTGCCGGGACCGAGCCCTGCCGGGGAGGGTTCCGGCTTGCCATCCGTTGACTCTGCCGCTGTCGCTGCCTCTTCGTCGACCTCTCTCTGTGCCACCAGTGCGGTGCTAACCACCTGATTCGTTGCCGCTAGATACAGCAACAACAGTTCTTGTGGTTTGGGCGCAACCAGCACTGGGGTAGAGGAGAGGTACTTCTTCAAATCCTGTAGCGTTGCCTCGGCCTTCGGGGTCCACTCTATTGGGACTGTCTTCTTTAAGATCTTGAAAAAAGGAAGGGCACGCTCCACAGATTTGGAGATGAATCTGCTCATGGCGGCAACACAGCCAGTGAGCCGACACACGTCTTTGATCCGTTTAGGTGCCTCAATCTACTCGATGGCCTTGATTTTATCTGGGTTTGCCTTAATCCCGCACTGCGACACAAAGAACCCGAGAAGCTTGCCGGACGGGACATCGAAGACACACTTCTTAGGGTTCAACTTGAGGTTGATCTTGCACAGGTTTGCAAATGTTTCCTCCAGATCTTGCACAAGTGTTGCTTTGTCCTTGGTTTTGACCACTATGTCATCCATATAAGCTTCCATATTTCTATGTAACTGGGGCTCAAAACCAATTTGGACTGCTCTTGCAAAGGTTGAGCCAACACTCTTCAACCCGAAAGGCATCCGTAAAAACCAATACATACCACATGGGGTGATGAACGCTGTCTTCTCCTCATCTTCTTTTGTCATGAAGATCTGGTGGTACCCTGAGTAAGCGTCGAGGAATGATAACAGGTCACACCCAGCCGTGGAGTCAATAATCTGGTCGATGCGCGGTAACAGGAAGGGATCCTTTGGACAAGCTTTATTGATGTCTGTGTAATCAATACACAGTCTCCACTTCTCGTTTGCCTTGCGCACCACTACCGGGTTGGCCAAACACGTCAGATGGAGCACCCCCCTTACCAAGTCTGCCGCCTCTAGTTTTCTGATCTCCTATGTGATGAACTCCTGCCTCTCCAGAGCTTGCTTCCCGACCTTCTGCTTGACGGGCCGTGCATGAGGACAGACAACAAGATGGTGCTCAATCACTTCCCTGGGAACGCCGGGGATGTCGGAGGCTTGCCATGCAAACACATCGACATTCGCCCACAGGAAAGTGACAAGCTCGCTTTCCTATTTGCTGTCGAGGGTGGAGCTTATGGTAAAAGTCCCCCCCCCCCCCCCCCCGTGCCATCCTCCTTGACGGGCACCTTCTTGGTCTCTGGTGGTGCAGCTCTGGACTTCTTGCTCTTGCCGGTGGAGCTCTCTGGCACGTCCTCAACAGGAGCACAACACCCCAAAGAGATGCCCTTGCCGGAGTGGGTGCAAGAGGTCTCGCCGACCTTTTTCCCTCCCGGGACTCCGTCGGCAGGAGCGAGTGCCTTGGCGGCAGCTATTGCAACTGCCTCCCGGTAGAGCTGGTCGGCGCAAATCAACGCGTCTTTCTTGTTGGAAGGGACGGTGATGATGTTCATCGGCCCGGGCATCTTCAGTGTTTTGTAGGCATAATGTGAAGCCGCCATGAACTTGGCTAGTGTCGGGCGGCCGAGGATCCCGTTGTAGGGCAAGGGGATCTCGGCTACACCAAGGACAATCCTCTCTGTCCTGTAGTTCATCTCGCCTCCGAACGTCACAAGCAGCGTGACCTTTCCCTTCGGCTGGCTCCTCCTCGGGTTGACCCCTTGGAACATGCCCGTCTCCTCGAGGTCTCCATCAGGGACCTGCACCCTCTTGATCACAACAGGCGAGATCAAGTTCAGACCATCCCCGCCATCAACTAGCATCTTCGTCACCTTGAGGTTGCGGATTGTTGGTGAAACCAACAATGGCAAGCACCCGACCGTAGTAGTGTAGTCAGGATGGTCCTCGGTGTCGAAGACGATAGGCGTGCTGGACCACTTCAGCGGTTTCCGTGCGTCGAGCAATGGCTCCACCGCTGTGATCTCACGCACCCACTGCTTGAGCTGGCGGCGAGATGTATGCAGCAAGGCTCCACCATCGACGCACATGGATTCTGTGGCTTTCTGGAACTCGTGGTCACCGGACTCACCGTCCTCGTCGTGATGATCGTCTTCCTGCTTCTTGTCGTGACCCCGGGCGGGCCTCTCTTGCTGATTATCTTTGCCGTGGCAGCCTCCTTGCCTGCCACGCTTCTTGCCGGATCCTTCGGCACCCTCTTGGCCCTTCTCCTTGTCCCACCACTCATACTCGGCTTTCTGCTTCTCAGCGAGCAGCTCCACTTGTCGGTAGTTCTGGAGGTCATGGCCCTTGGTGCGGTGGATCTTGCAATACTGCTTGTCAGAGCCCCCTGGCTTATCGGCAGCCGCCAAGGCCCGGCAAGTGGCACACCCGACAACCTCCTTGCCGGGGTCACTCGCCTTGGGTTTCTTGGTGGCGCCAGTATCGTCGGACCCCTTGATGGCAAGCACGGTCTTGCCCTTGCGCTTCTTGTTACAGCGCCGGCCCTTCTTAGCCGGGGTGGCGGTATCATCTGTGGAGTCGGTTTCTGCGCCGACGTCTTCATCGGGGAACTTCCTCCCCTCTTCAGCCCGAGCACACTGATCGGCCAAAACATAAAGTTCGGCCACATCCTTGACCTTGTTCATCGCCAGCTCCTCATGCATCTTACAATTGCGCACATTTTGATGGAATGCACTAATCACGGCGGCAAGATGAACGTCGGGGATGTTGTACTGCACTCGGCTAAACCTTTGGATGTACTTACACAAGTTTTCTCCTTCTTTCTGGTGGATGATGTGCAAGTCGCTCGCCTAGCCATGAGCTTGGTGGCCTCCAGTAAAGGCGCCAACAAACTCATGACATAGATCCGCCCAAGAAGAAATGGAGTCCATCGGCAAGTGCATCAACCATGACATAACATTGGGCTTGAGTACCAACGGGAAGTAATTGGCAAGCACCTTATCATCGCAAGCCCTAGCAGCTTGCATCGCGATGGTGTAGATGCTGAGGAACTCCGACGGGTGAGTCTTGCCGTTTTACTTCTCGCCAACGTCGGGCTTGAACGTGTGGTGGGAGGGCCACTAGAATTGCCGCAACTCATGGGTGAAGGCCGGACAACCCACCTCGTAGGGTAGGCCACCATAGCCTCCCGATGCTTGGTGGTCCATAGTGGGCCCTGCCCGCCTGTCCGACTGGTGGCGCGCGTCATGCCGGCGCTCGATGGTGGTTCGAGCGTCTTCATGAGCTCGCTCCCGAAGAACTTGACGTTGGTCGCGGTGGGTTCGCGGGTCGGACGACGCTATGGAGATACCATCACGAGAGTCGTCGCGACGGACCGACACCCGCGGTGGCCGGTATGGAAGAGGGGAGTGCACCATGGCCGCATCGCCTCCGGCCCGACCTCCGCTTGCATGCGGTGGCTCGATGGAGCGACGGCCCACGGGTCCCGCCGGCCGCAACTCATCGTTGTTAGCGATGCCGGCGAGGCTCCGGACGGTAGCCCTCCAGTCGTCAAGCTTCTCCGCAGTGAGAGGAAAGTCGAGGAGCAGCTGCGCGCATGCTAGGGCTTCTGCTGGCATGGGCGGCGGCGAAAGCTGTGTGGACCGTGATGCGCTTCGACTTCTAACCACGTTAGAAGGAGCCCCATCACGGCCCCGCAGCCGTCCGCCACCTCTGCCAACACCTCGGCGCGCATGCTGGCCCTCCTCATCATGTGAAGGGTGCAAGGGACTCTTCCCAGGGCGGCGCCCAGGGTCGCCAGCAGGGCGGCGCTGCTCATCGTGCACGACCTGAGAAGAGAGCGCTGTGGGCGGCGGTGTTGGTGTCTTGAAGGTCGCCGCGCCATCGTCTGGCGGCACGACTACGCCCCTGGAGGGCCCCGCGCCGCCTGCAGGGGGCCCGACTCCATCTCTGGAGCTAGCGACGCATGGCTCATCGCCTGGCGTACGAACGATGCTGCTCACCAGGCCTCGACTGCCAGGGTGATGTGGATGATCGCGGGCCGCGCCGCGGGTTCTCTCCGCGACTGGCCTGCTACTTGTCTGCACCAGTACTGGCAGTCCGGTCCCGAGCAAACCGATCGCCATGGTCGTCTTCTTCTTAGGAGCCACGGCGACGAAGAACTGCTAGGTCAACTACTAGACCAGATTCTCACGATATCGCCCCCTACCTAGCGCGCCAAATATGTCGGTGGGAAACGACACCTATGGGATCACGAGGATCCCTTCTACGGTTGCGGGGCGCGGGATCATGAGAAGAGCAGGATTAGCAATCAGCACAAGGATCGTTTACCCAGGTTTGGGCCGAGAGGAACGCGTAAAACCCTAGTCATGCATTGGTGGATGTATTGAGTGTTCTTGAGCTCTTGAACTAGCTATGGTGGCTACGTGGTTCAAAAGAGCCGAATCCCCCTCCAGTACGCCATGGGCCTCCTTTTATAGTCGAAAGGGGCCACAGTGGCACACAGGAGGTGGAAAGGCCTACAGTGCTACGAGCTTATCGCTCGTATTATAGGACAAGGCGCATTGAATGCGTAGGTTAGGTGTCCTCTTGCTTTATCAGGGACGGGAGCGAGGCCCATCCCGTCCGTCGCCGCTCCTCCTCGCTTCGACATGCGCCCTGGCCAGCGATGCATGCGGCGCCATTTAGGTAGGCAAGCAGCAGAGGTGGCGCGATGGTGGAGCCACCATGAAGATCTGCATGCCGCCACGCAGGCGCGTGCTGAGTTGGCCTGGAAGCTGCATGTTGCCACATAGGTGCCTGGCCAGCTGGTTGGGCTGGCAGCTGCATGTGAACAGCGGTGGGGACTTGGTTGGTGCGGGCCTGGTAGTGGCCCCGCTGACGCCCTTGGCAAGGTTCTTGCCGGGTGGCCCGGCAAGGGTCTTGTCGCGGCGCGCTGTCGTCCCCGGCAAGGATCTTGCCAAGGGTCTTGCGGGTTTCCTCGACAATCATCTTGTCGAGGATCGTTGCCTTCCAATCCTCATCTGATCTCATATATTCTTTGTCTTCACAAAGATCTACATGCCACCATGGAGGTGCCTCCCGAGCCCTGCCCAACGTGGTTGATGGTGTTGGAGACCGTGGGTTCGAGGGTGGCTCACTCTGTTGGCATGGGCGAGCTGCCTCGACAAGGGGCTTGCCGGGGCTGCTGAGGCTGCCCCGGCAAGGGTCTTGCCGGGGAAACCTGCTTCGTCCATCTACTCTCTGTGGTCTCGGTCTTTGATGTTGCGCTGATTGTTTTTTGGCTTCGACTCCTCCCTTTTGCCCTGCTAAGTGTGGCTTCGGCCTGTGGCTCTGACTGCCCACGCAGAAGTAAGGGGTACAAAGGAGTGCCCCTACTTTAGTACACCGGCATGCATGCACGCCACACACGCACTCATTCCCTCACACGTACACGCGGGTACATAGGCAGACGCAATTTTGTACCAAGATCCACCCCATGTGATAATTTGATGCGTGTAAAGTCGTTCACTTCATTGATGGTCAATTAATACAGCGCATGCAAATTGAGTGGACATGAGGGCAAAAGAAAGACATTACAACTCCACTGCGCGCATGCGAGTAGTTAAATCATGGGTTGCTAGTAGTACTTCCATTGGTCTCCTTTGTATTTTGTGCCAATTTTTGATAGTAACATAATATTTAAGCATTTGAGCAGTGTAGTTTACTTGAAATTTATGTTCCACTAAACTCATCGGGAGCCGTTTCGGGCCTCGAAACCAAAACCATCAATTAATCTTTACCTTGTTCCCATCACATTCGAAAGCCTGCTCACACCAACTAGTACGTACCAAACCTGAACGTGTTCCCACTATGCAGGTATTGGTGCTAGTGCTAGTACTTAGGTTATAAAAAGGGGAACTACCTAACAGAAAATTACTCTACCTTTCCTCCTCATAAGTGCTTCTTCTTCGTCCGTCCTTGCCATGGCTGGTGGGCAGAGCTCTAGGTTAAGAACTACTCGTAACAAGGGAGCGGCAACCAAGGCTGTGGAAAATAAACAGAGGGCTCGCCTCCATGCAGAGACCTCAAAAGATCTCTCACGGGCAGGCGTAGGCTCCCAGGAGCGCCCTAGCCGCGGAGGAGAACATGCCGAGTCGGCGGCACTGGAGTCGTTATCCCTCGACAGCATGCCTGATCAGCTCAATAAGCACCTCAATAAGCAGAAGGAGTTCATCCACGGCTTGGTGGAGCTGCTGAAGGAGAGCCTCGACGACATGCCTGCTAAGCTTAATAAGCAGGGGGAGTTGACTGCCGGCTTGGTGATGCTGCCTCGGAGAAGAAGGCGGTCGACGAAATCCTGCAACTTCAGGAGGACAAGGCGAAGCTCTGCCACGAGCTCGACCTGTTGAAGGAGAAGAACGTTGGCTGGAAGAAGCTGCATGGGAATAGTAGTTCCTCGATGAAGATGTTATAGGCCCTCGTCATGGAACAGAAGGAGGAGTTGGCGAAGCTCCGCATCAAGCACCCGGCTGCTGTCAAGGTACGTAATGCGGCCGTGGAACAGATGATGAAGGCTCGCATCGAGAAATCCCGCATCATGGACAGAATGAAGAAGGTGGCGGAGGAGACGCGCAAGGAGATGGAGGTCGTGGAGGCGATGAAGAAGCAGTTACGACTCCACGGTGAATTAGATCATTTGGGGTGATAATCTTCCTTCTTCTTTTGCTCCTGTGTTTCTTCTTTTGCTTCGGGTGTTTCACCGCACGTGTCACGTTCTCTGCGAGGCATAAATAGAACAATGCTAACAATGAGATGACTAGCAAATCAGATCGTTTTTTATCTCCATATGGCACTGGGCTGCCGTGTTTCGTGCTCCTCCGTCGTAGTACTAGTCCAGTGGAAAACTTGAGTATACCGCACGGTTCTTTGCTCCTCCTCAGGTCGTCGGCACATTTATACGAGCAGTCAAATCACAAGGCCCCGCCTTCCAGCAGTAATGAGCCGTTAAATCACAAAGGCCCTCGCCTCTCTTGAAACCGACCAAGCTAGACTGCTCCGCCCTCTAGCCTTTAAAAAAATGTATACTTTTGTACAGTAGTAGTATCGATGGATTGCGCCATGGAGCAAAACTTGAAATTAAAAAAAAGGTGGTACGTATAGAGAGCGCTTGTCGCCAAATTAGGCATATAGTACTATTAAAAAAGCTAGTCACAATAATGGTGTCCAGCACAACCCACCCCTTAAATGAAACTAAGCACCCTGGAATTCTTTGACAAAACTAAGCACCCTAAAATTCTTTGACAACTAAACTGCTGGCTATATGATGTTGGCCATATATATTGTACGTATATAATGTGAAGAAACGAATGGTAGTACTATACCAACTAAAAGATGAAATGTAAGAAATACTAGTATGTACATACTGAAGAGTTAAAGTAACGAGAAGAAACATAACATAGTTTTGCTGGGGGATCATCACAACACATACCTCAAATTAAACTAAGCACACCTGAAATTAAACTATGCAACTAATCCGGTAGACACTGCATTAGAACCACCATGAGCAACGACACTGCCACCTTACTCAGAGTCCTCGTCCACGTCCTCGACTTTGTCCTTCTTCCTCTTCCTCTTGGCCGATACTTCTTTGCTTGAACCGCACACTTGGCTCTTGCTCTTCATCCAACCCTTGTAGATATTGAAACAAAGGTAGCTATCCATTGCAGCATAGTGGATGTGGTCTATATCTAGTACATTCCACTGCCATGCATGATGATGAAATGTGTAATGAGGTTTCTCCAGTTTACTATACGAAGGATGAACCATGGCTCCTGCTAGGGTCGGCATTGAAGGCTGACCACTGGAGGGTGGCAGCTGATTCTTCTGGAGGTCGAAGGGGTTGCCTACAACAAGGCCTATCCGACCCAGGACTCTTTCATCGTTCGTAAAGTCTATAGTAACGAATTTGACTAGGTTGCTCTTGAGGAAGTTCTTAAAATCCTAGCATTCAACGTCGGTATGGCATATGTGGTAAACCAAGCATAAGTCATGCACGCAAACCTGGATCACGGCGGGCTTCTTCCTCTCTTCCTCCTTTAGATCCTTCTCTTGTCCTAGGACTGTGGTGTACTCAACATCTAGCCCAGCGACCCACTCATCATTTGAGTTTTCGAACATGCGTCTGAAGCAAGCAAGGCAACCTTTCACCATCGCGGAACAACAGGTGTAGATGACGTCGAACTCATCGCCGGTGATGGTTCTAACCTTGTACTCACCGCTGATCATGGAGATTTGGGACGCCATGGATTTGGGAGGAGGGTTAGGATTAGTGGAACTCTCGTAATGTGAAAGGACGAGATGACTTAGGAGCGAACCACCGTAATATTAAAGGACGTGCGAGGACGAGTAGGAGCGAACTACCAGTGTGCGAATGGCAGGGTAGTGGCTTTCCATTCTCCCATGATACGGGCTTCCGAGAGCCCTTGGATCCGAGATCGAACGGTTGCATGGCGTGATTCTAGACCTATGGGTGAATATCCTATCCTGGAGGGTTATTCTGCAAATTTTCAGCAACTTAGCATGCGACCGTTCGATCTCAGATCCAAGGGCTGCCAGCAGCCCATATCATGGTCACGCCTACCACGACCATCCCGTTACTCACGCGGTCACGCCCTTGTAGATTTAACACGGTGCGTTAGGCTATCTGATGTTGGCATGTCATACATAGTCATATCTTAGTCACTCATACTACAACAAGGTTAGCTATAAGGTTGGCTATAAGTGTATTTTTTTACTTCTCTCTATCTCTTTCTTCGTAGTATTTATTGCATTTGCCAAGGAGTGACCTCTTCCAATGAAACCGTGCTTAGATGAGGTGCTAAGGGCATTAAATGGCTTAGCAATCAAGTCCCCAATGCATAGGTGCTTAGTTTTTTGTTGCTATAGACTCAAAATTGTCTTTTCACCTAGGAACACGTGCTTAGCACCGTTTCTTCCTTGGGTCACCAAACTAGTCTCTCTCTTCTTAATTAACTTGCCACATCAGACTTTATGCCTATGTGGCAAGCTTAGCACCTGTAGGAGCAAGTAAGTACAATAGTGGGCTATAAGCCCGCTTTACATGGCATTTTGGCATATGTGGAGGAAAGAGGCAAGGAAAAAAATGGAGAAGTGGGCTCTCATGCAAGAGCCAGCCTCTACATATATGGTGGAGCATTGGGAGAGGCACCTGTAAGGAGGTGGTCAGGAATCGGGAGACTCACACCGTTCGTAGCGCCGGACTTAAAATGATAATGGCAAGTCAAATCATGGGGCCCCACCTGTCCAGCAGTAACTCACTATCAAATTACACAGCCCTACATTTGTAGTAGCCTACTCCCTCATCTTCTCGTGTCTTTGTCGAACCGACTATGACTAGGCAGAACTGCCCTGCCTACCACGCAGGAAAAGCCCTGCCCTCGACTTTTAAATAGTACAGTGCCCTCTCTCAAAAAAATAGTACAGTGGCCCTGTTTGGATAATCTAACTTAGTTAGAGATTAGAGTTAGATTATACCATCCTTGAACTAACTCTAACCGAAAAGGTGTTTGGATGGCAGGGTTAGATTGCAAATAAATGCTCCTTCTCAATCAATTGGCCAAGAGCTGCGCTGTCCGGGGCAGACAGGGACACGCCCGGCAAGGAGCCGCACTGGCCTCTCGCGCAGCCCGCCAGCCGAAACCGCCACCCCTGCCCAAGGAGACGCACTGGGACAGGCCACGCAAGGAGCTGCGACTGCTTATCAGTGGGCGGACAGTCGCGGGGAGATGATGGGGTTGGAACGGGGGGAGAGGGCGAGGCTATTGCGGGAAGAGCGAGAGAAAAATGTGTTTTTAGTGGTTCCAAGAAAAACTAACCCAAATAAGCACCTCTTGGATGGGTTAGTTTTTTTGGGCAGGTTAGATGCATCTAACCCAAACTAACCCTCCCTGTTCGGATATTTTTGGGTTAGTTGAGTCCAAACTAACCCAAACTAACTCTAACCTATGTATCCAAACAAGGCCAGTATACTAATTTTGTATCCATGGATTGCGTCATGGAGCAAAGCCTCAAGAAAACGGTGGTACACATGTACGGAGTATACAGAACACCCGTCATGTTCGTGTCGCACCCCAGACGGTCGGTTGGTCTGGCACGCTGCTCTCCGAATGGAACACGCGTCATATTGCGTCTGCACACACATGTGGGACCGCAATTGAGAACCGACCATAGGCACACTCCCCGGCCCTGCAAGTTGGGTGGAGAGAGACAAGCGATAGTACTAGAGAAGTGTTGTACTACTTTAGTGCCTGGACGATCCCTGCAAGACACGGAAGATTAGTTCGTCCATGCATGTGACCAGACTCCAGCAGACACGCCTGGATTGGCTATCGTCTACATATCGTGCAGGTGTGTTGTATAGGGTTGTAGTTCTGGTGAGAAATCTGAAAAAAGGTTTCTTGTGATCTCGCAAAATTAGGTGGCATGTGCTTCAGATCACTGCGAGGGTTAAACAGCGAGAACTGAGTTGGGTTAGTCATTGGGGGCACATGCATGAAGACTACTCAGCTGCCATCTAGGTCAAGACGGCTATGTTAATTAGGATATCTATCGACGGACCCATTTTCTACGAGTTTATCTTTAATTTGAGCTTTGATCCTCGTCTAGTTTGTCCGTCGGGATTCATGTTGTCTCCTTTGGGCAGTGAGGTTATGATTTCTTGTCATGTGGCATTTTTTTGTGTTATATGTTATAGTCTGGTGCTTCAGATCAAAATGACGACAACTGCGCCTCCGGGGCATGTGCATGAAGTTCTCGACAGTCATTGACGAGGTCAAGCCGGCTTTGGTAGACAAAGGAAAACTAGTACTCCACTATAGAGGCAGGAGCCTTCGCGCTTGCTTGCTAGTGTTGCTCTCTTCACACTGTCCCGTCCTCTCCAGATCTAAACACAACAGCGGTGACCCGACACTCTCTCTCTGCTCACCGCTGGTCACAGATCCAGCCGGATCCTCTCTGCTTGGGAAGGTGAGAAGGTGCAACGTTCATGCGGTCGTCCTCGGTGACGGCTCTTACCCACTGCCGGTGCGTCTCGATAAGCGTGCCTTGCCGTTCTCTCCCAAGCACCGCTGGCAAGGGAAGGCCTCCGACCCCTTCTTCCTTGCTGCCGTAGTGTGGGCAGATCCGGCCTCCCACCGCCACCTAGTGACATCTCGGCGACCCTCAGGTATAACTTCCTTCGAAACTAGCCTTGCTCTACTTCCCGAGCTCCCGACGTCGATGCATTTGTATCTTTTACTATTTCTCGGCCCCCCTCGCAGATAGGATCGATCGGCTATTCGAAAACCACCAAACATTTTATGGTTAAGAGGAAAAACTAGTTCATGCACTCGAATCTAGTACTACTTGATTCAAACAAGGAAGAAAGGGGGTGGGGGTGGGGGAAGATTTGTTACCTAAATCTAGGACTTGGTCGAAAGAGGAAACAACGGGGGCGAAAAGTAGAAGAGACTAGCTATCCAACTGGTCTGTAGGTCTAATAGGGAAATAAAGGAAACACAGTACAAACTCAATACAAACCCGATCTATTGGTTGAAAAGGAAAGAAAGTGGGGACTGGGGTACAAGTCAACAGAGTAAGTCAAGCACTAGATTTGCTAGCCTCACACAGTATAAGGTGGCTATACCGAACAAAAATGGGACCAACCCAGATATCCTGTTCTGATGTTTGTTGCCCCGAGCCACTCTTATGTAATGCCACTGGTAAAATGTAGCAGTCGCACTATTAAAAGTAAGGACACGTTACACCAATGTTGTTTTCAATGTAATGCCTCCAGTAATATGAATTAATGGCACTTTTTTACATGTCCTGCTAAATTTCCCATTAAGATAAGTTGCTTCTTTTTGTTAGAAATGCAACTGTCCTGGTCTGCCTACTCTCTCGTGCCCAAATACCGACTCTGTAGCAGCTGTTAAAGTAATGTTGCTGGTAAAATGAAGCAATGGCACCATTAAAGTAATGTCGTATTTAATGGTTTCCATAGTTAATCCTAATGCCCACACTAATATCTAGCAATGCTGCTGTTTTAGAAATTGCTACTGTCCTTGTAGGATTGCCATTCAGATAAGGAACATGCTTCTTTTCATTTGATGCATGTTTCATCACTTGTTAGTCACCCTCCTTTCCACCTTTTTTGTGCAAACAGAGATATACATTTCACGCTCGATCTTAGTTGAACTACACAAATGATATCCAAATTATAGTTGAACATTCCAGGAGCTTCACAACCAACCTTGATGTTGCTCAATTTTCGTTTTCTAATGGAAATGGAACCGGGGCTGGAGCCCTTTTCTTAAAAAAATGAAGAAGAAGCTGCTAGCTCACGGGACATTGCTTCATTTTAGGTGAACTGCACCAAAAGGTCCCATGAATTGAATCATCCATGTTGGTGACTGAAAGAGCCAGCTTTAGCATCCCAGTCTAAGCACCCCCGGCCTCCATCCTTGCGACACGCGGTACACCTCGTTTGCCATCTGCTCGACCCTAGTGTCACTGATAAAATGAAGTAATAATACAGTTAAAATAGAGCGAGTGTCCTCTCTATCATTTCATTTCCAATGTAGATAAAGAAAGTGCTTCTCTTTGTTAATGTATGTTTCATCAACTAGTCCCATTGTTAATGTTTATGCATTTCTGCAAACTGGGGTGCTTAATTGTAGTTGATCTGCAAAAAAAAGAGATTTGAATGTCTCAAGGTGCCTCCTTGTACTACCGACGTACACTGATGTTCATCACTGGCAGAAGGTGTATCTGGGAGACTTGGGATGATTTCCAGTATGAGGCGTACCGTATGAGGCGTCGCAGAGCCCATCTCGCCCTCGCAGCATGGCATACTATGATACTATCGCAATATTTTCTTCTATTTATTTTGTGTGTTTCATCAACTAGTGCCACTATAATGTAATCACGCTTTTTCATTATCTAGGCAAACAAGGTTATTCAGCTGCATTTTGGTGGAACTGCACAAATGTACGTATAGAACCGACATATATGCAGAGTGCGAGGTGTACCAAGTAAAAATTACTGACACCAACCATGCTCCATGCACGCATTGGAATCCACCACCACCAGTGGGATGTGTGGCGCTCTCTATGGACGGATCTTTCTCGGTAGCAAATCCTCTAATGAAATACTAGTAGCTTATATTGGCAGTTTTCTAGGGAGTACTCTTTTCTGACAGAAGCACCAATCTATTTTTCTTTATTTGCACATTGTGTCACAACTTTGACCCAAAGGTCCAGAGCTATTTTAGGGTGATTGGCATAGTACTCGGAGACTGATTGTAAGCTTGATTTTCATTAGCTGTCACACTGATTGTAAGCATGAGCAGGTGGAAGATTAGGTTAGTGTGAAGCTTACCTTAAACCCTACTGCCGCTGTTGAAATGAGGCGAGCATCGAGGGAACCGTGGAGAACGGCGGGGAAGCGACATCGCGCCATCCGACCTCCTCTTGCGGTGGGAGAACGAATACTCCTGTTGCTCCGGCTGGCTCTGCACCCTCACGAACGTCACACCATACTCGATTGATTCGTTATCCTCTAGGTGCTCGACCTTTGACCTGTACGCCCACCACCTCCGCCTGACTGTCGCCTCAGGCGAATCTGTTTGCTCCATCGCCTAGAGGAGATACTCAATGAACTCGAAGGACTACGGCGTGACTACCGCCAAGGAGTACATGTACATCACTGCCCTCATCGCCGTCGTCTCGCTCGTTCTCATACATTACCACATGGCCCTCATCGTCCTCGAAATATCCCACTCAATGTCAAACCAAGTAAGGATCTCCTTCAACCTGGCTAACTTTGCCTGGTCGCCGCCGGCGATGTGCCTGATTTGTTGTTGCATCCTCTCCATAGATGTCCTTCTGAGTGGTCCGGTGCTAGCTTTGGAAGATGGGAGGAGAGATGGTGGTCTTGCAATAGAGAAGAGGGAGAGGCGAGACGATGGTTTTGGAATGGAGATGATGGAGATGAGAGGAGGTGGTTTTTCAATGGAGAAGAGGGAGAGGCGAGACGGTGGTTTTGGAATGGAGATGATGGAGAGGAGAGGAGGTGGTTTTGCAATGGAGAAGAGGGAGAGGAGCGTAATGCAACGATTCAGGATTGGACGAGAGGGCCGGCGCGCTGTGACTGGATCAAAATCAAAATCAATTTACCCTTCAATTAAGAAAGCGAACCCACATTAACTAGTCTCCCTTTTATTCTAGGTCATAATTGACCAGATTTTCGCACATAAAATATATGTTGCAAAAATAATATAATATAATTTGAAAGTACATTCAGATATGAACCAAACGATACAATTTTTGGTGACATGCATTCACATTTTGCTTGTCAAATGCAGTATGTGGTCAAACTTTGACCCAAAGTACGCAAAACAAAAAAATACTTCCAAGACTAGCGCCGCTCTTCCGCTCTTCTCCTCTTAAACCACCTCCGCTCCTCTCCTGTTCCAATCTAAATCCAGCGCCGCTCCTCTCCTCTTCCATTTCAAAACCACCTCCCCTCCTCTCCTATTCCAATCCAAAACCAGCATCGCTCCTCTCCCATTCTAATCCAAAACCAGCGCTGCTCCTCTCCTCTTCCATTCAAAAACCACCGCCGGCGAGTGAAGGTGCTATGGAGAAGTATATCGATGGAGGAGTACAACTGATATGTGAGGATCGCAGACGGCGACCCTGTGAAGCTAGCTAGGATGTTGGAGATACAGTCTTGGTTTCACAACAAGGACCAACTAGTGGCGACGGCGACATCCATGGCCAAATATCTGCAACAGTGCGAAAAGGCAGTAATACTCCCGGAGGGAGTCACGCGGGAGTACATAGAGCTGCTCCTCTGGGCCATGGAGCAAACAGATTCACCGAATCCGATCGTGAGGGAGCGATGGTGGGAGTATCGATCCCAGATGGAGCATCCACCAGAGATTGAAGGATCGAGCATCCACATGGTGCCATTTGTGAGGGTGTCGTGCTAGAGCGAGCCAGTGGAGTCTTCGTCGACCGAACCCAACTGCAAGAGGAGAAAAGTAGTTGGCCCGACGACGCTTCCCCGCCATCCTCTCCCTCGTTGTTCACATCGTCTCACGGGGCGGCTGTCTGCCGCCGAGGAATAGGAGGGGACTGCCCCCCAGACCAATAGTCGGGTAGGTTGTGAATTGTCAGGAGGAGCTTATGGTTGTCATTATTTGCAGGTTGTGAATTGTGTTTTGTGTTGCGTATTTTGAGAGTACTTTCAGATATGAATGTCTTTTGAATTTCAGATTTGCAGTATTGAGCATATGAAGTATTTTATGAATTCTAGAGATCTATTTTTAGCACTTCAAAAAATGTAGTTTCATAGGAGTATAAAAGTGCAGGCAATGTGATTCTCATAGAAGAAACTGCAAGTTTCAGTTTCAGATAAGAAACTGCAAGTTCAGTTTCAGTTAAGAAACTGCAACTTTCAGAGGCAGAGCATTTATATTAACACGGCCTTTTCAAATAGGGTTAACATCATGTTGGAAGTTTTATTCATGGTTGAAAATGGAACTACCAGCCAGTTAACATCATGCTGATCAACATTCATGCATAGCACATCTTCATATGATGCACAGTAAAAAAGATATGCTATTTTCAAAATGCCCACACAATATCGAGTGTGCGAAACACAGATAAAACGAGGGACGAAGTTTTGACAAGTGTTGGACGTGGTGTGCATAGATGACAATGGGGACCCACATGTCAATAAAGGCAGAGGCAAAAAAATTGGAGATATTTTCCCTGCACAGGTGGAATCGAACCTGGGCGGAACAGCTGTCGGGTAGTGTCACTTGGCCAATAGGCTAGTTCAGTAGTTTCATTAATAATAAGGCACTTCCTCAGGTGGTCGGATCCCCTCCTGCGCCTTTGTGCGCTTGCTGCGACGCCACTGTCTGCCGTTGTGAACATGCTGAACAAACGAGAGAAATCTGAAGAGGACTGTACGTGGAGAGGCGGACAGTCGGGACCCACCAGGTCTATGGCCGTACGCAAGCAAGTGCCTCATCCGAAAAATACTTTCTCCTAATGCTATAGTGATGTTGGGGCCCACGGGTTTGTTAATAGTTACATTTTTTAGGTGCTTCAATGTAGTTACTATAGGAGATAAATTCACAACAAAGCCGGGGAGCTGGCAGGTATCATTTATTATTACTGGGGCAGCAAATATCAGCTGGGTTTTGGGCTGCCCCATCTAGGCTTTCTTTTTTAACATGCGCAGCCCACGATCTCGGATCGGAGGTCCGTAGGCCTGTTTGTATTTTCTTAAGGGCCGTCATGTATCGACCGGCCTATGGACCTCCCATCCAAGGTTTTATTTTTCCTGAAATATCGCCAGCCCAATTTATGTATTTTTTTCAAGAAAACACAGAGGTCTGCTCTATTTTTCTATATAAGAATAGGAACGCCTAGTCCAACTTATGTTTCCCTTCTAACTATATTATATATATTTAAATTATTTTATATGTTATTATATATTATTTTTATTGTCATCATATATTTAACACATACTTACATATGTAAGAAAACAATATCCCACGAGAACGATGTTTTGGCTCCTAGGTGCATATGCACCCATTATCGACATACATATTTCGAAAAGTTGAAAAATTCGGAACAAAAATCCCGTGTGTATATCCGGACATTTTATGTGCGTGCACAAGGTTTCGGTTAAAAAAACGTTTTTTTGTGGCTTGTGTAAAAAAGATAAAGAAATGCCTTGTGAATAGTTAGAATGAAGCATCAGAAATTGTCTTTTTTACACAAGCCACAAAAAACGTGTTTTCTTACCGAAACCTTATGCATGCACATAAAATGTCCGGATATACACGCGGGATTTTTGTTCCGATTTTTTTAACTTTACGAAATATGTATTTCGGCAATGGGTGCATATGCACCTAGGAGCCAAAGGCAATTACCGATATCCCACATCTTATTAACTTATAAAAATAATTTCTTAACAATAAAATCCAGGATTGTTTTGGCACGAAGATCCTAGTGATTGTGTAGAAAAGCTTGGTAATATTTAAGGACGAATGTTATAATAAATCCCTTATTATTTAAATATATTTATAACAAAATGCTCAGCCCCTGTTTATTTTTTGATAACATTGCTGGCCCAACCCATCATTATAATTAGAATCAGCCAAGCAAAATCGTGTATTTCGAGAAAGTCCAAATGGCCTGTAATTTTTTACGAAAAAAATAAATGGGCTGCATGGATGCTACATTATTTGTTCACCCAGCCCAGCTAATGGACTGTAATTAAAAAAAGATCAAATTGACTGTAAATTCTACCCCGCAAAAAAAGACTGTAAATTCTGAAAAATGGGTTGAATACGTGCCACATTTTTGGAGGTTGAAATGTGGGCCAATAGGTCGAAGCAAATGCAAGTCATTGTCAACTTAGTCAACAAATGATTCTGACATCGTTAGCCATTGGATTTACATCCAACGACCGGCATCCATCTTCAATCTCTCGCCTTCTTCCTCCAGCGTCGCTGGGACCACCTCCCGCCTCCTGCTGCTAGCAGCTCTGCTTAGCATGCTTCACTGTGAAGCGCTACTCCACCGTTTGCCAGGCCATCCCTCCACCCCTCCACACCTCCTATTCTTCTCCACCGACTGCCAAACCACACCGCACCAGAACCAATTAACCCTCATACACCTCTCCATCTGCGACTCTACTCCCGCGTCTTCCTATCTCCGGCTTGTTGTTGTCTGGGGCCTCGCTGTCGTCCACCACCTTGGATGTGCTCGGCGCGGCATGGTCAACATGGTCAACAAACGACACCATCAGAAGTAGACTGTGCATGGAGAGGCTGATAGCTGGGTCCACGGCCGCACACAAGGAAATGCCTCCTTATTACGCGCAAAATAACATTTCCTCCACCTGACATCTAGGACCCACCGGAAGGGCCTCTGTATTTTGCAAAAAAACGTGCCCCCCGTTGACAAGTCAGACCCACCAGCTATCTTCGCATGCAAGGAAGTGCCCCCTTATTAAGCACAAAAAAATGAATAGTCCCCCTGCTAGCTGGGACCTACCTTAGTGGGAGGCTGACTTGTGGGCCTACTAAGTTGACTGGGACGGAGGGCTTTGTGAACTTAGTCAATATGAACAATTCTAGCTCCAGTGACCGTACGATGTCCATCCAACGGTCGTAGTGCTTCTTCAACCTCTGGTCTTGTTGCTCCAGCCGCCCAAACCAGCGCCGGTCGTGCCGCGTGCTCCTGCCTCTCGTGGCCGGTTGTGATGCCGCGGAGGCCTCACCGCCCCCTACTACTCCCACCGCTAGCCAGGCCATCCCTCTACTCACCCACACCCCATGTTATTCTGCGGCGACGACAACCTCACATCGTAGCCAAACCAGTGAACCCTCGTACTCCTCTCCGCGTGGGCATCCACTGTCGCGTCTTCCCCGGCTCCGCGTCGTCCCCTTCCTAGGCCTCGCCGTCGTCCACCGCTGTGGTGCTCCCGGCACGGCGTGGTCAATGTGGTCAATGACCGACTTCCATCGGAAGAGTAATGTATGTGGAGAGGCTTACAGCTGGGTCCATGGTAGCCGCAAGGAAGTGCCTCCTTATAACACGCAAAATAATTATTCCTCCACCTGACAGCAGGGACCCACCGGACGGGCCACTATATTTCGCAAAAAAATGTTTCCCCCCTGACTGCTAGGACCCACCAGCTACATCTTCGCACGCAAGGAAGTGCGTCCGGGCAAAAAAAAACGATTCGCCCCCCTGACTGCTGGGACCCACCATCTACATCTTCGCACGCAAGGAAGTGCCTAACAGTTGGGACCCACCTGGTCGAAGCGTAGGTAGCATTGTCATTCTGGTCGCGAACGTGTATGTACATACTGGTCGATGTAGAGGCGCACACATGTCGTAATAGAGGAACGCGCGTAGCTTGTACACATACGTACAGCGGCCAGGGTGCAAGAAAGAAAATACGGCCACGTACATACATATGGGCGGGGTCTCGAACGCCTACTCGCGCATACATATGGCTAGGGCTCGTGTACATGGCTTTGTCGGAACAGAGAAACATCGTCGTCGTCGTGTTCATGGGTAGCCAACCGGCTGGGTCGGAACGGAATGCGTCGTCGTGTTCATCGGGAGGGTTTGGACGGAACAGTCGATGGAAACGAGGCCTGGCGTACCGCAGAACGGAGGAAACGGCCTTGTGTTCGACCGGCCACGTTCGAAACGGGATCCTGTTCATCGGGAGGGGTCTGGCATACCGCAAAACGGAGGAAACGGACTTGTGTTGGACCTCCTACGGTCGAAACAGGGTCCTGTTGATCGAGAGGGGTGTGGCGTACTGATGTCTACTACACAACCTTCTTCTTGTAGACGTTACTGGGCCTCCAAGTGCAGAGGTTTGTAGGACAGTAGCAAATTTCCCTCAAGTGTATGACCTAAGGTTTATCAATCCGTGGGAGGCGTAGGATGAAGATACTCTCTCTCAAGCAACCCTGCAACCAAATAACAAAGAGTCTCTTGTGTCCCCAACACAACCAATACAAGTGCAATATGGATAGTAGGTAAAGGTATTTGTAATCTGAAATTATAAAAACAACAAAGTAATTGATAAAAGTGAGTGTAAACGGTATTGCAATGCTAGGAAACAAGGCCTAAGGTTCATACTTTCACTAGTGCAAGTTCTCTCAACAACAGTAACATAATTGGATCACATAACTATCCCTCAACATGTAACAAAGAGTCACTCCAAAGACACTAATAGCGGAGAACAAACAAAGAGATTATGGTAGGGTACGAAACCACCTCAAACTTATCCTTTCTGTTCTATCTATTCAAGAGTCTGTAGTAAAATAACAAGAAGCTATTCTTTCCGTTCAATCTACAATAGAGTTCATACTAGAATAACACCTTAAGACACAAATCAACCAAAACCCTAATGTCACCTAGATACTCCATTGTCACCTCAAGTATCCACATGATTATACGATATGCATCACACAATCTCAGATTCATCTATTCAACCAACACAAAGTACTTCAAAGAGTGCCCCAAAGTTTCTACCGGAGAGTCAAGACGAAAACGTGTGCCAACCCCTATGCACACGTTTCTACCGATGAGTTGCACAGAAGCTACTTCGTATCAAGTTTATCTCCTCCAAAGATCAACTTGCTGACATCTTCACGAAGCTTCTTCCACAGCCGCAGTTTTTAGGTTGTAGGAGCAATCTTAACTTACTTTGTACTTCGGGCCATAATTAAGATTGAGGGAGGGTGTTAGACTGTATATACATGATACATCTCCAACGTATCTATAATTTATGAAGCATTCATGCTATTTTATTATCTGTTTTAAATGTTTATGGGCTTTATTTTAAAACTTTTATATTATTTTTGGGACTAACCTATTAACCGGAGGCCCAGCCCATATTGTTGTTTTCTCACCTATTTCAGTGTTTTGAAGAAAAGGAATATCAAACGGAGTGCAAATGGAATGAAACTTTTGGGAGCGTTATTTTTGGAACGGATGTGATCCAGGAGACTTGGAGTTAAAGTCAAGGAAGCTTCAAGGTGGCCACGAGGGTGGAGGGCACACCCCCTGTCTCGTGGCCCCCTCGAGCATCCCCTGACCAACTTCTTTCACCTATATAAGTCCATATACCCTAAAAACATCAAAGACATATATAGATCTGGAGTTCCGCCGCCGCAAGCCTCTGTAGCCACCAAAAACCTCTCCGAAGCCCGTTCTGGCACCCTACCGGAGGGGGAACCCATCACCGGTGGCCATCTTCATCATCCCAGCGCTCTCCATGATGAGGAGGGAGTAGTTCACCCTCGGGGCTGAGGGTATGTACCAGTAGCTAGGTGTTTGATCTCTCTCTCTCTCTCTCTCTCTCTCTCGTGTTCTTGAGGTGATACGATCTTGATGTATCACGAGCTTTGCTATTATAGTTGGATCTTATGATGTTTCTCCCCCTCTACTCTCTTGTAATGGATTGAGTTTTCCCTTTGAAGTTATCTTATTAGATTGAGTCTTTAAGGATTTCAGAACACTTGATTTATGTCTTGCCGTGCTTATCTGTGGTGACAATGGGATATTCACCTAATCTACATGATGTATGTTTTGGTGATCAACTTGTGGGTTCACCTTGTGAACTTATGCATAGGGGTTGGCACACGTTTTCGTCTTGACTCTACGGTAGAAACTTTGGGGCACTCTTTGAAGTACTTTGTGTTGGTTGAATAGATGAATCTGAGATTGTGTGATGCATATCGTATAATCATGCCAACGGATACTTGAGGTGACAATGGAGTATCTAGGTGACATTAGGGTTTTGGGTTATTTGTGTCTTAAGGTGTTATTCTAGTACGAACTCTATGATAGATTGAACGGAAAGAATAGCTTCATGTTATTTTACTACGGACTCTTGAATAGATAGAATAGAACAGATAACTTTGAGGTGGTTTCGTACCCTACCATAATCTCTTTGTTTGTTCTCCGCTATTAGTGGCTTTGGAGTGACTCTATGTTGCATGTTGAGGGATAGTTATATGATCCAATTATGTTATTATTGTTGAGAGAACTTGCACTAGTGAAAGTATGAACCTTAGGCCTTGTTTCCTAGCATTGCAATACCGTTTACACTCACTTTTATCATTAGTTACCTTGCTGTTTTTATAATTTCAGATTACAAAAACCTTTATCTACCATCCATATTGCACTTGTGTCACCATCTCTTCGCTGAACTAGTGCACCTATACAATTTACCATTGTATTGGGTGTGTTGGGGACACAAGAGACTCTTTGTTATTTGGTTGCAGGGTTGCTTGAGAGAGACCATCTTCATCATACGCCTCCTACGGATTGATAAACCTTAGGTCCTCCACTTGAGGGAAATTTTCTACTGTCCTACAAACCTCTGCACTTGGAGGCCCAACAACGTCTACAAGAAGAAGGTTGTGTAGTAGACATCAAGATCTTTTCTCGCGCTGTTGCCCGGGAGGTTAGTGCTTGAAGGTATATCTTTATATCTTGCAATCGAAGAAAACTAGTTTAGTCTATCGTGAGTATGATGAGTTTCTTGTTTCTTGTTTCTTGTTTTATCACTAGTTTATTCTATAAAAGAAAACTACAAAAAAATGGAATTGAGTTTATCTCATACGCTTCATCTTTTTAATATCTTTCGTGAGTATGATGAAAAGGAAAATTGTGCTCAAGTGCTAGAAGAAGAAGTCTATAAAATATTTGGCATAAAATATTTGAATGATGAGCATGAATGCAATGTTGTTAGTATGAATTCCTTGAATATCCATGATGCTAATGATATGCAAAGTCACAAGCTTGGGGAAGCTATGTTTGATGAAGATGATTTTTTTTGTCCCCCAGGTCTCGATGAGAAAATTTATTATGATGATAGCATGCCTCCTATTTATGATGGTTATATTGATGAAAGTGGGTTTGGAAGAGTGTCAACATTAGGAAGTAATGATCCCACTATTTTTTAGGATGTTGAATCTTATAATATTTATGAAAGTGGATTTGGAGAAGTCATGACTTTATTTAGTGATGAATCCACTATTTCGGAAGAGATTCCAATTGATTATGAGAATAAAGTTGATATATATGATGATTATTGCGATGAATTGTATGCTATTAAGAATAATGATAACCATGAAACTTGTCATCATGATTTTAGTTTTCAATTGGATTATGCCTCACATGATAGTTATTTTGGTGAGTTTACTCCCACTATTATTCATGAGAAGAATTTTGCTTATGTGGAGTGTAGTAAAATTTCTATGCAAGTAGATCATGACAAGAATGCTTTAGGTGCTGGTTATATTGTTGAATTCATTCATGATGCTACTGAAAATTATTATGAGGGAGGAACATATGCTTGTAGGAATTGCAATAATATTAAGTTTCCTCTCTGTGTGTTGAAATTTTTGAAGCTATGCTTGTTTTACCTTCCTATGCTAGTTGATTATTTTTCCCATAAGTTGTTTGCTCACAAAATCCCTGTGCATAGGAAGTGGGTTAGACTTAAATGTGCTAGTCATATTCTTCATGATGCTCTCTTTATGTTTCAATACTTATCTTTTATGTGAGCATCATTGAAATCATCATGCCTAGCTAGGGGTGTTAAATGTTAGCGCTTGTTGGGAGGCAACCCAATGTTATTTTTGTTTCTTGATTTTTTCTCCTTCTTAGTAATAAATAATTAATCTAGCCTCTTTTTAGATGTGTTTTATGTTTTAGTTAGTGTTTGTGCCAAGTAGAACCTTTGGGAAGACTTGGGTGAAGTCTTTATGATCTTGCTGTAAAAAACTGAAACTTTAGCGCTCACGAGATTAGGTGCCATGTTTTACTGGAGAGTGCTTTTAGGTTGATTCTTTTCGCAGATGATTAATAGGAAAATTCCTCAGGTCCACAAATTTATTTCATAATTTTTGGAGTTACAGAAGTATTCGAGTGATACAGATTCCTACATACTGTTCTGTTTTTGACAGATTCTGTTTTCTTTGTGTTGTTGTCTTATTTTGATGAATCTATGACTAGTATCGGAGGGTATGAACCATAGAGAAGTTGGAATACAGTATACATTACACCAATATGAATTTAGAATGAGTTAGTACAGTACCTAAAGTGGTGATTTAATTTCTTATACTAACGGAGCTTACGAGTTTTGTGTTGAGTTTTGTGTTGTGAAGTTTTCAAGTCTTGGGTAAAGATTCGATGGACTATGGAATAAGGAGTGGAAGGAGCCTAAGCATGGGCATTCCCAAGGCACCCCAAGGTTATATTCAAGGATAACCGAGAGCCTAAGCTTGGGGATGCCCCGGAAGGCATCCCCTCTTTCGTCTTCGTTCATCAGTAACTTTACTTGGAGCTATATTTTATTTACCACATGATATGTGTTTTGCTTGGAGCATAATTTTATTTTGTTAGTATTTTATTTATGTTATTTATAAAAAAGTTTTGCATCTATATTTTCAACAAAAATGTCAAGGATAGCCTTTACCATGCTTATTTTGCAAGTATACATGTTGCTGTTTGAAAACAGAAAGTTTACCGTTGTTGCAAAAATTCCTTAGAAAAGTCAGAAAATTATATAATATTGAAACTTTTGGCATTTTGATCTCTGATAAATCTTATACAGCATAGTATGTTTCTCTTAATTTTTGGAGTTAGGTAAGTATGATGAATCTTGCATTCTTTACAGACTATACTGTTTTGGCAGATTGCTGTTATGTTTGCATTGTTTGCATATGTTTGCTTGTTTAATGATTCTATTTTTGGATAGGAGTATTAAATATGCAGAGACATTTAGTATGCAATGTTGAATAATAATTTTAGTGATTTGTTACAGTAAAAAATGATAAGGTTTTTGCATTGGTTTATACTAACTTATCTTACGAGTTATTGTTGAGTTTGGTGTGGATGAAGCTTTCGAGATTTAGGAAACCGAGATATAGAAGGAATTAAGGGCACACAAAAGCTCAAGCTTGGGGATGCCCAAGGCACCCCAAGATAATATTTCAAGAAGTCTCAAGCATCCAAGCTTGGGGATGCCCCGGTAGGTATCCCACCTTTCTTCTTCAACAACTATCGGTTAGTATCGGTTGAACCTAAGTTTTTGATTCTTCACATGAGTTGTGATATCCTGGCAATGTCATTTTATTTTGCTTTGCTTGCTGTTTGAATAAAATACCAAGATCTGAAATTTTTAAATGAGAGAGAGTCTTCACATAGTTGCATAATTATTTGACTACTCATTGATCTTCACTTATATCTTGTTGGAGTAGTTTGTCATTTAGTCGTGTGCTTCACTAATATCCTATGAGTAAATGGTTGAATGTCATAAATCTGAAATTATATATGATTCATTTGATTATCCCATGGGGAGTAATGACTTCACATCTAAGAAGTAGAGGTTGTAAATTTATTGAAGGTTAGCAAGCATTGTATTGGTCATTTGAACAATTCATGAAAGAATATTGAAGGAAGAATATTGTGAGCACTCATTAAGTATGACATCCTAAAGAGTTGATGTTGGACAAGGAAGACAACGTAATGGGTTATGTTTTCTCACATCTAAGTTAAAGTATATTGTCATGGATCATTCAAACATGTTGAGCTTGCCTTTCCCCCTCATGCTAGCCAAATTCCTTGTACCAAGTAGAGATACTACTTGTGCTTCCAAATATCCTTAAACCCAGTTTTTGCCATGAGAGTCCACCATACCTACCTATGGATTGAGTAAGATCCTTCAAGTAAGTTGTCATCGGTGCATGCAATAAAAATTGCTCTCTAAATATGTATGACTTGTTAGTGTGAAGAAAATAAGCTTTATACGATCTTGTTATGGAAGCAATAAAAGCAACGGACTGCATAATAAAGGTCCATATACAAGTGGCAATATAAAGTGACGTTCTTTTACATTAAGATTTTGTGCATCCAACCATAAAAGCGCCTGAAAACCTCTGCTTCCCTCTGCGAAGGGCCTATCTTTTACTTTATGTCTTTTACTTTATGCAAGAGTCAAGGTGATCTTCACCTTTCCCTTTTTCATTTTATGCTTTGGCAAGCACCTCGTGTTGGAAAGATCCTGATATATATATATATATATATATATATATATATATATATATATATATATATATATATATATATATATATATATATATATATATATATATCTGTGTGTGTGTGTGTATATGTATATATATATATATGTATATATGTATATATATATATATGTGTGTGTGTGTGTATATATGTATATATATATATGTGTGTGTGTGTATATATGTATATATATATATATCCAATTGGATGTAAGTTAGCATGAACTATTATTGTTGACATCACCCAAAGGTGAATACGTTGGGAGGCAACACTATAAGCCCTTATCTTTCTCAGTGTCCGATTAAAACTCCATAACCATAAGTATTGCATGAGTGTTAGCAATTGTAGAAGACTATATGATAGTTGAGTATGTGGAGTTTTCTAAATAAAAGCTCTGACATAGATCCTTCCTGGAAATAAGATGAATTGCAATTGTTTGATGACTGAGAATGAAGTTTGCTAGTTTTCAAGAAAGTTTATGGTCTATGCTTTAACATGTGAATATCTTGTTACTTGATCGTGAGAAGTTTTTATGAGATGAACTATTGTATGACATATACTGATGCTAGTAAAGGTGACTGGAATTATCATTGATCAAACTTGTGCACCTGCTAGCATTCACACTTCATAAATTCTTTCTTTTATCATTTACCTACTCGAGGACGAGCAGGAATTAAGCTTAGGGATGCTGATACGTCTCCAACGTATCTATAATTTATGAAGCATTCATGCTGTTTTATTATCTGTTTTGAATGTTTATGGGCTTTATTATACACTCTTATATTATTTTTGGGACTAACCTATTAACCGGAGGCCCAACCCATATTATTGTTTTCTTGCCTATTTCAGTGTTTCAAAGAAAAGGAATATCAAACGGAGTCCAAATAGAATGAAACCTTTGGGAGCGTTATTTTTGGAACGGATGTGATCCAGGAGACTTGGAGTTAAAGTCAACGAAGCTTCGAGATGGCCACGAGGGTGGGGGGCACGCCCCCTGTCTCGTGGGCCCCTCGAGCGTCCCTCAACCGACTTCTTTCACCTATATAAGTCCATATACCCTAAAACATCGAAGACATATATAGATCTGGATTTCCGCCGCTGCAAGCCTCTGTAGACACCAAAAACCTCTCGGGAGCCCATTCCGGCACCCTGCCGGAGGGGGAACCCATCACCGGTGGCCATCTTCATCATCTCGACGCTCTCCATGACAAGGAGGGAGTAGTTCATCCTTGGGGCTGAGGGTATGTACAGTAGCTATGTGTTTGATCTCTCTCTCTCTCTCGTGTTCTTGAGGTGATACGATCTTGATGTATCGCGAGCTTTGCTATTATAGTTGGATCTTATGATGTTTCTCCCCCTCTACTCTCTTGTAATGGATTGAGTTTTCCCTCTGAAGTTATCTTATCGGATTGAGTCTTTAAGGATTTGAGAACACTTGATGTATGTCTTGTCGTGCTTATCTATGGTGACAATGGGATATTCACGTGATCTACTTAATGTATGTTTTGGTGATCAACTTGCGGGTTCACCTTGTGAACTTATGCATAGGGGTTGGCACACGTTTTCATCTTGACTCTCCGATAGAAACTTTGGGGCACTCTTTGAAGTACTTTGTGTTGGTTGAATAGATGAATCTGAGATTCTGTGATGCATATTGTATAATCATGCCCACGGATACTTGAGGTGACAATGGAGTATCTAGGTGACATTAGGCTTTTGGTTGATTTGTGTCTTAAGGTGTTATTCTAGTACAAACTCTATGATAGATTGAACGGAAAGAATAGCTTCATGTTATTTTACTACGGACTCTTGAATAGATAGAACAGAAAGGATAACTTTGAGGTGGTTTCGTACCGTACCATAATCTCTTCGTTTGTTCTCTGCTATTAGTGGCTTTGGAGTGACTCTTTGTTGCATGTTGAGGGATAGTTATATGATCCAATTATGTTATTATTGTTGAGAGAACTTGCACTAGTGAAAGTATGAACCTTAGGCCTTATTTCCTAGCATTGCAATACCGTTTACGCTCACTTTTATCATTAGTTACCTTGCTGTTTTTATAATTTCAGATTACAAAAACCTTTATCTACCATCCATATTGCAGTTGTATCACCATCTCTTCGCCGAACTAGTGCACCTATACAATTTACCATTGTATTGGGTGTGTTGGAGACACAAGAGACTCTTTGTTATTTGGTTGCAGGATTGCTTGAGAGAGACACTACTAGGGAAAAGCCTATACACAGAATCTTACCAGCAGCGCGCTTTAAAATCAGGCGCTGCTGCTACGTAGCAGTAGTGCTCGCTATCAAAACCTGCTGCTGGTACAAGTTTATCAGTAGCACACACGCTCTAGGACGCGCTACTGCTAAAATTCCCATGATGCCGCCGCGAGGCCAATTATAGCAGCAGCGCGTTAATACAAAGCGCGCTGCTGCTATGGATCGTAGCAGCAGCGCATTTACGTAATTATCGCTACTACTAAGGTTACTACAAAAATTTAGTCCCACCTCGCTCCGTGAAGAGAGTTTGTACCACCTTAAATATGTTACTTCTACAACTTTCACAAGCACTTGGTCTTCATTGAACTCTATGTGTAGGATCTGTGGCCGCAATAGGAATCCTCGCCTGTTCTTAAACCAACCGTCGAGGATTCCTATTGACAAATCAGATTGTACACAAAAAGACAATTGATGATCAATGTATTTTTTTATGTCTATGTCTAACATAGCAGTAGCGCGTTCTCGGCCAAAGGCGCTACTGATAGGTCGTTTAGCAGTAGCGCATTTTTGCTATAGCGCGCTACTGCTAAGCCATTCCATCTCCCCCCACTCACCTACCCGATCCAGATCACACTCACACACACACTCGATCTCTCCCCCTCAACCCCCGCACCACCAGTCCTCCCCCATCGCCCCTCCTCCGATCTATGTCGCCGTCACCTCATCCTCCTCGCTGGACTCGGTACCGGCCTCCTCCTCCGTCCTCCCTCCACTCGCCGCTGGCCGACCCCTCCTCGCTCCGCCTTCCTCCTTCATTCTCCCTCCACTCGCCGCTGGCCGACCCCTCCTCGCTCCGCCTTCCTCCTCCATTCTCCCTCCACTCACCGCCGGCCAGCCCCTCCTCGCTCCGCCTTCCTCCTCCATCCTACTCTCTTCTCCCTCCTCGAGTCGCCCCTCCTTCTCCCTCCTCCCTGCTACATTTTGATTTAGTAGGCTAGTTCATATGCAACATTCTGATTTAGTTGATATGCAACATTCTGATTTAGTTGATTTAGTAGGCTAGTTAATTTAGTTGATTTAGAACATTTTGATTTAGTTGATTTAGTAGGCTAGTTGATTTAGTTGATTTAGTAGGCTAGTTGATTTAGTTGATTTAGTAGGCTAGTTGATTTAGTTGATTTATTAGGCTAGTTGATTTAGTTGATTTAGAACATTTTGATTTAGTTGATTTAGTATAGTAGTTGATTTAGTTGATTTAGTATGAACCATTTTATTGTTATTTTTTTGGCAATAGGTGCCACCGAAATGCTTCGGTACGTGGTACCTTGTCATCTAATATGTCCATAAAATGGCGCCACCACCACTATGCTATTGTTTTTCTTTCCTGTGAAGTGAATCATTAATCCTTTGCTCATATTGCTTTAGGAAAATATCACATGCTACTATTTTTCTTTCCTGTGAAGTGAATCATTAATCCTTTGCTCATATTGCTTTAGGAAAATGGCGCCACCACCACCACCACTATGTCGACTGTGCAAGTCAAGGTGCGCCAGCAGCCTTGCAACTGGCAAGCTGTTTGGCATCTACTTCCAGCCGAGTTTTCATCATGCGGTGGTAAGAAATTAGATGAAATGTAACAACTATTTTATTTTTAGTGTTGGCATTATTGCATTGTGTCATTTTTCTTTTCTTACACAGACCGTCCCATGCAATGTGAGGTTGACATTCAACAAGCTGACAGGAGACACTGTGGCATTTGAGGCTCCTGGGGGGCCGTACACTATGGAGGTCGAGAAAGGATGCAATATGTCGCAGATTGGAGGAGATGGATGGGCCCGTTTCCTCGCCCGCATGCATCTTACTGGTGGTGAGTTGATCAGCTTCTCCTTCAGAGCAGAAAGACCCAAGCTGGCTGTCATTTATCTCAACCTGGTGGAAGATGATGAAGATGACGAAGATGATGAAGATGATGAAGATGATGCAGATGATGAAGATAATGAGGACCCACTCGATGAAGATGATGAGAACCCACTTCATGAAGCCATTGTAGCTCAAAGAATGAGGTTGAGCGAGGAGGAGGTGTGCAACCTATGGGACATAATTCCACCACGTGCTGACTTTGTCGGGGTGCCATTCGTGACCCGCCTGACAAGTACCATGGTCGATCGACATGATATGGTATGTTATACTTACAAATGCAAATTATCCGATGATATGCTTAGTGTAGAGTCCAATGATATGTTGTGTGGAATCTAGTCATTGATATGCTTTAGTGTAGAGTCTGATCACATGCTTATTAGTGTAGAGTCCAAGGAACTATTAATAGTGTAGATAATCCATATATACTTATTAGTAGAATTCATGATTAATTAGTACAAATGCATAGTACTGTGTCTTTTGATAGTGTAGAAATCTAGACTTAATAGAAATATATTTGCAAGAGTATGTGTGAGGCTATTTATTAATTGATATGTTTTTCTTATTCGGAAATTGCCAAAGAACCTATCTGTGAGTTGTGGTATCGAGCCTGATGAAGAAGGCTCAGCTAGACTACGCCTTACCGCAAGGGGCTCCGTCACCACCTATACTTACCGCATGGACACAGACGGTCGCACACACTTAAACTCGGTTGGGTGGAAGAGATTCCTCGTTGGCAAGAATCTTCGTGTTGGACAGGCCATCCTAATTACTATCAGGAACACCCACCGCCCAGACTTGAGGATGATGATCGTCGTCGATATCATCTAGAACTACATATGTGTGTGTGGCTATATCATCTAGAACTACATATGATGATCGTCGTCGATATCATGTAGAACTACATATGATGATCGTCGTCGATATCATCTAGAACTAAATATGATGATCGTCGTCGATGTCACCTTGTACTGCTTGAGGATGCATGTTGAGTATATATGAAATTGTTATCTAGTACTCCCTCGGTTGCAAATTACTCGTCGTGGTTTTAGTTCCAATTTGAACTAAAACCACGACGAGTAATTTGGAACCGAGGGAGTACTACCTAGTACCTATAATGCTTTATGAAATTGATATCTAGTAGTACCTAGTATCTGGAAATTGTAGTTTATTGAAGCTGGAGTGGGCAAATGGTGAAAGATATAACAGTAGCGCGGGCTCAGGAAATCGCTACAGCTAACTAATAGTAGCGTGTTCCGAAAACGCGTTGTTGATATAGTCAATAGTAGTAGCGCGGGCACAGATAGCGCTACTACTAACAGTTAGCTGTAGCGCCTTATTGGTAGCGCGGGTGCTCGCGCTGCTGATAGCCTCAAAACCTGCGCTACTACTAGGGTTTTCCCTAGTAGTGAGACCATCTTCAACCTACGCCTCCTACGGATTGATAAACCTTAGGTCATCCACTTGAGGGAAATTTGCTATTGTCCTAAAAACCTCTGCAGTTGGAGGCCCAACAACGTCTACAAGAAGAAGGTTGTGTAGTAGACATCAATACGTAGACTCTGTATACACCTTGTATTGTACCTCTTGGTACCTCTATATATATGTGAGATAGCCACACCCATTTAGGGTGTCAAGCAGTTTCCCAAACCACATGTTTAACACACTTTTGAAATAAACTAATACAAACTAATATATTTTATTTTATTTTACATTAGAAGGGACCTTGAAGTATGACAATAAACAACATGTTGAAGACTTTCCTCACTAAACAGCGAGATGCCTTATTGCATCCCGATGGCATGCATGGTTTCCGCAAAGCACCGTCGGAAATTCTCCATGCCGTCCGCCGAAAACGAGAGCGCCACCTCGACACCGCCACCACCGCCACGCACATCTGCCACCGTCGTCGAGCCAGTGGCAGTCGCAGACATTGCCACCACCTTCCCCCGCCGCCCAAGAGAAAAGTCGATGTCAGTAGATTACTTACTGCTGTCAAAACTTTCAGCGGGATATTTTCACACTTTCCCTCCCTCCATGTCACCTTCCAATCACAAAGTAAAACGTCGAAGATCAAGCAGACAAATTGCAACCTGTCGTAGGGGCATCAAGGTCATTCCCATGTTGATTTCAGATTTAAAATGATTAAGAATTCATTAGAATATGAATCAGGGCAAATAATCAAAAGAACAGAGAAAATGGGGCATATAATCTAGTAAAAAGTAAAATGGGGCAAATCATCTAATCATAAAGTACAACAGGGAAAATCATCCAATCTCCCAAAGAAAATGTGCTTCCATAAAAGAAAATGTACTTTATATTTTTTTTATATCTTTGAAAGATGGATAATTTGCCAAGGGCCGCGTTCCTCGGCCCACCCTATCGTTCCCGAGTCATCATTCCCAAATTAATTGGGTCACGTTCCACCTATTGATAACCCACAAGTATAGGGGATCACAACAACTTTTGAGGGTAGAGTATTCAACCCAACTTTATTGATTTGACACAAGGGGAGCCAAAGAATATTTGAAGGTCTTACCAGCTGAGTTGTCAATTCAACCACACCTAGAGATTAATTATCTGCAACAAAGTGATTAGTAGCATAGTAGTATGATAGTTTTGATGATAGCAGCAGTAGTAACGGTAATGGTAACAGTGATAGCGGTGATATGGTAGCAGTAAAGATAGCGGTAGCAACAATAGTAACTTAGCAAGAACAATATATGATAAATTCATAGGCATTGGATCGGTGACTCGTTGGATGATATTCATCATGAGACAGTTATAACCTAGGGCGATACAGCACTAGCTCCAGTTCATAAATATAATGTAGGCATGTATTTCGTAAATAGTCATATGCACTTATGGAAAGAACTTGCATGACATCTTTTGTCCTACCCTCCCATGGCAGCGGGGTCCTATTGGAAACTAAGGGATATTAAGGCCTCCTTTTAATAGAGAATCGGAACAAAGCATTAGCACACGATGAATACATGAACTCCTCAAACTACGATCATCACCGGGAGTGGTCCCGACTATTGTCACTCCGGGGTTGCCGGAGTATAACACGTAGTAGGTGAGTATAACTTGCAAGATAGGATCTAGAACATGGATATAAAGGTGATAACATAAACGGTTCATATCTGAAATCATGGCACCCGGGCCCAAAGTGACAAGCATTAAGCATGGGAAAGTCATAGCAACATCAATCTCAGAACATAGTGGATACTAGGGATCAAGCCCTAACAAAACTAACTCGATTACGTGATGAATCTTATCCAACTCCTCACCGACCAGCGAGCCTACGAAGGAATCACTCACTCCCGATGGGGAGCATCATGGAATTGGCGATGAGATGTGTTGGTGATGAACAAAATTGAAGATCCCCCTCTCTGGAGACCCAAACGGACTCCAGATCTGGCCTCCTGATGAAGAACAGGAGACGGTGGTGGCTCCATCTCGTGAAATGCGATAATTCTTTCTCCCCGAATTTTTTTCTGGAAATATGGGATTTTATAGCACTGGTTTGAGGGTCAGCAGGGCCACCAGGTGGGCAGCACCCACCAGGGCGCGCCTGGGGGGGCTGGCGCGCCCTGGTGGGTTGTGCCCACCCAGGTGCCCCCTCAGGTACCTCCTGGCTCCAGAAATTCTCTTATTTGATATAAAATATCCTCGCAAAGTTTCGCTCCATTCTGAGAACTTTTATTTCTACCCAAAAACAACACCATGGTAGTTCTGCAGAAAACAACGTCAATCCGGGGTTATTTTCATTCAACTCATGCAAATTAGAGTCCAAAACAAGAGTAAAAGCGAAAGTAGATATGTTGGAGACGTAAACTTCCCCAAGCTTAAACCTTTTCTTGTCCTCAAGCAATTCAATTGATAAACTGAAAGTGAAAAAGAAAAACTTTTACGAACTCTTTTGCTCTTGTTTCAAAAATAAGTTTAAACAACACCCAGGTTTTCAGCAAGGAGTATAACTAACTATGTCGGCAATAACTCCTAAAAATTATATTAACTCATATCAATGACATAAACAACTAGAGAGCAATAATAAGATATCTCAAATAGCAACATGTTGTCAAAACAACCATGATACGATATGACAATAGTGGTATCTCGCTAGCCCTTTCTGAGACCGCAAAACCTAAATGCAGAGCACCCCCAAAGTTTAAGCAGCGACTAAACATTGTAATTCATGGTAGAAAAGATCCAGTCATGATGCACCCAACATTAGCTATGCACAATGCATCAGCATGACAGCAGTGCTCTCAGGTTCTGTCGCTTATTTGAGAAGGTGATGACACAACATAAAGGTAAATAGAGAGTCCCTTCACAGAAGGAAGCAGTGATTTGCAGAGGTGCCAGAGCTCAAGTTTTTAAAACAGAGGTAAATGATATTTTGAGACATGCACCCTTCTCATTCAGTTCACGACCATCAGTTATCAATATCTTCCATGCTAAGCACACAGGTGGCGGTTCCCAAACAGAAATGTAAAGGTTATGACTCCATTGGTAGTTTTTGTTTGATTATTTGTAAGCTCTTTTGTTTTTGCAGTTTGGGACTGGGCATCCCTGTTACCACCCTTTTCTCGTGCGATGGCAAGTGAATAAACACTCTACCTGAGAATAACCTGCTTAGCATGAAAGATACCAACTACCTCATGTCGTTCCATGAACGATCTAGGCACACAAAAAGGATATTTATTTGAAGTTTTTAGAGGTGGCACATGCAAATTTACTTAGGACGGCAGAGTAATACCGCATATAGGTAGGTATGGTGGACTCATCTGGAATAACTTGGGTTTCAGGTTTTTGGATGTACAAGCAGAGTTCCCACTTAGTACAGGCGAAGGCTAGCAAATAGGTTGAGAAGCGGCCAGCTAGAAAGCAACAACGGTCATGAACATGCATTATGCATAAGTAACATTGGATACTAGCATGAGTAGGATATGAACACCATGAACATAAATATCATAGAGGCTATGTTGGTTTTGATTCAACTACATGCATGAACATGTGCCAAGTCAAGACACTCGAACATTCAGAGGAGGATACCATATCATCATACTACATCACAATCATTTTAACGCAATGTTGATATCCAAGATAAGTCATTATTCACTCCTAGATACTTATGCATGGCATGAGAAACTATAATCTCTAATTGTCATTGCAAACATGTTTGATCATAACAGCTGAATCATGGATACTAGGTTAAACATATTTACAAAAACAGAACAAGTCGAGTTCATACCCGTTTCTTTCTGCCACAGCCAGTTCATCTAATATCGTTATTATTGCCATTCACTTGCACGACCGAACGATTTGAAATAATAAGTTCAAGAGTGCCATGGACTAAGCCGGAATCTGGAAACACTTTATTCAAGAAGAGAAGACAAGGTAATATGGGCTCTTTATTAGATCAACAATAATGCAAATGAGAGCCACTCAACATTTTCATCGTGGTCTTCTCCTCGGTATGACTCGATAAAAGAAAAAGTAATTCAGAGAAACACAATGAAATATTTTTGGGGTTTTGGGTTTTTCGAAAGCAAGCAAACGAAAAAAGCAAAAAGCAAAAAAAATGAGAAAAAATATTTACATGGGAAACCTCCCAACAAGTAAAAGAAGAACAAGGAAATCTTTTTGGGTTTTATTTTTAGTGCTACAACAATTTAAATTAGGAAGAAAAATCAAAAAGAAGCAAGAAACATGTCTTCTAGAATCAAAATGAAAGTTTTGCACAAAGGAATTTATGAGGATTTCTAGAATCAAAATGAAAGTTTTGCACAAAGGAATTTATGAGGAGATGACACTGTTGGCATTCAGTTGCGATGAAGTCGGTGAGGCCGGCATTAGCAGCATATTGGTTGAACACTTGGAGAATTCCGATCTCTTCCATGAACTTATTGTCCGACCACTCACACGGACGTAACTCCTCCAACCTCGGGGTATGGAGATTAGTGTCAGATTACTGCCCAATAACCCCCTTGGAGTTCTTCTTGGAAGAGAACTTCCTAAAGATATTCTTCTTTTTCCAAGCAACAAATCCCCGAAACAGTTTCAGAAACGGAGCTTCGAGCAAAGAGATCGAAATCTGCGGTTTCGGAGGCAAGAACACGAGAGAGAGAGAGAGAGAGTGTAGTGATTTTTTCTATGTGAGTGGAGTGAGGTGGGAGGAAGAAGTAAGTGAGGGGGCCCACCAGGTGGCAGCACCCACCAGGGCGCGCCCGGGGGTCCTGGCCGCCCAGGTGGGTTGTGCCCACCTGGTGCACCTCCCTCTGATATTATTTGCACCAGAAATTCATAAATATTCAAAAACAAATTGTATCAGATTTTCAGAGCATTCTAAGAACTTTTATTTTCGGGTCATTTTTTTATTGCACGGAAAATCAGAGAACAGATAAAGCATGGCATTTTATTTTGTTTAACTAATAAAAATAGAAAATTAAAGGTAGGGACAAAAGGCAGTGTTTACTAAATTCATGAACTTCATACCTTTAAAAAACGATCCATTAATAAGGTTGATCAAGTCTTATTAACAACCACTTTCGATTAGCATGAAACCGAAGAACTTTCATAAATCACTAAGTTACCTCAATGGGGATATGAATGTCCCCAACAATAAGCATTTCACATTTCTTTTTAACAGTAGGTAGAGGTCATTGAAAACTTCCAATAGTGATTGTCGAAGATTTTTCAATAACATTAATACCATTCACTTGGAATTGTTTCTTCGGAAAGTGCACCGTATGCTCACTACCATTGATATGAAAAGTGACATGTTTTCATCCTCGGGCATCTCAAGTATATCAAAGTCAGTCAAAATAGTAACATTAGCAACAACAACAGGCACATCCTCACAAATACCGATAGGTATGGCAGTTGATTTATCAGCCATTTGCAAAGATATTTCAGTAGGTGTGAGTTTATTCATATCAATTCTTTTATATAAAGAGAAAAGCATAACACTAACACCGGCTCCCAAATCACGCAAAGCAGTTTTCACATAGTTTCTTTTGATGGAGCAAGGTATAGTTGGTATTCCTGGATCTCCAAGTTTTTTAGGTACTCCATCTTTAAAAGTGTAATTAGCAAGCATAGTGGAGATTTCATCTTCCGGTATTTTTCTCTTATTGGTGATGATGTCTTTCATATACTTTGCATAAGGAGGCATTTTCAAGATATCAGTCAAGCGAGTAAGCAAAAAGACTGGCCTAATCATTTCAGCAAAGCGTTCAAATTCTTCATCATCTTTCTTTTTAGTTGACTTAGGTGGAAAGGGCATAGGTTTTTGAACCCATGGTTTTCTTTCCTTCCCATGTTTTCTAGCAACAAAGTCTCTTTTATCATATATTTTATTCTTAGGTTGTGGGTTATCAAGATCAACAACTGGTTCTATCTGAACATCATTGTCTGGTTCTTTATCATTAGGTTGAGTGTCTTTATGAACCTCATCATTATATTTTTCATTATCAGAAGGTGAGTGTTCATTACCGGATTGAGTTTCAGCATCATAGATAGAAACTTCATTATCATTATCAGGAGGTTTTTCTATTTCAGGTTCGCTAGAGGCAGGCAAAGTCCTATCATTTTTCTTTTTAGAAGAACTAGGTGTAGTGGTGTTGTTTCTTTGAGAATCTTGTCCAATTCTCTTTGGATGTCCCTTGGGATAAAGTGGTTCCTGAGCCATTTTACCTTCTCTAGTTGCTACTCTAACAGCAGAGTCACTTATATTATTGTTCAATTCATCAAGTAACTCTCTTTGAGATTTAGCAACTTGTTCCAATTGAGTTTGAACCATAGAAGTATGTTTTCCTACACCTCTAACATCATTTGAGATTCTAAATAAAAAATCACTTAAGCGAGCAATCACATCAGAGTTGTATTTCAATTGTTTCATAACATTTGCATTGAAGTGATCTTGCTTTCTAAAGTAATTATTAAAGTCATAAAGGCATTGACTAGGATGTTTATTACGAGGATCATCACTATCATTGAATTTCATTAAAGATTTTACCTCTACCACCTTAGGTGGTGGTGGTGCTTCAAGCCCATGTATTTCTTCAATAGGTGGTAAATTTTTAACATCCTCGGCTTTATTAACGCTTTCCTTCATAGATTTCTTTGCCTCTTGCATATCTTCAGGACCGAGATATAAGATACCCCTCTTCTTCGGAGTGGTTTTAATAGGTGTTTCAGGAAGAGTCCAATCATCATAATTATTCAATATGTTATTCAATCATTCTTCAGCTTGCCCAATAGTTCGTTCCCTGAAAACACAACTAGCACAACTATCTAGGAAATCCCTAGAAGCATCGGTTAGTCCATTATAGAAGATATCAAGTATTTCATTTTTCTTAAGAGGATGATCAGGCCAAGCATTAAGCAATTGGAGAAGCCTCCCCCAAGCTTGTGGGAGACTCTTTCCTTCAATTTGCACAAAGTTAAATATTTCCTGCAAGGCAGCTTGTTTCTTATGAGCAGGGAAATATTTTTCAGAGAAGTAATAGATCAAATCCTGGAGACTACGCACACAACCAGGAGCAACAATATTGTCCCAAGCTTTAGCATCACCCTTTAATGAGAATGGAAATAACTTGAGAATATAGTAATAGCAAATCTTCTCATCATGAGCAAAAAGGGTAGCTATATCATTCAACTTAGTAAGATGTGCCACAACAGTTTCAGTTTCATAGCCATAGAAAGGATCAGATTCAACCAAAGTGATTAACTCTGGGTCGACAGAGAATTCATAATCCTTATAACAATAGGTGAAGTAGCAAACTCAGGATCACATTTCATTTTAGCATTCAGAGATCTTTCTTTATACTTGCATAATAATTTCTCTATATCATCTCTTCCTTACAATCAAGAATATCTCTAGTTGCCTCCTCACTCATAGTATAACCTTCCGGTACCTTTGGCAATTCATATCTAGGAGGACTATTTCTAGTAGGTGTTTCAGTATTTTCATTTTCAAGTTCATTCATAGCAGAAGTAGCATCATCAATAACTTGCGAAAAATCAGAATTAATAGCATGTTGCGGTGTTGCAAGTTTACTTATAACAGAAGGTGAATCTAAAGCAAAACTGGATGGCAGTTCCTTACCTCCCCTCGTCTTTGAGGGAAAAATCTTAGTCTTAGCATCCTTTAGATTCTTCATAGTGATAATATGATAATAATCCCAAGTGACTCAACAAATATAGCTATGCTCCCTAGCAATGGCGCTAGTAAAAGGTCTTGATAGCCCACAAGTATAGGGGAACGCAACAGTTTTCGAGGGTAGAGTATTCAACCCAAATTTATAGATTCGACACAAGGGGAGCCAAAGAATATTTGAATGTATTAGCAGCTGAGTTGTCAATTCAACCACACCTGGAGATTAATTATCTGCAGCAAAGTGATTAGTAGCACAATAGTATGATAGTTTTGATGATAGCAGCAGTAGTAACGGTAACGGTAATAGTGATAGCGGTGATATGGTAGCAGTAACGATAGCAGTAGCAACAGTAGTAACTTAGCAAGAACAATATATGATAAATTCGTAGGGATTGGATCGGCGACTCGTTGGATGATATTCATCATGAGACAGTTATAATCTAGGGCGATACGACACTAGCTCCAGTTCATAAATATAATGTAGGCATGTATTCCATAAATAGTCAAATGTGCTTATGGAAAGAACTTGCATGACATGTTTTGTCCTACCCTCCCGTGGCAGCGGGGTCCTATTGGAAACTAAGGGATATTAAGGCCTCCTTTTAATAGAGAACCGGAACAAAGAATTAGCACATGGTGAATACATGAACTCCTCAAACTACGTTCATCACTGGGAGTGGTCCCGACTATTGTCACTCCGGGGTTGCCGGATCATAACCCGTAGTAGGTGACTATAAGTTGCAAGATCGGATCTAGAACATGGATATAAAGGTGATAACATGAACGGTTCAGATCTAAAATCATGGCACCTGGGCCCAAACTGACAAGCATTAAGCATGGCAAAGTCATAGCAACATCAATCTCAGAACATAGTGGATACCAAGGAGCAAGCCCTAACAAAACTAACTTGATTACATGATGAATCTCATCCAACTCCTCACCGACCAGCGAGCCTACGAAGGAATTACTCACTCCCAATGGGGAGCATCATGGAATTGGCGATGGAGATGTGTTGGTGATGACGACGATCGAAGATCCCCCTCTCCGGAGCCCAGAACGGACTCCAGATCTGGCCTCCCGATGAAGAACAGGAGACGGCAGCGGCTCCGTCTCATGAAATGTGATAATTCTTTCTCCCTGTTTTTTCTCGAAATATGGGATTTTATAGCGTCGGTTTGAGGGACAGCGGGGCCACCAGGTGGGCAGCACCCACCAGGGCGCGCCTGGGGGGGGGGGGGGGGGGGGGGGGGCTGGCGCGCCCTGGTGGGTTGTGCCCACCCAGGTGCCCCCCTCAGGTGCCTCCTGGCTCCAGATATTCTCTTATTTGATATAAAAAATCCTCACAAAGTTTCGCTCCATTCCGAGAACTTTTATTTCTGCACAAAAACAACACCATGGTAGTTCTGTTGAAAACAGCGTCAGTCCGGGGTTAGTTTCATTGAAATCATGCAAAATAGAGTCCAATATAAGAGGAAAAGCGTTAGGAAAAGTATATTCGTTGGAGACGTATCACCTATCGTTCGGTACGCTTGAAAGATGTATACCCTCACCGTTTCCTACTATGGCCACGTGGCGATCCTCGACCCTCGTTCTCGTCCCTCATTACTATCGTCCCGGGAACTTGGCAACTATGCGGCGAGCACCGCGCAGCCTTTCGGCAGCGGTGGCACGAGAGGCACGAGCCTGGCAACGTGCACGGGCTCACCGTCGGAGCGTGTTAGACTTTGTATTGTAGCCCAACTGTGTAATCCATACCATATTGGTATAGGGCTTGTATATCACAATTATATATATGTGATAGGTCAGCCCATAGAGGTTGAGCCAGTTCCCCCAAAGCTTAGGTATTACATGGGGCATCGACCTAACCTAGGTCCTCCCCCACCTCACCTGCCGCCGCCGCGCCAAAACCCTAGGGCTTCCGCCGCCGCCATGTTCGCTTCCGCTTCGGGTGCCACCAACTCCAGGTCCATCCCCGTGTCGCTTGCCGCCCTCCTAAACCTCAGGCCTCATACCCTTTCTCCGTCGGTGCCCCAATTCTTTGGCACCACCGTCGTGGGATCCATGTTCACGGCTTCGATCCCGCCGTCTCCCGCGCCTGCGATCTCCGTCGCCACGTCGATGGTCCCACCCGCGGAGCCACCTGCAGCCTCCCTCGGCTCGTCCCCGCCACTCGCCATCCTCCCGGTGGCCTCGGGGGCTCCCGATGCCCCGCTCGCGGCTTTGGCCTCCGTTGCCGCTGTGCCGCCCGCTTCCCCGGTTACTAACGTCGTCGCGCCCGCCAGGGCGTTCCACTTCGACAACCTGATCGCCATCAGACTCACATCGGACAACTATTTGTTCAGGCACGCCAAGGTCCTACCGCTGCTCCACAGCTGCTCCCTCCTTGGTTATGTCGATGGTTCCCTGCCATGTCCTCCGCAAGTCATCGCTACCATCCACGGCCCGGCCATCAACCCGGAACACTGTGTGTGGGTGCAGCAGGACCAGGCGATCCTCTCCACCATCCAGGGTTCCCAAGGCAACGGGGTCGCCGACCTCTGCCTCTTCACTGCCATCTCCATGGACGCCTGGACTACCCTTGAGAGCACACCTTTGCCTAGGTCTCCACCTCCCGCTCGATGGCCCTTCGCAGCGAGCTCGCCGACATCAAGAAGCTGGACTCCTCCACCACGACCTACTTCAATAATATGAAGGTACTGGCGAACACACTGACCTCTATTGGTCGGCCATTTAGCGACGAGGAGTTCGCCTGATTCGTCATCAAGGGCCTCGATGTCGAGTACGACAATATCGTGGAGGCCGTTCACAATGCCAAGCCACTGATGCCCCCTCACGAGCTTGAATCACGCTTCCTCTTCACCGAGCAGCACATCAAGGCTCGCCGCTCCTTCGCCACCATCATAGCACAGCCGGCGGCCTACTGGGCCTCTCGTGGCCAGTGCCCGCCTGTCCCCCCGTCGGCTGGCAAGGCCGCCCCACCCCCTGCATCGACCTCGGATGGGGGCCCCAACGCTCGTGTGTGCCAGCTGTGTGGCCATGAAAAACACGTTGCCTCCAAGTGTCACCGCTGCCTTCAGAAGAGCTTCCTCGGCATCGATAACGACGGTAGGGGCAACAAGCGCCAGTTTTCCATGGCCGACTTCGCCCCCCCCCCCCCCCCCCGCCGCCCCGGCTGCCCACGTCGTCGCCAAGGGCAAGGACCCGCACGTCAACCAGGGGCACACGCCATCCTACCCCATTGATCCAGCGTGGTACATGGACACCGACGCCACGGATCACACGACAAACGAGCTCAACAAGCTCGCCACCTACCAGCCCTACTACAGGCACGACCAGGTTCACACCACCAATGGTGTAGGTATGCCCATCTATCACATTGGCCAAGCACCTCTTTTAACTAGTCATCCCTCTATGCAGCTCCACCTTCGTAATATTTTGCGGGTACCCTCAATGACTCGTAATCTTTTATCCATCCCTAAGCTCATCCTTGATAATAATGTCCTATGTGAATTTCACCCTTTTGATCTTTCTGTTAAGGGCCGAGAAACCCGGGATGTCCTGCTTAGTAGCTACTTGAGCCAAGGCTTGTACCGTTTGGAGGATCCATCCGCCCCGCGCATCTTGAGCGGTGTTCGTGTGTTGCCGTCCCAGTGGCACTCTCACCTTGGTTACCCTGCCACCCCTATCGTTCGCCACATACTCCGCCACCACGAGCTACCATTAGAGTCTAGCAATAAAGAGATGTCCATGTGTGATGCCTGTCAACAAGGCAGAAGTCATCAACTAGCATGTGTTTCATCTACTAGAGAAGTAAAGAGTCCTCTTGAACTTGTGTTTTCAGATGTGTAGGGTCCAGCACAAACATCTGTTAGTGGTCACAACTACTATGACAGTTTTGTTGAAGCCATGTGTAGATTCACACGGCTTTATCTTCTTAAGCGCAAATCTGATGTGTTTGATATATTCATTCAGTTTTGTTTGCATGTTGAACGTCTCCTCAAGCACAAAATTATTCATGTTCAGTCGGATTGGGGGGGGCGAATATCGCAACCTCAACACTTTCTTTAATAAGCTTGGGATCTCCCATCGTTTATCATGCCCGCATACACATCAGCAAAATGGCGCTTTTGAGCGTAAACATCGACGTGTAGTTGAGACCGGCCTCACACTTCTTGCTCATGCTTCTATACCTTTTTGCTTTTGGAGTGATGCCTTTGCCACGGCATGGTTTCTCATTAACAGATTACTTACGCATGTCCTTAATATGAAAACTCCTATTGAGCTTCTCTTACATGAAACTCCCGACTATACCTTTTTCAAGGTGTTCGGGTGTGCCTGCTGGCCCCATCTTCATCCTTATAACGATCGAAAACTTGAGTTTTGGTCCAAAAAATGTGTGTTCTTGGGGTATATTTCTCTCCACAAAGGCTACAAGTGCCTCCATGTGCCAAAAAATCGTGTCTACATATCTCGTGATGTTGTCTTTGATAAGAATGTCTTCCCTTTTTTCACCATGCCCCAACCATCCATCATAGCCCCATCTATGCATTCATCTCCTATTATGCCTGGCCAATTTGAAGATGCTGCATTTTTGCCCGTGTTGTTACCTAATCATGGTACAAGAACTGGATGTGGTGCTTGACTGGAACTCCTACCCGACGCACCACCTGCATCGCCTATGACACACGTCGATCGGCCGGTGCATGTGCATGCACCGCCTCCCGCCTCAGGAGCCACACCTGCCTCTGCACCTGTGCCGACACCCATGACGGCCTCTCCTGAGCGGCCCATGTTGCCGCCTCCTCGCCTGGCCTCACCTTCGTCGTCATCCACATCGCCTGTGCGAGCTTCCCGGCTGCCCACCTTGCCTGGGTTGGCAGCGCCGCACACGACGCCTAGCCCCTCGTCGACCAGCCCACCATCGCCCGACCTCTCTTCGCCGGAATCTCCTGGACAGGCCTCGCCTACTCCGGATGTTCCGCCTACCCCGGTGTTCGCTGTTCCATGGCGTCCGCACACACACAGCCGCAGTGGCATCACTCGTCCCAAGGAGCACACCGATAACACAATCACATACTTGGCTGCTTTCTTGGCTCATGTTGTGGAAGATCCAACTGTCAAACCATGCAGTTATCAAGACGCTATGAGTATCCAACACTAGAGGGCTGCTATGGAACAAGAGTATCATGCTCTTATACAGAATGAGACGTGGACACTTGTTCCCCCTCCGCCTCGCGTCAACATCATTGATTCGAAGTGGGTTTTCAAGGTGAAGAAATGCAGATGGTTCTATTGAGCGCTACAAAGCGCGTCTTGTGGATAAGGGCTTTAAACAGCGCCATGGACTGGATTATGAGGATACATTTAGCCCACTTGTCAAGCCTACCACTATTCGTCTTCTCCTGTCTGTGGAAGTTTCTCGTGGATGGTCTCTCCACCAGCTTGATGTGCAGAATGCTTTTCTTCATGGGTTGCTTGAAGAAGAGGTTTACATGCGGCAACCACCTGGATTCGTCGATCACACTCAGCCTTATCATCTCTGTCGTCTGACGAAGGCTCTCTATGGACTGAAGCAGGCGCCTCGTGCCTGGCATGCTCGTCTGGCTTCAGCTCTGCGTACTCATGGCTTCATTCCTTCGACGGCTGACACTTCATTGTTCTTGTTTCAGCGACCGAGTGTGACCATGTACTTGCTTGTCTACGTGGATGGCATTATCCTGGCTAGCTCCTCTCCGACGGTTGCTGATGCTCTTGTGACTGCGCTTGGCAGAGATTTTGCAGTTAAGGATTTGGGACAGCTTCACTTCTTCCTGGGTATTGAAGTTGCTCATCACTCTCGTGGCAGCTTAGCTCTCACCCAGAAGAAGTACTCTCCTGATCTCTTGCGCCGTGCTGGTATGCTTAAGTTCAAGACATCTCCTACGTACACCCATGTCCTACACCGACAAACTTTTAGCTGCCGATGGTGCTCTTCTGTCTCGTGAGGATGCGACTAAGTATAGGAGTATAGTTGGTGGACTGCAGTATCTGACGATCACGCGTCTTGATCTCTCTTTTGCGGTTAACAGGGTGTTCCAGTATCTTCATGCACCTACTGATGTGCACTGGTCTGCTGTGAAGCGCATACTTGTGTTATGTGCGTCTCACTATCTCCTATGGTCTCCACATGCGCCCCAGTTCCTCCGGAGTTCTTTCTGCATTCTCAGATGCTGATTGGGCTGGGTGTCTAGATGACAGGCGATCTACAAGGGGATATGTTGTGTTCTTGGGTCCTAATTTGATCGCCTGGAGTGCACGCAAGCAAGCCACTATTTCCCGTAGCAGCACAGAAGCCGAGTACAAGGTAGTTGCCAATGCGACTAACGAACTTATATGGATTGAGTCCCTACTTCAAAGCTGGAAGTTTCCCAGCCACATCCTCCGGTCCTTTGGTGCGAAAACATTGGTGCTACGTTTCTGTCATCAAACCCGACGGTCCATGCACGAACCAAACACATTGAGATTGACTATCATTTTGTGAGGGAACGTGTTGCATAGAAGCTACTACAAATTTGGTTTATCTCTTCAAAAGATCAACTTGCAGACATCTTCACCAAGCCTCTACCTTATCCCATGTTTGAGGTATGTAGGCGCAATCTCAACCTTCTAGATGCTTCAGGAGTGAGTAGAGATTGAGGGAGAGTGTTAGACTTCGTATTGTAGCCCAACTGTGTAATCCACACCGTATTGGTATTGGACTTGTATATCACCATTATATATAGAGAAAAGTATACTTTTCATCCCTTAATTTTTGGTGGAGTCTATATTTGGTCCCTCAACTCTAAAACTGGACAAATTGCACCCTTAACTTCTAAAACCGGACAAGATTCATCCCTGGTCACGGTTTTGACCGGTTTTGGTGATGTCCCACCCCGGTTTTGACCGGGCCGACTCAAATTCGCGTACTTTTTTCAAGTCCGCATAATGTTTTCATATTCTGGTACTTTTTCAAATGTGTGAACTTTTTAAAAATTTGTGTACCTTTTCAAATCCGCATACTTTTCCAAGCTCACGTACTTTATTAATATGCGTACTTTTTGAAAGTTCGTGTAGTTTTTTCAAATTCATGTAATTTTTTAAAATTGGCGTACTTATTCATATCCGCGTACATTTTTTGGAAAGTGTTCATGAATTTGAAAAACTTATGTGAACTTAAGAAAAGTACGTTGATTTGGATATTTTTTATGCAAAAATATGCAGATTTGAAAACAATTATGTCAACCTGAAACAAGTACGTGAATTTCGAACAAAGTTCCTGGCTTGGAAAAGGAACACGGATTTGAAAAAAATACGTGAACCTTAAAAAGTATCCGGATTTGAAACAAGTACGCGAATTTCAAAAACAGTTCGTGTATTTGAAAAACATACTTGGTTTAATAAAATTACACAAACTTGGAAAAAATATGCAGATTTGAAAAAAGTACGCAAATTTAAAAAACGAATTTGAAAAAAGTATGGAAATTTAGAAATAACTCAATGATTTGAAAAAAGTATGTTTATTTATGAAAAAATTACGTGATCTTGGAAAAACTACGCGTATTTGAAAAATGTGTGTGTGAATGTCCTTTGGGTCCTTTATTAAATTGATCCTTTCTTGTAACATTATTTCCCGAACGAGATATCTTCTATAAGTTTGTATCCAAACCATTTCCTAGAAACATGATTCAACTACCCAGGTATATATGTTTTATGGCCTTTAGCAAATCGCTCCAACAATTTGAATCCCCAACATGATGCTTAGATGAGATTAACATGCATTGTAGATTTGGATATGTTTCCTTCTCACAAATATCACGGCATATCCTCTGCCATGTCTATAGAGTTAAGATATGCTTGAATGGCACATATCATTAGCTTCATATGTCTATCCTTTACAAGATTAATTGAGTGAGTTGAATCAAAAGGATCTTTGACTTTAAAAATTCATAGCATGACAGTTAATTTTGATACATCACCACAAATTAAGGAGTGCAACAGCTTGAACAATCGAATTAACGAAGTTTACAATGGTGGACCCATATCCATGAGGGCTAACATAAATGTTGCTCCCTCTGTTTCAAAATACAGTGCATATTAGACTTTTTAAAAGCTGAACTTTCCAACGTCCGAACAAGTTTATAGAAGAATCTATCAACCTATGCAATACCAAATATTTTCTTATGTATTATAAATATTGATAGTTTCTTCAGAATTGGTCAAACATATACATGGTTGACTTTCGAAAGAAACTAATGCAAACTAGTATATATTATTTCATTTTACATTAGAAAGGATCCTGGAGTACTACAATAAAGAACAAGACGAACATGAAAGGGCCTTGGTACTATAATATTTTATTTTACGCTAGAACATCGACTTTTGAAAATAGAGAGATGTCTTATTCTTATTGCATCCTGATGGCATGCATGGCTTCCGCAAAGCACCGTTGAAAATTCTCCATGCCGTCCGCCAGAAACGAGAGCGCCACCTCGACACCGCCACCACCATCACGCGCATCTGCCACTGGCATCGAGCCGGTGCCAGTCGCAGACATGGCCACCACCTTCCGCGGCCGCCCAAAACCAAAGTCGATGTCATACACGCGGAACTTGGGTGACCCCACCACGAACACCATGCCAGCCTTCGCGGCCTCCTTCACCCTCTCGATGCATCCGGCCCACCTCTCCTGCGAACCCTCGCCCACCTCTTCCTCCAGCGCCCTTGTGATCGCCGTGAATGCCGTGAAGAGGCCCCCCGTGCCGGCCGCCGCGAGTTCGCCGTGGCGCGCTGAGGCGATGGCCGGGCTACAGCAGTTGCCGAAGTATTTGGCAGGGACGGGCGGCTTCAACCGTGCCCGGTGATCCACGGAGAAAAGGATGTGGGTTGTTTTTGTTTGGTTCTGTTCCTTTTTGGCTCGGCAGTAGCAGGACCAGATGAAGCTGTAGGCACTGAGCATCGATGAGTATCTGCGCGACGGTGCACCGTGCTTGGCCGCCTCTCCGGCGAGCTCGTCCTTGATGGCAGTGAGGACCTCAGGAGTCAGCGTGAATGTGGCGACGAGCTGGTCGTCAGGGACAGAGGACATTCTGCTGGTCACGAACTCGATCTCGCTGCCGTCGCTCGGCATTCCTTTGGAGTAGATGTCGTAGAGGCCCCTGGGATCTGCGATGAGCGTGCGGTCGATGACGGGCGGCGGCGGCATTTCCGCAGCACCGGCGCAGAGAGCGGCCCATGTGTGCAGGAAGTGGGTGGAGCTGGCGCCGTCACCGGCAGAGTGGTGCACGGTGACGCCGAGCGCGAGGCCCCGCCCCTGGAACAGAACCGTGGCCTGCACGGCGAGCACCGCGCGGCCCTTTGGCAGCGGCGGCACGAGAGGCGCGAGCCTGGCGACCTGCACGGGTTCGCCGTCGGAGGGACGGGCAAGGTCGTCGACGTCGGCGTCGTACTCGGCGGCGGTGAAGAGGACGCCGTCGCCGGGCTGGTAGAAGAGCTCGTAGCGGTTGCTGCTGTTCGGGGCGAGACGGACGTGGCCGGCGAGCGGGTAGAAGATGGCGAGGGCCTTGGAGAGGGAGGCCTTGAGGCCGGAGACGAGCTGCTCGGCGTCGTGGCTGCCGTGGAGGCGGTAGAGGAGGAGGCGCTGGACGGGCGGCGGGCGGAGCCACTTGACGTCGAAGAAGGTGAGCGGAATGGAGCGCGGCTGGAGGTCAAGGTCGGACGGCCTGACCACGCCAGCGTCCAGGACTCGGAGCTCGTTGCTGTTGGCACCCATGTTAGTCGATCGATCGGTGAAACTTTGCTGGGATGAATCTATGTTTCACCCTGGAGTTACGTGGATGTTATATTACCGCTCTGGCGCAGGAGGTAGCTAGGTCGCGAGCAGCGTGGTAGATTTGGTACAGGAGCAAAGCACGTGCTGGTTGGTTGGGTTCAAACGCCTCTTTGTTGTGTACTGTCTACTGTGCGCTCTCTCGTCCGCTCGTTTCAACTGCCATGCATGCGTCCACCTGGGAGGTACCAGGTACCAAGCATGGCATCTAGCATCGCAGCCAGCAGTTCATCTCAGTGTTTGAGGATGAACAAATGATCAACCTCAGTGTTTGAAAAGGACCTGCCTTCTTTTTATCTACTGCTAGCTGACAATAACTCCTCTGGGTCCTTCAATGCATCCCATATGCACTTTCGTGTTTGGCTGATATATACTTCTTTTGTATATTCAATTTCGTCATATCAAATACGGAGTATAAAATTGCACTTTAAAGGACCCAAAAAACTTTAAAAATTGCAACAACTTTGCACTCAAATTGCACTTTTTTGGAATATTCACAGAATGAGCATACAGTAGTGTATTTTTTGCATTCTACTACACACATATAGTTTAGTACTTGTGTGTATACTTACATACACACGGAAAAGCAAAAAAAGAAAAAACTTCTGACTTTTGAGTATATATACTAGTAAATTTGGTACAGGAGCAAAGCACGTGCTGGTTGGTTTCAACGGCCGTGCAGCCTGAGTGTTTGAAACGGAACCAATGATCCATCTCAGTGTTTGAGAAGGACCTGACTTCTTTTCATGTACTGCGCTGGCTGATTGAGTAGTACTCACTCCGTCCGAAAATATTTGTTATCAAAATAGATATAAGGGGATGTATCTAGACGTATTTCAGTTCTGAATACATCTTTTTTTATCCATTTTGATGACAAGTATTTTCGGACGAAGGGAGTATATATACTTACTTTTCTTGGGTCCTTTATTAAGAGCATCTCCAATAGGCACCTCAAAACTGCCTCACGCGTTAAAAGCCAGCGTTTTGTGCGTCGGAGACAAAATACAGCGCTTCAGCAGATGCTGTGAAGTAACTTTAGCGCATGGGTGTGCGCGCGGGCTGTGGGGCTGCAAATTTGGAGCATCGGATTGTGCGCGCGGGCTACTGCAGGTGGTGCCACCGCATTGAGCACCGTGTTTTGGGGCATCTCGAAAACCTCTTCGTCGCTCCCGCGTGCAAAACCGCTATTTCAGCGCTGCAAAACTTTTTTAGCGCGCCGCGCTACCGCGCGCCTGTTGAAGATGCTCTAAGGGATTTCAATATTGGGTCGCTTTCTTGTTTGGCTGACATCACTCTTTTGTGTATTCAATGTCATCATATCAATATAATATACTCCCCCCGTCCCATAATATAAGAGCGTTTTTGACACACACTTATATTATGGGACAGAGGGAGTACTTATTAGTCACTATAAAAGATTTTGGATCTATTTTATCTTTTAAAATTCAAATTTTGAAGAGTCATGCTCCTCTTTATTCAAATTGGTCATAGTGACCCACAAACTAAAATGATGGTCTATGCTTGATTCTCCCATTAAAAAATAATAGCTCCCGCAGTTTTTCAAAGGAATAAATTCTAAGACTGTAATAGCTAGTTCTGAAATGAAGAATCTTATTCTATTTAGACTGCAGTAATTTCTGTAACCATCAATGTTTTCTTTTCTTCTCTAGAGGATTGGGTAGTAGCCCAGTGACAAGGTCGCTATGGCGCACCTTGCAGACCGGAGTTCGACTCCTGTTAGGGGTGAATTTCCATGATCTCACTCTGGTGGGCTTCTTCTATAAAAATATGTCCGGGGTGCTAGTGCCCATGGATCTCACTTTTTCCTTGCATGTTACTAGGAACAAAAAAAGATTAAGACACACCCACAAAAAAAAAGGAAACTAAGCTACTACCTCCTTTTCGGTTCGCTAAGCCCACACGTATCCCTAGGACAACAATTTGATCAACATAATATGAGTTATTTATTATATAAATTATACTAACATTAGAAACTTCAAATGTTTTGTTTTCTAATGGTATAATTTTTGTGATATATAATTCATATTACATTACTAAAATTAGCGGCTTAGAGATACACACATGATCTATAAAACCGGAGAGGAGTGAGTAGCTAATAAAAAGGTGAGTTTCATGATGAGCAAATGCAACCCGCAAAATTACTCTTCTCAAGCAAACATGGCACAATGCAATAAAAAGGTGAAAGGAACAAACAAGCAATCCTTGAAATGTATTACATATATATATTTACATTGATAAGAAAAAAAATAGCCACACAATTTTCTAACAATGCACGATACAACCATTATATGATACACCCGTACTTTCCACACACTTACCTAGGAAAAATAATATGACAACTTAAATTTCTAACAAGGTACATTGTATCTAATTTCTGACACACTCAAACAATATGGTAGCATTGATATTGGATGTCAACTTCTATCGACACAATCTTGCAATTCCTGCATTTTTTTGGTAGCTCAAAAATAATCATGGTAATTGGCCATGAATCGTTCAGCAAATACTGAGGCACATAGTTATAGTTGTCAGTTGATCTTTGGGAACATCTACTCACGTAGATTATGAACCAACAAAGACTGAACATGCTTTGAGTGAAATATGCCTTCAAATTGTTCTCCTAGCAGTCGAGTCCAATAATTCGTTTTCCATGTAGGCTCTGTAACATTAATGCCCTACAGTAAATCCATGGCCAAAATTACATGACAATGTTATGTTCTTCATGCATACTTAACCATGTTTTTTTAGCTGCCCACATCCTAATATTATTGTACATTTTCCTTGCATGGCAATAAAGGACACGTCAGAATTAAGACTATGTTTCCTCTCTAACATGAACTATCATATTATTAATATGTTGCTCATAATAAACTCACCGTCATGGTACTCCCTCCATCCGGAAATACTTGTCACGAAAATGGATGTATCTAGACGTATTTTAGTTCTAGATACATCCGGTTTTATCTATTTGTGCGACAAGTATTTCCGGATGGAGGGAGTAGTATGAACGAATATTTCAGAATTAGGTAAACACAGAACACAGAGTTCTGTCTTCTATCCTCTTTCGCCCAGCCTTACATACGCCCGCCTCTCTTCCATTTTTTGATTATTTTTCTTCCATATCTGTGTTTTTCACTGGTTTTTCTTAAAAACCGCCTCAACTACTCTACCTTTTATTAACTTAAAAAAAATGAAATTTTGTTTTCTTTGTAAGGCAATAAGTGTTTACCAAATATATAATTTTCTTTATTTTACACAGTCAAATTAATACAAGTAGATAAATCACGGGCTAATCTACTAGAGTATTTATGTTCGGCGTTGCAATGTACGGGCAATTGTCTATCTAACTCTTTTTTTTAAGCTAATTGTCTATCTAATTAAAGAAACGTGAAAATGGTAGGCACAGTCGATTTCACACATTGAATCGTGACAATTCAGTTTTTTTAGTTGGACGTGACTACTGAGTTGATTTCCAGAAAGTTGGTGCATTGTTTGCGAATATTCGAATCGGAGACCGGGCTCAGATGCTCCCGAAATCACCTACACACATTAGCATGCGGATCTGTGCTAGCCTCTGTATTTCCCCAGCGTATATCACCAGTATTCCCCCAGCCCATGTGCGCAATAAGTGCGACGGCGGGACGGACTGTATGCGCGGATCAGCTTTCTTGAGGACGGCTCGCTTTCTTTTCTGAGCCCACCTGAGCCGTCCTACGCCCCGGAAGCACAAACGAAAACCCGACGCCCCACGTCCTATTTATTGCACGGTTGCACCTCTCAACCACCACGCTCCAAACACCAGCATATCTCAGTCGCCGTCGCCGCCGCGGCTCGCACACTGCATCCCGTCCGCCATGCCCGCCTCTTCTTCCTCCTCACTCCATGTCCCAGTCGACTTCATGCACTGGTTGCAGGTTGGTGCTCCATGCACTGGTTGCTGATCCAGAACTCAAAGTATCTGTCAACTGCATAGCTGACACTTTCAGCTAGCGATCCAGACTACAAGCCATCAAAAGAAACAGAACGATTGTTTGTCTATTATTCGCGCAGTATACCTTAATCTTTTTTCTTGATCCGTCTCCACCATCATGTGTGCCTTCAGTCGTACCACTCCCAGTTGATTCAAACACAAACGACGCCATATATCTAACAATGGAGGCTGGGCACACGGCAAGCCAGCTCTGCGTTCGGGTGTGGGTGGCATTCATATAGCGAAGTGGATGCAACCTGACCACCATGGCAACACAAACTGCATTTGATGTGTACGAAGTTCAAGTTTTGAAACTCTATGGCGCCGTATTACAGCATGGCCAGCAAAAGACAAATGACACGTGTGCTCACATTCGGCAGAAACGTAGGATAGTCAGCATCAGGCATGCAAAAAAACATTAAACTTTGTCCCGAAATTCCCAACCTTACATAAGTTACAACATGGTTTCACTCAACAATTGATTTTAAACATGACAGCCCTTTCAAATAAGAGGAACAAGCATGGAGCAAATGCTCACCCAAACACACCAGAAAATCCTTAATTTTACAGAGCTATGTAAACTAAAGAAATTAAGCTTCAGATTTTATTTCTGTCGGTGGCGCCAAGTGGCTGCGTGCAAGTAGTCCGACGGTGATCCTCCATCCCACAGTTCTTGCATTTGCCTGGTTTCCAGGGTTTCTTCGGCGCATCACACCCTCCCTGGGCAGATTGTTTGTTTGTGTCCTTCACGCCGACATATGCTGCAGAACCGTATCTGTTTGCTCAGCCCTCATAAGAGGCTTTTTCTCTACTATTTGTCGGCTACCCGACCCCTCTGTGTGCTTGTCCGGAGGAGCTAGACCTTGCAGGGCATTCACGTTTGCAGACCGACCGGCATTGTCTTCCTGACAAGGACCATCGTTCCCCATAAAATCAACTTCCCCATTGATTGCCAGCCTGCCACCCGGCAAAATTGTTGCATGGTCCTCAAACCCTAAGCCGTCCCTCTTCTCTACAAAAGGTGCACCACTGACAACCAAAGCTTTCAGCCCAGCGGACATGTGCTGGAACGCATCCGCAATCGCGCCCCCAACTGTACGACTTCCATGGCTTGCGCATACAATGTTGAATGCCTGCAACTGAAAGACATGTTCATTGAGTTGTCCTTCTGGTAATGCGCTAGATGTACAGGGAGTACATCCCTTGCATCTCTTGTCCACTGCTTCATTATGTGCTTAGGTGGAATTTCCTCCAACTGAAGTATCTACCTACACACCCAGCAGAACACATGTGATTAGATATCCATGGAAAAAACTACAACAGTCCTCCTGGAGGGCAAACTCAGTTTTACATGGGAAAGAAAATCATTTTTTATAACCAAGAAGAACCTTTTTTTTCTTTTTCATAATGGAGCATTACCCGTAGCACGTGGCAGCATAGCATCCCCCGATGACACACTTTGTAGGCTCTTCAACATATTTCCGTATTGTTTGCTCCAATGCACTCATCCAAGATGCACATGGCGTGCGAACTAGAGGAGCACTGCCCAGACGCAATCTGTTGGTTTTGCAAACCAAAAACACAGTAACAAAGTCGTTTTCAGACACATCTTTAACACTGAGTAAACAAAGTACATAAAAGCATTTTTTTCCGAGGTCTTCGTCTGAAATCACTTTCTACTTTTTATTTTGCGGTGAAAAATATGGAAATATCATGCAGGTAAGTTGTTCACACAAATATTTCATTGTTTTACCGTGGCAAGCAGCTTCCGTTTTTGTCCTCCGCCAAGAGCAGTTTTCTGCTGAATCAGACTAACATGTAGTTGGCCAAGTCTCAAAATTTTTATCAACTAGACACCATGATAAACTAGTGCTAAACATGGCTGCACGCATTATAAAGTGAATAAGTGACCCAACACATTTTTTCCCCTTGGGTTGATGTCCTACACTGTATGTGCACACAGGATTTCTGAATTTTTGCAAGGGGCCATTACCTTTATGTCCACCCAGGGGCCTCTAGGTTAACTCTATCAGTGGATTGAGCAGAAGCAGTGGGTGATGCCCCCCGCGGTCGTCGTTCACCACACTTCGCTGCGTCGCCGGCAGAGTCGCCAACTATCTGCCCGCACCTGGAGGCCGCACCGTGACCATCATCACCACCCTGACTCCCACGGACCGGCGACAGCAGCGCAAGCAGAATTGGATCTGGCTGATCCACGTTCTCCGCGAACTCCTCACGAATCGGAAACCTAACACACGACCACCGCCGCAGTCAATGGGCGGAAGCAGAAAAATTACATTAGTCCCCTCGCGCCGCCGCACCGGTCGAAAACGGTGGAACCCTAGAATAGTTAATCGCATCATACGGGAAAAGATCCACTTACCTGCCGACGGCGTCAAGCAGGAACTCCGTTTCAGCATCTTCCATCAGGTTCACGAACATAGCCCCCGCGCGCTCAAGAATTTTCCGTCCGGCCATGAGATGCGAATTGGGAGAAAGAGGAAATTTTCCCCCAACTGAAACAGCGTGGGGAGAGGCTCGTCAGCGGGAAGGAGCAGTCCGTCCCGAGTCTGGACCCAGCTCAGCTGAAAAGGCAACGTCCTGGGCCACGGACCAGAAAGCCCACGTTGCGAGACGGATCTCCGAGCTCGTCCCGGGCCCGCTGTATACGCACTGTTCTGTACCGTATTCACTCTGTACCCAGCATTACTATATTTCGCCACAGCCGTGTCAGACCGTACTGCTCAGATCACGATGCCGAAACGGGCCGCCAGGATATCAGGTGCATCTGAGCTCGGGCACCGAATCACCGCGTCCCATTGTTTGTTGCAATTATATCCTCGGAGAATTTTCCAACCAGCTTCTTTGTGCCTTTGGCATGTGGGACCTAGTTGACAGTCCCTCAGGGACGATGAATTCTTCTTCCCCAACCCACCATGGCGGCAACCACCAGGATACGCCTGGCGCCTGCCCCAGGCCGCAGGGGAGCCGCCCCGCCGCCCAGCACGTAGCATCACCGTAGCGCCTCGTGCGGAGCCATGGTGGTCGCTGACGCGAAGTTGGCGGAGGGATGGAGGGGAGGGGCCTAGCCAGGTCGATGCGAGCACCTCAAGGTCGGAACCAGCTCCTCTACCGTGCCGCTGGGCACGGCAGAGTGTCGTGCCTTCATACGCCCAGCGTGTGCATTGATATGGGCCAGAAGGGCCTCACTCCTGGCGGAAAATCTATCTTAACAGCCCAACCGTTCATGTGATGCATCAGATCCCAAAAGAAAATTGATGCATCACAGGGCTACACAGGTCAACTAATTAACTACTCTCTCCGTTCCTAAATATAAGTCTTTGTAGAAATTCCACTATGAACTACATACAAAGCAAAATGAGTGAATCTACACTCTAAAATGCATCTATATACATCCGTATGTGGTCCATAATGGAGTCTCTACAAAGGCTTATATTTAGGAATGGAGGGAGTATTTCCATACCCTCATTTTTTAATTATTTCCTGTTCCTGAAAAAACTGATTAACTATTTCCCAACCCCTAACAAACTATTTCTTCTATAAAATACTAAGAGCAACTCCAACGGGGCAACCCATTTCGACCGCGCATGTCTGTTTGGATCGCCGCGAAAAAAAACGCCAGCCTAAAGCGCCGACCCAAATTCAAAATGTGTCTGCTTCGTGTTCGCGCGGACGCATTTCAGGCCCAAAGATGCGTCACGCGTCCCTTACGTGTCCACCCCGTCACCACATGTCGGCCGGCCAACCACTGCATGGAGTCATATTTAACGCGGCCACCTACCGGAGGCCACGCGTTAGTGACTAGAAGCTATAGGGACCGTCCTTTATAAATATAGCATGTGGGGGTGGGTGGAGGCACTGGTAGAAAACATGGCATTTGTCCCGGTTCGTAAGGGCCTTTAGTCCCGGTTCATGAACCGGGACTAATGGGTCGTTACTAATACCTCCCCCCTTTAGTCCCGGTTCAAACACGAACCGGACAGATGGTCCTCCACGTGGCCGGTGCGCCAAGCCCAGCCACTGTTGAAAATAGCGAGCCTCTAGAGGATGACGCTGATACATCATTTGATTTGTTTTGGGATGCAGAAGAACAACCTGATGAGGCAGGGGGGCCTTTGGTCCCGGTTGGTGGCACCAACCGGGACCAAAAGACATCTACGCGTCAGCATTCCAGTGGCTGGGGTTTTTGTTTTTTTTTAAAGGAGGGGGGTTGGGGGTTTTGGGGGGTTAATTTAGGTGTTTCATATATTGTGTTAGCTAGCTAATTAATAGAGAGAAGTGTCTTCTCTTATGTCCGTGCTTGGTCGACGCTACGTACTATATACATAAGTGATCGAGAGAACCATTGAGTACAGAAGTTCGTTATGCATACCGAGAGAAGTGATCGATCGACCTCTCCTTCTCCGAGAGGTTGGTCGAACAACAAGTTTTCGTATCATGTATCCGGCGCTACTGGCTACATACATGTACAATATGTAAGATCGCTTAATTACAATCCCCTAGGAATTGAAATCAACTTCCACATGGTATTCTCCGGCTTTATTGATGACGTGGTCAAGAAAGAATCCCGCCAATTCCTCTTGAATTGCTTTCATGCGATCTGGTTCTAGGAGTTCATTCCGCATCTGCCACGTCTAATTTGAAGAAGGGGGTTAATTAATACATATATATGAATGAAACTCAACAGAAATGATGGTGTAATAAAATGAAATTATGAATATTATTGCTTACGCACTTCATATTGTCTTTGAGAGTAGCCCCGCTTGTCGGCATAATTGTCGGCATAATTGTCATAAACAATAGATGAACCAATAGTTTTCTTAAGGGAAATAGTTTTCTTAAAAGTTGGGAAGTACGTAGTTAATTACTAGTTTTTTAGCAAAAGAAATAGTTAATTGTTGACCTGTGCTGCCGCGTAATGCATCAGGAGGCCTTTTCTGGCCCATATGCGCACGTTGTTGCGTAAGAAGGCATGGCACTCTGCCGTGCCCAGCGGCACGGTAGAGGAGCCGGTTCCCTAGCTCGCGCCTGGCAGATGCACCCAAACACACTCATACACCAAGGTCACTCAGTGGATATAGTTTTCGTGAACGCTTGGCTAAATACAATCTGCTGCTAGATGAGTCATTGCTGCTAACCTCGTTGAGGCCTGCATCTTCTTGGAGGGCTCGGTACCTTGAGTTGTCCAACACACTATATCCTCGGTACATAGCTTCTGATAGCGTCTTGAGCTGCATCATCATCCCGGAGTTGGTTATGTATCGCGTGTCCGCCTCCTCGACGATGGTGCAAACTCTCATCAGGAGATGCTGCAACCTCTCCACCACCTTCTCCTCTGATTGTGCATGGTTGGAGGAGCGGTACTTTTTCAGCACCAAGGAGATGAAACGGGTCACAAGTTCGCCAACAACTGCAGACATGGCAGCCTCCATTGCTGGGATTGATGAGGTAAGGTGCTGGTTGTCTCAGGATAAACTTATATCTAGGCTGTCCTCAGCCAAGTCTTGCATACACTAGGCAAAATAGTCTCCAGGGATGACTAAACCATTGACTGCGACGAGTGGGTGGGTGCGTGTGTAGGTGGGCGATATGGATACTTTATCTAAATTTCCAAACACGCAACAAGGGCAAGCCAACTTTTCAAGCAGCATGAGAAAAATGACTAGTAATTGATTATTGTCCTTCAGCAAAATGTATATTAATTATCTATATCATTGGACTCCTTTTACATTTTACATACAAGTGAATGGCATCCCATATTCCCATATATCTGCAGTCTACTATTGCAACATTTAACCGTGGGAATTGTTTGGGTTTGTCCAGATGAACTTCTGCAGAGAAGCAGTGTGCGGCTCATTGACATGAAAATGCTATGCACCATTTTATCTTGGTAAGTGATGAGAATCACAACTCTATACCTTAGTAATCTTTCAAAACACATGTAACTAGTTTGTTTCTACATTTGCTCCTTTGATCTCATCAGAACCCAATCAGTCTCTATGTGTCTTATTTTCTACTATTTCAGTCTTTGTGCACCTTGTGCATTCTTTAGAGTTCGGGCTTGACCTGATGCTGATCTCCACAATGATAAAAATATAAAATAAAATAGTATGAGCCAACTCGATTTTATTTCTTATTAACAAGCTAAAAGTAGTTTTCCTACAAGAAATTATTTTGTACCCCCCTGCAAACTAGTTCCCTCTACCGAGTACAGTCAGAACACTTATCAACACATGAGAAGATCCGAAATTTACGGAAAAAACACTTCATCATTAAGGACAGATCCAGTGCTAGAAAGCTCCTATACCAGGTGAGGTTCAGAGAAGGATTACACGACTGCATAGTGCAATGCAGAGAGGCCGCGTCGAACCCAGTACCTGTTGGCACAAGTGGGGATCCAGTGTGAAAAGATGAAGAAGCGGTGTGATAAAGCAGATGTTCTAGTGTCTTCCAAGCTTTTAAATGACATGTAAGGATCATTCTTTCCCATCAGATTCACTAATAAAGCTGCTGGACGATCAACTAATCTGGACAACTGAAAGGATTGCTATTGGAATTATAAAAACATGCTACTTGATCCATCAATCAGTAGCTGACAAAAGGAGACAAAAATTGAGAGCCGGACAAATCGGACCAAAGAACCTTCTCTCTGAAGCTGGTTTACCTGAGGACGCCTAACAAAACTCCAGCCTTGCAATATCAGGAGAAAACTCAAGATTGTGATTCAACAGTATTCAGTTTCCTGGATTATTTCCAATCTAGAAATGCATCTCCAACGTTGGTTATTGTTTCAAGCACAAGAATGCTACTGTACACAAATTTAGATTTGCCTGTAGGTGTCATTAACAGTTGATTTGTCGTATCTGTAATTTCTCTCTGGGTAGCAGGATCACAGTGGAGCCTCACGTGGTCGCCGGAACACCAGAAAAAGGAAAGTTGACGCAGAAGCAGCAAGACAAGGAGCACTTGTTGTCTCCACGCGTGAATGGCGCATATTCGACGCCTCCACCACGTTGATCTTCGCTTCTTAACGCATACTGTACAATATAGCATCAATTTGGAACCAAATGTGGTACGGTTGTGCTAAAAATCAGTCGACTGATTTTTTACAAAGTCTCAGTCGACCCTCCCCTGTCGTTGGATCACCAGGTGCTTCAAAAACGTTGCATGATGTTTGTTTCTTGTCAAATAGGCCCTGTAGGGATACAGCCCGCCTCTTTTAGTGTTTCTTCTTTCTTTCTTTTCTTGTGGATGGTGCAGGTATGCGTGGTGGGCTTGGCATCTGCCATCTGATCACATGGCTGCATCTCCATATGTTTCGAAACCAAGCAATCCAATTATTTATTTTACTATTTCGATTTGTCTCCATTTTTTGTTAGTTTTTTTTGCCTAGTCATTTTGCATTTTGTGTTGCATTTTCCCCAATTCATATGTTTGTCCCTTTTTCTTTTATATATTTTTTTCTTCATTTTTTCTCATAATATTTTTTCCTTGTTTCTTTATTTTAGTTTTTAGTTTTTCTGTTGCATACTATTCTAGTTTTCTGAAAATAATTATGTCTCATTCACGTCCTTCGTCGTCTGACAAAAACATGTTGCGATTCATGGATTTGTTCACGTGACACTTAGTTGCGTCGCGCGAGCGGTGCACATCACAAGTTGTCTTCTCTCATTTTTAACACGGGTGGGGTAGGGGTGTAGGCTTCTTATGTTGCATCCCGGTTATTTTTGTAGTAGAGCCTTTTTGTCCCCTCTATCCGGTTTTTATGGGGGATTTTGAGTCATCAGGTGTTTGTTTTCCCTTATTTTTATTTTATTTTCTTTTTATTTTCATTTCATTTATTGATTTTCTTTTTTCTTTTCTTCAAATTTCATTTTTTGTTTTCTTTGTTCAGATAGTTTTCTTATTTTTTTTCCTTGGCCTATTGTTTATTTGTCATTTTCTCTATCAATAGAGAATTAGTTAGGTCTCATTCGTTTTGGTAGCTAGCTATGGATTTTGGGCATCAAGTTTTGTGTGTGGTTGACATGTGTGTTCTGTTGATGGCCTAGTACATTGTTACCTTTTTTTCATCTAGATGCTCCCCAATGAGGTTGCAATTGGGCTTGTAGGGGATTGTCGGCTAGTTTAATGTTCATTAGTGGACATGCAACTGCAAGTGTTAAAACCCGACTGCAACTACATGGCCCCCAACTTGAATGCAACTAGGTTTGTAGGGGGTTGTCGGTTAGTTTGTTGTCCACCACTAGACATACAACTGCAAGTGTTACAACCCGGCTGCAACTGCATGCCCCCCAATGTGGCTGCAATTGGGCTTGTCGGCTAGTTGCATGTCCACTGGTAGACATGCAACTTCAAGTGTTGCAACCCGGCTACAACTGCATGGCCCCCAACGCAGATGCAACTATGCTTTTATGGTCTTGTCGGCTAGTTGCATGTCCTTTGCTAGACATGCAACTGCAAGTGTTGCAACCCGGCTGCAACTGCATGGCGCCCAACGCGGATGCAACTGTGCTTTTCTGGGGGTTGTTGGCTAGTTGCATGTCCTTCGCTAGACATGCAACTGCAAGTGTTGCAACCTGACTATAACTGCATAGCCCCCAACGTGGTTGCAACTGTGCTGGTATGGGGCTTCGTCGGCTAGTTGCATCTCTACTAGGAGACATGCAACTGCAAGTGTTGCAACCCGACTTCAAGTGGGTTGATAGGGGTTGTCAGTCAGTTGCATGTCCATCAGTAGAGTTGCAATTGCAAGTGTTGAAAGCCGACTGCAACTGCATGATGTACAACGCAGCTGCAACTGGGTTGGTAGGGGGTTGTCAGCCAGTTGCAGGCCCACCAGTAGACATGCAACTACAACTGTTGCAATCCGACTGCAATTGCATGGCGCTTAATGCAACAACAACTGGGTAATTTATCTTTTCCCTTCCAAAATAATATTGATATCCATTTGCATGCTAGTTGACCGCACATAGTTGTATATCCTTTGTTTTCACCCAACTAAATTAATTGTCTTCTTCTTTATTTTTGTTTTTTATTTCTTTATTACATAAAAAAATCTTCCCTTTTTAAATATAAAATATATTTTATAAATAATAAAAGAAAAGGTGTAACAAGATGACAAGAAGGCAAGGAGCGGAACATGAGCGAAGCTAGCGACAAAATCGGAGCTCCATTACACTGTGTAGCAATACATGTATTAAGTGGCTAAATAAAAAAACAACACACAACGATGGACGAGTACAACACAACCGAACAAAAGCCCATGTGGTCTCCAGCTAAACAAAAGCCCATGTGGTCTGTACGAAACACAGAATAAGGAACAGAGTCACATGTAATTGATTTTTATACGATGATGTCATGCGACTTAGACTTCGCGAAGTTTAAGTCGACTGAGTTCTAGACAAACCCAATGTGGTATCTGTAGGAAGATATAAACAAGAATAAGATAAAATTTATTATTAACTTCTAAGGGCATCTCCAACACCGACCATCAAACCGTCCGTACACGTTCGGACCTCGTTGTCCAGATCGCGTAAGTCATCCAATGTGGTCCTGTATCGGTCGACGACGCGGCCCGGACGTACTTTCTCCCGCAAACCGGAGACAAACATAAGGGGCTTTGCGGGCTTTCGGACACCACTCAAGCCCACTTCTGACCGCCTTGGCTCACCCAAACCAACCACCCCGCCCCGCACGCGCTTTCCTTCTGATGCATGCGCCGCATTCATGCCGCCCTAGAGCACGCAAGGGCTGGCATTGATGCCGCGTGATATGACCAGTGAAAGCGCGCCGCTGACCGATGCGACCTCTCGACAGCAGCCGCTTCAATGCGGACGCAGCTTCCCGAGGAACCAACTCCGACCGTTGCGCGACATTAAAGTGAGCTGACCGCCCATTCGTCTGGCCTGGCCGCGGCTATATAGGCCGTGCTCCGGCGATGCACATCCACATATCCTTCTCTCCGATTGTCTCCGCCTCTCAGAGCTTGTCCTCTATCAATCCAAGCCCCTCCTCCTACAGCGGCGGTGCCGAAGTCGTGGTGGTCCGCGCCGGCAGGCAGTGGTGATGGTAGTTCATCGTCGGGTGGATCTTAGCGTCGGGCCCCTCGGCGTGCATGGTGCCGGCTCCTCCGTCAAGGAGGAGATCATCCTCTCCTCCGGCGGCGAGGACCAGCAGCCGCAGCAGCGGCCGCGCTTCCTCGCGGAGGCAGCTCTGACGGACAAAGAAGATGGAGATAACGACGGAGCGCTCGCTCCGTCAGAAGGGCCTGGCACCACCATCTTCGGCGGGGCTCAAGGAGGAGCCCCCCTCCACGCTACCGTGTCAAGCCAGAGCCAATGCCCCCACCCCGGCGGGTCGACGAGCCCGCGTCGCCACTAGCGCATAGTCGATTCGCGTGCATTAGCGGGCCTGACTCGTCGGCCCGCCACAACCGCCGCCAAACCATCGAGGAGCTGTTGCCGGCCGTCGGGGTCGAGGGTCGTCGTCTCTGAGGAGGAGCGGGCACGGTACAACCGGCGCAACGCTGCCCGCCGTTCCTCGTTCGCCAAGACCGACGAGGCGCCGGAATGGGTCCGCAACGACCCGGACCTCGCCGCCGCGTGGCCCTCGGCCGTTCCTTCACCACCAATGGGACATGCGTCAGATGTCACCGCCGCCTCGACAGCGAGATCACCAAGTACAACGAGGAGTGGTCTCTTAGCGAGACTTCCGACGCCGGCAAGGGCAAGGCCGCCGCCAGGGCTCCGCCAGCGGCGTTAGCACTGGCCGTGGTGGCACTCCGAGCCGCGAAGCAGGAGGTAGAGCCGCTATGCCGTGAGCGGCAGGCAGCAGTCGGACAAGGCTGCCATAGCCCTCCGAAAGCCTTGCGCAGCTGGAGGGACGACGGCGACGATGACAACTACGGCGGTGCGGCGGGACAGGGCGGCCACGCGTACGAGGTGGTCATCTGGTATAGAGTTTAGGTTTTTTTATATATAATTTTTAGTTAGACGGCCGAAATATCAATCTTTTTATGTAAATTATGTCGAATTTTAATGAAATCCGATTTATTCATAAAGTGTTTGAAATGTATGCGGGCAGCGTTGAATGACATTTGTGTCCGTGGACTGGCCCTTCCTATCCGCGGACGGATGCATTGGACTAGGACATCGGTGTGCCAGCGTGTCAATCTTTTTGCATCTCTGAATAAAACAAGATTGGTGGTATGGAGTAACGAGCGTTAACTTCCGTTTCAGTTCAGTTACCGCAAGTAAGCAACAACCGTGCATATAAATAATTTCGGGAGAATCAGTATAGCGATAAAAACCAAAGCACTGAACAGGGGTAAATTGACTAGTTAAGTTTACAAACAGGGGTAGTTTTCTTTTAAGAAGCCTGATGTTCTCATAAAAGTAAAGCATATCAACTACTTCCTCCGTTTTAAAATAAGTGTCTCAACTTTGTACTAACTTTAGTATAAAGTTGTACTAAAGTTGAGACACTTTGAGACGAAGGGAGTATGTATTATTGGTTATTGCCTCTTGTTACTGTGCTCATGTCAGCGGAGACATAACACCAAGAGCAAAATGAAAGAAATATGTCATGGAATTATATCAAATGTGTATTATCACCATGGATGCATGTACCAAGAGAGAACGAGTGATAGATGACACTAACACTAAAAATAGACACACCACAACAAGAATTCATCGATATGCCTGATATTTACTTTGTTAAGTGCTCGATGTTCAACTAACAGACACCACAACTAGAATCCACTAATATGCCGGATATTTACTTTCGTGAAGTACACGAGGTTCAAAATCTAGCTAAAAGACGGGTTATAAAATTCAATGGGGCCGTCCATAGGGCGAGTGTGGGCGTTGATTTTGGCAGCTGCTGCCAAGAACAGAGTAGCCAGCTGCTGCGGGAGGCATTGACGGCGACATTGTGTTGAAGGGCGGTGACGGCTCAGAAGGGCGTTGCATGGGAGGCAACAGAAGTGGATGCACCATCTGTCCAAAGGCAGGATATGCAGGATGCATGTTCACTGCGCATACAACCATGTTCAGGAAAAGAGCAAACGTTAGTAGGAGTTACATATTACGTCTACTGAACTTCATGTACCGTGGACTTCATAATGGTAATAATGCAGTTTATGACTCAATTTTATGTTACTTCAATACTAGTTCTGTTGATAATGATGCTAGAAATTTGACTGCTAAAAGAACGCTAGCTACCACAGCTGCAACTTGAAAACTGGTCATTTTTAACATGATTAATCCCTAAGCTATGAAGTCCTGCAAGCCTCAAACTGCTCATGAAATCCTGCAAACTTTTCAGGCCTAGAAACGAGGTGGCGATGCCATTAAAGTTTAACCATCAACTTTGTTTCCAGAACAATTCGGTAACAAGTGTACTAATGCTACATTGGCAACTATAATCTATAGTAAGAATGTCAGCCTGGTGACTGAGTGTTAATAGTATACATTTTTTAAATCACGGCTCAAAGATTTTCAGGTTTTCCAATTTCCAAGAAATGTTAGTACCTTTCACAAGTAAAATTTCATAAGAAAAACTTTTCCAGTATAATTGTACAAAGAAGCGACCACACCACATCACAACCTACACCAATGTAATACCTGATCCTGATGATATCCAGCTGGGAAGATGCGGGTGAGGCCAGTTAGGATGGTATACTGGTTGTGGCTGCAGCCAATTAGGATGGTATATTGGTTGCAGCTGAGGCAAGAACGACTGTTAGCAGTTGACATACGCTGGGTTTGTGCAGTATGTTGGAAATATGAGCAAATTACTACGAGATTTAATCTGAATAAATAGGAAATAGATCATGACAGCAATAGCAGAGATTAAACTAATCATGCGAACTAGCATAGCAGATGAACAGATCACATCTAGGGCACATACTAGAAACATGAGTTCTACCATGATCTCGAACAGGAAGGATAGAATCACATACGGTGCAGCGGGAGCAGCACCGCCGGCGTTGACGTTGTCGCCCATGTCGTCGAGGATGAGGTTGCCGAGGTCGGGGAAGAAGTCGTCGTTCGCGAAGTCGTCGCTGCCAGCAGTCGCGCGAGTGCGCTCCCCAAAAACCTGATCGCCCCTCTCCTGTACAGGATCACGAGAGGCGGGGTTCCGGAGGCCTGCTATCCCTTCTCCCGGTGCACGCCGAAAGGAGGGATGGAGAAGACTTGCTTGGCGGCGCAATGATCTGGAGCGCTGGTGAGAAACCATACGAAGCGGCGGCTAAGGTAGACGTCTGCCTGACTATATAGTGCGGGCCGGGTAGGTCGTGGGAGTAAACCCCACGTCCGAGTCGTCACGATCCAAAAGAATCGGAAACGGTTCAGTAATTAACGCGTCCGTTAATTATTAATTAATGACTCATTAATTTTTCCCGAGCAGCAAAAATATAGACAACGTGCATAGCTCTGTCCTCGGCTCGGCTCAATCCCGCAACCCGCGGCGCGTCATGACGAGGCGTGGCGTGGCGAGGCGAGCAAGGAGGAGGAGCGCGCGTGTAGGTCTCCTCTTCTCATGCTCATACAAGTGGTAGAAGAGCTCACCTTATAAAGCGGTGCAACTCTCTCTCAATTTATGAGGTGGGACTAAACTTTAGCCTCACTCACTCCACTCACATGTGTGCATGAATGGGCCAAGAGAATTTCAGAATTTTAGTTGGGCTTTGGCCCAAAAGCCCACTAGCAAATTCCAACAATCCCCCACAAAGTCTCATTGGCACATTTCACCATTTATTTCCAAAACATTGTTTATATACCGGTGCTTAGTGGAGACTGTGAAGTTGAACTTCCACTTAGAGATTTATGCTACACTAGATCACAACTTGAATAGTGGACTATGCCTTGAACTACAAGTTTTCTGCGAGACTAGTTTCACACAAACTCTTGACCGATACTGGGCTGCCGCAAGGCTTCCCCGCGGGTGAAGCGTATACGTCATACTCCAGGGCCTTTCATGAATTTATTAGAGAACACCCAATTCTCACAGACTGCGAGGTTAACAGTCAAATTCATATAGGTGTGTTCCTCAGAAGATGTTCTGCAGGACAACATCTCTGCTTACCCGAATAAGCCACTTGGAACACATTAAGATAAGTATCAACCTGCCATGCAGATCAGGAGAGTATTGCATCTTCACGGAGTGGGATAGTTAATATAGGGATACCCTCCTCCCAGCTGACCAACAGCTTGTCTCCCACTTCTACTTCACGGGATCTCCGATCACATAGAGTGGGTTACCACTATGGACAACTCATGCGGTGGGTCTCAGACCCATCTCCATCGATGCATTATCTTTCACATTACGTGATAGACCCTTTGTGAAGGGATCTGCCAAGTTTTTCGATGTTTGGATATAATCCAATGTAATAACTCCGGAGTTCCTCAGTTTTCTGACAGATTTTAATCTCCTCTTCACATGCCTTGAGGACTTCATATTGTCCTTAGAACTGTTTATCTTGACGATCACAGTTTGATTATCACAGTTCATCAGGATAGGGGGTATTGGTTTTTCAACCATAGGTAAGTCCATCAATAGCTCACGAAGCCACTCTGCTTCAACAGTGGCAGTGTCTAATGCTGTGAGTTCTGCTTCCATAGTTGACCTCGTTAAGATGGTCTACTTGCAAGACTTCCAGGAAACAGCGCCACCACCAAGTGTAAAAACATAACCACTTGTGGCCTTAATCTCATCAGCATCAGATATCCAGTTCGAATCACTATAACCCTCCAGTACCCTTGGATACCCGGTGTAGTGAATCCCATAGCTCGCAGTGCCCTTCAAGTAGCGCATAACTCTCTCAAGCGCACGCCAATGATCATCTCCCGGTTTTGACACAAACCGACTCAGCTTGCTCACAGCAAAGGAGATGTCAGGCCTCGTGGCACTCGCCAAATACATAAGCGAGCCAATAATCTGAGAATACCTCAGTTGATCTCTAGCAATCCGTCGATTCTTTCGAAGCAACACACTAGCATCATATGGAGTTGGAGAAGGCGTGCAGTCGCTATACCCAAAACGACTCAAGACCTTTTCCACATAGTGAGACTGAAGCAGTGTGATCCCACCATTCTCATCTCTCAACAGCTTGATGTTTAAGATAACATCAGCTACTCCTAGATCCTTCATCTCAAAACAGCGAGATAAGAAATCCTTAACCTCCTTGACTAAATCAAGTTTGGTTCCAAAGATCAATATGTCGTCGACATACAGACAAAGAATAACTCCTTCGCCCCCACCATAGCGATAGTACACGCACTTGTCACCATCGTTTACTACAAAGCCGGCAGCAGTTAATGTTCTTTCAAACTTCTCATGCCACTCCTTAGGAGCTTGCTTAAGGCCATATAAAGACTTTAACAACTTGCACACCTTTTCTTCCTGACCAGGTACTACAAAACCATCTGGCTGATCCATGTAAATTTCCTCCTTCAACTCTCCATTGAGGAAAGCCGTCTTAACGTCCATTTGATGAACGAGAAGACCATGTGAGGCAGCCAGTGATAGTAGCACCCGAATTGTGGTCAGTCTAGCCATGGGTGAGTAAGTATCAAAGAAGTCTTCACCTTCTTTCTGGGTATAACCCTTAGCCACAAGCCGTGCCTTGTACTTTTCAATCGTACCATCAGGTCTAAGCTTCTTCTTGAACACCCACTTATATCCTACAGGTTTGCACCCATAAGGACGGTCAGTGATCTCCCAGGTTCCGTTAGCTAAGATGGAATCCATCTCGCTATGAACAGCTTCCTTCCAGTAGTCAGCATCAGGAGATGCATAGGCTTCTGAAATAGTCCTGGGTGTGTCATCCACAAGGTACACAATGAAATCATCACCAAAGGACTTTGCAGTCCTCTGTCTCTTACTCCTTATAGGAGTTTCATTGTCACCCTCAACTGGATTCTCAACATGTTCCATCGCAATGGTGGGTTCAGGAATTACAGTGAGTTCCTCACTAGATGGAATAGGTATCTCCTGATTTGATGAACTTGACATATCCTTCATAGGAAATATGTCCTCAAAGAAAGTTGCATCATTAGACTCCATAATCGTACCAACATGCATGTCGGATACCTCAGATTTTATTATCAAAAATCTATAGCCAATGCTATGAAAAGCATAGCCCAGAAGAACACAATCCACGGTTTTTGGTCCAAGCTTGCGCTTCTTGGGAATTGGTATATTGACTTTCGCCAAACAACCCCAAGAACGTAGGTAAGAGAGTTTCAACCTTTTCCTTTCCCATTCCTCAAATGGAGTCATGGTCTTATGCTTTGTGGGAACTCGGTTTAGGACATGACACACGGTCATTAGCGCCTCCCCCCACCATTCCTTGGAAAGACCCGATGTGTCTAACATGGCGTTAACCAAATCAGTTAGAGTTCGGTTCTTTCTTTCGGCCACCCCATTAGACTGAGGTGAGTAGGGAGGCGTCCTCTCATGGATTATACCATGTTCCACACAAAACAGATCAAATTCATTGGAAAAATACTCTCCACCACGATCGGACCTAAGCCGTTTAATTTTTCGATCAAGTTGGTTCTCTGCCTCAGCTTTATAGTTTTTGAAGAAAGTTAAAGCCTCATCTTTTGATTTCAGAAGATACACATAACAATATCTAGTGGAGTCATCAATCAACGTCATGAAATATCTCTTTCCACCTTTTGTCAAGACGCCATTCATCTCACAAAGATCAGAATGTATAAGCTCTAGTGGTGCCAAGTCTCTTGCCTCTGCAGTATTATGGGACTTGCGAGGTTGCTTAGCTTGCACACATACTTGGCACTTAGAGCCTTTGACAGCAGAGATTTTCGGAATTAAATTCAGATTGGCTAGCCGCGTCATGCAACCAAAGTTAATGTGACAAAGTCGTGAATGCCAAATATCAGACTCATTGTTGTGGCAAACATTATTAATAACTTCAGTGCAAATATCTGACAAAGATAGGCGGAACAAGCCTCCGCACTCATAGCCTTTTCCAACAAATTGTCCACTCTTGGAAATTACAACTTTATTGGACTCAAAAACCAACTTAAAACCATCTCGACATAAACGGGAACCGCTAACGAGATTTTTATTGATGGACGGCACATGATGAACGTTCTTCAGACGCACGGTCTTCCCCGAAGTAAACTTCAGATTGATCGTACCAACACCTCGAACGATGGCATGTGACCCGTTCCCCATCAGCATGGGAGAAGTGCCTGTTGCCTGGTAAGAAGAAAACATGGAGGCGTCAGCACAAACATGTACATTGGCACCGGTGTCAATTAACCAATCAGGGGATTGAAATACTGAAAGGATGGTAGGAAAAATACCGTACCCTGATTCCTTCATATCAGTATCACCGATGACAACATTAGCGGACTTGCCGCTCTTCTCATGTTCGCGCTCCTCAAAGCGGTTAGGACACTTCGGAGCCCAGTGATTAGGATCACGATTAGGATCACCGCAGACATGGCAAAGTCCCTTCCCCTTCTTATGAGAATTCTTCTTGAAGTTGGTAGAATATGATGGCTTGTTCTTTGTATCAAACTTGCCTTTGCCCTGAGTTTTGTTCTTGTTGTTTTTGAACTTGTTGGGCTGGAAGTTCTTCTTCTGTACCATGTGGGCACTAGAAGCTCCCTCAGCAACTCGAGCACGTGTGTCTTTTGCTCTCGCCTTCTCTTCAACATCAAGAGTACCAATGAAATCCGTAACGGAAAACTCCTGTCTCTTGTGTTTCAGGGAAGTAGCAAAATTGTTCCACGAAGGTGGAAGCTTGGCAATAATGCCTCCGGCAACAAATTTGTCCGGCAACACACACTTGAAGTGCTCAAGTTCTTTTGCGAGCGACAGTATCTCATGAGCCTGCTGTACAACAGAGCGCTCATCAGTCATCTTGTAGTCATAGAATTGCTCCATGACGTACAACTCGCTATCGGCGTCCGATGCACCAAACTTGGCCTCGAGCGCAGCCCACATGTCCTTGCCGTTGTCAAACAACATATACGAATCCACAATGGAATCATCAAGAACACCCAGAAGAGCGCCTTTAAAGAGAGTATCGATCTTCTCAAAAGCTTCCAACTGTGCTAGATTAAGATCGCCCTCAGACTTGCCCTTAATGGCGTCATAGCAGCCCATGGTCTGAAACCAGTAGACTGCTCTCGTGCGCCACCTCTTATATTGCGCCTCCTTAAAGGCAGGCGGCTTCAGATGCGCAGCAAAACCACTCGGAGTAAATTGCCTATAATCAGGTTTTTGGATTGTTGGAAATATGAGCAAATTACTACGAGATTTAATCTGAATAAATAGGAAATAGATCATGACAGCAATAGCAGAGATTAAACTAATCATGCGAACTAGCATAGCAGATGAACAGATCACATCTAGGGCACATACTAGAAACATGAGTTCTACCACGATCTCGAACAGGAAGGATAGAATCACATACGGTGCAGCGGGAGCAGCACCGCCGGCGTTGACGTTGTCGCCCATGTCGTCGAGGATGAGGTTGCCGAGGTCGGGGAAGAAGTCGTCGTTCGCGAAGTCGTCGCTGCCAGCAGTCGCGCAAGTGCGCTCCCCAAAAACCTGATCGCCCCTCTCCCGTACAGGATCACGAGAGGCGGGGTTCCGGAGGCCTGCTGTCCCTTCTCCCGGTGCACGCCGAAAGGAGGGATGGAGAAGACTTGCTTGGCGGCGCAATGATCTGGAGCGCTGGTGAGAAACCATACGAAGCGGCGGCTAGGGTAGACGTCTGCCTGACTATATAGTGCGGGCCGGGTAGGTCGTGGGAGTAAACCTCACGTCCGAGTCGTCACGATCCAAAAGAATCGGAAACGGTTCAGTAATTAACGCGTCCGTTAATTATTAATTAATGACTCATTAATTTTTCCCGAGCAGCAAAAATATAGACAACGTGCATAGCTCTGTCCTCGGCTCGGCTCAATCCCGCAACCCGCGGCGCGTCATGACGAGGCGTGGCGTGGCGAGGCGAGCAAGGAGGAGGAGCGCGCGTGTAGGTCTCCTCTTCTCATGCTCATACAAGTGGTAGAAGAGCTCACCTTATAAAGAGGTGCAACTCTCTCTCAACTTATGAGGTGGGACTAAACTTTAGCCTCACTCACTCCACTCACATGTGTGCATGAATGGGCCAAGAGAATTTCAGAATTTTAGTTGGGCTTTGGGCCAAAAGCCCACTAGCAAATTCTGACACAGTAAGGGTATTCTAGATGACTCCCGTAATAGCTGGTTACATCCAACAAACCAAAGTTCTGATGCGGTGCCTAGAGAGGTAATTTCTGTTCTGTTAATGATACTGCATAGAGATGAAAAATGGACACACATCTGCCAATAGAATCTAGATTGAGTTGAGGCAATACCAATGAAAGATCGAAGTTCAACCCACCACTCTGAGCCCAATGTGGCGCACCCGCCAGTTCCCGAGCATAAGACCTGAAACATAATTTCAAAGGAAGGAAAGACATCAAACATCAGGTTAAATTAAATAGCACAGAATGATAGTTCACCAAAAGGAGTAAAACTTGCCTTGGGTGTTGATTTTCAGTTGCTTTGTCAGAGTTGCTTGCTTGTACAATCTGGGGCAAAGCTGCATTCACATTTTCAGAGTTGCTTGCCTGTACAACCTGGGGCAAAACTGCATTTAGGAACGCAAATAAAAATCTATTAAATCCATGAGAAATCATTGTAGCGGTCATCATCGTAAATAAGGTTTAGAAAGTAACAAGAAAGCTCGGTCGCACACTCAAGCACAAATTAGCCAGCATCCTTGTAACAAGCAAGCACACAACAGTTGTCTGAACAGAGCCTAATGCAATCTGGTGAGGAATTACCTGGAGTGTTGCTCAAATGATTTGACATCACACAAGGGAAGTAAGGGCAGTAGGTGTCTAGTTTAATAGCATGACCTGGTGCCAATGCTTTCAATGTCTTATTTGTCATGTCAATAGAAATCATCTGTCGTCTCTCCGTGCCCAACCCCACCACGGAATTGATGTGGACAATATTGTCACCATGGATGCTCATGGTGGGGAAATATGGCAACAAGTCCATTATTGTCGAATGACTTGGGTTCTCAGCCATTATGTCATTGACATGAACCTCGCCCCCCTTGCGCCAACAGTTGTCGAAAAGCACCCTATTCCACATGACGGCCCTCCAACCAACTAACGGCCACCACCTTTTGTCTGAATCATCAAATGGTAGTGTCACAAAGCACTGGCTATCATAGATTGTATCCGGATCTTCGACCGCAGGAGGTATGCGCAAATGTTCAATCTCGATGAACACAAGCGATCCATCGGTGCAAGTAGTGATGTCCCGGACCTTCCATGGGCATAAATGATCAGATGTGTTCCCAGGCAACCGCCAAGGAAGTGGGATGAACCTCAGCACATGCTCGGGGTCCTCCGAGAGCACATCGCACACTAGCATGCCCTTCCAAAGATCGACCCAGCCTAGCAGGCTTCCTCCAAGAGGGATCACCTTGTGCGACGAGATAGGCAGATGGCCCTCGACCTGTGGATTCTCCAAGCAAGCAGGTTTCATAGTCCAAGCATTCGACACCGACGAGTACAGGTGGAGTTCATGCCCCTTGGCATCATGTGTCGGGTAGAGACCGGCCAGGATGTAATCCCCGACGCCGCAGCAGTAGATGCCGATATCATCTGCTAGGAGAAGGCCAGGACCAGAATCAGGAATCCGGGTGAGAGTCGGGTTGCCATGGATGGCCTGATTCAGGGTGGACGCGGTCCGGTCCGGGCTTTGACCGAGCCAGACTTTGGACCGGCCGCGGCCGGTCCGGTCCGGACCAGACCAAGGTGGCCAGCGAGCCAATTTTCCAGGACCGGACCGAGAGGAGCAAAGCTCGGTCAGCCCGACTGGACCGAACGGGACCGATGGCTGGGACTCTGTTTAACAGCCTGGGAGTGCTTTGTTGGCCATTGTTTAGGCTGTTTTGACGTATTTAGACTGTAGCTGTCCCTGGGAGTGCTCTATTAAGCGCTTTGGCCATTATTTAGCAGTGCCCTGTTGCGCTTTTTGGCCACAATTTAGACTGTCCAAATTTAGTGACCAAATTTAGTGAGTGCTCTGTTTCTGTATAATGACTAGTATGTCATAACTAAATTTGGACAGCATTTTATATGTATTTTGGACATCAAAACAAATGATTTTGAGAGGAACAATATCACAAAAATCACATGCACAAACATTGATCACTACAGTTTTTAGATAAGTTTCTTCACATAATTTTGGACCGAAACAACAGGAATATCACATCCACAAACAACTAATTGGACAGCAAGCACATGACTAAATTTGGACACGAAGAATAACTAAATTTGAGCAACATTTCCTTTGTTTTTTGGACATCCACAAACTGATTTTGACACGAAAGATGGCACAAATCAGGTTAAGCACAATATCACATCCACAAACATAAGGTCTTATCATCATTGAACGACACGATTACAAACTTGCTCTAACAATTCCAAGTCCATGGCAATTGACAAGTTGAACATAACACAAATGAGAGGTTCATCTCCAAGCTAGCAGTGACAATTCATAGTTCATGACTTCAAAGGTTTCAACATAACAGAAATGCAAAAGTAGCCTTCACATGAGAAAGATCACTTTGACATTCATCCCCAAAATAGCAAGATCAACATCCACATGATGAATGTCTACAAGTAAGATAAGCAACATTCACATAAATAATATTTGGTATCGTATGACAAGTGAAACATGTAGGAAGAGTAGTTACCAATCGTTGATCTCCTCCACCACAGTGGGTAACTTGATGTTCTCAACATCATCCTCTTCATTCTCATCCCTCGGCTACAAGTGTGGAAGTTAGACAAATGCTCACATCACATACAACAAGACCAAAAAAGAAATAAAGAAAAGGTAAGGAAAAGATGGCAAACATACCACCAGATTCAAGTCAACATGAGCACCCTTGATATAACTTGCACCACAAACTAATGCCTCCACCATAACCGGTTTTAACGAACTCCTATAGTCATCTAATACGACACAAGTTAATGAACTCCATGAGAAGTTGACAAGTTTATATCCGCACCTTAGGCTTCCTCTTCTTCCTCGGAACCGGCGGAGGCAGCGCCGAATCTTGCCTAATTAGGTAATTCACGCTTTTATCCTTTGCCTTCGCCTTCGCATTCTCCTTACCAGCACCCTTTCCCTTCTCATTCCCCTTCTCCTTCACCATTATCTACAAAAAACAGCACATAACTCAGATTATCAGGTTACAAAAAACAACAAATAACTCAGACCATGGTACACATGTCACCAACAACTAAACCATTCGAGAAGTGGACAACATGCAGCCTTTACTGTACTAACAGTAACAGATCACAAATAAGCTGTGGACAGGATCATGTAGGCATCGTTACAATCTGTACAGAACTCATCTACTCGCCATCACAGGGAACGAGTATGAACAAAATACGCACAAAATCAGATTGCAGCATACAAAAATGAACAGGAACAGGCTTTTGTAGCATAGAAAATCATCTACTAGTGCAAATGAACATAATTATCTCCTGAATCCTGACCATTATCTAAAAAAACAGCAGCACCAGGGGATCACTAGCGGCATCCTCGAACCTGCGGCTGCTGGTGTCTAAGAATTTAGCTGAAAAATATATCTTGTCACTGTGTCGTACTTGCATTTTTTTTGCTAGAGTTCGAGAGGGTGACTATTTTTGACACGTCCCTTTAATTAGCTTGAACTGGGTGCAGGAGCAGTCATTCCTTTATCAAAGCAAACCTCAGCAGCCCTCTCCTAATCTGGGATGGAGAGGATAATGTGCTAGAAGCAGACATAATCACCCTTTGAGTGGTCACACCAGCATCCGCAGGTTCGAGAATACCGCTAGTGATCCCCTTTGAGTACAAATGAACACCAGCAGCACATAATTCCCCTCTCATTCCCCTTCTCCTTCACCAATCACCATTATCTCCTGACCAAACACTACATCTCCAGATCTCCTATCTAAGTTTCTCTGAATCATCTCAGTTTGGCGAGGGCCGAGGGTTACAGGTTAGGGACACATTACCTTTTCCTCTTCGTGGCGCTCAGTGAGGAACCAGGGAAGGACGGACCGACGGTGTGCTAGCCTTGCTGCCTCCCCGACGTAGATGTGCTCCTCCAGCTCGGACTCGGAAGAGATGGCACCGTTGGTGAAGGGAGAGCCGCGGGCAACGGCGCCGTCGCCTTGGGTTAGGGTTAGGATAGAGCAAAGGAGGAGGCGTCTCTGTTTGTGAGGAGGGGGAGGAATCGAGCGAGGAGGGAGGGGATGGAACGAGGGGAAGGGGTGCTCGGCAGGGCCTCTATCGATCTGTTACATTAGATGGGCTGGGCCTTGCGCCATCGGCCCGGTTAAAAATCGGACCGGACCGAACTTTTTTCGGTCTGCTTTTCGAGACCTCCTCGTCGGCGCCTTCAGCGCCGACTAAGAGTTCGGGCGCCTACACAGTTCTATTGTGGGCTGCATTTAGTAGAGCCCAGCTAGCGAATAATTCTATGACTGGTTCGGTGTTTATTCGTTGACTGGTTCTTTCGAATAGTTCGCTGGTTATTCGATGACTGGTTCATTGGTTAGTAGACGACTGGTTCGCTGGTTTATTTGAACTTGTTTAATGTTTAATGACTGGTGGTTCAACAGAGTATTTTTAGCGTCTGGTTAAATCTGGTGGGAAGAATTAGTTTGAAAAGGAAAAAAAATCTGCTTTCAAGTTTTTTTTTGGTTTGTTTTGTTGTGTGTAAAATTCAGAATGAAAAGTATTTTGTGAACAAAAAAATTATGAAAAAAATTAGAGAAAAAAATTGTGTTGTAGATAACTTAGAAAAGATTCAAAGTTTTCAAGTAAGAAGAAAATGAAAAGAAGAACAAAAAGGAGAATATTTTTTGAAATATAAAATAGTAGTTCATCGATAGAAATTTAGTAAAGACGTTAATGTTATGGATGAAGAGAACTTCATCACATGTTTTGAGAACTTAAAAAAGTGGTTATTTGTATACAAAGACAAGACTTAAAAATGTAAAAAAGCGAAAATCCATATTCAGATGGAATGTTGGTTCTAGGAATTATATTACATAGTTCTACACTAAAATCCCTGGTGTGAAGATTCTTGAACCTTTGAATCTGTTAGAAATGCAAAAGGTAGTACTTAGATTAGGACAGCAGTTTTGCAGAATGAAAAAAGAATTTTTGTCACACACAATAATTACTCTTGTTTCAACAAAACACGAGAAGAGGGAGCTTACTGATGTTGTGGCAGCTCCATATGAATGAGGGAAATAACATGAAAGAGTAGAAGAAAAATTGGTCAAATTGAACAGACGGTACCCTTGTTCATTGAATAATTGTATTTGGGGACATAAAAAAGGAAAAGTGAAGTCAGAACTCTGAATTTATATATGGTTGGAGTTCGAAATTGTTTGTAAATTTCTGAAATGAAATGCAGTTACAAAAAGAAAAAGAGAGCAACTAACATGGTTTTGGAGAAAAGACTTGACTATAGAAAGCTGTACTTGACTATTGCAGCATGTAGCTATCTCGAACATGAAAATTTCTCGTAAAGCCTGCAAATCGTGCTGGAAGAAAGTATAAAATAATTTAATTATTAAAAACAGTTTCAAAACCTGTCAAACTACTTTTTTACCGAATTTTTTTTTGGTTTCAAAAACGAAACGTATTTAGATGTTTCAAATAGATCTCTCATTTGTATAACATGGACTTACAGTTGAGAATCCCGGAACTCCCATTCCTCTGTATGTCTTCAAAATTTGTAGCAGGAATAATCCTGCATCGTACCTGACATATAAAGAAAGTAGTAAAAATTTAACTGTATTTAGAACAAGTCATAGAGGTACTGAAAAATTATATTTGAAAGAGAATAAAGGGATGGACAATATGATTTAGAAGTACACAAAATCACATTTGCTTAAACAAATATGGTATTTTGGTTTGTTTGAATTATGAAATGATGAATGAGCTTTCTCTTGTACCTAAAATGAGTCCTTGGTACAGGAACGAATCGATAGTCGAAGTCTTTTATGTTGAATGATTTGCAATTGGTATAAGTTCTTGCAAAAAGGTGTTTGAAATTGAATGCTACAGTGCTTATGATTGTTGTGAACTTGTCATTTCCAGAACCATCAGGATTCATGATATCAAAGAACCTCCCAGTTGATAAGTTTGAAGTGATGACAATCCACTGCTTATCATTAAAGCATGGCAAGTGTACCTGTGTGAAAATTAAAAAGTCTAGATAAATGTTTCTATTTGGCGTAAAACATGGCTATAGAAAGGGAGTAACATTTTGCAGAAAAAAAACTGTATAAGAAATGGATTCATGAATCAAAAAGTTTGGGCATTACAAAGTTAGCATTCTCCAAACTGAAGCCAACTGTTTGTTCACTCAACATATCTGAACAAAGAGGATCGGAATGATTTAGCATAGGTCGCATGTGTAGTTCCTGCATTGTTTTGAAAAAAAAAATATTATTCTCATGTCAAAATACAGTTCAGAAAATTGAGAGTTATATACAAAGTTGTGTGAGTATAGAATATGAAAAAATTGTGACGACATAAATTTTGGACTGTATAATAGAGAAACAGAGCATTGAAAAAAAAACCATATCTTGTCTGCCAACTATATGTGAAATGACCTCAGTGTTACGTATAAGACCTTGTCTTCCTCTAATGAGTTGATCCGTGTTTAGCATTTTTGAGTAGCAGTCGACTGTGTGCGGATTCAACCAACCTCCAGGTTTCATAGAAACAGTCAGCGTTTTTTGGTCAACCCAAACGTCTTCTATTTAGAATACCCTTTCACTGCCATAACAATAATGAAAACAGGTTAGTTTGGAATATACTGTTTTTCAATGAACTTTGAAAATATATGAAACACCGAACATATCTAATAAGAAAGAAAGATAACCTGATATTTAAATGTGGTAGCACTGAAATCATCATTTTGTAAAAATCTGCCTGGGTTGTTGTTGAGAATACTAATTGCTTTGAAGGCACCATATATGATTTTTGAACATCTACGGCTGAAGAGAATTTCTGACATAATTTCATTTCTGCTTCTGCCTTGTCTTTCCTGTAGCATTCAGCTTCGAAATTTTCTAGTAATTGATACATCAAGGGGTCTGGTACAGGGGTTCCAAATCTGTTTGCTGCTTGTGATGGGCTGTTTCCACAGTTTCTGATGTTGCTGTATAGGAATGGAGACTTGCTGTGTGATGGAGTTGGAAGATTAAGGTAGTTTGTATTGGGGATCAGTGCACAAGAACTTGGTTTGCTATGGTAGAAACTATCATTTTGTCTTGCAGGAACTGAATTGAAAGCATCTGTAATAGCATTGAAAGACGGGAGTTCAGACTGGTAGTTCTCTTGTATTGGAATAAATGATGTAGCTTCTCCTTGTGAAATGTTGGGTGACTTGATAGCTCTATTTGATGAGCTAGGTTGACAGCAGTTGGTAGAAAATTTGTTGAATGTAACAGAGTCCAGTTCTGCTTCTTCTTGCAAGCAATACAATTTACTTCCTGTTTTAGAAAAATGAAAGTGAAAAATGATATTGGAAAAATATGGAAAACATTTCGAGACGCTTTACTAGCTTTGATCATTTGCTACGAATCTGAAAGTTCATTCTACAGGAATTATTGACCAAAAAAATGGTTACTTGTTGAGAAGAACCTGTATAGCTTTGATCATTTGATATAAATTTGAACTGAGTAATGCTGAACTTCTCATTTATCCATTCCTCTCTTTGTTTATCTTGCAGATCTCTCGTGCTAAGATGGCTTCTGAGATAATCTTGTAACACTGCAAGTTAAGAAAAAAAAGATTGAGATGACTTTTACCAGCAGCATAGAAAAAGCAAAAATGTAATTTCATCATTTAGTTTGTTATGAAAAAATTTATGTTTCTTTCTAAAAGTAATACAGGCAGATTAGTTTTGTTGAAGAAAAAAAATGATGATATAAACTTTTCTAATAAAAAGGAAGAAATAATAACCTTCCAAGGGTTTTGGCTGTTCAATAGTGATATCAGATGGCAACTTCTCTATCTTGAAAAGGTCTTCAAAGGTTGGTAAGCTCTTTGGGAATAGAACACCCCAGTTTGCTGACTCTTTCATTTCTTTGGGACATGTGAAATCTTGCAGAAATAATTCGAACACTGCTTCCGACTGGTCTTTCAAATTTGGTGGACTACTGTTTGAATTGTTTATCAATTGCAAGATTTCATTTGAGTTCAATATAGAATTTATAGCTTCATCAAGATCTGCTACAGACTTTGGGACAATTAATTCTGCTATTTGCTGGGGACCACTAATTGCTGGGGGAGTACTTGCTGACAAACTTTTTGATTCTTGTTCATTGGGATATTTGGGACTAGCACAATTTTCGGAGAAAGAAGAGTTGACATTGTCAATGTATGTTCTCATAGTTGGGATGCAGTTAGTGACAAGTGTTTCCCAGAATCTTTGACTGGCTGCTTGAAGAAGAGTTTTGTCCTGCTTGTTATGGCCAAAACTATTAGAACTGTATAATTTTTTAAATTAAAATTCATAAAAAATGGACATAAAGACGGAGGAAATTGAGGTGATTGTGATTGCTGAAAAAAATAGTATGAAAATATTTGAGTCAAGCATGCCAATGAGATGTTAATAGAGAAAAAATGTACTGACCAGATTTTGCTTAAATGAGTGAAATTTGCTGTCAATATGCTGTAAGATAACTTCCAGTAGTTCAATAGCAGAATCATTCATTGAATCATTGAAAGGGGTTGACGAGATGTGTTTCAACTGCTTGTAGAAAAAAATGATTAGTAGAAAGATAGTTGGTTATATTTGTTTAATAAAATGCAAAACTGTGTATATGACTACTGTTCACATGGTTTTTTTTCTTGACTTACAGGTAGTCTGCCGAATTCATCTTTTTCACCGTGCATAGAGTCCAGACCAATGAAAGATTTGACCAAACTTGTTGACCACAAAGGCAGCCTTGGTTTGACGTTTATTGGTATCTTGAATTCAGAAGTAATTAAGAATTCAAAGTGGGCAATCTGCATTTCAATTGTAACAATGTAAGTTGGATGTAGAAATGAAAGTACTATAAAACATTTGGAAACTCGGGGAAAAAAATTGTTACAATTGGTATTCTTACCACCAAAATAAACTTACAACCTCCAGGCATAACTGTGTTGTTTTGAAGCAGGTCTGGCTTGACTTTTTTGATTTGATGTGCCAAGTATGACATAGCAAATGAACACCAGTTGTAGTTGGAAACAGACTGTGTATTTGCCAGAAGGTTATATATTTTCTTTGTTGGATATCCTTTTGAGTTAGGAGCAATCAAGCATGAAACAGATAGCAGTACAAATAGAATGGAAAAAGTTTCCTCTGTGTTGTCATCACCAACAAGGGAGAGAAGAAGCTCTGTACTAGGAGCTGTTGATTGAACAAGATTGTGGATCCTTTCTAAAATTTCTTTAGATGGATTCTTTTGAATTGGCAGTCCAACGGATGGAATGCCAAGAATAGTATGCACAACAGAGTTGGTAAACTTGAATTTGAATCCATTTCTAAGTTCAATTGAATTGTTTGTTGGGTTGAATTGGACTGCTAGCCATAAGAAAATGTCATTAATATCTGAACTGCAGGTAAGATCCAACAGAGCTCCAAAACCTAGTTTTTGAACTATATTCTTCTGAAATTCATTCAGCCTAGACATAAAAATTAAGAAACTCTTGAGATCATCAGTATGATTGCCCTGGTTGAGAAAAAAATTGTAAGATAGAAATTAGTAATCGATTAATTTGGATTTGAAGTTTTGATTCTTCTGAAGTAGTCGTGTTATAAAAACAACAGTTTATAAAAATAAGAAATTGTGTTTGACCTTTTTCTTTTTAGGAGGATGCATGATAATACTTTCATCTGGGCATTGTTGTTGACTGTTTCTCTTTCTTTCAGAACTGCCATCCATTGTTACAATGTTTTCAAAAAGCTGCACAAAAAGAAATAGAAATTAGTAATCGATTAATTTGGATTTGAAGTTTTGATTCTTCTGAAGTAGCCGTGTTATAAAAACAACAGTCTATAAAAATTAGACATTGTGTCGGACCTTTTCCTTTTTAGGAGGATGCATGATAGTACTTTCATCTGGGCATTGTTGTTGACTGTTTCTCTTTCTTTCAGCACTACCGTCCATTGTTACAATGTTTTCAAAAAGCTGCACAAAAAGAAATAGAAATGATTTCTCAAAGTTCAAAAGAAGTGATTGACGATTCACGAGACAATACTTGTAAAATAGGAGCACAAGCAGACATGGAGTTACTGTCTTTTTAGAGTAATTAGTTTGTGAGAGAAAAATTTAATTGCAAACTGAGAACATTTTAGGACAGATAAGTCTCTTTTGCATAATAGCTTGGGAAGTGAAAAATAAACATTGATTTAAGAATTTTAATGCTTTCAATTGTTTCACTTGAACAAATAAAAATTATTCATAAAATCCAGTTGGAAAACTTGTTTCATCTCCTTCATAGTTCATGCACTAAGTAGCATTGGATGTAGAAAAAATGGGATGTACTTGAACGAGAAGTCCAAGAAGTAATAGAACCACGTTCAAGTAAGAAACAGTGCCAATCTTGGATGACTGAAAAATGCATCAATGAGAATACAAATTCAACAAAATACTGTGCAAGCATACTGTTACAAAAAATGTTAGTAACCTGAAGGAACAGAAAAATTAAATTGTTTCTTCCTAATCAAGTTGAGCTGCACATGCGCTAATCAAGTTGAGCTAGCAGAAACATAAGAGCTCCTGTGTTTTCCTCCTAAACCTATATCTCAACGAAAAATGTTCTGAATTCGCATGTCATCGTGTCCCAGGTGGACACTTCTGAAGAGGTGGACAGGAAGGCGACTTTTAGGGGTCTGGGTTCTGGTATCTGTCTACTCTGCAGCAACATTCACGTAGCGCAGCTCGGCGTGGACTGAATTAGAAACCTATGCACAAAACCTAGAAACTGAAGTACTGTAGGATACAACCTGATTGTGCTCAGTTATCCAAATTATTTACGAATATGCTAAATCAAAATAGAAATCAAACACCACAGTATCCTAATCAAACAGAAACTCAACTGATGTGGGTTCCCAAGTACGAAAGAGTACATACAACTACCAAGTACTAGCTGAAGATTACCAACAGTTCCAGCAGCAGAATTCAATTGTTTCAGTCTGTTCTTCAGACTGTTACATGACACTGTGTTTCAGTACGCAGAGGCTTAACAGTACTCCATTAAAAATAAAACCCAAAATATCATGACCTAAGTTTGGAGCAGTGCTCCGTGGAAGCATCACACAATATGGACAAATACATAGTATATATTCTTGCAAAAAGAAGATCTATAGGAAGCTGGCAACAGTTCCTCGCTCCCAAGGTTCGTCGTGTCAATGATTCGAAAAAAAGGTTGGGAGAAGGGATTTACCTGCAGATCTGTGGTTGGAACGGGATTTCGGAGCTGAATTTGAAGCAGAACCAGAGAATCGCCAGACGAAATGTTGGGAATCGCCAGAAGAAATGTCGGGAATCGCCAGAGTAATTGGGTAAGTGCGTTTGGTTTGGGGATTGTGTATTTTTTGCAATTATGTCCTCGGGTTTTCTTTCTTATCCCGAACGGTTGCCGCTTCCAGGTATAGTCTGGGTCCACTTGTAAGTTTTTCCTCCACTCGGACGTTCTAGAAGTGGAGCCGACTAGTAAGTTTATTACTACCTCCGTCTAGGTGAATAAGTTGTTCGCGTAGTTCTAGGTCATCGATTTGAGGAATTAAATATGTGTTAAATGTTATAAAAAGTATATCACTAGATTTCTACAAAGATGTAGTTTCTAAATGTATAATTTTTGTCACATATAATACATATTTAGATAGTTAAATTGTCAACCTAGAACTACGCGAATGACTTATTCACCGAGACGGAGGTAGCAATTTTTTTTTGATAAGATAAGTTTATTAACCTTAGAAACTCTATTTCTCTTCAAGAAAAGGAGGAAAAAAATTGGGGGAAGAGCGACGGCGGCGACGGCGGGGGCTCCTCGAATAGCCGCCGATTTGGACGAGACGGCGGCTGCGCCGTGGTCGGGGGCTGCTGGAATTATCAGATCGAGCCACTGTTCGAGCCGCTGGGATGGAATCGTCTGTAGTTGGGATGGAAGTTCCGACAAGTGGAGTTGAAGATGGCAGAACAAATAAAGATCGAGCCGTTGTTCTTCTTGTACATGTGATTCTGCTTCGTCCAAGTGCCACCCAACCACCCCCTCCCGTTCCATCGAACCACCTTGCGTTTTAGGTTCTATCATGGGAATTGATTTTTTGTTCTGTAGGCATCTCTATGTGTAGACTAGCGATTTGGGGATCTGATCTGTAGCTTTAAACATCATATCATGTGCGTGTTAGAGAAAAAGAAAAATGTTTCATCTCTAAATCTTGGTTTCCTAGGTTGTTGCGATCAATGTAGATGAAGAAAAGTAAAAAAATTAAACTGTATGTCTGTATTTCCTACATTAGGCCGCTGAAGTTACAATTTCATTATGGCACTATGCATTGAAGTTTCAATTACTATGGTAGAAAATGCTTAGGTGAATAATTATGGCACTCAAGTTCTAACTTTATTTCTTGAGATGGAAAATGAAGCAATCTTGATATAAATCAATATAATCATGGTGCCATCTTATATTATGGTTCAGATTTGACACCAAGATGAAAATTTAATGAGCCAAATGATTACTATTATGTTTCCTTATTCTATCTGTACATGAATGATTTTCCTCCCCCTTGTGAAGCAAGTATCAAAACAACAGAATAACAATGACAAGCATAGGACCCTTCGCGGGGAAAAATATCCACAAGTACTTATTCACTGCCGTACCTTATGTTTATAGGAAAACTTCACATTTGACATAGGACAGAGGAGATTATAGTTTGTTTTAAAGAAGTGGTTAGTGTATGTGACTAAGCTCTAAATCAAACAATATATGAAACAACTTGTTGATCTTCTGGATCCTTGGATATTTATGCCAAGTGAGGTTTCAGGCGGGGAGATTGGCGAAGCCTACTAGATATTAGTTATTTTTTTTGTTTGGTATTTATGCGAAGTGAGGTTTCAGGCGGGGAGATTGGCGAAGCTTACTAGATATTAAGTTATTTTTCTTTGGTATTTTATCTTGCCGTGTTCATTAATGGTTGACAACTTGACCAAGCAGTGCATAAGGTTATAACGCAATGTTAAAAACAACTGTTAATTGAACATATACTTTTCAACTTCTTTCTTTTGTTTATATTATTTTTATAGATTGTTCTAAAGTTCTTGCCAACAACTCTGGTGCTATTTTTTTTCTCTCTGTTAGTAGGTTTGTAGTGCTTAAGAAACATATTATTTGTTGTATTATGAAGGGTGATAACAAATTATGAAGGAAAAATGCTACTGTGAATATTTGATGAACCTGATTAACTAATGAGAGAATTGATTTGTATGAAAGAAGGAGTTTGCTATATTTGACTTCCATGCTTCATCGCGGAAACGTGCCGAAAGCAATGTGGCAAAAATGGCAGTGAAAAAAATCATTTTAAGAATCTTGGGAGATAGTGAAAACGTGAAAGTGAGATTGACTTTGTTCTTGTTTTAGTTTTATCTGATAGTGTGATGAAAATAATTCAGTTTATTTGTGTTATTCCTTTTTTATTTTGTGTATGTCTTAGTAAGGAAAATTATAAGGTTATTTGATTTATTTTTGTAGCCTGGCGTAAGAAAGAAAAAAGTCGCTTCCAGAAAAAGCAATCCAGTGAATAAGAGGGCAGGTGTTCAGAAATCAAATGGCAATGAACATCTAGTTCCAGCTGTGAGAATACGAGTAGAAGTAAGTGTATTGTTTGTTGGGTGCATACTAAATTTTTTTCAAAGTTTTTTGCTGACAAATTGTGTAAAAATGATTACTGGAATAGGTTGATAATGTAATGCTTGAGTTTGGTCAGTATGTCATGTACCATGATATGAAGAAAATAACAGAGGTATGTTTTGTTTTCAATTCATACTAGCTGGGTGAATTTTATTTTGGTTGAATTTTTATTTAATAGTGCTAAATAATGAAACTTGCTTGCAGGAAATAATTAGTAGTCAGGAAAAAATTGTAAGCCAGGGGAGAAGTTGTAGCAGTCCTGAAGGAACACAACAAAATGTGAATGAGACTTGTTATCTAGAAGTTGCCAAGGAAGGTAGCAAGGACTTTGAGCAGCCATTACAATGTAGTGTTCTACTAGCTGAAATTGAGCCAACAACGGAAGACAACATCAAAGAGGCGATGGTCAAGGATAAAAATGATCATGGTTTGGTTGTTAGTGACCAAGAGGCAGTAGAGTGTAGAAATGAATTTCCAACCATGGAAGAATTAAATGAAGGTTACTCAACGAAGGTGATTTTTCTCTTTTAATCCTGTTTTGTTCTTTGTAGTAGTTTCAGAATTGAATGAACTTTTTGATTGTAATTATACCAATGTTTTTTGTTGTTGTTTATATCAGGTGAAAGAAATCTGTGTGGTCGACCCAATTCCTTTCTCTACTTCGAATTGTTTGGATGCAATGACTGTAAGTAATGGAGGGCAAATCTCATCTAGTGGAATTTTAAGTTCAGTGGCAGTGCTTGAAAAATTAGACCAGGTTAGATTTGTATCTTTTTTGCAATAGTTTTGCAAGTATAAGAGAGATAGCAACAAAAAATTGTGCTGTATGAAAAAGAACATGTGAATTTTATATTTTAGACAAGTAGTACTAATTAAAATAAATTTGGTCAGTGCTGTTTGTTCGTGTGCATAGTTCAAATATTTTTTTAACATGTACAGCTGCTGCTCAAGAAGGCAAACTAATTTTGTTTTTGCTTCTGCAGGAAGAAGCTGTTGCTCAGGAATCTTTTCAGCATTCAAATGATGCAATGAGCAAAAAAGATTCAGATGAGGATACATCTGACAGTGATTCTAAACATGAAGAATACCTGTTTCCAACTCCTGATGAATTGGAAAAAACAAGTATTCCTCAACTTGGAAAGGTGTTTCCTACTTTAGAAGATGCTGTCAGGTTTGTGAATGTTTATGCTCACACTACTGGTTTTGGAATTAAGAAAGGGAGGAATTACAAGGACCGTAAAATCACAATTTGCTGCAACAAGAGTAGGAAGAGTGTCACAACATACAAAGGGACAAGAAAAAGGAAGCGTAGCGTTGTTCAAAGGACCAACTGTCAGATGCATGTTACAGTTAGTTTGCAAGATGGAAAGTGGCATATAACAGCTCAGAATCTGATTCATAATCATGATTTGGCCAGTTCTCCTTCGTTGACAAAGTTCTTCCTAAGTCATAGAAGCATGAATGAAGCTGAGAAGCTGTTGTCAAGGCTTTTGCAAGAACATAGAGTGAAACCAAGGAAAATTATGAGTATCTTTAGGAAACTGAGTGGTGGCAAATTAGGAAATATTACATTTGATGTGAAGAAGCTAGATAACCTCAAGCGTGATGATCGTGAGAAGAGAAGAAACACTGATATAGAACACACTATGGACTATATAGAGAAGTTGCAGGTTGACAAACCTGGATTTATATACAAGGCTCAAAGGGACTCTTCAAACACAGTGCTTAGTTTGTTCTGGACTGATTCAAGATCAAGGCTGGACTATTTGTTGTATGGTGATATAATATGTTTTGATACAACGTTCAGTACAAACAAGTACAATATGCCCTTTGCACCAATCATTGGAGTTAATGGCCATTCGAGAACAATAGTATTTGGTTGGGCCCTTTTACAGAATGAGAAGGCCGACACATTTAGATGGTTGTTTGAAACTTTTGTTGAAGTGATGGGTGGGAAAAAACCTAGGGTGGCACTCACTGACCAAGATGCAGCCATGAAGTTAGCAATTCCAAAAGTTTTCCCAGAAGCGTTCCACAGATTTTGTATTTGGCATGTCAAGAGGAAAGCAAGAGAAAACTTGAGTGTATACATGGCACTAAAAAAAGGAATGGAAGAAGCCACTAACGACTGTATCATGCAGTCCATTACTGTTGAGGAGTTTGAAAAGAGTTGGCATGAAATGGAATTGAAGTGGGAAAACAGGCAGTACTTTGTTCCAACTTATTTCCAAGGAGTTTTCTGCCCTTTCACATGGTCGACAAGCAGAAGTGAGAGCTTCAACTTAAATTTCATGGACTATGTTATCAGAAAAGATTCAATTGAAACTTTCATACGTCAATATGAATTATTCCAGGAGAATGTGATCCATATAGAGAACCAAGACCGGTTCATCTCAAATGAAAAGGTGCCTGTTATGTGGGGATATCAGCGAGTCGAACGACATGCAGCCGAAATATATACAAGAGCTATATACTGCAAGTTTCTCACTGAGTTGTTGAACTCAACGGCTTTTGGAGTAAAAGAGATTGAAAAGGATCAAACTTATGAAGTGAAGAGAAACTTCCCCTATGAGAACCCAGAGTTTGAGAGAGAATTATTTTCTGTGCGTGTGAATTGTGATAAAGAAGAATTTGTTTGCAATTGTGGAAAGTTTGAAAGGGATGGTATCTTATGCTGCCATATTCTGTGACTTTTTACTCAATTTGACTTGCTGAAAATTCCTGATCAATACATAGTTCCTAGATGGACTAGAGAATTCAGGGAGAAAGAATTGCGAAAACACAAGTTTGATGCACTTGGTGTGCATGCAGAAGACCAGTCACACAATGCTGTTTGGTATGCTATAGTTATGAATAGAGTTGGGGAGGTTTGCTCAGACATAAGCCATGATTCAGCATTGTGTGATGAGTTGATGGATGCAGTCCATGCTGTTCATAATAAATACCTTGTAAGCACGAAAAAAAGTTTGGACGGTGAAGAGCAGAAACAACAAGAAGGGCAAGATGATGGAGAAATGCCATTGAAAGATCCTGTTGTGATTAAAAATAAGTCTATGTGGAAAGGGAACAGGTTGAAGTCTCGTTCTGAAAGAGAAGGGCGGAGGAAAGCTGCTGAGAAAAGGAAGAAATCAATTTGAGGTTGGAAAGAATTAACTAAAAAACAGAATTGATGATACAAGCAGATCATTTTTCGATTAAATACTGAAGCTTAATTTATGGCTGTAAGAGTGGTGCACCCGAATATCTTAGTTAATTCCTGAATGGTCCTGTGTCATTCAGCTATCGAAGTTAAATCTACTCAATCTGCTGACCATTTAACCGTATGGTTTCAATTGCTTGCCGCGCTGCTACATATTGATGTTGCACTATGTTCTTAGCAGAAGTAGATTCTGCACTCTACAGTTCTTTATATTTGTATGAACGAGATGAAGTTTATTTGTGCTTTTGTCTCTTTTCTCAACTGCTGTCTACTAATGTGGTGTTAGATACGAAAGAGCTAGGTCTCACACAGGTATTCATTTGCATCAAAATAGAAGGTTATTTATCAAAATTGAAAATTCTTTGCTTGAAGATATAAAACAGAACGAAAACATGAAAAGTGTTGCTCGGACAACAGGAAGAACAGCCAAAATCAGTAAAAATGATATGTTAGTCGTAGTGGGGAAGAATGTTTGCCAGTTTACATGCCTAACTTACCATTTTAGCTTTACATACAGAGCAACAAATGATGTTGCTAATGTTTTTGTTTTTCAAATATATCTTTTTATAACTGATTTTGAACTTGGAGTTTTAAACATCACTGCCAATACCCAATCAATAGAGAGATTTCATCCAAAAGTTTAATATAAAACCCCGAAATGACAAGTATATGCAAACTGAAGCATGCTACTTGATGTTATTCTGGATTGGAGGTTGGGCTTTTCCTACAATTTATAAAATGAAAACAGAAAGATACATGGAGTTTGGAGTATACAATTACTAGTGTCTATTTTCTTGTATACCCGTTTATTTTGAATGAATATTGCATTGCATTAAGAAAAAAATGAGAACATAATAGAAAGAGTTGTTTATTTTTGAAAAAAATTGATCACTTTTTAAAAGAGTTCATCGTTTTAAAAAAACATCATATGCTTACAAAAAAAATTCAAATGAGGTACTTAGTGAGCTATATTCAACATTTTGACATAAAAATGAACGATGGTATGCATGTTGTGGTTTATTTTTTTCCTTTTGCATCAAAATAAAGTTTACTGAGATTAAGTAAATGTTGTTGAACAATATTTTTTTTCAGTGAACTTTGTTTCATTGTTAGTGAACTTGATTTTGAAGAAAAGAGTTTCATTGGCTTTGAAAAAAAGAATTGAATATCATTGAACTGAATTTGAATTCATTGAACCAATTTTGAATGTATTGAACTTTTTTTGATTTTTTCAGTGCAATTTATTTGATTTTTAGTGAACTAAATTTGAAATCAAGTTCACTATTTTATTGAAATATTGATTCACTGACAATTTATTGAATTTCAATTTGACTGTTAGTGAACTAAAATTTGAAATTAGTTCAGCCCATTTGAATATAGTTCCTAATATTAAAGAAAAATGTTAGTGAACTATATTTTAATTCACTAAACTATTATCAAATTTAGTGAACTAAAATTGAATTCGAATTTCAATAAACTACACTTGAATATTGGTGAACTATATTTGTATTCAATGCACTTTATTTTGAATGTTAGTGAATTAGAATTTTGTATTTAGTTCACTAAGTTTGAATATAGTTCACTAATGTTAAAGAAGTTGTTAGTGACCTAAATTTGAATTTGAATGTAGTGAACTAAATTTGAATTTGAATTTCGAAATAGTTCGCTAAATTTGAATTTGTATTGAAAAAACAATAAAATTATTTTTGAATGTAGTGAACTAAATTTGAATTCGAATTTTAATGAACTACACTTGAATATGAGTGAACTATATTTGTATTCAATGAACTATTTTAAAATTTAGTGAACTGATTTTGAATTTTTAGTTCACTACATTTGAATTTAGTTCACTAAGTTTGAATATAGTTTACTACCATTAAAAATTGTTAGTGAACTGTATTTTTGTTCACTAAGTTATTTTCAAATGTAGTGAACTAAATTGATTTCAAATTTCAATGAAGTGCACTTTAATATCGATGAACTATATTTGTATTAAATGAACTATTTTCAAATGTAGTGAACTGTTTTTGATTTTTTAGTGAACTTTATTTGACTGTTAGTGAACTGAAGTTTTGAATTTAGTTCAATAAGTTTGGATATAGTTTACTACCATTAGAAATTGTTAGTGAACTATATTTTATTTCACTAAATTATTTTCGAATGTAGTGCACTAAATTTGAATTCGAATTTCAATGAACTACAATTGAATACCATCAAACTATATTTGTATTCAATGAACTATTTTCAAATGTAGTGAACTGTTCTTGAATTTTTAGTGAACTTTATTTGACTGTTAGTCAACTAAAATTTTGAATTTAGTTCATTAAGTTTGAATATATTTCACTAAGTTTAAAGAAAAAAATTAGTGAACTAAATTTGAATTCGAATGTAGTGAACTAAATTTAAATTTAAATTTCAAAATAGTTCACTAAATTTGAATTCGAATTTGAATGAACTACACTTGAATATGAATGAACTATATTTGTATTGAATGAACTATTTTCAAATGTAATGAGCTGATTTTGAATTTTTACTCAACTTTAGTTGACTGTTAGTGAACTAAAATTTTGAATTTAGTTCACTAAATTTGAATATAGTTAGTTCACTAAGATTACAAGAAAATGTGAGTGAATTATATTTTAATTCACTACATTATTTCGGTGAACTATAATTTTATTCAATGAAATATTTTCAAAAAATGTAGTGAACTGTTTTTGAATTTTTAGTGGACATTATTTGACTGTTAGCGAAGTAAAATTTTGAATTTAGTTCACTAAGTTTGAATATAGTTCACTAAGATTAAAGAAAAAAAATGTTAGTGAACTAAATTTGAATTTGAATGTAGTGAACTGAATTTGAATTTGAATTTCAAAATAGTTCACTATTTTTGAATTTGTATTGAAAAAATAGTAAACTTATTTTCAAATGAAGACACTTTGAAATATGAGTGAACTATATTTGTATTGAATGAACTATTTTCAAATGTAGTGAACTGATTTTGAATTTAGTTCACTAAAATTTAGCGCTGGCATGGTTAACTGTAGCCCGGGGCAAACTTCTGACTTGTTGATTTCGAATTTCAATGAACTGCACTTGAATATCGGTGAACTATATTTGTATTAAATGAACTATTTTCAAATGTAGTGAACTGTTTTTGAATTTTTAGTGAACTTTATTTGACTGTTAGTGAACTAACATTTTGAATTTAGTTCACTAAGTTTGAATATAGTTCACTAAGCATAAAGAAAAATGTGAGTGAACTATATTTTAATTGACTACATTACTTCGATGAAATATAATTGTATTCAATGAACTATTTTCAAAAAATGTAGTGAATTGTTTTTGAATTTTTAGTGAACTTTATTTAACTGCTAGTGAACTAAAATTTTGAATTTAGTTCACTAAGTTTGAATATATTTCACTAAAATTAAAGAAAATGTTAGTGAACTAAATTTGAATTCGAATGTAGTGAACTACATATGGAGTTGAATTTCAAAATAGTTCACTAATTTTGAATTTGTATTGAATAAACAATAAAATTATTTTTAAATGTAGTAAACTAAAACTGATTTCGAATTTCAATGAACTAGACTTTAATATCAGTGAACTATATTTGTATTAAATGAACTATTTTCAAATGTAGTGAACTATTTTTGAATTTTTAGTGAACTTTATTTGACTGTTAGTTCACTAAAATTTTGTATTTAGTTCACTTAGTTTGAATATAGTTCATTAAGATTTAAAAAAATGTTAGTGAACTATATTTTAATTCACAAAATTATTTTCAAATGTAGTGAACTAAATTTGAATTTGAATTTGAAAATAGTTCACTAAATTTGAATTTTTATATAAAAAAACAAAAAAATTATTTTCGAATGTAGTGAACTAAATTTGAATTCGAATTTCAATGAACTACACTTGAATATGAATGAACTATATTTGTATTGAATGAACTATTTTCAAATGTAATGAACTGATTTTGAATTTTTAGTGAACTTTAGTTGACTGTTAGTGAACTAAAATTTTGAATTTAGTTCACTAAGTTTCAATACAGTTCACCTAGATTACAAGAAAAAATGTGAGTGAATTATATTTTAATCCACTACATTATTTCGGTGAACTATGATTTTATTCAATGAACTATTTTCAAAAAATGTAGTGAACTGTTTTTGAATTTTTAGTGAACTTTATTTGACTGTTAGTGAAGTAAAATTTTGAATTTATTTCACTAAGTTTGAATATAGTTCACTAAGATTAAAGAAAAAAAAGTTAGTGAACTAAATTTGAATTTGAATGTAGTGAACTAAATTTGAATTTGAATTTCAAAATAGTTCACTAATTTTGAATTTGTATTGAAAAGACAGTAAAATTATTTTGAAATGTAGTGAACTAAATTTCAATTCAAATTTCAATGAACTACACTTGAAATATGAGTGAACTATAATTGTATTCAATGAAATATATTCAAAAAAATGTAGTGTATTGTTTTTGAATTTTTAGTGAACTTTATTTGACTGTTAGTGAAATGAAATTTTGAATTTAGTTCACTAAGTTTGAATATAGTTCACTATATTTGAACTTAGTGAACTAAAAATGAAAATTTAGTTCACTAACATTCAGATTAAGTTTTGTAAAAACAACTATAACTTTGAAAAAAAGGTATAACTTTGAAACATGATAAAACTATAAAAAATCTAAAAAAAGACATTGACAACTTTTTATATTTGACATGACAAAAAGGTTTAAAACACATGGAAAGGAGAAAAAAACATAAAAAAATTCCAATTTTAGCAAAACGAACATTCGTTTTAGTATGCAGAATGATTGCAACGTAGATAGTATGTAGTTTGCGAAGAATATATAATATCATTTTCTACAAAAAAAAGATACACTTAGTGTGCACAATGATTGCAATCAGAAAAACTACATAGTTCGCGAAAAACAGTAGATATCGAAAAAAAGAATATACCAACAGAGATACTAGGTAGCTCGCGGTAACATAAGTTTAAACATCTAGTAATGTGAATGAACTACAAATATGATTACAGTTGGAAATGTTGCCTACATGAATATACATGTTTTTTTCTGATCAATTACACATACAGAAAACTGTTTGCAAAATGCATCTTCCGAAAGAGTCAATTTGGGATTGGCAGGTCTCCTTCTTCCAGCTTGTTCAAAGTGCTTTTGAATAACTTGGATGCAGAAATCATTCTGTACTTCAGAATGTTGGCCTGGGTATAAAGAGAATATAGACAGATTATAAGATAGAAGAACAAAACTTGAGAAAACAACTTAAAGTACTTCAGAAGTAGATCAAATGGCTGATTACAGCAGGCTGCAGAGAGAAAAATGGTAGATAATCACTTAACTAATCATATGATGATCCTGAAAAAAGAACTACTGGGAGGGCATTGACGAACACATAACAAAAGCATAAAACATTCTGGGTGAAGAGAATGATTCAAAGTAAACAAGCTGATACTTCACGCTGTGGATGCAAATGAACATAGACAAAAGTGGAAGTTTGTAAAAAAAGCAATAGATTGGAACTAGCATTTAGACTTGGCACATGCAAAAGAAGCCAGCAAACTATGCCACAATCAAAAAGATAGCGCATTTGTCCAGGTCCCAACACATTCTGACTATGTACATTGCTAGTAAGCTAAAAACATAGAGCGCACTCCGACTACCTCAAATACTTGGTTTTGGATTCAGTTTTGCACATTCAAAAAGAAAATAAACGCAAAAAGTTTTCAAGATATACCACACTGAAACTCTTCATAGCTTTGCCTTCAAAATTATCCATGTATAAAGGCAGATAGTGGCCTGAGTCATGCCTGTATAGTGAATACACAACACGTGAAAAAAATTGAGAGATGAGAATCAAATGTGATAACAGCAAGTAGGAGGAAAAAGGTAAAAAAGTATGGAAAAGTTTGTTGAATAAAATTGCAGTTGAAAAAATGGAATAAATATACAAACACAAAGAGGAAAAAATAACTTACATTAGACAGTTTGTTGGGTAAGGTTCTACAGGTTGAAGCTTGAAAGAGAATACATTCTTGAATGGCTTTTTACTCAGCTTGCAAAGCATGTTGTAGTTGGAAAGCTGATTATTATATGCATAAATAAAGTTAAAGACAATCAGAATTGGTAGAGCAGAATAAATATATATTTTTTGGTTGAAAACAAAGGATGTTATGTCTCAAAATTGTCTTACCAGGTTGTACACAAGTTCTTCTTGAGTAGTTCTCAGAATGGTGCCGTAGGGATCAAAAAAGTGAGACTTCTCAAAAAGAGAGTTGATTGAAAGAATAACGCAGTGGTTTGAATTTATAGTAGGGAAGTATAACTGTTCAACAAGAACAAAGCAGAAATTAGTATAAAAAAAGAAATAGAATATATCTTGGTTAACATTGAATAAGTTGCAAAAATATTTACCAAGTCTTGTTTCCAGAGGCTTTCTTCTGAATTAATCCAGTCAAACTCTCGTATGCACGTAACTGGATCAAATGACTCAGGGGGGACTAACAATTGTTGGGGAACGTAGCAGAAATTCAAAAATTTTCCTACGTATCACCAAGATCTATCTATGGAGAGACCAGCAACGAGTAGAAAGGAGAGTGCATCTGCATACCCTTGTAGATCGCTAAGCGGAAGCGTTCAAGTGAACGGGGTTGATGGAGTCGTACTCGTCGTGATTCAAATCACCGATGATCAAGTGCCGAACGCACGACACCTCCGCGTTCAACACACGTACAGCCCGGTGACGTCTCCCAAGCCTTGATCTAGCAAGGAGAGAGGGAGAGGTTGAGGAAGACTCCATCCAGCAGCAACACGACGGCGTGGTGGTGGTGGAGGAGCGTGGCAATCCTGCAGGGCTTCGCCAAGCACCGCGAGAGAGGAGGAGCACTTGGGAGAGGGAGGGCTGCGCCAGGGGCAAAGGTGAAGCTCCCATGCGCCTCCCCACTATATATAGGGGTGGAGGGGGCTGGTTTCTTGCCCTTCAAGTCCATTGGGGCGTTGGCAAAGGTGGGAGGAAAGAAATCCCATCATTTCCTTCCCCACCGATTGCTATCCCCCCTTTTTAGGGATCTTGATCTTATCCCTTTGGGATATGATTTTATTCCTTCTAAGGGGGGATCTTGGTGCGCCTTGAACAGGGGTGTGGGGCCTTGCCCCCACTACCCACGTTCATGTGGGTCCCCCCATGCAGGTGGGCCCCACTCCGGAACCTTCTAGAACCTTCCCGGTACAATACCGAAAAATCCCGAACATTTTCCGGTGGCCAAAATAGGACTTCCCATATATAAATCTTTACCTCCGGACCATTCCGAAACTCCTCGTGACGTCCGGGATCTCATCCGGGACTCCAAACAACATTCGGTAACCACATGCGAACTTCCTTTATAACCCTAGCGTCATCGAACCTTAAGTGTGTAGACCCTACGGGTTCGGGAGACATGTAGACATGACCGAGACGTTCTCCGGTCAATAACCAACAGCGGGATCTGGATACCCATGATGGCTCCCACATGTTCCACGATGATCTCATCGGATGAACCACGATGTCAAGGACTTAATCAATCCCGTATACAATTCCCTTTGTCTAGCGGTATTGTACTTGCCCGAGATTCGATCGTCGGCATCCTTATACCTTGTTCAATCTCGTTACCGGCAAGTCTCTTTACTCGTTCCGTAACACATCATCCCGTGATCAACTCCTTGGTCACATTTGCGCAAATGATGATGTCCTACCGAGTGGGCCCAGAGATACCTCTCCGCTTACACGGAGTGACAAATCCCAGTCTCGATTCGTGCTAACCCAACAGACACTTTCGAAGATACCTGTAATGCACCTTTATAGTCACCCAGTTACGTTGTGACGTTTGATACACCCAAAGCACTCCTACGGTATCCGAGAGTTACACGATCTCATGGTCTAAGGAAGAGATACTTGACATTGGAAAAGCTCTAGCAAACGAACTACACGATCTTAGTGCTAGGCTTAGGATTGGGTCTTGTCCATCACATCATTCTCCTAATGATGTGATCCCGTTATCAATGACATCCAATGTCCATAGCCAGGAAACCATGACTATCTGTTGATCACAACGAGCTAGTCAACTAGAGGCTCACTAGGGACATATTGTGGTCTATGTATTCACACGTGTATTACGATTTCCGGATAATACAGTTATAGCATGAATAAAAGACAATTATCATGAACAAGGAAATATAATAATACTTTTATTATTGCCTCTAGGGCATATTTCCAACAGTCTCCCACTTGCACTAGAGTCAATAATCTAGTTCACATCGATATGTGATTAACACTCAAGGTCACATCCCCATGTGACTTACACCCAAAGAGTTTACCAGAGTCAATAATCTAGTTCACATTTACCATGTGATTAACACTCGATGAGTTCTGGGTTTGATCATGTTATGCTTGTGAGAGAGGTTATAGTTAACGGGTCTGAACCTTTTAGATCCGTGTGTGCTTTACAAATCTCTATGTCATCTCCTAGATGTAGCTACCACGCTCTATTTGGAGCTATTCCAAATAATTGTTCTACTTGGAGCTATATTAAAAGTTGCTCCATTATATGTATCCGGTATCTCTACTCAGAGCTATCCGGATAGGTGTTAAGCTTGCATCGACATAACTCTTTACGTCGAACTCTTTATCACCTCCATAATCGAGAAAATTCCTTAGTCCACTAGTTACTAAGGATAACTTTGACCGCTGTCCTGTGATCCATTCTTGGATCACTCTTGTACCCCTTGACTGACTCATGGCAAGGCACACTACAGGTGCGGTACACAGTATAGCATACTGTAGAGAGCCTATGATAAAAGCATAGGGGACGACCTTCGTCCTTTCTCTCTATTCTGCCGTGGTCGAGATTTTAAGTCTTAACTTCATACCTTACATCTCAGGCAAGAATTCCTTCTTTGACTGATCCATCTTGAACACCTTCAAGATCATGTCAAGGTACGTGCTCATTTGAAAGTACTATTAAGCATTTTGATCTATCTTATAGATCTTGATGCTTATTGTTCAAGTAGCCTAATCCAGGTTTTCCATTGAAAAACAGTTTTCAAATAACCCTATATGCTTTCTAGAAAGTCTACATCATTTCTGATCATCAATATGTCAACAACATATACTCATCAGAAATTCTGTAGTGCTCCCACTCACTTCTTTGGAAATACAAGTTTCTCATAAACTTTGTATAAACCCAAAATCTTTGATCATCTTATCAAAGTGTACATTCCAACTCCGAGATGCTTACTCCAGTCCTTAGAAGGATCGCTGGAGCCAGCATACCTTTTAGCATCCTTAGGACCGACAAAAAAACTTTTGGATTGTATTACATACAACCTTTCCTTACGAAAACTGGTAAGGAAACTTGTTTTGACATCCATCTGCCAGATTTCATAAATGCAGCTAATGCTAACATGATTCCGACAGACTTCAAGCATCGCTACAGATGAGAAAATCTCATCGTAGTCAACTCCTTGAACTTGTGAAAAACTCTTCACCACAAGTCAAGCTTCATAGATGGTGACATTACCATCCACGTCCGTCTTCTTCTTAAAGATCCATTTATCTCAATGGCTTGCCGGTCATTGGGCAAGTCCACCAAAGTCCATGCTTTGTTCTGATACATGGATCCTATCTCGGATTTCATGGCTTCTAACCATTTGTCGGAATTTGGGCCCACCATCGCTTCTCCATAGCTTGTAGGTTCATTGTTGTCTAGCAACATGACTTCCAAGACAGGATTACGTACCACTCTGAAGTAGTACGCATCCTTGTCATCCTACGAGGTACGGTAGTGACTTGATCTGAAACTTCATGATCACTATCATAAGCTTCCACTTCAATTGGTGTAGGTGCCACAGGAACAACTTCCTGTGCCCTGATACACACTGGTTGAAGTGATGGTTCAATAACCTCATCAAGTCTCCACCATCCTCCCACTCAACTCTTTCGAGAGAAACCTTTCCTTGAGAAAGGACCCGATTCAAGAAACAATCCATATTGCTTTCGGATCTGAATTAGGAGGTATACCCAACTGTTTTGGGTGTCCTATGAAGATGCATTTTATCCGCTTTGGGTTCGAGCTTGTCAATTCTGAAACTTTTTCACATAAGCGTCGCAGCCCCAAACCTTTAAGAAACGACAACTTAGGTTTCTCTAAACCATAATTCATACGGTGTCATCTCAACGGAATTACGTGGTGCCCTATTTAAAGTGAATGTGGTTGTCTCTAATGCCTAACCCATGAACGATAGTGGTAATTCGATAATAGACATCATGGTACGCACCATATCCAATAGGGTGCAACTATGATGTTCGGACACACCATCACACTATGGTGTTCTAGGCGGTATTAATTGTGAAACAATTTCCACAATGTCTTTGTTGCGTGCCAAATCTCTTAACTCAGATACTCATCTCTATGATCATATCATAGACATTTTATCATCTTGTCACGATGATCTTCACTCTGAAATTACTTGAGCCATTCAATAATTCAGACTTGTGTTTCATCAAGTAAATATACTCAGTATCTACTCAAATCATCAGTGAAGTAAGAACATAATGATATTCACTGGATGCCTCAGCACTCACTGGACTGCACACATCAAAAATGTGTTGCTTCCAACAAGTTGCTATCTTGTTCCATTTTACTGAAACCGAGGCTTTTCAGTCATCTTGCCCATGTGGTATGATTTGCATGTCTCAAGTGATTCAAAATCAAGTGAGTTCCAACGGTCCATTTGCATGGAGTTTCTTCATGCATATACACCAATAGACATGGTTCGCATGTCTCAAACTTTTCAAAAATGAGTGAGCCCAAAGATCCATCAACATGGAGCTTCTTCATGCGTTTTACACCAATATGACTTACATGGCAGTGCCACAAGTAAGTGGTACTATCATTACTATCTTATATCTTTTGGCATGAAAATGTGTATCACTACGATCGAGATTCAATAAACCATTCAGGTTTAATACTAATCTTGATGGTAGAGGGAGCGTGCGATGTTTGATCACATCAAACTTGGAAACAATTCCAAAATATATCGTTAGCTCACCTTTAGCTAGTCTCCGTTTTTTTTCGTAGCTATTATTTCGAGTTACTAACACTTAGCAACCGAACCGGTATCTTATACCCTGGTGCTACTAGGAGTACTAGTAAAGTACACATTAACATAATGTATATCCAATACTTCTATCGACTTTGCCAGCCTTCTCATCTACCAAGTATCTAGGGTAATTCTGCTCCAGTGGTTGTCCCCCTTATTACAGAAGCACTTAGTCTCGGGTTTGGGTTCAACCTTGGGTTTCTTCACTAGAGCAGCAACTGATTTGCCGTTTCATGAAGTATCCTTTCTTGCCCTTGCCCTTCTTGAAACTAGTGGTTTCATCAACAATTGATGCTCCTTCTTGATTTCTACTTTCGCGGTGTCAAACATCGTGAATACCTCAAGGATCATCATATCTATCCCTGATATGTTATAGTTCATCACAAAGCTCTAGCAGCTTGGTGGCAATGACTTTGGAGAAACATCACTATCTCATATGGAAGATCAACTCCCACTCGATTCAAGTGATTGTTGCACTCAGACAATCTGAGCACAAGCTCAACGATTGAGCTTTCCTCCTTAGTCTGCAGGCTAACAAAATCGTCGGAGGTCTTATACCTCTTGACGTGGGCACGAGCCTGAAATCCCAATTTCAGCCCTCGAAACATCTCATATGTTCCGTGACATTTCGAAAAACATCTTTGGTGCCTCTACTTAAGCCATTTAACTGAACTATCACGTAGTTATCAAAACGTGTATGTCCGATGTTCACAACATCCACAGACGACGTTTGGGGTTCAGCACACTGAGCGGTGCATTAAGGACATAAGCTTTCTACTGTCCGCATAATCGCTACTGTCAACTTTCAACTATATTTTCTCTAGGAACATAACTAAACAGTAGAACTAAAGCGCGAGCTTACGACATAATTTGCAAAAGGTCTTTTGACTATGTTCAAGATAATTAAGTTCATCTTATGAACTCCCAGTTAGATAGACATCCCTCTGGTCATTCAAGTGATTACATGATCCGAGTCAACTAGGCCGTGTCCGATCATCACGTGAGACGGACTAGTCATCGTCGGTGAACATCTTCATGTTGATCGTATCTACTATACGACTCATGCTCGACCTTTCGGTCTCCGTGTTCCGAGGCCATGTCTGTACATGCTAGGCTCGTCAAGTTAACCCTAAGTGTTTTCGCTGTGTAAATCTGTCTTACACCCGTTGTATGTGAACGTAAGGATCCATCACACCCGATCATCACGTGGTGCTTAGAAACGACGAACTGTAGCAACGGTGCACAGTTAGGGGAGAACACTTCTTGAAATTTTTGTAAGGGATCATCTTATTTACTACCGTCGTCCTAAGTAAACAAGATGCATAAACATGATAAACATCACATGCAATCAAATAGTGACATGATATGGCCAATATCATTTTGCTCCTTTTGATCTCCATCTTCGGGGCTCCATGATCATCATCGTCACCGGCATGACACCATGATCATGATCTCCATCATCGTGTCTCCATGAAGTCGTCTCGCCAACTTATTACTTCTACTACTATGGCTACCGGTTAGCAATAAAGTAAAGTAATTACATGGCATTGTTCAATGACACGCAGGTCATACAATAAATTAAGACAACTCCTATGGCTCCTGCCGGTTTTCATACTCATCGACATGCAAGTCGTGAATCCTATTACAAGAACATGATCAATCTCATACAACACATATCATTCATCACATTCTTGTTGGCCATATCACATCACAAAGCATACCCTGCAAAAACAAGTTAGACGTCCTCTAATTGTTGTTGCATGTTTTACGTGGCTGCTATGGGTTTCTAGCAAGAACGTTTCTTACCTACGCAAAACCACAACGTGATATGCCAATTGCTATTTACCCTTCATAAGGACCCTTTTCATCGAATCCGTTCTGACTAAAGTGGGAGAGACTGGCACCCGCTAGCCACCTTATGCACCAAGTGCATGTCAATCGGTGGAACCTGTCTCACGTAAGAGTACGTGTAAGGTTGGTCCGGGCCGCTTCATCCCACAATACCGTCGAAACAAGATTGGACTAGTAACGGTAAGCATATTGAGCAACATCAACGCCCACAACTACTTTGTGTTCTACTCGTGCAAAGAATCTACGCAATAGACCTAGCTCATGATGCCACTGTTGGGGAACGTAGCAGAAATTCAAAAATTTTCCTACGTATCACCAAGATCTATCTATGGAGAGACCAGCAACAAGTAGAAAGGAGAGTGCATCTACATACCCTTGTAGATCGCTAAGCGGAAGCGTTCAAGTGAACGGGGTTGATGGAGTCGTACTCGTCGTGATTCAAATCACCGATGATCAAGTGCCGAACGCACGGCACCTCCGCGTTCAACACACGTACAGCCCGGTGACGTCTCCCAAGCCTTGATCCAGCAAGGAGAGAGGGAGAGGTTGAGGAAGACTCCATCCAGCAGCAGCACAACGGCGTGGTGGTGGTGGAGGAGCGTGGCAATCCTGCAGGGCTTCGCCAAGCACCGCGAGAGAGGAGGAGCACTTGGGAGAGGGAGGGCTGCGCCAGGGGCAAAGGTGAAGCTCCCATGCGCCTTCCCACTATATATAGGGGTGGAGGGGGCTGGTTTCTTGCCCTTCAAGTCCATTGGGGCATTGGCAAAGGTGGGAGGAAAGAAATCCCATCATTTCCTTCCCCACCGATTGCTATCCCCCCTTTTTAGGGATCTTGATCTTATCCCTTTGGGATATGATCTTATTCCTTCTAAGGGGGGATCTTGGTGCGCCTTGACCAGGGGTGTGGGGCCTTGCCCCCACTACCCACGTTCATGTGGGTCCCCCCATGCAGGTGGGCCCCACTCCGGAACCTTCTAGAACCTTCCCGGTACAATACCGAAAAATCCCGAACATTTTTCGGTGGCCAAAATAGGACTTCCCATATATAAATCTTTACCTCCGGACCATTCCGGAACTCCTCGTGACATCCGGGATCTCATCCGGGACTCCGAACAACATTCGGTAACCACAAGCAAACTTCCTTTATAACCCTAGCGTCATCGAACCTTAAGTGTGTAGACCCTACGGGTTCGGGAGACATGTAGACATGACCGAGACGTTCTCCGGTCAATAACCAACAGTGGGATCTGGATACCCATGATGGCTCCCACATGTTCCACGATGATCTCATCGGATGAACCACGATGTCAAGGACTTAATCAATCCCGTATACAATTCCCTTTGTCTAGCGGTATTGTACTTGCCCGAGATTCGATCGTCGGCATCCTTATACCTTGTTCAATCTCGTTACCGGCAAGTCTCTTTACTCGTTCCGTAACACATCATCCCGTGATCAACTCCTTGGTCACATTTGCGCAAATGATGATGTCCTACCGAGTGGGCCCAGAGATACCTCTCCGCTTACACGGAGTGACAAATCCCAGTCTCGATTCGTGCTAACCCAACAGACACTTTCGGAGATACCTGTAATGCACCTTTATAGTCACCCAGTTACGTTGTGACGTTTGATACACCCAAAGCACTCCTACGGTATCCGGGAGTTACACGATCTCATGGTCTAAGGAAGAGATACTTGACATTGGAAAAGCTCTAGCAAACGAACTACACGATCTTAGTGCTAGGCTTAGGATTGGGTCTTGTCCATCACATCATTCTCCTAATGATGTGATCCCGTTATCAACGACATCCAATGTCCATAGCCAGGAAACCATGACTATCTATTGATCACAACGAGCTAGTCAACTAGAGGCTCACTAGGGACATATTGTGGTCTATGTATTCACACGTGTATTACGATTTCCGGATAATACAGTTATAGCATGAATAAAAGACAATTATCATCAACAAGGAAATATAATAATACTTTTATTATTGTCTCTATGGCATATTTCCAACAACAATTTATCCTGTGAACAACAGTGTGCAAAATTAGGACAAATCTCAGTTGCAATATAAGTGAAAAAAGTAAAAAAAAGGTCAGAAGAAAAGCAAAAAAGGCAATTTAGACGAAAAACTCACAGTGAAGTATGAGGTGAAACAGTACTTCTTCACATAAGGCTTTGCTTGAGATGACATCTTTGATTCATAGTTAAGAACTTGAATAAATGAGTTCATGACTTCATCTCCGATCTCACCCCTCACTTTGAATGAATTAAAGTAATTCTCATAGCTTACAGGGAAACTCTCAATGTCAACAAAAAGAGTGCTGGACATAATAAAAGAAGTAGAACTATTGTCATATGGAGAAAAAATGGAACATAAAAAAATAGATTAACAAATAATAGAAATACAAATGCAACACTACGGTGGCAAAAAGAAAATTTGAAAACATCCTTTCTAGTCTAAAAAAATATGAACTACAAAATTATACTAAAAAGATTGTTAAAAGATGATGTTTCTTCACTAAGAGATTAGAGAAAATGTCTGCAATTATTTTTCTAGGGTAGATGTCTAGACTGAAGTTCAAAGAAATTAATGAATAAGTATTGATAAAATAACTAAAGGAATAAGAGAATTAACTATTCTTGGAAGGTAGGCTTCCTCAGATATTTGGTGAAAAAGATATCCATTTCTCGAGATATTTTGAGTTTCTTGGCTGGATCGGGAGATTGAAGTTTAGCTGCTCTTTTTTTCTATTCTTCTTTTCAATTGTATTAGGTCATGTGCTAGGTCCAACTTCTGCGTTATTCATTGTAGAACAGCCTGCATATCGCAGATAAAAAAATTCGACACTAAAATAATGGAATGTCGCCCAAATTCATATTAAAAGAAAATGAAAAACACAAAAAATACAAAAACATAATAAGCAACAATTATAACCTTCATGGGCAGCAAAGTGCATGTTCATTGGAATTCCTACATTACCATCACAGTGAGAGGCTGATATATCTTCATTAGTCACAGTAGCAGGAGTGATAGGAGAATCATCCCCAATAAGGATTGGAGTCCCCTGGAATCAATTGACTCTTTCATTTCCAGAGGCGGAACTAATGAGTATAAAACTTCTTTTAGCATTAACTCCAGTGGAAAATTTGATATCAAGTGCTTCAGTTGATAGGGAAACTTCTTCTTGCTGAGAAAGGAAGTTGAATTGTTGTTGTAAGTTCAATCAAACTTAGGATTACGAAAAAAAAAGAAAGACTTCAATCAGACCTTAGGTTGTAAAGTAGTTGCTTGCTCAACAGAGTTGGTATTCGGAGGTGTAGCATGAACAGGAAAAAATGGTGTTTTATACACCGAATTCAGGACAGAAATGTTCTGGACAGAATAAAATGGAAAGATTTCAGAAAACCAGTGAACTAGCCAAAAGGACAATAAGCTACATGGAATATCCATTCCGAAAAAGAAAGGTTGTACATTAGTTCAATTGCATAATGCAGTATTGTAACTGCTGCTCATTATCAGTCATAAAAAAACAGTGAAATGGTATTATCAAAATACCAAAAAAGTGGTAGTAAAAAAGCTGCAATCAATACTACACCACTTATCCAGTTAATCTATAAATATATAGTCCTGCCACATTCAAATTGGCCATTTACAAAAACAGCCGGTGTTAATGGAATGAATACGAAATGATTAGCACCAGCACTACTTGACTGAATATTCATAGCACACAATATGTTAAAGCACCAGTCCAAAATTATTAAGCTCTAAAAAATTATTAAGTGCAAAAAGGAAACAGACAGAATACGTCCTGAAAATTGAAAAACATGACATAAACAAGAAATAGCTCACAAAAAAAAATGAGCAATACAAAAAGAAAATACCTCAAAATTTGGTCCAATTGGCTCTGGCTTAACGACATCATTGGAGGGACCCTGATTACAAAAAAATGTTTTTAAACAGGACACTTGTTTCAAGAGAACACTTACTCCCTCCGTTCGGAATTACTTGTCTCAAAAATGGATGTATCTAGAACTAAAATACGTCTACATACATCAATTTTTGCGACAAGTAATTCCGAACGGAGGGAGTACATGTGAACTGAAAACAGTCACAACACAAAATAATACCTCTGATTTTAGATGTGGCTCTGGTTTCGCTTTTACGTCTGGTCCAGCTTGTGCATTGCGACTTGGACCTTCTGAAATGATATGACGACTTTTTGAATCAATTGGCTGGTTCTGATTGCGAGCTTCAGGAACACTATTTGCATTGTTGACCTACAATTGACATTAGAAATAAATTTTTAGCTATAACAAGAAAAAAAAAGACAAGAAAGAAGAAACCAAATATAAAATAAAAGAATCTATTGATAAGAAATACCTCCACAAAAAGGATTGAGTTAAACACACCAATAGCATCAGGAGCATTGTCAATACGCGCCACATTGGCATATGGGGTGCGTGATATGTCTCGCAGCTGCAAAATGGAGTTGAACAAATGATGACAAATAAAATAATAGAACTAAAGAGGTAAGTTAAAAAACAATACAGTATATGATGCTTACTGGTAAAACCCCTTAATTTTTCCTAGACTCATAATTCCTATCAACCAATTCAAGATAGTCGAAATCTTTAGTCTTAACATGAGATATCCGTGGGAGAGAATAATCCACAGTTGACTGATGATTCTTAATAACATCGAAATCAACAAAATCCAGATAAATGATCTGCCATTTAAAAGACAAAAAGGTCAGGAAATATAAAGTTGAGAGATAGGAAATAGTGCAAGTCAAGATTGAACTTACTCCCCAAATAGGAAGACATCCACCAATATATGAAGGCTTGTTCATTTCCTCAACACTGAGTCTGTTCATTATCATTTCAAAGTGACGCTCTGATTCCTCACGCATGAAATCCAGTGCCAATTTCCCAAAGTCAAGTGAAGGGATAGCAGAAACATCTCTTAGAGAGTACAAGAACTTGTTGTTGGCAAAGCAGTATGACACAGGGCACAAAAAAGATGATAGGAAATAAAATGTGAAGCTCCTAATAAAACCATCTTCTGTCTGGTCACTAAGCATCACCTCCTCTATCTTGTTGATTGGCATTTTGTTCCGATGATCAAGATACTTGTTCCTTAACTGTATAACCTCTGCCTTCACTTGGGGATCGTCACTAGTGCATACAAAAGGCTTGGTGCCGCCAGGGAAATCGAAAATTTTGTTGACCATTTCTTTAGTAATCTTGATAACTTTATTCTTATGCTTGAAACAGGGCTCTTTAGTTCCAAACGTATGCTGATCTATCCATTCAAGCAGATTCATAGGTATTTTAAGTTTCCTTGGCATATGAAGCAGAGTTTCCATTTTGTATTTTCTGACATGGCCTAACTGAATATCACTAAATTTCTCCACAGTTTTTGCCCAACGCTTGAAAGACAGTCTGGTAATGTAAGTAGGCTTGCATAATTTCCTAGGGAACACCCTCGCTACGAACAGAAAATAACAACAACTAATAAGACGATGCAAAAACTATAGAATAAATAAATAAAGATGGAATATGAAAAAAGCATAGCCTTATATCACAAGAAAACACTAGAGGACCAGCAAGACAAGTAGCTGCTACAGAGAAGGAAAGATATGTGATCTATATTGAACTATACCAAGTTTGAAAGGGACAAAACTGAAAGGAGAAAAACTAACATACCACCTGATTCATTGCGGAGACCTTGTGGAGGATATTCAGTTGGTTCCTCCCCTTGTAGTTCCTCCACTTGGGCAACTCCACCTCCTTCTTGTGCTGCAAATATGGATTTAACAACAATTATTAACAAAAAATGAGCACAACTTAAGAATCTATAAAAATTGCAGATAATATAGAAAAACCATAACAAACTAAGTGGATTGGACAAAGAAACCATAGCAATACTAAGAGGAAAATTTCTGCAATTTCAAGTTCTAGTTGAAAAAACAAAAAACATTAATGGTAAAATAAATCTACATGTGCCATAACTATAGCTCATTCTAACTTTAGGCCACTGTTGAGCGGGTATCTTAATATATATATATATATTTTGGCTATGATTGAATAACTAAGATGTGCTACATCACTAGTGCAGAACTGGGCAATAGCACCGGTTCGTAAGGCCTTTTAGTGCCTGTTCCATAACCGGCACTAAAGTGTGGTCACTAAAGCCCCCCCCCCCTTTAGTACCGGTTCAGCACGAACCGGTGCTAAAGGGCAACCACGTGGCACGAGCCAGCTCCGGGGGCCTGGAGCCCTTTAGTACCGGTTGGTAAGACCAACCGGTACTATAAGGTTTGGGGGGGGGGGGGGTTAGTTTTATGATTTCTTTTTCATTTAATTTTGTGTTTCCATTTTAATTCTTTTTCGTTTACTGGTATTTTACGATACTACACATTGTACACGTTATGCATATATATATATATATATATATATATATATATATAGAATTTCTAGTAGAACCAATCATGCATATATATATCATCAATGTCTCACAAACCATCATATTAATTAATTCACACATACACACATGTATAGCTATATACAATTTCTCCTACATATGCATTGCCTTCGGAGCCAATGGCATTATAGCCTAATTGGTGCCTTCGGAGCACGATGATAATTGGAAGTGGTTTTCATGGGGGTGGAAGCGGGTAATAGTATTCTCCCTTCGGATTTATAACCCGGTCGAGCAAAAATCCCGCTATTTCCTCTTGAAGTGCTTCTACGCGCTCCATTTCTAGGAGCTTCGCCCGCACCTCTCTGAACTGTTAAGAAGGAGATCAATATGCATGTGTATTAGTTGTGTGACTAGATATCGATAATGGTGTAAAATTGTGAATAGTGTTTTGACAAGCGTACCCATTCCTGTCTTTGAGATCTGCTTCTTTCGGACGCCATCATGCGAATGTTCTCGCAAACGCAGAATGCACACAGATCAGTCCCCTGCGCCTGCTTCAGGGCCTTTACGAGAATGGAATTTGATCAGATAATAATTAATCAAGCATGATAATTAAAGAGATGGCAGCTAGCTAGCTAGCTAGTACTACTTAATTACTTACCTTGGGTCTTCCCCATTTAAGCTTTTCTTTCCATTCGCCGTCCGTGACCCTGATGAACCTTGCCCAAGCCCTGCCCGCCGAAAAAGAAAATGAATAAAGGGGTTATTAAATAGTTCATATCATGAAATGACGAACTAAATAGGCCGAGATATATAGTTAATAATGATTGAAATTACCTGTTGACTATCCCAAACAAGATGTTATAGTCAATTTTTTCTTTGAGTAGTGAGTCCAGTATTTCAACTGTTCCGGCGTCAACTTTAATGACACACAAGACCCAGTGATATCTGCATGCACACACGTTTGCATGTCTTAATTAAGCGGGCATATGTAAGCAAAAATATGTAGCTAGCTAGTAGGCAAAAACAGAGAATTTGTAGTACAAGACAGTGTGACTCACTGGAAGTTGTAAGGAAGTAGTATATCTTCATTGTATTTGAGGCGCTTCAAGAACTCTAGCATGCTGTCCTCTACGGCCTTTCGATGACGTTCATCTAATTTCCATGTGTATTCATTAACGGTGTTTGGGTCAACGAACCCAATGCCATAGCGTCCACCTTTTCTCATTTCATACATCTTCATCCTGCATATAATACCACAGAAAAGAATATAGTGAGGATAATTACAGGTAATGATTGATCAAAAGGATCACTACAGCTATCTTGAGACTTAAATTACAGAAAGAAATCACTTACAGACAATAGCAACTGACGATAGATTTGTCGAGTGCGTCTTGATTGTATAACTGAAACAGTTCAGAATACTCAACGGACACAGCTTTCTCATGGTAGTAATGATCCTCCTTGACATTCACCATGAGGGATAATTGATCGGAAATCTTGGTAATGTCCATGTACCATTGATGCAATTCATACATTCTCGTTGGGAGGTTCTTGACCTTGTCTGGCTCGACCAAAGGTTGGCCCCAGACATATTTCCGTTTTATTTCATCCTCTCTAAGCACAGGCATGGGCTCGATCTCGTGGAGTTGTCCAACAGTGATTTTGAGAACTTCAGCCTGCATTATATGCTCCTCCGTTATTACCACATTGCCCACCTCAGGAATGTAAACTGTTTTCCCACAATAATATTGGGCGCGCGTACTGTCACGTGTTGTTGGCACAACAAGCGAGGGGATCGATTGCGCCGCCTGTTCTCCCAGATGGGGAATGGTTTTCCCGCATTTTTTGACAGCTGCTTCTTGTTTGCTCGATCCCGAGCTCGCCTCCTTAAGTACACGTGCTCGATTTAACTTCCTGATGTGGCGCTCATAGTCTGTGTCAACAGGCTTGGGAGCTGGTGGTTGAGCCATACGAATGAAGTGGTCAATCGTTTCCTCAGGCACTTTCTCCCTTGGCGGCGTTGGCGATTTCGGTGCAAAATGGGCTTCCACCTCGAACTTCGATATGGCTGCGATTTCCTCCTCGGACCTGTCATAAGCCCTCTGCGGAAGAGGCGTGAGGCTTGGACCATATTTATATCGCTTGCCTCCGCCTGTACTTCCTGTACTACCTCGACTCGTACCGCTACGCACCATAGCTGCGGGGTGTCTCTTCTGTGATTGCTGAGGCGGCGGAGACGGCTGACGGGGCTGAGTTGGACGAGGAGGAGTGGCCGCCTGAAGCTGTGCCGGACTTGGAGGAGGAGTGGCCTGAGGTTGTGCCGGACTTGGAGGAGGAGTGGATGTCTGACGCTGTGGCGGACTTGGAGGAGGAGGAGTGGCCTGACACTTTGCCGGACTTGGAGGAGGAGTGGCCTGACACTTTGCCGGACTTGGTGGACTTGCAGGAGCGGGAGACTGTTGACTCGGTGGCGGACTTCGACGAGGAGTCGGCTGACGCGGTGTCGGTGGCCTTCGAATGTTGATGCAATCCTTTTTCCATAGGATGATACAATGTTTGGCGTCTCCGAGAAAGCGCTCGTCGTCACCTCCAGGATAGTCAAGCTCTAGCTTCGAATATGGGTCCACCACCTCATCAACCAAGACACGAGCATAGCCCGCTGGAATCGGGTTGCAATGGAAGGTTGCCTCGGGGGGATTTGTAAAAGCAACGAAAGTAACATTTTTTTAATGATTGAATTTTGATAACTAAAATTTCTAACATTTCTATATAACACTAATTATGCTAATCTAAATAATCTAAATAACACTAAAATTTCTAACATTTCTAACATTTCTATATAACACTAATTTCTAACATTTCTATATAACACTAATTTCTAACTGATTAAACACTAATTATATCCATCTAACATGTATTCATACATATATAATAGTGAAATAATAATAATCTAAATAATCTAAACTAATTAAACATACAAAATACGTGTGTGTGTACTAATTAAACACTAATTATCTAAACTAATTAAACATACAAAATAATAATCTAAATAATCTAAACTAATTAAAGACTAATTATCTAAATTAATTAAACATGCTTGTGTGTGTGTGTGTACGGGCTCGGGGAGGGCTCACAGCGGGCGACGGCGAGGCGACGGCGAGGCGATGGCGGGGACGGCGCGACGGGGACGGGGACGGCGCGACGGGGACGGGCCCGGGGCGGCGACGGAGACGAGGGTGGCGACGGGGACGGGGGCGGCGACGGGGACGAGGGCGGCGACGGAGACGAGCAGCGACGGAGACGATCGAGGGCGGCGGCGACGGCGACGGAGACGGAAATAGAGGAACGAACAGAGAGGGAAACTTAAATTTTTGTAGCCGTTGTATATATAGAAGGCACCTTTAGTACCGGTTGGAACCACCAACCGGTACTAAAGGCCTGTTTTGGTACCGGGTGGTGGCACAAACCGGTACTAAAGGCCCCCCTTTAGTACCGGTTTGTGCCACGACCCAGTACTAAAGGGGTGCGCTGGCGCAGGTGCGGTGCGACAAGTTTAGTCCCACCTCGCTAGCCGAGGAGCGACCGCACTGGTTTATAAACCCCCGTGCGGTCGCTCTCTCGAGCTCCTCTACAAAGCAGGCTTACTGGGCCTACATGTTGTTTGCAGCCCTGTGGGCCCACTTGGCCTTTGCGGGCCTGCATCCTGGCCCAACGACAGGTTGGGTTTCTAGTCGTATGCAGGCCGCTCTGGCCTAGTAGGCGGGCTTATTTTTATTTTATTTTTTGCTTTATTTATTTTTGTGTTGTTTTTTTGTGTATTTAGAGTTTCTTTGTGAACATTTTCGTTTTAGGTACAAAAAATTACAAACTTTTTGTTAGGGCTTTTTTTTATTATTTTTTTTGCTTTATTTATTTTTGTGTTTTTTTTTGTGTATTTAGAGTTTCTTTGTGAACATTTTTGTTTTAGGTACAAAAAATTACAAACTTTCTGTTAGTGCCCGTAGTTTTCAAATTTGAATAATTTAAATTTTGAATTATTTAAAATTAGTGTGAATCACTAGTTTGTGAATAACTTAACTTTAAAAATCAGTAAAGGCATGAAAGAATTTGTTTGCACATAAAATTTCTTCGCGTTTCAAATGCCAAAACACATAACTACCCTAACTATTACAGAGATTCCCCTCTCGGTGCGAAACACAGAAGAAAGTGATGATAGCTAGTGAAGCCGATCACATCCCAGATCTTTGGGTGTGAAACTTTTTCTTCACGTGTGTCCCTTTGCGCCGTAACCATGGAAAAATCTTCATCATTTAACGGGATGCTCGGGTCAATATTCACTGTGAATGGAGCAATTTCATCAAACTTTTCATAATCTTCTGACTTGTCTGTCTTGTCATCCACTCCCACGATGTTTCTCTTCCCAGAAAGAACTATGTGCCGCTTTGGCTCATCGTACGATGCATTCGCTTCCTTATCTTTTCTTTTTCTTGGCTTGGTAGACATGTCCTTCACATAGAAAACCTGTGCCACATCATTGGCTAGGACGAATGGTTCATTTGCATACGCAAGATTGTTGAGATCCACTGTTGTCATTCCGTACTGCGGGTCTTCCGTTATCCCGCCTCGTGTCATATTGACCCATTTGCACCGAAACAAAGGGACCTTTAAACCACGTCGATAGTCAAGTTCCCATATGTCCTGTATATAACCATAATATGTTTCCTTTCCCGTCTTGGTTTCTGCATCAAAGCGGATACCACTAATTTGGTTGGTGCTCTTCTTATCTTGGGCGATCGTGTAAAATGTATTACCATTTATCTCATACCCTTTGAAAGTCATTATATTCGAAGATGGTAACTGGGACAGCAAGTACATGTCATCTTCAATAGAGGTGTCATGCATGGCACGTGTCTGCAACCAGCTGGCGAAACTCCTGGTTTGTTCACGTGTAATCCAGTCATCAGACCGCTCCGGGTGTTTGGAGCATAGCAAATTCTTGTGTCATCCATATACGGAGCCACCAAGGCGGAATTCTGTAGAACTGTGTAGTGTGCTTCAGTGAGAGAATGTCCGTCCATACATATTATTTGTTCCCCTCCTAGCGTGCCTTTTCCATCCAGTCTGCCCTTATGCCGCGATTCAGGAACACCAATCGGCTTAAGGTCAGGAATAAAGTCAATACAAAACTCAATGACCTCCTCATTTTGATGGCCCTTGGAGATGCTTCCTTCTGGCCTAGCACGGTTATGAACATATTTCTTTAAGACTCCCATGAACCTCTCAAAGGGGAACATATTGTGTGGAAATACAGGACCCAAAACGTTAATCTCTTGGCACAGGTGAACTAGGACATGTGTCATGATGTTGAAGAAGGATGGTGGGAACACCAACTCGAAACTGACAAGACATTGCACCAAATCATTCTGTAACCTTGGTATGATTTCTGGATCGATTACCTTCTGAGAGATTGCATTGAGAAATGCACATAGCTTCACAATGGCTAATCGAACGTTTTCCGGTAGAAGCCCCCTCAATGCAACCGGAAGCAGTTGCGTCATAATCACGTGACAGTCATGAGACTTTAGGTTCTGGAACTTTTTCTCTGCCATGTTTATTATTCCCTTTATATTCGACGAGAAGCCAGACGGTACCTTAATACTAAGCAGGCATTCAAAGAAGATTTCCGTCTCTTCTTTGGTAAGAGTGTAGCTTGCATGACCCTGATGTATGCCGTCTTCTCCGTGCATACGTTGCTGGTCCTCCCGTGCCTCAGGTGTATCTTTTGTCTTCCCATACACGCCCAAGAAGCCAAGCAGGGTCACGCAAAGATTCTTCGTCACGTGCATCACATCGATTGCGGAGCGGACCTCTAGATCTTTCCAATATGGCAGGTCCCAAAATATAGATTTCTTCTTCCACATGGGTGCGCGTCCGTCAGCGTCCTTTGGAACAGGTTGTCCGCCAGGACCCTTTCCAAATATCACCTTCAAATCCTTGACCATATCATGTACATCAGCACCAGTACGGTGGCGAGGCTTCGTCCGGTGATCCGCCTCACCTTTGAAATGCTTGCCTTTCTTTCTTACGGGATGCCTGCTCGGAAGAAATCGACGATGTCCCAGGTACACATTCTTCTTACAACTATTCAAATATATACTGTCGGTATCATCCAAACAGTGTGTGCATCCGTGGTATCCCTTGTTTGTCTATCCTGAAAGGTTACTGAGAGCAGGCCAATCATTGATGGTCACGAACAGCAATGCCTTTAGGTCAAATTCTTCCTGTTTGTGCTCATCCCATGCACGTACACCTGTTCCATTCCACAGTTGTAAGAGTTCTTCAACTAATGGCCTTAGGTACACATCAATGTCGTTGTCGGGTTGTTTAGGGCCTTGGATGAGCACTGACATTATAATGAACTTCCGCTTTATGCACAACCAAGGAGGAAGGTTATACAAACATAGAGTCACAGGCCAGGTGCTATGGTTGCTGCTCTGCTCCCCAAAAGGATTAATGCCATCTGCGCTTAGACCAAACCATACGCTCCTTGCGTCATCTGCAAACTCCTTCCCGTACTTTCTTTCGATTTTTCTCCACTGCGACCCGTCAGCGGGTACTCTCAGCTTTCCGTATTTCTTACGGTCTTCTCTGTGCCATCGCATCGCCTTGGCATGCTCTTTGTTTTGGAACAAACGTTTCAACCATGGTATTATAGGAAAATACCACATCACCTTGGCAGGAATCTTCTTCCTGGGGCGCTCGCCCTCGACATCACCATGCTCATCGCGGCTGATCTTATAGCGCAATGCACCACATACCGGGCAAGCGTTCAAATCCTCGTACTCACCGCGGTAGAGGATGCAATCATTAGGGCATGCATGTATCTTCTGCGCCTCTAACCCTAGAGGGCAGACAGCCTTCTTTGCTTCGTACGTACTCTCGGGCAATTCGTTGTCCTTTGGAAGCATATCCTTTATCATTACCAGCAACTTTCCAAATCCCTTGTCAGATACACCATTCTCTGCCTTCCATTGCAGCAATTCCAGTGTGGTGCCCAGCTTTTTCTTGTCACCTACGCAATTCGGGTACAATAATTTTTTGTGATCCTCTAACATGCGCTGCAACTTCTTCTTCTCCAAATCACTTGCGTAGTTTTTCTTTGCATCGGCAATGGCCCGACCTAGATCATCAACGGGCTCATCTGATGCCTCTTTTTCAGCTTCTTCCCGCATTGCCGGCTCAGCTTCTTCCCGCATTACCGGCTCAGCTTCTTCCCCCATTGTTGTATCATCGTATTCAGGGAACCCTTGGCCAGGATAGCTGTCGTCGTCCTCTTCTTCTTCATTGTCTTCCATCATAACCCCTCTTTCTCCGTGCTTGGTCCAAACACTATAGTGGGGCATGAAACCGGACTCAAACAGGTGGACGTGAATGGTTCTTGACGTAGAGTAATTGCGACCATTCTTACAGCCAGCACATGGACAAGGCATAAAACCATCCGCCCGCTTGTTTGCCTCAGCCGCAAGCAGAAAAGTATGCACGCCCTCAACGAACTGGGGAGAGCATCGGTCATCGTACATTCATTGCCGGCTCATCTTCATTACACAACACCGAATAGACCAAATTAATACAAGTTCATACATAAAGTTCATACAACACTTAAATGCAACAAACAAATAACTCTCTAACTAAAGCATTTAAATGCGACAACAAATGCGATCAAGATCGCAACTAAGGCAACAATTGATCCAACAGCATAATGATACCAAGCCTCACTATCGATGGTTCTAATCTTTCTAATCTTCAAGCGCATTTTCTCCTTCTTGATCTTGTGATCATCGACGACATCGGCAACATGCAACTCCAATTCCATCTTCTCCCCCTCAATTCTTTTCAATTTTTCTTTCAAGTACTCGTTTTCTCTTTCAACTAAATTTAACCTCTCGACAATAGGGTCGGTTGGAATTTCCGGTTCACATACCTCCTAGATAAAAATATCTATGTCAACTTGATGGGCATAATTTGTCATAAACACGAAATGCAACAAATAGTTTTAAAAAAGAATATACCACATCCGAATCATAACAAGGACGAGGGCCGACGGGGACGGATATCAAAACCATGGCACTAATTATTATACGAGTAACTATATATCCAAATCACACAAACATCAATTTTTTATATAAAATTTCATGAACAAGAGGCTCACCACAAGGTGATGCCGGCGACGGGACGATGCGGGCGATCGACGGTGGTTACGACGGAGATTTAGAAGGCACTAAGTAAACCACACCTACATATGCAAACTAAGTGTTATTTTGACCTCAAATTGCATATAAATCAAATACTAGCACATATATATATTTCCTCCCAAATTACTAAACTCACAAATTAATAACTATATAAAGCATTGCAAGAGCTAATCTAGCAATGAGAGATGAAAGGACAAAGTTGCTAACCTTTGTGATCACTTGAATGGATGGGGGCCTTCAAATCTTGACAAATTTTGGGCAAAATGTGTGATGAGCTCGAGGGGAGAAGAGGAAGAACAGAGAGGAGAGGAGAGGGGAAAGGGGGAAGAACAGAGCGAGCTGGACGAAGGGTTTATATGCAGGAGGACCTATAGTACCGGTTCGTGGCACGAACCGGTACTAAAGGTGCTGGAGGGGGCCCAGACTGGCAACATCCTGCCACCACCCTCATTAGTACCGGTTTGTGGCACGAACCGGTCCTAAAAGTTAGCCACGAACCGGTACTAATGGGAGCGGCCCGGCTAGCCGTTGGAACCGACACTAATGTATACATTTGTGCCGGCTCTAATACAAACCGGCACTAATGTGCTTCACGTTTGACCCTTTTTCTACTAGTGCATATAACTAATATAACCAGCAATGTGAGCTGAGTTGGAGTTTTCATATAGTGCAGCAATGCCACGTCCCGTGGCTTTTCTAAAAATGGTCAGATTTCGAAATGTTAAAACATATCCAGAAAAAACATTCTTGTTTTGATGTTTTCACTAGTTAGAATTCACACATCCTCACAAAAAAAAAATGCAAAAATGAAACAAATCAGACCACAAGAAAACATGGAACGGAAAAAAAACCATAACCTATTACGTGATTATATATATGACCGGCCTAAAAACAATGTCTTAAAAACTAACCTAATCAAAAACCTAATCAATGAAACTTAACAGATTTAGTTCCTCTAGGCAGCTCGAGCAGAATTAGGATGAGGTCGACGGACATTTGAGCAAAATAAATGCCCAAAAGAACAGTCTGGTTCGATTTTTTTTTGATAAACTCACAGAGAGGGCTCAGTGAGTTATGGAGTAAGTACATACCGCCGTGGTCATCACGGAGACCCCTTTCAACCACATGCTGAGTATCTTCGGCTTGCGCATCTTGAATACCATCTACTATTGCAAAAAAAGAAGTGCATTAAAAAATAGTGAGCATGATCTGTTGCAAAAAAAAGCATACTACTTCTGCTATTGGGAAGACCATCAAGAGTCTTAAAAAAATGCCAAAAGTCTCCATTCAACACCGGATCTAGCTAAACAAGCAAAGTAGAATAAACATTATTAATGCACCTGTACACATATATTATCTAGTTGTTTGTGGCTGCACCAGAAACATACAAGTCTTGATGTCATGACCAAGTTAGTAGGAATTATCCGCATATATAGTGGGCGTGATATGAAAGGCATCAGATTATCCCCCTAAAATCCTAAATGACAGTGTTGAATACAGTAGTACTACTATTAGTCTAATGGACAGGCGGTAGTAGGAACACGATGAACCCGAACATCAAAAGTTAAGTAGACACAGACAACTGAAGCAATTAGTAGCACTGCCCTGCTGGAAGAAAACAATGTAAGCTCGATCACTAAAACTTTTGTGAGCTTTCCTGATAACTTTGCCAGGAAAAATTGATGACATGGCAGAAAACATAAAATACAGCAAATACATAGTTATGCTAGGCACACACATGCAAACGCAAACTGTAACACTTGACCAAATCAAGGCCCCAATATGGTTTTCACTTGGTTGTAGAAAAATGCAACTGTTATTGAACCAATTTGGCTTACAAACTGACTGAATGGAAATTGCTGTATCCACCTACAAACAAAGAAAAAGAACTGCAGAAAAGCTATGCTCTACTACACCCACATACATATACATGAACAAAAATCACTAACCCTACCATCCCCACCGCGCCCCCTTTCAGTACTAAAACGACCGTGAGCACAACTTCCTACCAAACACATAGAACAATAACCCCCCTCCCCTCCCCCCCTCCCCCCTCACATAGGCAAACGCGAACGCAATCACTATTGAAGGAACCAACATGAAGAAAATTGGAAGGAGAGACAGCACGAACCATCTGAATCCATGGCGATATCTCGGCTAGGGTTCGATCCAAACCCTAGCGCCGGCCTCCACCTATGTCCCAATCGCGCACAAAGGAGACGAAGAAGAATCCGCCGCGGGGAATCGATCCAAACGAAGAAGAATCCGCCTCGCGGAATCAATCGAAACCAAGAAGCCGCGCCCTAAGAAGGAGCGGCGGCGGTGCGGGGAAGGAAGAGGAAACAGAAGGGAGGGGGAAAGATACGAAGATAAAGCACGGGACGGGGAAGCAGTCGGGTCACTCACGCGACACAAAACGGGCCAGGCCCAATAGGCGACGCAAAGGAGAGGGGGGTATGCGCTCGATTGCAAAAACAGCTAAATCGGGCGCTTAAGGCGCCAAATAGGAATTGGCCTGCTTTTCTGGGCTCAGACCGGCACACTTTTTTATCGGGCCTGGACCGTACGGGCCGGTCCTAAACGGGCCACGAGCGGGCCAGAAAGCCCGCTCGTGCCGTCCAGGCTGAGGCCTGATACATGTAGTACTCGCTGGACCGCTCCGGGTACCTGCTGGTGGACCAGTTCAGTGGGAGGTGCAGGAGAAGGAACTGCTCCTCGGAGCGGGCAACGTGCGGCTGGCCGGCGAAGTTGGCGTGCTGGAGGTCAGGGCAGTGGATGCAGACGTGGGAGAGGGCCGGCGGGTGGGCGAAGCAGATGGAGACCTCGATGGCGGGGCCTCTGCTCGTCTCGGCCTTGGCCGTGGTGGAGTTGGGGCGGTGGGCGAAGTAAACCCTCGTGTCGAGGAGGGTCCAGGCCGGGAGGCCATTGGAGGCGTCCAGCTCCGGTATGGCCGGAGGGTTCAAGCAGCAGGCGATTATGGAATTGGATGGGGCGTTCATTATTGTTCCCGGCGGATGTGAGGCCGAGTGGCGAACTCTATGGCCGTCCGTGGGAGGGGTACTGAACGGGATCGGGAACGACTGTAAGATCGCTGGAGGAAGCAGCAGACCGGCGCGGCAGGCGGCTGGGAGAAGGACTCTCCGCCTTGGGGATTTCTCTCTTTCTTCGGTTTTGATTCCTTTTTTTAGGCTCCTTTTCATACACGGCTGAGGAAACGAAAGCCGAAACCTTCGCTAAATCTCTCTTTGCCAAAGAGAGCAGCACCACCTAAGATCGGTCTGACCGGCTGTTTTCTTTTCTGATAATAAGTGCCACACGTATGACACACACACGAAACCATTCGGTCATTACGTTTTTTTACAACTAAACTAGTTAAATGCCCGTGCGGTGCTACGAGCAACCATGCAAAGTGTGTGCATTCGTTATTGTACTTTATTCACTACGTGCAATAATTCAAAGTCGGGACATATGTGTACATCTGTTATGTTATTTTGTACATATGTTTACTTTATATTTACCTCATAGCTATATATGCAAACATATTTCATTTGCTCCCACCCTCTTGGCTATTATGTGCACCCATCCTGTAAAAATGCCCCACGTACAGGTTGAGCATGGTTTCTAATAGCACTACGATTAACTGATGGTCATGTCTTTGTCTCCCTACCTCCCGTCCATCAACCACCCCTCATCAACAAATGGAAACTCCGACGACATTTAGCAAATGAAAACACTTGGCACGCAATGGAACGACGGCTAACTACATTTCTTGGGAAAACCATCCTTCACCAACAAATAATAAAAATAGGGCATCTCCAACGCTGACTCTCAAACCGTCCGCATCTTTCAGGACTGAGCGTTCCAGACGCATTTTACCATCAACGCGGTACCCCATCCGCCCACGAAGCGGTCCAGACATTCGACTTCCCGCAAACCGAAACCCAACCCGGGGGGCTTTGCGGGCGTCCGGACCGCCTTCACCTAAGCATCCGACACCCAGATCCAACCCAAAACCCTCTCCGGCAATATCTTTCCAAAGGACGTGCCGCTTCCCGTGCCGCATTCATGCCGGCCTGGAGTCGCAGCGGACTACATTGATGATGCGCGATGTGTCAGGATGGGAGGGCGCCACTGACCGAGACGACCAGACTGGCGCCACTTCAGTGTGTAAGTGTTATCTCGAGAAACCAACTCCGGCGGCTATGCTGCATTGAAGCAGGCTAACCACCTATTTTTCGGGCCGCAGCTCTTTGAGCACGGATCTGGCACCGTCCACATTGCACTCTCCACATATCCGCGCACCGCCCCCACTCCCCTCTTCCTCCACTCAACGATGATTGACAAATCCTGGGTCTTGGCACTGATTCGCCGATCATAGCTCCGCTACCCTCGCTCTCCGGGGCCCTCTTCCTCTATGGCGGTCGGTTCCTCGGAGAAGGAGGAGATCATAATTTCCTCTGGCGACGCAGAGGACCAGCCACAACAACAACAACCACGCCTACGTCCGCGGCGGCCATGGACTTGCACAAGCCGAGAGGATAATCCACGACCGCCAACGGGCCGCTGGGAAACATTGCCGCGACCCCGCGCCCTTCCGTCGCTAGATACCCAACTCCAACGACGGTGGCACCGACTGTCAGCCAGCCCAGTGGTGCGTACGAGGTCACCATCAATATAGGATAGTTTAGATAATTTTTTGATTTTATTTAGTTCACTGGACGAAATAACGTTCGGTTTTATGTAAAAATATCTAAATTTGAATAGTTTAGACATTCTATCAATTTTTTTTCTTTTCGTTAAATTTCGTTTGAAATGTGAATGGACAGTTGCGGCTAGCTTTGGATGACCGGCTCCCATATTAGTGTCCAGACATTTGTCCGGGCCGGTCCGCAGATAGATCCAGTGTCCATTTTAGGGGTCCATGTTGAAGTTGGAGATGCCCTTACTCTATTTTATAGTCTCACCCGTCACAAATCACGTGTCGATATTCCTTAACCTCCTGCACAAAACAAAATAGTAAAAAATGGTAAACAAATAAAAATGGTGCATTTCTTATCCAACCAAGAATGAACACAATTTATCGTGATTGTTCTTGTTCATTTGTAGCTGCCGTATCAAAAAGTGAGTCGTTACCTGGACAATTTCTTGCAATAACATGATGGTATTCTATTTATTTTCTAGGCACAGTAACGTGCAGTGATGGAGGAGGATTTGAAACATAAATACCCTTGTTTAGTTTGGTGATAGCCAAGAATCATGCCTCACCGCGCCCTCTCCTCGTCATTGCATAATTACACCGTCCTAGCTTGTTCCTTGAACGGCCATACGGCGCCCCGGGGACGCTAACTAAGCCAGAGCTGCAAGATGTGCGGGATTCACCGGGGGAGTGGCGAGCGTGATAGCTACAAGAGCCAAGAAACTCGATCATGGGTTTGATGGTAGTAGAATGAAGATTGACCAGGCGACTGTCATGGTAAATTATCTTGGGTTCTTAAGTAGGTAGGTACACATGGAAGACAGGAAAGGCCACGTGATTGATGGAATCAATCTCAGTCATTCCGTATGGAATGTGTGATTAATGCGAGATTATGAAAGGCGAAAACTTTGGTAATAAAGAAACAGAAATGGAAGGAGGTGAGAAACGGAAGGACAGATTTATTAGGTGCTACGGATGATTTTCACGGGCATGATTTGCAGCCAAAATTAGGGCAGTTTCCATGAACGATTTATTAGGTGCCAAAAATCAGAAAAATATCGGTGGGCGTGGAGTTACGAAGGGGGGGAGGTGCGGACGAAAATAATGACGTAAGAGGGGAAACGGAACCTTACAGTTCTTTTAGGTAGTAGAGATAGAGATTGCCATCTGAAAAAAAATAAACCCTCAAAAGTTTAAATTTATCATTCGAAGAAAAAATTGCTATGCTTGACAACTAAAGTTGTCATCCTCGCATCATTAAACTTGCCTAAAAATGTTCGGAGTTGCAATATGTTCGTGCCATAGGTGTGACGCTTATCAGGATCCTTTCTTTTTTCCTTTGCTTGTTGGTCTATGTATGAAATGAACCTGGTGGGCAAGGGCTTTTTTGTCGTCTTGGTGATCTTATTGCTTGGAGTAATTATTATCGCAAGAACTATATCTCGCCGAAATCACTAATTAAAAAAAAATACTCTTTTAAAGATTACTCCCATCTTTCCACATTCCTAAGTGGTGACAAGTGATGCATGTTCGCCACTTGCCGCAACATGTGAATTTTCACTCTTTTCTAGATTCTTTTTTCAAAACGTTTTATTTTGTAAAAAATGTGTCTAAATCTTGTACCATTTTCCCTACTGAATTCCTCGTGCTGAGATATTCAAAACTAGATCCCATGTTGATAGGTTTAGATAAACATTTTTCACGAAAAAAGGAAAAATGATTTTTTTTCCTTTTCGAAAAGACTCGACTGTGCCTCTCGCGGAAGCAAATCTGTGCAAAGAAGGCACAGTTCTGCCTCCTACAAAAGCAAATCCGTCTCTTCACGAGAAGTAAAATTGTGCCTCTCGCAAAAGAAAATTCGTGCCTCAACAAGAAGTAAATTTGCGCCTCTCGCAGGAAAAACTTTTCCTTTTTTCGTGCCACTCGCAGAAGCAAATTTATGCATCCATGAGAGGTAAATCTATGCCTCTCGTGGAAGGGTTTTCTTTTCCCTTTTCTGAGAGTCACAGCAAATCCGTGCCTCCACAAGAAATAATATGTGCCTCTCACGGAAGAAAAAAAAACGTGTATTTTCACGCAAATGTTTTTTTGTTCAAAACCTAAGGGAAACCGAGAAAAAACCGGCAAAAATTATCTGAAAAAAATAAAAGATCCGAAGAGAGCGCCCAACACGAGAGAAGTGGTGAGGGTTGGGAGCGCGCCAAGTGGCGTGCTCCCAATCCACCAAAAATGACCCTTATGGGGCTCCCAAGGAGTACTCGTTGATTACTTTCTCTCATATCTCGCTGTTGAAAGGAGCTCTCCCCTAAAGGATTCTCCTGTGCACTACAATATTAGGCCCAGCCATAGTCACGCATTCGTGTTTGCTCGCTCGCGACCGCTTTGCTAGTTCGCACCGTTTTTCTTTATTTGTTTGTGGTTTTCTTCGTATTTTTTCTTTTTCTCTTAATTATAATTTGATTTTCTTTTGTTTTTTTACCGGTTTCAATGGGGTTTTCATTATACTTTTTTTTGTTTCTTTCTCTTTTTCCTTTGTTTCTTGGATCGGTTTTCATTGTTTGCATTCTCTTGCCTTTGTTTTCGTCGATTTTATTTTTGTATTTGTTTCCTTTTGCTTTTGTTGGTTTTCATTGTGTTTCTTTGTTGATTTTCATTAGTTATGTTTTTATTCAACACATGCCTACTTTTTTTATTACACAATGTAGCATTTTTCTGTAAGTTTCTGTTGACACGCGTTGAACATTTTTTAAATACACAATGTACATTTTCTTGAAAATACAAGTTTTAAAGCACATTTTGAATACATGGTCAATATTTTTTCAAATACACTGTGAACAATATCTAATGGCAATAAAAGTTTTCACACACACAATGTACATTTTATGTCACATCAGGAATATTTTTATATACATGGTTAACATTTTTTAAATACAGAATTGAGTTTTTTAAATGTATGTTTTATGTCATGTTAAATACAAATAATTCAAAACTTAAATTTACGTAAAAGTTAGAAACCATGAATTTAAAAAATGTTAGCTTAGTATTAAAAAATAGCTTCATTTTATTAGAAAATTGCTTGTGATATCACGCGTTTGATCAAATTCACGTGACATATTAGAAAAATGTTTCGCAATTCAGGAAAATGTTTCGTACCATGAAAAAAATGTTCACGTGTTTTAAGAAAATATGTTCGTGGCGTTTTGAAAAAAAATGTTTATACAATGTAAAGTGTTAGCGTAGCTTAAAAGGTTGTATAGAAAAATGGTGGGCAACCGGCTGATCAGCCGCCTCGCCAGCCAACGATTCACCTCTATTAGGACGGTCGATAGTTTCTTAAAAAAAGGACGGTTGATCCTGTTTAGTTGACCATGCCATCACCATAATCACCAGTTGCCTATGTTTCCTGCGTCGGCTCTGAAATAGCCGCATAAATTGCAAAAGCAGCATCTTGCAGTCTCCTCGCATGCTCGTGCGTAGCTCCGGAAAGCACCACCAGCTGCAGCAGCAGCGCCGAAAAGCTTGCCGCGACCAGGCATGCTACAACGCAACATCCACGTGACTCCGTCCAGCAGTCACACCAGGTCAGCTCGTAGTTTGCAGCCGCGGCCGCCCACCTTGCAGTCTGCAGCACGACGGGGGTCGGAGATCCTGTGATGCTACACCGCAGCACTATCGTCCGCAGGCTGTGCTCCATTGCAGCACCAGCCACCGCGCAACATCACCGGAGTTGCAACGACATGACCGCCTCGTCACGGTCGCCATGGCAGCACGATGCCGCCACCGGGGATGCTACGTTGAAGCACTGTCATCCGTGGGTTATGCTCCATGCAGCACTGGGGCCGCGCAACATCATTAGAGTTGCAACAACATGGGCGCCCCATCGCGGGCGCCATCGCAACACGATGTCTTCACAGAGCTGGCGTCCATCGCAGCATCGATTGCCGCACACGATGCTCCATTGCAGCGCCGACAGTGATACGTCTCGAACGTATCTATATTTTTTATTGTTTCATGTTATCATACCATTCTTACATACTTTTGGGAATATTCTATATCATTTTTATTTGGACTAACCTATTAATGCAGTGACAAAAGGTTAGTTTCTGTTTTCTAGTGTTTATGGAAATATAAGTCAAAAATTCATGGAGCCGAAAATGGGTTGATTTTTTTGTGGGTTTTTTGTGAAATAAAAGACACTCATAGACAGAAGATGAAGGTCAGGGAAGTCGCGTGAGATTAATGACGGCAATTTTACCCATGGGTACGGGTATCCGTGGATACCATACCCGCATGGGCCGGGTATGTGCATCATTTTATACCTATGTGTAGTACTCATACCCTATCCGTTAGGTATAGCCTTGTACTCATAGATATACCAATATCCTACCCGTTTATATTAACATGTGAACTTTACATGTGATTTACAAGTGTACCTATGTTAAAGTTGTGTCTTGAGCTCGTAAATCTACGTTAAAGTTGTCACCAATTGTCATTTTGAATTGAGATAACTGTCATGTACTCATGTATCAGTTATTGAGTTGAGATCAATGTTTTTTGTCAAATATGTTGTAGATGAATGTAAAATTATGAATAACGTGTGTATTGTTTGATCTACCCGTTGGGCACCCAATGAGTATGGGTAACCGTTGGGTATGGGAACGGGTAAAATTTCATACCTATGAGTACAGGGTATGGATAGAATTTTATACTCATTGACTACACGGGTATGGGTATGATATTGCTCTACCCACCCCAAACACTACCCATTGCCATCCCTATGTGGGATATCCCTAAGGCCTATGGGGTAAGGGGTTGGTGCTCTACTTTGACCGCAAGAAAGATCTTGAAATAATAAAATAGGAGTTATGGATCTCCGATTATTAAAGAATCGGTGATCGACTTGAGAAAAGTACTACAGAAACAGAGAGAAAGTGAGAAGAGATTCAGTCTATGAGGGGTTCTCACCCCTCCAAGAGCCATGGTGAAAGAACATGCGGCGCCCCCATGGTTGATTTTGGTAATTGATGGCAATCTCTATGGACTAATGGTTGTCTTGACTTATATTTGAAGGATTTGTCTAGGAATTTCCTGAAGTCCATTTGTTGGTTTCAAGGAGTTTATATGTTGACCAATGTGCTATTCAATGAATTATCCAAAGAGTGGTCATGTAGAAGACATGATACAAGGTTGATCAAGACTAAGTCAAGAGTGAATCAAGTTGGTGAACACACAAAGCGTACAAGATGCACCGAGAGGGATCAAGTGATCCCATGGTATGTTAAGCATTGTCCACTACGCTTTGTGTACTAACCCATGATCTACGTGTAGTTCTATGTGGGGTTAGGTTTGTTTTCATGGGTTTGCATCAAGAGGAAGATCTCATACAACCCATGAAGGATGACATCAAGTGGTGATCGTCATCAAGATTGCGGTGTCCAAGTTCAAGTGGAGCATTACGAAGAGATCATCCTTGAAGCTTGCCGTCCAGTGTGGTGTCAATGGACTTGTGAAGATGTGCCAAGAGTGGCTCACCCATAGTGGAGTATGGGGGAGCAATCAACTAGTCTTCATCAATCCAACACAATCAAAAAAGATGATCCAACTTGAGGGAGTCAAGATCGTCATCATCTATCTCAAGTAGACGATGCGCAAGGCAAAGGTTTACCCTTGATAGGTTTTCTTTCGACGTGACCACGATGTGACTATTCATGTATGTGGACACTCACATAGTCGACTGTAAGAGCGCTATGTTGCATGGGGTGACCCACATGTCAGTAATAGCGATGGTTAACTGTCAACTCACTTGACCAACCGCAAACACAATTTAGGCTTTGGTGGGGAGTGAGCAAATTTGTTGGCTTGGAGAAAACTTTATAATTAGTGACCACTTGTCATGGGTGGTTATATATCGCAAAATAATAGCCATATAATACTAATGAACGTGTTACCATAAAATTGGCATGAAATACGATACAAATTTACATATTATTTTGAGAAACTTTCAGTCTATTCATCATTTGTTATTATAGCACAAAGGAAGTAACAAGAATTACAATCATGTCTTTCGTCAACTAGCGAAAAATACGAGAACCGGAGCGAGCCGAAGACGTCCACTGTCATCACTCCTCACTCATCGGAGCTGGACAAACCTTGCTGCAGTAGAATGTCGAAAAGTCGTTGTGCTACGGTGTCATGGGACTAGCGTACCAGAACAATAGTTAATATCGATCAAGAGAAACATAGACCAAAGGGTTTAAATTTACATTAACCGATCTATAGTCCGCTCTCCCTCTTTATCCCCCTCAACCAACGTACCTCCAAGATAAAGAAAAAAGGTGCCCCAGCATGCACCGACGACCAGTGGCGGAGCTTGCTCCGAAAAGCTGGGCGGGCTGGGTTGGCCTGGCAGCAAGGGATTGTTACTAGCAGGCTTGATGGGCTGGATAGTCTGGCTATAAATGTGAGGTGGAGGTTCAGAGATGGGCGGGCCATGGCCCATTCGGCCTTGCTTAAGCTCTGCCAGTGCCGACGACCAGACCCGGGAACCCAAGGACGCGCGTGGCGACGTGCACCACCGATCCGGCGGTGGAATGCGACGGCCGGCGGATCAGCACCAGGAGGAGTATGGAGACGACGGCGATGACGAGAACAACCAGAATCCCGCAATGTACGAAGATGCACCTGCTACACTGATGCGGTCCACTTCCGCAACTTCGTCTCCAGCGTCAGGGTGGTGGTCGGGGAGGCGCCGGATGACGAACCTTTCTATCCACGACCAGAAGCCGTGACGGCTGGGCTCCGCCATGGCCGCGTCGTCGCCGGCGGGGCCTTCTCCGGCGGGACTAGTGCTAGGAGCAGGCGGGTTCTCGATATCAACCATCGATCGATCGGGAATTCAGGATCGACCTACGTGTATGTACTAGCACTCTTTTTCCAGAAGGGACGTTCTAGCACCTGGTAACGCACTGCTTGGGTACAATTTAACAAGGACAGGCGATCTTGTAGTATCCGAGTCGGAGTAGAGTCGAAATGCAGCTCTTGTACGCGTCGGTCGACGTCTTTTCCGAAACATGCAGTACGTATAGTACTCTTATATACGTACGTACTGTACATACGTGTCGGTCAATTGAGGAAAACCGGGACCCTATGTTGAAAATGTAACATTTAAAGGACGTGCATGTAGCATTTGTACTATTTTCCTGAGAGGCGAAATATGTGTGTGTGTGTGTGTAAATTTTTTTTACAGTTCGTGAGAACATAAGAAAAGTGTGAATTATTGTTTATTTTTGAACGGGAAGTGCCAATTATACTTCCTGTTAGACTGTATAAATATGTAGCCTCTATACATGTCTTGTAATCTGTATTGTATATCTTTGTGTATCCCTTATATATACGAGACAGGCACACCCGTTAAGGGTGTCGTGCAATTTCCCAAACCCTAAGTTTAACATGGTATCAACGTTGGGTCTACGCGTCAGCAAGGCATTTTTTGCCACGCCATAGCTAGACTTTTTCCCACTAGTAAACCCAGATCGGTTCTATGTCTTCCGCAGCCGCCACCGCCGCGCCGGCCTCTGCCTCGTCGTTCATGTCTTTGCGTTCGTTGGTCTCGGTCTACTCCGGCCCGTCCTCCATGGCCGGGACGTCCTCGGATCAACCGCCGCCGCCCATTGCCTCCGCGCCTCCGTCCTTGGGCGTCGTTGCGCCGCCTCCCTACGGAGGCTCTACGACCGGCTACTTCGACACTCGTCCGCCGCTGATGGCCCCAGCGGCACCCCCGCCTCCCTATGGGGGCCCGGCGCCCGGCTACCCCAACACACCTCCGGCGCCGATGGCTTCTGCGGCGCCAACGCCGCCCTACCCGGCCGACGTCCCGACTGCCCCTCCCCTGCCTCCCTAGTCCCCACCGCTGCTGAGACGCCGCCCTTCCCTTGCCTCTCCACCTCCGTCGACGGAGGCGCAGACTTCGTCTCCACCAGATCCTCGGTCCCCGGTCTCGAGGCAAGCGATGGAGGGCTCCGCAGCGCCTAACTCCTCCCGCAGGACAAGACGCAAAATCGGAGCGAGCGCTGAGGAGCGCTGGCGGGAACGCGCTGCTCTAGTGGGTTGGGCGTGTTGCGAGCCTCACCGCGTGGCCAAGTACGACGTGCTCCAGAGTGGAATGGTCGATGCCCTCCCCACCTCGCCCATGACTGGCATTTCGTCATCCGCACTCTGTTCGATTCAGCTTTGTCCGACGCTGCGTGCGCCTTAACGCTGCCGCCTTAGCCACAGCCCCACGCCTCGCACCACGGCCGCCACAAGCCCATGCCTTGGCTGCTTTAGCTATTGTGCATAAGTGTGATCTAATAATCAGAAATGTTTTTACGTAATCAATTGCTCATGCAATTCTATAGGTTGTGGAGAAACTGCTCTTTTACACTGGTACAATTGTACTCTTAAGCTGGAACTTATTTGTAGTTTATTCACAATGAGTATAATATCTCTGTATAATGCCACACCAATAAGGCATATTTGATTAGTCTTGTTTGGTTGAACATTCTTACATGTAATTCTGGATGCTATAGCTAATTTGTGTTCTCATTTATGACAAGATGCATTGTTGTATATCTCAACAGCAGGTTTAGCTCTGACAGAAAAAGCAATGGGGCAGGTACAACATGAAGTTGGGTTCTAGTGTTTTAGCTATATTGCAGGTACATCTTCGTGAAGGAAATATGCCCTAGAGGCGATAATAAAGTTGTTATTTATATTTCCTTATATCATGATAAATGTTTATTATTCATGCTAGAATTGTATTAACCGGAAACTTAGTACATGTGTGAATACATAGACAAAACAAAGTGTCCCTAACTTGACTAGCTTGTCAATTAAGGATGGTTATGTTTCCTGACCACAGACATGTGTTGTCATTTGATGAACGGGATCACATCATTGATGTGATGGACAAGACCCATCCGTTAGCTTAGCATAATGATCGTTAAGTTTTATTGCTATTGCTTTCTTCATGACTTATACATGTTCCTCTGACTATGAGATTATGCAACGCTCGAATGCCGGTGGAACACCTTGTGTGCTATCAAACATCACAACGTAACTGGGTGATTATAAAGATGCTCTACAGGTGTCTCCGAAGGTGTTTGTTGGGTTGGCATGGATCGAGAATAGGATTCGTCACTCCGTGTATCGCAGAGGTATCTCTGGGCCCTCTCGGCGATGCTCGTCACTATAAGCCTTGCAAGCAATGTGACTAATGAGTTAGTTGCGGGATGAAGCATTACAGAACGAGTAAAGAGACTTGTCGGTAACAAGATTGAACTAGGTATGAAGATACCAACCATCGAATCTCGGACAAGTAACATACCGATGACAAAGGGAACAACGTACGTTGTTGTGCGGTTTGACCGATAAAGATCTTCGTATAATATGTAGGAGCCAATATGAGCATCCAGGTTCCGCTATTGGTTATTGATCGGAGATGTTTCTCGATCATGTCTACGTAGTTCTCCAACCCGTAGGGTCTGCACGTTTAACGTTCGATGATGATTTGTATTATCTGTTATGTGTTTTGGTGACTGAAGTTTGTTCGGAGTCCCGGATGAGATCAAGGACATGATGAGGAGTCTCAGAATGGTCGAGAGGTAAAGATTCATATATTGGAAGGTTATATTTGGACATCGGAATGGTTCCGAGTGATTCGGATATTTTTCCGGAGTACCGAGGGGTTACCGGAACCCCCGGGGAAGTGTTGGGCCAACATGGGCCTAAGGGAGAGAGAGGGAAGCCCGCCGGGGGGTGGCCGTGCGCCCCCCTCCTAGGGAGTTCGAATAGGACAAGGAGGAGGGGGCGGTGCCCCTCTTCCCTTTCCCTCTCCCTCTCCTTCCTATTCCCTTCGGTGGAAAAAGGTAAGGGGGGGGGGGGCGAATCCTACTTGGACTAGGAGTCCAAGTAGGACTCCCCCCATGGCGCACCCTTCCTGGCCGCCGGCATCTCTCCCCCCTTCTTTATATACGTGGGCAGGGGGCACCCCAAAAACACATCAATTGTTCTCTTTGCCGTGTGTGGTGCCCCCCTCCACAGTTTACTCCTTCGGTCATAGTGTCGTAGTGCTTAGGCAAAGCCCTGCACGGATCACATCATCAACACCATCACCATGCCGTCGTGCTGACGGAACTCTCCCTCGACCCTCTACTGGATCAAGAGTTCGAGGGACGTCATCGAGCTGAACGTGTGCTGAACACGAAGGTGTCGTACGTTCGGCACTTTGATCGGTTGGAACGTGAAGACGTTCGACTACATCAACCGCGTAAACTAACGCTTCCGCTTTCGGTCTACAAGGGTAAGTGGACACACTCTCCCCCTCTCGTTGCTATGCATCTCCTATATAGATCTTCCGTGAGCGTAGGAGATTTTTTGTAATTGCATGCTACGTTCCCCAATAGTGGCATCCGAGCCAGGTCTATGCGTAGATGATATGCACGAGTAGAACACAAAGAGTTGTGAGTGATAATAGTCATACTGCTTACCACCAACACTACAAAAAAAAGACACATCCGTGACATTTTGGGCCGAACGAAATTTTTTTTTGTCATACGTATGACACTTCTATGACGATAATTGTGACAAAACCCGGTATCATCATAAATGTGGTGGGCTCCTACTTCTATGACAAAAAATCATGACAGAAAATGGGCTTTTTCTCCTGGGCGGGCCGAGGACGCAGCTGCATGACATTCTTTGGGTCGTCCATGACGGAAAAAACCGTGGTAGAAGCGAGGGCGAGGAAAATTTCGGGGAGTTCCCGGTTACGGTGGGTGGTCGGGGGCCGAGCGATGCACGTTTCTCTCGTACACGTACGTGCGTGTGTGCGAGGCATTGGCTCTAACTGAACCCGAGCAAGTCATTGGGCTCTAACTGAACCCGAGCGATTGCACTGTAGGCTACGCGTTACTGAACCGAACGATCGATCGATGGCTATTAACTGAACCCGATCAAGCGATTCCTTCGCTATTGCCGCTAACTGAAGCCGATCGATTGGATGAACAGTGAGCGTTCCGGGGGGGGGGGGGGGGAGGGGGGTGGATGAACAGTGAGCGGTGGCGTTGCCTCTGGATGAACAGGACCCCCATGGTGTGGAGGGCTGGATGAACAGTAGACGGTGGAGGGGTGCCCGTGGAGGGGTGGTTGAACAGGACCCCGTGGTGTGGAGGGCTGGATGAACAATAGGCGGTGGAGGGGTGCCCATGGAGGGGTGGTTGAATAGGACCCCATGGTGTGGAGGGCTGGATGAACAGTAGATGGTGGGGGAGTGCCCGTGGAGGGGTGGTTGAACAGTAGCCGGTGGAGTAGCACGCGGTGGAGGCTGGATGAACAGGAGCCCATGGATGAACAGTCGCAGGTGGAGGCTGGAGGAGGTCGACGATGGATGAACAGTAGCCCGTGGAGGCTGGAGGAGGTCGACAGTGGAGATGAACAGTATCCCGCGGAGTCCCGTTTTGCGGTACGCCACACCCCTCCCGATGAACAGGACCCCCGTTTCGACCGTAGCGCTCCAACACAAGTCTGTTTCGTCCGTTTTACGGTACGCCACACCCCTCCCAATCAACAGGACCCCCATTTCGATCGTAGGAGGTCCGTTTCGTCCATTTTGCGGTACGCCACACCCCACCAGATCAATAGAACCCCCGTTTCGACCGTAGAAGGTCCGTTTCCTCCGTTTTGCGGTACGCCAGACCCCTCCCAATAAATAGGATCCCGTTTCGAACGTGGCCGGTCGAACAGGATCCCATAGCCTGTTCCGTCCAAGCCCTCCTGATGAATACGACCACGCATTTCGTTCCGACCCAGCCGGTTGGCTCCCCATGAACACGACGACGACGTTGTTTCTCCGTTCCGACCCAGTCAATGTACACGAGCCCTGGTCGTACGTATATATGTGCGAGTAGGCGTTCGAGACCCCGCTCGTATGTACACATACGTGGCCGTATTTTCTTTCTTGCGCACTGGCCGATGTATGTACGTGTACATGCTACGTGCGTGCCTCTACTACGACACGAGCGCGCCTCTACTACGACACGTGCGTGCCTCTACATCCACCAGTATGTACGTACACATTCGCGACCAGAATGACAATGCTACGTACGCTTTGACCAGGTGGGTTCCAACTGTCAGGCACTTCCTTGCGTGTGAAGATGTAGCTGGTGGGTCCCAGCAGTCAGGGGGGTGAATCGTTTTTTTTTGCCCGGACGCACTTCCTTGCGTGCGAAGGTGTAGCTGGTGGGTCCCAGCAGTCAGGGGGGAAACGTTTTTTCGCGAAATACGGTGGCCCGTCTAGTGGGTCCCTGCTGTCAGGTGGATGAATAATTATTTTGCACGTAATAAGGAGGCACTTCCTTGCGGCTGCCGTGGACCCAGATGTCAGCCTCTCCACGTACACTCCACGTCCGATGGAAGCCGTTCCTTGACCACGTTGACCACGCCGCGCCAAGAGCACCAGGATGGTGGACGATGGCGAGGCCTAGGAAGGGGACGACGCAGAGTCGGGGAAGACGCGGCAGTGGATGCCCGCGCGTAGAGGAGTACGAGGGTTCACTGGTTCGCTTCGGTGTGAGGCTGCCGTCGCCGCAGAATAACAACTAACAGGGGATGTGTGTGAGTAGAGGGATGGCCTGGCCAGCGGTGGGAGTAGTAGGGGGCGGTGAGGCCTCCACCACATCGCAGCCAGCCACGGGAGGCAGGAGCACGAGGCACGACCGGCGCTGGTTTGGGCGGCTGGAGCAAGAAGACCAGAGGTTGAAGAAGCACTACGACCGTTGGATGGACATCGTACGGTCACTGGAGCTAGAATCGTGCATATTGACTAAGTTGACAAAGCCCTCCGTCCCCGTCAACTTAGTAGGCCCACAAGTCAGCCTGCCACTATACTGGGTCCAAGCTAACAAGGGGAGTATTCATTTTTTGTGCGTAATAAGGAGGCACTTCCTTGCGTGCGAAGATATAACTGGTGGGTTCGAGCTGTCAGCGGCGGTAACGTTTTTTTCGCGAAATACAGAGGCCCTTTTGGTGGGTTCCTGATGTTAGGTGGAGGAATCATTATTTTGCACATAATAAGGAGGCATTTCCTTACGTGCGGCCGTGGACTCAGCTGTCGGCCTCTCCACGTACAGTCCACTTCAGATGCATGTCGGTCGTTGACACGTTGACCAGGCCACGCCGAGAGCACCAAGGCGGTGGACGACGGCGAGGCCTAGGAAGGGAATGACACGGAGGCAGGAAAGACTTGGCAGTTGTTTCCCACGCGGAGGGGAGGACGACTGTACAAGGGTTTAATGGTTCGTCTGCCGTCTCTGGAGAATAACAGCAGGTGTGGGTGAGTAGAGGGATGGCTAGGCCAGCGATGGGAGTACGGTGGGGCGGTGAGGCCTGCACGGCAGCACAGCCGGCCGCGGGGAGGAGGGAGCAGACAGTCCCGCCGGTGCTTGTTTGAACGGCTGGAGCAGGAAGAGCAGAGATTGAAGAAGCACGACGGCCGTTGGATGGACATCCAACAGTCACTGCTTGTGCGTCCACCTTTTGTTTAGGAAAGCCTCAAATCTGTGGAAAACAGCATACAACCCATCTACCATTATTTCTAATAATTTACAGCCCATTTGCTAATTCTTAAGGTTTTTTTGGAGCCCATATTCTTTTTGTTAGCATTACAGCCCATATTGTGGCCATGGTTAAAAAATTATACGAAATTCTGCATATTTCGGTGCAGTCCGAACTATTTTTAATCCCGAAATTTTGACTCACATTCAAACTGATTTTAAAAATAAATGTATATCAATATAAAATCCAACAAATTCTCCACGCATAAAAATTAATGTAATATAAAATCTCGAAATAAAAAAAAGATATTTGAAACTAATTGCCGGTTTGATGTGTTTTAAAAATGTACATCCCATTTCTCATTACTGATGAGCCATTTTTTCGGCCAGCCGAATGAAAGCTCTCCTCGTCTTGAAAGATTTGCAGCCCAACAGGCCTGACAAAGCGACTTACTTGGCAAGTCACAAAAAAACTGGGCTGTGGCCGTGGACCCAGCTGTCAACCTTATTTTGCATATTTCGGTGGAGTCCGAATTGTTGTAATCCCGAAATGATAAACATTTTTTAAGAACTTATTGGTTTGCCAAAAAAATCATTTTGTTTTTGTAAGCAAATAAGACGTGGGACAATTGAGTTGGTTTAAGGGAAAACCAGTGGTAAAAAAAATCAGCGCTGGGTGGGAAAAAACAACAAAAATAAGGATGTAAATATGAAAAGGGAATTTTATGTGTTTTCAATATAATGATACGTGTATATAAACTAGTAAAACTTTAGGTAGAGATTAGAAAACGGATGTAGGACATGCGTTTCAAGAGGAAAATAGAACTGGGCTGTGTGTTTGATTCAGTAAAAAAAAACTGGCTGCGGATGTTGTAAGACAAAGTATAACTAACGTTGGCGGGCCAGAGGCTAGTAGCTACCTGCTGGATCTTTGTGCCCCGTTGTCGTCATGGGCTGGGCCTGGCAAAAACAAAACCAACCCTGGGCAGTCTACAACCCAGTTGAAACTTGCTCGACCTGAAAAAATAATATACGTGCTCAATAAACAAGAGAATTTTGCAAGTACAGACTGATAACTGGGATGCAGCACGGATATTATTTTTTTATCGTGATAATAAGTGCATGCACTTGTTTCGAAAAAATTGGAGAACTGGGAATTCGAACGGTAGGTGCTTATGCTACACATCAAATAAAAATCAGGTGCCTGAAAATTCGTTTCGAAATAAATGATTCAGCTTTATATCCACGTCGACCCTCGGCATGATGGTTGGAAGCAAATGCAAGTTCATACCAACAGATCGTTAACAACAATACCAATTTGCGGACGACAAGGTAGTACAACTACCAATACCAAACTACTCCCTTCGTCCCATAATATAAGAACGTTTTTAACACTACACTAGTGTTAAAAACGTTCTTACATTATGGGACAGAGGGAGTAACTTATAATCTTTTTACTCCTGGCCCTAGTGTTCGTCTAGTAAAAAATCTTGCAGAGGACAACCTCCCGCTCCTTCTCTTGCTCCAGGTCCCCGAGGTGGTACTGGTGCATCACCCAATTGGTCCTCTGCTGGTCAAAATTCTTGTTGGTGTGCAGCACCAGAACCTTTTTTGCTGCCCGTCTGCCGGCCGTTGACCATCACCGGTAAGGTATTGCCGGTATTGTGCCACATCGCGTGCATGCCGCACTCCGATTGTATCTTGCGACGCGTCCACGTGCCCCTTTTGAACGCCCTGGAATTGCGCTGGAAGAAATGCTTCCTTAGGCCACTTAGTGTGATACCTGCAGTATTGTGGAATACATGTTTTAGTGTACGTAGTTGGCATTTTCATAACATCTTTGGCATGTTGTAGTCACTTGTTTCACTTTTTATTAACTGTCAAATTGTAATTGCTTCACCAGGTCTGGGTCTAAAAAGAAAAATAGAGCTATAAACAAAGGAATATGTTTGTGCAAGTAGACGACCGATCGGTGTCTTACCTGGAAGTTTCTGAGGTTGGGTGTAGCATATGTCGAGCTCGTTGTCGATGGTTGGTATGAACAAATCAATGAGAGACTGAAATCTCGTGCTGTCAGCACTCACTTTGGCCTCGAGGTGCTCAATCAGCTCCTGATCCGTGGGATCGAACTTGACGCCAGCCGGCAGCACCGGCCAATCCTTCTTCGACTTGCATCGGTAATTCCAGTTATATGGTACTTAATGTATGATCAATCGACTGTTTTAAGTGAATGATGAAAGATTTCGACAGATAAGTGGTACTCCAAATCTGATGTCCAGAATACCTGAACACGCCGCCGGGATTCTTGTGTCACCTCACGCGTAGCATGTTGTCACATCAATTAAATGTGTGGACATGATGTATAATTTAAGCGACGTATACTAGTACTGCTACTGTACTACTTACTAGTCGTATTTAGTGTCACAATTTATACATAGGTTTAACTAACAAGTATGCACTTGAAGCCTAACTGATATATATATATATATATATATATATATATATATATATATATATATATATACACATATACATATATATATATATACACACACACACAGCATCTCCATCATCATTATCAGTACATCCTATGCAGGTGAGTTAGGATGCACTTGATCCCAGGAAGGTATCTTCTATTCTTCAAACCTGATGAGTGCTTCAAACTAACAATAGTACATAATATCCAACAAAAGAGGGTTGTGCTATAGCAACAGAATACATGGCTCAGTCTAGATCTCAGCACGAATCAAGTTGTGCATATTTGCTGTTGGCATGAACCACATCGCCGCATGTCGGGTTTGCAAAAGCCATCCATTGGATGGAAGCTTGATGCCTTTCACACACTGAAGATTATCTGGCAACAAGCTGTGTCGACAAATCTCTGGATATGGTGATTCATGAAACCCATGGTATGATGTGTAAACACAGTCCTCCCTCGCGAATGGAAGTTGCATAGCACGGTAATCATCACCGGTGATATGATCGATGATTGGTTGGATGATTGGATAATTGAGCCCGAGGAACAAGGAGTGATTGCCGAGGCTGTAAACCCGCCTCCAGTTGAATACGCCTGGCCCAATGGAACTGGGATCTTTCTCGAACACGAAGCAGTCATAGCCATCAATGTCACGAACGCCCCACACATTGTACTGCATGTGGTTTGATGTAATGGTTTGGTCAATTTGGTACGTGCGAATGAGCATCAAATGACCGCCGTCAGCTGAACGAGCGATAAACCACCACCCATCGGCTGGTACGATTCCAGGTCCTGGAATCATGAAGGCCAGCGCATTTGCGTCTGCTGCAACAATTCAAATTGGAGACCAAAAGGACAAAAATGAACAATCATGTTCAGAGTATGTGTGGATTAAGATTATTATAATAGTGACACATATCATAGATAGAGAATTGCAATGCCGTGGTCATAATCATACCCCAAGTTAAAAAATAAGCCAATGGCTTTCATATTCTAGCAATATGTCATGGTTCAAACATCATGTAACAATGAGAGGAAAACAGCTATGACAGCGCCTACTCATATTCTACCATAGCACTTACTGCTACTGTTCTCATATCAACTCTAAGCAATAACATGTGTTGTTATAAAAATCTTATAAACGAGAGTAACATATAGCAATCATGATGTTATGCTCATAATATGTATTCTAACAATCATTAGATGCCAATTGTTCTCATATCAACTCTAACAATAACATGTGTGGTCATAAAAATCTAGGAAATAAGAGGAACATATAGCAATGATGTGGTTATAGACATGCTATGTATTCTAAATTTGTAACAAATGAACAGACAGCCGTATTCATAAGGTAAAGATGATATGAGATAGAACAATTACACGACGATAGATTCCACCAGTATAGGCAGCCAATCTGTGCGTCGACTGCGTAAACGATGCCATCGTGCACTATAGCATCAGGCAGAAATGTTGCCTCAACAGGATTGATGATGAGCCATAACCATGTATGGCGACCGGATTCCAGATAGACTAATCCCATGTTGAACAAGGCAATGAGCTTGTAATCCATGTAGTTTTCTGATGGTGTGGGCACTTCGTAGATTACAACTTTCTGCAAACAGAGGTCGAGCCAAAAGCTTGACGTGTCTCGTGCGTAGTAGGCAGGAGTGTTCGGCGGGCCGCAAGGCTCGATGGCGGCGGTATCCAACGATGGAAGGGTGATCTCTCGCTGGGTGTAGATATCCACGAGACGCCACAGACTACCGGAGTGGTGGATGAGGATGATCCAGTTGGCCTTCATGCCCGCCCAGTAGTGGCCGCGCATGAAGGACAGGTGGACGGGTAGTGGTAGCATGTCGAGGGGCACCATGGCAACCTCCGTAGGATCGTCAAGTCGGTGTCTAGGCCACCTGCGAGGATCGGGCATCAACAAGAAAGGTGTCTTGAAAAGAGCCGGTCGGTTGCAGACGAGTAGACGGTACAAAGACACCGAGCATGCGGCCAGATGGACGGTGCTGAGTAGGTCCATACGACTACAGATCTGCTCCAAGAGAACATCGGGGAGGGAATTCCAATTGTGGCTCTGCGTGTCAGTCGGTTCTGCCATTGGGGTTTTCGGTGCCTGTGAGCCAGCGTGGAAATGGATTCGGGCGGGCGAGCGAAGAAGCTTCTCCTTGTGTGGCCGAGAAGTGAGCGGGGGGATATGGTACGCGCGAGCTACCAAGGAAGATGGCGCGGGCGGGCGAGCAGTGAGCGGGGGTAAATGGTGTGCGGCCGACGATGGGGAAGAGAGGAAGAAGAAGAAGAGAGGAGGAAGAAGGAGAGAGGAGGAAGAAGAGTGGAAGACGGAGAAGAAAGTGCATTAAATCTCAATTCTACCAGTACTACTACCAGGATATACCGTCCTTCGGAGTGTAAATAGTTACACCGATGACATGTGGGTCTACCACAAGAGGGCCCATATCTCTACTCCTAATGGAGCAGTTGGTAGTCTCGCTTCCAGGTTTTTTATAGTCCCACCTCCCACGGTTTATTTTGGTACCTCTTCCCACCTCTGACTAAGACATCACAAACCGAAAAAACCTCCTCCTAAGGCCCGAACCCGCACCTATCCACATGCGACCCTCAAAATACGTACGAAGGTTAACCTGCGACAAAAAAAACCTACGACGGTTAACCAGCGACGAGTCCTGTTCTCGAGCGAGGCCTCCCTTCATGGCCGCCCTACATCCCTGCGCCGCCGCGCTTCAGTCGCTGCCCTCCATCCTCGCCGCCCTCCATCCTGGTCGAGGTCGCCGCCCCGCTTCACTCGCCATCCTCCATCCGCGTCGATCCTGGACAAGGTCGCCGCAGCCCTCCATCACTTCGCCGCCGCGCTGAACACCTCGACGATCCGGCGCGGGTCCTGGATCAGGTTGCCGCCGCCCTCCATCACTTCGCCTCCGCGCTGAACTCCTCGCCCTTGATCCAGGATTCGGCGCCGATCCTGGCCGAGGATAAGCGGACACGTCCAGGATCCGGCCAGAACACGTGCTCGATCCGAAAAATAGGTATACAAACCCATACATCCGTCGCATGTCATACATCTCAAATGCCATACAATCGCATCTCATACATCTCACAGCCCATAAATCCGTCGCATGTCATACAGCCATGGCAAGTGCTTTCACAGGGATGGATTCGCCTGCGAGATTGATTTCTGTTCCACATAGTATAGGTTTACAGATGGGAATTGGCAAATTTTTTTTACCAAGGGGTATCCTGCATCCAGCACTTGTATAAATATGGCAAAAAAGAAAACACAAACCATACAGGACCCTAGAGTATGTTTCCACTTGTGCTGAGTACACATTTTTACAGATGGCAATTGGCAAAAATAATTTACCAAGGGGTATCATGCATCCTGCACTTGTATAAATATGGCAAAAAAGAAAACACAAACTATACAGGACCCTAGAACAAAAACACTTGCAATATAAGATAGTACAGAGATGTAGAAGATGTAGATGAAAGTGCCATTGCAGTATTTATGTAGAATAAAATAGAATTGCGGTATATGCTAGCAACAGGTTACAGTATATATGTAGAACAATAACCCTTGCAGAATGTCAATGATATAGAACAAATTACCATCTTGGTGAAGATCATCAAATAACTACCATTTCTGTCTTCATGATTCTTGCAATTCAGTAGTTGCATATGGGGAATTCAAAAAGCACGGTTGGCGAACATCAACCTGAAGATGACGTAACTACAGGTATGATGCAGTCTACCATGTTTTCATTTAGTTGCAAGACCTGAATATATGACAGTATGCATAATGTCTCCCAGGTCTTACAAGCGGGAGAAGTGATGCAGAACACAATGCGAGCATCATACCCGTATCTGAAATTGTTGATAACGTCTACTCGACGGAATCAGGTATAATACTGTCCGGAGATTGGTTATAAATGTTGCTTCATGTCCATTTCTGAAAGTGGCAGAATGCATGATGTGTTGCAGTCCTTACGGGCGGGATAAATGTTGGAGAATACAATGCAAACTTCATACCCTTACATGCAGGTATAAGACTGTGTCAAGATTGCTGCTAATGTTTCGTGCATACCGTATATTTTGTTGATTGCTAAGATGTAGGGCGGGAACCTTCAAACGACGGGATTCCGTCGTATTCTGAGAATAATAAGGATGGTACGACTAAGCTACGAGATGATACTCAAGGTATTCACAGGCATGCTTATACAGCTTCCAAATCGACATCTCCTAGATGAGCTTAATGGGCTTTGTGGTTTTTACGCTTAACGTAATGCATATGACAAAACTTCCGAGCAGCATGCAACAGTAGCTTTATTTAATGAAGAAAATAAAAACGTTGGCGAAACAAGGGAGCAGTTCAACGCCCAGAGGCGTGAATCTTATCGGAAGAAAAAAGAGGATATGGTCAGGTTACAAGAGTATAATCAGCCATCCCTTTCAAAGACTGGTAAGTATTTAAGCGTGATTTTGCTGACTACTCTTGGTTTTTTCTGAATACCTATAGTATGCAAATTAATCCTTATAGTAACCTGACTTCATAGATGTTCCCCGTGTTGGTTTCATAGATGTTATAGTAACATGACTTCATAGACTTCATAGATGTTGCATCTTATCACATAATTTTTTTGTTCTCTAACTCTCATACCTATTGTAAAAATGGTAGACCATGGGGATCTTATCAACGCGTGGAGGCGGGCATCTTATCGCACTAAGAAGTCAGATAGTTTTATAAACCATCTAGACGAGGGGCCGATTGTTCACCGCCGTACTCTATGTGATACCACAAATGTTCAACAACCTTCATACGTGATCCCTGGTACTTATTTGGTAGATTTACAATGTCGTAAATTATATGTGCGTATTTGACAATCATACTATTTGTGATTATGTTTAACTTCTCTTTGCTTTCTGAACGCCCGTGGTGGATAACTATAGGAACTAATGTTGGGGCAGATCATATGTTGGGGCAGCTAATCAAACCCACGCGAGATGATAAGCACAGGAAAGTTGATCTCCGTCCCCTTTGTAATTCAAGTAAGATTAGTTTATGTTACATCCTAGCATTCGTGGTTCATCCATTTTAATAGTTACTAACCAAGCATGTCCTCCTAAAGCTACGGGAGCGTCTGATGTAATTGTAGATAAAAATATAAAAGGTAAAATGATTGTGCTTTTTCCATACTCGTTTGCTGTCATGTTGTTTTTACCTTTCGCTTTTGAGAGAAACCTAAGGAAGACATCAGTAGTTAACTTGAATGATAGCACAGAAAATACGCAAGTAACAGAAAAAGAATGCAAACGAGACCGTATAAAAGCTTTGAGGAGAGCTGCATATCGGCTGAGAAAAGATCGGAATCTCCAAGATGAACATGCACATGCCCTTATTTTATCTAGTAACCTCTAAAGGTTTTGACCATTATATTCAGTACCCGACTTCATTTCTTAATGATTAAGTTTTCCACATGTTTTCATCAATTTGTTTAACCAACCAACCCAACTAGCTCCAACTATACATTAGACTCGGGTGATGCGACAACATTTCATGATACAACTACTGTCACATCTGGTCTCATTAATGACATGGAGGTACAAGGTAATCGATTTGTGCATACTCCATCATCAATTGCTGTCATTGTTATGTTTTATTGTCTAATGTCCTGATCGACATCAGATATGGTCTTGAATAACACCCAAGAAACATTGCAAAAAACCGACGAAGAACTCAAGAGAGATCGTAGAAACGCCCTGCGGAGAGGTGCTTATAGGAGGAAAAAGGATAAGCTTATTCATGATGAAAACATACGTCCACTTTCGTTATCAGGTTAATCATGATCGATATTTTCACCATGACTTACATATCTTGTTTTGCTTCTCATAGCTAAATATTCTTATAGCCACCATCATGCTCGATGCGTACAGTTTAATGCTGCATATTAAAACCATTATGTTTTAAATAATATTGGTTCTAACTATAGACGTCTTAAATAATATTGGTTCTAACTATGTTTTCCACATGTTTTCATCAATTTGTTTAACCAGCCAACCTAACTAGCTCCAACTATACATCAGACTCGGTTGATGCGACAACATTTCATGCTACAGCTACTGTCACATCTAGTCTCATCAATGACATGGAGGTACAAGGTAATCAATTCGTGCGTACTCCATCATCAATTGTAGTTATTGTTATGCTTTATTGTCTAATGTCCTGATCGACATCAGATGTGGTCTTGAATAACACCCAAGAAACATTGCAAAAAACCGACGAAGAACTCAAGAGAGATCGTAGAAACGCCCTGCGGAGAGCTGCTTATAGGAGGAAAAAGGATAAGCTTATTCATGATGAAAACATAGGTCCACTTTCGTTATCAGGTAAAACATGATCTATATTTTCACCATGACTTACATATCTTGTTTTGCTGCTCATAGCTAAATATTCTTATAGCCACCATCATGCTCGATGCGTACAGTTTAATGCTGCATATTAAAACCATTATGTTTTAAATAATATTGGTTCTAACTATAGACGTCTTAAATAATATTGGTTCTAACTATGTTTTAAAATCATTATGAAACCAGCCAACCCTAATAGCTCCAGCTATATAGAATTCGATGGTGACGCAGCAACATTTCCCCATTCAACTTTAGACGCGTCTGTTGTCACTCATGACAATGATCTAGCTAGGAGGCAACGTGATAATGAGCGGAAAAGAAATTTAACAAACGCGCAAAGGGAGCAAATAAACGCACAAAGGCGTGCAGAATATCAGCGGAATAAGGACAAGGTATCTGTTAATGTCAGAGAAACAGTGAATGAAAAAGTACGAGAGAAGCGAATGCAACGTCGCAAAAGCATGTCAGTGATTGAGAAGGGGGAGTCAAGTGCTCAGAGGAAGGCCAATTATGCCAGAATAAAAAACACCCCATGCAACGAATCCATCGCGCTCCCACGTCCAGACCTAGCAAACTCAACCTCTGAATGTCCCACTTTAATCTGCCGTGCATCATCCGTCTCTCGGGCCGCCGAAGATGATTCATCTGATGGCGACCCTCCGACGAACAAGACGAATTACATTGTTGGTATCGAAGGTATGAACTCGCTAATGTCACTTTCTTCTGCTCCTTATCAGCAACCATCTTCTAACATGATGTTATCTACTATGACATTCGCAACAACGAATGTCCAGAGGACATCGATTTTTTACAAAGCGGCATCGTGGGCGATGAGCGGACAACAGCCGAATTGATGGATGAGGAGTACTACATGTTTCGCAACCAAGGTATGGTCAGATATGAAGTAGGACAGCGTGCATCTATATTGTAGTTAAATTTTTTATTTTGTAATTTTTGTTTTGAACGTTATGTTTCAACAAATGACCGTAGGGTCCGATCATGACAAACATGGATGATGATGATGAAGGGAGCATGTTGTCTGCTATACCTAGCGAGGTTGATCCATTAGAATTTGTTTACACATCCTGAAGCTCGACGCAAACTGAAAACACTGCCAGGCCAAGAAGTTTGTCTCTGAGACCGACGGGTTCTGCTGTCGCAATGGCCAGATCGAACTTAAACAACCGGAGCCAATCCCAGAGCTGATGAGGGTATGGTCAAGCATGGATGCAGATTCTAGACATTTTCGGGAGAACATATGGTTCTTCAACGGTCATTTCGCCTTCACAACCCTTGGTGTCAGCCTTGATGAGAACTATACAAACATGAAGTCTGGAGTGTACACATTCCGTGCGCACGGCTCCATCTACCACAATGTGCATTCGTTCGGGCCTAGCTCCCGTCCAGAACATCTGCAGTTGTACTTCTATGATGACGACCCAACCATTACTCATCGTAAGGTGACCACCAAGCAATTAGACCAGGATGTCGTGAATAAGTTAGTAGACATACTCAAAGAAAACCCGTACTCCCAGCAATTTAGGAGTTTGGGTGCACACAAGGACAACCTCGATGATTATAGGATAGACCTAAACACCGATAAGAGGCTTGACCAAAGAAGATATAATATACCGTTGTCATCTGAGGTCGCTGCAATTTGGGTTGAGGGCAACACCTAGCAAAAAGGTTTGACCGGAGGATAACACTTTGTGGTAACAACAACGAAAGGCATAGTATACATGTGACCTCCGGAGCATATGACCTGTTGTCTTACCCCTTATTCTATCCAAGGGGGGAGCTAGGTTGGCATCCAAAGCTACTTAAACGTAATGTAATGGAGGAGGTTGTACTACATTCTCAACTGGTCCATGATGATGATGATGATGCAGGTATGCCGCCTGCGTCCCATTTTGCTACAAATAATATCTTATTTCTCAAATATATCCTCATTTTGATGGTACTCAAACATGTGCAGAGGGCAACAACAGGTTGTGCGTCTCTGTCAGAGACTACTACTGTTACATGCTGCAGACACGGCCTGGAATCTTCAATCCCATACTCTGTGGAGCACGCCTCTTGCAGCAATGGGCGGTCGACATGTACGTCAAGATTGAAAGTTGTCGGTTGAGGTGGTACAGGAAAAACCAGACGCAGATTCGTGCCGACTTGTATAAAGGAGTTGTTGATGCAATCACGTCGGGGGAGACGCGGGCAAGCGCTGTTGGAAAAAGAATAGTGCTCCCTGGAACATACCCTGGTGGCGACCGCGATATGAAGAAGAGGCATATGGATGCCATGGCAATTGTCCATACACACGGGAAGCCTGACATCTTCTTGACCATGAATTGCAATCCTAAATGGGAAGAGATAACGAATGAGTTGCTGCCTGGTCAGACGGCGCAAGACTGACCTGATATTGTGGCTCTCGTGTTCTACGACAAGCTAGAGGCTATGAAGGACATGTTGTTCAAGAAGCATATCCTGGGTGTTGTTGTCACATATGTATACGTAGTCGAGTTCCAAAAAAGGGGCCTCCCCCACACACATTTTTTGTTAATCATGGACTCTAAATATAAGCTTATCGTCCCGGAGCAGTATGACCGACTCATTTCCGCAGAGCTCCCAGACAAGCATAAGTATCCGGAATTGTATGCTATGGTGGTAAAACATATGATGCATGGACCATGCGGTGCTCTCAACCCAAAGAATGTTTTCATGCAAGAAAACGGATGCAAGTGCAGATAACCACGGCCGTTCAATGAAAACACATCACAGGGGAAGGACTCGTACCCAATTTATTGGCGTAGAGACGATGGAAGGCGTGCTAAGGTCCGAGGGAAGATGTTGGACAACAGATGGGTTGTGCCTTATAACCCATACCTTCTGCGGATGTTCAATTGCCACATCAACGTTGAGGTCTGCTCCAGCATAAAGGCCGTCAAATATCTTTACAAGTACATTTACAAGGGCCATGATAAGGCTTCTTTCAGCATCGACCAACCCGACGCCGATGGTAACATTGATGAGATCAAGAGATACGTTGATGCAAGGTGGATCACCCCTCCGGAGGCTATGTGGAGGATATTTGGCATTCCACTTTGCGCCAATTACCCACCTGTCTTGCAGTTGCCTCTTCATCTCCCGAATATGCACAGGGTCGCATTCAATGCACATGCTGACTTGAAGAATGTTGTCGCCTCCGAAAATAATTCAAAATCCATGTTAACGGAGTATTTCAAGGCTAACCAGGAACACCCTCGGGCTAGGCATATATTGTACAAGGATTTTCCCGGAAGCTTCACGTGGCAGAAGAAAAATAAGTTTTGGAAGCCGCGGGTCGAACGTTTTCAAATAGGCCGCATCGTGTCTGCCAATCCTGCCGAGGGTGACCGATACTACCTGCGTGTGTTGCTAAACCATGTTACGGGCAAAACATCCTTCAACGACTTGCTCACTGTGGACGGCGTTCTATGTGGGAGCTTTAGAGAAGCTGCTGAAAGGTTGGGACTCATCGAGGCAGACAACACTCTTGACGACTGTCTTACTGAGGCTGAGCAGTGGGCGATGCCATGTTCTCTTAGGAGGCTCTTCGCAACCATGTTGGTGCACTGCGAGCCAGGCGACGTGCGTGGTTTATGGGATAGGCACCTCGATCATATGTCAGATGACTATCGTCGATCACGCACGTCCCCTATCGAGGTGGAGCAGATGGTGTTGCTTGACATTAGGGGTATGTTGCAGTCCATGGGTAAAGACATTGTTGATTTCGCTCTTCCAAGCATAGATGATGCGTTTGACCCAACCGAGGGTGAGGCAAGAGAGGTCATCGAGGAATCAACCGTCGAGTTTGACGTGGATGATACTAAATTGGCATCTTCCCTGAACTTGGAGCAGAGGGCCGCATACGACGAGATACTAGCGGCTATTGAACGCGATGATGGGGGTGTATTCTTTGTTGATGGCCCTGGAGGTACAGGGAAGACCTTTCTATACAGGGCGATGCTTGCCACGGTGGGGAGCGATGGCAAAATTGGTATCGCTACCGCGACATCGGGCGTCGCCGCTTCTATCATGCCTGGCGGCAGGACTGCCCACTCGAGGTTCAAGATCCCATTGAGTTGCGATGATGGAGCCTCATGCAGCTTCACGAAGCAGAGTGAGACCGCCAAGCAGCTTAGGATGGCCTTATTGATAATATGGGACGAGGCCAGCATGATGAAACGACAAGCGGTCGAGGCATTGGACAATAGCATGCGCGACATCATGGGAATACATGACCGACCCTTTGGAGGAAAGATTGTTGTTTTTGGCGGGGACTTTAGGCAGGTGCTTCCGGTCGTCAGAAGGGGGTCACGGGGCCAGATAATTGATGCAACCCTATGAAGTTCTCATCTATGGAAGGGTATGCGGCAGCTTCGGCTCATCACCAACATGAGGGCTCATAATGACACGTGGTTTGCAAATTACTTGCTAAGGGTCAGCAATGGCACTGAGGAAGTCGACGATCAAGGCAACATACTACTCCCTGGAGACATTTGTCTGCCGTCTACAGGCGAAGTTGACGACCTGGAGAAGCTTATTCACCACGTGTTTCCGAGTCTAGATGACAACATCTCTCATTCAAATTACATGACATCTCGAGCAATCCTTTCCACGACAAACGACAATGTCGACAAGATAAACATCCGCATGATAGAGCGTTTTCAGGGAGATGAAGTAATATACCATAGCTTTGACAATGCGGAGGACGACCCATATGGCTACTACGCTCAAGAGTTTCTGAATGGATTGACTCCTAACGGTCTTCCTCCGCATGCACTCAAGCTAAAGCTAAACTGCCCTGTCATACTTCTAAGGAACATTGATCCAGCAAATGGGTTGTGTAACGGCACTAGGCTTGTTGTTAGAGGTTTTGAGAGGAACACCATTGATGCAGAAATCATGATTGGACAACACTCTGGCAGGAGGGTCTTCCTTCCTCGAATACCTCTCTGCCCATCTGAAAACAACATGTTTCTGTTCAAGTTTAAGAGGAAGCAATTTCCTGTAAGGCTTATCTTTGCTATGACCATTAACAAGGCTCAAGGGCAGACAATCCCGATTGTTGGTGTCTACCTACCCAATCCCGTGTTCTCTCATGGTCAACTCTATGTTTCTTTGTCTCGAGCCACCGCAAAGAGAAACATAAAGATACTCATTCAGAAGGAGAAGCCGAAGGAGAAGTCCAACAAGCAAAAGGACAATCCAAAGAAGCGAAAAAGGCCGACCGTGTCATTACTGACCTCGATGAAGAACATCGTCTACAAGGAAGTCCTTACAGGCTGAAGTCCGGTCTTAATAGACCGGCAGGTTATGTAATGACACAACATTTACTCTTGTGATGGTCAAGATTTATTGTAATTCGTTTTTTTACATATATCTTTTTTATTTGGTATTTTGATAGTTGGAGGTATACTCCATTTAGTTGAGCTACTAACTGCATTTCAATAATCAGCCGTCATGTTGGCACCATCATCGTTGTTATATCTTTTCTACTATCGCAATGTTTATGACAGTGTACATGTCACCCACCGTAGTATTTCATGTGTAGTATGTGATTTAGATATAATGATTGGCCTGAAAAATACGTGGAACATGCAATGAAACTTTTGTGTTACGGCAAGTGATCATATCCATTGTTATTATTTTGATATTTTGATAATATGGTTGAATGTAAATTTATTGGCGTCCTTATTATCCATTTATTATTCTGATAGGTCAGACGTATAGGATTACGATTGGTCTGAATTATAAGACCAACACACGCAGAAGGGAAGTTTGTGTAGCTTTTCAAGATATATTTTCCATATGTACATCTAATAAATAATAAAATGGTAGCATGCGTACTTGCAAATATGTTCAAATGACCGTGCGACTCTAGAGAATGTGACAATGCACGTGTCTGATCGCTGAAGTGTGCAAACTTTGGAAAAAAGATTGATTACTTGTACTTTCACGCGTCTAAACTAATTATTTATCAGTTCAGTTCAAGTTTCATTTTTATTTTTTGCATTGGTTCATGTACCTTCATGAGTTTACTGCGGATCTGAAAGAGTTCTAACCTAAAAAATTGTACAAGGCTGCATTAATCTAGGACCTGGCGAGGATTGGTTCAGAGAGCAAGCATCGTTCTCCAGTATCTTAAGGACGCTGGTTGGGCTGAGGGTGGTCGACTTATAGGTTGCACCCAGCCAAGACGACTGGCTGTGCAGGTATCAACTGTTTAAATGTTCATCAAAATGTGTATCCTTCTCTAGATGCCATGTAATACTAGGTTTCTCTTTTTACCTTCTGATCAGAGCATGCACCAGATTATTCTTTTGGGTACGTCCCTAGCAACTAGCATGGTGAGTAAGGATCTTAGCTAATTATCTAGAGCAAGCTTCTGTATTACTTATGGATATGCTGGTGCAACATGAATCAAACCCGGGCAACATGAATCTAAGAAATAAATTAGTAGAGATAGATAACTCCTAAAAGATAAGCTTGGAGGACTTTTGCAGAGCTCCCAGCCACGGAGATCTTTGTGACCTAGCCGTTTGTGACAGGGTTGCCATGTGGTAGTGGCCATAGTGCCCAAAAGTGTGTCTGTAACAGGAGACTTCATCCTGCAAAATTATTCATGTGCTCCGGCGGTGATTTCTAACATCCTATACGGAGCAGTCATCTGATAGAACCATATCTGTACTAATTAGAAGATGGTAGCTGAACTTTTGTTTACTGCATTGGTATTACTAATTTCCATATGTTTGAATTTTTTTACAAGGTAGGGGTTGCGTTCTATTTTACATTTGTTGTCAATGTATTTTTTATGTAATACTATGTCACTACTATATAACACTGATTTTTAGCGTAGATATCCATGAAGCCAGCCTCATGACACTTGATGAAACACGTGCGTATGTCAATGGTGTTGTTCAAGCTAGGAACAATGAAGGCTAGAAGTATCTGTGTACACAAGTGCACAATTTGTCTTAGATATAAAAATGTATGAACACTTTGCATGCATCATTTTGTTGCCAATTGTCACATTATGAAGTGTTCGCTAATGTCTTGGAGGTTTAATAATATGTGATATTCAATAAAAAAATCTATTTAACAGTGTCATCATATTTCAGAGCCATATACTGTGAAGTTCTGAACTATATATTTGACTAATATATATTTGATGACCAAACTGTTAATAATGGACTTCAAATGGTAACCTGTCTACTCTCATTTGAGCTACACGTATGAATCTCTTTCAGTGTAGGTTCAAATTTTTTAATATATAGTGCAGCACAAAAAGGAAAATACGTTTACTTTGACAGATGCTATCGCATGCTATCATGCATTATGACATTCCAAATATAATATAATTAATTTTGTACATGGAATCAAGGACTGTCGTATGCCTGTGCGTTGTGTTTCTTTCTACACACGGAAACAATAATTCTTCAAGTGGCGCGGGCTTTTTGATCGTGGTGAGGAGGACAAAAACAGAAGAAGAAAAAATGTTGTGTTTCTTTATATTTCTCGAACGCCCGTGTTTGACGTATATTTGGGAAATAAATTAATTGTTTCTTACTATATATCTGGAGGCAAAGTTTGGAAAGGAGACATAAATTAGGAAATATATAATCCGGCGTTGGTACATCTGCCGGGTGGAGCATGCAACCAAAATAATTTTATTCCATGTTTTCCTATAGTTTTTGTTATGGAATATTGTAATTACGTAGGATATGGGCCACCTTCCGAGTACATGCCCACGATTCCTCCCGGCCAGGATATGTCAATTAGAACTATAATTATCCTTAAAGCCATTTCCTTCCAAAACGTTATAGTGTCCAATCTCCCGGTCCGGCCTACCATACGTTCAATGGGTTTCCCAGTGTGGCCACTAATATTCCCTTAATCGGATTTGTTTATAAGGAAAGTTAAATTATGCTTCTTCCGAACGGGAAAGGGAGATATATATAATAGATATATAATCCGGCGTATATTTATTTGCCCAGTGGAGTATGGAAGAAAAATATATGCTTGTCCTTTTATTAGCAAGGATTTGTAATGGAAACATGCACGGATGGAATGATAAGGGGCACCTTCCAATCCATACAACATGCTAATGCGTCAACGACCTGGTGCCGGACGATTCCCCTCCGACACTCATATATATGGTCGGGCTGTGAGTCCACCGTTGTTCACTGCCCCCTCGCTCGCTCGTCCTGGTGCTAAGACGACTTTCTGCCCGTGCCAATGGCTGCAATGCCGATTTTTGATGGAGTGAACGACGAAGTCGAGTACATATACAACTACGTCATGCTTTCCTCAGACGAGTAGCAGTTAGAGTTTGTTCCGGCAGCCCTAAACTCTATCTATAATTTATTTGCAATTGTTAGCTGCAGATCAGTACCATTATATTATGCATTATCGGCTTCTTATTTTAAACCCGAGTAAAAATATATTCTTTCACCTAATCCACATCGATGAGTTGGTCACGTTCATAAGTTGTTGCATGCATGCACTGGTTAGGATCATGCGATCCTTTCTAAGTCCATAAGGTTCTTAAGATCTAACGTAGTGGTTGCAAAAATCTGGTCATGCGCTAATATTATCCTTTTACATTACGCCATGTTAGTACCATCCACATCATGTTATTTTAAACTACAAATTTTCTATGAACTGTAGTATATTGCAACGGGTCCTGGTGCATGATACATGTACCATCTATAGATTTTATCATCACTGTAATAGGAACAAGTTGCAATCGAACATATCATAGTAGATTTGGTTATCTTACGAAATAGTACTTATGTCCTCAAATGACACTACAACTCCAATTTTTAGGTACATACATTTCAGACCGTTCTAAAGTTTTGAAAAAATATACTATTGTTTGCCCACACATTGAAGTACAATATTTTTATGATACCCTGATTTTATCATGCCGGTTTGTTTGCAGCACAATATGGATAAGGAGCCCTCGTCCATTCGTGATCGAGTTAAGTCTACGGACTATCCAAGACACCATGCGAGCTGATACATGGGTCAATCCGAGCTACTTCGATCTTGCAGTGCGTAAGCTTAGTAGCAACGCGATACAAAGGAACGCAGGAACAGACTTTGTTGGCCCCACACATATGTTTGATTTGCAATTCCATGGCCTAGCACGGGTGCTGAGTCAGACTGGCTTATGCCAAGCTGAACGCACCAACTTATTGATTAACAATGTCATTGTACGGCCTTTGCCGAAATACAACATGCTCATGACCCTTTCCTTCTTAAAAGTTGGTGTGTATACTATCTGTTCACCACTAACTTTGTATACCTATTGCAGTACCTATTGCCATTGTATTTGGTGGATTCCTCCTACGGCCTCCTTGCAGTTAATATTGAAAATAGGAGGACTCTCCTGATTTGATCATTCTAACGAGTCATTCCTAGGCCCAAAGGACTTTCATGACAAGGAACTTAAGGAGGAAGCCCTGATAGTTCTGAAAGAATTTGGTAGTGTATTGCAACAGGAGAGGCCTGGTTTGAATCCCCAACTTGTGGATTGGCCACAAGATAATACCTATATTACAGTTCCGCGGTAATAGTTTTAATTGGTCATGCACAATATAGCCTCACTTGTATAGGTTCTAACATATGGAGTTTTTTTTGTCACAGCCTGGACTCTGGATTCAAACTCCTACAGGAGATGGCTCACCAAGATGATACTCTCGGGCATAACATTTCCAGGACTTCGGTAGGTGCACATATAACAAGTTTCTCTCTTCCATATCATTGTTGAATATAAATTTATGTTCTTCCACTCACATAGGTTTGTTGTGCAATTCATTCTTCAACAATTTATTCCCTACATATATATATAACAATTCATTTTTTTTATATTTTCTAGGATTCAATACAGCTCAGAAAGAACTTGCTGGTCCAGATGCTGACGATCAAAGGCAATGAAGCAGCTGGAAACATCCCAGCCGAAATTACAACGGCCTTGAGGTTTTTGGACGAATGACTATGGACTAATGCATATTGAAATGTCGCAGATATAATAAGCCAATAGAGCTTTGTTAGGGATCAAATATCAGATTTATCCTTTTGGCAATATGAATAATGTATTGGATTATATATATATGTAGGGAATAAATGCTTCGATGGCACCCTCTATCTTCGTATTCGCTTCAATGTTGACTGCTTGTTTTGGTTCTATCTATATAATTTGGCTTCTATGTATATTTTGTACTATAATACTCGTGCGGTCAGAAGCAGGTTTGTTGCTCCCGGTGTACCAGAGGCATTTTGAAGGTAATAATCTTTTTGAATGCCCATGCTGATCAGATGATCAAATGACATTTTCTGAAATATTTTTAAAGTTTAAAGAGTGATTAATGGTGGCATCCACTAGCTATGTTGGTTGTATATCTATCTTTCCTTCTATCTAAATTTTATGGTTGTAGACCAGACAGTTTGGACCAGGTTTGCTCCAGGTAAACCTAAGTACTTTTGTGTTGGACCATGGCAGGATCACAACGTACTCAAAGTCCGGCAGGTGATGTTTTCAAACATTCCGTGCCTCGCATCATATACTACCTCGTATAGTATAACTCCATCCTATACGAGGTTTTCTTCATCGAAAATAACCAGCTAGAGAATAGTCAACAAACATATGACGGTCATACAGGCACCATATACTACCTTGTATAGTATAACTCCATCCATACACGCACTGTTATACTATACGAGGTTTTCTTCGTCCGAAATAATCACATTCCAGCTAGAGAATAGTCAATAAACATATAACGGTCATACGGCACGTACCTTGCATATATTCTTAAATTTTGAAGTTGTCCTTGATCTTGCTCTCTCGCCGTTGCCTTTAATTCCAGCTAGCGAATAAACGCTGATTATCTTTTATGTGCTCCTGAATTGAGTAACAAAAATGAGAGAGGAATAGTTTTTCTTATTGATCAGTACCTACAGTAAAAAAGTAAAACCACGGTAACAGTAGATATGTTAGTGTGCAGGCTGTGAATTTTAATGAGTTGCATACAAATCAATGATAACTTCATAATTTAATGAGTTACATACACCGCGGGTGCCTCGGTGTAAAATACGTCCTCAAACCCATTGCAAGTTGTGAGCAAGTTAGCTAAATTCCTCAGCTAACCACTGACTGAAGAGGAGGATAGAGCTCTGGTGTTGCTAAAGAGGTGGTGAGACTCTCCAGTTTTGAGACACTTACCAGCCTACAAGTTAACCAGGTTGGGGCCGTTAGCCACGGAAACAAAGTTTACTTTGGTAATTCCTGGTTTATAGGAAATCAGGAGTAGGGGACTGGGTGAACCACATGAGCCGCGAGATGGGCGAGAAGTTAGACTGCATCAGCCAACAGAAGCTTCAGTGGTTTGGGCTTGTGCTTCAAGTCAATTTTGTTATATGTTATGCTATCAATATCCATAAGCACATTACAGAATGTTCCCTACTTATATCTTACGCAGTCTACTGTATAATGTTGTCAAAAATCTGATCCCAGTGTTGTGCAACAAGATTACGAGTGTGTGCATTTTATCTAATACCTGTGTCAACTGTACACCATAAGCAAGCTGGCATTTGAAAACTACGGTATTTTGTACAAAAAACAAATTAAGTAACCATTTGATCTCAACACATTTTGCCCGTACACTTTTGCAGGATCTTCAGCAAGTAGGGGTGATGAAAATTAGATAAAAATGTTTTGTTTAGGTTTGGCCCCCTCAGACTTGTCCATCAACATTCTAAAACCATCAACCTTGGGGGTCTTATCTGAGGTTAAGTGGTTTCAAAGATGACAGTGGCCTTGTATTTGACTCAGGCCGGGCTAAGTGGTTTCAAAGGGAACCTGGTGGGCTGGTTGCTGTTGTACTCACAATATCACAGACCCCCACACATATATAATCCCAGGCTTGCATATACGGTGCAGTGATTGTTCGACATAAACTTGCGAGTACAGGAACCTACTACTACTAAGCTACTATACTAATCAAGTCACATTTTGTTCAATTTGCTACCATGTAGTTGTGTAGAGGATGTACCTGGTTGGGCAAAGTCGCTCGAGTCTGCTCTGTCTCACCATCAAAAATCACCACCGTGGTCGTGTCTTGGCCGTCGGGGATATGTCTTCGCCCTGGCCCTTCCTGTGAGGCCGGGTCACGGCTCCTCGATACATCAGTGAGGAGGATATCAGGTCATGGAAGCAAAAAGGAAGAATTTTCTTCAAGTTTCTACCGAGTAGAGGATGTACCTAGCTGGGCAAATTCGCAGGAGTCTGCTCTGTCACAGATGGGCTGCAGCAGTTCCATGCCCCCTTGTGACCTACGGCCGCTCGTACTCAGTCGATGTCGACCTTGCAAAAGATCGATGATGCATTGGGTGCATTTGTGTTTTGATTGTGCAAACAACAAAATCCGAAGGCTGTTAATTGCCATCTTTCAGAAACAAAACATTTAAGATTGTTTGTTTGTTAATTTAACTTGATTTATAGTACATGTTGAACTGATTAAATACACATAAATTATATAGAAAGTTCATGTTTACCTCTTCAAATTGAACAATATTAAAAAAGAATAAATATTTAAATATACTAATAAGATATTTCGTTTTTATATGGGAAAATTTTATAAGAACTAATAAGTAACTTAGTGGCATGCAATCAATGATAAGTTGTTTATTTAATTAATACAACAATTTAATTCTTTAGTAAGTTCTGATTTGTGACATATTTTCTAATTTATTAAGAGGTGTGCGTTTCATGAAAAAGGAAAGATATCTGCACCATACATAAGTACATATTTGAAAAAGGAAAGATATCTGCACCATACATAAGAATATATCTGAAAAAAGGAAAGATATCTGCTACCCAGCCTTCCCCTGCATGGCCTACCTATATATGTTAACCTCATGTGCCATTCCTCACCCCCCTCCTTATTCTCCCTTCCCCCATCATAAGATATCAAAGGATCAAAATACCCAGACTTGGAGGACAAATTCCCGAGGAGTACCTTCTGTAAGCAAAGGGCATCAAGAAGGCGAGTTCCTCTAGGTATGCAAATTTTTGGATCTTTCTCTTCTGTAAAAGGGTAACAGTTATTATATTAGGATCATGTTTGGTCACGCATACCATCAAATTCCGAAAAAAACACCAATGGAGATAGTGCCATCTTATAAAAAGATCATAGCCAATACAATTGACTGTAGATCTAATCAAGCAGTCCTATTAGGTGGGCTGCAACTGAATACAAACAGTTCTTTCAGATATTATAGGCTAATAGTCTATTCTGGACATCGCACGTGTGTCATACACCTAACTTTTGAAGTCATGACCATAGTTGACTGCCTAACTTTCTAATGAAATCTCATATATATATTTGAGCCAGAAAAACAAACAAATAACTTATTAAGTGTTTCAACATGCCAGAAAACAAACAAATATAATAGGCTGCTTGAAGATATATATCATCAGAGTCATAATATTAAGTCATTACATGTAATAGAAATTGCTTGAGGACAAAATGCTTCGATGGAATAGTCTAAAATTATTCACAATGGATATGTAATACTCTAATACCAACTATATCCCAACTATATCAAGATAGAGCAAGTAATACAATGAATATAACAAATTGAGGACAGTGTCAAAGCACATCATCTAGACAAGCAAGCAATAAAAGCAAAGTTGGGCAGGAAGATCTGTTGCTTATTGATGCAGTACGTAGAAGGTTGCATAGTCAAATTAAAATAAACTACCACTGGTTTTGAACAAAAAAACTTTACAGAAGTCAAGGGGAGTAATTGTATATGACATAAATAAAAGAATTTATAAGGAATACATATTCAGGCATAAGTTCCAGGTAAGCATGGTACTAAAGTACAGAAAACAAGATAATATGCTACTCATAAAATTATATACAATTTGCCTGCTTTCCAATTCTTTGTGAACTGTTCTCTTTCTCTTTAAGTACTTTTTGAACTCTTTGTACAACAGCTCTAGCATTTTCAATCTCCATGCGTGCATTAGTTCGTTCTTCGTCAACAATTATCCTAGCATCTTCAGAAGCATGTGAACAATATACAAAGAGTGATTTGTGAAAATGAAAAAATGGGAATATACCAAGATTAAGCATACTTGATATGGATAAATGATGTTTATAAAAAATACTAAAATGACGCGCCAATCCAAGAGGAATTGGAACATGCTTTACTCAAAAATCATTGCCAGCATGTTATTTTCTTAACCGTGGTAATAAAATCAGGCAGAACTCCTAAAAATTTGCTATTCAACAAACCATCGGCAGGCCCCTGAAACTTTGCTGTGCATTTGCAAGAAAAGAACACCATTTCAAATTTGTAGTACTGTTTGATAGTCTGTTTCAGAAGTCCCAACAAAGGCAAAACTTCAGCTTGGCTTGCTTAATCATGGCAGATAATTTACATTTAAAAACGATGGAACTAAGTTTTCCTCCAAAGCCAGTAGCAAGCAGGGAATATACACATGACATTTGATAGTACATTGTAAACAGAGAACACAGAATGGATCATGGTACTAAAATGTGCTTACAAAGGTCCATAGAATAAAGATACTTCCAAAGTACGAGGATCAACTCACCAGTTTCAGTGACGTCGCTATTCTCGTGACCTCGGTTTTCTGCTGAAGCAACTCATTTTCTCTTTTGGACAGCTGAACTGCTAAAATATCCACCTATAGAAAGTGTCAAACTATTAAAGTGCTCACAAACAAAGGGATGATTTAGGCATATATATTTAGCTGGAGACTTCTTTTAAGAAACCATATTGGTTAGTTTAGAACACTTGCAGCGTCATCAAAGATACTCTAAAAATGCATTGAAGAACAATAATCCTTCACGTGGCTGTAAATATGGTTCAAAAGAAGAAAAACCAATCATAGATACTGATTCCTCAATTTCATCCTTATATTTGCCAGCTACTTGACCTCTCAGTGACTCCAATACACTCTTTAGATTCTTCCGAAGGATGTCTCGCTCCAATAAAGCCACTTGTTTACATTTAACCTGAGAGTTAAAGCCAATGCAATAACTTAAGGCCTGTAATAACTGAACCAATTGCTAAATGAGTGTTCAGGAATCAGGAAGACTCATACCTCATTAGATATATAAATAATTTAAATAATTTTCATATGACTACTCATTATATATGAACATCACAGTTTCTTGTTTTCCCCTAATTTTGTGTTAGTACAATTATTTAAATTATGTAATGTCAATTATGTTTTCTATAGAGAAAATAGTGTGTTATTTTCACTACTATTTTTTCATATACTATATATGATTATATTATGCAGTAGAAAACATCATTTATGTTTGCTCAGTGCAATCTCTTTCAATCCTACCAATCCGCGTGTACTCAATTCTTCACACACACAAGTGATCGACTCCCAGAAAAAATACAAAATCCATGACAAAGAACAAATCACCTGGTGTCATTTCCCTTGGCTGCAGCATCAAAGGACAATTCCTCTCCTCCAACTTGGAGATCTCAAAGCCCCTTCCGCTGCCTGCGAACAAAGAAACAAAATTCAACGTTAGTATCAAGAAATTAAGTGAGCTACTGTTGTTGGCCATTATAGCTCAGTAGAAATTAAGTGAGTACCTATGCACTATCTATGTTAGTATCAAGAACATAACCAAGCCAGCAGAAGAATTTGATTGAGCACCTTACCAATACTGTTGCATTTTAGAATGAACATGACATAATAAGGATGCATTCAGTTAAGGATGTACAAAAATTGGAAGCTGGAGAGGTGTATCAATCAATATACAAAAGTTAGCTGGAGATCATTTAGCACATTAGAGAAGTGGAAACTCAGTCTTTCCAATAAACTAAGATCACAAGACTTGACAGAAAATCAAAATTTTAGCCTTTCTAGCCTGGCAATGGACCATCAGGAAGGTCTAGCACATATACAATTAGTAAATAACCCGAGCATACACCTAGAGAAAAGGCATCCCGAACATACACGTAGAGAAGAGGCACAAGCCTGATTGGTACTTCCCTTTAACATCCAGTGGTTGCTTACAACTAACCAACGAGAAACGAACTTACTACTTAAATTGCTTCATGGTTAGAAGAATAGATCCATTGGAGATTAAACAGAAGCTTTTAGAGAGGATGACTCATCTTAGCACCGTCGTAGGTCCGGCCGGTGACAGTGTTGGGGACTTGGTGGCGAACTGGCAAAGAACTCCATGCCGCAGAGTTGGGGATTCGTCGCTCCTTCCCGTGGCTGTGAGGCCGGGTCACGGTGCCTCGGCTCATCAGGAAAGATGAACCACATCAAACCATGATACAAAGGAATACTAAGAGGAGGAGAGGGGCGTGATGAAGAAGGGGGGGAGACATACCAGAGCTGCTGGCGATGCAGATCGAGGAGACGAACACCGCCGCGGATGCGAGGGGAACGGGACCGGACCGAGCACCCGTGTCCGTCCCCGTTGTTCGCGTCGCACACAGCTCGTCGGATCCCCTGGCCGCACAGGTAGGTGGTCAGTGGGCAGAGTCACATGTCGACACGCGCGACCATGCGGCGGGGGAGTGGAGATGGCCGAGCTGCTGGTGGGGGTGTAGAGGACCAGTGAGGCCACCCCAATTCCTGCCGCGACATGGGATGGATCCGGCGGGCGGAGTCACGCGGCCGCCGGCTCGTCGAGGCGTGCGGCCATACGGCGGGGGGAGGGGAGAGGGCCGAGCTGCTGGTGGGGGTGGAGAGGGCCAGTGAGGCCGCCCAGAGATTTGCCGCGGCATGGGATCCGGCGGTCGGCGGGTGGAGCCGCGCGAGCGCCATGCTCGTGACGAGAGGAAATCAGTGAGTGGAGGGGAGTGTGGTGAGTGAGTGGGGTTAGGTTTTGGATGCGGCGGGGGAGGGGATAAGCCTAGGGTTGCCAGTGAGTAGGGTTATGGTTTGGGCCCAGTGTGGTGAGTGAGTCGGGTTAGGGTTTGGGCCCAGACGCCAGCGTGCCAGGTGGGCCGTCGAGCCGGCCCATTAGGCAACCTAGGCCGTGGAGGCCACCACGCCTTCCTGGCCGGTAAGTGCCAGCCCATTTGTCGTGTTATAATGTAATCCCTCAGAAAAAATATAATGTGGATAAGGTAATTAATTTTATAGTTATTTTATTATGGGGCTAAGTTTGGGTGCAGGTTCGGCCGTGCTGGGTAGCTAATTTGGGTCTTGTGTGCAAATTTTGCTCAACGATATAAATGCTAGACTCGCATGTGTAGGTTTTTAAAAGTATACATACCTCGCAGAAACAATAAAAGTATATATATTTGTTAAACATTGTTCATAAAAATAAATATTTTTTATATGGGACAATTGCATTTTTACCCCTAGTTGATTCCTACCCACGGGTTTTGCCCTTACTTTTCAAGCTTGCTCAGTTTTGCCCTTACTTTTTCCATTGAGGTCCCTCGAATGCCCTTTGACCGTTTGACCAAAACTTTGAAAATTCATAACTAATTCATATGAACTCAGAAAAATGCAAATAAGATATCAAAATGTTCAGATAAACATTACCTCTATGGGCATATAATTTATATTCAGGACAAAAGCATCATTTAAACTACCCAATGTAATTAATGTTATTAACATTATTAAAATTAAATAGGTATAAACAATATTTGTTTCATGAACAAAAATTACATGCAAATGTAGGTGATGTTTTCTGAACATCCTGATAACTTACTTGCATTTTTCTAAGTTTGTGTCAACTTGTTATGAATGTTCTAACGACTTTGACCATTATTTGGAAACTTCATAACAAGTTGATACAAACTCGGGGAAATTCAAATAAGGTATCAGGATGTTCAGAAAACATCACCTACATTTGCATATAATTTTTATTCATGAATTTTTTTTTGTTTATAGCTAATTTTTAACAATGTTAATAACATTAATTACCTCGGGTAGTTTAAACGATGCATTTGTCCTGAATGCAAATGATATGCCCATAAAGGTAATGTTTATCTAAACATTTTGATATCTTATTTGCATTTTTTTGAGTCCATATGAATTAGTTATGAATTTTCAAAGTTTTGGTCAAACGGTCAAAGGGCATTCGAGGGATCTCGACGGAAAAAGTAAGGGCAAAATTGAGCAAGCTCGAAAAGTAAGGGTAAAACCCGTGGGTAGGAACCAACTAGGGGTAAAAATGCAATTGTCCCTTTTTATATTTACCTTTCATATATTAAGGGTACCACAACAAAACTTGGTTGATGTATAAATAAATCTACTCATTATAAATAATTATAATTATGTAATCTACCTTGGGTGCATGTTTTTTTTTCTTGAGGTAGACAAATTTCCATGGCGTATATAAATAATTTAAATAATTTTCATATGACTACTCATTATATATGAACATCACAGTTTCTTGTTTTCCCCTAATTTTGTGTTAGTACAATTATTTAAAATATGTAATGTCAATTATGTTTTCTATAGAGAAAATAGTGTGTTATTTTCACTACTATTTTTTCAGATACTATATATGATTATATTATGCAGTAGAAAACATCATTTATATTTCATCCTATATATTTCATCGTAGATACAAAGTGATGGGTTCTGTATGTATATTATACATGAAAACACGAAAGGAATATTTTTATTTTTTTATTTTTTTCAGAATATAGGAGACATGGATATGGACTTTGGAGATGCACGGAAAGTATCCATTGAGGGTTCGGATGCGATGTTGCTGAAAGGGGACGAAAATTCACAACATAAAAATGTCGAAGAGGTTATATCTCATAACAAACCAAAAAAGGATGTTAATTTACATGTTATCCCACAAGGTATTTTTAATATTACTATCAATCTTATTTTTGTGATGATATTGCCTTCTGTATTCAACTATTTTTGCTCAGTTTGATTGCTAAATTGGCTCATTTATTTACATATTCGACAGACTATATTTGTACCCCTAGGGATATTACAGTCATTGAATCAATCAAGGCTGCCCCCAAGAATACCCAGTTTGTGGACATTGGAGATGCCTTATTATCAATCGACGATTTGGAATGCCTTATGAAAGATGATATGTTCTTACATGACGGTGTAAGACCAATTGCACAAACTTTGTAATTAATAATGTGAACAATATTTAATATCATAAAATGTAAATATAATCTAAATGTTGTTTACAGGTGATAAATGCTTACATATATTGCATGCTTGCTCACGACCATCTACAAAACAGAGCGGGTGAAAAGGTACACATTGTTAGCACGTTTGTATCTGGCCAGATAAAATAAGACGGGGAAAGAGACATAGACCCATCAAAATATCACCGCATTGTGCATCATGTTAATACTTATGTACAGCAAGACATGGTTAGTTTTTGTCTCGTTATCCATGCATATAATTATGGATTGTTTTTTTAATTCATATGTATAATGATTTATTAATATTTATATCTAATTGCGACCGTAACTTGTATGATATTTACACCAATTATTCATTCCGATTAACATGTCGGGCTACCATTGGTATCTAGCAGTCGCCAATGCCAAAAAACGTGATATTCAAGTACTGGACTCACTTGGTTCTCGGGTCAACCGCAATGACCTTGCTACTACGGTAACTATATATTTTTTTACTCATCTTAACATATGTTTTTGTTTGCCTTGATCCCTAATATTTCTTATATATAAAATAGTTACTAGGACTTGAGAAGCGTCTGAAACTTGTAGAGCATAGTCCGAATTTTATCAGAGATCATAAGTGGCCTGATCTCAATGTTACAAAATGGACGGTTGTAGAGCAGTTTCATGAGGCAATACAAACTGATGGGTAAGCACTTGTTACAATGGTTTGTTCATTTGATTCATTTGCGTGATATTCTAAAGCATTATTTTATAATTTTTTAGCGTATCATGTGGACTGTTTATGCTAAATTATATGGAATACTGGACATCACATGGACTGTCAGACGAGTTCACCCAGGTATTACATCTTTATACATTATCTCGTTATTTTATCTCAAAAATTTATATAAATTGTTTATATATATTTTTTGTAGGTGGATATGAAACATTTTCAAAAAAAATTAGCTGTCATTTTGCTTGATTCAGAGTTGAATAAGCTAAAAGGAGGTCCCATATACCATCAACCTAAACCTACCGATGAAGAAACTTTAGCTAATTCTGATCTCGAGATCCTGGAGAATCCATCAGACGTAGTCAAAGATAAACGTCCTGCCCCAATCACTATCATACCCACGGACCAACGTGAATTACTTGCCGGCCTCTGCAACTACGTCATGTCGATCGATGATGTCGGGTGTTTGGAGTAAGTATCATGTATCAATATTTAATGTGCGGATGTATATTATTGTTCTTCTTACCATCCAATTTTTAGGGAGGTATGGGTCCGGAGCTCGACACCCGATGCAATGGGCTTAAGTCTTAAGAAACTTCAGTGCATACTTAACATGGACCAGCCCATGGACAATGATTGCTTCAACACCGCAGTGCGTATGCTGGCATGTGACGAGGGAGTACTGTTCACAGACCCTCCTATACACTACATGGATCTACGATTTTGTGTAAGTTATCATAACTCTTCATTCTATTTGTCATTAGTATCAACATGTTGAAACAATATTTCGTTTTTTGCTTAGTCAATGATGCTAGAGTCAACACGAGGTTAGAAGTTTTGCGAGAAGCAAACTATCCAGACATTAGCAACATTATTTGATAGCTGGCCTGGGATGGACAACGACATCTCATCGTGCAACAAGGTAAGCAAAATAGTTTGTCCATTGTTATCATGGTTTATTGTTTTTTCTATTAGCCCCACTTGTAGATTTATCTTCCCTATGCATCTATCGGCCGATACATCTTGTACGTCATCGACAAAGAGGCATGTCGTCAATATATTATGGATCCTATTCAAACATCACAATCGTTAGAGGAAAAAAATATGAGGCATGCACTGAAACTAAAAAGTTTTGCAAGGGATTTCAAAGAAGCGATCGAAATAAAGCTGCCTGGTTGGAATTATGATATATCTAATTGGCAACGTGTATTTCCGTTCGGTGTTCCAACGAGTATAGACGGGTAATGAATTCATAACAAAAACATTTACTTTTGTTATAACTATATTTTTTATATTAATAATTTAAAGTTTTACAGGAATGTGTCTGGCTATTTTATTTTTCATTTTATGCTCTGGTGGAATGGTAAAGAATTGGTCAAGCCGATTTGCACGGTAGGTATTGTCCGTTACATGTTTTAAGACCTTCGGCATGAAATTTTCATGCTAACTACATGTATTGTTTGTGCAGGATGGGTATGAATTGAGGAAGCAGTTTTTATTATATTTGCTAAAACATTGTGGGAATGAAGTAAAAGAAACTTTCCTGACATTGTGAAAGAACTTCTTAGGCGCATCATCTAGATATTAATAGTTTTGTAATAGATGTTTAGTTGGAACATCGCTCAGTTTGTTACATGGACATGACATTAATTTTTCTTTATGTTATCAATTTAATTTGCAAAAATGGACTCCAGGTATTAAATAATTGTGTTTGAGTTATATTCTTTGTACGTGTGAAAGACCTATTGTAACTCTTTTAAACTATATCAAGAGCCCGTGCCAACGCATGGGCACTCTACTAGTGTCAGTTAATGGAGGACAGAGGTGCGTAGGCGTATTTGCGGAAGCGTGCTCTACTAGCAAACATGATGGCAGTACTGGGTAAGGCTGATTTAGTAACACCAACATGCTGGTTCAGCTTATTAATTACGTGTCCCATCTACTGCAACGTGTATTGTCACTTCACTGCAAAGACTAGTTGAATAGTTCTCTCTGACCGAGATGGGGAATAATGGATCACGAGGACTTCCTTTCTACAGTATTCCTATGTGGCGTCGCTCACTTCACTCATTTTGCTCCGTACCTAGTCACTTGCTGAAATCTGTAGAAAGACAAATACTCCATATTTGGGAACAGAGGGAGGCTTTTACTCCGTATTTGGGAACAAAGGGAGCATCACCATATGGAAGGAACAGAGGAAGCTCGAAATATGAACATGTCAATGGGAGGGAGTAAGCCCCATGCATGCATGCATGCATGCAACATGCAACACTCACACGTACACATGGACGAACGCAACACTCACGCACCCATGCGGCACACATCACACGACGCAACACACACACTCACGCTCAAATGCTCAACCTACTCCCTATGTCCGTGAAAGACTGTACATTTAGAGATTTACACATTGACCAGGGCATAATTAACGCCCAAAAGTATCAGACTTATGTGTGCATGCGACCATTGAGAGAAGAAGATTAAATGAAGGTCGTTGTATGCTGTAATTAAGGATGGACATGTAGCCTATACCTATAGCACAAGTTGGTGCATTAGTCAATCAATATCAATTTAGATTAAAGGCTAAATGCGTTGGAAGTGTAGATGTACATCATGTACTACACTCTTTGTTTTAGGCTGGCCATAGTGGGGGTAACATAACTAGTATCATGTACTTGGGACTCACAAACATGCTTATGTGGCAAACAATTAAAGAAGAGAGAGAGGGTAGTAGTAACATAGGTAGATACTGTAACACAATAAATGTTATGCTACTACTCCCTCCTTTCCGGTTTATAGGGCTCAATTCAAAAATCTCATCAATCAAGGTAGATGGTGAGTGGTGGAATACTTTTTGTAGTTTTGCAAAAGCACCTAATTAATCCTCTTGTTTTCCTCAAAAAATTATGGTGGTGTTTGGTTCTCTAGTCCTAGGACTTTTTCTAGTCCCTAGGACTTTTTGAAAAAGACTCTCAAGGAGGTGCTTCTAAGAACTTTTAGCAAAAAGTCTCAAAAAAGTCCCACCATGCTTGGTTTGCTAGGGACTTCTTCTAGTCCCAACACAAAAAAGTCCCTGGAACCAAACACCCCCTATGTTTATCAATGCTTTAATTGCAATGCATGCATGCATAAAGTACATGCATTGGTCAATTTTCTCTTAATACTTGCATGCAATGATTTAATGCACCTTGGAATCTGAACATGTGATGGAAAACAACCAAATTGAGCCTTATAAAATGGAAAAACTAAAATTTTAAGATAAGCCCTATAAACCGGAAAAGGAGGGAGTATGTGTCATGCATGGCAATAAATGAGACCATATATGATACTACTTTATGATACTATGCACTATAGATGTAGTATCATACACTAGTATCATATGCATGATACTAGTATATGTTACTCTCCACTATGACCAGCCTTATAGCCGATGTACACTCTTTGTTGGAAGACCGAGGGAGTACACGTGCATGCACTCACATACACAGCCAGGGCGGTTCGTGCGCAAGGGTTGGACTCGTGTCGCGCCTGTGTAAAGTTTTGTTTAACTGATTTCTTTGCTCTGCCAACTGACATGTGGGACCCAGAAACCAGGTGACAATTTAACCAGTCAATAAAGTGCCACGTCGACTATGTGGCCGGTCAGTAGGGTGCAATACGGTGCTCTATGATGAGCTAGTGATCGTATAATCACCGCAAAACTATATATAGTGACCATAAAGAGCGTATTGTTACATACATTGACCGCCAGTGTATTTTTCTCGTTTCAAATTAAGCCATATTAATCGGAAAGGATGCAGTATGGACTACTACTAGTACTAGTACTGCTTTGATGTGTCCCGTCAACTTGCCGAATGAGGAGAAGCTTGCTTACTATGCCTCTCCCTCGCCCACGCGCGCGGTGGTTCGCAGGACGAGGAGAGGGTTTTGACTATAGCGCCCTCTCCCTCTCCCTCGCCCTCGCCCTCGCGGTGGACGTGCAGCAGTTCAATCGGTGTCAGATTGCAAGAAGCATATTGTATTGTAGTATCATCATTGTTGGACCTTCCAAAGAGGCGAAGAGCCAAGTGCAAGGTTCACACGAGTACGAACTGTTGAACCTCCCGAAGAGGTAAAGAGCTAAGTGCAAGGTTTTATAGGAGTTGTCATCCTAGTAGGAGTGTACTACAACTATAGCGAACGATGCTACTGTATGATGCTGCCACGTCACGCATATCCAAAGCTGTGCCACCTTTTTTTCTCAAAGAGCATGTTGGAGCCCGTGCAACAACCACACAAGTTGCACGTACACATAACACATTTACTAGTAAGAAATTCTAAAGGACAAATGCCAGTATGCCACACAAGTTCATCTCCAATTCATGTGATAAATTTGTGCACGACTAGTCCACATATATTCACAGCGCTACCGTTCACAATTACCGTACTCCACTTACATGTTATAGATGGGCTACATGTCCTCCTCCAGGTTCTAGTCCCAGGTGTTCTTCATGGATGGCATGATCCATAGCGGTGGGCAACGGGAATCATTGTCGCAGCTTTCTAGTCCGGTTCCACATGATGGAGACTCATCCAAGCTGAAGCGGCATAAATCAGGGATAGCGTGTCCCAGCATGTCGTTCATCCAGCGGTGCGCAATGAAGACACAACCATGCTTCATGAACGGCAGGCCTTCCGTGTCGTGCACGGAAGGTGGCATCCACTTCACAATGGGGTAGCTATCCCTGATGAAAAGCGAGTACTCTCCAAGAGTGTTCCTCGGCACCCACGTAGCATCACGAGGGTCGAACTCGGTGCCGTTCATCTGGTGCACGCGGCATCCCAGATTTGGACACATGGTGACATACATAGTCAAGGTCCATGCATAATAATGTTGTGCTCAAATATGGCGGTCAATAATACTGTGCAGCAAATAGTACTACTTCGATATAGAGGAAGTAAAATAACTGGCTTATTATATATAGCCACACTCTTGGCTACATGGATGAGATAGTAAGACATGGAAAAACAAAAATGGTGGCAGCTAGTGGTTTCAAGTCTTCAAGGGCCTAGCTAGCTATATGCGTCCTCCAAGGTAAAAAGTACTCCTACTAGTACTACTAAGTATACTACTAGTACAACAATGAAAGAGAAGGTGAGAGGGTTAAAAATGGAATACCTGGGTAGATGGTGACAGTCCGATCGTGGTAGATTGTGTGACCATGTTGCACATCAGTGGCACCATGGGTAACGACTGGTAAGATAGTTGATCCCAATATGCCAAAGTCAGCTACAAGGTTCCAGGTTAGACCGAATTGCGGATGCAAATGCACATCCAGGATCGGGGATCTTATTTTGACCGGGGGATGACTGGTCCCTGCAAAATAATGGAGTACCGTTAGGGATGCAAATGATGGTTTGTGCATTCCGTTTGTAATCTCCCGTACCGTAGGATGGCAACTAGATGAAACAAGTCCTCTGCCTTGTCATCGCGAAGATGCGGCCTAGATGGCGCATGGCGTCTTCGAACGTGTAGGGGTACAAATCTGCCGCCGCCAACATGCGCCAGCCTCTGCCGTTACTGCCTCTTGCATTGATGGCAATCCTTATGTCGAACACCGCGATGAGATAGTAATCGTCGTAGCCGCGTTGCTTTGTCAGCGGGTCCGCAATTGCTATCTTCTTCAATCTCATGTAGGCATCATCATACGTATTCAAGCCTAGCCAGTCCGGAAGGCCGATCCCAATGGTGGAGAAGGGGTCTACCGGAACGGCCGCACTGCTGTGGATGTTGTGCAAAATGATGGTGGTATCCGGCCGGAGGTACGCAAGCCAATCTTCGTTGGCACCGAACCAGACCTGTATATAAGACGGTGGGCAGCGGAGAAATTATGGGATGGAAATGGAATAACTAAGTACTACATGATCAAACTCCATTACTGACCTGCTCATCGGACAAAATCCGACTACCTCTCAACGTCGGCAACTCTAGCGGAGTCAACGTGCAACCATGGCTAGGGAGCGGTGGACTGTTTGAAGGATTGTCCCATAGAAGAACATTCTCCTCGAGGACGCATGGAATACCAACAAGCATGGCCTTTTCCCAAGCCTGTTTAAGCAGCGTCTTGAAAAAGTTGGTGCAGGAAGCACCGAGTCTTGCGGTGGTGAGGACGTCGGAGTGGCGTGCGATTTCTCCCAGAGGATCATTGTCCAAGGTCTCCTAGCCCCGACGAGGAGGAGAACCGCCTGGCAAATCCATGGGAGCAGCGACAAACTGCCTTCTCTTCGGGGGGAGGGGAACTGGCGAGGAGGAGATAAGAGCGTAGTAACCGCAGGGCCTCCTCCCTTCCAACTGTAGATTGTTCCTCAGCGAAGGGGTGAGGCTATTATTTACTACTAGTACTAGCATTATGGAACATTATGGGATTGCATTATACTGTAAATAATAGCACTAGTAAGAAATTTTTGGCACCAGGTATTAGTTTTTGGCGTGGATTAAGAAATTTTGGGTATGTTTTTGCCATTTTCTGTACACGCCAACTGAAAGATCGAGGATGTCTCCTAGAGGGGGGGTGAATAGGCGCTTTAAAATAATTACGGTTTAGGCTTGAACAAATGCGGAATAAACCTAGCGGTTAATTTGTCAAGCACAAAACCTACAACAACTAGGCTCACCTATGTGCACCAACAACTTATGCTAAGCAAGATAAGCAACTATGTGATAGCAAGATATATGCCAAAGAACAATATGGCTATCACAAAGTAAAGTGCATAAGTAAATGGGCTCGGGTAAGAGATAACCGAGGCACGCGAGACGACAATGTATCCCGAAGTTCACACCCTTGCGGATGCTAATCTCCGTTTGGAGCGGTGTGGAGGCACAATGCTCCCCAAGAAGCCACTAGGGCCACCGTAATCTCCTCACGCCCTCGCACAATGCAAGATGTCGTGATTCCACTAAGGGACCCTTGAGGGCGGTCACCGAACCCGTACAAATGGCGACCCTTGGGGGCGGTCACCGAACCCGTACACTTTGGCAACCCTTGGGGGCGGTCACCGGTACCCGTCAAATTGCTCGGGGCGATCTCCACAACCTAATTGGAGACCCCGACGCTTGCCCGGAGCTTTACACCACAATGATTGAGCTCCAAACACCACCAACCGTCTAGGGCACCAAGGCACCCAAGAGGAACAAGCTCTAGGGTGCACAAACACCCAAGAGTAATAAGCTTCTCAAACTTCACTTCCACGTATCACCGTGGAGAACTCAAACCGATGCACCAAATGCAATGGCAAGGGAACACGGAGTGCCCAAGTCCTTCTCTCCCAAATCCCACCAAAGCAACTAATGCTAGGGAGGAAAATGAAAGGAAGAACGAAAGAAGAACACTAAGAACTCCAAGATCTAGATCCAAGGGGTTCCCCTCACTTAGAGGAGAAAGTGATTGGTGGTAACGTGGATCTAGATCTCCTCTCTCTTTTCCCTCAAGAACTAGCAAGAATCCATGGAGGGATTGAGAGTTAGCAAGCTCGAAGAAGGTCAACAATGGGGGAAGAACACGAGCTCAATGGATTAGGTTCATTGGGGAAGAAGACCCCCTTTTATAGGACCTCCCGAATCCAACCGTTATGTGCTCAGGTCGTGCACAAGCGGTACTACCGCTTGGAGGAGCGGTACTACCGCTTAGCACGGTCAAAACAGCCCAATCAAGAGAAAAACACGAGTTTTTGGTCCGGGGCGGTACTGCCGCTTAGGAGCCACGGTAGTACTGCTCTGGAGCGGTACTACCGCTCAGGAGCCGCGGTAGTACCGCTCTAGAGCGGTAGTAAAAAATTACATCCGCTCTAGTCGCAGTAGTACCGTTGCAGCCTTTACCAAAACAGCCACAACTTTTGCAAACGGACTCCGAATTCAATGAAACCAAGTTTGTTGGAAAGCTAACGACATGGGATAACACAATATTGATAGAAATATAAAGAATAAGCAAATGAGAAAAGTCCCATAAGAAAATGGTGAGAACCCTTCATCGGATAAGACCGGTAAAACCTCCAACACCGAAAACATCATAGAAGATGCATGCGAACTCCGTTTTCGATGAACTCAAGCTTGTCATCAAGATGACCATAAGCTCTAAGACTCACAAAGATAACCAAACAAGAACCAAGAAACATGATGCAAGGATGCAATGGTTTGAGCTCTCTACTAACGATACGATCAAGCTACCAACTTGAGAGCCCCCCTTGATAGTACGGCAAACGATCCTATAACTCGGTCTCCCAACTACCACCACAAGACCGGTAAAATAGAAAACCTATCAAGGGAAAACCTTTGCCTTGCACATGGTCCACTTGAGCTGGATGAAGACGATCTTGACTCCCTCAAGTTGGACCACCTTTCTTGATTGCGTTGGCTCGATGAAGACTAGATGATTGCTCCCCCATAGTTCACTATGGGTGAGCCACTCTTTGGCACATCTTCACAAGTCCATTGACACCGCAATGGATGTCAAGATTCAAGCACTTGATCTCTTCGTGATGCTCCACTTGAACTTGCACATGGCAATCTTGATGATGGTCACCACTTGATGTCATCCTTTCCATGGGTTGTATGATATCTTCCTCTTGGCACAAGCCCATGGATACGTACCTAACCCCACATACAACTCTCACATAGACCATGGGTTAGTACATGAAGTGCAATGGACAATGTTTACCATACCATGGGATCACTTGATCCCTCTCGGTACATCTTCTACGCTTTGTGAGTTGATCAACTTGATTCTCTCTTAACTTAGTCTTGATCAACCTTGAATCTTTGCAACTCTCTTCATTTGGATGATGTCTTGAAGGTAAACATGAATGATCACACAACCTTCTTCTTCAAGACATGCTTGCAATAAGCTCAACACTCGCATGACCAATTTTTGGATAATTCCTTAATAGCACCTTGGTCAACTCAAAAACTCCTTGAAACCAACACATGGACTTAAAGAAAAGCCTATGGACAAATCCTTCAAATATAACTCAAGACAACCATTAGTCCATAGAGATTGTCATCAATTACCAAAACCAAACATGGGGGCACCGCATGTTCTTTCAATCTCCCCCATTTTGGTAATTGATGACAATCACTTTCAAGAGAGTTTATATAAGGAATTATGCATCACCATGCAATGCAACAACTAATAGTGCATGCGAATGAGATGCAAATGCTAAGGAACAAAAACAAAGCAAGAAGAGATAACTCTCTAAACTTCTCCACAAAACTCTCTGAAACTTCTCCCCCATTGGCATCGATTGCCAAAATGGGCAAAAATCTAAGAAGGCCAATATAAATTGTGGTCCTCCATAAATTGTGTATTTCTCAACAAGATAGAGGAATGCAATACACAAGTTTGACGGTAAATACTAGGAGGAAAACAAACTATATTTAGGCCCAAAGTTCACAAAAGAAAGATATGCCACAAAGCCATAATAAAGAGAGAAACAAGCAATCAAGCAATCAAAAGATACCAATTGAAGCAAGCAATCAACGAATATCAATTGAGCCAACTAGACCAATGATCCTACATGCCACATGAATGAATAAATGATATGAGCGAAGGAGTGTTCTAAAGAAACTGGAGAAGCTCCCCATGATTTGTGCACACATAAGAATTTTTGTATTTGAATAAAAAGTGCACAAAAAGGATCATAGCTCCCCCAAAATCGATAGAAACTTACATCCAGTGCAAGTGAGCCTATAGGAAACAAAGCCTAGCGCTTGCAACAAGCACATGGTTGAGCAACATGTAAAAGAGGTAACTTAAGAATAGGCTCAACCAAAATGATGTGTGTGAGTCATGGCGAAGCACTTGAGAAGACTAAAATTAGGATGAGCATTAAGCATCAACATATTCTTGAAAGAATGAGGCACACGGTGCAAGGCCTATCATTCCCACACACAACTGGAAAAAGGGTTCACAAGCTTACTAATAAGCAAAAGAGAACCTATGCTTGTGACAACCCGTGGTGAAGATAGACGAGGGGAGGCTCATCAAGACGAGGGATACCAATTAAGATGACAAAAACCTCGTAAAGATAAGCAAGAGGAAAATAACCTTCACCACACAAGAGTGCATCAAGATGCAACGATAGAGGACACGCACTCAAGGCACAAGCTTTCACGGAGCCACCAAAGAAATAACATAAGAAAGACAAGGTGGACGTGAAAGAAAGGATATCAACTAGAGATGTAATTTCTCTCAAGTGTATAAGGTTCTATGTAGATGAAATCATGATGATATATATATCTCCAACGAAGGATGTACACCCGAAATAGTTACAACACGAAGGAACAAGATATCCACAAGGAAGTCATAAATATACCAATAATATATTTTCTTGAAAGCATAGCACTTGGCTAGATATGGTCTTATTGTATATAAATGAAGTCCACACACACATCCATCAAGGGCATCACAACTAGCAACAGAGATCATCGTTGGGATGCTTTGAGAAAGGAAACAAGTATCACAAGATATGAAATGAATATCATGCCAAGATACAACCTACACAAGGTTGAATGCAAGAGGGGAAAGCATGAATAGATACTTGTTACCGAGATATCATTGGAAGGATGTAGTAGATACCAATTGAAGGTAGATAGTAGTTCATTGATCATCCTAGCTTGACTCCAATATGCACATGGTGACAACACCTTCCTTGTGAGTGAGCCGAGCATCCAATGCATCTCCAAATGTTCCTAGAAGAACAACACAAACTAAATGGTACCCAAACTCATCGGGACAAAATAATTAGAAACACCAATACATAGGACAAACTCCACATAAATATGTGCGTATAGATATGAAAATGAATTTCATGCACATCTCATCCAAATTGAGACTAGGTGGAGTTTCCCCTATATATTGAGTCAAAGAAAGAAAGCATGCCAAATGAAATACATGAAGTAAACATGCATGCTCAAGACTTTCAAAACCCGGAACCAAAAACAAAGAAATGCCAAGTGAAAAGGATACCAAATGGAGAAATCATCACTTGGAAGATATCATTAAAGATACATCAAGGAATGAGATATCCATTGATACACACTAAACTAAAGATGTCAAACTCCCAAAGAGAGGATGGTTCCAAACAAACCAGGCTCTCAACAAAGTTTCATGATGGCACAAAGTACCAAAAAGAAATGGCTTGCCTTCCACCAAAACACACTTGATAAGGATCACAAGAAGAGTGTTCTAAAGAAAATAGGATAGCTCCCCCACGAGTTGTGCATTATATAGGATTTGCATTTGAATACAAAATGCACAAGGTGGGATCACCACTTTCACTATATCTAGAAAACACTAGACAAGAACAAGAAATAAACAAGATCCACAAGTGGTAGGGAAGACAATGGGAGTTGACACAAACCTTGGCAAGAGAAAAAGGCAAATAAACAAAAGCCAATGTAAAGATGATCAAAAAATTCTACCACACATAAATGACTACCAATTGTCAAAAGACAAGAAGTAGATGGAAAGAATTCTCGGTGGTAGTTAGCAAGGATATCCAACATCATCTTCACATCTCACACAAGCAAATTGCAACTTGTAGAGCAACATGCCACCTAGGAACAAGATAATCTACAATATCAACACTAGGTGACAACATCTCAAATGTACACATTTTCTAGGCTAGTAATATACATAGCATATTACTCCCCCATAATGTGATACCAATGAAGAAAACTTAACAACAGGCAATAAGAGGATCCAACATGAGATAATCAATGGAATTTTTTAGAATTTGAATTTCTCATGAGAGATATACCACCTAGCGACTAGATAATCTTGAAATATCAATACTAGATGGTATTACTCATGTGCACACATTTATAGGATTGTGAGGTGCACAGAGCACACCACTCCCCCATAATGGATATTCCATTAATCTCCCACAAGAGCCAACTGATAAATAAACAAGATGCACTAAGGCTCAATGAACGACACACAAGTACATGATGTGCAAACCAACATACACAAAGGCAATTTGAAGACACATCATATACAAACACATGCAAGGAACAAAACCAAAACATGCAAAGGGGCAAGTAACTTTCAATATAAACAATTTAAGTACAAGTTACCGCAAGGAGGCACATTGGATATAAGATAGAAACTTGACAACCCAATTGACTTGGCTTGAGACAACAAGAAAGATGAAGTCCCCTTAATTCTTCATAATGTAGCCAAGTTTCCAATGACCTCCAAAAACACCTATTGATCAAGTTTGAGCTTGTTGGTCCCCAACCAAGTTGGGTCCTAAGAGGTTAGTGTAATGCCCCGGATACATCTTTCCATATTCATAACTCCAACTCTTGCCTTTTCCGGAGATGTTATATGATATTTCCTTCGTGGTTGGGTTTTTGTCGTTTGTTTTGCATTTTGTTCTTGTTATGCATCTCGTCTCATAGCATCATGTGCATCGCATCCATATGTTTTCATAAAACTTGCATCCGTTCGGGTTTCCCCGATTCTCTCCGTTGTCCGTTCTGAGCCCGACCACACTCGCACGCGCCCGCGGCACCTTCAAAATATTATTTTATAAGTGGCATAAAAATGTTCTCGGAATGGGTTGCAACTTGTCATGTGGTCTTATTATAGTGTAGACAGGCCGCCTGCCAAATTTCATCGCATTCGAAGTCCGTTTGATAGCCCAACCGTCATCCGTAGCGGCACCGTTGCCGGTTTAATCGTCGGACGTTTCGGTCTCCGAAATTTCCACCGGGCCGCACCTCTCTTTCTCTCCTCTTCTCACAGCCCACCTAGCCATCCAAACCTTCCCCTCCGACCGGAACCGTCGGATCGCGATCCGAGGGTCCCGAAACCCCTCCTAACTGCCTAACCCTAGCCCCCTTACTATATATAGATGTCTCCCCTACCAATTTTGGCCTTCCCCTTCCTCCCACCTTGTTTTCCACGCAGCCCAATCATCAGCCGCCGCCACCTCCCACCTTCTCCTCGTAATCCGGCGCCGGCCACCTCCTCCCTGCCACTTGGCCTCCTCCCATTGGCCAGCCGCCGTTGTGCAACCTCCCTCGCCCAACCGGAAGGTGCCACATCGCTCCAGCCCCGCTCCCCGCCGCCGCAGTCCGAGGAACCCAGGCGCGGCCCGCCCCGGGCCCGATCTGGGCCGCACCAGGGCCCGCGCGCGCCGCCGCTCGCCCGTCCCTGCGCCCCGCCGCCCGCTCGCCCTTCTGCTCCAGCGCCTCCCCGCCGCCTCGCAGAACCTCCCCGGAGCGCCGCCTCCCACCGTCCGCGACCCCGTCGCCGGAGCGCCCGTGCCGCCCTGCCAGGTCGCCGCCTCCCTCTCTCTCCCGTATCTCCCTCTCGCTCTTCTCTCTCTCTCTCTCTCAGTTCTCTCTCTCCCCTTGCAGGAACCCTGCCGCCGCCGCCAAGAACCTCGTCGCCGGCCTCCTCGTCCTCAAGTCTCGCCGGATCCGGGGTCCCCAGGCCCGGATCTCCCCGTTCCCGCCGGAACCGCCCCGCGCCGCCCCGTCCTTGCCTGCTCGCTGCCGGCGCCATCTGTTGCCGCCACCCTGCCTCGTCCCTGCTCAGGAACGGGCAGCACGACGCCTCACCCGCTCGCATCAACCGCGTGTGTGCGTGGGCCCCGCTTCCGGCCCAGCAGCACCGCGGCCCAGCCCTCTTCCCTGGCCGGCCTGCCTCCTCCTCCTGACTGGGCTTGGCCCAATGTTAGCAGCTCCCTCGGCCTCCAGTTTCAGCCCGCAACGTTTTTTTTCAGTTCTGGACGTTTAATCAATTTTCTAGAGTCTGTCAGTTTTACAGAATAGTCCCCCTAGATCATGCATTTAATAACTCACAAATGATGCATCGGATTAAAATGTTTTATATATGTAAAATGCTCAGAAAATTGTGTAGATTAATAATAAGCCATTTTTATCCATGTTAAAAATGTTTACCATGCTGTTTATTTAAATTTACTAAGATGCCATGTTAAAATGATTTATTTCATAACTAAATAACCGTAGCTCGGATTTTAATAAACTTTATGTGTAAATGGGATGAAAAAATGTCTAGTTTAACATGGTGCACTTTATTTTCCTGTTTAACAAAATTAAAATTGTGTTTAGGGCAGAACAGGATCAAATCTAAAATATGCACATGGGGATTTTCCGAAATTGTTGCTTGTTGTTCCGGCCTCATTTAAACTTGTCTAGATAGGTAGTTTTTCTCGTGCTTCACCCCTTGCCATGTTTAATAACATTTAATATTGTTTGGTAGCTTAAACGAGAGAGAACTAAATATTTGATGTGGTGTTTTGTTAATATGCAACTCGTTGCATATTGATCTCCACTTAACTTGTAGTATTGTTTGGTTGCCTTTGCCATGCCATGCCTTATTAAACCGGACATGCATCATACTTGATTGTGCATCATGCCATGATTATGCTTGTGTGTTTACCATGTTGTTTTCTTCTTTCCGGTGTTGCTTCTTAGTTCCGGTAACGTTGCGTTCGTGAGGATTCGTTCGACTGCTCCCGTTCGTCTTCTTCATGGACTCGTTCTTCTTCCTTGCGGGATTTCAGGCAAGATGACCGCTACCCTGGATCTCAATACTATCATTGCTATGCTAGTTGATACGTTCTATCGCTATGCTGCGCTACCTATCACTTGTTCTTCAAGCCTTCCCAAATTGCCATGAACCTCTAACCTTTGACACCCTTCCTAGCAAACCGTTGCTTGGCTATGTTACCACTTTGCTCAGCCCTCTTATAGCGTTGCTAGTTGCAGGTGAAGTTGAAGATTTCTCCATGGTGGACAGGATTTATGTTGGGATATCACAATATCTCTTATATTATTAATGCATCTATATACTTGGTAAAGGGTGGAAGGCTTGGCCTTTTGCCAGGTGTTTTGTTCCACTCTTGCCGCCCTAGTTTCCGTCATACCGGTGTTATGTTCCCGGATTTTGCGTTCCTTACGCGGTCGGGTGATTTATGGGACCCCCTCGACAGTTTGCTTTGAATAAAACTTCTCCAGCAAGGCCCAACATTGGTTTTACCATTTGCCTCACCACCACCTACATTTCCCTTGGGAGTAATTAACCCAAGGGTCATCTTTATTACAGCCCCCCCGGGCCAATGCTTGTCTAAGTGTTGGTCCAACCTAGAGCACCGTGCGGGACCATTCCTTGGCAACTTTGTTCGTCGGTTCCTGTACGCTTCGCTTATCCGGTGTTGCCCTGAGAACGAGATATGTGCAGCTCCTATCGGGATTGTCGGCGCATCGGGCGGCTTTGCTGGTCTTGTTTTACCATTGTCGAAATGTCTTGTAAACCGGGATTCCGAGTCTGATCGGGTCTTCCTGGGAGAAGTTCTATTCCTTCGTTGATCGCGAGAGCTTGTCATGGGCTAAGTTGGGACACCCCTGCAGGGTATAATCTTTCGAAAGCCATGCCTGCGGTTATTGGCAGATGGGAATTTGTTAATGTCCGGTTGTAGATAACTTGACACCAGATCCGATTTAAAACGCATCAACCGCGTGTGTAGCCGTGATGGTCTCTTCTCGGCGGAGTCCGGGAAGTGAACACGGTCTTTGGGTTATGTTTGACGTAAGTAGGAGTTCAGGATCACCTCTTGATCATTGCTAGTTTCACGACCGTTCCGTTTGCTCTCTTCTCGCTCTTATTTGCGTTTGTTAGCCACCATATATGCTTAGTCACTGCTGCAGCCTCACCACTTTACCCCTTCCTTTCCCTTTAAGCTTTGCTAGTCCTGATACCCATGGTAATGGGATTGCTGAGTCCTCGTGGCTCATAGCTTACTACAACAACAGTTGCAGGTACAGGTTATGCGATGATCATGATGCGAGAGCGATGCTTGCTTGCGTTGAGTTCTTCTTCTGCTTCTTCGATCAAGGGATAGGTTCCAGGTCGGCAGCCTGGGCTAGCAGGGTGGATGTCATTTGAGTTTCTGTTTGTGTTTCATCCGTAGTTGGATGTTGATATTGTGTATGATATATTGTTGTATTCGTGTGGCATTGTATGCCTCTTGTATGTATCCCCATCTATTATGTAATGTTGATGTAATGATATCCACCTTGCAAAAGCGTTTCAATATGCGGGTCTATCCTTGGTGGGACCTTCGAGTTCCTTTTGGATAGGGTCGCATATTGGGCGTGAAAAGTTGGTATCAGAGCCTCGACCGACCTTAGGAGCCCCCTTGATTGTTGGCTGTTGTTGAGTCTAGAAGAAAAACTATTTTGAGTCTTAGGATTATATTTATCGGAGAGTAGGATTCTTTTTACTCCTCAGCCCCTTTGTCGCTCTGGTGAGGTCTCCTGACGTAGATGTTTTGTCTTTCCTCTCCTCAAATTTCACTAAATTTTATTTTAGGATCACGCGGGTATCTTGGAATCATTCCGATGGTTTTGTGACGAGAACATTGTTCTTGGTGCCTCCTGTCTATTTATGTAGCATTGACCCGGGGAGTTGAGCTCCGAGGTGTTGTCGTCACAATTTTATCGTTGCAGTTCTGGAATACCTGAGTTTTGCTGACATCGAAAATCTATTTTATGCAGTTGTTGGTGATATAACCCCGATAGCCCAGTACTGGGGCGAGCTCGGGAGTATTGCCATAACTCGTATAACAGATGCTTTTCGAAGGTTGAGGTACACGATTTCTGGAGTTTTCTTGGTTATGTGTTGACGGATGGATACAGCTTGGATGTAGGTATTGTTAGTTTGGGTGAGATATATTGCTTCCCCTGTATCCCCAACACCAGATTGCATAACCAGAAAGTTTCGGGAGTTTTATAGGTGGGAATTCAAGTAGTTCCTGGAATATCTTTTCGACAGATGCATGATATGAGATTGGGGTTTGACGTCTAGTGGTCCGCCTTTCCACGGTCGTTTTTATAGTGGTCTCGTTGTGTCTTAAAGAACCCTTGGCTATGCTGGTTCGGGGACACTTCGTATGTCATGTGCACTGCCTTGTACATGATGGTGCTGTACACTCGAGCCCGTGTGGGTCCCACCACAAAAACTTCGGACGAAATCTCTATCTTATGTTTGTTCCGGCTTATTCTGCAAGCCAAATCCTTTGTTTTGTTTTATTTGTGGTATTCGAGTTGCTTCAAAGTCAAGTGTTGATTCCATACCTTTCCTAAGCGGTGTTCTCATATTTCTATGGGAGTGGTAACCCTTCTTGATCATCGAGATTGTCATCCCAATTCTTTCCAACCGGCGTGCTTCTCTTCAAGGGATTCGATCATTTCAACATCCGCAAGATCAATTCTAAGTTTTCTCAACGGTGTTTGTTTCATCCGTCCCCAAGTTGCCTTTGCTTTCCCGCCCTCCCACCCTTTTCTTCAAGGACTCATTTATTTTAATCAAGTATCCATTTATTCATGTGAAGTTTCTCCATTCTTTTCCTGTCAATGTTCTTATTCGGTGATTTCCCAAGAAGATGCTCAACAGTTTTAAGTTCATCATCCTTCATTGTTGTTTCTTCTCCGGTGGATCCAATTCAAGCTTTCAGTGTTAATCATATTCCTTTCCTCGTGTAAAATGATTTCTCATGCCGGTGCACCTCTCAATCACTCACCTCTTGCTATTCATTTGTTCCGGAGTGTTGAAGATATCTTAGAAGACTTGTGTTTCCATTCTCAATCCGTTCAAGATATTTGGAGATTGTTATCTCATTCAAGTCATTTAATTCAACCGGTGCAATCCCCCCCCCTTTCAATCAATTGTTCAATGATGTTTCTTTCGAGTGGGCCCTAACCCACAGGTCTTTTCCCAGGATCTTACCTGACTCTTCTAATTTTCCCGGAGCCATTCCCAAAGTCTTTCGAATTTTGACGTAAGAAGGAATTATCATCAGTCATATGTCTTTCTCCAAAATCTTTCAAATTCTTTTCATTGTTGATTCAACCTTTCTATTCTTCATCCCAGATTGTCTCAACAATTCATGGTGGTGTTTCTCATCGTCATTCTCAACATTTGAAGACCGAAGAAGAGTTTCTCTTAAATCTTGCTCCATTCTCTTCAAGATTCATGGTTCTAGCTTGATGCCATCCTCTCATAATTGTTTTCGATTGTGAGAATTTTTTTTCATCCATCCAGAGCAATTCAAGAGTCTTTTCAGATTGATTCTCCGTAGCCCATCATCTCAGAATTATTCATTCAAGCTTTCAGCTCTCGTTCTCCAAATCATACCGGTGCATCGTTCAAGTATTATCTAATCAGCTCGGGATCTCTGCGTTCACTTGTATCTAAATCCCCTCAAGTATCTTCATTCGTTTTCCAATTCTTCCCGGTGTTTCTTTATCTTTTCTTTGTTCATTTTCAATTCTTACGGTGGTTCGTTCAAGATTCCTCTTCCTTTGTTATCATATCATTTCATTTGTTCTTTCCAATCCCACCGGTGGTTCCATCAATACCTTCTCAGGTTTACGCTATATCCCTCTTAATCCTTTCTACGAGAATAAGTAGTGTGCCAAATCCGTTGCTTGTCATCAATTTAAATTGGTGAAGGATACGCATAACGTAATTCTTATTATTGCTTCATCCAAGTGATCTAGTTTCTTCTTTACAGAGTTGTTCATCATGTCACATTTCCCGGTTCGAGATGCTTCATCTTTTCTTTTCCGGAGTTCCAAGTTTTCCGCATTATCGTCGCGAAGCTCCATCTAAATCATTGCAAGGCGTCACCTTGTGTTTTCAACTTCTCTTCCTTTCTATCATCCTTTTATTACCGGAGTTCTTCATGGAGGCTCTACATGGTGGTTCGTCAAGGATTCTATTCATTCTTCAATTGTTCTTCAAGATTTCTCTCGAAGCTAAGATCCGCCAAGCTATACTCAAAAAAATAAACATGGTGCTCAACACATGTTTTATATTGAGGAGTTCAAGTATTCTTCATCTTGCATTTTGAGGTGCAATTCTCCTACCTTATCTTTTGAGATGGTGTTATATCATTCTGGACAGTTTCCCTTCAAGTTTTATGATTCACATGTTGTCAAGAATGAGATATTGTGAAACCATCATTTTTCTCTTCGATCATGAGGTATTTTAAATCCATCAATCTCTTTGTTGGAGTTATCTTGGGTTATATTTCACCTAAAGCCTTCCATTGGGAATGTTGCTATTTGTGGTGCTTATCATTGATCCAAGTTTCTCCTTCTCTTCTCGGCGAAAGAAGTTTTCATCTCTTCTTTGATCTCAATCAAGCAATTGTTTCTGTTAGTGGCAGAATTTCGCCTCAATTTTGGGAAGTTTTCCATAAGCCCACTACAAACTTGTGTTTTTCGTTGTTGATTTTCTAACAACTCCATTCAATCCTTCTTCGAAGGGTGCTTTCCAAGCTCATTTATGGCAGAAATTGTCATTTTCTTCTCCGTCCCTTTATCTCAACAATCTAGCTTCTATTCTTTCGTTCCGGAGGCATTGTGATGTTGCTCTTTTCACTCATCTTCTCAAATTGAGGATCATGTTCTTCTCCTTGCTTCTCCATTTAACCGGAGTGTTGCGTCATCTCTTCAAGCTCTTTCATCTTATCAAGTTTTGCTTCTCTTTTCAACTGGAGTGCTGTCTGAAATCTTTCTTACCCCTTGTGCCATTCCTTCAATAGTTCTGGAGGCAGTGTGTTGTTGATTTCATCAAGTATCCTCTCATCTTGTTTTAACCGGAGTGGTTTCGAACTCTATCTTGTCCATTAAACTCTTGATTCAGGTCTTTGCAACCGTCAAGTTCTCGTAATGTTCCTTGTTCCTCTTTTCTAACGGATTGTTTGCAATCTCGTTCATCTTCGTTGTTTTCTTTCTTTCATTTTGCTCAACCTCTCAAGGTTCGTGGTTTCACTCATTGGTCGAAGAAGCAACTTAGTTTTACCGCTTATCTTCCTCTTCCTTTTCCCTCCGGTGCCATCCTAGATCTCGGGACGAGATCCTCTCGTAGTGGTGGAGTGTTGTAACGCCCCGGATACAACTTTCCATATTCATAACTCCAACTCTTGCCTTTTCCGGAGATGCTATATGATATTTCCTTCGTGGTTGGGTTTTTGTCATTTGTTTTGCATTTTGTTCTTGTTATGCATCTCATCTCATAGCATCATGTGCATCGCATCCATATGTTTTCATAAAACTTGCATCCGTTCGGGTTTCCCCGATTCTCTCCGTTGTCCGTTCTGAGCCCGACCACACTCGCACGCGCCTGCGGCACCTCCGAAATATTATTTTATAAGTGGCATAAAAATGTTCTCGGAATGGGTTGCAACTTGTCATGCGGTCTTATTATAGTGTAGACAGGCCGCCTGCCAAATTTCATCGCATTCGAAGTCCGTTTGATAGCCCAACCGTCATCCGTAGCGGCACCGTTGCCGGTTTAATCGTCGGACGTTTCGGTCTCCGAAACTGCCACCGGGCCGCACCTCTCTTTCTCTCCTCTTCTCACAGCCCACCTAGCCATCCAAACCTTCCCCTCCGACCGGAACCGTCGGATCGCGATCCGAGGGTCCGGAAACCCCTCCTAACCCCCTAACCTAGCCCCCTTACTATATATAGATGTCTCCCCTACCAATTTTGGCCTTCCCCTTCCTCCCACCTTGTTTTCCGCGCAGCCCAATCATTAGCCGCCGCCACCTCCCACCTTCTCCTCGTAATCTGGTGCCGGCCACCTCCTTCCTGCCACTTGGCCTCCTCCCATTGGCCAGCCGCTGTTCTGCAGCCTCCCTCGCCCAACCGGAAGGTGCCACGTCACTCCAGCCCTGCTCCAGGCCGCCGCAGTCCGCGGAACCCAGGCGCGGCCCGCCCCGGGCCTGATCTGGGCCGCACCAGGGCCCGCGCGCGCCGCCGCTCGCCTGTCCCTGCACCCCGCCGCCTGCTCGCCCCTCTGCTCCAGCGCCTCCCTGCCGCCTCGCAGAACCTCCCGGAGCGCCGCCTCCCGCCGTCCGCGACCCCGTCGCCGGAGCGCCCGTGCCGCCCTGCCAGGTCGCCGCCTCCCTCTCTCTCCCGTATCTCCCTCTCGCTCTTCTCTCTCTCTCAGTTCTCTCTCTCTCCCCTTGCAGGAACCCTGCCACCGCCGCCAGGAGCCTCGTCGCCGGCCTCCTCGTCCTCAAGTCTCGCCGGATCCGGGGTCCCTAGGCCCGGATCTCCCCGTTCCCGCCGGAACCGCGCCGCCCCGTCCTTGCCTGCTCGCCGCCGGCGCCATCTTCCGCCGCCACCCTGCCTCGTCCCTGCTCAGGAACGGGCAGCACGACGCCTCACCCGCTCGCATCAACCGCGTGTGTGCGTGGGCCCCGCTTCCGGCCTAGCAGCACCGCGGCCCAGCCCTCCTCCCTGGCCGGCCTGCCTTCTCCTCCCGACTGGGCTTGGCCCAATGTGAGCAGCTCCCTCAGCCTCCAGTTTCAGCCCGCAACGTTTTTTTTCAGTTCTGGATGTTTAATCAATTTTCTAGAGTCTGTCAGTTTTACAGAATAGTCCTCCTAGATCATGCATTTAATAACTCACAAATGGTGCATCGGATTAAAATGTTTTATATATGTAAAATGCTCAGAAAATTGTGTAGATTAATAATAAGCCATTTTCATCCATGTTAAAAATGTTTACCATGCTGTTTATTTAAATTTGCTAAGATGCCATGTTAAAATGATTTATTTCATAACTAAATAACCGTAGCTCGGATTTTAATAAACTTTATATGTAAATGGGATGAAAAAATGTCTAGTTTAACATGGTGCACTTTATTTTCCTGTTTAACAACATTAAAATTGTGTTTAGGGCAGAACAGGACCAAATCTAAAATATGCACATGGGGATTTTCCGGAATTGTTGTTTGTTGTTCCGGCCTCATTTAAACTTGTCTAGATAGGTAGTTTTTCTCGTGCTTCACCCCTTGCCATGTTTAATAACATTTAATATTGTTTGGTAGCTTAAACGAGAGAGAACTAAATATTTGATGTGGTGTTTTGTTAATATGCAACTCGTTGCATATTGATCTCCACTTAACTTGTAGTATTGTTTGGTTGCCTTTGCCATGCCATGCCTTATTAAACCGGACATGCATCATACTTGATTGTGCATCATGCCATGATTATGCTTGTGTGTTTACCATGTTGTTTGCTTCTTTCTGGTGTTGCTTCTTAGTTCTGGTAACGTTGCGTTCGTGAGGATTCGTTCGACTGCTCCCGTTCGTCTTCTTCATGGACTCGTTCTTCTTCCTTGCGGGATTTCAGGCAAGATGACCGCTACCCTGGATCTCAATACTATCATTGCTATGCTAGTTGATACGTTCTATCGCTATGCTGCGCTACCTATCACTTGTTCTTCAAGCCTTCCTAAATTGCCATGAACCTCTAACCTTTGACACCCTTCCTAGCAAACCATTGCTTGGCTATGTTACCGCTTTGCTCAGCCCTCTTATAGCGTTGCTAGTTGCAGGTGAAGTTGAAGATTTCTCCATGGTGGACAGGATTTATGTTGGGATATCACAATATCTCTTATACTATTAATGCATCTACATACTTGGAAAAGGGTGGAAGGCTCGGCCTTTTGCCTGGTGTTTTGTTCCACTCTTGCCGCCCTAGTTTCCGTCATACCGGTGTTATGTTCCCGGATTTTGCGTTCCTTACGCGGTCGGGTGATTTATGGGACCCCCTCGACAGTTTGCTTTGAATAAAACTCCTCCAGCAAGGCCCAACATTGGTTTTACCATTTGCCTCACCACCACCTACATTTCCCTTGGGAGTAATTAACCCAAGGGTCATCTTTATTACAGCCCCCCCGGGCCAATGCTTGCCTAAGTGTTGGTCCAACCTAGAGCACCGTGCGGGACCATTCCTTGGCAACTTGGTTCGTCGGTTCCTGTATTGCCCTGAGAACGAGATATGTGCAGCTCCTATCGGGATTGTCGGCGCATCGGGCGGCTTTGCTGGTCTTGTTTTACCATTGTCAAAATGTCTTGTAAACCGGGATTCCGAGTCTGATCGGGTCTTCCTGGGAGAAGGTCTATTCCTTCGTTGATCGCGAGAGCTTGTCATGGGCTAAGTTGGGACACCCCTACAGGGAATAATCTTTCGAAAGCCGTGCCTGCGGTTATTGGCAGATGGGAATTTGTTAATGTCCGGTTGTAGATAACTTGACACCAGATCCGATTTAAAACGCATCAACCGCGTGTGTAGCCGTGATGGTCTCTTCTCGGCGGAGTCCGGGAAGTGAACATGGTCTTTGGGTTATGTTTGACGTAAGTAGGAGTTCAGGATCACCTCTTGATCATTGCTAGTTTCACGACCGTTCCGTTTGCTCTCTTCTCACTCTTATTTGCGTATGTTAGCCACCATATATGCTTAGTCGCTGCTGCAGCCTCACCACTTTACCCCTTCCTTTCCCTTTAAGCTTTGCTAGTCTTGATACGCATGGTAATGGGATTGCTGAGTCCTCGTGGCTCATAGCTTACTACAACAACAGTTGCAGGTACAGGTTATGCGATGATCATGACGCGAGAGCGATGCTTGCTTGCGTTGAGTTCTTCTTCTGCTTCTTCGATCAGGGGATAGGTTCCAGGTCGGCAGCCTGGGCTAGCAGGCTGGATGTCGTTTGAGTTTCTGTTTGTGTTTCATCCGTAGTCGGATGTTGATATTGTGTATGATATATTGTTGTATTCGTGTGGCATTGTATGCCTCTTGTATGTATCCCCATCTATTATGTAATGTTGATGTAATGATATCCACCTTGCAAAAGCGTTTCAATATGCGGGTCTATCCTTGGTGGGACCTTCGAGTTCCTTTTGGATAGGGTCGCATATTGGGCGTGACAGTTAGTCACAAATAGGCTTGGCTACCCAAATGGTTCTTTTCTTGACACCACTTTGAGTACCAACAAACTTGGCAAACACATTGCCAACCTTATCCTTCCCAAGAGAATCGATATCATCAATAATAATTGGGTTGGATAAGTTACCACTAGTGCATGAAGAAGCGACGTGACCTTTTTCATGACATAAGTAGCAACATCTACTCTTCACTTTCTTCTCACTTGATTTTTCCACAAGAGAAGCATTAGCTTGAGTCTTCTTGGGAAGTGGCCTTTCTTCAACTTGAGGTTGAGCATGAGATTGAACTTGTGCCCTCTTCCCTTGTTGCTTGACACTAATGGCCTTCTTCTTCAATGGGCAAGATCTAACATGATGCCCTTCCACTTTGCACTTGAAGCAAACAATCTTGGCCGAATTCTTGACTTGTTCTTGGCCCTTCTTTTTGTTCATCTTGGACTTCTTCTTATTGGAGTTGAATCCAAGTCCACCTTTGTCATTGGGGGATTTTTGCACACTCAAGATATTGTTGAGTGTGGATTTCCCTTCATGACACTTTTCCAAGTCTTTCTTCAAAGAAGTGACTTGGGCCTTGAGCTCTTTGATTTCCTCTACATGGTTAGTCTCAACACAAGTACTAGAGGAAGTATAAGCTTCGTCGTTAGAGCAACAAGGCAAGGAAAGCAATTCATCACAAGATGTACCAACATTGTGAGTAGATGAATTACAAGGACTAGCACATGGCAATATACTATTTTGACTAGAAGTAGTGCTAGTATCCACATGAGGCTCACTAGATGTTACCTTAGCAATCATGGCCTCATGAGCTATCTTTAGCACACTATGGGATACTAGAAGATCATCGTGAGAGCTTGAGAGCTTTTCATGACTTTCTTCCAATTTCCCATAATTGCTAGATAGCACCTCAAGTTGAGCCAGTAGCTCAACATTCTCCTTCAAAATGGATGCTTCACAAGTAATAGAATTAGTAGCACAAGCATCATCATTAACAACAAGAGGAGAAGGCAACTTGGCAAGCTCTTTTAAATAAGAACCTTCAAGTTGGGCATGAGACTCGGTGAGTTTGATGAGCTCACCCTTGATGACCCTTGAGCCATTTTTGAGGTGCTCAAAATCCTCAAGGAGTCTAGCATGAGAAACTTCAAGCTTAGCATTTTTAGTTTTGAAATCGTTGTCCACCTCAAAAGCTCTATCATGAGATTCCCTCACTCTAGATAATTCTAGAGCAAAAGTCTCCTCAAGAGATTCGGAGGTGGTTTGTTCATGTTCAAGAGCTTGAGATAGCTCCGCGATCTCATTTGCGTAATCACGCCCATGAGCTTCCATTTTCTCAATGGTGACCTCATGCTCCTCGAGATGAGATTTCAACTCCTCAATATATTTCTTGCCCTCAATGGCAATGCACATAATTTCCATGAAGTTGGAACGAGCAATTTTATTTTTATGAAGAGCTTTAAAAATCATCTCCCCCTTAGTTTTTAAGGAGGCAACATTATCATTCTCTTCATCATTATCCTTATCATCATTAGCATCAACATCATCATCAAGAGACATATTGGGGTACAAAGTAGGAGATACCTTTGATGCCTTAGCCATAAGGCAAAAAGCAATAGATGATGATGTAGGATCCCTTGAGGCACCATTAAACACCACATCTTGTTCCATGGAGTGTTCGGTTTCCTCTACATTGTTAGCACAATAATTCGAGGAAATAGATGCATTTTTATCATGGCAACAAGACATAGCAAGCATATCATCATGCGATTTAGTCAAGCAATTTCTACATGATATGCAAGGACTATCAACACAAGCATGTGAAACATTTGGAGTGCTCGAAGTGTTAAAGCCCAACGAAGGAGCATTGCAATAATATAGTGATGAAGGATCCTCCACAATAAGCATACTGTCACCATTGCAATGACCAACACTACTCACCATATCATTACCTTGTGGCAAACCACATGTAGGTGAAGTAGAAGAAGTTGAGAAGAGTATACGACCGGAGGTGGAGGGGGAACAATCATCCCCACAAATATTGGACACACCATATTTATCTTGAAGCTTTGTCCACAACTCATGAGCATCCCGGAACGGCATGAGTTGCAAAATAACTACATTACTCAAAGCATCAAAAAGCACATTAGAAGCTTGAGCATTGAGATAAGAGTTTTTCTCATCCTCTAAAGATAATCTTTGGGGATCCTTTGGAGGAGAAAAACCCATATCTACAATTTGCTCTAAATTTGGGTCCATGACCCTAAAGAGTTTAAGCATGCGAATTACCCAAACATCAAAATTTGTGCCATCGAAACTAAGAGTGTCAGAGAATCCTAATCCTCTAGTCGACATCTTTACTCTCTAGGCGGTTAAGCCCAACAAAGAGAGACGAGGCTCTGATACCAATTGAAAGATCGAGGATGTCGCCTAGAGGGGGGTGAATAGGCACTTTAAAATAATTACGGTTTAGGCTTGAACAAATGCGGAATAAACCTAGCGGTTAATTTGTCAAGCACAAAACCTACAACAAGTAGGCTCACCTATGTGCACCAACAACTTATGCTAAGCAAGATAAGCAACTATGTGATAGCAAGATATATGACAAAGAACAATATGGCTATCACAAAGTAAAGTGCATAAGTAAATGGGCTCGGGTAAGAGATAACCAAGGCACGCAGAGACGACAATGTATCCCGAAGTTCACACCCTTGCGGATGCTAATCTCCATTTGGAGCGGTGTCGAGGCACAATGCTCCCCAAGAAGCCACTAGGGCCACCGTAATCTCCTCACCCCCTCGCACAATGCAAGATGTCGTGATTCCACTAAGGGACCCTTGAGGGCGGTCACCGAACCCGTACAAATGGTGACCCTTGGGGGCGGTCACCGAACCCGTACACTTTGGCAACCCTTGGGGGCGGTCACCGGTACCCGCCAAATTGCTCGGGGCGATCTCCACAACCTAATTGGAGACCCCGACGCTTGCCCAGAACTTTACACCACAATGATTGAGCTCCAAACACCACCAACCGTCTAGGGCACCAAGGCACCCAAGAGGAACAAGCTCTAGGGTGCACAAACACCCAAGAGTAATAAGCTTCTCAAACTTCACTTCCACGTATCACCGTGGAGAACTCAAACCGATGCACCAAATGCAATGGCAAGGGCACAGGGAGTGCCCAAGTCCTTCTCTCCCAAATCCCACCAAAGCAACTAATGCTAGGGAGGAAAATGAAAGGAAGAACGAAAGAAGAACACTAAGAACTCCAAGATCTAGATCCAAGGGGTTCCCCTCACTTAGAGGAGAAAGTGATTGGTGGTAACGTGGATCTAGATCTCCTCTCTCTTTTCCCTCAAGAACTAGCAAGAATCCATGGAGGGATTGAGAGTTAGCAAGCTCGAAGAAGGTCAACAATGGGGGAAGAACATGAGCTCAAAGGATTAGGTTCATTGGGGAAGAAGACCCCCTTTTATAGGACCTCCCGAATCCAACCGTTATGTGCTCAGGTCGTGCACAAGCGGTACTACCGCTTAGCACGGTCAAAACAGCCCAATCAAGAGAAAAAATACGAGTTTTTGGTCCGGGGCGGTACTACCACTTAGGAGCCACGGTAGTACTACTCTGGAGTGGTACTACCGCTCAGGAGCCACGGTAGTACCGCTCTAGAGCGGTAGTAAAAAATTACATCCGCTCTAGTCGCGGTAGTACCGCTGCAGCCTTTACCAAAACAGCCACAACTTTTGAAAACGGACTCCGAATTCAACGAAACCAAGCTTGTTGGAAAGCTAACGACGTGGGCTAACAAAATATTGATAGAAATATCAAGAATAAGCAAATGAGAAAAGTCCCATAAGAAAATGGTGAGAACCCTTCATCGGATTAGACCGGTAAAACCTCCAACACCGAAAAAATCATAGAAGACACATGCGAACTCTGTTTTCGATGAACTCAAGCTTGTCATCAAGATGACCATAAGCTCTAAGACTCACAAAGATAACCAAACAAGAACCAAGAAACATGATGCAAGGATGCAATGGTTTGAGCTCTCTACTAACGATACGATCAAGCTACCAACTTGAGAGCCCCCCTTGATAGTACGGCAAACGATCCTATAACTCGGTCTCCCAACTACCACCACAAGACCGGTAAAATAGAAAACATATCAAGGGAAAACCTTTGCCTTGGACATGGTCCACTTGAGCTAGATGAAGACGATCTTGACTCCCTCAAGTTGGACCACCTTTCTTGATTGCGTTGGCTCGATGAAGACTAGATGATTGCTCCCCCATAGTTCACTATGGGTGAGCCACTCTTTGGCACATATTCACAAGTCCATTGACACCGCAATGGATGGCAAGATTCAAGCACTTGATCTCTTCGTGATGCTCCACTTGAACTTGCACACGGCAATCTTGATGACGATCACCACTTGATGTCATCCTTTCCATGGGTTGTATGATATCTTCCTCTTGACGCAAGCCCATGGATACGTACCTAACCCCACATACAACTCTCACATAGACCATGGTTTAGTACATGAAGTGCAATGGACAATGCTTACCATACCATGGGATCACTTGATCCCTCTCGGTACATCTTCTACGCTTTGTGAGTTGATCAACTTGATTCACTCTTGACTTAGTCTTGATCAATCTTGAATCTTTGCAACTCTCTTCATTTGGATGATGTCTTGAAGGTAAACATGAATGATCACACAACCTTCTTCTTCAAGACATGCTTGCAATAAGCTAAACACTCGCATGACCAATCTTTGGATAATTCCTTAATAGCACCTTGGTCAACTCAAAAACTCCTTGAAACCAACACATGGACTTCAAGAAAAGCCTATGGACAAATCCTTCAAATATAACTCAAGACAACCATTAGTCCATAGAGATTGTCATCAATTACCAAAACCAAACATGGGGGCACCGCATGTTCTTTCACCAACTAGTGTCAAAAAACGTCTGACATTATGTGACAGAGGAGTACGTACTCGTACTGTAGTAGTACTAGTACTACTTTTCTCAACTAGTAGTGCGATGTACTGTACTTCTTGTCTAGTTCTAGTATAGTGCACCAGTTTTTAACTCTTGAATCTCAGGGCCAAGGAGCTACAGTTGGAAGTGGAAGGTACTACTGTTCTCTAGAACCATCGATGTACTATCAATGCAGGGAAAGTACACCTGCGTAGTGGCCTAGTGGGTACTATCGGTGCTCTATCCAGCCGCTCCTCTCACGTAGCTGGCCTACTCAGCCGCTCCTCTCACGCACACTAGCAGCCTGTTTATCAGCAACAGTTACTGCGGGGGCAGAACATTTGAGTTATTTGATACAGGGAGACTAGGCTTTTCGCTTCCATTTGTGGAGGTGTAATGGATCTCGTCGAACTTTGTTAGTAGTTCCTTCTTTATGAAGAGATGAAGCAAAGCTTTTGCCTCCGTTTAAAAAAACACGTCAATAGGAATTTCTTTTATAGCAGATCCGATAATGGAGTGAAGTCCATGCATGCAACACCACAAGCTACAGAGTAGTAGTAGAGCACTTTACATGCAGAGCCATATTGCATAGTTCCCAATGCCCCGCCAGGCTTTTTCGGCTCCTCGGGCTTAATTGGGAGGCGCTAGTTTAAATATGCTACTAGCTGATGAGGAAGCTGCAAGCGAGGTGCGGCTAGGGCTAGCACGCAAGCCACGGGATGCTGGGAAGGAAAACCTGTTCACGTGGCTAGGCTATCCAGTGCACCCAGATTGTGGGGCCGCACGTCCGTTTGACTTCAAAACTCAAACTACCCGTGTAAAATATTGGCTCGTAGCAAAGTGTAGTAGTACTATTTTTTTTAAAGGCCGCCGTGTGTTCAACCGAGATTGAACCCACAAAACGAGGTATACACTCCCGCGACCACTAGTAGTACTCGTTGGAGTACAACGCAACCTATAATCGCCTTTTGTCGCTAGTAGTACGTACATTGTTCCTTACAAGAAACCCCTATAATGCAAGAAACCACTAAAATTCCAAGAAACTACTACCACTTGCATACGTGGCAGACTTAAGATAAGACTACCTTATCAACCATTGTACATGCTCTTACCAACAAAAATCCTCGAGTGACCTCCTACCTCCGGCCCGTCCACCTAGTCATCCTCGGCCATGGGACACAGCTACCGCCGCCGACAGAAGGCATGGTCAAAACCACCGGCGGTGCGGAGCCCATATTGCGGCAGCCCGGATGCCAGCTCCGTCTGGCGCTCGCGGCCGCTAGCTAGCCAAGATAGCTACGTCCAGCTGCTTGTCAGCAAGGTTTGCTAGCTAGATTGGCACGGCAGCGCGGCGTCTTGCTCGCGCGTGCCGCGCTAAGGCCAGCCATCTGGCTCGAGCAAAGGCCAGCGCGGCGGCTTGCTCGCTCGTGAGTCACACTCGGGCCAGCCTGCCAACCCGTGTGGAGGCCAGCATGGCGTCCGGCCCATCCGGCGGAGCGGCAGCCAACTCGCTCATCACCGGCACCACCGACAAACATGCATCAGTACTGTTTGAAGTAATGTTCAGGAAAAATAATGATTTGAGGGGGAATAACAGGATAGAAGGTCAGATGTGGGTCCCTTGTGTCAACGGTCAAACAAAATGTGTTGGTTTAAGCTGCCTCGTCAGCACGGACGTGTGGGCCAACCCTGTCATAAATGGGTTTAAACGAACCTAATTGGTAGGAGTACTAGGTAGTAGTTTTTGGCGTGGATTAAGAAATTTTGGGTATGTTTTTGCTATTTTTTGTACAATAGATTCTTCCTAGGGCTGGTTGAAAGTGGTAGTTTTTTGTTAAATACTCTACATATTGTAAGTAGGAGTGAAAGTTAAGCTTTGTAAGCCAATAAGCAAGGCTAGTTACATAGCGCATATGTGTACATGATTGAAAGTAAATATCAACCGTGAGTGACTAATATCTTGATGGAAAACTCAAAACTATGGAATACTAGGGAAAAAATGCATGGTTGGAAATACTAGCAATGTTCATGTCCGTTGCAACGAATCATAATTAGAATAATACTTATTCACAAACTTGGTACAAAACACTCCAATTTTGATATACATATGTCACTAGAGATATACTATGTTTCAATTAGAATATATTCCTTGGGCTATTTTGGTGAGGTCAGGGAGGGATGTGGTTGGTTTTAAGATACTAATTATGGGTTTTTCTGCAAATTGGTAGACAAGTGGGATGTTGGTGAGAAAAGGCAACAACTTACCTCACAATCGTTAGATGTAGATCTAATGGTCAGAAACGATGGATGGGAGACACACCAGCATCACCAACTTAGTCTTGTTTAGGAGTACTAGCAAGATCCGTGCATTGCACGGAACATCAAGATGCATTTTTTTATAAAACACTTGTTGTGATTGACCCTTGCAGGAGTAATCCCATGTGTAAAAACTAATGATATCTCGAGAAATATGAGATAAGGTGAAGAGGAGTGGGGTGTGGTGGTGGTTGGGGGGACTGAGCGGAGGCATGGGGATTGACGACGCCGGCAGCGGCCACCAGGCCAGTTTGTTACAGAGGCTTCTCAGGGAGTCCCGGACTAGGGGGTGTCCGGATAGCCGAACTACCATCATCGGCCGGACTCCAAGACTATGAAGATACAAGATTGAAGACTTCGTCCCGTGTCCGGATGGGACTTTCCTTGGCGTGGAAGGAAAGCTTGGCGATACGGATATGTAGATCTCCTACCATTGTAACCGACTCTATGTAACCCTAGACCTCTCCGGTGTCTATATAAACCGGATAGCTTTAGTCCATAGGACGAACAACAATCATACCATAGGCTAGCTTCTAGGGTTTAGCCTCCTTGATCTCGTGGTAGATCTACTCTTGTAACCCACATCATCAATATTAATCAAGAAGGACGTAGGGTTTTACCTCCATCAAGAGGGCCCGAACCTAGGTAAAAACATCGTGTCCCTCGTCTCCTGTTACCATCCGCCTAGACGCACAGTTCGGGACCCCCTACCCGAGATCCGCCGGTTTTGACACCGACATTGGTGCTTTCATTGAGAGTTCCTCTGTGTCGTCACCGATAGGCTCGATGGCTTCTTCGATCATCATCAACGAAGCCGTCCAGGGTGAGACCTTCCTCCCCAGACAGATCTTCGTATTCGGCGGCTTTGCACTGCGGGCCAATTCGCTTGGCCATCTAGAGCAGGTCGAAAGTTACGCCCCGGGCCGTCAGGTCAGATTTGGAAGTTTGGACTTGACGGCTGACATCCGCGGGGACTTGATCTTTGACGGATTCGAGCCACACCCGAGTGTGCCGCACTGTCACGTCGGGCATGATTTAGCTCTGCCACTGGACAGTACCCTGGAGGCCGCACTCGAAACCACTCCGATCTTCAATTCGGAGCCAGCTCCGCAGATCGAGGATGGATGCCTAGACACCGCCTCGGGGGCTGCAACCTCTACGGCGATAGAGCCGAACACTGACTTCGTCCCTCATAAAGCTCGTGACTCCAAGGTGCCGGACTCCTCGCCGGACTCCGAACCTCCCGCGCCCGCCCCGATCGAATCCGACTGGGCGCCGATCATTGAGTTCACCGCAGTGGACGTCTCTCAACACTCACCTTTCGGCGACATCTTGAGTTCGCTAAAATACCTCTCGTTATCAGGAGAGACCTGGCCAGATTGTGGTCAGGACGGCTGGGATGCGGACGACGAAGAAATTCAAAGCCCACCCACCACCCACTTGGTAGCCGCTGTCGACGATTTTACTGACAGGCTAGACTACGACTCCGAGGACATCGACGGTATGGACGACGATGCCGGGGACGACCAAGAACCAGCGCCTAACGGGCGCAGGAAAGCCACCCCATCCCACAACGTATGCATGGTGGACACACCAAAAGGAAGCGACAATGAGGAAAAACGGGATGTGGCGAAGGACAACTCCCCCAACAGACAAACAAAGCGGCGACGCAAGCGCCGCCCGAAGACCAGCATCGACAAAAACGGTACCCATATGGACCCGGCCCTAGAGCAGGGCGAAGCAGTGGATGACGCACACGTCAACAAGCAGCCAACCGGACATGAACCGGACAAGCAACCCATCCCCGACGAAGATGATCTCACATCACCAGAGCATAGGAATCTCCATAACAGGCACGTCGCCACTGCAAGAAGTTTGAAGAAGCAAAAGCGGAAGCTCAAAACAGCGGAAGACATACTCAGAATGAGATGGAGCAAAGTACTCAACACCGCAGATAAATATGGCACTAGTCACCAGACAAAGAGCTACCCGAAGCGCAAGCTGTTACCCGAATTTGACGAGGAGGCCTTCGAGCCCCCGCAATCAAAAATAAAGGGGCCGCCTGGCCGGATAGACGACCAGATGACAGGCCAAGAGCAACACGGGGCGCCACACACAAGCCGGCACATGATCAGCATAAAGATCTTCAGAAAAAGGATAACCCGGCCAGGTCTATCTATGGGCCAAAAAAGAAGACTCCAGGAAGTAACACAACCAGCCGAGCATTTGAAGACAACGGCACACCCAAATACAGGGGCGCCGCACACCCACTATGTTTTACCGACGAGGTACTGGATCATGGATTTCCAGCGGGATTTAAACCCATAAACATAGAGGCATACGACGGAACAACAGACCTCGGAGTCTGGATTGAGGATTATATCCTACACATACACATGGCAAGAGGAGACGATCTCCATGCCATAAAATACCTTCCCCTCAAGCTCAAAGGGCCGGCCCGGCATTGGCTTAAAAGCCTCCCAGAAAATACGATTGGGAGTTGGGAAGAGCTTGAGGATGCGTTTCGAGCAAATTTTCAGGGGACTTATGTCCGGCCTCTGGATGCAGATGATTTAAGTCATATAACTCAACAGCCCAGAGAATCAGCACGCAAATTCTGGAACAGGTTCCTCACTAAAAAGAACCAAATAGTCGACTGTCCGGACGCTGAAGCCTTAGCAGCCTTCAAACACAATGTCCGAGACGAATGGCTCGCCAGACACCTCGGCCAGGAAAAATCAAGAACAATGGCCGCACTAACAAGTCTCATGACCCGCTTTTGCGTGGGGGAAGACAGCTGGTTGGCTAGATGCAGCACCAGCGACCCGAGTACATCCGAAATCAGGGATGGAAATAGGAAATCACGACGCAAAAAAGATCAGCGCCGGAACAAGGAGAATGGCCCAAATAGTACGGCGGTCAACGCCGGATTCAAAAGCTCTCGGCCGAACAACAAAACACTGCCCTTAAAGGATAACAGTGACGAGTTATCCAACCTCAACAAGATTCTGGATAGACTATGTCAAATACACGGTACCTCCGGGAAGGCTGCAAACCATACCCACAGAGATTGTTGGGTCTTCAAGCAGTCCGGCCGACTTAACGCCGAACACAAAGGGCTCGACACACCAAGTGAAAGTGACGAAACCCAAAAGCAGCGCTCTGGAAACCAAAAGACTTTCCCATTAGAAGTCAAAACAGTGAACTCACTTCACGTGATAACACGCAGTGCGGCCCCTGCTATACCAGGACACCGTCCGCAGACTGGGGATAGAACCCACCAAAATTCGCTATAGCAGCACTTCCTTCAAAGGAGTGACGCCAAGCCTTTTTAGCCAATTTTACAGGCTCTGTACCACTAGGGGTCATGTTCGATTCATCCGACAACCTCCGTCGCGAAAAGCTCACCCTCCATCGCCCCATTTAGCAGTAGCCCTTAAGCACTTCTGGGGCGTGCAGCTTTCGCGCGCTTTAATGCAATACCACATTACGCGTTTCTTACGCTTAAAAATGCCCGGTCCACGTGGCATATTCTTAAAACTCCAGGTGTCTCTCGACCACAGAGAATGTGCGGCTGCCTAGACAACCACACATTATTCCGACCTTGCAGGTCAAAGCCCCTAAAAACAGGTCATTTAGACCTCGGACATGGTTAGACGAGTCTGGCGTAACTTAACAAGGGGCTTCCCAGCCGCATACCCCTTTTTTTAGGGGGGCCGCGCGCATAAATGATGAAAGCTAATAAAGCTCAACTTTCTTCATCTTCCAAATTATACTTTATTTTGATACACTTTTTGCACGATATTTCTTAGAAACTAAGTCCTTCTCTTTTACAGATGAAGCACGTGCTACACCCGTCCAGAATACAGCACAACGGAGACACAGGCGCAGACGTGCAGTAGGGACCCGTTGCAAGGATTCTTTTCAGATTAAGACCCTGCGTAAACCTTTCTCACTGTCTCTTGTTGATAAACATCCCCCAGTTTCTTACCAGAGGCGAGGAGGAGGCTGGCGTTTTGGCATCGGCCGCATCAGAAGTTCCCGCCTGTACCTGGACACTGGGGGCTTAGGGCTTTTATTCTGCCCGATATCATAAAGACCGAACACCTCAGGGAGTGTTCGGCGTCTCGAGTTAAGCCTTATATGCATCAGCTCCGAATCATGTCTTTGGTCAAATGTTGGGTTTACCCAGCTCCTGTGTTTTGCTGCCTTACGTTCCGTATCATCGGCTAACGCGGCACCAGGAGAACTACTGCGATTGTGCCCCGGTTCGGCCGGGAGAGAACCTTAGTAGAGAAAGCCGAAAACTGACTGTCATGATATAGCGAGAGACTGGTCAACCACTCGATCAACCATTGGAATGTTTAGAATTCCTCCGCTTTGACGAAGGACCGCTTCCCGGTCAGGCACATACGCGCCCCAGTTCGGAGAAGCGCGGTGCCATCAGGGGCTATATAGTAGCCCCACATTCGAGCTCCTATGGCTAAGTGAAAGTGATAAAGCATTATAGTCCGGTTGCCTAGTTTGCTATGCTATCACCTCCTTAAAAGGACCAAGACGTTGGATTAAGTGCGAAAAAGCGTTTTTCTTTTTGCAAACACCCCCGCACCATGTGCGTGGGGGCTGAAGCCAAAGACTTCCATCTTTCAGATTATACATACATATACGGCCGCACAGGAGATAGTTCAATACTTGAACACACAAGTATAAAAAGTCATTGCATTATAAACATGATCTTAGAAATCATACATTTCATTCAAACATAACATCTTTCGAGCACTGCGACTCTATTATACGAGCGCCCTGCAGGACTTCCTCAAAGTAATGCTCGGTGGGGAATCGGCTTTTGTCCGAACCCCGGGATGCAACAGCGGTGGCATCCATCTCCGCCCAGTATGTTTTACCACTGGCGAGAGCCATCCGCGCACCTTCTATGCATGCCGACCGCTTCATCACCTTAATATACGGCACTGCCCCAAGGAATTGCTGCAACAAGCCAAAATAACTCTTCGGCTTGGGCCTTTTCGGCCACAGATGAGTTACCACATCCGTCATGGCCAGTCCGGACAATCTATTCAGCTCAGCCCACTCAACCAGCCGATCACTCAACGGAAGTGGACGCTCCGGACTATGGAATTGAGACCAGAAAAGCTCTTCCATTTCATGATCCTCCTGGCTTCGAAAGTGCATGACTGCGTCAGCCGCACTCGCCGCCAAGTCCAGATAAGGATCCTCCGCACCGTACAATCGGCCCAGCTGAGCATACTTCGGATCTGTGAACTTCCTACACAGCATAAAGGGCTTTCCAGCCACAATGTCTCCAACCTGACGCAGTTCCTCCTTCATAGCCCGCATCGCACTACGGGCATCCTTGGCTTCGGCATCGGCCTTCTTCAGGTCCTCTTGCTCCGCTCGGTGTTCTCCTTCAAGAACCTCCAGGCGGTCGGTAGCAACTTTTAATTTCATGGCCATTCCGGCCATCTCCTCCCTGCTTCGGCAGTGAGCAGCCTTCTCGGCTTCTAGCTCTTCCGTTGCCTTCAAGGCAGCCGCCTTGCTTTTTTTGGCTTGCTCCTTGGCCCGAGCAAGTTCTACTCGAAGTTCTTCCACAGCAGCAGCACCATCTGCATCAAGCATACAACTTGTAAGGAATGGGCGTCAGCTCCCTTACTAAGCGACCGCGGCGCAATCACATACCTTATGACTCATCAAGTCGTTTATTGACCAGCGAGATGTCCGCATCCGCAGCGTCGAGTTGCTTCTTCAGCTCGGCGAATCCATCCGTCTGGCTGGCCACCGAACGTTCCGCCACCTGCATAGAAAAGGCGACAGTTAATAACTGAGATTATGATCCTAGGCACGCTGCCATTTTCGACAGCATACCAAGTCTCAGGGGCTACTATACAGGGCGCACTTCATGTGCAAAATTGTCAACAGGTATGTCATTTTTTGCGTACCTCAAATCCCGTCAGTAAACTTCCGATGGCCTCATACAACCCGCTTTCGGCGAACGAGATCCTCTCAATCACATTACCCATTAATGTGCGGTGATCTTCTGAGATGGACGCCCTCTTAAGCAAATCCTGCAGCTCCACCGGCCATACTCCAATGGGTGCCGAACTCTCCGGCCCCGGCGGACTCGGGGAGACCCTCCGCGACGACACCTCAGGGTCATCCGCCCCGTGCGATGGGGCGGCAGATGGAGGCGTTTTGCTCTCCATCATATTCGGACGAAGGTCTCCCGAAGATGAGCTGTGCTGAGATGGGCTGAGATCCGAACTACAAGGTAAAAACTTCGGCTACCTTTAGACATTAAGCAGGGGTGTCTAATAATTATAAAATCCCCCTTTTTACTTATGGCTCGTTAGAGGGCTGATTCCTCCGAGGAGACAGTACGGCCGGGGCGCTTTCTGGCGCAGGACCTTCCGGTACAGATTTCTTTCCCCGCTTTGAGGCCTTGGCCTCCGGGTCTTCGGAAGCGTTCCTCTTCTCCCCCTGGAAGGAGGGACTCTCGATTCCTTCCTTACTAAACGCCTCCTTGGCAGAGGCGACGGTTTCCCCGTGCCCCCCTTCGCCCTCATTCGAAGGTGCAACCTCCAACATTTTGATTAACACGGGATCCTGCGTGGTCTCAGGGAGGGGGGTCGGACACCGTATCAGTTTTGCCTGCGCTATCCACTCCTGTCCAGGGATAGCTAGTTAAAAGGCAAGCTCACGATAAATAAATGGATGGTGTGTCCGGACACAGGGCTACTTACTTGAGTATCCGGGCGATTGCAGCTTAGGCCAGCGTCCTCGGTCAATTCCGGATGCGTCTCTTGCGATCCGAAGAACAGTTTATACATCTCCATGGGAGTCAAACCCATGAAGTGTTGAAGAGCTCGCGGCCCCTCCGGATTAAATTCCCACAGACGGAGGGGGCGATGTTTGCAGGGCAGTAGGCGCCGGATCAACATGACCTGCACCACTGCGACTAGATGGATCTCCCTTTCTTGGAGGACTCGAATCCGGTCCTGCAACAGGGGGACGTCTTTGGGCGGCCCCCAGTCACGCCCCTTGTTGACCCATGACGTCAGCTGCTGTGGATGGCCCGAGCGAAAGACGGGCGGCGGCTTCTGCCTGCTGCCCCGGGGAGCGGTGATATAAAACCACTCCTGTTGCCACAAGCCGAGCTCCTGTTGGAAAGAGCCCTTGGGCCATGGAGCTTCGGCCCTCTTGCTTATAACCGCCCCGCCGCACTCTGCCTGACGCCCCTCAATCATCTTCGGCTCCACGTTGAAGGTTTTGAGCCATAAGCCGAAGTGAGGGGTAGTGCGGAGGAAGGCTTCACAGACGACAATGAATGATGAGATATGGAGGATGGACTCCGGAGCCAGGTCGTGGAATTCCAGCCCATAGTAAAACATGAGCCCCCTCATGAAGGGATCCGTCGGGAAGCCTAAACCCCGACGGAAGTGAGACATGAACACAACGATCTCGCCAGGCTCGGGAGTTGGGATAACTTGCCCTCGGGCAGGCAGCCTATGCGAAATCTCGTAGGTTAAATACCTGGCATCTCTCAGCTTTAGCACGTCCTCCTCCGTGATGGAGGAGGGCATCCACCGGCCTCGTAGATCAGGACCGGACATTGTCGAGGATCGAAGGTACCTGAATTCGGAGCCCTAGGTGTTGGAACTTAGGGAGAGGGGCGGATTCGATAGAGGATTGAATAAAAAGAACGGTCCTTGGTCTCATTATAAAGAGGAAGAATACCAAGAGCCGTCCCCGTGACCGTTTGGAACCCGCCTTCGATGGAGGGGGCATGGCAACGGGCGCGGTTGGGTTACCCACATCCATATTGATGGGAATCCCGGAATAAGGGGAACACGATCTCTGCTTCGACAGGACGTGCCAAGGAAACTGCTTCGCTAAACGCGCTGAAGTGGTACAATAAAAACGTTTCAAATAAAGGCTTGGTTGTGGTGTGACGTCATGCCACGGAATATGTCAGCAGATTGAACTTGTGTGAATATTATTCTCTCTACGGTGGTATGTGGAAATTATTTTGCAGAGCCGGACACTATCCTGGTGTTCACAATATTCTATAAATTATTCGGAGGAGGAACCCGCCTTGCAATGCCGAATACAATATGCGCGCCGGACTCGTCGTCATTGAAGCCTGGTTTAGGGGCTACTGAGGGAGTCCCGGACTAGGGGGTGTCCGGATAGCCGAACTACCATCATCGGCCGGACTCCAAGACTGTGAAGATACAAGATTGAAGACTTCGTCCCGTGTCCGGATGGGACTTTCCTTGGCGTGGAAGGCAAGATTGGCGATACGGATATGTAGATCTCCTACCATTGTAACCGACTCTATGTAACCCTTCCCCTCTCCGGTGTCTATATAAACCGGATGGCTTTAGTCCATAGGACGAACAACAATCATACCATAGGCTAGCTTCTAGGGTTTAGCCTCCTTGATCTCGTGGTAGATCTACTCTTGTAACCCACATCATCAATATTAATCAAGCAGGACGTAGGGTTTTACCTCCATCAAGAGGGCCCGAACCTGGGTAAAAACATCGTGTCCCTCGTCTCCTGTTACCATCCGCCTAGACGCACAGTTCGGGACCCCCTACCCGAGATCCGCCGGTTTTGACACCGACAGCTTCCTTTCTTAATTGCTCGACAATGAGGTTTGTTGGAGATAAGGATGAACGAGGGAAGGCCTTGTCTACAAATGTGGAGAGGGGTGTGGGTATCTTTTAGTTTAATTTCCATCCGTCAGATATAGATCGGACGGTCTATATTGCAAGATGGCACACGCACCATCATCACCAACTCGGTTTTTTATAAGAGAAGAAATATAAGTATGGAGATACAAACGTATTATCGATACTTGCTTCTGTAAACTAGCATCTACATTTTATTCAACGCCTTAGCATGTGGGGCCTTAGCACAATGACTTCTCGATTGTGTAAAACAAAGATTTTCCCGTCGCTGATAAGGAGGGGTGACGGCGGCGCGCTTTTTGGCTTGCTCTAGTCCTAGTAGTCATTCTAGGTGTTCTAAGCATGTGTAGATTTATTCTTTCTCACATCTCGTGTTCGCCGTACTACCACGACTGTTGATGAATAGACGGTAAGTTATTCACGAGGAAACCCTTGTTGGGCGTGTTTGCAAGAGAGAGAGACAGTGTGCGTGTGTGATATATTAGAGACTGGGGTAATGATAACAGATTCTTTGTGTCTATGTGTGTGGAGGATAGAGAGAGACATGTACATGGGGCTTTGTGTTGTGTAACGTGGAGACACATATACATAATTAGAGAGTGAGTGTGTGAGATACACATGCGTACATGGGGAGAGATGAGGATCCAGATAAATGGGTGTTTGTGTGTGTCTGTGTGTGTTTGTGCACGCATTTGTGTGTGAGAGGGAGAGAGTGTATGTGGAGTAGAAAGACCACTGATGATGTAAACCTAGTATAAGGGAAGGGGGAATGGTGTGACATGTGTAGTAGCGGGATAGCATGGGTGCGGGCGGGGGGAGCAGACTATTTGGAAGAGACATCGAGTGTGTGTGTGGGAGAGGGGTGTGAGAGCGACAGAAAGAGAGAGCTAGCGACGGAGAGAGATGGAGAGGAAGAGAGGGGGTGAGAGGGGTCGTTTGTGTCCATAAATGGCGTATAGATAGGGAGACAATGTGGATGTTGTCCGAAATTGGCCTATGAACGGAGACGCAAGGGAAGCGAGTCATCGTGTGTGTGATAGGGACTTCATGAGAGATCTAGAATAGATGGTGTATAGAACAATGTGCGAAATCAAGAACGATTATACATTAGGAAGCTATGCAAAGAGTCACGACATATATGTATACAGGGAAGGAGCTGGGGCGGGTCTGCATGTGGGAGAGATAGAAAGAGGAGAGTGGTGCACAAGGAGACAAAGTGTGCTTGTTTGCAGCGGGGTGGTGTGTGAGGTGAGTGCGCGAGAACCACATAACTAGGGAGATAGACGTTTGGGGGCAACGTTTTGTATGTATGGGAAATATACACTCTACATAGTGCATGTGCTTGGGTAAGAGAGATAGCGGGAGACCTAGAGAGTGAGGGAAGAGATGTGTGCATGCCCGAGAGACAAAGTGATAGAGACCTATGTTGGGGTCCGAACTTTAGAAAAGAGAGGGGTGTTAATGTGCTCGTGTGTTGGTGTTTGGGGGAGAGAATGACTTCTCTATGTGTGTGTGTGTGGTGGTGGGGGGGTGGGGGGTTGACTTCAGATAAAGAGTGAGGTGTCTATATTTGAGAGACTTTAGCGTAATTGAGATATTGTGCACTCATGGTTGATCATTTTGTTTCACAGTTTGTACTATGAGATAACGATACTTTTGAACATGTGTGATATACCTTGATGTACTAGAAATTACAAACCTAAGATTGGAATTTTGGAATTCGACTCCATCATTAGCTTTTGTAATTCATTTAAACAGAGGTACATTTTTTAAGACGGGATTTCATGATTTCAAATTCATATATCAAACCTAGAGATATACACATACGGGCATGTTCAAACTTTATAATCATCCACTTTATTCATACACATACACATTTTTGCTTTTGTCATCATATTTAGGATAAACACATTTGGAATTTCATTTGAATTGGACCGTATGATGGTATTTTCTTGTAGTAGCTCAATGATCCATATTTGAATTGAATGGACAATCTAAGTTTCGAGTTGGAGACATTGATTTTCAAAACTTGCACCTTTTTTTGCGTGCAAAACAAACAAATTGTCGGCCATGATATCATAGTCGGCCGTACGAGAGCAGAATACTTATAATTTTAGGCGCCAAAAGCTTTCAAACTTCCCGCTCACATCGAAATATCACGCGCCCGAAAGTTTATCCCTGCGATATTCCTGTTTTACCCCTGCCACATGAACGGAAAAGGGCTGCTTTGGTAACTCCATTGTTTTCCCCTCTTTGCCCCCAACGTTCTTCCCCAGAGCCCCTCCCGTTCCCCTCCCTGACCCCCCAACCACGGCAAGCCGCTGAATCTAGTCCTCCGCCGCAGCGGTGGACCTCACACCCCGCCGGATCTACCTTCCGCACCTTGGAACCCCCAACTGCCAACTCGCCACTTCACCGGAGCTGCTTAAGTGACTGGCTTGTCCACCGCTCTAGATCTCCTTGACCGCCATCATGGTCCACCGCACCGGATCTGCTTAATGCCGCCCTCGTCCACCACAGCATAGGCCCTTCACTGACTCCCTCGTCCGCCCCTTCGCTGGCCCTTCATACAATCCCTCGTCCGCCGCAATAGATCGACCTCACCGAAAGCACTGTACAACGCGCCCGCCGAAGCCTTCGTCCACTGCACCAGACCCGCTCCATTGACGCCATATTCAACTCCACCGGCCTTTCTTTACCGATGCCGTAGCCTCATCAGGTTATTTTGATTTGTATTCCTTTGTTTTTTCCCTTTACCGTGCAACTGTTCACTTACCACAGATGAGCTTTTTTGTATGTCGACAGGCGCCACAACCATAGCACCGGAGCTGCTTCAGCGACGGCGATAGCCGGCCCAAACTCAACCGCAACACGAGCACCATCGATGATCCTTAGCTATCAAGTATGAAAACGATACCCATACGCCGCCGAGAATCAGGTACTATTATCCAACGGTCGGCGCCTACGTTCACTTTCCTAGCATAAGCACTGCACCTTTGAATTTCTTCAGGGCATCATTCAGTTTTTCATGAGACGCGTTATTCTGCTTGCACCTGTAGGGCCATACTTGTGGAAGTGAACATGTTACATGTGCTAAATTACATACCAGTGCACATATAGTTAATATGCTTTAGTTTTGTTCTGATGCCACCTGTTGGTTCCATCAGACTGCTTAATGTTCTCTATGCTTAATTACACATCAGCAAACTAGCATGTGGTTCCGCTGCTTTTTGTTTGTTTTACCCTACATTTTTTGATGCTAGCTATTACACCACTACTCCGAGCCTCTGTTCATTACTTGTTTGTGTGTTCTTGATCTTCCCAAGTTGCATGACTAATTTGATGCTTCTATTAATTATGGAGCTGCCAACCCCATCAAGCAAAATATTCGTTCTTTTGGGGCTGGCACCTCGAACAAGCATAAAAATAGAGGGAAGCAGATATATTGTCATGTATGCACACACCCTTCTTTCATTAGTTTAGATGAACCATTGATGATCAATTCAGACCATTGCATGCGATTAAAATTAATTTTACCTAAATAGAGGGTGCAAAATAAACTACAACAACTAGATTTGCAACCACGGGATGCTGACGATATCTTCAAAGAACATTGCAATAGCAGCGAGGCTTCACAACAACATATGGTAAGCCAGTGTGTTTTAGTACATGTGAAATGTAATGCGAGTGGGCTGCTTTCTTGGCTTGTGCCCTCAACCTATAATCCTACCGAATTACAAATAGTTCAGTTGTCTGCTTTGCTGTATTGCTTGATTCGAATGCTTGTTTGTTGTTACGCTATACCTGAGTTGGCCAATATGTCAGTAGTGCCTAATGTACTATCGTAAAGAAATGCATGCCTATTTCATTTGAGTCCTTAACTTTTCCTCTCAGCTTCATCACAAGACTGTCTTTGTAGTTTATATGAGGCCACACTGTTAAGTGCTTTCTCATATTATTTCAACTGCTTAGATGCCTTGGCAACTTAAATATAGCGGCGGTACACTCCCTTCAACTAGGGATGTCAACTGGGTCCCGTTTAATCCTGATTAAAGTCCACTAGTGGTATGATAGTTCAAAAGAGTTTTTGTTTTTTGAGGAAAATGAACTAGGGAGGTAGCAAAAACTAACTAGATGGGACTGGCGGATGTCGTTTATTTGCCACTTACATCCCTAGTTTCATCTTAACATTTTAATTTCTTTTTGGCTGATGCTACTTCGAACCATTTAAATATAGTTTGCCATATTCGGCAATAATTCGTCCATCATTTACCATGTAAGCTTACTGCCTGGATCATACGATAACTATCTCTTACTTATGTCCAGCGAAAACCTTTCAGGATGCCGTTCACACTACGACACAATGTACAACACCAGAATCTATTTGTGGAAGCAGTGCACCATCCATGTTACCAGATGGTAGCAGTTCAGAGGCAACACCGCCGGAGAGCAGTCTGAGCACAGATATTATAGTGCTTGAGGCTCTACTAGAGGCAGAAAGAGATGGTGTGGCTGCCATGAATGATGTAATCTTTATCTTGAGGCTGGAAATTACGGAATTAGCGGCACGCATTATTCAAGCAACCAAAGAATTGGAGGAAGTAAGAATGTTGCATTTGAAGACGGAGGAGGTCCTGCTGTTTCTGCTATCTGAAGCCCAAGGTAATCCCGGTTCTTCTTTAGATACCAGTTGAAATTGTCATTAGATTATTGTACTTGCATGTTGTGTCATGTCTCTGAATGGATTATGTTGCAAGACCCCCTATGTTGTCCATGTGTTGTAATGATCCCGATTTTTTAGGCGAGGTAATCCTCAGTACTTGTATGAATGACATAAGGTGAACTGTTTTTCGTGTGAGCATATTGTATTGGATGAAATAACTGTTTGACTCAGAGTGTATCCAACCTACTGAATTCAAAGATCACGACATTTCTAAATCATAATCATATATAAAGGTGGAATAAATCTTTGTTGTGGTTTTGAAGAAATAAATAACAAAATGTATAATTATCTATGGATATTCATAATCGAATATAAATTGGATTTGAATTTAGTTTACCAGGGCCCAGGGCAAACGTGAATGCTAATTCTCCTAAGTTTTGAACGAAGCGTCTAAACACCCACTATAATTTGTGGGCTTCCCGAAGCAAGTGTGTGCGAGATGGAAATTACTGTCTACCCTTGACACTTCACATCCTTATCGACCGAATTTACACTGCCGTCGATAGGGGTAGACTAGTATCTTCAATCAGACGTGACACGACGGCCTCTAAGCCCATTCAGACACGGTGGGCGCCAAACATGGGTGGCAAAACACATTTGATTCAAGCTCGTCCGAAAGACATGTGTCTCTTCCTCCATTTCCCCATTCATACACGGTGGGCGGCAAAACAAACTCTCCTCGTCCGAAATCGATGTAGGCTAATATTTTAAATAGGGGCAGATGTGTAACTAACATCAGACATGACACAACCGCCCTACCTGTCAGCCCCGTTCATACACCGTGGGCACCAACCGTGGGCAGCAAAACACCCTCTCCTTGCCCGAAATAGTTATCGGCAAATATTTGGGAGATGCGAGATTACCGTCCTATCCCAAACCGACGCGATGTCCAAAATTTTAAACGGGGGATAAGTTCGTAACTTTCCCCCATTTCAGAGAAGCGCGTCCCAAAGTTTGAGATCCCCCCTCCCCCCCCCCCCCCATTTCCCCATTCATACACCATCGGCGGCACGACAACATCCGCATTGCGGCCAGCCTCCTCCGTCCGCCACCCCATCCTCCACCTTGCCGGAGCCGCTACCCCTACCCCATCGTCCACTGCAAGAGATGGACGTCTCTCATCCACGGTGCTGGACCAGGATCCTTTCATCGTCTCATCTCGCTTCATCGGCGTCGTCGTCCACCTTGCCATTGCCGCTCCTATGATCGCCTCGTCCACGGCAACAGGATATATCCCTCGACCCAGCCGTCTGCCGTCTAAAGTCTTCTTCCCCGCCGCCAACAGCCATCGCACCCTCAGCACCCTCAACGTATCAGCATAGGCCTACACGGCGTCACAAGAGAGGTGGTACTCTTCCATATGTGCTTAAGTTATTGATCTCACCCGCAAAATAGATCGTAATTTGTTTACTGTACTTTTCTTGTCCGTACCAAATCGTAGTGGCTAGTTGAAAGCAAACATTGGTTGCGAAGTAGCTTTGTCCGGTTTGCACCTTCAGATCCGCCATGGCACGGGCACTATACTCGTAAAGCTTATGGTTTCCCCCTTTTATATTCACTACCATCATCGTAGGTGTTTCATGTCATGCTAGCACTGCTCCTCAAGACCTCAACCCAAAGCTTACATGTTGAAATACGAATCTGATATGATGCTCATATCACTAAAATAGAGAACGTTTAATTGGTCACCTGATGTTCCTATATTCGTTTCGAAAAGCATGTGCACCACCCACTGGTCCAGCTAGTTCCACTTTCCTGATTTTTCTCTTGATGCTTAGGGTTTTCCCCTTTTATCTACTATACTATGATCTGCGTAGGTGCTTTCTGTCATACTAGCATTACTCCACCCTTCAAGCTAAACAACACACACTCAGAATTCGAAAGCTTAGTTGTTCAAATATGATTTTGATATGATACTGATATTAGTTAACCGACACATTTAATTGGTTAGCTAAAGGTCCCACTTGCATTTCCAAATGCATGTCGCGACATATAGAGAGACAACATAATTGCATTTTGTTGTCACTTGTTGACCGTACTTTCTTGTCCATACCAAATCTTAGTTGTTATTTCAAAGCAAACATCGGTTGCTAACTACCCTTTGCGCGGTTTGCAGCTTCAGATCTGCCATCCCACTGCCATGGTCAACACTATACTCATCATGCTTATGTTTTCCCCATTTTATGATGACCACAATCAGCCTACGTGGTTCATGTCGTAATAGCACTGCTCCACCCATCGAGCTAAACAAGCTTAGTTGTACAAATTCATATCTGATATTATTGCTGATATTAGTAAAACTGAGAGATGTTTAATTGGTTAGCTAAATGTTCCTACTTTAGTTTCGAAATGCATGTGAGCCACATATGGAGAGACCGAAAAGAATGGTATTTCTCTGTGCGCTCTGGTTCATCATGGGTGGCCAACCGACATTGTATTGAAAGACTTGTAATATCTTCAATCTGCTTGCTCTTCTGCTCTTCTTTAAGATGATACTCTTCTCTTGCGGTCAACTGGTTAGGTCAATTTGTTCTCCCTTAGTATATTTTGAATCTGTCGGGTCAGGTCGACTTGTTCTTCTTTACTATATGTTGAAGCTGTCATCTGCGAAGTGTCGTCACTTCTGGAGCTCTCATATTTTGAGTAGTAGGCCACATTATATTAATGCACACAACAAATTACAACATGCATGGCATCTTTTAAAAGAATTGCAGAGATAGCAGAAAGGGGTTTATAGGGAGGCAGTATTGGATTAGAATCACTTCTGCATTACAAACAAAATCTCACTTGTTTTTATGTTTTCATGCATGTCAGATATTGAACATTATCAAAATGAATATGAGAATGGGTGCATGAGAGGAATATTGCGGAACGATCCACTGGCTAACAAACTTGGCATGGTGGAGGATGGCCTATCTTATTCACCCATCAAGGTGCTTGCTCTAACTTTGCAAAGTTGTATTGGTCGCACATATTTTGCATCTGACCTCTTGCATTACTTCCACTTTGTTACACCATCTTCTTAGTTTAAGCATCATATATGAGTATATGCCATACCTATCCATTTTCTGTACCTTTTTCATGTGTCGTCACACTATGTTTTTCCAGTCAAATGTTGTTCTTTCGTAATAGATGTCCAAAAGGAAGAGGGTGAGTGCAGATCCTCAAGGAGTACAAACTAGGTATTTGGAGAAGGTAGTGATACCTGTTAAATCAGATAGATCAGCAGCCACAGAAAACACAGGCCCAACTGTACCACACTTTACCCCTACTCCAGTGGCCAAACCCCTATTAGAACTGCTGGGAGCCCAGCGTCAAGTACTGTCTATGATATCAATTCAAAATTTGAACTCCTAAATTTCTGCTTGTGCCTTACCTTCTCTCTTGTATGAAAAATAATTTCAGACAAATCTCCTTGCTCAAAGGATCATACGATCTCAAAACAATAATGGGCTCTGCATTGCTCTTGTCAGTACCTCTCTCCCTTTTGCCTTGTAATGATGTACTTAATTAATTGCTATTTGATTATGTATCATCAGTCTGCACCTGAGCTTCATTATCCTCTGTTTCTTCCAATATTATTTGATCTATATTTACTCTTTGCAAAATGTAGAATAATGGCAACGCTTATAAAGAATTTTCTTTGGGGAATTTATTGAATTATCCTTCCATCAACATGGAGAAGGGCTTTGTCCAGCCCGTGTTAACATGTAATGTAAGTTCATCCTTCTCAAGCCTTCAAACTTTGTTCTAGTATAGATTTGGATAGGCATCATTTACTCCACTTCTGTTTGCTTTGATGTTTACATCTGGTTGGATGTTTGCAACAACTACCAGTTTCAAATTGTAGTTGTAAAAACATGTTCCTTATGCAGAACAGATCCATTTATTTGCTTATATAATTGTGAAACCTGTTACATGTCTCCTTGTTTCTCTTTCAGAGTCATATCTCTTATGCCAGGCAGAACTTTAGGGAAGATAGTGAGCCAAACCATCTTGAGGACAGTGAGATGACCCCAAGGTCCTGTCTTGATGAAGACAGTGAGTTGAAGCTACTCACCAGCAAGTGTGAGACAACCTCTGTGCAGTCGCTGCCTTAATCAGTTCGACTTCTTCAGTCTCAACTTAAAGCGGAAAGGCTTACTTCAGCTCAGCTCTGACTTGAAGTCAAAGATGCAATGAAGATGTCAGAGGACTGTCGTGCGCACCATCATGCCTTAAATCTAGTGTTGATGCATCTATCGTTGACACAACTGAGGTCTACTCAGCTTCTTCAGCTGTTTGGGGGGCCCGACCTGGCCAGGCCTAGTGCCTTCTGAAGTGCTCTCAGTTTTGTATATTCTTTTGTCGGCGTGTTTATTTGCACTGGTGGCGAACTTTGATGCCCAGTGGATGTAATATGTGTGATAGCCGTGATAGCCTAACGTAAGTTGCTTGCTTATTTATTTCCTTGTTGTCTTGTTTATTTTTTTGCTTGTAATCATAGCAGTTCTTTTTCCACGGTTTGCTAGTGGCTGCAATAACCTATTTTTTAAAACTAGGCCACAACCATGGGCTAATATTTACTGTAGTGACACTGGGCCTCCTATGGGTCGTAGAAACAATGGGCCTTCTACGGTCCATAGAAACAGTGGGCCTTCTACGGGTCGTAGAAACAATGGGCCTTCTACGGGTCGTATCATCAATGGGCCTTATACGGGTTGTATGATCGATTGGCCAAACATGGGCCAATAACAGGCTGCAATATGGCCGTAAACGGGCTATAGTTGGAATCGTCCGTTCATGGGCCGACCATAACGGGCCATCATTAATAGGCTGTATTTGATGACGCTATGAAAATGGACCAACGTATTAACGGACTACAAACGGGCCGATTGTAACCACGGGCTGAATTTGTCCCACAAGCAGAAAATGACAGTAACAGACCGTAAGTAAACAAATGCTGGAAATGAGCCCAAGAATAAATGGGCTCTGAGAAGGCCGAAAGATAACATGGGCTGGAAACGGCCCAACGGAATAACGGGCTGCTACTGGGTATAAAGTGATACACTGTTCATTACGGGCCAGTTTCACCACGGGCCGTTAACGGGTGTAAAGTGATACACTGTTCATTACGGGCCAGTTTCACCACGGGCCGTTAATAGGCCAAGAGTTACATAGGGCCTCATATGGGCCAAAAGACGTCATGGGCCATACATCGGCCAGAAGTGAAAACAGGCTGGAATCATATTGGATGGCCCAGATGACGCTACTGGGCCTAATTCGGATAGGGCGTAACGGGCCTTGGGTTAGCGGGCTGTAAATGGGTTATATGTAAACAGGCCGTTAACAGGCTTTACATGGGCCGGCCCGCCATCTTTTGACCAAGTCAAATGGGCCGGCCTTTTCACAGGAATGGGCCTCTGTTGGGCCGTGCCACGTGTAGACGTATCATTGGTGCCTTCTATCCAATGAGTGGATGACATCTATCCCAACAATGAGCCGACACGTGTTTCCTCCAGCCAATGATGATTTTACACGTGCAAACTCCCCATTGGTCGGGGCTATTAATGGGTTATCGGATCCAAAACCCGACCCGATAGCTTAACGGCGTTCCGTTACGGTGGATGCCACATGTCGGTCAGCCTTGACGAAAGCACTTCTGTGACGCGCGATTTATCGTCATGGAAGTGGACACTTCTGTGATGATAATTTTGGTAATGTCATGGAACACTTCTACGACAGCACAGGTATGACTCTTGATTCTGTCATAAATTTGTCATGGATGTACATGCATGACAAAAAACATGACCTACTGTGACAAACACGTATCATCACGGAAGTGTATTTTTTTTTGTAGGGCAACATCTTACTTTGATTCAGCGGTATTGTTGGATGAAGCGGCCTGGACCGACATTACATGATCGCGTTCATGAGACTGGTTCTACCGACGTGCTTTGCACACAGGTGGCTGGCAGGTGTCTGTTTATCCAACTTTAGTTGAATCAAGTTTGACTACGGCCGGTCCTTGTTGAAGGTTAAAACAACACACTTGACAAAAAATCGTTGTGGTTTTGATGCGTAGGTAAGAATGGTTCTTGCTAGAAGCCCATAGTAGCCACGTAAAAACTTGCAACAACAAAGTTGAGGACGTCTAACTTGTTTTTGGAGGGCATGTTGTGATGTGATATGGTCAAGACATGATGTGATATAAATTGCTGTATGAGATGATCATGTTTTGTAACAAAGTTATCGGCAACTGGCAGGAGCCATATGGTTGTCGCTTTATTGTATGAAATTAAATCGCCAAGTAATTGCTTTACTTTATCACTAAGCGGTAGCGATAGTCATAGAAGCAATAGTTGGCGAGATGACAACGATGCTACGATGGAGATCAAGGTGTCAAGCCTGTGGCAATGGAGATCATGACGGTGATTTGGAGATGGAGATCAAAGGCACAAGATGATGATGGCCATATCATGTCACATATTTTGATTGCATATGATGTTTATCTTTTATGCATCTTATTTTGCTTAGTACGGCGGTAGCATTATAAGATGACCCCTCACTAAATTTCAAGGTATAGGTGTTCTCCCTGAGTATGCACCGTTGCTACAGTTCGTCGTGCCGAGACACCACGTGATGATGAGGTGTGATATGCTCTACGTTCACATACAATGGGTGCAAGCCTGTTTTGCACATGCAGAATACTCGGGTTAAACTTGACGAGCCTAGCATATGCAGGTATGGCCTCGGAACACTGAGACCGAAAGGTCGAACGTGAATCATATAGTAGATATGATCAACATAGAGATGTTCACCATTGAAAACTACTCCATCTCACGTGATGATCGAACATGGTTTAGTTGATATGGATCACGTGATCATTTAGATGACTAGAGGGATGTCTATCTAAGTGGGAGTTCTTAAGTAATATGATTAATTGAACTTTAATTTATCATGAACTTAGTCCTGATAGTATTTGCAAATTATGTTGTAGATCAATAGCTCGCGTTGCCGCTCCCCTATGTTTGTTGATATTTTACTAGAGAAAACTAAGTTGAAATATGATAGTAGCTATGATGCGGACTGGGTCCGCAATCTGAGGTTTATCCTCATTGCTGCATAGAAGAATTGTGTCCTTGATACACCGCTAGGTGACAGACCTATTGCAGGAGCAGATGTAGATATTATGAACATTTGGCTAGCTCAATATGATGACTACATGATAGTTTAGTGCACCATGCTTTACGGCTTAGAACTGGGACTTCAAAAATGTTTTGAATGCCACAGAGCATATGAGATGCTCCAAGAGCTGAAATTGGTATTTTAGACTCATGCCCATGTCGAGCGGTGTGAGACCTCTGACAAGTACTTCGCCGAAAAGATGGAGGACAATAGCTCAGCTAGTGAGCATGTGCTCAGAATGTCTGGGTACTACAATCGCTTGAATCAAGTGGGAGTTAATCTTCCAGATAAGATAGTAGTTGACAGAGTTCTCTAGTCACCATCACCAAGTTACTGGAACTTCGTGATGAACTATAATATGCAAGGGATGACAAAAGCAATTCCCAAGCTCTTCGTGATGTTGAAATCGACGAAGGTAGAAATCAAGAAAAAGCATCAAGTGTTGATGATTAAACAAGATCACTAGTTTCAAGAAAAGGGCAAAGGGAAAGAAAGGGAACTTCAAGAAGAAAGACATGCAAGTTGTCACTCCCGTGAAGAACCTCAAAGCTGGACCTAAGCCTGAAACTGAGTGCTTCTACTACAAGGAAATGGTCATTGGAAGCGAAACTACCACAAATATTTGGTGGATAAGATGGATGGCAAAGTGAACAAAGGTATATTTGATATACATGTTATTGATGTATACCTTACTAGTGCTCATAGTAACCCCTGGGTATTTGATACTTGTTTGGTTGCTAAGATTAGTAACTCGAAACAAGAGTTGCAGAATAATAGAGACTAGTTGAGGGTGAAGTGACGATGTGTGTTGGAAGTGTTTCCTAGATTGATATGATCATCATCGCACACTCCCTATACTTTCGAGATTAGTGTTAAACCTAAATAAATGTTATTTGGTGTTTGCATTGAGCATAAATATGATTAGATCATGTTTATTGCAATACAGTTATTCATTTAAGACAGAGAATAATTGTTATTCTATTTACATGAATAAAACCTTCTATGGTCATACACCCAATGTTGATGGTTTATTGAATCTCGATCGTGGTAATATACATATTCATAATATTGATGCCAAAAGATACAAAGTTTATAATGATAGTGCAACATATCTATGGCACTGCCATTTAGGTAATAACGTTGTAAAGCGCATGAAGAAACTCCATGCAGATGGACTTTTGGAATCACTTGATTATGAATCATTTGATACTTGCGAATCGTGCCGTATGGGCAAGATGACTAAAACTCCGTTTTCTGGAACAATATAACGAGCTAATGACTTATTGGAAACAATACATACCGATGTATGCGGTTCAATGAGTGTTGAGGATCGTGTCAGGTATCATCATTTTCTGACCTTCATAGATGATTTGAGCAGATATGTGTATATCTACTTAATGAAACACAAGTCTGAAACATTTGAAAAGTTCAAAGAAATTCAGAGTGAAGTGGAGAACCGTCGTAACAAGAAAATAAAGTTTCTCTGATCTAACCATGTAGGAGAATATTTGAGTTACGAGTTTGGCCTTCATTTAAAACAATGTGGAATAGTTTCACAGCTCGCGCCACCTGGAACACCACAGCGTAATGGTGTGTCCGAACCTCGTAACCGCACTTTATTGGATATGATGCGATCTATGATGTCTCTCATCGATTTACCACTATCATTTTGGGGTTATGCATTAGAGACAGCTGCATTCACGTTAAACAGGGAACCGTCAAAATCCGTTGAGACGACACCGTATGAACTGTGGTTTGGCAACAAACCTAAGTTGTCGTTTCTTAAAGTTTGGGGATGCAATGCTTATGTCAAATGGCTTCATCCTGATAAGCTCAAACCCAAATCGGAGAAGTGTGTCTTCATAGGATACCCTAAGGAAACAATTGGGTACACCTTCTACCACAGATCCGAAGGCAAGATCTTTGTTGCCAAGAATGGAACCTTTCTAGAGAAGGAGTTTCTCTCGAAAGAAGTGAGTAGGAGGAAAGTAGAACTTGATGAGGTAATTGTACCTTCTCTCAGTTTGGAAAGTATCTCATCCAAGAAATCCATGCCCGTGATGCCTACACCACCTGGAGAAGAAGCTAATGATAATGATCATGAAACTTCAGATCAAGTTAATACAGAACCTTGTAGGTTAACCAGAGCACGATCCGCACCAGAGTGGTATGGTAATCATGTTCTGTAAGTCAGGTTACTAGACCACGATGAACCTACGAACTATGAAGAAGCTATGATGAGCTCAGATTCCGATAAATGGCTTGAGGCCATGAAATCTGAGATAGGATCCATGTATGAGAACAAAGTGTGGACTTTGGTGGACTGCCCGATGATCGGCAAGGCATTGAGAATAAATGGATCTTCAAGAAGAAGACTAATGCTAATAGTAATGTCACTATCTACAAAGCTCGACTTGTCGCAAAAGGTTTTCGACAAAGTTCAAGGAGTTGACTACGATGAGACTTTCTCACCCGTAGCGATGCTTAAGTCTGTCCGAATCATGTTATCAGTTGCTGCATTTTATGAAATCTGGCAAATGGATATCAAAAATTGTATTCCTTAATAGATATATTAAAAAGGATATGTATATGATGCAACCAGAAGGTTTTTGCCAATCCTAAAGGTGCAAACAAAATATGCAAGCTCCAGCGATCCATTTATGGACTGGTGCAAGCATCTCGGAGTTGGAATATACGCTTTGATGAGTTGATCAAAGCATATAGTTTTATACAGACTTGCGGTGAAGCCTGTATTTACGAGAAAGTGAGTGGGAGCACAACAACCTTTCTGATAAGTATATGTGAATGACATATTGTTGATCAAAAATGATGTAGAATTTTCTGGAAAGCATAAAGGATAGTTTGAAAGGAGCTTTCAAAGAAAGACCTCGGTGAAGTTGCTTACATATTGGACATCAAGATCTATAGAGATAGATCAAGACGCCTGATAAGATTTTTCGATGAATACACACCTTGACAAGATTTTGAAGTAGTTCAAAATGGAACAGTCAAAGAAGGAGTCCTTGCATGTGTTGCAAGGTGTAAAGTTGAGTAAGACTCAAAACCCGACCATGGCAGAAGATAGAAAGAGAATGAAAATCATTCCCTATGCCTCAGCCATAGGTTCTCTAAAGTATGCCATGCTATGTGCCAGACCAGTTGTTGCCTTGCTATGAGTTTGGCAAGGGGGTACGATAGTGATCCAGGAGTTGATCGCTGGATAGCGTTCAAAGTTATCCTTAGTTACCAAAAAGGACTAAGGAACTATTTCTCGGTTATGGAGGTGATAAAGAGCTCGTCGTAAAAGAGTTACGTTGATGAAAGCTTTTACACCGATCCAGATGACTCTGAGTCACAATCTGGATACATATTGAAAGTGGGAGCAATTAGCTAGAGTAGCTCAATGCAGAGCATCGTAGACATAATTTTTTTGCAAAATACATATGGCTCTGAATGTAGCAGATCCGTTGACTAAATTTCTCGCACAAGCAAAACATGATCACACCTTAGTACTCTTTGGGTGTTAATCACATAGTTATGTGAACTAGATTATTGACTCTAGTAGACCCTTTGGGTGTTGGTCACATGGCGATGTGAACTATGGGTGTTAATCACATACAGATGTGAACTATTGGTATTAAATCACATGGTGATGTGAACTAGATTATTGACTCTAGTGCAAGTGGGAGACTGAAGGAAATATGCCCTAGAGGTAATAATAAAGTTGTTATTTATATTTCCTTATATCATGATAAATGTTTATTCATGCTAGAATTGTATTAATCGGAAACTTAGTACATGTTGAATACATAGACAAAACAAAGTGTCCCTAGTAGGCCTCTACTTGACTAGCTTGTCAATCAAAGATGGTTATGTTTCCTGACCATAGACATGTGTTGTCATTTGATGAACGAGATCACATCATTAGAGAATGATGTGATGGACAAGACCCATCCATTATCTTAGCATAATGATCATTAAGTTTTATTGTTATTGCTTTCTTCATGACTTATACATGTTCCTCTGACTATGAGATTATGCAACTCCTAAATACCGAGGAACACCTTGTGTGCTATCAAACATCACAAGGTAACTGGGTGATTATAAAGATGCTCTACATGTGTCTCCGAAGGTGTTTGTTGGGTTGGCATAGATCGAGAATAGGATTCGTCACTCCGTGTATCGGAGAGGTATCTCTGGGCCCTCTCGATGATGCTCATCACTATAAGCCTTGCAAGCAATATGAATAATGAGTTAGTTGCGGGACGAAGCATTACGAAACGAGTAAAGAGACTTGCCGGTAACGAGATTGAACTAGGTATGAAGATACCGACGATCGAATCTCGGGCAAGTAACATACCGATGACAAAGGGAACAACGTATGTTGTTGTGCGTTTTGACCGATAAAGATCTTCGTATAATATGTAGGAGCCAATATGAGCATCCAGGTTCCGCTATTGGTTATTGATCGGAGATGTGTCTCGATCATGTCTGCATAGTTCTCGAACCCGTAGGGTCCGCACGCTTAACGTTCGATGACGATATGTATTATGAGTTATGTGTTTTGGTGAACGAAGTTTGTTCAGAGTCCCGGATGAGATCACGGACATGACGAGGAGTCTCGAAATGGTCGAGAGGTAAAGATTCATTTACTGTAAGGTTATATTCGAACATCGGAATGGTTCCGAGTGATTCGGATATTTTTCCGGAGTACTGAGGGGTTACCAGAACCCCCCGTGAAAGTGTTGGGCCAACATGGGCCTAAGGGAGAGAGAGGGAAGCTCGCAGGGGGTGGCCGCACGCCCCCCTCCTAGGGAGTCCGAATAGGACAAGGAGGAGGGGGCGGCGCCCCCTTCCCTTTCCCTCTCCCTCTCCTTCCCATTCCCTACGGTGGAAAAAGGTAAGGGGGGGACTAGGAGTCGAAGTAGGACTCCCCCCATGGCGCACCCCTCCTGGCCGCCAGCCTCTCTCCCCCCTCCTTTATATACGTGGGCAGGGGGCACCCCAAAAACACATCAATTGTTCTATTTGCCGTGTGCGGTGCCCCCTCCACAGTTTACTCCTCCGGTCATAGCGTTGTAGTATTTAGGCGAAGCCCTGCGTGGATCACATCATCAATACCATCACCACGCGGTCGTGCTGACGGAACTCTCCGTCGACCCTCTACTGGATCAAGAGCTCGAGGGACGTCATCGAGCTGAACGTGTGCTGAACATGGAGGTGTCTTACGTTCGGTACTTGGATCGGTTGGATCGTGAAGACATTCGACTACATCAACCGCGTTAACTAACGCTTCCGCTTTCGGTCTACGAGGGTACGTGGACACACTCTCCCCCTCTCGTTGCTATGCATCTCCTAGATAGATCTTGCGTGAGCATAGGAAATTTTTTGTAATTGCATGCTACGTTCCCCAACACTTCCTTGCTTAGTCTAATTATGATTGTCAAATATTCCTTGATTGCTGATTTTTTTTGTGAAATTTTCTTGTGCATATGTGAAGGGAAGCAAGCTTGGATTCACTGAATGATGTGTACACACCAAGTGCACCTCGCTTTCATAATAGCAAGCAACCCTATTCTAAGGTATGTTCTCTTCGCTTGCCGCCTTTTTAAGAGTTTGATCTCCTCTGATGGTGATGCTTGATAAGTGGTGTTTATCGATGTGATGTTTCAGAAAAGCGCTTTCGCCAGCGATTGATAATTCTAGCTCTATATGCTTGTGTTGCAAACATCAGAAGCAACTGGATAACCATTTGGTTCATAAACTTAAACCATTGAACTTAAAATCATCACCTTCCGCAGCTGGTGTGTATCGTAGTTGGGTCACAGGAGATTGCGCAGTGGGCTTTTCCGCACTGATTATACTTGTGATTGATGCATCCTCGAGAACTGAAAAATGGACAAACGAGGTGATATGGCCATGGGTGTCAACACTTGCACTAAACATTCGTGACACAAACTGAAAAAAAAATAAAAAATCTAAGCACCTGTATGCCTTGCAATGGATCACAGCAACGAAATGTAGACACTGATTAATCCATCCTAAAAATATCTGAACTATATTGGAAAACATGTAGTTGTTGATTCACTAAACCATCATATTCCAAACAGGGTTCACAGTATAGGAAAAAAAACGTTTAGAGTTCCATGCGGTGCTTGGATGCTTATAGCTGGACTTGTACGTAGCAGTCAGAGTCATTTAGATGTTGGTAAGTTAGCTTTAGGAGAAACATACTCACAATATATGAGTTGTCTGTTACTCAAATAGATGAATTGTTGCATAAATAGCCAAAATGACTGCATGGCCATATGTAAGTTCTCGAATTCGATCACAAGAAAACTTTGGCAAACCAACATTTAATTATTTAAACAGAAGTTCACCTTATTAAGCACAGAAGTGGCACTTGGAGTAAGCATTTCAGAAACATGCATGCATGGTACCCAATACCAATTGGCAGGCCAACATATAAGAACAAATTTTGCTTAATTGTATTGCAGATATTTAGAGAAGCATGTACTGAGTTTTATTGGCATAAAATAATTTGTCGTAGATTGTCATAGAGGTTCTTTCATTCAAATGGCCTAAAAGTAACATAAAAATTTGGTAATCCATTAGCACAAATGAACTGCATACAGTACTCTCAAGTCTGCAATAGAATACCAATTGGCAGGACAACATACAGAGAAGCATGTACTGAACTTAGGTTGTCGAAATTCAGAGAAGCATGTATTGGATTTAGCAAGTAGAAATTCAGAGAAGCATGAGTGAAAGAGCCGAGTCTGCCTTTTCCTGGATGTCGTCTACCTTTTCTGCTCAGGATCTTGTTGATCCAGGACTTGTTGACTATCTGACTTTCATGCTACCAAAGATAGGCATCTCCTAAATTATGTTGCTAATCCTTTCATTTACCCGAGTTGGATGTCAGTCCTCCCAATTATGTGCCTACTTATATAACAGAACAGGTTAGAGAAATGATCAGTGCCATGCATTCAGTTTCATGCAAAGCACATAAACTCTATATTATAGGCCATTGTATTTATTTTTACTCAGTATATTAAAAAATAGGAGCTGTGAGCTAGCTTCCTACGCCCACCCGGTGGCTTGATGTTAAGGTAAAGAAAAATTGGATCAAAGTTCATACTTGATCCAAGTTCGTTGGCTTGGTGGTGAGGGCCTCAATGTGGTGACGGCGGCATCCTACGCTCGCATCCGTGGGTCAACAGGGCAGATCTGCAGGAGGCCACAACACCCCGGGCTCACGTCCGTAGGGCAGCAGAGGTGGAGCGGACGGTGGCGCCAGAGATCCTTGCTGGCATCCATGGGGCAGCAGAGGAGAGCGGCAAGCGGCGACGGCGGCCGTAGAGGAGGAGCGGACAGCGGCGACTGAGTCCAGTGTTCGTGTTTGTTGGGTACCAGAAGAGGAGAGAACCGCGGCAGCGTCGATTAGCGCTCGCGCCCATGGGGCAACAGCCAGCAGAGGAGGGAGGCGGGCAGGTGGCGGGGATTCGCGTTGGCGTCCGTGCAGTAGCAAAGGAGGAGAGACAGCTTGTGATTGTGAGGGCAGAGAGAAATTACGGGATTGAAATCCCCTATCCCCGCAATTGAGGACGAAGGGGTGCGCTGGGCAGTCTGCTCCGGCAGAACATTTCATCTAGATCGTTCATTTGTGTGGCAGACCCTTGATGTAATATGGACTGTTAGATGTGATTTAGTTGGATGGATACAACGCCTCTGGTAATTCTGTGTATACTTTGTGGTGTGTTTGTAGGGAAAATCATGTTTGCTCTTTTAATAGTAGTATAGATATGGATACGATTCCCTAAAATTGCCAATCTTGCCATCGATCTACTCTCGTCGGTATATATATACTGGTTGAGCCTTTTTCTTTTCGTGAGAGAAGGAGACAAAATATCTCGATGATGTCGACAAATTCAATTAGCTCCGCCTTTGATTATCTATCACCAATTAGCTCCATCTGTTATTATCACCGCTTGAGGTTAATAAATTGTGTTGAATTTTGTTGAAATTCAGATGGGATCTAAGCTTTTATTGAAGGATGCACAATGCTTGAAGGATAAAAGTTTCTAAGAGAAATGGTCTCTTTGGATGGACATGTCTTTTGAATATTTGAGCATTTTTTCATATTAGTTCATCCATGAATGTGATAGATAAATCTTGATAAATAGGTAGATTAAAGATAATGATCGAACGAGCAAAATTACTTGACACGTAATCATCTTTATACGATAAAAGCACAATGTCTAGATCAATCTCTAGTACCAAAAATCCAAAAGCAACCCCTAGCGTAAGGGATAACAACACATGCGCTACGGTGGAAGATGAGGCGGGCCAGAGAGATCATCGACATCGGGGAAGTGGTCGTGCGCAGATATGGTGGAGAAGAATCTAGCAGTCATGCGAGAGTACTACCCGAAAACCTGATTGCCCTTGCGAGAGGTGGAGTTGAAGAGGCCTAATATCTCACTTCTTGGTGCACGCCAAAAATGAGATGAGAAAAGCGGTAGACGGCACACAGATGTGTAGCAAAGTACACACATAGGAGACCAATTGACCACTGTCTGTGGAAGAGGAGCGACCTCTTAATAGACTCCAGAAAACGAAATTGACAACACAAGAGGTGACGGAGAGTAACAAATACAAAAAAGTAACTATTTGATTTCATTTTTAAAGTTATTGTAAAATCTTACGAGTTTTTTCTTGTGTGACAAAAAGAAGGCCGCGCGTACACGTGGCATGGGTCCTACCATGGCTCGAGTTGATCACTGAACACGACGCGCACACGGGGCTAGTGGACGGGGATGAGCGCCCGTGTTTGTGTCCTCTTCTCAAGCTTTTAGTGGTGTATGAGGCAACGAATCTTATATGTTTGTCAACACACTCTCCACAACCGGGATGTGACTAAAATTTTCACACTCCCTTATCATGCATGAATAGTCTATATGGGCCTCTCGGATTTCCTAGGAATTATTGGAAATAGAAAATGACTACAACCCGAACAATTTCAACACCCCCCCACCACCACCAGAATAATAGAGGCACATAGAGTGTGCCTATAGTTCCATAACAGTGTTTAAATATATGTATTTCGGTGAAGACTGTTAAGTTGTACTTTCACCTAGAAACTCCACGCTAGACTTATTTGTAACTTGAACAGTAGAATATGGCTTGAACTGCGGGTTTTGTACGAACAAGTTTCACGTAAAGTCTTAGCCGATACTGGGCTAATGAATAGCTTTCCCACGGGTAGGAGCTTATACATCACACTTCAGGCCTCTTCAAAAGTCTACATAGACCACCCAACTCTCATAGACCACGAGACCTTTAATAATCTAACTCATATAGGTGTGTTCTTTTAAGATGTTCCGTAGGACTACATCTTTGCATACCCAAGCCAATCAGAACACATTAAGATAAAATATCAATCTACCATACATATTGCCGGAGAACTACATCATATGGGGCGGAGGGGGGTTATAAAAGAAGTACTCTCATGTTTGTATACTTTACGAGATCTTTGATAACACATAATGGATTACCACTATGGATAACTTATGTAATAGGTCTCAAACCCATCTCCCTCGATGTGTTGTCTATCATGTTTCATGATAAACCCTTTGTGAAGGGATTTGTCATATTCTTACATTTGGTTATACATAATCCAATGTTATAACTTCAAAGTTTCTCATAAATCTGATAGATTTTAGTTTCCTTCTCACATGTATTAATGACTTCTTTTTATCCTTGAAATTTTTTACCTTGACATTTATAGTTTGATTATCATAGTTTGTCTAGATAACTCGTATTGGTTTTTTCACCACAAGAAAGTCCATCAAGATTGTGAACTTTTTCCGAATCCACGGACTCTTTTGCGTGATTGTGAACTTTCTCACTTTTCAAATTCATAAACTTTTTCGAACAATCAACGGTCGAGTCATTGGTCAATTGGTCAGGTCCGTGGCCAATGGGTCAGTCAATGGTCAGCAGGGCCAAGTCAACAAATCAAACCCAAGTGCGTGCAAAAATAACAGATCAAATACATGGCGGAGCCAACCCGAGAAAGCCACCAACTCACGTGCGTGGGCCGGCCCAGGCGATGTTGTAGTGAGCTTCAATTTTCTTCGGGGCGCTAAAGGCGAAGAAAAAGAAGGCTCGGGGGTTGGGGCATGGGGAAATCCTGAGAGATCTTTTTCAGTGCCTTTTGCGCTAGCTAGCACATCACAACATAGGGCACATCTGTCTGGGGCTTGGCCCACTCGCCCAACTTCGCTCACTATCGATGCTCGCTCAGCATCGCTCCAGCGATCGTACATGCTCTTCCCTCTAAAACAAAGGTCATTGCTCACTCAGTTGACCCAGTTCACTTGTTTCTCTTTCTGCTTGTCTTTTGCTTGTTGGTTTCTTGGTAAATAAAAAAATGTTCATGGATTTTGAAAAAGGTTTTGAATTTAAGTAAAAGATTGTGAATTTAATAAAGTTCACAAATTTGAAAAGGGTTTATGAATTTGATAAAAAAGTTCACATATTTTAATCAATGTTCACGGACTTGTAAAAGTTCAGGAAGTTTTAAAAAAATAACAAATTTGAAAAAAGGTTCATGAATTGTAAACGTTTGTGAACTTCAAAAATATTTTTAGATTTGAAAAAGTTTTCGGATTTGAGAAAAGGTCACAAATAGAAAAAATGTTCATGGTTCTACGAAAAATGCCAAACTTTTTATTGAAAAACTTCATGAGTTTTTTTTAAAAAAAACCTGAAAATGGAAAACTTTCATAAAAATGAAAATGGAAAAATAAAAAAGAAGAAAAAATAAACACAAAAACACAAGAAAAAACTCAGAGAAAAGCTTCTAGAAGCTTCCCAAAATTGATTCAAAGCTTTCATAAGCTTACCAAAATCGGTTACAGTTCAAACGTTATGGCTCACCCATTTTACTAGCACTAGTAGAATGACGTGCGTTGCTATGGGCTTTAAAAAACTACTAGTTGCAAATGTTATAAAAAATAGCGGTCCCATATGTTAACATAATGCATGAATTTTAAATGTCTGGAAAAGATAGCTGGTAATAGTAAAAAATAATTGAAATCCACAATGTATTTCAATAAAGAAATGTAATCCAATGGCATATACATAAAAAGACTTATCAGATCTGATACACAAATAAAGTAAGTGGTACAAAAACAGGATAGCACTTGGATGTCTTATTATGCTTAAGACCATTGTTATTATCCATTAATTGAAGACAACAAATGGAGGATATTGAGGGTGTGCGCTCTGTCCGCAGGAGAATATATATATCACTATAAGAAACGACTAACGATTCCGCCATGATGGACAGGACCATTTACAACTCATGAATATTTTTTTGCATTGGTGCAATTTTCGAAATTCTATTTTCTTTTTCAAATCCTGAACTTTTTCAATGAAGCAAAAAATAGAAAATGTTTTTTATGAATTCGTTAACATTTTTGCATTAGTGTATTTTTTAAAATTCTAATATTTTTTTTGAAATCCTGAAGTTTGTTTAAAGATGCAAAAACCAAAGCAAAAAAGAAAACGAAAAACAATACTCCCTCCGTCCGAAAATACTTGTCATCAAAATGAATAAAAAAGGATGTATCTAGACGTGTTTTAGTTTTAGATACACCTCTTTTTATCTATTTTGATGACAAGTATTTTCGGACGGAGGGAGTAAAAATGAAGAAGAGTGGAGCCCCGTCCCGCAGCTGGTCCCGCCCAAAGTCGCGCGTCGGTAGAGACGGGGCATGCGCTAGTCTCTTTCTGAGCGCGCAGGTCGCAGTATAGGAGCCCCCAAGCCAAATAGAAGTTGCCAAAAATCCCGCGGCAAAAAGTCTCACGGCTCTAACTGCACGACAGTAACCACCACGCCAACATGCCCGATGTGATAACCTCTTCTTCCAACTGTTCTTATTTCTTCCTTCCTTTTTCCTTTTTTTTGTTTCTATTTTTTCCCTTTTTTCTTCTTCCTGGTTTGATGATTTCTTTCAAATTCGTGAACTTTTCTTAAAATTGATGATTTTTTTTATCAAAATTGATTTTTTATTCAAGTCAATGAACCTTCTTTCAAATTCAATGAATTTTTTCAAATTTTTTTTAAAATCCATAAACTCTTTTCAATAGAATTTCATATAGTACTTTGCAATGAATTCAGAGCAAAAGTAAATATTACCATGAATTATAAAGTGATGATTTTCTGCTAATAAAATATGTATAGTGGTGGTTTTTTACATTTCACTGGGCTGCAGCGAAAAACGCCATAGTCCATCCGAACACGCACGTAGATCAATCAATCGATCAACTGTCCAAGGGCAAAACAATAGTTAGAGGGGCTGTGGTATCTCTAGTCCACCAAGGTTCAAGTCCCGGTGCTCGCATTTATTTTTGGATTTATTTCAGGATTTCCGGTAATACACATTCAGTGGGAGAAGACGTTCCCGTCAATGACGAGGTGGCTACTGTGACTTCGTAAATTTTAAGATGATATGCCGGCTCAGTCTTTTGAAGGTGCTCATTGGGGTAGGGTGTGCGTATGTGCGTTCATAGGGGTGAGTGTATGCACGTGTATATGAGCGCTTGCGTCTATACCATGTTAAAAAAAAACAATAGTTAACCACACCTACATGTATGGCCTACTAAGCTTTAGTCTTCCCTATATTTTATACAGACTAATGATGCAATTAGCTGCGGCCATTACTCGATGTACAGTATACAGCTCACTCGTCTCCGCCCCTGTCTCGGCACATGCAACATGGCGAGAAGAGAGAAGATGTGACACGATTATTCTAGAAACCAGCCGATGCAGCTGCAGGCCACTGTTCACTGCGAATCCTTTGAATTTCAACCGTTAGATTTATGAGACCAATGGCTAGCATTGATGTTGTTGCTACAATTCAAAACTCGTATGCCCGTGCGTTGCAACGGGAGTAATAATTGACCTGCTCATCGAAACATCTATCATGCCGCAGGGAGGCAGATGCCTCGATGAATTAAGAACCATACTATAGATACAATACTTTTGGTATGATTTCTATACCATACTTTCGATAGCACAATACTCCCTCCTTTCCGGTTTATAGGGCTTATCTCAAAATTTTAGTTTTTCCATTTTATAATGCTCAATTTGGTTGTTTCCTATCACATGTTCAGATTTCAAGGTGCATTAAATCATTGCATGCAAGTATTAAGAGAAAAATTGACCAATGCATGTAATTTATGCGTGCATGCATTGCAATTAATGCATTGGTAAACATACTTTTTGAGAAAAACAAGAGCATTAATTGGGTGCTTTTACAAACTACAAAAAGTATTCCACCACTCACCATCTACCTTAGTTCGTGAGATTTTTGAATTGAGCCTTAGGCTGGTCACAGTGGGGAGGAACTTAGGAGTAACGTCACACACTCCAATACAACTTTACTTATGTGGCACGTATTTAATGAAGAGAGAGAGGTGCTTGTGGTAACTAGCTAAGTTACCGGAACATCACACACTCCAAGAAACAATGAGTCTATAACCTAATAAATACATCATTGCATGACACTACATAGATGTTCCTACCCACTATGAAGGTAGTAATATAGTCTAGGGAAGTGTGAAGTTACTAGCTTATGTTTTTTCCCCGTTATGACCAGCCTTATAAACCGGAAAGGAGGGAGTACATAAATAAATTAACATAAATGATAAGTACCTGATGTCAGGTATGAGCACATGGCACATCGAACATTTTCGATAGCAATTCTTGACACAAGGATGGCAAGTTAGACACACACGGCAATTCTCTGTCAAAAATAAACTGAAACATGAAGTTAACATGCTTGCGAACTAAAGTTATCACCCTCGGGTCACTAAATTCGCCATAAAAATGTTTGATTTGTCATGTGTTCGTACCCGACGGACATCATCAGATTCCTAATTAAAGTGCGTCAGGATAATTAATAAACAAAGTTAACTAAAAAGGGTATGCACACAAAGTTAACTAAAAAGGGTATGCACACAAAGTTAACTAAAAAAGGTATGCACACAAAGTTAATAAAAAAAAGTATGCATTGTGTCCCCAAATATCTTGCCCCACATTGCAAGGACGGAAGAAGATCCGAAATTGCCCAAATAAATGCATGCGTGCCCCTCTCTAGCTAATTTTCATAAGCCAACATATAAATCTATTTAATTAGAGGCAACCACAGCACAGTTCCATTTTAGCCAATTCATGCGGTAAATGCGGCGTGCATGTCCTCTTTTATGCATGTGTGGCATCTGGCGATCAACACGTGTTCTGATCAGCCCCATCACTAAAACAGTGCTATTTTGTTTTTCTTATTTCCTTTAACTTATCTCCTGGACTCTTCTAGCTGCCTCAGTTCCAGCTCCATGAGGCGTTTCCCACAAGGCCACAAGGTGAGACCGTGAGATGCAGACCACTGTCCGGGGCCGTCGCCGACGCCGGCGGCAAGTAGGGACGCGTTGCGGTAGCAAGGCCCGCATCCGGCGCGTCCAATCCCGGGACTAAACTGTGGCAGCTGCTCCCTTACCTATGTTCCCCTCAGTTCGAGCTCAGAGACAATTCACACAAGGTGAGATGCGGTCTGCCGTCCAAGGCCGTCGCCGTCGCCGGCGGCAGGGCGAGAGCTATGCTGTGTAGCACCGTTTGCGTCCGGCGTGCCTAAGTTGTGGCAGCTGCTCCATGCTGTTGTTCCCTGCCGAACAACATCGCGCGCGGGGGCGGTCAGCGGGTACCTCGAGATAAAGCAGGGGCTCATGTAGACTCACTTCAAGTTTGGAACTCGATGCAAGCTCAGAGGCAGAGGTTAGTGCTACCCCCATATGCTATTTCATCTGCCTGTAATTTCCCTTTTCTGCATAGAAACAGAGGAGGGGCAGAGTGTATGCACATATGCAGGTAGTGTAGTTTGACGTGCAGCTTCACTTTTCCATTCTTAGTTTTCAATTACACGAGCGCAAGACTACATTGAACTGGAAAACTAAATCATGGAGGAATAACCAGCAACTAATTCGTATTCATATATATCTTTATTTGAGCATAAAACTATCAGTTAACAGTTTGAATTCATAGAAATTATGAAAATCATGCAAAACTATGCTTTGAAACTGAATACACAATTATATTTTCTAAGGGCTACCATTCTAAAATTGAGACATACCTTAGAACAATGAACAATGAGTATCAAACCAACTGTACCTTTACAAGCACTCATTTATTAGACGACAAGCATAGATGGTAATACAACTGCATTTTACACAGAATACTATTATATCATTGTAATGCTTCTTATATAATACATACAAACTGTTAAAACAAATTCAGAGGCTTCACCTCGGTGTCAGCCGTTAGTATAAAATGCCGAGACGACAAAAAAAAGGTAAAAAAATGCTGAGATGACAAAACAAAACATGTAACTTGGAATATAGCTGAGAATATATAAATCTTAGATAATCAGTAAAATAAAAATGCAACTTTTTCTTGGAAAAATGTACCTTGTGGAAAATCACCTTAACTATAATTGATCATTGTCTCCCCTTGGAGCTACTGTACAAAACCTGAAGAAATCGTGTACTATAGTGAAGCACTAAAGCACATGCATATACATGAGGCATGTTCGAAACATGAGGCCGCTCCTTGCTATATGTATACATGAGGCATGTTTGAAACTGATTTTGCTGATGCGCATGGCCGCTTGTGTGGCACGCCCGCGATCATCACTCCCAGAATTATAATGTAATTCTGAAGGATTAATTTGCACGCCCACGGTCATCACTCCCAGAGCTATTTCTGTAATTTGCATGTCATAGATTAAACTCTTTATTTGTTTTAATCGTATCTCCTCTGTATGATAAGAGGGTCTAAAATGTGTAGATTCAAGGCGCAAAAACGTACCTATGCATGATGAAGTGCCAGGAGCTGCTTCCATGCTCAAGAACACAGTGGATGAATGCTGATCCACAGAGAGAGCAATTTTCTATCAATCCTGATCTATTCTCATGTGATCTAGGGGCAACATTGACAATGTAGTAGATGAGCAGGAGAAAGGATGTAGCCGGGAAGATATCTTGGCGGTAATCTGTTGTTACACAGGAGAAAAAAAAGTTTGTTTTGCTGATTATCTGGAACAAATTAGAGAGGTACGCTGTGTTTTATTACTGAATCCAACTTCCATGTTGTGTTTCTCCTTTGTGCATGCCCATGAATCATGTCTCTTTTTTTTTTGATTGTGCATTCTCAGTTGCTATTCCTTTATTTTCTCTGCCAGATTTGAACTGTGTTTTCTCTCAAAGTCAGAATTGAACATCTCTCAATGAGAGGCTTTCCTTCCTTTTTGTTAAAGATTTCATTGTTCCTCCTTCCTTCCTTTGATTTAGAAGATGATCAATCAAGATTTCCCCTTCAATCCCTCAATTCCTTCCCTTCCTTGGTTAATTTCCTTCCTTATTTCTCTGCGAGAGTCACTCAATTCCTTCCCTTCCTTGGTTAATTTCCGTCCTTATTTCTTTGCCATAGTCACTCAATTCATTCCCTTCCTTATTCCTTGCACGCTTTAGCTCTCACACCCTTGGCCACGACTCCTTGATACGGAGAAACCATAAAAGCATATTTAAATTGGGAGGATTTAATGGAAGAGGGCGAGGTGGGACTATTCTGCACAAGAGGAAGAGGGAAGATAGCTCTGCAGCGGCGCCATGGCTCCTTGCTGCGAACTCAACAGCGTCCATGTGCAGGGGTAGGCGGAGGCCGGCGCCGGCAAGCAGGCAGTGGAGCGCGTTGACGGAGCCGCGGTGGAGGTCATGGGCGCCGATCTGCTCCACCCACCTCGAGCCGACGCGAGGAAGAGGGAAGATAGCTCATTAGCTCTGCAGCGGCGCCATGGCTGTCGGATGGCGAGCGCCTCATCGCGGCTGCTGGCCACGAGCGCCTCACCGCGGCTTCTGGCCGACGAGCACAGGGGAGCTCGTCTGCTGGGAATGGAGCTCGCAGCGGCGGCTCGATGGAGGCAGGCAATGGATAAGTGGTGGAGGTGGACGGTGGTTGCAGGTTTTTTTTTTTGCAAAAAAACGAAACGTTATCTTGTCAGGAACACACTTAAAATAGGACTGCGGGTTTATTTCTCATAAAGGGAGGGACTTTTCTGCAAAATTAGCGACGACGTACGACAGAAACCCTGCGTGCTTTATATATATATATATATATATATATATATATATATATATATATATATATATATATATATATATATATATATATATATATATATATACTAGGAAAATTGCCCGTGCGTTGCAACGGGATACACCGAGAAAAAATAACGAAATGATTATGTATGTTTTTAATTCCTCACCATGTCCTGGTTGATACCCATCCTGCCCTGCATCATGACGTTTCATGCGCCATTGCCATTGTCAGTTTAGCTTATTAGCAAGTACAGCAACATGCTTCCCAAATTTGTGTCATCCTTAATCAAATTATTGCATGTGCAGGCAGCCTGCCGGATGGAACACAACCGTACTGAGTGCAAATTGGTTACATCAGAGACAAAGGTCGTATTGTCTTTCTACCCAAAAATGTACTACTTTGAATCCAGAAAAACAATAGCATATAATCAATACTGATACATTGTGATTACCAGTTAACATCCAGCAACCTCTGTTGCCATACCTATATATCAAGCTTAACATCATTAGAATTAGTCCTAAGCCCTGCAAAAAGAACAACCAGTCATAATACAAGATGTAGGTATTTCAAGAAATAAGTGTCACATTTGCAGCTCCAAATGCTTCTTATCGTTGGGCTCGAATCTCTGACAATTTGATAACCCTTATATGATCTAATTTCATATCAAATGGGTACATTGGTCAAACCTTGATGTTTGTGTAATCAGACCCTTATGCCCATAGCAGAGAGCCAGTCGCAGGTTAAGAGAAGTGGTATGATGTAGTCATCCAGCGCACCGGCGCAAGGAGGATGCTCTTTGCCTCTAGATGGGAATTACTGCTCGATCATTCTCCAAATAAACATTATTTTACTGGTATCAAAACAGAAACATGGTGTATGCATGTATGCAATCCGAAGAACACAATCCAAAGAAAAGTATGTTTTATTTCAGAATCAAATACATTAGCTACATGTACACACTGTACACATTAGGTTTCAGTGACTACATAGCTCGCACTCAAAATCCTTAATGCGTAAAAATATGACCAGAATCCATATCCACATAAACAACAAAGAAACCATTCTGATGCATTGAGTCAAAACTTTCTAAGGGGCAACAATCTAAACTCAGGAAAGTAACATAGATTGATCATGCTGGACAAACTGTTGGTCCGAATTAACCAATGAGCAAGGACGTAGACAATAGAAAGGGGACTATGAGCCTAAGGCATCTCGATATAGAAAATCTCTTACTTGACAGAGCTCATGGTCATTTTCTCTATTTTAAGCTTCAGGTCATCTTCTGACTGGCAAATTGTAGATGGAGGGGTTGCATAAGACATTAACTCGTCAACAATGAAGCAACTTCAGAAGGTGAAATCTGAAAACATTAGTGGTGATGCTGAAAATAGGTTCAGTCAGAGTATCATGGACAGATTCTCGTTCCCTGGGCAACTGAACTCCTAGCATAGCCTATTTACATTGCGGCACATTTATCTCTCAACAAATCAAAAAATTGCTATATCTGTTACATCATGGAAGGAAACATGAGGGATCCAGGGAGGTGACAAGGCCATTGGGACAGCTGGTCCAGGGCCATCGACTGGTGCAGAGAGGTAGTGTAAGTCCCATACCTCGAGGACGTAGACCTGGAGTAACGTGCTTGTGGAGCTCGAGCTGGGAGTAGCATAAGGCCTAGTTGGTACTCCCTTCGTTTTTAAATATAATACTTTTAGAGATTTCAATAGGGGCTACATACGGATGTATTTAGACATATTTTAGAGTGTAGATTCACTCATTTTATAGTTCAAATTAGAATCTCTAAAAAGACTTATATTTAAGAACCGAGGGAGTACTTGCTAGGAAGGGGAAGCAAGCCAAATTCAGGATTGCCGAGACTGCGAATAGAGAAATTACGTGGTGGAATTGGAAGGAGAGGGGAGGGAGGAGAAGTAGTGTACCAGAGGTCGTGGATGGAGGAGGGCGCAGGAAAGGATGAAGTCGAAGATGCGGGATGACCTTCAGCCAGTTCCAGTAGCTGCAGGGCATGCGAGCTCCCTGTGGTAGGAGTCCATGTCTTCCGCGCCGGCGATGAGTTGTCGGACGTGGGCAAGGTGGGCGTTTGCGTGCCGAACCAACCAGCGCAACCGCCCAAGGAGAGGTGCTCCATGCGCACAAGACCAGCACTCTCGCACCGCTGCGCCCCTGCCGCACCCTTCCTTCTTCCCACGTCCTTCTTCTCCCTACCTCTTCTCCTCGAGCCCGTGCGTTGCAACGGGGTATACATATTATAGTGGTTTAACAATCATGCCTTCAACATATACTCAACACTAATATGTCCAACATATACAATTAGGATCATCATGCACAATTGCACATGACAGATTGGAAAAACATCCCAAGTGATGGTCCCACCTATACCAAAATAGAAACTAATTTAATCAAGTTTGTCCAGGCCCTCGCAATACTCCTCATGTGGGTCAAAAATTGAAGAAAATCTAGCAAGCAAAATCATTGAGTTTACATAATAAATCCAGTGCCAACAACTTGTGATGAGTACGGGCAGCTACGCCTCTGATGACCACAGCAGACGACACCTTCAATGTTAACGAGCCAGGGACGGATGGAACAGGACACACCATCATGTTCTACTAATTCAATGTTGAATCTATTTATTTCTGTTTCTTTAAAAAATGATTGTGCATATGTCAACCAGCTATGTAACCATAACGCCTTATTAGGACCAAATAGAGTTCAAGTTCGAACTACCAAGATACATGCTCCTAAGTTTACCTTAATTCAAAACATGTTCTAAGATTGGTATGATAGGTATGACCAACTATGCATGTTTTTTAAGACAATACTATATGGTATATGCCACTATATTAGTTACCGGAAAAAGATTGCACCTTGGATTTGGTTTGCCAACTGCTGCTCTGAGATAGATGGCTACACCAGCAAGCGATACGATTGTTATGGAGCAGTTGAGGCAAAAGTCAATGTACAACGGCTCCATGAAAATAAAAAGGGACTGGACCATTTGCATTGTGATTCATTTTGGTGAATTTTGCACCTAAGAGCTCCAAATCGAACAATATTGGAGATAGTCTTAGAATATGTGCGCCGGTATTCTCTTGCTTACTTGAGACGAGGAAATGATACTTAATTCTTTTTCTTTTAGAAAACAAGGGAGGCTCTCCTCGGCTCCATTGCAAGACAATGGAATCTTACATAGTTCAGTCTTATACAAATTCTGGACCAGCAAGATGGACGATTGGATGCCCTACCTAGGAAGAGCTCGGCTGCCCAAGACACTGCACACACATTTCAATCTTCAGAACATCAATCTGAACTGTGTATAGAAGAACAAGATAAGCTGCACAATATGAGCAGCATATAAAACCAGTAGCAAATATAATTCAGTCATAATGCCAGAAGATTACCTGATGCCAATATAACACAAGATTACCTGATGCAAGATAATTCAGTCGTAATGTCATTCAGTCTGACTGTACAATCCTTTTGGTATCTGAAACTACATTAACTCAGATTAAATGAATCAGATTGTACTCACATAGTTCAGAAAGCATAAAGCATCCACCTACCACTCAATTCGCCTTCCCTCCGTCGCAGTAGTGCAAGAACATTGTCCCATCCTTCTCCATACTTCCACCTCCGTTGCCCGCTCTTGCTGTAGACAATCTTCCCCCATCCCCACGGAGGGCACCTCTCCTACGTTGCTCAACAGTCAACACCCACCATGGCCTTGGAGATCTCCCTGCCAGCCATGGAGGCCCGCCTCCACCTGCAAGGACTTTGTGCCGCCACGCCGGATCCCTCCGTCTCCCGCTTCCGCCCGACTCCGGTGAGCTCCTGCCTAGGTCGCAGCACCGCCCCTCCTTTCTTCCTTCTTCTCTTCCTCACCTCCCCGTCTCCTTTCTGCCCAGGACCGCGGATGCCATGGATCCGCCCGGGAATCCGCGCTCCGGCGACCTCCGCCTTCGTATCCGCCTCCCCAAAAAGGAAAAAGGAAAAGTTATTAAAATAAAGATAAGTTGTTATGTATGCCAATGACAGGTGGGCCCCGATGCCCCTTTGATTGGTCAACGTGGACAGTCAACTGTTGACTGTGAAGTTGACTGGCCCCACCAGTCAGACCTTCTGGTGCACTCTGGGTGTAGTGCACCATGTGCACCTAGCAGTTTTTGTGATTATTATTTTTGAATTAAATTAAAACAAAGAAATTTAGAAGTCATTTAAAACTTTGGAAATTAATATAAAATAATCCGTAACTCGGATGAAAATGTTTTTTATGTGAAAATTGCTCAGAAAAATTGAATGATTATGATTATGAAATCCAATCATCTGTCACATACCTCTAGCATGATGAACTTGGATCCTCCCCATTCGTTTGTCCGAAAAATGACAAACGCCGGGAAAACATCCCCAGATGTTTTCCCTCTTTGTCTGCAATGTGTAGTACTACATTAGATCACCCCTAGCTCTACATATTGTCATGTCATGGATAGTGATGCATCTGTTTGCATTATATTTACTGTTTCTGTCGGCGTTCTGAGAACGGGGGTCCTCAGACTTGCCTGCCTGCGGCCTGCGGCGTGGCTCAAGAGGTGTCCCAGTACGGACCATCTTCATCAACTCAAGCTCAAGACCCTCGCGAGGGGCCAAGTCTCGCGGGGCGGACGACGCAAGGCTTCCTCAGGAACAGCCTCACCAGGCGGGCTCGCGAGGAGGCGGAGAGATCAAGGCAACGGTACGTCGCAAGGTGCTCATGACGCAAGTCATGACGATTGAGACCAGACGGGCGCCAGGCGGGCGCCGACCAGCGCAGTGCCCTTGTTTCCTCTTTGGCGCAAAGGGGCAAGCGCAGGCGCGGAGTACCGAGGCGTCAAGCAAAGGTTACCATTTCGGTGCAACAAGACGAAGACCAGCAGAGCGGCAGGACGGAGGTCACCGTGGAGCCCAAGACGGCGTCATCGCCAGTGCCTTTGGCAGCCGAAGACCAACTTTAGTCAGGATAACTTGTACTAGATGTTCCCCTTCAAAATGGCCGTTGTTGGCTCCCTTCCCGCTCAATATTTGGGAATAGGATCAGGACCTCTATAAATGGAGATAGCCACCACCAGAGAGAGGGAGGACTTCATCTAGAGCCTAGAGAGATCCACCCAAGTAGCACCGCACTAGCCCAAGAACACCTCTCGCGAGGCTGTTCTTCCTCTGTACTGTTCATCATCAGCCCCTGAGGCAATCCACCACACCACACACTGGATTAGGGTATTACACCACAATGGTGGCCCGAACCAGTATAAACCTTGTGTCCCTTGTCTTGTTCGTCGTGTAGCTTAGATTCTCAGCGAGGCGTTGGGACGTGGATCGGTAGGGGGAAGATCTTTGCGTGCACCCCAGAGTTCGGACCTTAAGGGTTTTTCCGGAACCCGATATCCGACAGTTTCTTCCCGCTCTTCTCTGCGGTAGACCCTGAGACCGACGCTGCCCCTATGATCGACTATGTCACCGACGACCTATTTCTTTTCAGCAGAGTTTCCAGGCAAGCAAACTCCCTTGATCATTTCGATATCTCCCATTTCCCTTCTATCTTATGCTTGCATTAGAACTGCTACTACTTTTGTATAATCCTAATCTGGTGCATAGCCTGGTTTTGTAACCTGCAATTATTACCTTACCTGCTTATCCTAAACTGCTTAGTATAGGTTGGTTAGTGATCCACCAGTGACTGATACATCTCCAACATAATTTTTGATTGTTCCATGCTATTATATACCCGTTTTGGATGTTTATGGGCTTTACTTTACACTTTTATATTATTTTTGGGACTAACCTATTAACCGGAGGCCCAACCCATATTGATGTTTTCTTGCCTATTTCAGTGTTTCGAAGAAAAGGAATATCAAACGGAGTCCAAACGGAATGAAACCTTCAGAAAAGTTATTTTTGGAACAGAAGCAATCCCGGGAACTTGGAGTGCAAGCCAGGGAAGCATCGAGGAGGCCACGAGATAGGGGGGCACGCCCACCCCGCTGGGCACGCCCTCCACCCTCGTGGGCCCCTCGAGGCTCCCCCAACCAACTTCTTTCGCCTATATATTCCCATATACCCTAAAACCATCGAAGGAGACAAGATAGATCGGGAGTTCTGCCGCCGCAAGCCTCTGTAGCCACCAAAAACCTCTCGGGAGCCCGTTCCGGCACCCTGCTGGAGGGGGGGATCCCTCACCGGTGGCCATCTTCATCATCCCGGTGCTCTCCATGACGAGGAGGGAGTTGTTCACCCTCGGGGCTGAGGGTATGTACCAGTAGCTATATGTTTGATCTCTATCTCTCTCTCGTGTTCTCTCTATGGCACGATCTTGATGTATCGCGAGCTTTGCTATTATAGTTCGATCTTATGATGTTTCTCCCCCCTCTATTCTCTTGTAATGGATTGAGTTTTCCCTTTGAAGTTATCTTATCGGATTGAGTCTTTAATGATTTGAGAACACTTGATGTATGTCTTGCCGTGCTTATCTGTGGTGACAATGGGATATCACGTGATCCACTTGATGTATGTTTTGGTGATCAACCTGCGGGTTCCGCCCATGAACCTATGCATAGGGGTTGGCACACGTTTTCGTCTTGACTCTCCGGTAGAAACTTTGGGGCACTCTTTGAAGTACTTTGTGTTGGTTGAATAGATGAATCTGAGATTGTGTGATGCATATCGTATAATCATGACCACAGATACTTGAGGTGACAATGGGGTATCTAGGTGACATTAGGGTTTTGATTGATTTGTGTCTTAAGGTGTTATTCTAGTATGAACTCTATGATAGATTGAACGTAAAGAATAGCTTTGTGTTATTTTACTACGAACTCTTGAATAGATAGAACAGAAAGGATAACTTTGAGGTGGTTTCGTACCCTACCATAATCTCTTCGTTTGTTCTCCGCTAATAGTGGCTTTGGAGTGACTCTTTGTTGCATGTTGAGGGATAGTTATATGATCTAATTATGTTATTATTGTTGAGAGAACTTGCACTAGTGAAAGTATGAACCATATGCCTTGTTTCCTATCATTGCAATACCGTTTACGCTCACTTTTATCATTAGTTACCTTGCTGTTTTTATATTTTCAGATTACAAAAACCTATATCTACCATCCATATTGCACTTGTATCACCATCTCTTCGCCGAACTAGTGCACCTATACAATTTACCATTGTATTGGGTGTGTTGGGGACACAAGAGACTCTTTGTTATTTGGTTGCAGGGTTGCTTGAGAGAGACCATCTTCATCTACGCCTCCCACGGATTGATAAACCTTAGGCCATCCACTTGAGGGAAATTTGCTACTGTCCTACAAACCTCTGCACTTGGAGGCCCAACAACGTCTACAAGAAGAAGGTTGTGTAGTAGACATCAAGCTCTTTTCTGGCGCCGTTGCCGGGGAGGTGAGTGCTTGAAGGTATACCTTTAGATCTTGCAATCGAATTTTTTTATTTCTTGTTTTATCACTAGTTTAGTCTATAAAAGAAAACTACAAAAAATGGAATTGAGTTTGCCTCATATGCTTCATCTTTTTAGTATATTTCGTGAGAATGATGGAAAGGAAAATTGTGCTCAAGTGCTAGAAGAAGTCTATAAAATGTTTGGCACTAAATCTTTGACTGATGAGCATGATTTCAATGTTGTTAGTATGAATTCCTTGAATATCCATGACGCTAATGATATGCAAAGCCACAAGCTTGGGGAAGCTATGTTTGATGAAGATGATATTTTTTGTGCCCCAAGTTTTGATGAACAAATTTATTATGATGAAAGCATGCCTCCTATTTATGATGATTATATTGATGAAAGTGGGTTTGGAAGAGTGTCAACTTTAGCAAGTAATGATCCTACTATTTTGGAGGATGTTGAATATTATTGTGATAATTATGAAAGTGGATTTGGAGAGGTCATGACTTTATTTAGTGATGAATCCACTATTTCAGAAGAGGTTCCAATTGATTATGAGAATAAAGTTGCTATCTATGATGATTATTGTGATGACTTGTATGCTATTAAAAATAATGATAACCATGAAACTTGTCATCATGATTTTAATTTTCAATCGGATTATGCCTCACATGATAATTATTTTGTTGAGTTTGCTCCCACTACTATTCATGAGAAGAAATTTGCTTATGTGGAGAGTAGTAAAATTCTTATGCAAGTAAATCATGAAAAGAATGCTTTATGTGCTGGTTATATTGTTGAATTCATTCATGATGCTACTGAAAATTATTATGAGGGAGGAACATATGCTTGTAGGAATTGCAATAATATCAAGTTTCCTCTCTATGTGCTTAAAGTTTTGAAGTTATGCTTGTTTTGCCTTCCTATGCTAGTTGATTATTGTTCCCATAAGTTGTTTGCTCACAAAATCCCTATGCATAGGAAGCGGGTTAGGCTTAAATGTGCTAGTAATATGCTTCATGATGCTCCCATTATGTTTCAATTCTTATCTTTTATGTGAGCACCATTGTCATCATCATGCCTAGCTAGAAAGGCATTAAAGAAAGTGCTTGTTGGGAGACAACCCAATATTTACCTTTACTGTTTTTGTGTGTCCACATGATTATGCTATTGTAGTAATCATGTATTATAGCTTTTGTTTCAATAAAGTGACAAGTAAGACCTTTAGGATAGCTTACGGTGATAGTTGTGTTGATCCTGCTGAAAATCAGAAACTTTTGCACCCAGTAAATTAGTTTTGATAATTCACAGAAACGTGCTTATGATCTGATTCTTTTCACTATGTATTGGTACACAAATTTCTTAGGACTTCCTCATTTGGTAGGATTTTTGGAGTTCCAGAAGTATACGTTTGATACAGATTACTACAGACTGTTCTGTTTTTGACAGATTCTGTTTTCTATGTGTTGTTTGCTTATTTTGATGAATCTATGAGTAGTATCGGAGGGTATGAACCATAGATAAGTTGAAATACATTAGATATTACACCAATATGAATTTAGAATGAGTTCATTACAGTACCTAAGTGGTGGTTTTATTTTCTTATACTAACAGAGCTTACGAGTTTTCTGTTGAGTTTTCTGTTGTGAAGTTTTCAAGTTTTGGGTAAAGATTCGATGGTCTATGGAATAAAGAGTGGCAAGAGCCTAAGCTTGGGGATGCCCAAGGCACCCCAAGGCAATATTCAAGGACAACCAAGAGCTTAAGCTTGGGGATGCCCCGGAAGGCATCCCCTCTTTCGTCTTTGTTCATTGGTAACTTTACTTGGAGCTATATTTTTATTCGCCACATGATATGTGTTTTGCTTGGAGCGTATTGTATGATATTAGTATTTGTTTGTTTAGTTTTCCACAATCATCCTTGCTGCACACACTTTTTGGGAGAAGCACACTTGATTAGAATTTATTAGAATACTCTATGTGCTTCACTTATATCTTTTGAGCTAGATAGTTTTTGCTCTAGTGCTTCACTTATATTATTTTGAGAGTCTCCTAGAACAACATGGTATTTGCTATGGTTATAAAATTGGTCCTAGAATGGTAGGCATCCAAGTTGGGTATAATAAAAACTATCATAGAAAGTGAATTGAATGCTATGATCAATTTGATGATTGATAATTGTTTTGAGATATTAGGACGGTGATATTAGAGTCATGCTAGTTGGGTGATTATGAATTTAAATAATGCTTGTGTTGAAGTTTGTGATTCACGTAGCATGCACGTATGGTGAACCGCTTAATGATGAAGTTGGAGCACAATTTTATTTATTGATTGTCTTCCTTATGAGTGGCGGTCGGGGACGAGCGATGGTCTTTTCCTACCAATCTATCCCCCTAGGAGCATGTGCATAATACTTTGTTTTTGATGACTTGTAGATTTTTGCAATAAGTATATGAGTTCTTTTGACTAATGTTGAGTCCATGGATTATACGCACTCTCACCCTTCCACCATTGCTAGCCTCTCTTGTACCGCGCAACTTTCACCGGTACCATACACCCACCATATACCTTCCTCAAAACAGCTACCATACCTACCTATTATGGCATTTCCATAGCCATTCTGAGATATATTGCCATGCAACTTTCCACCGTTCCGTTTATATGACACGCATCATCATTGTCATATTGCTCTTTGCATGATCATGTAGTTGACATCGTATTTGTGGCAAGGCCACCTTCATAATTTTCATACATGTCACTCTTGATTCATTGCATATCCCGGTACACCGCCGGAGGCATTCATATAGAGTCATATCTTGTTCTAGTATTGAGTTGTAATCTTGAGTTGTAAGTAAATAAAAGTGTGATGATCTTCATTATTAGAGCATTGTCCCAGTGAGGAAAGGATGATGGAGACTATGATTCCCCCACAAGTCGGGATGAGACTTCGGACTTTACAAAAAAAAGAGAAAAAAAAAGAGAAAGGCCAAATAAAAAAAAGAAGGGCCCAAAAAAAAGAAAAAAAAGAGAAAAAGAAAAAAAGAAATGAGAGAAAAGAGAGAAGGGACAATGCTACTATCCTTTTTACCACACTTGTGCTTCAAAGTTGCACCATGATCTTCATGATAGAGAGTCTCCTATGTTGTCACTTTCATATACTAGTGGGAATTTTTCATTATAGAACTTGGCTTGTATATTCCAATGATGGGCTTCCTCAAAATGCCCTAGGTCTTCGTGAGCAAGCGAGTTGGATGCACACCCACTTAGTTTCCTTTGTTGAGCTTTCATACATTTATAGCTCTAGTGCATCCATTGCATGGAAATCCCTACTCACTCACATTAATATCTATTAATGGGTATCTCCATAGCCCGTTGATACGCCTAGTTGATATGAGACTATCTTCTCCTTTTTGTCTTCTCCACAACCACCATTCTATTCCACATATAGTGATATGTCCATGGCTCACGCTCATGTATTGCCTGAAAGTTGAAAAAGTTTGAGATTACTAAAGTATGAAACAATTGCTTGGCTTGTCATCGGGGTTGTGCATGATTAAATACTTTGTGTGATGAAGATAGAGCAACAGCCCGACTATATGATTTTGTAGGGATAACTTTCCTTAACCATGTTATTTTGAGAAGACATGATTACTTTGATTAGTATGCTTGAAGTATTACTATTTCTTATGTCAATATGAACTTTTATTTTGAATCATTTGGATCAGAACATTCATGCCACAATAAAGAAAATTACATTGAGAATTATGCTAGGTAGCATTCCACATCAAAAATTCTGTTTTTATCATTTACCTACTCGAGGACGAGCAGGAATTAAGCTTGGGGATGCTTGATACGTCTTCAATGTATCTATAATTTTTGATTGTTCCATGCTACCATATTACTCATTTTGGATGTTTATTGGCTTTACTTTACACTTTTATATTATTTTTGGGACTAACCTATTAACCGGAGGCCCAGCCCATATTGCTATTTTCATGCCTATTTCAGTGTTTCGAAGAAAAGGAATATCAAACGGAGTCCAAACGGAATGAAACCTTCGAAAAAGTTATTTTTGGAACAGAAGCAATCCCGGGAACTTGGAGTGCAAGCCAGGGAAGCGTCGAGGAGGCCACGAGATAGGGGGGCGCGCCCACCCCATCTAGGTGAGCCCTCCACCCTTGTGGGCCCCTCGAGGCTCCCCCGACCAACTTCTTTCGCCTATATATTCCCATATACCCTAAAACCATCGAAGGAGACAAGATAGATTGGGAGTTCCGCCGCCGCAAGCCTCTGTAACCACCAAAAATCTCTTGGGAGCCCGTTCCGGCACCTTGCCGGAGGGGGGATCCCTCACCGGTGGCCATCGTCATCATCCCGGCGCTCTCCATGATGAGAAGGGAGTAGTTCACCCTCGGTGTCCACTCGATGTAACCGTCAAGGTGAACTTGGAGGAATCACCCTCGATGGTTCACACTTGAGGGGTTGCTCGACAGAGTAGTTATCAGAAGTGGTGAAGGAGGAATCACCCTTCATAGACCACGAGCAATTAGTTGCCCTACAGAGATCTCATCAGAAGTGTTATACGAGGCATCACCCTTGGCACTCGATAGTAACTCTACAGAGTCAAGCAACTAAGGGGGTGTGATGTGATGTGTCGGACTCTGTACTCGGATCACGTTGATCGATTCGAACATAAAGCGGGGGCAACTGGGACAAGGTCAGGGGTCACTGATGTCTACTACACAACCTTCTTCTTGTAGACGTTGTTGGGCCTGCAAGTGCACAGGTTTGTAGGACAGTAGCAAATTTCCCTCAACTGGATGACCTAAGGTTTATCAATCTGTAGGAGGCGTAGGATGAAGATGGTCTCTCTCAAACAACCCTGCAACCAAATAACAAAGAGTCCCTTGTGTCCCCAACACACCCAATACAATGGCAAATTGTATAGGTGCACTAGTTCGGCGAAGAGATGGTGATACAAGTGCAAAATAGATAGTAGATATAGGTTTTTGTAATCTGAAATAATAAAAACAGCAAGGTAACAAGTGGTAAAAGTGAGAGTAAACGGTATTGCAATGATAGGAAACAAGGCCTAGGGTTCATACTTTCACTAGTGTAAGTTCTCTCAACAATAATAACATAGATAGAACATATGACAAGCCCTCAACATGCAACAAAGAGTCAAAGACACTAATAGCGGAGAACAAATGTAGAGATTATGGTCGGGTACGAAACCACCACAAAGCTATTCTTTTGGATCGATCTATAAAAGAGTTCGTACTAGAATAACACCTTAAGACACAAATCAACCAAAACCCTAATGTCACCTAGATACTCCATTGTCACCTCAAGTATCTGTGGGCATGATTATACGATATGCATCACACAATCTCAGATTCATCCAACCAACATAAAAGTACTTCAAAGAGTGCCCCAAAGCTACTACCGGAGAGTCAAGAACGTGTGCCAACCCCTATGCATAGGTTCCCAAGTGTCACAAAACCCACAAGTTGATCACCAAAACATACATCAAGTGGATCAATAGAATAACCCATTGTCACCACGGTTATCCCACGCAAGACATACATCAAGTGTTCATAAAAAGACTCAATCCGATAAGATAACTTCAAAAGGGGAAACTCAATTCATCACAAGAGAGTAGAGGGGAAGAAACATCATAAGATCCAACTACAATAGCAAAGCTCGGTATACATCAAGATCGTTCCTTAGAGGGAACACGAGAGAGAGAGAGAGAGATCAAACACATAGCTACTGGTACATACCCTCAGCCCCGAGGGTGAACTACTCCCTCCTCGTCATGGATAGCGCCGAGATGATGAAGATGGCCTCCGGTGATGGGATCCCCCTCCGGCAGGGTGCCGGAACAGGGTCCCGATTGGTTTTTGGTGCCTACAGAGGCTTGCGGCGGCGGAACTCCCGATCTATCTTCTGTTTTGGAAGTTTTAGGGTACGTAGGTATATATGGGTGCAGGGAGAATGTCGGTGGAGCTACGGGGGCCCCACGAGGCAGGGGGGCGTACCCAGGGGGGGGAGGGCGCGCGCCCCACCCTCGTGAGCACCTCCCGTATCTTCTGACGTGGGGTCCAAGTCCATCAGGTGGGTTTCCTTCCAAAAATAACTTCTCCAGTTGATTTCGTTCCGTTTTGACTCCGTCTGATATTCCTTTTCCTCGAAACACTGAAATAGGCATAAAACAGCAAATCTGGGCTGGGCCTCCAGTTAATAGGTTAGTCCCAAAATAATATAAAAGTGGATAATAAATCCCAGTATTGCCTAAAACAGTAGATAAAGTAGCATGGAGCAATCAAAAATTATAGATACATTGGAGACGTATCAAGCATCCCCGAGCTTAATTCATGCTCGTCCTTGAGTAGGTAAATGATAAAAAAGAATTTTTGATGCGGAGTGATACTTTGGCATAATTTCAATGTAAATCTTCTTAATTGTGGTATGAATATTCAGATCCGAAAGATTCAAGACAAAAGTTCATATTGACATAAAAGTAATAATACTCCAAGCATACTAATCAAGGCAATCATGTCTTCTCAAAATAGCATGGCAAAAGAAAGTTCATCCCTACAAAATCATATAGTTAGGCTATGCTTCATTTTTGTCACACAAAGATGTTCCCAACTTCTATACCCCTGATGACAAGCCAAGCAATTGTTTCATACTTAAATAATCTCAAACTTTTTCAACCTTCACGCAATACATGAGCGTGAGCCATGGATATAGCACTATGGGTGGAATAGAATATGATGATGGGGATTGTGTGGAGAAGACAAAAAAGGAGAAAGTCTCACACTGACGAGGATAATCAATGGGCTATGGAGATGCCCATCAATTGATGTCAACATGAGGAGTAGGGATTGCCATGCAACGGATGCACTAGAGCTATGAATGCTCAACAAAAGAAAACTGGTGGGTGTGCATCCAACTTGCTTGCTCATGAAGACCTAGGGCATTTGAGGAAGCCCATCGTAGGAATATACAAGCCAAGTTCTATAATGAAAAATTCCCACTAGTATGAAAAAGACAACTTATGAGACTCACTCTATGAAAAACATGGTGCTACTTTGAAGCACAATATATGAGACTCACTACATGAAGAACATGGTGCTACTTTGAAGCACAAGTGTGGAAAAAGAGATAGTAGCATTGCCCTTTTCTTTTCTATTTTTTTGGTCCTTTATTTTTTTGGCCTTTCTCTTTTTTTTTATTTGGGCAATGCTCTAATAATGATGATCATCACACTTCTATTGATTAGAACATGAGGATTACAACTCGAAACTAGAACAAGGTATGACTCTATATGAATGCCTCCGGCGGTGTGCTGGGATGGTGCAATGAATCAAGAGTGACATGTATGAAAAATAATGCATGGTGGCTCTGCCACAAATACGATCTCAACTACATGATCATGCAATGGCAATATGACAAAAGTAATGTATGTCATAATAATGATGAACGGAACGGTGGAAAGTTGCATGGCAATATATCTCGGAATGGCTATGGAAATGCCATAATAGGTAGGTATGGTGGCTATTTTGAGGAAGATATAAGGAGGTTTATGTGTGATAGAGCGTATCGTATCACGGGGTTTGGATGCACCGGCGAAGTTTGCACCAACTGTCAAGGTGAGAAAGGGCAATGCACGGTACCGAAGAGGCTAGCAAAGGCGGAAAGGTGAGAGTGCGTATAATCCATGGACTCAACATTAGTCAAAAGAACTCATATACTTATTGCAAAAATTTAGAAGTCATCAAAAATAAAGTACTACGCGCATGCTCCTAGGGGGATAGATTGGTAGGAAAATACCATCGCTTGTCCCCGACCGCCACTCATAAGGATGCACAAGCCAGGTACACTTCATGTTTCAAATTTGTTACACAACTTTAACCATACGTGCATGCTACGGGACTTGCAAACTTCAACACAAGCATTTCTAAAATTCATAATCACCCAACTAGCACGACTTTGATATTATCACCTCCATATCTCAAAACAATTATCAAGCATCAAACTTATCTTAGTATTCAACACACTCATAAGAAAGTTTCACATATCTTGAATACCAAGTATATTAATTTTAAGAAAATTACCATGCTATTAACGACTCTCAAAATAATATAAGTGAAGCATGAGAGATCAATAGTTTCTTTAAAACAAAACCACCACCGTGCTCTAAAAGATATAAGTGACGCACTAGAGCAAAAATTATCACGCTCAAAAGATATAAGTGAAGCACAAAGAGCAAAACTATTAAGCTCAAAAGATATAAGTGAAGCACATAGAGTATTATAGCAAATTCTAATTCATGTATGGCTCTCTCTCATTAAAGAATTTCAGATCTTGATACTTTATTCAAACAGCAAGCAAAGCTAAAGAAAACTACATGGCAAGGATAGCACAACTCATGTGAAGAACCAAAAATTTAGGCTCAACCGATACTAACCGATAGTTGTTGAAGAAGAAAGGTGGGATGCCTACCGGGGCATCCCCAAGATTAGATGCTTGAGACTTCTTGAAATATTATCTTGGGGTGCCTTGGGCATCCCCAATCTTGATCTTTTGTGTCTCCTTAATTCCTCTCATATCATGGTTTCCCTTTTTATCAAAAACTTCATTCACAACAAACTCAACAAGAACTTGTGAGATAGGTTAGTATAAACCAATGCAAAACCTTATCATATTCTACTGTAACAAATCACTAACATTATTATTCAACATTTAATACTAAATTCCTCTGCATATTTAATACTCCTATCATCAAATAGAATCATTAAACAAGCAAACATATGTAAACAATGCAACCATAACAGCAATCTGCCAAAACAGTATAGTCTGTAAAGAATGCAAGAGTAACAATACTTCCCTGACTCCAAAAATTATGAACTAAAATTCCCACTGTAATAAATTTATAATATCTTAATATGCAAAAAGATTCAACGTTATACCATTCTCTGACTTTTCTAGAGAATTTTTGCAACAGCGGTAAACTTTCTGTTTTCAAACAGCAACATGTATACTAGCAAAATAAGCATGGCAAAGGCTATCCTTGACTTTTTTATTGAAACTAAAGATGCAAAACATTATTCTAACTAACAGCAAGCAAAAACTAACAAAACAAAATGACGCTCCAAGCAAAACACATATCATGTGGCGAATAAAAATATAGCTCCAAGTAAAGTTACCGATAAACGAGGACGAAAGAGGGGATGCCTTCCGGGGCATCCCCAAGCTTAGGCTCTTGGTTATCCTTGAATATTACCTTGGGTTGCCTTGGGCATCCCCAAGCTTAGGCTCTTGCCACTCCTTATTCCATAGTCCATTGAATCTTTACCCAAAACTTGAAAACTTCAACCACACAAAACTCAAAACAGAACTCGTAAGCTCCGTTAGTATAAGAAAATAAACCACCACTTAGGTACTGTAATGAACTCATTCTAAATTCATATTGGTGTAATATCTACTTTATTATAACTTCTCTATGGTTCATACCACTTAATACTAGCCATAGATGCATCAAAATAAGCAAACAACACAACAAAAACAGAATCTGTCAAAAACAGAACAGTCTGTAGTAATCTGTATCAAACATATACTTTTGGAACTCCAAAAATTATGAAATAAATTTATGGACCTGAGAAATTTGTCTATTAATCATCTGCAAAAAGAATAAACCTAAAATCACTCTCCAGTAAAAAATGACAGCTAATCTCCTGAGCGCTAAAGTTTCTGTTTTTCACAGCAAGATCACATAAACTTCACCCAAGTCTTCCCAAAGGTTCTACTTGGCACTTTATTGAAACAAAAGCTATAAAACATGATTACTACAGTAACATAATCATGTGGAAACACAAACACAGTAAGGATAAATGTTGGGTTGTCTCCCAACAAGCGCTTTTCTTTAATGCCTTTCTAGCTAGGCATGATGATGACAATGATGCTCACATAAAAGATAAGAACTGAATCATAAAAGGAGCATCATGAAGCATATGACTAGCACATTTAAGACTAACCCACTTCCTATGCATAGGTATTTTGTGAGCAAACAATTTATGGGAACAATAATCAACTAGCATAGGATGGCACAACAAGCATAGCTTCAAAACTTTAAGCACATGGAGAGGAAACTTGATATTATTGCAATTCCTACAAGCATATATTCCTCCCTCATAATAATTTTCAGTAGCATCATGAATGAATTCAACAATATAACCAGCACCTAAAGCATTCTTTTCATGATCTACAAGCATAGAAAATTTACTACTCTCCACATAAGCAAACTTCTTCTTTATAGCATACGTATCATCACAATAATCATCATAGATAGGAGGCATGCTTTCATCATAGTAAATTTGCTCATCAAAGCTTGGGGGACAAAATATATCATCTCCATCAAACATAGCTTCCCCAAGCTTGTGGCTTTTCATAACATTAGCATCATGGATATTCAAAGAATTCATACTAACAACATTGCAATCATGCTCATCATTCAAAGATTTAGTACCAAACAATCTATAGATTTCTTCTTCTAGCACTTGAGCACAATTATCCTTTCCATCATACTCACGAAAGATATTGAAAAGGTGAAGCGTATGAGACAAATTCAATTCCATTTTTTTGTTATTTTCTTTTATAAACTAACTAGTGCTAAAACAAGAAACAAAAAGATTCAATTGCAAGATCTAAAGACATACCTTCAAGCACTAACCGCGCCAAAAAAGAGCTTAGTTGACGGAGTGTGAGTACCCTTTACCTAGCCTCCCCGGCAACGGCGCCAGAAAAGAGCTTGATGTCTACTACACAACCTTCTTCTTGTAGACGTTGTTGGGCCTGCAAGTGCACAGGTTTGTAGGACAGTAGCAAATTTCCCTCAAGTGGATGACCTAAGGTTTATCAATCCGTAGGAGGCGTAGGATGAAGATGGTCTCTCTCAAACAACCATGCAACCAAATAACAAAGAGTCTCTTGTGTCCCCAACACACCCAATACAATGGCAAATTGTATAGGTGCACTAGTTCGGCGAAGAGATGGTGATACAAGTGCAAAATGGATAGTAGATATAGGTTTTTGTAATCTGAAATAATAAAAACAGCAAGGTAACAAGTGGTAAAAGTGGGCGTAAACGGTATTGCAATGATAGGAAACAAGGCCTAGGGTTCATACTTTCACTAGTGTAAGTTCTCTCAACAATAATAACATAGATAGAACATATGACAAGCCCTCAACATGCAACAAAGAGTCACTCCAAAGACACTAATAGCGGAGAACAAACATAGAGATTATGGTCGGGTACGAAACCACCACAAAGCTATTCTTTCGGATGGATCTATAAAAGAGTTCATACTAGAATAACACCTTAAGACACAAATCAACCAAAACCCTAATGTCACCTAGATACTCCATTGTCACCTCAAGTATCCGTGGGCATGATTATACGATATGCATCACACAATATCAGATTCATCCAACCAACATAAAAGTACTTCAAAGAGTGCCCCAAAGCTACTACCGGAGAGTCAAGAACGTGTGCCAACCCCTATGCATAGGTTCCCAAGTGTCACGAAACCCGCAAGTTGATCAGCAAAACATACATCAAGTGGATAAATAGAATAACCCATTGTCACCACGGTTATCCCACGCAAGATATACATCAAGTGTTCATAAAAAGACTCTATCCGATAAGATAACTTCAAAAGGGGAAACTCAATTCATCACAAGAGAGTAGAGGGGGAGAAACATCATAAGATCCAACTACAATAGCAAAGCTCGGGATACATCAATATCATGCCTTAGAGGGAACACGAGAGAGAACACGAGAGAGAGAGATCAAACACATAGCTACTAGTACATACCCTCAGCCCCGAGGGTGAACTACTCCCTCCTCATCATGGATAGCGCCGAGATGATGAATATGGCCTCCGGTGATGGGATTCCCCTCCGGCAGGGTGCCGGAACAGGGCCCCGATTGGTTTTTGGTGGCTACAGAGGCTTGCGGCGGCGGAACTCCCGATCTATCTTTTGTTCTGGAAGTTTTAGGGTACGTAGGTATATATGGGTGCAGGGAGAACGTCGGTGGAGCTACGGGGGCCCCACGAGGCAGGGGGGCGCGCCTAGGGGGGAGGGCGCGCCCCCCACCCTCGTTAGCACCTCCCGTATCTTCTGACATGGGGTCCAAGTCCATCAGGTGGGTTTCCTTCCAAAAATAACTTCTCCAGTTGATTTCGTTCCGTTTTGACTCCATCTGATATTCCTTTTCCTCGAAACACTGAAATAGGCATAAAGCAACAAATCTGGGCTGGGCCTCCGGTTAATAGGTTAGTCCCAAAAATAATATAAAAGTGGATAATAAAGCCCAATATTGCCTAAAACAGTAGATAAAGTAGCATGGAGCAATAAAAAATTATAGATACATTGGAGACGTATCATGGAGCCTCCACGAAGATCTGCATGCCGCCACGCAGGAGTGTGCTGAGTTGTCCTGGAAGCTGCATGTTGCCACACAGGTGCCTGCCCAGCTGGTTGGGTTGGCAGCTGCATGCAAACGGCGGCGGGGGGTTGGTTGGTGCGGGCCTAGTAGTGGCCCTGCTGTCGCCTCTGGCAAGGGTCTTGCTGGGTGGCCCGGTAAGGGTCTTGCCAGGTGGCCCGGGAAGGGTCCTGCCATGGCACACTGGTGTCCCCGACAAGGATCTTGCCGGGGGTCTTGTGGGTTTCTTTGGTAAGGATCTTGACAAGGAGTGTTGCCTTCCAATCCTCATCTGATCTTGAGCATTCTACGTCTTCACAAAGATCTGCATGCCACCATGGAGGTGCCTCCCGAGCCCTGGTCCAACATGGCTGTTGGAGACCGTGGCTCGAGGGTGGCCTGCTCCATTGGTGTGGGTGAGCTGCCCTAGCAAGGGCTTGCCGGGGAAACCTGCTTCGCCCATCTGCACTTTGTGGCCTTTGTCCTTGATGTTGCCTTGTTCGTCTCGAGCCTTCGGCTTCTCTCCGGCTTCCCTCCTTTGCCCTGCTATGTGTGGCCGCGGCGCATGGCTCTGACTGCCCGTGCATAAGTAAAGGGGTCCAAAGGAGAACTCCTAGTTTTATACACCGACAGGAGCCCCCGGGCCTGGGCCATACATAAGCGTGACACGTTGTTGGGCCAGGCCCAGAACGGTGCACGGGCAGGCGGGGCGGATTTCACCACGGTAACTGCTCCATCCGCCGCACTTCCCCAGGACCTGCGTTGAATGTGCGACATGGGGGTCGTGCGCGCGTGCGTGACGGAAGCACGCTGGCGTCATCTTGTGGTGGAAAGTAAAGAGGCGGCTTGCGTGTCTCTTCGAGACCGCAGGGCCGCTGCTCATTTACCGCCTCCGCTTGGGAACCATTGCTCCACGCATCCCACTGCGCCCATCCCTTGCGCCATGTTCGCTACATGCACGATGCAAAGCGAATGGCAGGCGTGCGGGATGTGGGAAGTCGCGCACGCGCGTGGGTCGATTCCCACGCGCCTTTAATGGAGTGGGGAGGGCGGTCAACGGCCCCGCTTGCTGTCACTTCCATGGGCCGGATTGGCCGAGAGGGGCGGCCGGGCCTCGCCCCCGCCCCTCTATAAAGAGGGGAGCTGGAGGAACGACGCCTCTCAATCCTTTGCCATCCGCCTCTCCCCATTCATGCTTCCTCCTTCCTTCTGCCATGGCGAGGGGGTGTGGCGACGCTTCATCGGTGGCGGCGAGGGTTTCGGCTAGACAACGCATTGCCCCTCCCCAGGAGCTCGTAGCGGCGGAGCCGGCCGCTAGAGGGAGGGGCAGGGGGCGAGGTTGAGGCCGTCGTGGTGCTCGAGGGAGAGGAGGACGGGGCGGCAAATCGGCCTCCCCTCCGCCAGTGGCCCCTCCTCCGATGGAGGGCCATGTCGGGGACAACCCTTGCGAATTCTTTGTCAGGCTGCGCCAGCCGCCACACCGTCGTCTTCGCCTCCCGACTCCGTTTGTGCGGGAGATGGAGGTGGATCTGCCGCAGGCATTGCGGCTGCATATGAGGGGTTGTGGGAACAGTGGCACATGGGCCAACGTCAAGTTCCCCGCCCCTCACATCATGTATCTCCGCCGAGGGTGGAAGACCTTCGCTCGCATCCACAACTTGACGGTGGGGCTCGTTCTCTTCTTCAAATTAATGGAGAATGGCCTTCTCTCCGTCAAGGTCTTTGGAGATCTTGGAACTCGCTTGAAGTTCTACGCGGAGAGCTCCTCCTCCGACGGGAACACTTCCTTGAGCGGGAGTGATGAGGAGGACAGCGGGGCAGATGATGGGGACGAGTCTGACTAGGTGTCGGACGCCCCGTGCCTGGGCGGGTGCAGCAGCAGCAGCATCTGCACCTGGCCGCTCTTCCGGCGGGGACCTGCCAGGGGAGGGGCCAGCTCCTTAGACTTCTCGGGGCCGCCTCCTTGGACGGCTGGCATAGGAAATCTGGGGAAGGCGAAGAAGGCGGGTGGCGGGCCGTTAAGTCGGAGTACGCAGGCACCGACGCCTTCACCGATGGACCGCCGCCTCATCTTCCACTTCTTTCCCCGGTGCCACCACCTCCGACCCTCTCCTAGGCGTCCGCCGGCATGTTCTCTTGGTGTCTTCTGCTGCTCGTACCCCGCCTAGGCGCCCCTTCTGCTCTTTTTTGCTTCCTTTGCCTGCCTCCTGAGGAGAGGGACAAGAGAGGGATTACGGGCATCTTATCTCTTTTTAGTCTTGTAAGCCTTCGGGCCTTTGTTTACTTTAGAACTTGTAATCCCCTTGCTCATGTTTTTCATTTCGTATGAATTGTACCTATACGGGATGTTTTTTAATGGAAAAGGGATGTTTGCCAGGTTTTTCGTTTGCGGGTGAGACCCACAACAAGGAGTGAGTCCTCGTTATCTTCCAAGACAAACGCTTTTCGCCCGGCAACAGGCCTTGCCGTCCCCCCACTCCGCTTGACCTTTCTCATAGCCTTGGCGGAGGCAGGGATGAGGTGGGCTTAGGCTCCTCATTTCATTTCCTTGCTGCCGCGACTACGGCCAAATTTGGCCCCAGGAGATAGTGCCGGGGTACGGAAAAAGGGGAGCACGATAGTCTAGGGATGAAACGAGGTTTCACATATCCCAGTCCATAACGAAATGCATGATAGAGGATGAGAAACTTATCTGGATCTGCAGCCCCCGGCAACCTTAGCTTGCCGCGGATGGATCCTTGTCCTTCCAGCCCCCGGCAACTTTGGCTTGCCGGGGCCCGGGCGCCGGTCCATCCCCTTTCTTCCAAAATAGCTTGGCAAGAATACTGATGTACCATGCGAACCAAAGAAGGCAGGGAAGAACAGAGAGACGCACACTCGACCTCTAAGCTAGGGGTTAGCCGCCGCTAAGCACTATCAACCCTAACCAAGGATGAGACTCAACCTAGCATGCATGCTATAACTTAGGGCGCCAGCGCTTGTTTATTTATGCTCAGGGTCTGCGCCTGGCTTTGTACAAAGGGTGACATGCCTTGCCGGCAAGGCTCATACAAAAGGGTGGCTTGCCAGGAGGCCCGGCAGCCGCGCCTTATGGGTAAAACTTGCGGAGATGCTCGATGTTCCAGGAGTTGCTCACTGGAATGGCATCTTCGGTCTCCAGCCGGAATGCGCCGGGTCTGGTGACTCGTGTTACCCGATAAGTGCCTTCCCACTTTGGCGTCAACTTGTTGGAATTCTTCACCGACTGAACGTGCCAAAGAACAAGGTCGCCTTCCTCAAAGCTTCGGGCATGAACCTTGCAGCTATGGTAGCGGCGCAAGGCTTGCTGGTAGCGTGCTGCTCTCACAGCTGCCCGGAGACGATCTTACTCAAGGGGCGTCGCGTCATCTTGCCGCAATTGCTCTTGCTCAAGCTCATCATAATCGAGCACTTGAGGTGACCCGTATATGAGTTCCGTGGGGAGAACTACTTCTGCCCCGTAGACCAAGGCAAAGGGTGTCTGGCCGGTGGCTCGATTTGGCATCGTCCTGATTGACCAAAGAACCGCCGACAGCTCATCAATGCAGCGCCTTCCACTCTTGCGTGTCCTGTCAAAAGTCTTCGTTCTTAAGCCTCGCAGAACTTCAGCATTTGCTCTCTCCGCTTGGCCATTGCTCCGTGGATGTGCCACAAAAGCAAAAACAGACCCTGCTGCCGAGATCCTCAATGTACTGCATGAAGGCATGGCTTGTGAACTGTGTGCCATTATCGGTGATGACCCTGTTGGGCACCCCAAAACGGCACACTAGTCCCTTGAAGAACTTGATGGCTGACCGTGCTGTCACCTTCCTCATTGTTTCCACCTCTGGCCACTTTGTGAACTTGTCGATTGTGACGTACAAGTACTCAAAGCCCCCGACAACACGGGGGAAGGGGCCCAATATGTCAAGCCCCCAGACCGAGAAGGGCCAGGAGAGAGGGATAGTTTGAAGGGCTTGAGCTGGTTGATGAAGCTTGTTTGAATGGAACTGGCATGCTTCACACTTGGTTACTAGTGCTGTCGGCCGTCGCATCCTGGAAGGCGGTGGGCCAGAAGAAGCCTTGCCGGAAGGCCTTACCGGCAAGGGCCCTCGACCCTATGTGGGAGCCACATATGCCTCGTTTATCTCCGCCAACAGCTTTAGTCCTTCCTCCCAGGAGATGCACTTTAATTTCACCCCATTCAGTATTTTTCTGTACAATATGTTATCAATGAATTGGTACAGAGCAGATCGGTGGGCTACTCTTTGTGCCTCTTCCTGCTCCTCAGGAAGCTGTCCTTTTTGGAGGAAATGGACGGTGTGTTGTGCCCATGCCAGATCCTGTGGCTCGACGACAAGGACCAAGGCATCTCTTCTGCCACGGGAGTGGCCGTCTCTACGGCCATGACTCGAGGTCTTGCCGGAGTCGGTTGCCCTGTGGCGGGATCGGCATCCACGGCAACATCTTCACCGGCGGCTCTGGGGAGCTCGGTGGGGAAGTACTTGCCGGAGCCTAGCTTCCTCCGTTTGCTCTGCCCGGTTGATGGCTCAACGGATGGTTGAGTTAACTGAAGCACAAAAGTACCTGGTTCCACAGGTAGCTTGAGGGCAGCGTGCCTTGACAGGTAGTTGGCGATGTCGTTCTCTGTCCGAGGGACATGCTCCGCTTGTATACCATCAAAGCGCTCCTCTAGTTTCCTCACCTCATCTACGTAAGCTTCCATCAACGGTCTTTGATAATCTTTGTTGATATGCCTGACGACGAGCTGCGAGTCGCCCCTGACGATGAGCTTTTTAACTCCGAGGTCTGCCGCAATCCTGAAACCGGCAAGCAAACCCTCATACTCGGCGGTGTTGTTGGTTGACATCTCTCAGGGTAAGTGCATCTGGATGACATACTTGAGGTGCTCTCCGGTGGGTGCGACAAGTAGCACACCAGCACCGGCGCCTTGCAGCGAGAAGGCACCATAAAAGTAGATGATCCACCTGCAGCTCGTTTCTTTGCCGGGGAGAGTGGTCTCCTGCACCTCTTCGTCGGGCATCGAGGTCCATTCTGCAACAAACTCCGCCAAGACTTTGCTCTGAATCGTCGAGGTACTTTCGAACTTAAAACCGAAACTTGACAGCTCCAGGGCCCATTCCATGATCCTCCCACTTGCATCTGGGTTATGCAGTACCTGTTGCAATGGGGGGCGGGTGACCACCATGATCTCGTGCGCTTGGAAGTAATGGCGCAGCTTCCTCGAAGCCATAAGGAGGCCGAAGAGCAGCTTTTGCACACCTGAGTACCTCGACCTAGCCCCCTGCAAGAGGGAGCTGACGAAGTAAACTAGGTGCTGTACCATTTTCTTCTTCTGCGCCTCTTCACCCGGTCGCGTGGGCCCTGTCGCACTGGCGTCAGCCTCTATCAGGGACTCAGTCTTGCCGGGATCGAGCCCTGCTGGAGAGGGTTCCGGCTTGCCATCTGTTGACTCTGACGCTGTCGCTGCCTTCTTGTTGACCTCTCTCTGCACCACTAGTGCGGCCCTAACCACCTGATTTGTTGCCGCTAGATAAAGCAACAACGGTTCTTGTGGTTTGGGTGCAACCAACACTGGGGTAGAGGAGAGGTATTTCTTCAAATCCTGCAGCGCTGCCTCGGCCTCTGGGGTCCACTCCACTGGCCCTGCTTTCTTCAAGATCTTGAAAAAAGGAAGGGCATGCTCCGCGGACTTGGAGATGAACCGGCTGATGGCAGCAACGCAACCAGTGAGCCGACGCACGTCCTTGATCCGTTTGGGTGCCTCAACCTGCTCGATGGCCTTGATCTTATCTGGGTTTCCTTCAATCCCGCGTTGGGAGACAAAGAACCTGAGAAGCTTGCCAGACGGGACACCGAAGACACACTTCTCAGGGTTCAATTTGAGGTTGATCTTGCGCAGGTTTGCAAATGTTTCCTCCAGATCTTGCACAAGGGTTGCTTTGTCCTTGGTTTTGACCACTATGTCATCCATATAAGCTTCCATATTTCTATGTAGCTGGGGCTCAAAACCGATTTGGACCGCTCTTGCAAAGGTTGAGCTAGCACTCTTCAACCCGAAAGGCATCCGTAAAAAGCAATATGTACCACATGGGGTGATGAATGCTGTCTTCTCCTCATCCTATTTCGTCATGAAGATCTAGTGGTATCCCGAGTAGGCGTCAAGGAATGATAACAGGTCACACCCAGCCGTGGATTCAACAATCTAGTCAATGCGTGGTAACAGGAAGGAATCCTTTGGACAAGCCTTATTGATGTCTGTGTAATCAATACACAGTCTCCACTTCCCGTTTGCCTTGCGCACCACTATCGGATTGGCCAACCACGTCAGATGGAGTACTCCTCTTACCAAGCCTGCCGCCTCTAGTTTTCTGATCTCCTCCGTGATGAACTCCTTCCTTTCCAGAGCTTGCTTCCTGACCTTCTGCTTGACGGGCCGTGCATGAGGATAGACAGCAAGATGGTGCTCAATCACTTCCCTGGGAACGCCGGGAATGTCGGAGGATTGCCATGCAAACACATCGACATTTACCCGCAGGAAAGTGACAAGCTCGCTTTCCTATTTGCTGTCGAGGGTGGAGCTTATGGTGAAAGCTCCCCCCGAACCGTCCTCCTTGACGAGCACTGATATGTCCATTTTGCATCATGCTTTTATACCAATATTTATTGCATTATGGGATGTTACTACACATTATATCTCAATACTTATGGCTATTCTCTCTTATTTTACAAGGTTTACCATGAAGAAGGGGAATGCCGACAGCTGGAATTCTGGCTGGAAAAGGAGCAAATGGTGGAAACCTATTCTGCACAGCTCCAAAAGTCCTGAAACTCCACGAAACAACCTTTTGGAATTAATAAGAATTTCTGAGCGAAAGAAATAGGCCAGGGGGCCCACACCCTATCCAGGAGACAGGGGGCACGCCCCCCCTATAGGGCGCGCTCCTATCTCCTGGGCCCCCTGGTGGGCCTCCGGCGTCCATCTTCTGCTATATCATCACTTTTACCCTGGAAAAAATCATGGACAAGCTTATAGGATGAAACTCCGCCGCCATGAGGCGGAACCTTGGCAGAATGAATCTAGGGCTCTGGCGGAGCTATTCTGCCGGGGACACTTCCCTCCGGGAGGGGGAAATCATCACCAACGTCATCACCAACGATCCTCTCATCGGGAGGGGGTCAATCTCCATCAACATCTTCACCAGCACCATCTTCTCTCAAAACACTAGTTCATCTCTTGTATCCAATCTTGTATCAAAACCACAAATTGGTACCTATGGGTTGCTAGTAGTGTTGATTACTCCTTGTAGTTGATGCTAATTGGTTTACTTGGTGGAAGATCATATGTTCAGATCCTTTATGCATATTATTACTCCTCTAATTATGAACATGAATATGCTTTGTGAGTAGTAACGTTTGTTCTTGAGGACATGGGTGAAGTCTTGCTATTAGTAGTCTTGTGAATTTGGTATTCGTTCGATATTTTGATGAGATGTATGTTGTGTTTTCCTCTAGTGGTGTTATGTGAATGTCGACTACATGACACTTCACCATTATTTGGGCCTAGAGGAAGGCATGGGGAAGTAATAAGTAGATGATGGGTTGCTAGAGTGGCAGAAGCTTAAACCCTAGTTTATGTGTTGCTTCGTTAGGGGCTATTATGGATCCATATGTCTAATGCTGTGGTTAGGTTTACCTTAATACTTCTTTTGTAGTTGCGGATGCTTGCAATATGCGTTAATCGTAAGTGGGATGCTTGTCCAAGTTAGGGCAGTACCCAAGTTCCGGTCCACCCACATATCAAATTATCAAAGTACCGAACGCGAATCATATGAACCTGATGAAAACTAGCTTGACGATAATTCCCAATGTGTCCTTGGGAGATCCTTCATTATCATTAGAAATTGTCCAGGCTTATCCTTTGCTACATAAAGGATTGGGACACCTTTCTGCACTTTATTTACTTTATTTACTTGTTGCTCGTTACTATTTATCTTATCACAAAACTATCTATTACCTACAATTTCAGTGCTTGCAGAGAAAACCTTATCGAAAACCGCTTATCATTTCCTTCTGTTTCTCGTTGGGTTCGACACTCTTACTTATCGAAAGGACTACGATAGATCCCCTACACTTGTGGGTCATCAAGACTCTTTTCTGGCGCCGTTGCCGGGGAGTGTACCACTTTTGGTGAGTGGAACTTGGTAAGGAAACATTTATATAGTGTGCTGAAATTTTCTGTTACTTGTCACTATGGAAACTAATCCTTTGAGGGGCTTGTTTGGGGTATCTTCAGCCCAACCAGAAGAGCAAAGAGTTGCTCCTCAACCTACTGAACTTTATGAAAATATTTACTTTGAGATTCCTTCGGGTATGATAGAGAAACTGCTAGCTAATCCATTTGCAGGAGATGGAACATCGCATCCCGATTTACACCTTATCTTTGTGGATGTAGTTTGTGGATTATTTAAGCTTGCAGGTATTCCCGATGATGTTGTTAAAAGGAAGGTCTTCCCTTTATCTTTGAAGGGAGATGCATTGAGATGGTATAGCCTATGTGATAATATGAGATCTTGGAATTATAAGCGATTGAAGTTGGAATTTCACCATAAGTTCTATCCTATGCATCTTGTTAATTGTGATCGTAATTACATATATAATTTCTGGCCTCCAGAAGGAGAAAGCATCGCTCAAGCTTGGGGGAGGCTTAATTCAATGTTATATTCATGCCCCAATCATGAGCTCTCTCGGGAAATGATTATTCAGAATTTTTATGCTCGGCTTTCTCTTGATAATCGCAACCTGCTCGATACTTCCTGTGCTGGTTCTTGTATGCTGAAGACTATTGATTTCAAATGGGACTTATTGGAAAGAATTAAACGCAACTCTGAAGATTGGGGTTCCTACGATGGTAAGGAGTCAGGTATGACACCTAAGTTCGACTGTGTTAAATCTTTTATGGATACCGATGCTTTTCGTGGATTTAGCGCTAGGTATGGACTTGACTCTGAGATAGTAGCTACTTTTTGTGAATCTTTTTCTACTCACGTTGATCTCCCTAAAGAGAAGTGGTTTAAATATAATCCTCCTATTAAAGTGAAAGTAGTTGCACCTATTACAGTCGAAGAAAAGACTATTACCTATAGTGATCCTATTGTTCCTACTTCTTATGTTGAAAAACCTCCTTTTCCTGTTAGGATAAAGGATCATGCTAAAGCTTCGACTGTTGTTCATAAGAGTAATACTAGGACTTATACACCTCCTGAGCAAATTAATGTTGAACCTAGTATTGCTATGGTTAAAGATCTCTTGGATGAGGACTTAGATGGGCATGTTATTTCTTTCTTGGGCGAGACTACTAATATTGCTAGACCTGATACTAAGACACGTAGACCTGTCATAGGCACACCTGTTATTTCTGTTAAAATAGGAGATCATTGTTATCATGGCTTATGTGATATGGGTGCTAGTGCTAGTGCGATACCTTATGATCTTTATAAAGAAATTATGCACGACATTGCACCCGTTGAATTAGAAGACATTGATGTTACTATTAAGCTTGCTAATAGGGATACCATTAAACCTATTGGGATTGTTAGAGATGTTGAAGTTTTGTGTGGGAAGGTTAAATACCCTGCTGATTTCCTTGTTCTTTGTTCCTCACAAGATGATTTTTGTCCCATTATTTTTGGTAGACCCTTCTTGAATACTGCTAGTGCTAAGATTAATTGTGAAAAGAATATTGTCACTGTTGGCATAGATGGTATGTCTCATGAGTTTAATTTCGCTAAGTTTAGTAGACAACCTCGTGAAAGGGAATCACCTAGAAAGGATGAGATTATTGGTCTTGCTTCCCTTGCTGTTCCTCCAACTGATCCGTTAGAACAATATTTGCTAGACCATGAAAACGATATGTTTATGAAGGAAAGGGAAGAAATAGATGAAGTGTTCCTTAAACAGGAACCTATGCTGAAACATAACCTTCTCGTTGAAATTCTTGGGGATCCCCCTCCACCCAAGGGTGATCCCGTGTTTGAACTCAAACCATTACCTGATAATCTTAAGTATGCTTATCTTGATGAAAAAGAAATATATCATGTTATTATTAGTGCTAACCTTTCAAAGAAAGAAGAAGAAAGATTATTGAAAACTCTGAAGAAGCACTGAGCAGCTATTGGATATACTCTGGATGATCTTAAGGGCATTAGTCCCACATTATGTCAACACAAGATTTCAGTGGAGAAAGATGCCGAACCAGTTAGAGATCCTCAAAGATGATTAAATCCCAAGATGAAGGAAGTGGTAAGAAAGGAGATACTAAAGCTCCTTGAGGTAGGTATTATTTATCCCGTTGCTGATAGTGAATGGGTAAGCCCTGTCCATTGTGTCCCTAAAAAGGGAGGTATTACCGTCGTTCCTAATGATAAAGATGAATTGACCCCACAAAAAATTATTACAGGTTACAGGATGGTAATTGATTTCCGTAAGTTAAGTAAAGCTACCAAGAAAGATCATTACCCTTTACCTTTTATTGATCAAATGCTAGAAAGGCCATCCAAACACACACATTTTTGCTTTCTAGATGGTTATTCTGGTTTCTCTCAGATACCTATGTCAGTGAAGGATCAATCTAAAACTACCTTTACTTGCCCTTTTGGTACTTTTTCTTATAGACGTATGACTTTTGGTTTATGTAATGCACCTGCTACCTTTCAAAGATGCATGATGGCTATATTCTCTGATTTTTGTGAAAATATTTGTGAGGTATTCATGGATGACTTCTCCGTCTATGGATCCTCTTTTGATGATTGTTTGAGCAACCTTGATCGAGTTTTGCAGAGATGCGAAGACACTAGTCTCGTCCTGAATTGGGAAAAGTGTCACTTTATGGTTAATGAAGGCATTGTCTTGGGGCACAAGATCTCCGAGAGAGGTATTGAAGTTGATAAAGCCAAAGTTGATGCTATTGAAAAGATGCCATGTCCCAAGGACATAAAAGGTATAAGAAGTTTCCTTGGTCATGCCGGTTTTTATAGGAGGTTCATTAAGGACTTTTCTAAAATCTCCAGGCCTCTGACTAATTTATTGCAAAAAGATATTCCTTTTGTCTTTGATGATGATTGTGTAGAAGCATTTGAAGTGCTTAAGAAAGCTTTGATCACTACACCTATTGTTCAGCCCCCTGATTGGAATTTACCTTTTGAAATTATGTGCGATGCTAGTGATTATGCTGTAGGTGTTGTTTTAGGGCAAAGAGTTGATAAGAAATTGAATGTTATCCAGTATGCTAGTAAGACTCTTGATACTGCCTAGATAAATTATGCTACTACTGAAAAAGAGTTCTTAGCAGTTGTGTTTGCATGTGATAAGTTCAGACCTTATATTGTTGATTCCAAAGTTACTATTCACATTGATCATGCTACTATTAAATATCTTATGGAAAAGAAAGATGCTAAGCCTAGGCTCATTAGATGGGTTCTCTTGCTCCAAGAATTTGACTTGCATATTATTGATAGAAAGGGAGCTGAGAACCCTGTTGCAGATAACTTGTCTAGGTTAGAGAATGTTCTTGATGACCCACTACCTATTAATGATAGCTTTCCTGATGAACAATTAGCGGTCATCAATGCTTCTCGTACTGCTCCTTGCTATGCTGATTATGCTAATTACATTGTTGCTAAATATTTACCACATAGTTTCACATACCAGCAAAAGAAAAAGTTCTTTTATGATTTAAGATATTACTTATGAGATGATCCACACCTTTATAAAGGAGTAGATGGTGTTATTAGATGTTGTGTGCCTAAGCATGAACAGGAACAGATTCTACGTGTCACTCTGAATTTTATGGAGGACACCATGCTAGAGATAGAACTGCACACAAGGTACTACAATCTGGTTTTTATTGGCCTACTCTCTTCAAAGATGCTCGTAAGTTTGTCTTATCGTGTGATGAATGTCAAAGAATAGGTAACATTAGTAGACGTCAAGAAATGCCTATGAATTATTCTCTTGTTATTGAACCGTTTGATGTTTGGGGCTTTGATTATATGGGACCTTTTCCTGCCTCTAATGGTTATACACATATTTTAGTTGCTGTTGATTACGTTACTAAGTGGGTAGAAGCTATTCCAACTAGTAGTGCTGATCATAACACTTCTATTAAAATGCTTAAAGAAGTTATTTTTCCGAGGTTTGGAGTCCCTAGATATCTTATGACTGATGGTGGTTCACATTTCATTCATGGTGCTTTCCGTAAGATGCTTGCTAAGTATGATGTCAATCATAGAATAGCATCTCCTTATGATCTGCAGTCTAGTGGTCAAGTAGAGTTGAGCAATACAGAGCTCAAATTAATTTTGCAAAAGACTATGAATAGATCTAGAAAGAACTGGTCCAAAAAACTTGATGATGCATTATGGGCCTATAGAACTGCATACAAAAATCCTATGGGTATGTCTCCCTATAAGATGGTTTATGGAAAAGCGTGTCATTTACCCCTTGAACTTGAACATAAAGCATATTGGGCTATTAAAGAGCTCAATTATGACTTCAAGCTTGCCGGTGAGAAGAGGTTATTTGATATTAGCTCACTTGATGAATGGAGAACCCAAGCCTATGAGAATGCCAAGCTTTTCAAAGAGAAAGTCAAACGCTGGCATGATAAGAGGATACAAAAGCATGAGTTTAATGTAGGAGATTATGTGTTATTATTCAACTCTCGTTTAAGATTTTTTGCAGGAAAACTTCTCTTAAAATGGGAAGGTCCCTACGTTTTCCAGGAGGTCTATTGTTCTGGTGCCGTAAAAATCAACAACTTCGAAGGCACAAATCCGAGGGTGGTAAACGGTCAAAGAATTAAACAAGATATTTCAGGTAATCCTATCAATGTTGAAACTAATATTATTGAAACCGTAACCCCTGAGGAATACATAAGGGACACTTTCCAGAACGTTCCAGACTCCGAAAAGGCATAGGTATGTGGTATGGTAAGTAAACCGACTCCAAAACAACTCCAATGGCAATTTTTATCCGTTTTGGAATATTTAACAATTTTAGGAAGAAAGAAGTAGTCTGAAAGGGACACGAGGCTCTCACGAGAGTGGAGGGCTCGCCCCCCTGTAGGGCGCGCCCCCTGTCTCGTGGGCACCTCGTGTGCCTCCTAGACTCCATTTTCTTGCATGTTACGTATTTTGGTCGGTAGAAATTCATTATATATACTCCCGAAGGTTTTGACCATCGTATCACGCAAATATCCTCTGTTTTTGTTTCAAGGTATTGCTGTTGCAGAATTAAGCAAGATGTCTTCTCAGGAGTCAGTTGTGGAGAGCCGGGTGTCTCACCCAACGCCTGGTCCAGGAGCGAATAGCGATGCCTACCACTTTGGACCATCAACGGAGGATGAGATGGAGGCTGATTTGAAAAGAATAGATGCCATGGAAGAAGATCAAGAAGTCACCTCTCGTCTCTGAGAAGAATTCATGATGGGGGAACTACCGAGCGTGGCTATTCCAACTTCAGTCATCCCTTCCAACTCTAGATTTCTTTCTTATGAAAATATGAAAAAGAGCTTCACTTGTTCTCCAGCAGCTATGCAGCATCCTTGGGTAAAAGGAGCTTTGGCCATTACGGGCAAGCTCCGTAAAGAAATTATGGATCTCAAACAACAAGTCAATAAGCTCGAGGAGGAGAACCGCATTCTGAAGGGCATCATCACCAAGAAGATCATAACACCAACCATGAAGAAGGAGAAATAATCACATGGGTATGGGCACCCCCTTGGCAACTGCCAAGCTTGGGGGAGGTGCCCCGGTATCGTATCACCATCACACTCCTATCTTTACCGCTTTATTTAGTTTGATCCTTTTAGTAATATCTTGATCTAGAAGTTTTGATATCAAGTAGTTTGAGTTTTGCTTTGTGATCTCTTTATGTAATCAAGTCTGTTAGCTATTTATAATAAAGATTAGTGTTGAGTCAAGGGCTTTGCTATGTGCTATGATCTTGAGAAAGTAGAAAGAATAAAATAGTTCATATTGATCTTATGGATGGTGATAACTTCACACATAGAAAGTATGAGGCATAAAAATTGTTGGGAGTTGATGAACGTAGCCTTGGTCATCGTTGCAATTAAGAGGAAGTGATAAGGAAAGAGGGGTTCACATATAAATATATTATCTTGGACATCTTTTATTATTGTGGAGCACTCATTAAGTATGACATGCTAAAAGAGTTGATGTTGGACAAGGAAGACAACGTAATGGTTTATGTTTTCCGACATCTCAGTTAAAGTATATTGTCATTGACCTTCCAAAAATGTTGAGCTTGCCTTTCCCCCTCATGCTTTCCAAATTCCTTGCACCAAGTAGAGATACTACTTGTGCTTCCAATTACCCTTAAACCCAGTTTTGCCATGAGAGTCCACCGTACGTACCTATGGATTGAGTAAGATCCTTCAAGTAAGTTGTCATCGGTGCAAGCAATAAAAATTGCTCTCTAATTATGTATGACTTATTAGTGCGGAGAAAATAAGCTTTGTACGAACTTGTTATGGAAGTAATAAAAGTGACAGACTGCATAATAAAGGTCCACATACAAGGGGCAATATAAAGTGACGTTCTTTTGCATTAAGATTTTATGCATCAACCCTAAACGCGCATGACAACCTCTGCTTCCCTCTGCGAAGGGCCTATCTTTTACTTTATGTTTTTACTTTATGCTTGAGTCAAGGTGATCCTCACCTTTCCCTTTTTCATTTTATCCTTTGGCAAGCTCCTTGTGTTTGAAAGATCATGATATATATATCCAATTGGATGTAAGTTAGCATGGGCTATTATTGTTGACATCACCTAAAGGTGAATACGTTGGGAGGCAACACAATAAGCCCCTATCTTTCTCATTGTCCGGCTGAAATTCTATAACCACAAGTATTGCGTGAGTGTTAGCAATTGTAGAAGACTACGAGATAGTTGAGTATGTGAGCTTGCTGAAAAGCTCTTTTATTGACACTTTCTGATGTTACGAGAAATTACAATTGCTTCAATGACTGAGATTATAGTTTGTTAGTTCCCAATGAAGTTTTTGAACCATACTTGACATTGTGAATTGCTTGTTACTTGAGGATAGGAAATCATATGACAGAATCTATAATATGTTGCTGTTATTAGAATATGATGCCCTCATGTCCGTAATTTATTTTTTATCGACACCTCTATCTCTAAACATGTGGACATATTTTTCGATTTCGGCTTCCGATTGAGGACAAGCGAGGTCTAAGCTTGGGGGAGTTGATACGTCTATTTTGCATCATGCTTTTATATCAATATTTATTGCATTATGGGCTGTTACTACACATTATATCTCAATACTTATGGCTATTCTCTCCTATTTTACAAGGTTTACCATGAAGAGGGGGAATGCCGGCAGCTGGAATTCTGGCTAGAAAAGGAGCAAACGTTGAAACCTATTCTGCACAGCTCCAAAAGTCCTAAAACTCCACGAAACAACTTTTCGGAATTACTAAGAATTTCTGAGCGAAAGATATAAGCCAGGGGGCCCACACCCTGTCCAGGAGACAGGGGGCCTGCCCCCTATAGGGCGCGCCCCTATCTCCTAGGCCCCCTGGTGGGCCTCCGACGTCCATCTTCTGCTATATCATCACTTTTACCCTGGAAACAATCATGGACAAGCTTACGAAACGAAACTCCGCCGCCACGAGGCGGAACCTTGGCGGAATCAATCTAGGGCTCTGGTGGAGCTGTTCTGCTGGGGACACTTCCCTCCGGGAGGGGGAAATCATCACCAACGTCATCACCAACGATCCTATCATCGGGAGGGGGTCAATCTCCATCAACATCTTCACCATCACCATCTCCTCTCAAAACCCTAGTTTATCTCTTGTATCCAATCTTGTATCAAAACCACAAATTGGTACCTGTGGGTTGCTAGTAGTGTTGATTACTCCTTGTAGTTCATGCTAATTGGTTTACTTGGTGGAAGATCATATGTTCAGATCCTTTATGCATATTATTACTCCTCTGATTATGAACATGAATATGCTTTGTGAGTAGTTACGTTTGTTCCTGAGGACATGGGTGAAGTCTTGCTATTAGTAGTCATGTGAATTTGGTATTCGTTCGATATTTTGATGAGATGTATGTTGTGTTTCCCTCTAGTGGTGTTATGTGAACGTCGACCACATGAGACTTTACCATTATTTGGGCCTAGAGGAAGGCATGGGGAAGTAATAAGTAGATGATGGGTTGCTAGAGTGACAGAAGCTTAAACCCTAGTTTATGCGTTGCTTCGTTAGGGGCTGTTATGGATCCATATGTCTAATGTTGTGGTTAGGTTTACCTTTATACTTCTTTTGTAGTTGCGGATGCTTGCAATAGGGGTTAATCATAAGTGGGATGCTTGTCCAGGTTAGGGCAGTACCCAAGTTCCGGTCCACCCACATATCAAATTATCAAAGTACCGAACGCGAATCATATGAACGTGATGAAAACTAGCTTGACGATAATTCCCAATGTGTCCTCGGGAGCTCCTTCATTATTATTAGAAATTGTCCAGGCTTATCCTTTGCTACATAAAGGATTGGGCCACCTTGCTACACTTTATTTACTTTATTTACTTGTTTCTCGTTATTATTTATCTTATCACAAAACTATCTATTACCTACAATTTCAGTGCTTGTAGAGAAAACCTTACTGAAAACTGCTTATCATTTCCTTCTGCTCCTCGTTGGGTTCGACACTCTTACTTATCGAAAGGACTACGATAGATCCCCTACACTTGTGGGTCATCAGGCACCTTCTTGGTTTCTGGTGGTGCAGCTCTGGACTCCTTGCTCTTGTCGGCGGAGCTCTCTGCACTTCCTCAACGGGAGCGCAACACCCCGAAGAGGTGCGCTTGCCGGAGTAGGTGCGAGGGGTCTCGCCATCTTCCTCCCGGGGCTCCGTCAGTGGGAGCAGGTGCCTTGGCAGCAGCTGCCGCAACTGCTTCCCAGTAGAGTTGGTCGGCGCAAATCAACGCATCTTTCTTGTCGGAGGGGACGGTGATGATGTTCATCGGCCGGGGAATCTTCAACATGTTGTAGGCATAATGTGAAGCCGCCATGAATTCGGATAGCACCAGGAGGCCGAGGATCCCGTTGTAGGGCAAGGGTATCTCGGCTACATCAAAGACAATCTTCTCCGTCCTGTGGTTCAGCTCGCCTCCGAATGTCACGGGCAGCGTGCCCTTTCCCTTTGGCTGGCTCCTCCCCGGGTTGACCCCTTGGAACGTGCCTGTCTCCTCAAGGTCCTTATCAGGGATTTGCAGCCTCTTGATCACAACAGGCGAGATCAAGTTCAGACCGGCACCACCATCAACCAGCATCTTCGTCAACTTGAGGTTGCGGATTGTTGGTGAGACCAACAAGGGCAAGCACCCGACCGCGGTAGTGCGGTCAGGGTGGTCCTTGGTGTCAAAGATGATAGGCGTGCTGGACCACCTCCGCGGCTTCCGTGCGTCGATCGATGGCTCCACCGCTGTGATCTCACGCGCCCACTGCTTGAGCTGGTGGTGGGATGTATGCAACGAGGCGCCACTGTCGACACACATGGCTTTTGTGGCTTTATGGAACTCGTGGTCGCCAGACTCATCGCCCTTGTCTTGATCATCGTCTTCCTGCTTCTTGTCGCGGCCCCGAGCGGGCCTCTCTTGCTGATTATCTTTGCCGTGGCGGCCTCCTTGGCCGCCACGCTTCTTGCCGGACCCTTCGGCACCCTCTTGACCCTTCTCCTTGTCCCGCCGCTCATACTCAGCTTTCTACTTCTCACCGAGCAGCTCTACTTGCCGTCAGTTCTGGAGCTTGTGGCCTTTGGTGCGGTGGATCTTGCAATACTGCTTGTCGGAGCCTCCTGGCTTGTCGGCAGCCGCCAAGGCCCGACAAGCGGCACACCCGGCAACCTCCTTGCCAGGGTCACTTGCCTTGGGCTTCTTGGTGGCCCTGGTGTCATCGGATCCCTCGACGGCAAGCACGGTCTTGCCACTACGCTTCCTATTACGGCGTTGACCCTTCTTCACCGGGGCGGCGGTATCATCTGTGGAGTTGGTTTCCGCACCGGCGTCTTCGCCAGGGTACTTCCTTCCCTCTTCAGCGCGAGCGCATCGATCTGCCAGAACATAAAGTTCGGCCACATCCCTGACCTTGTTCATTGCCAGCTCTTCACGCATCTTACGATTGCGCACATTCTGATGGAATGCACTGATCACGGTGGCAGGATGAACATCGAGGATGTTGTACTGCACTCGGCTGAACCTTTGGATGTACTCACGCAAGTTTTCTTTTTTCCTTCTGGGGGATGATATGCAGATCACTTGCCTGGCCATGAGCTTGGTGTAAAGGCGCCAACAAACTCATGACACAGATCCGCCCAAGAAGAAATGGAGTCTACCGGCAAGTGCATCAACCATGACATAACATCTGGCTTAAGTGCCAACGGAAAGTAATTGGCAAGAACCTTGTCGTCGCGGGCCTCAGTAGCTTGCATCGCGATGGTGTAGATGCTGAGGAACTCCGACGGGTGAGTCTTGCCATTGTACTTTTCGCCAACATCGGGCTTGAACGTGCGGCGGGAGGGCCACTGGAACTGATGCAGCTCACGGGTAAAAGACGGACAACCTACCTCGTAAGGTAAGACACCGTAGCCTCCCGATGCTGGGTGGTCCGTAGTGGGCCCTGCCCACCTGTCCGACTGGTGGCGTGCGTCGCACCGACGCTCGATGGTAGTTTGAGCGTCTTCATGAACTCGCTCCCGAAGACCCTGGCGTTGGTCGTGGTGGGTCCGCGGGTCGGACGACGCTATGGAGATATCATCATGAGCGTCATCGTGACGGACCGACACCCGTGGTGGTCGAGATGGAGGAGGGGAGTGCATCGTGGCCACATCACCTCCAGCCCGGCCTCTGCTGGCATGCGGTGGCCCGACGGAGCGACAGCCTACGGGTCCCGCCGTCCGCAACTAATCATTGTTGGCGATGCCGACGAGGCTCTGGACGGTGGCCCTCCATTCGTCGACCTTCTCCGCGGCGGGAGGAAAATCAAGGAGCAGCTGCGCGCGTGCTAGGGCTTCCGCTGGCGTGGGTGGCGGCGAAAGCTGGGTGGACCGCGATGCGCCTCGACTTCTAACCGCGTTAGAAGGAGCCGCGTCACGGCCCTGCAACCATTCTCCATCCCCGTCAGCACCTCGGCGCACACGCTGGCCTTCCTCATCGTGTGAAGGGCGCATTGGACTCTTCCCAAGACGGCGCCCAGGGTCACCAGCAGGGCGGCGCCGCTCGTCACGCACAACCTGAGAAGAGCGCACCATGGGCGCCGGCGTTGGTGTCTTGGAGGCCACCGTGCCGCCTTCTGGTGGGATGGCGGCGCCCCTGGAGGGCCTCGCGCCGCCTGCGGGGAGCCCGACTCCGTCTCTGGAGCCCGCAACTGGCGGCTCGTCGCCTGGTGCGCGAACGACACAGCTCGCTAGGCCTGGACCGCCAGAGCGATGCGGATGTTTGCGGGCCGCGCCGCGAGTCCTCTCCATGACTGGCCCGCTACTAGTCCGCACCAGTACTGGCAATCCGGTCCCCGACGAACCGATCACTATGGTCGTCTTCTTCTTAGGAGCCATGACGATGAAAAACAGCTAGGTCAATAGCTAGACCAGATTCTCACAATTGCGCCCTCTACCTGGCATGCCAAAGATGTCGGTGGGAAACGATGCCTATGGGATCACAATAATACCTACTACGGTTGCGGGGCGCGGGGTTGTGAGAAGAGCAGGATTAGCAGTTGGCACAAAGATCGTTTACCTAGGTTCGGGCCGCGAGGACGCGTAAAACCCTAGTCCTGCTTTGGTGGATGTATTGAGTGTTTTTGAGCTCTCGAACTAGCTGCGGGTGTTGTGTGGTTTGAAAGAGCTGAATCCCTTTCCTGTATGCCATGGGCCTCCTTTTATAAGCGAAATGGGCTGCCATAGTGGCACACAGGAGGTGGAAAGGCCTACACTGTTGCGAGCTTATCGCCCATATTACAGGACAAGATGCATTTCATGCATGGCTTAGGTGTCCCTCACTATATCGGGGACGGGAGCAAGGCCCGTCCCGTCCGTCGTCGCTCCTCCTCGCTTCGACACACGCCCTGGCCAGCAATGCACGCGGTGCCATGTAGGCAGGCAAGCAGCTGAGTTGGCACGGTGGTGGAGCCTCCACGAAGATCTGCATGCCGCCACGCAGGAGTGTGTTGAGTTGTCCTGGAAGCTGCATGTTGCCACGTAGGTGCCTGCCCAGCTGGTTGGGTTGGCAGCTGCATGTGAACGGTGGCGGGGGGGTTGGTTGGTGTGGGCCTGGCAGTGGCCCTGCTGTCACCTCTGGCAAGGGTCTTGCTGGGTGGCCTGGCAAGGGTCTTGCCGGGTGGCCCGGCAAGGGTCCTGCCGTGGCGCGCTGGCGTCCCCGGCAAGGATCTTGCCGGGGGTCTTGTGGGTTTCTTTGGTAAGGATCTTGACAACGAGTGTTGCCTTCCAATCCTCATCTGATCTTGAGCATTCTACGTCTTCACAAAGATCTGCATGCCACCATGGAGGTGCCTCCCGAGCCCTGGTCCAACATGGCTGTTGGAGACCGTGGCTCGAGGGTGGCCTGCTCCACTGGTGTGGGTGAGCTTCCCCGGCAAGGGCTTGCCGGGGCTGCGGAGGCTGCCCCCGACAAGGGTCTTGCCGGGGAAACCTACTTCGCCCATCTGCACTTTGTGGCCTTAGTCCTTGATGTTGCCTTGTTCGTTTCGAGCCTTTGACTTCTCTCTGGCTTCCCTCCTTTGCCCTACTATGCCTGGCCACGGCGCATGGCTCTGACTGCCCGTGCACAAGTAAAGGGGTCAAAAGGAGAACCCCTACTTTTGTACACCAACAGCCAACTAGATTGGTATTTCTTGCAGTGGGAGAGGTGCTTAGTTTTGGGTTCAATCTTGCGCTGTCCTCACCCAGTGACATAGTAAGGGTAGCGAGGCACGTATTGTGTTGTTGCCATCAAGAATAAAAAGATGGGGTTTTCATCATATTGCTTGAGTTTATCCCACTACATCATGTAATCTTACTTAAGGCGTTACTCTGTTCTTATGAACTTAATACTCTAGATGCATGTTGGATAGCGGTCGATGTGCGGAGTAATAGTAGTAGATGCAGGCAGGAGTCGGTCTACTTGACACGGACGTGATGCCTATATTCATAATCATTGCCTTGGATATTGTCATAACTTTGCGCTTTTCTATCAATTGCTCGACAGTAATTTCTTCACCCACCGTGTTATTTTCTTTCAAGAGAGAAGCCTCTAGTGAAACCTATGGCCCCGGGTCTATTTTCCATCATATATTTTCAGATCTATAAACCAAAAAACCGAAAAATACCTTGCTGCAATTTATTTGTTTTTACTTTATTTTATGTTTTAGAAATCTTTTATATCTATCTCTATCATATCTCATCCTTACAATTGACCGTGAAGGGATTGACAACCCCTTTATCGCATTGGGTGCAAGTGTTTGATTGTTTGTGCAGGTGCATAGACTGAGACTTGCTTGTACCTCCTACTGGATTGATACCTTGGTTCTCTAACTGAGGAAATACTTATCTCTACTTTGCTGCATCACCCTTTCCTCTTCAAGGGATAAACCAACACAAGCTCAAGAAGTAGTAGAAGAATTTCTGGCGCTGTCGCCGGGGAGGTTCTACATCAAGCCTACCAAGTACCCATCATAAACTCTCATCTCTTGCATTACATTATTTTCCATTTCCCTCCCATTTTCCTCTCCCCCACTTCTAAAACGATTTTCAGAAAAACACAGAAAGATTTGCCTTCTTATTCGTCCTCTTTCCTTTCGTCTTTCCGTATGCCTTTTTGCTTGTTGGCTATCTTTACTTGAGTTGCCATGTGCCTTCTATTTGCTTGCAACTTTGCTTGCTAAAAATGTATTGATATGGATTCACATAAAGTTTTCTACTTGGATCATCTTTGATCCACTTGTGCTCATGCTGAAACCCCAACTAATTTAGTTGAGGGAAAAATCTTTAGATGAGCATGCTCATTTTGTGCGTCACCGTTTTTCTGAAAAAGGGAGACTCTTATGGAATCAAATAATTTTTTTCTATGTTATTCTTGGAATCTTTGTGAACTTTGTGATTTTACTTGTTACTCTAAGAACCCTAAAAAACACCTTCCCTACCTATGTGAGTTTAATGATACTGAAATCTTGTCTTCTTATGAAAAGGGTGTTTACAGTTACTATGATATCGAACAAATTGAAGAATTTGTTGCTTTTAAGGGTGGTCATGAAGTTTCTTTGATTAAAAAGTATGAAATTACTCTCTACAAATCTGAAAATTTTGACATACTTAAATGTTGCTATGAAAACTATGCTCATAACGCCCATGTCAAAGAATTTATTGAGAGAATGACCGTTGCTTTGGAAGAAAATAATGATATGCATGAATCTATAGATAATTATGATTCCATTTATTTGATTGAGATATCTTCCCTTGATGAACATGATGCTTGATATTTTTATGGCCATGGTGCCAATATTAATTATGCTTATAGAGATGAATTTGCTATAATCCCTTATGTTAAACATGAGATTGTTGCTATTGCAACCATACTTGATAGTTCCTTGAATCAAAAGCATGATTGCAATGATGTTATTATAAATTATATTAATGTCAATTGTGCTAATAATATGCAAAACCCCAAGCTTGGGATGCTAGTTTTGCTATGTCCGCTACTTATTGCAATGGTCATGATTGGGGTGATCATGCTTCTTACGATCTTTAAATTTTATTTAAGCCTCATGATGAATATGTTTGCTATAATATTGAAAGTGGGTTTGGAAGAGTGTCAACTTTAGATCAAACATATTTGGAATATATTCAATCTTATGAAATTTTTGATAAAAGTGGGTTTGGAAAGGTCATGACTTTAGTTAATGATAATCCCACTATTTGGGAAGAGTATCAACTTTGCATGCATGTGGATCATGAACAGAATATTTTATGTGATAGCTATATTGTTGAATTTTATTATGATCCTACATGTAATTATTATGAGAGAGGAAAATATGGTTGTAGAAATCTTCATGTTACTAAATTACCTCTCGTCATGTTGAGATTGTTATTGTTTCTTTCTTCTTCCTTGCATATGCTAGTTTTTTGCTTGCCTTGACAATTTGTTTTCTTATAAAATGCCTATGCATAGGAAGTATGTTAGACTTAAATATGTTTGTCACGTATTTTATGATGCACTCTTTGTGTTTCAATTATTATCTTTCATGTGAGTATCATTGAAATCTCAATGCCTAGCTAGGAGTGTTAAAAAATAGCGCTTGTTGGGAGGCAACCAATTTTATTTTTATGTTTTTTTATTTTTAGTTCTGTTTTTTCAATAAATCTATCATATAGCCTCTGGTTAGATGTGTTTTCATGTTTTAGTTAGTGTTTGAGCCAAGTAAGACCTTTGGGATGGCTTATAGTGATAGTTGATTTGATCTTGCTGAAAAACAAAAACTTTTGCACCCAGTAAAACAATTTTAGAAATTCACAGAAGCGTTCTTTTAATCTGAATTTTTACACAATATTGATATAAAATTTCCCAGGTTGTCCTAATTGTTCAGAATTTTTGGAGTTACAGAAGTATACGAAGTTTCCAGATTGCTACAGATTGTTCTGTTTTTGACAGAGTCTGTTTTTCTTGTGTTGTTCGCTTATTTTGATGAATCTATGGGTAGTATCGGGGGGTATGAACCATGGAGAAGTTGGAATACAGTAGATATTACACCAATATAAATAAATAATGAGTTCACAACAATACCAAAAAGTGGTGATTTATTTTCTTATACTAACGGATCTCATGAGTTTTTTTTTGTTGAGTTTTGTGTTGTGAAGTTTTCAAGTTTTGGGTAAAGATTTGATGGACTATGGAATAAGGAGTGGCAAGAGCCTAAGCTTGGGGATGACCAAGGCACCCCAAGGTAATATTCAAGGACAACCAAGCATCTAAGCTTGGGGATGCCCCGGATGGCATCCCCTCTTTCGTCTTCAATCCATCGGTAAATTTACTCTTTTGAGCAAACACAGTGGGGAAGACCCCCACTATAAATCTGATTTTCATTAAAGAGAATATAAAGTTACTTCAACTATACTAGGAGTGCTAAAATAGAAGAGAAATGTTTACAAGTAGTCCAACCAACTCTGCATGCCTTCTTTCAAACTAGGTTTGGCTTTTTTAGTAATCATGTAGAAATGTTACTTGAAGGTGCTGATGTAGTATGCCATATTCCTTTCCTTATGATCAAATATGATGTTGTTTATGTGTTTCCATAAGCTCCAACATCCAGAAGTGAGACATTCTTTGTAGCAAGTGATATTATTTTGCCTTCTACCATCCAGTAACATCTCTAGAAGGTCATAGTTTGTGTTCCATTGAAAGCCAATATTCACCCAGAAATTCTGGCTAAAATCACAATTGAAGAAGAGGTGCATCAGATGTTCATTAGGCTCATCTTCACATAGAACACATCTGCTGGATTGTATATGAAAATTCTTCATTGTAAGGAGATCTCTAGTATTGAGTCTATCCTGCAAAAGCAGCCAGAAAAAGAATTTTTGCTTTGTTAAAGTGCTAGATTTCCAAATCCAATAAAAAGGCTTTGGTGCATCTCTAGGGTTGCTAATGTATTCTAGATATATTCTCTTGTTTAAATATTTTAGCCCACCCCAGTAGAATTGCCATGAGTCTGGTTGATCATGATTATCTCTATCATTTATTAGAGCTCTCAACTGGTGACTTTGTTGGACGGCTATGCTAGACATAGGCAGATGAAACATGTCATAGAAGCTGTCATATTTTAGATTGCTGGCCTCCTCTAGGGAAATATTAACATTTTTGGTATATGTCAAAAGTTGAGCCATCATATTAGTCAAAGGTTGAGAACACCATTTATGAAACCATAGACTAACAGTATTTCCAACACCAGCTGAGCAGACTATCATGTTTTTGAAGTTATCCAGAATAGAGCAGCAATCTCTCCACCAAAATGAACCTACCCTGGTTGGAAAACTTGGCAGTTCACCATTAGTATAATAGTTGTTCCATATCAATCTGACCTAGGGGATGTCATGGTGATTGAAACATTTATACATGTACTTGGTGAGAAGTGCTTTATTTTGCATTCTGAGATCTAGAACACCCAAACCTCCAGCTTTCTGTGGTAGACAAACATTTTCCCAGTTAACTAAACTGTTACCATGTTTATTAATTCCTTTCCCATACCACAGAAAACTTCTACCAGATTTCTCAAAGTGGTCAAGAATGGTGAAAGGCACTCGGATGCAGCACATGGCAAAGATAGGAAGGGCGGAAACAATTGCTTTCAAATGAATAAGCCTACCAGAGTAAGTCATCATGGAAGCAATGCCATATAATCTATTGTCTAGCCTAGAAACCGCATTAAATCCATGACTTTAGGCCTAGTAGATCCCATAGGCAATCCCAAATATGTGAAAGGCATAGTTTCCTTCTTTAGGTTGACAATATTTGCTAATTCACTAAAAAAAGACACATTCGTGACATTTTGGGCTGAACGAAGTTTTTTCTGTCATACTTATGACACTTCTATGATGATAATTGTGACAAAACCCAGTATCATCATAGATGTGATGGGCTCCTACTTATATGACAAAAAATCATGATAGAAAATGGGCTTTCCGTCCTGGGCGGGCAGGAGACGAAGCTGCATGACATTCTTTGGGCCGTCCATGACGGAAAAAACCATGGTAGAAGCGAGGGCGAGGAAAATATCGGGGTGTTCCCGGTTATGGTGGGTGGTCGGGCCGAGCGATGCACGGAGGTTTGCGTGTTTCTCTCGTACACGCACGCGCGTAGGTGCAAGGCGTTGGGCTCTAACTGAACCCGACACTGCAGACTATGCGTTACTCAACCCGAGCGACCGATCGATGGCTGTTAACTGAAGCCTATCGAGCGATTCCTTCGCTACTGCTGCTAACTGCAGCCGATCGATGCTGCCTCTGGATGAACAATGAGCATTGTTGGGGGGTTTGGATGAATAGTCCTGGTGGGGGTTGGATGAACAGGACCCCGTGCTATTGCCGCTGGATGAACAGGACCCCGATTGATCGAGACGGTTGGGCGTGGATGAACAGGACCCCGTGGAGGGCTAGATGAACAGGACCCCGTGGAGGGAAGGTTGAACAGTAGCCGGTGGAGGGGTGGTTGAACAGTAGCTTGTGGAGGGGTGGTCGAACAGGAGCCCGTGGAGAGGGCTGGTTGAACAGTAGCCGGTGGAGTAGCGCGCGGTGGAGGCTGGATGAACAGGACGCCGTGGATGAACAGTCACAGGTGGAGACTAGAGGAGGTCGATGGTGGATGAACAGTAGCCCGTGGAGGCTGGAGGAGGTCGACGGTGGAGATGAACAGTATCCCGTGGAGTCCCGTTTGGCGGTACGCCACACCCCTCCCGATGAACAGGACCCCCGTTTCGACCGTAGGAGGTCCAACACAAGTCCGTTTCCTCCGTTTTGCAGTACGCCACACCCCTCCCGATGAATGATCCCGTTTCGAATGTGGCTGGTCGAACACAAGGCCGTTTCCTCTGTTCTGCGGTACGCCAGGCCTCATTTCCATCAACTATTCCATCCAGCCCGATTGCCTCCCATGCGTTCCGTTGCCTCCCGATGAACATGACGCATTTCGTTGCCTCCCCATGAACACGACGATGACGCAGTTTCTCTGTTCCGGCCCAGCCATGTACACGACCCCTGGCCATACGTATGCGCGATTTGGCATTCGAGACCCCGCCCATATGTACGTACGTGGCCGTATTTACTTTCTTGCACCCTGGCCGCTGTATGTATGTGTACATGCTACATGCGCGCCTCTACTACGACACGTGCGCATCTACATCGACTAGTATGCACGTACACGTTCACGACCAGAATGACAATGCTACGTATGCTTTAACCAGGTGGGTCCCGACTATCACACACTTCCTTGCGTGCGAAGATGTAGCGGGTGGGTCCCAGCAGTCAGGGGGCGAATCGTTTTTTTCCCGGACGCACTTCCTTGCGTGCGAAGATGTAGCTGGTAGGTCCCAGTAGTCAGGGGGGAAATGTTTTTTTTTGCGAAATACGGTGGCCCGTCCGGTGGGTCCCTGCTGTCAGGTGGAGGAATAATTATTTTGCGTGTAATAAGGAGGCACTTCCTTGCGGCCGCCATGGACCCAGCTGTCAGCTTTCCACGTACAGTACTCTTTTGTTGGAAGTTGTTCCTTGACCATGTCGACCACGCCGCACCGAGAGCACCAGGGCGGCGGACAACGGTGAGGCCTAGGAAGGGGACGACATGGAGCCAGGGAAGACGCGGCAGTGGAAGCCCGCACAGAGAGGAGTACGAGGGTTCACTGGTTCGGGTGCGGTGTGAGGCTGCCGTCGCCGCAGGGCCTGGCCAGCGGTGGGAATAGTAGGGGGTGGTGAGGCCTCCGCGGAAGCACAGCCGGCCATGGGAGGTAGGAGCATGCGGCATGACCGGTGCTGCTTTGGGCGGTTGGAGCAAGAAGACCAGAAGTTGAAGAAGCACTATGGCCGTTGGATGGACATCGCACGGTCACTGGAGCCAGAATCGTTCATATTGACTAAGTTGACAAAGTCCTCCGTCCCCGTCAACTTTGTAGGCCCACAAGTGAGCCTCCCACCAAGGTGGGTCCCACCTAGCATGGAGAGTATTCATTTGTTTGTGCGTAATAAGGAGGCACTTCCGGTGGGTCTGAGCTGACAGCGGGGGGGACGTTTTTTTTTCATGAAATACGATGGCCCGTTTGGTGGGTCCCAATAGTCAGGGGGGAAACATTTTTTTCGTGAAATACGTGCCCCATCTGGTGGGCCCCTGCTGTCAGGTGGAGGAATAATTATTTTGCGCGTAATAAGGAGGCACTTCCTTGCGGCTGCCGTGGACCCAGCTGTCAGCCTCTCCATGTACAGTACTCTTATGATGGAAGTCGGTCGTTGACCACATTGACCACGCCGCTCTGAGAGCTTCACAGCGGTGGACGACGACGAGGCCTGGGAAGGGGACGACGCGGAGCCGGGGAAGACACGGTAGTGGATGCCCACGCGGAGAGGAGTACGAGGGTTCACTGGTTCGGCTGCGGTGTGAGGCTGCCGTCGCCGCAGAATAACAGGGGGTGTGGGTGAGTAGAGGGATGGCCTGGCCAGCGGTAGGAGTAGTAGGGGCGGTGAGGCCTCCGCGGTAGCATATCTAGCCATGGGAGGCAGGAGGAGGCGGCACGACAGGCGCTGCTTTGGGCGGTTGGAGCAAGAAGACCAGAGGTTGAAGAAGCACTATGGCCGTTGGATGGACATCGTACGGTCACTGGAGCTAGAATCTTTCATATTGACTAAGTTGACAAAGCCCTCCATCCCCGTCAACTTAGTAGGCCCACAAGTCAGCCTCCCACTATGGTGGGTCCCAGCTAGCAGGGGGTATTCATTTTTATGTGCGTAATAAGGAGGCACTTCCTTGCGTGCGAAGATATAGCTGGTGGGTCCAACCTGTCAGCGAGGGGAACGTTTTTTTCACGAAATACAGAGGCCCTTTTCCGGTGGGTCCTAGCTATCAGCCTCTCCACATATAGTCCACTTCCGATGGATTTCGTTCATTGACCATGTTGACTAGGCCGAGCCGAGAGCACCGGGGTGGTGGACGACGACCAGGCCTAGGAAGGGAACGACACGGAGCCAGGGAAGACTCGGAAGTTGTTTCCCATGCGGAGGGGAGTACGAGGGTTTACTGGTTCGTCCGCTGTCCCTGGAGAATAACAACAGGTGTGGGTGAGTAGAGGGATGGCTAGGCCAACGATGGGAGTACGATGGGGTAGTGAGGCCTGCGCGGCAGCATAGCCGGCCGCGGGAGGAGGGAGCAGGCAGTCCCGCGGGCGCTTGGTTTGAGCGGCTGGAGCAGGAAGAGCAGAGATTGAAGAAGCCCGACAGCCATTGGATGGACATCCAACAGTCACTGCTCTCGTGTGTTGACTAAGTTGACATGGTGTTGCGTGTGCGTCAACCTTTTTAATAGGAAAGCATACGCGTCAACCTGTAGTAGGTGCACAAGTTAGCCTCAAATCTGTGGAAAACAGCATGCAACCCATCTGCCATTATTTCTAATAATGTACAACCCATTTGCTAATTTTTAAGAATTTTTTTGTAGCCCATCTTCTTTTTGTTAGCATTACACCCCATATTACGGCCACGGTTAAAAAGTATACAAAATTTTGCATATTTCGGTGCGGTCAACTATTTTAAATCCCGAAATATCGATTCACATTCAAACTATTTTGAAAAATAATTTATATAAATATAAAATTCAAATTATTGTCCACATAAAAATCAATGGAAATTAAAATCTTGTAATGAAAAAAATTGAAACTGGAGCTTTCCCTTCACCGCCCCCATGGGGGTGGTCCACAGGGTTCATAACTACCCCTCTTACTACGGGGCGTTTACCTAGCCAACACTTAGATCCGGCTCTACCCAAACTTTTTTGGTTCACCCCAACATTACCCACTTGTCCGACTGTTGCTAAGCAGTTTTGGGATACTAAACAGACCTCCCCAGATGGTAATCTTAAAGTGGCCGATTTACCCTCTTTTGCAATGAGTTTCGCTACAGCACCTGCTGCTCTAGCTAATTGCCCACCCCTTCCACGTGTGATTTCTATGTTATGCATGGCCGTGCCTAAGGGCATATCGGTTGAAGTAGATTCTTCTTTTCTAATTCCCGGTTTGATGTGTTTTAAAAATGTACAACCCATTTCTGGGCAAACAGAATGAAACTCTCCTCATCTTGAAAGATTTGCAGCCTGGCAGGGCTAATAAAGCAAGTAGGCCTCGTTTGGGTATTTCTTTTAAAAAAATAGAACTGGGCTAGCCATTTTCAGCAAGAAAAAACACACAACTAGGCTCATGATGTGGTAAACATAAATAAAACCCTGGCTAGATGGGCCACAGCCCCCGCACAACCCCATTGTTACCCTGATTTGTCGCTAAAACTAGTATAAATAACAAATGCTTGTTCCTAAAAAAACTACGTGACCTGCTGGGTCCTTGGTGTCAACCGCTTGTAGTGTAATTCTCTCGTTTATTGACTACGTTGACAATGGCGTGAGCCCCAGATCTCCAACCATTAGGAGGAACCATATTTTTGAGCTTGTAATGTAGAGGCACTTGCTTGCGTACTGCCATGACACTGGTGGGTCCCTACTGTCATCTTCTCCACGTACAGTCATCTCCTTGTTCCTCTTGGTTGTTGACGATGTTGATAACGCAAGAGGGCGGCGCACTGCGCACGGCAAGCGAACCAAGGCGGAGGACGACGGAGAGGCCTCGAATGGAAAAGAACAGGAGTCGTGGAAGATGTGCCAGTCTAGTCGTAGGTGGAGGGGTGTACGAGGGTTGACTGGTTCGGGTGCGGGTGCGTGTTGGGGCTGACATCACCAAAGAATAACAGGATGTGTGGGGAAATAGAGGGAGGACTGGCCAACGTTGGAGGGTACGATAGGGCGGCAGAGGCGCAACCAGCCATGGGAGGCAGGAGCAAGCGGAGCCGACGGGGTGGTTTGGTTTGGGCGGCTGGAGGAATAAGAAGACAAGAGATAGAAGATACACGACAGATGTTGGATGTCAATCCAATGGCTAGTAGGCAGAATCATTTGTTGACTCGCTAGTAAGTCGACACCACCTTGGATAGGCTATTTCCTCGTGGGTCCCAAATGTCAGAATCCAAATCTGTCACGATCATGCAGCCTTTCCTATGAAAATTTACAACCCATTTGATGTGCTAGTTCGAAATTAGTTTATGGGTGCTGGCGGGGGCTAATCACTTGGCTTCTGTAATGCACAGTGAGCTCAAGCAGCCGGCGAGAGTGATGTTATTTCCCTTGGTTGGGATTTGTTACAATATTTCACTCTAAATTAAACAAATGGCAAGCCATTTGCCTTGTTTCAAAGAAAGTATGACAGTCATAGCCGAGTTGAAAAGGGCAAGAACATCTAACTCCAACTTACAAACTGTACAAAAGCACGAGGGTTAATTGTTCATCAGGTTTACACAAAACGCAGGTTGCAAAGGGCAACAACATCTAACTCCAGCACTGTTCGGTAGTCACAGTCAAATGGATCGGTCAGGTCCATAGAATGAACATCCTGGGTCATAAAATTTACTGGATTATGACCACAATATGTTGTAAATAGAAGCCCGACACATTCACAAGCTCTTTTGCCCACCTGAAACTCCTTTTTGGCTCTTCGACCTACCCATCCATTAAAACCATGCTACTAATAAACCTAAGCCTGATGGACAATAGTAACCTTGCATTCAGCAGGAAGAATATGACAAATCTAGTGTTTGCACGGTTGGCTACATATCGTTCTAACATTATTGTCTTCAATCGAATCTCATGAGAAGTGAGAAAATCCTGATGCTTACGAATCCACCGATTGGTTAGAACTTTCTTACCCCGTCATGTTGCCTAAATAGACATGAAGATTGAAAACAGTTAAGGTCTAAAAAAAGAGTGTCGAAAGAGAAACAACTGAATGGTTAATTCTAGTACACTATATGTGGGCTTCCAATGTGCGTGAAATTATCACCTTTATATACAACTTCTTCAGACATGGAAAGCATTGCATCAAGCAAATAATCTTATTCAGATCAAAACTATTCATTTGTATATATAAGATCTTGACAGAATCCAGCACAATTGATAGGCCATCCATGGATAAACTCTTCATTGAGCATAGAACATAATATTAGTACAAAATGTGTACTCCAAGATGATATAAAACTTATGCGCAGAAATTTAAAATGCAGCTTATGGTTACAAGTGTAGATGATAATATAAAGTACCTAAAGAGCTGTGGAGCCAAACACCATATTGAAATGAGCACAGAGATCATGTATTACACCCGAGGTCTCCAGTTTAGGCGCAGAGAGGACGGTTATTTGCAACGGTGAATAACTAGAATCAAGGATCAACCTTTGAAGTGAAGGGGCATCTTGGATTATGAGCAACCTTTCGTCAAAAGAAATTCCAATTCTTACAAGGTTAGGCAACTTTATTTGGAGATAACAGATTCTAACTGTGAAAACAAGCACCAAACACTCCAGGGCAGGGCAACTGGAGTGGATGTTGTTGTGCAATGAGGCATCCGATATACGAACCCGCACAAGTGAAAGTTTCTTGAGAAATGGGAGTCAAAGGTTTAGTTCCAGATTGTTTGGTAGGTAACGCAGCGCAAACGTGGCAGTGTGGAGAGAGGAGGAAAACCGCGAGATGGACATCAGTGCTGAGGGCACAAGTACATGGCGTTCGGTATGTGGTATGTGATTTCCAGGGGAATAGTAGAACTCAAGCAGCTATAGTTCCATGAATTCAGGGCATTTCAGCCAGGCGTCCATCATGCAGGGCATGGTATGCTTGCTCAGGTAGCATGACGGCATGCAGAGGCTTTGAACGGAGCCCTGGTAGGAGGAGATGATGGTTCTAGGGATTTCAAAATCATTGAAGAGAGATAGCTGATGACAGTCGAGATTAAGGGGCACGACGCGCCATAGAGGGCTCCACCGAATTGAGAGGACTTCGCTGCGGCAACAATCCTTGGTGGGAATAAGCGAGATGATCTCCCCACGGACGGCGTCCAGGAGATCGCTGATGAAGTCCACCCGAGATTCTATGGGTTCCTGGGATCCGGTGGGGGTGGGGTCGCCGCTTCTCCCCGCACTGTCGGGTGTGGGATCTACAACAGGCGTCGCCACTGGCGGGAGCCTCATCTTCTTGGCGATGGGGCCAGTCGACTCCATTTTCCTCAAGGGCGTCACGTCGCGCTCACGGATTTGAGTAGAGTAACCTTTATTTGTTGCATATTGCATATTATTTCTAGCCTGTTGCCATGTATTGCTTCTAATTTGGTCAAATGCATTACGGTACCCTTTTAATTTGGCAGAGTGATATAGGTTTCATCTTTCATATGGTTTCTAGCTTGCATTGATTCTAACAAGTTCAAACAGCTTGTGCTTAGTTTACACTTTATACATCATACATGTCAATATGTCACGCCATCCTGTTTTCATACATATTCCATCCTCCTATCATGTGGCTTCCTTACATGAAAGTAGTGTTCGTCAGTATCATGCATCAATGAGTTTTGAAGAGCAAATTTTATTCCTTTTTCTTGTGGGTTTGACTTTACAAGGCAAAATCAAGAAAGAGGAAGGAAAAGAGTAAGGAAGGCGATGATGGTGGTCCTCTGCAGCAACGTAAACGGAGCATCTGTACCGATTCTCCTTGTACTGCTAGTGCATTACAAGGTCCAAGTCTCCGCTCCCCTACTCCACCATCCAAGGTGCTTGCTCTAACTTAGCAGTGTGATATATGGTTGCATGTTGCACATGGTGTCTAGCTTGTATTACTCCTAATTAGTGTAAACTACATCTGCTTAGCTTACACATGATACGTGTGAATATGACACGCTTTCCTGTTTTTGATACATACTATATCTATCTATCACACCATGTTCTTACATGAAACTACTCTTCTTGTGTATCCTGCATCAGTTACTTATGATGGGACACCTTTAAGTTGGCAGTGTGATATAGGTTTGCGTCTTGAATATGATTTCTAGCATGTATTGCTTCTAGTTTGATGAACGCCACCTATGATGAGATAGTTTTAACTTGGCAGAGTGATATTGATTGCACCTTCCGTATGGTGTCTAGCTTGCAGTGCTTCTAATTTGTTGAAGTGCCTTCTGCTTAGTTACCACATCATAGGTGTGAATATGTCAAGCCGTCCAGTTTTTCGTACATATTCCATCCTCATATCATGACTTTGCCTTTCATTAGAGTAGTGTTTGTCAGTATCATGCATGAATGAGTTCTGAAGAGCGAATTATATTCCTTCTTGTTGTTGGTTTGACCTCACAATGCAAAATCAATAAAGCTGAAGGAAATTGGCAAGGCATTGGATGATGGTGGTCCTTCCGAGCAACTAAAATGGAGGTTCTCTACACATTCTACTCCGGCATCCTCCCAATAAGATTCGCAAGACAACACAAGGCTAAACAGTCAACGTAGATGTGTAGATGATGAGCACATCTCCCCTACTCCACCATCACAGGTGCTTGCTCTAACTTGGCACTATTATATGTGGTTGCATGTTGCATATGATGTCTAGCTTGTATTGCTTCTAATTTTGTTGAATTACATCTGCTTACTTTACACATAATGCCTGTGAATATGACATGTGTTCCTGTTTCTAGAACATACTATATCTAATCACACCGTGTTCTTATATCAGACTACTGTTCTTGCATATCCCGCATTAGTCACTTATGATAAGGCACCTTTAAGTCGCCAGTGTGATATTGGTTGTGTCTTGCATATGATTTCTAGCATGTACTACTTCTAATTTTTTGAAACGCCATACAGTTTGAGCTTGGCAGAGTGATATTGGTTGCATCTTTCATATGGTGTCTAGCTTGCAGTGCTTCTAATTTGCTGAAATGCCTTCTGCTTAGTTACCACATCATACGTGTGAATATGTCACGCCATCCTGTTTTTCATACATATTCCATCCTCGCATCATGTGCTTGCCTTTCATCCGAGTAGTGTTCGTCAGTATCATGCATGAATGAGTTCTGAAGAGCGAATTTTATCCCTTTTTCTTATCGATTTGACTTCACAATGCAAAATCATTACAACTGAAGGAAATTAGTCCGGCAATGGATGATGGTGGTCCTTCGGAGCAACTCCAACAGGGGGTCTCTATAGATTCTACTTCGCCATCCTCCCAACAAGATTCGCAAGACAACACAAGGCTGGACAGTCAACGTAGTTGTGTAGATGATGAGCACATCTCCCCTACTCCACCATCACAGGTTCTTGCTCTAACCTGGCACTATTATATGTGGTTGCATGTTGCGTATGATGTCTAGCTTGTATTGCTTCTAACTTTGTTGAATTGCATCTGCTTACTTTACACATAATGCCTGTGAATATGACACGTGTTCCTGTTTCTAGAACATGCGTGTACATGATGAGCACATCTCCCCTACTCCACCATCACAGGTGCTTGCTCTAACTTGGAATTGTTATATGTGGTCACGTTTTCCGTATGATGTCTAGTTTGTATTGCTTCTGATTATGTTGAATTGCATCTGCGTAGCTTACAACTCATACATGCAACGATCACTTACCCATAAAACACATTTCACTTGGGACTGTGATGTAGGTTGCATCTTGCATTGTCTTCTAGCTTGTACTGCTTCTAATTTCTTGAAATTGCACTTACGATGAGACACTTTTTACCTCATAGAGTGATATTGGTTGCATGTTCATATGGTGCCTATCTTTCATTTCTTCTAATTTTGTTGAAATGCCTTCCGCTTACTGTTCTTTCATACATATTCCATCCTCCTATCGTACGTGTGAATATGCAGCGCTGTCTTTTTTGTATATATTCTATCCTCCTATCTTGCGCTTGCCTTACATCAAAGTAGTGTTCGTCTGTATCATGCATCCGCTAGTTATGCAGAGCTAATTTTATTCATCTTCTTGTGGTTTTGACTTCATAAGGAAATATCAGAAAATAGGAAGGAAAAGAGTAAGTTAGGGGATGTTGGTGGTCCTCCGCACCGACGCAAACAGAGACTCTCTAGATTTGCCACTACTACTGCTAATGAAGTTGAAGTCCCAAGTCTACATGATGAGTTCATCTCCCATACTCCACCATCGCAGGTTCTTGCTCTAAGTTGACAGTGTGATAATTGGTTTCATGTTGCATATGTTGTCTAGCCTGTATTTCTTCTATTTTGATTAAATTGCACCTGCTGAGTTTGTATGTTATGCATGTGCATATGACATGCCTTTTTGTGTCTAGAATACGCTGCATCTATCTATCATACCATGTTCTTACATCAAAGTATTGATGTTGTGTATCCCGCATCAGTCAGTCATGATTGGACGCTTTTAACATGGCTGTTTGATAGTGGTTGCATCTTGCATTGATTTCTACGTTGTACTGCTTCTAATTTTTTGAATTGCCACTTATGACAAGACACTTTTAACTTGGCAGAGTAATATTGGTTGCATCTTTCATATGGTGTCTAGCTTGCATTACTTCTATTTTCTTGAAAATCCTTCTGCTTAGTTTACACATCGTAGCTGTGAATATGTCATGCCGTCTTGTTTTTCTTACATATTCCATCCTCATACGATTCTCTTACATCAAAGTATTGCTTGTCTGTATCATGCATCAATGTGTTCTGAAGAGCTATTTTATTCTTTTGTGTTGTGGGTACGGCTTGACATGGCAAAGTCAAAAAAGAGCAAGGAAAATAATATAGTAGGGAGTGGTGTTACTCGTCAGGTGAAACGGAAAATGATCTGTCGTCAAGATTCTACTGGTACTTATAGTGAAGTAGAAGGTCCAAGTCCACCAGCTAAATCTACAAACATAGTATTTACCTGCTCCACCAGCTGCAGCATCTGCTTCAACTATACCAACATCTCAATGAGTTACTCGTTTGCTTGCTCCGGAACTGGCCAGTTCCCAAGCTGCCTTCACACCTAACACTACTTCCGAAGCACTACTGACACATCAAGACTTGGCAAGATCAGACGAACCTCATGAGCATCAACACCAAGACGGTACCTGACCGAGTCAAGTTGCAGTTGCATGCTCCTTTATATGTACTCTCACAGTTTGATGTACACTAACACTTTCCATATTCGTTGTTGAACTAGCACCACGATGCAAGCGGAAACAGACATCAGTGATAATGCTTGACAGATTAATAAAATCTAAAGTAGGAAGAATGGAGATCCATTTTGAGGCAGGTTTAAAAAGGCCACGTGATGCTACAGAGCCAGCCAAGTTAGTATCAGAGGCAATCGTTGTCGTTAGGTGTCATGCACGTATCCTCCCAATGTGGATCCAGTACAGGAATGAGAAAGACAATACCCAGTTTAACACCTTCCTTGACCATTTATTTGTAAGTAATGTTATTCATCACAATTAGTAATATTGTCTTGCTCTGTCCCACACTTTCTAGCTTCCTCCTAATAAGACTCACATACTTTTTTCAACAGATGAGGTTCAAATTGGATCCGAAAGATTATGCAACTAAACAAGCATGCACTCATGCGGTTCAGTCTGCTCTGCGATAGTATTAGTACCACCTTAGAAAATCTCACTTTGAAGGCAAAGGTAACAATGAAATCGCCCAAACATCTCAAGTGGAATATATTACAGATGAAGACTGGACAGCCCTCGTTAAACACTGGTCTGATCCAAAGTATCAGGTAGGCTATATGTATTTGATCAGACCACATATTGAACTTGTATTTATGTATGTGCCTTACAAGTGTATCTTCTTCTAGGCTAACTGTTTGAAGAACAAGACCAACCGTTCTAAACTAAAATTCCAACAGACAACAGGATCTCGTAGCTATATTGCACACTACGAGGCTCTTGTAAATAGCTGCTACTTTATTCTTTTTTCTGTGCCATATTATCGTATCTATATTGACTTGTTCCCAATACAGAGGAAAGCCCGTGCGGACCAAAAAGAACCTGCACCAAATGCAGTGCAAATCTTCAAGGATTCCCACACCAGCAAGATGAAGGGCATGAGCACACCAGTTCAAGCCGTTGTTGTAAGTCCTTACTCCTCCTGCCTTTGAACTGATTGGTACTATGATGTGTTCATTTAACTACTTGGTTTGCAGCCAATGTCAGTTACTCTGTTCACTTTTATACACTATTGTCTTAACGTATCATTTCACCTTACATGGTTTAAAAGAGATGAAGGATATTCTTTTGGTCTTGATCTGTAATCTAGTTGTTATGTTCACGTGTGCACACGATGATAAAATAGCCAGTTTGTTTTATATCTGTTTTCCCATGATATGAATGATGGCATACTATGTTCATCCTACTTTAAACCATGTCTCTTTATCCTTAGATGTCAACGAATGTGAGGAAATAGACAATACAGTAGGCATGCTACATGGACATATGTTCCGAAAGTGATTTTATTATGTAGTTGGCACTACAATACATGGTAATGTATTACAGTAGTTCTCTAAAATAATTTATGTATAAACATGTAACCTACATTGTTTGTCTTTGTCTCATTAGTAACTTATCTGGTACACTAATCTACAAGCTCAAACTTTCAGGAAGCTATGGAACAAATGATTGAACAGCCACAACCACCTGAAGGTGACGAGGATACCACAGGCACAATGTCACCTCTTGCTATAGTGCGTCAGCATCTCTCCACTAACAGTGCAAAAAGCACCTTCCTGTGTAACATTCCGGGTTGGTTGTCAAGGTAACCTCGTCCAAATCTCCTATCGAACATAATCTTCCGGCTAGACAGAGTGATATATCTGTGCTCCAGACACGAGTGCAATCCCTAATGGACGTCGTTTCGGAAACAAGAATAGTGGTTGACAAATGTCGTCAAGATATGAATGGTTTTGAAAACAGACTATCAGACATTTGCTTCGTTGTTCAAGAGCAATGGCAGAAAAAAGGTGAAGATCGTGCTGATCCATCAGATTCTACAGCCTGAAGCATTAGCACTCAGGTGAAATGATATGTGCTTCTATACATCTGATGGTGCTTTTATCTGCAAGGATTGTAAACTTTATGCCAACAGGCCTTTTGTTGTATGGTTGGAATTTATTTTGTTGTGATCAAACATTTATGATGCTGCCAAAGGCTGTAGTAATTACGACGCTATTTTTGTATAGTTAGGTCTATCTTAGTAATGTATTCGACCAAAAGCTTCGTAGGAGCCCAACATGCCAACATTCGTCGGGCCCATTCCAATTGGGATAAAAACGATTATGCGCCGAAATTTGCATGTAGCCCACTAAAAATATCTGGGCCTAAATCAGCATAAGCTTTCATATTTTTCTGGTAGGCCTGAGCACATAGTAGGCCTTTAACCGGCCTAAACATAATTTGGGCCCTCAATAACAATAGGCCGTTTACAGGTGTAAATATCTCAAACCCATAAAATACATTGGCCTTTAATAGGCCGAAAGTGAGATTGGGCCCTGGTAGTGCCAAATAACCCACTGGTCTTAGCTGGCCGAAATGGTCGCTGTCAGTGTCAAAACCGGTGGATCTCGGGTAGGGGGTCCCGAACTGTGCGTCTAGGCGGATGGTAACAGGAGACAAGGGACACGATGTTTTACCCAGGTTCGGGCCCTCTTGATGGAGGTAAAACCCTACGTCCTGCTTGATTGATATTGATATTGTGGATGTTTACAAGAGTGGATCTACCACGAGATCAAGGAGGCTAAACCCTAGAAGCTAGTCTATGGTATGATTGTAATGGTTGTTGTTATGTCCTACGGACTAGAGCCATCCAATTTATATAGACACCGGAGAGGGCTAGGGTTACATAGAGTCGGTTACAATGGTAGGAGATCTACATATCCGTATCGCCAAGCTTGCCTTCCACGCCAAGGAAAGTCCCATCCGGACACGGGACGAAGTCTTCAATCTTGTATCTTCATAGTCTTGGAGTCCGGTCGATGATGATAGTCCGGCCGATGATAGTTCGGCTAATGATGGTAGTCCGGCTATCCGGACACCCCCTAGTCCAGGACTCCCTCAGTAGCCCCTGAACCAGGCTTCAATGACGATAAGTCCGACGCGTATATTGCTTGGCATTGCAAGGCGGGTTCCTCCTCCGAATGATAGAAGATGGTGAACACCAGGATAGTGTCCGGCTCTGCAAAATAAATTCCACATTCCACCGTAGAGAGAATAATATATACACAAGTTCAATCTGCTGACGTTTTTTGCGGCATGACATCACACCACTACCAAGCCATTACTTGAATCGTTTTTTACTCTACTGCCTCAGCGCATTTAGTGAAGCGGTTTCCTTGGCACGTCTTGTCAAAGCAGAGATCGTGTTCCCCTTAATCCGGGATTCTCATCAATACGGACGTGGGTAACCCAACCGCGCCATTGATGGTGACGCTTGGGGGATAAGCGAGTTTTACCAGGCTGGTGGGGGACGCGTAGACTTCGCCCGCCCATATAGGGGATAAGGATTCACCTTTTCACCTACGCCTTCTTCCTCCTTTGCTTATCCATCTCCGCGCACTCGAGCTCCAGCGCCCAAGCCCGCACATCTCGTCTCAACCTTCCCCAGTCATGTCTGGAGCAGGAGGCAAGTGGATGACCTCCTCCGTTACGGAGGAGCACATCGAAAGACTGCGCAGCGCCGGCTACCTGTCCGGCGACATCGCGCACCGGCTGCCCGACGAGGGGCAGCTCATCCCCACCCCCAGGCCCCATGAGAGGGTCGTTTTTCTTCCCCACTTTCTCCGCGGACTGGGTTTTCCACTTCACCCCTTTGTCCGGGGGCTCATGTTCTACTACGGCCTGGATTTCCATGATCTGGCGCCGAACTTCATCCTCAACATCTTGGTGTTTATCGTCGTGTGCGAGGCCTTCCTCTGCATCCAGCCCCACTTCGGCTTGTGTCTCAAGACCTTCAATGTCAAGCCGAAGGTAGTGAAGGGCACTCAAGCGGAGTGCAGAGGCGCCATGTTGGGCAGGATGCCCAATGTCCTTTGGTTCGAAGGGGCGTTCGTGGAATCCGTCAAGGGGTGGCAATCGGGGTGGTTCTATATCACCGAGCCGCGCGACCCTAAGTGGGCGGCGGCCCCCGAGTTCAGATCTGGTATCCCCACGCAGCTCACCTCCTGGAAAGAGAAGGGCTTGCTGTGGGGTAGTTCGGAGGAGCTGACGGGACTCCAAGCCTGTATCCAGAAGCTGGTGAAGAAGCTCAGGCTGGTTAACGTGGTCCAAGTCATGCTCGTCCGCCGGATTCTCCCATGCCAAGAGCGGGCATTCAATCTGTGGGAGTTCAATCCGGAACAGCACCAGGCGCTGAGCGGGCTCTTCGACACGACGTACGAAGGCGCCTGGAAGGTGCTGTTTAAGGGCACCGAAGCCCCCGCATCCACGACTGAAGATCGCGGATTTCGCTCGCAGCGCAAAGCTGACGAGGTAAGTGATTCTACCCCTTTATGGGACACTTGCTTTTCATAGTTTGACTCTATGCGGGTTTTAATTTCCCCTTTTCCTTTGACAGGACTGGATGAGGAAGGCGGAGCAGATTATCTGCCCGGCTCCCATGCCAGAAAACCTAGTAGACGCCCATCTAGCGAAGCTGCTGGTTCCGGCACCGCACGTGGTGCCGGAGAAGAAGGCCAAGAAGGAGGCCACGGGTGCTCGAAAGAGTTCCCATTTTCAGGTGTCCGACGACTCCGGGGCGGACTCCTCCCCCGAAAACGAGGAGGAGAAAGAGGACTCTCTCCCAGAGGAGGGAGAGAGGAAGAGGAAGGCTTCCCCAACAGGGGAGGCCGAAGGGTCCAAGAGGGAAAGGACTATTCCCCCGGACAGCTCCGCCAACATCAACGTTGGCGAGGAAGAATGGCCTTCAAGGGCCAGGCCTCCGGCGAGATCGTAAGTATCCGGATTCCTGAATGAGTTATAATTTCTTTTTCTGTGTCACATAGTGTCATCCTGATGCCGCATGCTGCCTGTAGTCCGGCCAATGATGATCTCCCCACTTCATCGAGTGAGTCGTTGGCTCCGTCGGATGTAGACTCCATCCCGACCGCCTCCACCCCTCGCGACCCCGAGGACGCTGAGGTGGGATCCCAAGAAAGGACCCATCAGGGGGGGGGCTCCGGAGGCGCCACGAGGCGGCCTCCCGGACTCTGCGCCGGACTCCATATCAGAACCCGCAGTGGTTCCGGAGTCCAGCCAGCGGCCCCTTCGCAAGAAGGGCAACACCGTGACGCCGGCGGCTTCCATCCAACCGGAGGCGCCGGAAAGTTTGTTGGAGGCGCTCCAGAGCGGTTCCATCGAGGAAGAACACCGCACTATTATGAGTGCGGTGATTCAGAAGGTACAGCTCGCCAAGAGCGGGCTGACCGAAGCCTGCAGTAGCCTTCTATCAGGCTTTGAGGTAAGAAGTTAAAATATGTGATGTAATACCGCATAGACAGTAGCCCCTGATGCTCGGTTCGGTGTTCGGAAAGAAAAGCCGGACTGAGGATCTGAAAAAAAAGAAGATATACGCAGGGTTGCTAAAAAATCATGTCAATATGGGTTGCAGGCTGTGCTGCTGACCTCTGCCGCACTGACTGCGGAGGTTGGTGCTTTGAAGCAGGAGCTCGAGCGGTCCGAGCAAGAGCTCGGCCGCGCCAAGAAGCAGCTCCAGGATAAAGAAGGTGAGTAACACCACTTTGAACTTGTACCTTACAGAAAAGGATTTAGGTTGCAACAAAAAATAATAAGGGTAACATGGGTACTGCAGGGGCCATGAACGAGGTGGCGACCCTGAAGGAGGCCATGTCTGCGGCCGAACGCAATGCGGCCGCGGAACGGGCAGAGCGAGAAAAGCAGGAGGCGCGGGTGGCGGTGGTTCAGCAAGAGCTCCAGGCTCTCATGGAAAAGCATGAGAGTTTGGAGCGTGACTCAAAGACTCGAGAGTCCGAGCTTGCCTCGGCTCTCGAAAGTGCCAAGACTGCCAAGGCCGATGCCCATAAGTCCCTTCAGGAGATTGAGTTGGTGAGGAAGATAGCGGCGGGTAAGGCATTTTTCATGCAAAGCAAGCATGTGAATGTAAATTACGTGTTACTTACCCGAATTCGGAGCTCTCCAGGGGCGTTTGCAGATCTGCCTCGCAGCGTGTCTGATGCCGCCGCATTCTACCGAGCCGAGGAGGGGAGCTCAACGGAGAATGTCTTCTGGTCTCAGTATGCTGAGGCCGGCCATCCGGTGCCCCCGAGCGACCAGTTGAAGCAGCTGGTCGAGCTTCACAAGGTGGCCGAGCAGGCCATGAAGGGCCTCATAGTCCGGCTGTGGCCTGGAGAGGCCATGCCTGGGAGCTACTTTGGTCTCGTGCGACGGTTGGTGGATGCGTGCCCCTGGGTGGAGGTTATCAAGCACTCCGCCTATATTGAAGGTGCTCATCGGGCCCTTGCCCATGCAAAGGTGCATTGGGGCAAGCTGGATGTGGAGAAGCTAATCACTGACGCGCCACCAGTGGGCAAGGAATATCGTACGCCCGGGATGTACTATAAGACTGTCCTGAAGGGTGCCCGCAAGATTGCGGATGAGTGCCCCAAAGATGTAATTATTGAGTAAATTCGCAATGTGTTATCATGTGCGCTGAAAACTTTGTTCATATGCGCTAAGCAACGCTTGTTAATTTAAAATATTACCTTCTGTGCGGCCGTTTATTAAATCTGAGAGATGGAAAGTCGTCGGCTTCAGCCCCCATGCCATGAGTGCTGGGGTGTTCGGGATAAACTTGAGCACTCTTGTTCCCACTTTTGGGTCCATCTAGGGAGGCGCTCAACACAACGATCAAGGCAACCGGACTTATAGTGCTTGAACACTCTCACTTAGCCATAGAATTCTATAATTTTAAATTTCGGCGAAGCCCCTAGTATTCGGAAGACCGAATTAGGGGCGCTATCCACGCCTTCATCGGACATTATCCGGAACTTCGCTCGAAGCGGCGTAGGTCTTTAAGGACCCGAAAGGACCTCTCGAACAGCGACCAGTCTCTCACCTTATCATGACAGTCAGTTTTAGCTTTCTCCACTAAGGCGTTAACCCGGCTCAACCGGGGCGCAATCGCAGTGGTTCTCCCAGTGCTACCTTAGCCGATAGAACGGAACGTAAGGTGCCAAACATGGGAGCTGGGCAAACCCAACTATTGACCCAAGACATGATTCGGAGCCGATTCATATAATGCTATAAGTTCGGGGTGCTGCACTTGTGAAAGTGTTCGGACTTTATCACACCATAATGTGGGGAACATAAGCCCCTGGTGTATTTGGCCGTACCAAAATGTACGGATGCAACATGTCGTAAATGAACATATATATATATAAGGTAATGCAATTATGGGAAAAAAGTGCTGCATTTTATTCGAGAAGATCTGCTATGAGTGCAGAATGATACAAATAGTGCGGAAAACAAGGGATTTGGACGAATTAAAGGCGTCTCCCTCCAGGGGTAGGCCGCGGAATGGTGTATTTAACAAATTTAATGCTCTTAATGGAGACCACCTGAGTGTTCGTCGCGGCCTTTGTCCCTCCCTGGCTGTTGCATCATGAGTTCGGCAGGTTCGCCGCCGGACAGAGTTCTGTATAAAAAAGAAGAAAAAATAAAAGATAAAAAGAGCGACACACTTGGGAGCCCCTGGTGTGGTCGAACCGCACTCTGGATCTGTTGTGGTCGTGCCTCTCCCCCTATGCCCATGGTATCTCCAGGGTGTAATGATGTACGTGGAGAGTTTGTCTTGCAATTGTGCGAGGGCTGGGGTTGAGGCCGCATTTCTACGCGTGCTCGGAACGTGTCAGATGGTCTTGGTTGATGTTGCTCCGGGCGCGTTTGGCTGTGTCTGGTCGTTTAATGGCCGGACTCGAAAATTGCCTTAAAAGGCTGCTCTGTACTTCTGCCGCGAGAGCCGCTGTATGTTCCTCCGTTCGGAGGGAGCGTTCCGTGTTTCCATTGACCGTGATGACTCCACGAGGGCCTGGCATCTTGAGCTTAAGTTATGCATAATGCGGCACTGCATTGAATTTTGCGAACGCGATTCGTCCGAGCAGAGCGTGATAGCCACTGCGGAATGGGACTATGTCGAAGATTAACTCCTCGCTTCGGAAATTATCCGGGGATCCGAAGACCACTTCCAGTGTAACTGAGCCTGTACAACTGGCCTCGACACCTGGTATGACGCCTTTGAAGGTTGTCTTTGTAGGTTTAATCCTTGAAGGATCTATGCCCATCTTGCGCACTGTATCCTGATAAAGCAGGTTCAGGCTACTGCTGCCGTCCATCAGGACTCTCGTTAGGTGAAATCCATCGACGATTGGGTCTAAAACCAATGCGGAAAATCCGCCATGGCGGATACTGGTCGGATGGTCTCTTCGATCGAAAGTGATCGGGCAAGAGGACCATGGGTTGAATTTTGGGGCGACTGGCTCCATCGCGTATACGTCCCTTAGCGCACGCTTCCGCTCCCTCTTGGGAATATGCATTGCGTATATCATGTTTACCGTTCGAACTTGAGGGGGGAATCCCTTTTGTCCTCTGTTGTTTGGCGGCCGGGTCTCTTCCTCGTCATCGCTGTGTAGCCCCTTATCATTGTTTTCGGCAATTAATTTGCTTGCCTACTTGAATACCCAACAATCTCTGTTGGTGTGGTTAGCTGGCTTTTCGGGGGTTCCATGTATTTGACAGGAGCGGTCGAGTATTCGGTCCAAATTGGACGGGCCCGGAGTGGTTCTTTTGAATGGCTTCTTTCGTTGACCGGGCTTGGAGCCTCGGAATCCGGCGTTGACTGCCGTATCCTCATTGCTGTCGCCGTTAATGCGGCGTTTGTTTTTGTTTCGACGCAACCTGCCATTGCGGTCCTTGGTATCCGGACTGCCAGCGTTTTTGCTGAGGTTGTTGCTGCGAGCTAGCCAGCTATCCTCTCCCGCACAGAAGCGGGTCATGAGTGATGTGAGGGCTGCCATGGATTTCGGCTTTTCCTGTCCTAGGTGCTGGGCCAGCCACTCGTCGCGGATGTTATGTTTGTAGGCCGCGAGGGCCTCTGCATCCGGACAGTCGACGATTTGATTTTTCTTTGTTAAGAACCGTGTCCAGAATTGCCTGGCCGATTCGTCTGGCTGCTGGATTATGTGGCTTAGGTCATCTGTGTCCGGTGGTCGCACATACGTGCCCTGGAAGTTGTCGAGGAATGCGGCTTCCAGGTCTTCCCAGCATCCAATTGACTCTGCGGGCAGGCTGTTAAGCCAATGTCGAGCTGGTCCTTTAAGCTTGAGAGGGAGATATTTGATGGCGTGAAGATCGTCGCCACAGGCCATATGTATATGGAGGAGATAATCCTCAATCCAAACCGCGGGGTCTGTTGTGCCATCGTAGGATTCGATATTAACGGGTTTAAACCCTTCAGGGATTTGATGATCCATTACTTCGTCAGTGAAGCATAGTGGGTGTGCGGCGCCTCTGTATTGAGCAATATTGCGACGTAGCTCGAGAGAGCGTTGTCTGCTATGTTCGGCCCGACCGGAGTAGTTGTATCCGGCGCGACGGTATTCGTCGTGGGTCTTGGGGCGCCCACATGATCCATAGATAGATCTGGATTGTCTTGCCTTGTCCTCCAATATATCCCGCAAGTCCAGCGCGTTCCCCCGTGGCTTCATGCTTTTCGAGCAATTCCGGGGTACGGTTTTGGTGGAGGGCTTGCATGCCTCTCTGTCGCGGCCACGAGGTGGTCGGTCTGCCGTATTGTGCGCTGGTGATGCAGGTTTGTATGCTTCCTCCTCTAGTCGGGGGAGCAATTTGCGCTTTGGGTAACTTTTGGAGGGGCGTTCGAGTTCATACTCTTCGGCCGCGAGGACTTCGGTCCATCTGTCGGCCAGTAGGTCTTGATCAGCTTGAAGCTGTTGCTGCTTTTTCTTTAGGCTGTTTGCCGTGGCCATTAGCCTGCGTCTGAAACGCTCTTGTTCGACGGGATCCTCAGGCACGACGAATTCATCGTCGTCGAGGCTTGCCTCATCTCCGGAGGGAGGTAAGTAATTATCATCCTCGACCTCTTCGTCTGCTGCCCTCTCGTGAGGGCTTGCTCCTGCCTCCTCCTGCGCTGGATCGTGCTGGAGGGGGTTGTCTTCGGCACTTTTGTGCTGTTATTATCTCCTGTGCAGGAATCTCCATTCTGGTTGTGGCGGGATTTAGAGCGGCGCCGCTGACGTCGGCGCTTGGGCTGTTTCTTTAAGGAATCGGCCTCCGTTGCTTCTTCGCCGTCCCCATCTTTTGGGGTGTCCACCATGTATATGTCGTATGACGAGGTGGTCTTCCAGTGTCCTGTAGGCACTGGTTCTTGACATTCTCCGGCATCGTCGTCCATACCATCGATGTCTTCGGAGCCGTAGTCGAGTACGTCGGTTAGATCGTCGATGGTGGCTACGAAGTGGGTGGTGGGTGGGCTCTGAATTTCATCGTCGTACGCGTCCCAACCATCCTGGCCGTAGTTCGGCCAGGCCTCTCTGGATAGTGAGAGATGTTCCAGCGAATTTAAGATATCGCCGAAGGGTGAGTGCTGAAAGATGTCCGCAGCGGTGAATTCCATGATTGGCGCCCAATCGGATTCGACTGGCAGGGGCGCAGGAGGGTCGGAGTCCGGTAGGGAGTCCGGCACATCGGAGTCATGAGCCTTATGCGGGACAAGGTAAGTGTTTGGCTCCATCGCTGTAGAAGTTGCAGCTCCCGAGGCGGCATCCAGCCATCCGTCCTCGATCTGAGCGATCGGCTCCGGACTATGGGTCGGAGCGGATTCGTGTGCGGCCTCCAAGGTGCTATCCAGCGGCAGAGTTAGGTCGTGCCCATCGCGACAGCACGGCACGCTCGGCTGTGGCTCAGATCCATCGAAGATCAAGTCCCTGCGGATATCGGCCGTGAAGTTTAGGCTTCCAAACCTGACCTGACGGCCAGGGGCGTAGCTTTCGATCTGCTCCAGATGGCCAAGTGAGTTGGCCCGCAATGCGAAGCCGCCGAATACGAAGATCTGTCCGGGGAGAAAAGTCTCACCCTGGACTGCGTCGTTGTCCATTGAAGAGGCCATCAAGCCTATCGGTGACGACACAGAGGAACTCTCAATGAAAGCACCAATGTCGGTGTCAAAACCGGCGGATCTCGGGTAGGGGGTCCCGAACTGTGCGTCTAGGCGGATGGTAACAGGAGACAAGGGACACGATGTTTTACCCAGGTTTGGGCCCTCTTGATGGAGGTAAAACCCTACGTCCTGCTTGATTGATATTGATATTGTGGATGTTTACAAGAGTGGATCTACCACGAGATCAAGGAGGCTAAACCCTAGAAGCTAGCCTATGGTATGATTGTAATGGTTGTTGTTATGTCCTACGGACTAGAGCCATCCGGTTTATATAGACACCGGAGAGGGCTAGGGTTACATAGAGTCGGTTACAATGGTAGGAGATCTACATATCCGTATCGCCAATCTTGCCTTCCACGCCAAGGAAAGTCCCATCCGGACACGGGACGAAGTCTTCAATCTTGTATCTTCATAGTCTTGGAGTCCGGTCGATGATGATAGTCCGGCCGATGATAGTTCGGCTGATGATGGTAGTCCGGCTATCCGGACACCCCCTAGTCCAGGACTCCCTCAGTGGCCCGTTTACAATGTGGATCTTTCACAGGCTGAAATTCGGACGGGCCATAAATGTGCCGACCTAATACACGGGCCTTTAATAGGCCGGAAGTTCGGTCGCGCTAGATTAGTGTCATTTTTATATGGGTCGTTATTGGGCCCGACGTGACGTTTGGCCACATATGGCCCATGGATTTCGTCCGACGTTAACAGGCCGAAAATCACAACAGGCCAAAAGTGGCCCAAATCTATAGTGGGCCTCTAACAGGCCGAATGTCAGACATGGCCGAATATGACCCAAATCCTTCACGGTCGTTTATGAGCTGAAAGTTTCAATAGCCTGTAATTGGGCCCAAATGAAGTAGGACCTTTAACAGGCCGGAAATACACCGGGCCATAATTTGGCCCAAATATTTAGTGGACTGTTAATGGACCAGAATTGACCATGGCCTGCAATGATGACAAGTTTAGGACAGGCTGTTGACGGACCGATTTGACACTAGCCGTACGGGCCTTAACTCAGAATGTTGGGCCTTTAGCTGGGTCGGCCCATAATGGTCTGCAAAATCTTTTGGTCCTTTAGCTGGGCCGGCCCATTGTGGTCCGCTAAATCTTGTGGGCCTTTAGCTGGGCCAGCCCATTATGGTCTACAAAATCTTGTGGGCCTTTAGCTGGGCCGACCCATTGTGGTCCGCTAAATCTTGTGGGCCTTTAGTTGGGCCGGCCCATTTAAACTTTATGGGCCACTTTTGGGCCCGTCCACGTGTCAACATATCATAGGACCATCTCGACCGTTGGATGAGTGACACCTGTGCCAACGCGGAGATGAAGCGTGGTTCTGTCGGCCAATGAGAATTTTACACATGGAAAATGGGCATTGGTCGTGGCTGTTAGCGGGTTATCGGATCCAAAACCGGACCCGATAGCTTAACGATGCTTAACGACGTCCCTTTATGGTGGATGTCACGTGTCGGTCACCCTTGACGAAAGCACTTCTATGACGCGTGATTTATCGTCATGGAAGTGGACAGTTCCATGATGATAAGTCTGGTAATGTCATGGAACACTTCTACGACAGCACATGTATGACTATCTTGATTCTGTCATAAAATCATCATGGATGTACATGCATGACAAAAAATGCGACCTACTATGACAAACACATATCATCATGGAATTGTATTTTTTTGTAGTGATTCTTGGTATCTTTCATCAGTAATGTTGATTGGTACTAATGAGAATTTGCTGTAATTAAAAATCAACCTAGTAAACTTGGAAATTTTGTCCAAAATCTTAGTAAAACTCTGATTTGATCCACATAAGCTGGTAGAATAATTAGAGTGCCATCAGCATACTGGATGATTGGATAACATTCAGTAAAGTTTGTATCAATGGGCAGTTTAAGCCTGCCTTCTCTCCAGGCTTCATTCACCAAGGTCTGAAGCAATTCACCAACCATAACATATAATAGTGGTGAAAAGGGATCCTCTTGTCTAACTCCACATTTCCAATGAATGTTCTTCCCAGGCACCCCATTGAGGATGATAGATGTAGTGGCAGTTGAAAGTATTATATTGACCCATCTAATCCATTTGTCACTGAAACCCAAATGTTTCATCATGAAGAGGATGGCATTGTAATTAACCTTATCAAATGCCTTCACAAAATCAATCTTGAAGATGATGATCTATTTCTTTTATTTTTGGCACATGTGGATGTACTCAAAACTCCATGCAAGACAATCTTTGATGTTCCTAGTTCTGATAAACCCATATTGATTCTTGCTGACTCTGGAAATGATTATGTTTTGCACCTTGTGTTTAATAAGAATCTTAATGGGCATGTGTACCAGGGAGATGGGCCTGAAATCATTGGGAGTGTCAGGATTTTGATTCTTTGGGATCAAAGTGATGTATGCAATGTTGACTGGTAGCAACGATATAGCTTCTTCATAAAAATCATTGATGAATCTGTAGAAACAGTGTTTAATAATTTCCCAACATTTTTTCATAAAGTGACCATTGAAACCATCTGGTCCAGGGGAGTTATCCTTAGGCATCTGTTTGATAATATCATCAATTTCATCAGTGGAGAAAGGTCTATCAAGATCCCGAGGGAGGATATCCAAGGTCAAGTGGGTAATGCCAAAATATTTATGGCCTTCTGATAATGTACCAATTCTCTCCTTGAAAGATGCAAAAAGGATAGCAGCCTTATGTGTTGGGGAACATAGCAATAATTCAAAATTTTCCTACGTATCACCAAGATCCATCTAGGAGATTCTAGCAACAAGAGAGAGAGAGAGAGGAAGTGCATCCTCATACCTTTGAAGATCGCTAAGCGTAACCGTTACTAGAACGCGGATGATGGGGTCGTACTCGTGGCGATTCAAATCGCGGAAGATCCGATCTAGCGCCGAACGGACGGCGCCTCCGTGTTCAACACACGTATAGCCCGTGGATGTCTCCTCCTTCTTGATCCGGCAAGGGGAGAGGAGAAGTTGAGGGAGAGCTCTGGCAGCACGACGGCATGGTGGTGGAGCTTGTGGTATTCCTGCAGGGCTTTGCCAAGCACTACGGAGGAGGAGGAAGAGTTGGAGGAGGGAGGGGCTGCGCCAAGGGAAGGGGTGCGGCTGCCCTCTCTCTCCCTCACTATATATAGGGGGAAGGGGGGAGGAGGAGGCACCCTAGGGTTTCCCTAGGGGAGTGGCGGCGGCCACAGGGGAAACCCTAGATGGGTTTGGCCGCCCCCACCCCTAGGAAACTTGCCCCCCAAGCCAGGAGGGGTGGCTGCCCTAGGGGAGGCGCCCCCACCTCTCCAAGTTACGTGAGATGGGGTGGGAGGGGCGCTCAGCCCCTTAGTGGGCCGATATGCCCCCTCCCCTTGGCCCATAAGGCCCCCAACGCTTGTCGGGGCCTCCGAAACCCCTTTCGGACACGCTGGTCGTCACCCGGTACCCCCGAAACAATTCCGGACTCCAATACCCTTCGTCCAATATATCGATTTTCACCTCCGGACCATTCCGGAGTTCCGTGTCATGTTCGGGATCTCATCCGAGACTCCGAACAACCTTCGATAACAACATACTATTTCCCACAACAACTCTAACGTCACTGAACCTTAAGTATGTAGACCCTATGGGTTCGGGAACCGTGCAGATATGACCGATACACCTCTCCGGCCAATAACCAATAGCGGTATCTGGATACCCATATTGGCTCCCACATGTTCCACGATGATCTCATTGGATGAACCACAATGTCGGGGATTCAATCAATCCCGTATTCAATTCCCTTTGTCCATCGGTATGTTACTTGCCTGAGATTCGATCGGTATCCCAATACCTCGTTTAATCCCGTTACCAACAAGTCTCTTTACTCGTTCCATAACACATGATCCCGTGACTAACTCCTTAGTCACATTGAGCTCATGATGATGATGCGTTACCGAGTGGGCCCAGAGATACCTCTCCATCATATGGAGTGACAAATCCCAGTCTTGATTCGTGCCAACCCAATAGACACTTTCAGAGATACCTGTAGTGCACCTTTATAGCCACCCAGTTACATTGTGACGTTTGGTACACCCAAAGCATTCCTACGGTATCCGGGAGTTGCACAATCTCATGGTCTAAGGAAATGATACTTGACATTAGAAAATCTCTTAGCAAACGAACTACACGATCTTGTGCTATGCTTAGGATTGGGTCTTGTCCATCACATCATTCTCCTAATGATATGATCCCGTTATCAATGACATCCAATGTCCATGGTCAAGAAACCATAACCATCTATTGATCAACGAGCTAGTCAACTAGAGGCTCACTAGGGATATGGTGTGGTCTATGTATTCACACATGTATTACGGTTTCCAGTTAATACAATTATAGCATGAACAAGGAAATAATAATGACCATTTTATTATTGCCTCTAGGGCATATTTCCAACAGCCCCCCACTTGCACTAGAATCAATAATCTAGTTCACATCACTATGTGATTGTAATGAATCCAACACCCATGGTGTTTGATCATATCTCGCTTGTGAGAGAGGTTATTAGTCAATGGGTCTGAACCTTTCAGATCCGTGTGTGCTTTACAAATCTCTATGTCATCTTGTAGATGCAGCTACCACGCGCTATTTGGAGCTATTGCAAATAACTGCTCTACTATATGAATCCGGTTTGCTACTCAGAGTCATCTGATAAGTCCATTTTGCATCATGCTTTTATATCAATATTTATTGCATTATGGGCAGTTATTACACATTATATCTAAGTATTTATGGCTTTTCTCTCTTATTTTACAAGGTTTATCATGAAGAGGGGTAATGCTGGCAGCTGGAATTCTGGCTGGAAAAGGAGCAAACATTGGAAACCTATTCTGCACAACTCCAAAAGTCCTGAAACTCCATGAAACAATGTTTTGGATTTATTAAGAATTTATGACCGAAAGAAATAGGCCAGGGGACCACACCCTGTCCAGGAGACAGGGGGCGCGCCCCCTTGTAGGGCGCGGCCCCCTATCTCATGGGCCCCCTAGTGGGCCTTTGGCGTCCATCTTCTGCTATATCATCACCCTTTCCCTGAAAAAAATCGTGGGCAAGCTTATGGGACGAAACTCCGCCGCCACGAGGCGGAACCTTCGAGGAATCAATCTAGGGCTCTGGCAGAGCTGTTCTGCCAGGGACACTTCCCTTTGGGAGGGGGAAATCATCACCAATGTCATCACCAATGATCCTCTCATCGGGAGGGGGTCAATCTCCATCAACATCTTCACCAGCACCATCTCCTCTCAAAACCCTAGTTCATCTCTTGTATCCAATCTTATATCAAAACCACAAATTGGTACCTGTGGGTTGCTAGTAGTGTTGATTACTCCTTGTAGTTGGTACTAATTGCTTTACTTGGTGGAAGATCATATGTTCATATCCTTTATGCCTATTATTACTCCTCTGATTATGAACATGAATATGCTTTGTGAGTAGTTACGTTTGTTCCTGAGGACATGGGTGAAGTCTTGCTATTAGTAGTCATGTGAATTTGGTATTCGTTCGATATTTTGATGAGATGTATGTTGTCTTTCCTCTAGTGGTGTTATGTGAACATCGACTACATGACACTTCACCATTATTTGGGCCTAGAGGAAGGCATAGGGAAGTAATAAGTAGATGATGGGTTGCTAGAGTGATAGAAGCTTAAACCCTAGTTTATGCGTTGCTTCGTTAGGGGTTTATATGGACCCATATGTTTAATGTTGTGGTTAGATTTACCTTAATACTCCTTTTTGTAGTTGCGGATGCTTGCAATAGGGGTTAATCATAAGTGGGATGCTTGTCCAAGTTAGGGAAGTACCCAAGTGCTGGTCCACCCACATATCAAATTATCAAAGTACTGAACGCGAATCTTACGAACGTGATGAAACTAGCTTGACGATAATTCCCAATGTGTCCTTGGGAGCTCCTTCCTCATTATTAGAATTTGTCTAGGTTTATCCTTTGCTACATAAAGGATTGGGCCACATTGCTGCACTTTATTTACTTTATTTACTTTTTTCTCGTTACTATTTATCTTATCACAAAACTATCTATCACCTACTATTTCAGTGCTTGCAGAGAAAACCTTACTGCAAACCGCTTATCATTTCCTTCTTCTCCTCGTTGGGTTCGACACTCTTACCTATCGAAAGGACTACGATAGATCCCCTACACTTGTGGGTTATCAAGACTCTTTTCTGGCGCCGTTGCCAGGGAGTGTAGCGCTTTTGGTGAGTGGAACTTGGTAAGGAAACATTTATATAGTGTGCTGAAATTTTCTGTTACTTGTCACTATGGAAACTAATCCTTTGAAGAGCTTTTTTGGGGTATCTTCACCCCAACCAGAAGAGCAAAGAGATGCTCCTCAACCTACTGAACCTTATGAAAATATTCACTTTGAGATTCCTTTGGGTATGATAGAAAAACTGCTAGCTAGTCCTTTTGCAGGAGACGGAACTTTGCATCCCGATTTAGACCTTATCTTTGTGGATGAAGTTTGTGGATTATTTAAGCTTGCAGGTATCCCCGATGATGTTGTAAAAAGGAAGGTCTTCCCTTTATCTTTGAAGGGATATGCAATGACATGGTATAGGCTATGTGATGATACGAGATTTTGGAATTAGAAGCGACTGAAGTTGGAATTTCACCGCAAGTTCTATCCTATGCATCTTGTACATCGTGATCGTAATTACATATATAATTTCTGGCCTGGCAAAGGAGAAAGCATCGCTCAAGCTTGGGGGAGGCTTAAGTCAATGTTATATTCATGCCCCAATCATGAGCTCTCTCGGGAAATGATTATTCAGAATTTTTATGCTCGGCTTTCTCTTGATAATCGCAACCTGCTCGATACTTCCTGTGCTGGTTCCTATATGCTGAAGACTATTGATTTCAAATGGGACTTATTGGAAAGAATTAAACCAACTCTGAAGATTGGGGTTCCGATGATGGTAAGGAGTCAGGTATGACACCTAAGTTCGATTGTGTTAAATCTTTTATGAATACCGATGCTTTCCGTGGATTTAGCTCTAAGTATGGACTTGACTCTGAGATAGTAGCTACTTTTTGTGAAACTTTTTCTAATCACGTTGATCTCCCTAAAGAGAAGTGGTTTAAATATAATCCTCCTGTTGAAGTGAAAGTAGTTGCACCTATTACAGTCGAAGAAAAGACTATTACATATAGTGATCCTATTATTCCTACTACTTATGTTGAAAAACCTCCTTTTCCTGTTAGGATAAAAGATCATGTTAAAGCTTTGATTGTTGTTCGTAAGAGTAATACTAGGACCTATACACCCCCTAAGCAAATTAATGTTGAACCTGGTATTGCTATGATTAAAGATCTCTTGGATGATGACTTAGATGGGCATGTTATCTCTTTCTTGGGTGAAACTGCTAATATTGCTAGACCCGATACTAAGACACGTAGACCTGTTGTAGGCACGTCTGTTATTTCTGTTAAAATAGGAGATCATTGTTATCATGGCTTATGTGATGTGGGTGCTAGTGCTAATGCGATACCTTATGATCTCTATAGAGAAATTATGCACGACATTGCACTCGTTGAATTAGAAGACATTGATGTTACTATTAAGCTTGCTAATAGGGACACCATTAAACCTATTGGGATTGTTAGAGATGTTGAATTCTTGTGTGGGAAGATTAAATACCCTGCTGATTTTCTTGTTCTTGGTTCCCCACAAGATGATTTTTGTCCCATTATTTTTGGTAGACCCTTCTTGAATACTGCTAGTGCTAAGATTAATTGTATAAAGAATATTGTCACTGTTGGCATAGATGGTATGTCTCATGAGTTTAATTTCGCTAAGTTTAGTAGACAACCTCGTGAAAGGGAACCACCTAGTAAGGATGAAATTATTGGTCTTGCTTCCATTATTGTTCCTCCAATTGATCCATTAGAACAATATTTGTTAGACCATGAAAACGATATGTTTATGAAGGAAAGGGAAGAAATAGATGAAGTGTTCCTTAAACAAGAACCTATTGTTGGTGTCAAAACCGGCGGATCTCGGGTAGGGGGTCCCGATCTGTGCGTCTTAGGCTGATAGTAACAGGAAGCAAGGGACGCAATGTTTACCCAGGTTCGGGCCCTCTTGATGGAGGTAAAACCCTACTTCCTGCTTGATTAATATTGAAGATATGTGGACTACAAGAGTAGATCTACCACGAGATCGTAGAAGCTAAACCCTAAGAGCTAACCTATGATGGTATGATTGTAATTGTGATCGGCCTTCTAAGGACCATGCTCTCCGGTTTATATAGACACTGGAGAGCTAGTGTTTACATGGAGTCGGTTTACAAGGAAGGAAACATAATATCCGGATTGCCAAGCTTGTCTTCCACGCAAAGGAGAGTCCCATCCGGAAACGAGCCGAAGTCTTGAGTCTTGTATCTTGACGCTTCTATAGTCCGGACGATGTATATAGTCCGGTTGTCCGGATACCCCCTTATCCAGGACTCCCTCACCTATGCTAAAACATAACCTTCCCGTTGAAATTCTTGGGGATCCCCCGCCACCCAAGGGTGATCCAATGTTCGAACTCAAACCCTTACCTGATAATCTCAAGTATTCTTATCTTGATGAAAAAGAAATATATCCTGTTATTATTAGGTCTAACCTTTCAGAGAAAGAAGAAGAAAGATTATTGAAAACTATGAAGAAGCACCGAGCTGCTATTGGATATACTCTGGACGATCTTAAAGGCATTAGTCCCACATTATGTCAACACAAAATTTCAGTGGAGAAAGATGCCAAACCAGTTAGAGATCCTCAAAGACGATTAAATCCTAAAATGAAGGAAGTGGTAAGAAAGGAGATTCTAAAACTCCTTGAGGCAGGTATTATTTATCCCGTTGCTGATAGTGAATGGGTAAGCCCGGTCCATTGTGTCCCTAAAAAGGGAGGTATTACTGTTGTTCCTAATGATAAAGATGAATTGATCTCGCAAAGAATTATTACAGGCTATGGGATGGTAATTGATTTCCGTAAGTTAAATAAAGCTACTAACAAAGATCATTACCCTTTACCTTTTATTGATCAAATGCTAGAAAGGCTATCCAAACACACACATTTTTGCTTTCTAGATGGTTATTCTGGTTTCTCTCAAATACATGTGTTCGCGAAGGATCAATCTAAAACTACTTTTACTTGCCCTTTTGGTACTTTTGCTTATAGACGTATGCCTTTTGGTTTATGTAATGCACCTGCTACCTTTCAAAGATGCATGATGGCTATATTTTCTGATTTTTGTGAAAAGATTTGTGAGTTATTCATGGATGACTTCTCTGTCTATGGATCCTCTTTTGATGATTGTTTGAGCAACCTTGATCGATTTTTGCAGAGATGCGAAGACACTAGTCTCGTCCTGAATTGGGAAAAGTGTCACTTTATGGTTAATGAAGGCATTGTGTTGGGGCACAAGATCTTCGAGAGAGGTATTGAAGTTGATAAAGCCAAAGTTGATGCTATTGAAAAGATGCCATGTCCCAAGGACATAAAAGGTATAAGAAGTTTCCTTGGTCATGCCGGTTTTTATAGGAGGTTCATTAAAGACTTTTCTAAAATCTCTAGGCCTCTAACTAATTTATTGCAAAAAGATATTCCTTTTGTCTTTGATGATGATTGTGTAGAAGAAGCATTTGAAACACTCACGAAAGCTTTGATCACAGAACCTATTGTTCAGCCACCTGATTGGAATTTACCTTTTGAAATTATGTGCGATGCTAGTGATTATGCTGTAGGTGCTGTTTTAGGGCAAAGAGTCGATAAGAAATTGAATGTTATCTAGTATGCTAGTAAGACTCTTGATTTTGCCCAAAGAAATTATGCTACTACTGAAAAAGAGTTCTTAGCAATTGTGTTTGCATCTGATAAGTTTAGACCTTATATTGTTGATTCCAAAGTTACTATTCACACTGATCATGTTGCTATTAAATATCTTATGGAAAAGAAAGATGCTAAGCCTAGACCCATTAGGTGGGTTCTTTTACTCCAAGAATTTGACTTGCATATTATTGATAGAAAGGGAGTTAAGAACCCCGTTGCAGACAACTTGTCTAGGTTAGAGAATGTTCTTGATGACCCACTGCCTATTAATGATAGTTTTCCTGATGAACAATTAGCGGTTGTCAATGCTTCTCATACTGCTCCTTGGTATGATCATTATGCTAATTACATTGTTGCTAAATATATACCACCTAGTTTCACATACCAGCAAAAGAAAAAGTTATTTTATGATTTAAGACATTACTTCTGGGATGATCCACACCTTTATAAAGAAGGAGTAGATGGTATTATTAGATGTTGTGTGCCTGAGCATGAACAGGAACAAATCCTACGCAAGTGTCACTCTGAATCTTATGGAGGACACCACGCTGGAGATAGAACTGCACACAAGGTACTACAATCTGGATTTTATTGGCCTACTCTCTTCAAAGATGCTCGTAAGTTTGTCTTATCTTGTGATGAATGTCAAAGAATAGGTAACATTAGTAGACGTCAAGAAATGCCTATGAATTATTCTCTTGTTATTGAACTGTTTGATGTTTGGGGCTTTGATTATATGGGACCTTTTCCTGCCTCCAATGGTTATACACATATTTTAGTTGTTGTTGATTACGTTACTAAGTGGGTAGAAGCTATTCCAACTAGTAGTGCTGATCATAAGACTTCTATTAAAATGCTTAAAGAAGTTATTTTTCTGAGGTTTGGAGTCCCTAGATATCTTATGACTGATGGTGGTTCACACTTTATTCATGGTGCTTTCGTAAGATGCTTGCTAAGTATGATGTCAATCATACAATCGCATCTCCTTATCACCCGCAGTCTAGTGGTCAACTAGAGTTGAGCAATAGAGAGCTCAAATTAATTTTGCAAAAGACTGTGAATAGATCTAGAAACAATTGGTCCAAAAAACTTGATGATGCATTATGGGCCTATAGAACTGCATACAAAAATCATGTGGGTATGTCTCCATATAAGATGGTTTATGGAAAAGCATGTCATTTACCTCTTGAACTTGAACATAAAGCATATTGGGCTATTAAAGAGCTCAATTATGACTTCAAACTTGCCGGTGAGAAGAGGTTGTTTGATATTAGCTCACTTGATGAATGGAGAACCCAAGCATATGAGAATGCCAGGCTTTTCAAAGAAAAAGTCAAACGCTGGCATGATAAGAGGATACAAAAGCGTGAGTTTAACGTAGGAGCTTATGTGTTATTATTCAACTCTCGTTTAAGATTCTTTGCAGGAAAACTTCTCTCAAAATGGGAAGGTCCCTATGTTATCGAGGAGGTCTATCGTTCTGGTGCTATAAAAATCAACAACTTCGAAGGCACAAATCCGAGGGTGGTAAACGGTCAAAGAATTAAACATTATATTTCAGGTAATCCTATCAATGTTGAAACTAATATTATTGAAACCATAACCCCTGAGGAATACATAAGAGACACTTTCCAGAATGTTCCAGACTCCGAAAAGGCATAGGTACGTGGTACGGTAAGTAAACCGACTCCAAAACAACTCTAATGGAAATTTTTATCAGTTTTGGATTATTTAAGAATTTTAGGAAGAAAGAAGTAGTCCGAAAGGGACACGAGGCTCCCACGAGAGAGGAGGCCCCCCCCCTGTAGGGCGCGCCCCCTGTCTCGTGGGCACCTCGTGTGCCTCCCGGACTCCATTTTCTTGTATGTTACGTATTTTGGTCGGTAAAAATTCATTATATATACTCCCAAAGGTTTTGACCACCGTATCACGCAAATATCTTCTGTTTTCATTTCGAGTTGTTCCTGTTACAGATTTGGAACAAGATGTCGTCCCAAGATTTGGAGGGAGAGAGCTACATGGCTAATTATATTGCAAGTCCAAAAGTATATGGGGATGTGGAACATTATGGCTGGACCACTGAGGAAGAAGAAGACTATGATCCAAAGAGGAAGGAGGAGACAAGCTCCGATGATGAGGACGACCTACTACCTAAACCTGGTGATATGCATGTGGAGTTCAAGAAGTCAAGCCTCCCTAAGGTCCAATCTATCCCACCAGGTTTTTTGCAGGACAGCAAGGCAGCACTATGCAAAAAGATAATGAAACTTGAGCTCGAGAATGAGGATCTGAGGGAGGAAAATTTTAGCCTCAGACGCAAGCTAGAGAAGAAAAATGCAACAATTCCACCGTCATCATCACCACCTCCATCAGCTCCGCAGAAATAATCACATGGGTATGGGCACTCCCCTTGGCAACTGCCAAGCTTGGGGGAGGTGCCCCGGTATCATATCACCATCACACTCCTATCTTTACCGCTTTATTTAGTTCGATCCTTTTAGTAGTATCTTGATCTAGTAGATTGAAGTTTTGATATCAAGTAGTTTTGAGTTTTGCATTGTGATCTCTTTATGTAAGCGAGTCTGTGTGCTATCTATAATAAAGATTAGTGTTGAGTCAAGGGCTTTGCTATGTTGCTATGATCTTGTGAAAGTAGAAAGAACAAAAAGAGTTCATATTGATCTTATGGATAGTGATAACTTCACACATAGAAAGTATGAGGCATAAAAATTGTTGAGAGTTGATGAACGTAGCCTTGGTCATCGTTGCAATTAATAGGAAGTGATAAGCAAAGAGGGGTTCACATATAGATATATTATCTTGGACATCTTTTATGATTGTGAAGCACTCATTAAGTATGACATGCTAAAAGAGTTGATGTTGGACAAGGAAGACAACGTAATGGTTTATGTTTTCCGACATCTCAGTTAAAGTATATTGTCATTGACCTTCCAAACATGTTGAGCTTGCATTTCCCCCTCTTGCTAGCCAAATTCCTTGCACCAAGTAGAGATACTACTTGTGCTTCCAAATATCCTCAAACCCCAGTTTTTCCATGAGAGTCCACTATACCTACCTATGGATTGAGTAAGATCCTTCAAGTAAGTTGTCATCGGTGCAAGAATAAAAATTGCTCTCTAAATATGTATGACTTACTAGTGCAGAGAAAATAAGCTTTGTACGAACTTGTTGTGGAAGTAATAAAAGCGACGGATTGCATAATAAAGGTTCACATACAAGGGGCAATATAAAGTGACATTCTTTTGCATTAAGATTTTGTGCATCAACCCTAAATACGCATGACAACCTCTGCTTCCCTCTGCGAAGGGCCTATCTTTTACTTTATGTTTTTACTATATGCTTGAGTCAAGGTGATCTTCACCTTTCCCTTTTTCATTTTATCCTTTGGCAAGCTCCTCGTGTTTGAAAGATCATGATACATATATCCAATTGAATGTAAGTTGGCATAGGCTATTATTGTTGACATCACCTAAAGGTGAATACGTCGGGAGGCAACACAATAAGCCCCTATCTTTCTCAGTGTCCGGCTGAAACTCTATAACCACAAGTATTGCATGAGTGTTAGCAATTATGGGAGACTAAGAGATAGTTGAGTATGTGAGCTTTTTGAAAAGCTCTATTATTGACTCTTTCTGATGTTACGATAAATTGCAATTGCTTCAATGACTGAGATTATAGTTTGTTAGTTCCCAGTGAAGTTTATGAACCATACTTGACATTGTGAATTGCTTATTACTTGAGCATAGGAAATCATATGACAAAATCTATATATGTTGTTGTTATTAGAATGATCATGATGCCCTCATGTCCGTATTTTATTTTCGTCGACACCTCTATCTCTAAACATGCGGACATATTTTTCGATTTCGGCTTCCGCTTGAGGACAAGCGAGGTCTAAGCTTGGGAGAGTTGATACGTCCATTTTGCATCATGCTTTTATATCAATATTTATTGCATTATGGGCTGTTATTACACATTATATCTCAATACTTATGGCTATTCTCTCTTATTTTACAAGGTTTATCATGAAGAGGGGGAATGCCGGCAGCTGGAATTCTGGCTGGAAAAGGAGCAAACGTTGGAAACCTATTCTGCACAACTCCAAAAGTCCTGAAACTCCATGAAACAACTTTTTGGATTTATTAAGAATTTATGAGCGAAAGAAATAGGCCAGGGGGCCCACACCCTGTCCAGGAGATAGGGGGCATGCCCGGCACAACCCCCTATCTCCTAGGGCCCCTGGTGGGCCTCCGCCATCCATCTTCTGCTATATCATCACCCTTTCCCTGGAAAAAATCGTGGGCAAGCTTACGGGACGAAACTCCGCAGCCACGAGGCGGAACCTTGGCGGAATCAATCTAGGGCTCTGGCGGAGCTGTTCTGCCAGGGACACTTCCCTCCAGGAGGGGGAAATCATCACCAACATCATCACCAACGATCCTCCCATCGCGAGGGGGTCAATCTCCATCAACATCTTCACCAGCACCATCTCCTCTCAAAACCCTAGTTCATCTCTTGTATCCAATCTTGTATCAAAACCACAAATTGGTACCTGTGGGTTGCTAGTAGTGTTGATTACTCCTTGTAGTTGATACTAATTGGTTTACTTGGTGGAAGATCATATGTTCAGATCCTTTATGCATATTATTACTCCTCTGATTATGGACATGAATATGCTTTGTGAGTAGTTACGTTTGTTCCTGAGGACATGGGTGAAGTCTTGCTATTAGTAGTCATGTGAATTTAGTATTCGTTCGATATTTTGATGAGATGTATGTTGTCTTTCCTCTAGTGGTGTTATGTGAACGTCAACTACATGACACTTCACCATTAATTGGGCCTAGAGGAAGGCATAGGGAAGTAATAAGTAGATGATGGGTTGCTAGAGTGATAGAAGCTTAAACCCTAGTTTATGCGTTGCTTCGTTAGGGGTTGATATGGACCCATATGTTTAATGTTGTGGTTAGATTTACCTTAATACTCATTTTTGTAGTTGTGGATGCTTGCAATAGGGGTTAATCATAAGTGGGATGCTTGTCCAAGTTAGGGAAGTACCCAAGTGTCGGTCCACCCACATATCAAATTATCAAAGTACCGAATGTGAATCTTACGAACGTGATGAAACTAGCTTGACGATAATTCCCAATGTGTCCTCGGGAGCTCCTTCCTCATTAGTAGAATTTGTCCTAGCTTATCCTTTGCTACATAAAGGATTGGGCCACCTTGATGCACCTTATTTACTTTATTTACTTTTTGCTCGTTACTATTTATCTTATCACAAAACTATCTATCACCTACTATTTCAGTGCTTGCAGAGAAAACCTTACTGAAAACCGCTTATCATTTCCTTCTACTGCTCGTTGGGTTCGACACTCTTACTTATCGAAAGGACTACGATAGATCCCCTACACTTGTGGGTCATCATCATCCAGATTAGTGTCAAAGTTTGCATCGACGTAACCCTTTACGACAAACTCTTTTACCCCCTCCATAATCGAGAAAATTCCTCAGTCCACTAGTTACTAAGGATAAATTTGACCGCTGTCCTGTGATCCATTCCTGGATCACTCTTGTACCCCTTGACTGACTCATGGCAAGGCACACTTCAGGTGCGGTACACAACATAGCATATTGTAGAGCCTACGTCTAAAGCATAGGGGACGACCTTTGTCCTTTCTCTCTCTTCTGCCGTGGTCAGGTCTTGAGTCTTACTCAATACTCACACCTTATAACACAGCCAAGAACTCCTTCTTTGCCGATCTATTTTGAACTCCTTCAAAATCTTGTCACGGTATGTGTTCATTTGAAAGTACTATGAAGCGTTTTTTTATCTATCCTTATAGATCTTGACGCTCAATGTTCAAGTAGCTTAATCCAGGTTTTCCATTGAAAAACACTTTTCAAACAACCCTATATGCTTTCCAGAAATTCTACATCATTTCTGATCAACAATATTTTAACAGCATATACTCATCAAAAATTCTATAGTGCTCCCACTCACTTCTTTGGAAATACAAGTTTCTCATAAACTTTGTATAAACCCAAAATCTTTGATCATGTTATCAAAGCGTATATTCCAACTCCGACATGGTTACTCCAGTCCTTAGAAGTATTGCTGGAGCTTTGCATACTTGTTAGCATCTTTCAGGATTGACAAAACATTCTGGTTGTATCACATACAAGCTTTCCTGAAGAAAATCGTCAAGGAAACAATATTTTGACATCCTATCTGCAAGAGTTCATAAATAATGCAGTAACTGCTAATATAATTCCAACAAACTCTTAGCATCACTACGAGTGAGAAAGTCTCATCGTAGTCAAATCCTTGAACTTGTCGGAAAACATCTTAATGACAAGTCGAGCTTTCTTTAATGGTGATACTTACCATCATTGTCCGTCTTCCTTTTAAAATCCATCTGTACCCAACAGCCTTACGACCATCAAGTAGTTCTTCCCAAGTCTATACTTTGTTTTCATACATGGATCCTCTCGGATTTTATGGCCTCGAGCCATTCGTCGGAATCCGATCCCACCATCGCTTCTCCATAGCTCTTAGGTTCATTGTTGTCTAGCAACATGACTTCCAAGATAGGATTACCTTACCACTCTGAAGTAGTACGCATCCTTGTCAACCTACGAGGTTTGGTAGTGACTTGATCCAAAGTTTCGTGATCTCTGTCATCAGCTTCCACTTCAATTGGTGTAGGCGCCACAGGAACAACTTCCTGTGCCCTGGTACACACTAGTTGAAGTGATAGTTTGATAACCTCATCAAGTCTCCACCATCCTCCCACTCAATTATTTCGAGAGAAACTTTTCCTCGAGAAAGGACCCGTTTCTAGAAACAATCTGTTTTTCTTCCGGATCTGAAATAGGAGGTATACCCAACTGTTTTGGGTGTCCTATGAAGATGCATTTATCCGCTTTGGGCTCTAGCTTATCAGGCAAAAACTTTTTCACATAAGTGTCGCAACCCCAAACTTTTAAGAAACGACGGCTTAGGTTTCTCTAAACCATAGTTCATATGCTGCATCTCAATGGAATTACGTGGTGCCCTATTTAAAGTGAATGTGGTTGTCTCTAATGCCTAACCCATAAACGATAGTGGTAATTTGATAAGAGACAGCATGGTATGCACCACATCCAATAGGGTGCAGCTATGATATTCGGACACACCATCACACTATGGTGTTCCGGGCGGTATTAGTTGTGAAACAATTTCCACAATGTCTTAATTGTGTACCAAACACGTAACTCAGATATTCATCTCAATGATCATATCATAGACATTTTATCATCTTGTCACGACGATCTTCAACTTCACTCTGAAATTATTTGAACCTTTCAATAATTCAGACTTGTGTTTCATCAAGTAAATATACTTAGAATCTACTCAAATCATCTGTGAAGTAAGAGCATAATGATATTCACTGCGTGCCTCAACACTCATTGGATTGCACACATCAAAAGTATTACTTGCAACAAGTTGCTCTCTTGTTCCATCTCACTGAAAATGAGGCCTTTCAGTCATCTTTCCCATGTGGTATGATTTGCATGTCTCAAGTGATTCAAAATCAAGTGAGTCCAAACGATCCATCTGCATGGAGTTTCTTCATGCGCATATACCAATAGACATGGTTCGCATGTCTCAATCTTTTCAAAAACGAGTGAGTCCAAAATCCATCAACATGGAGCTTCTTCATGCGTTTTATACCAATATGAGTCAAATGGCAGTGCCACAAGTATGTGGTACTATCATTACTATTTTATATCTTTTGGCATGAACATGTGTATCACTACGATCGAGATTCAATAAACCATTCATTTTAGGTGCAATACCATTGAAGGTATTATTCAAATAAACAAAGTAACCATTATTCTCCTTAAATGAATAATCGTTTTGCGATAAACATAATGCAATCATGTCTATGCTCAACGCAAACACCAAATAACAATTATTTAGGTTTAACACCAATCTCGATGGTTGAGGGAGCATGTGATGTTTGATCACATCAACCTTGGAAACACTTCCAACACATATTGTCATCTCACTTTAGCTAGTCTCCATTTATTCCATAGCTTTTTATTTGGAGTTATTAACACTTAGCAACCGAATCGGTATCTAATACCTTGGTGCTACTAGGAGTACTAGTAAAGTACACATTAATATAATGTATATCCAATATACTTCTGTCGACCTTGCCAGCCTTCTCATCTACCAAGTATCTAGGGTAGTTCTGCTTCAGTGACCATTCCCCTCATTACAGAAGCACTTAGTCTCGGGTTTGGGTTCAACATTGGGTTTCTTCACTAGAGCAGCAACTGATTTTCCATTTCATGGAGTATCCCTTCTTGCCCTTGCCCTTCTTGAAACTAGCGGTTTTACCAACCATCAACAATTGATGCTCCTACTTGATTTCTACTTTCGCGGTGTCAAACATCGCGAATAGCTCAAGGATCATCATATCTATCCCTGATATGTTATAGTTCATCACGAAGCTCTAGTAGCTTTGTGGCAGTGACTTTGGAGAACCATCACTATCTCATCTGGAAGATTAACTCCCACTCGATTCAAGCGATTGTAGTACTCAGACAATCTGAGCATATGCTCAACGATTGAGCTTTTCTCCCTAAGTTTGCAGGCTAAGAAACTTGTCGGAGGTCTCATACCTCTTGACGTGGGCACGAGCCTAAAATCCCAATTTTAGCCCTTGGACCATCTCATATGTTCTTTGACGTTTCAAAAAATGTCTTTGGTGCCTCAATTCTAAATTGTTTAGCATTACGCACTGAACTATCACGTAGTCATCAAAACGTGTATGTCAGATGTTCGCAACATCCACAGACGATGCTCGAGGTTCAGCACACCGAGCGGTGCATTAAGGACATAATCCTACTGTGCAGCATTGAGGACAATCCTCAGTTTACGGACCCAGTCTGCATAATTGCTACTATCAACTTTCAACTAAATTTTCTCTAGGAACATATCTAAAATAGTAGAACTAATGCGTAAGCTACGACATAATTTTGCAAAGAACTTTTGACTATGTTCATGATAATTAAGTTCATCTAATCAAATTATTTAATGAACTCTCACTCAGATAGACATCCCTCTAGTCATCTAGGTGATACATGATTCGAGTCAACTAGGCCGTGTCCGATCATCATGTGAGACGGACTAATAATCATCGGTGAACATCTTCATGTTGATCGTATCTACTATACGACTCATGTTCGACCTTTCGGTCTCTTGTGTTCCGAGGCCATGTTTGTACATGCTAGGCTCGTCAAGTCAACCTAAGTGTTTTGCATGTGTAAATCTGGCTTACACCCGTTGTATGTGAACGTTAGAATCTATCACACCCGATCATCACGTGGTGCTTCGAAACAACAAACTTTCGCAACGGTGCACAGTTAAGGGGAACACTTTCTTAAAATTTTAGTGAGGGATCATCTTATTTATGCTACCATTGTTCTAAGCAAATAAGATGTAAACATGACAAACATCACATGCGAATCATAAAGTGACATGATATGGCCAATATCAGCTTGCGCCTTTGATCTCCATCTTTGAGGCGTGGCATGATCACCTTCATCACCGGCATGACAGCATGATCTCCATCATCGTGTCTTCATGAAGTTGTCTCACCAACTATTACTTCTACTACTATGGCTAACGGTTAGCAATAAAGTAAAGTAATTACATGGCGTTCTCATTGACACACGGGTCATAGAATAAATTAAGACAACTCCTATGGCTCTTGCCGGTTGTCATACTCATCCACATGCAAGTCGTGATTCCTATTACAAAGAACATGATCAATCTCACACATCACATATATCATTCATCACATCCTTTTGGCCATATCACATCACATAGCATACCCTGCAAAAACAAGTTAGACGTCCTCTAATTGTTGTTGCATGTTTTACGTGGCTGCTATGGGTTTCTAGCAAGAACGTTTCTTACCTACACAAAAGCCACAACGGTGATATGCCAATTGCTATTTACCCTTCATAAGGACCCATTTCACCGAATCCAATCCGACTAAAGTGGGAGAGACAGACTCCCGCTAGCCACCTTATGCAACAAGTGCATGTCAGTCGATGGAACCTATCTCACGTAAGCGTGCGTGTAAGGTCCGTCTGGGCCGATTCATCCCACAATGCCGCCAAATCAAGATAAGACTAGTAACGGTAAGCATATTGAACAAATCAACACCCACAACTACTTGTGTTCTACTCGTGCATATAATCTACGCATATACCTAGCTCATGATGCCACTGTTGGGGAACGTAGAAATAATTCAAAATTTTCCTACGTATCACCAAGATCTATCTAGGAGATTCTAGCAACAAGAGAGAGAGATAGGAAGTGCATCTTCATAAATTTGAAGATCGCTAAGCGGAAGCATTACTAGAACGCGGATGATGGAGTCGTACTTGTGGCAAGTCAAATCGCGGAAGATCCGATCTAGCGCCGAACGGACGGCGCCTCCGCGTTCAACACACATACAGCCCGGGGATGTCTCCTCCTTCTTGATGTAGAAAGGGGAGAGGAGAAGTTGAGGGAGAGCTCCGGCAGCACGACGGCATGGTGGTGGAGCTTGTGGTATTCCTGCAGGGCTTCGCCAAGCACTACGGAGGAGGAGGAAGAGTTGGAGGAGGGAGGGGCTGCGCCAAGGGAAGGGGTGCGGCTGCCCTCTCTCTCCCTAACTATATAAAGGGGGGAGGGGGAGGAGGAGGTGCCCTAGGGTTTCCGTAGGGGAGTGGCGACGGCCACAGGGGAAACCCTAGATGGGTTTGGCCGCCCCACCCCTAGGAAACTTGCCCCCCAAGCCGGGAGGGGTGGCTTCCCTAGGGGAGGCGCCCCCACCTCTCCAAGTTATGTGAGATGTGGTGAGAGGGGCGCTCAGCCCCTTAGTATGCTGATGTGCCCCCTCCCCTTGGCCCATACGGCCCCCCAACGCTTGTCGGGGCCTCCGAAACCCCTTTCAGACACGCTGGTCGTCACCCGGTACCCCTGGAACAATTCCGGACTCCAATACCCTTCGTCCAATATATCGATCTTCACCTTCGGACCATTTTGGAGTTCCTAGTCACGTCGGGGATCTCATCCGGGACTCCGAACAACCTTTGGTAACGACATACTATTTCCCATAACAACTCTAGCGTCACCGAACCTTAAGTGTGTAGACCCTTCGGGTTCGGGAACCGTGCAGACATGACCGATACACCTCTCCGGACAATAACCAATAGTGGGATCTGGATACCAATATTGGCTCCCACATGTTCCACGATGATCTCATCGGATGAAACACAATGTTGGGGATTCAATCAATCCCATATTCAATTCCCTTTGTCCATCGGTATGTTACATGCCCGAGATTCGATCGTCGGTATCCCAATATCTCGTTCAATCCCGTTACCAGCAAGTCTCTTTACTCATTCCATAACGCATGATCCCATGACTAACTCCTTAGTCACATTGAGCTCATTATGATGATGCGTTACCGCAGTGGGCCCAGAGATACCTCTCCATCATACGGAGTGACAAATCCCAGTCTTGATTCATGCCAACCCAACAGACACTTTCGGAGATACCTGTAGTGTTGGGGAACGTAGTAATTTCAAAATTTTCCTACGCACACACAAGATCATGGTGATGCATAGCAATGAGAGGAGGAGTGTATCTTCATACCCTTGAAGATCGCTAAGCGGAAGCGTTTATCAACGCGGTTGATGTAGTCGTACGTCTTCACGATCCGACCGATCCAAGTACTGAACGCACGGCACCTCCGAGTTCTGCACACGTTCAGCTTGATGACGTCCTCACCTTCTCCATCCAGCAAGACGGGCGAAGTAGTAGATGAGTTCCGGCAGCACGACGGCGTGGTGACGGTGTTGGTGAAGAACAATCTCCGCAGGGCTTCGCCTAAGCATTACGGAAACTATGACGGAGGATAAACTAGAGGGGACGGGGTTGCCGGCACACGGCTTGGTGTTTCTTGATGTGTCTTTGGTGCTAGCCCTGCCCCTCTATTTATATGTTGAGCCTTGGGGTCGAAACTTGGAGTAAAAGCCTCCACAAAGTCGGTTTCACCAAAAAGGCAAGAGTCCTTCTCGGACTCCAGGGCCAGACGCCAAGGTTCCCGGCGTCTGGACCCAGACGCCAGGGACCCTGGCGTCTGGCCCCTGGACTCCGCAAAACTTCCTTTTGCATTTTCCAAAAACCTTGTGGGCTTTCCCCTTTGGCCCAAATAACGTGTTCTCATACCCAAACATTTCGGGAAACATCCGGAACCCCTTCCGGTGAATTCCGGAACTCTTCCGGAGATCAAACACTATTATCCCATATATCAAACTTTATCTCCGGACCATTCCGGAGTTCCTCGTCATGTCCATGATCTCATCCGTGACTCCGAACAACATTCGATTACCAACATACATAACTCATATAATACTATATCGTCAACGAAACGTTAAGCGTGCGGACCCTACGGGTTCGAGAACTATGTAGACATGACCTAGAACTTGTTTCCGGTAAATAACCAATAGAGGGACCTGGATGCCCATATTGGCTCCCACATATTCTACGAAGATCTTTATTGGTCAAACCGCATAACAACATACATTGTTCCCTTTGTCATCGGTATGTTACTTGCCCGAGATTTGATCGTCGGTATCCAATACCTAGTTCAATCTCGTTACCGGCAAGTCTCTTTACTCATTACATAATACATCATTCCGTAACTAACTCATTAGCTACATTGCTTGCAAGGCTTATAGTGATGTGCATTACCGAGAGGGCCCAGAGATACCTCTCCGACAATCGGAGTGACAAAACCTAATCTCAAAATACGCCAACCCAACATGTACCTTCGGAGGCACTGTAGTACTCCTTTATAATCACCCAGTTACGTTGTGACGTCTGGTAGCACCCAAAGTGTTCCTCCGATAAACGGAAGTTGCATAATCTCATAGTTACAGGAACATGTATAAGTCATGACGAAAGCAATAGCAATATACTAAACGATCAAGTGCTAGGCTAACGGAATGGGTCATGTCAATCACATCATTCTCCTAATGATGTGATCCCATTAATCAAATGACAACACATGTCTATGGTTAGGAAACGTAACCATCTTTGATTAATGAGCTAGTCAAGTAGAGGCATACTAGTGACTATATGTTTGTCTATGTACTCACACATGTATCATGTTTCCGGTTAATACAATTCTAGCATGAATAATAAACATTTATCATGATATGAGGAAATAAATAATAACTTTATTATTGCCTCTTGGGCATATTTCCTTCAGTCTCCCACTTGCACTAGATTCAATAATCTAGATTACACAGTAATGATTCTAACACCCATGGAGTCTTGGTGCTGATCATGTTTTGCTCGTGGAAGAGGCTTAGTCAATGGGTCTGCAACATTCAGATCCGTATGTATCTTGCAAATCTCTATGTCTCCCACCTGGACTTGATCCCGGATGGAATTGAAGCGTCTCTTGATGTGCTTGGTCCTCTTGTGAAATCTGGATTCCTTTGCCAAGGCAATTGCGCCAGTATTATCACAGAAGATCTTCATTGGTCCTGATGCACTAGGTATGACACCTAGATCGGAAATGAACTCCTTCATCCAGACTCCTTCATTTGCTGCTTCCGAAGCAGCTATGTACTCCGCTTCACATGTAGATCTCGCCACGATGCTTTGTTTAGAACTGCACCAACTTACAGCTCCACCGTTTAATAAAAACACGTATCTGGTTTGCGATTTAGAATCGTCCGGATCAGTGTCAAAGCTTGCATCGACGTAACCATTTACGACTAGCTCTTTGTCACCTCCATATACAAGAAACATATCCTTAGTCCTTTTCAGGTATTTCAGGATGTTCTTGACCGTTGTCCAGTGATCCACTCCTGGATTACTTTGGTACCTTCCTGCCAAGCTTATTGCTAAGCACACGTCAGGTCTGGTACACAACATTGCATACATGATAGAGCCTATGGCTGAAGCATAGGGAACATCTTTCATTTTCTCTCTATCTTCTGCTGTGGTCGGGCATTGAGTTTGACTCAACTTCAAACCTTGTAGTACGGGCAAGAACCCTTTCTTTGCCTGATCCATTTTGAACTTTTTCAAAACTTTATCAAGGTATGTGCTTTGTGAAAGTCCAATTAAGCGTCTTGATCTATCTCTATAAATCTTGATGCCCAATATATAAGCAGCTTCACCGAGGTCTTTCATAGAAAAACTTTTATTCAAGTATCCCTTTATGCTATCCAGAAATTCTATATCATTTCCAATTAATAATATGTCTCTACATATAATATCAGAAATGCTACAGAGCTCCCACTCACTTTCTTGTAAATACAGGCTTCTCCAAAAGTCTGTATAAAACCATATGCTTTGATCACACTATCGAAGCGTTTATTCCAACTCTGAGATGCTTGCACCAGTCCATAAATGGATTGCTGGAGCTTGCACACTTTGTTAGCACCTTTTGGATCAACAAAACCTTCTGGCTGCATCATATACAACTCTTCTTCCAGAAATCCATTCAAGAATGCAGTTTTGACATCCATTTGCCAAATTTCATAATCATAAAATGCAGCAATTGCTAACATGATTCGGACAGACTTAAGCATCGCTACGGGTGAGAAAGTCTCATCGTAGTCAACCCCTTGAACTTGTCGAAAACCTTTTGCAACAAGTCGAGCTTTATAGACAGTTACATTATCATCAGCGCCAGTCTTCTTCTTAAAAATCCATTTATTCTCAATGGCTTACCGATCATCGGGCAAGTCAACCAAAGTCCATACTTTGTTCTCATACATGGATCCCATCTCAGATTTCATGGCCTCTAGCCATTTTGCGGAATCTGGGCTCATCATCGCTTCCTCATAGTTCGTAGGTTCATCATGGTCAAGTAACATGACTTCCAGAATAGGATTATCGTACCACTCTGGTGCGGATCTTACTCTGATAGACCTACGAGGTTCAGTAGAAACTTGATCTGAAGTTTCATGATCACTACTAGAAAAACCACTACTAATGGCGCACCTAATATGGCCATTAATGGTGCATCTGTGGTGCGCCATTAACAGCACGCCATTAGTAATTTTTACTAATGGCGCACCACCTGGTGCGCCATTAGTATCTGGTATACTAATGGTGCACCGCGGGTGCGCCATTAGTATAGGCCAGCATGCGCCATTAGTATGCCTCCCAGGGGCCATGTATATCCAGGTGCTTTGGCATACTAATGGCGCACCACCACTGGATGCGCCATTAGTAACCGCGGCATACTAATGGCGCACTGCCCTGTGATGCACCATTAGTATGCACTGTCATACTAATGGCGCACTGTCATGTGATGCGCCATTAGTATGAATATTAGGTTTTTTTTATTTTTTTATTTTCTGTTTTTTGCACAGGTTACAAAATGTATAATTTGACAAAATATAGACAGCACACATCAACAACAGATTCATCGAATACAATAGAAGATTAGTCTTTGAATACAATTCATCATATTAGTCTCCGAATACAATTCATCATATTAGTCTCCGAATTAAAAAGACCGAACAAAGATAGAACATTATATTACAAGTCTCGAGACCGCGAGTAGCGAGTTTGTCTTCACATTACAAGTCGATATCGATCATCTAAAGTACCATCACATAGAAGAGAGCTGCGGTCATCACGATGAGCGTCATCACAATGAAACTCGTCTTCATCCGGTTCCTCCAACGCTCCCTCCCCTCTCCCGCTAGATAGCGGGCGTATCTAGATTCGGCCTCGGCCCTAGTGGTGTACCCTTTGTAACTGTTACCGCTGAATCGGTGAACCTGTCTCCGACACTCCTCCCAGTCATCGTAGACTCCGGGAACCTTACCCTTGTACACGACATACGTCGGCATCGCTATGCACTAGCCAAACGAAATGTTAGTACCAATTCACAGACAATACATAAGCAATATATAATTATGCAACAGAACGATGGAAGAGAAAAGCAAGACATTAATAGCATCGATTACATCTAAGTTGAACGACTCTCGAAACCAAAGAGACATACTACAAGTTCATTAAAGTTTAATTACAACATGAACCAATCGATGTTTCAGAACTAGACAACTCGACTCAAGGGACCGGAGCATGGATGAAGCCGCCGTCTATCGTGGGAGTCATGAAAGAACGGGCGTTGTCATCCTGCATTTGTAGCATTGTGTCGATGTCACAGTTGGACAGTTGATTTCTGAGGTAGAACTGCCCCGAGGTACGAAGGACATCTTGATGGATGATTTCCGCAAACTCCGACTGGATGCGAAAGAATTCTTGTCGGAGGTCCGCGTCCTGGATTGCCGACACGCTCGCGGCCCAATCTTTGAGTTTACTCGGTAGCAGAAGTTGATGATGGTCCCGTACGATCGCCCGCATGTGATGGATGGCGTAGTAGGCACCCTTCTGACCGCCAGGCGGCTGCTTGACGCAGCAGAACGTCGTATTGTGGGAGAACACGTGCTTGCCGTACTTACGAATAGGCCTGGTGAAGGTGCCTCCAGATTGGGCGTAGCCGGGGAGAACATCATCAAGAACCTTCTTGACATTTGTGTAGTCTACGTTCGACTGACGGTCCGGGTCGAAATACGTGGCCATGGAATATTTGGGGCTTAGGAGGATGAGCGTGCAACGTGTGTCACTGCAGAAAACACGGAATGTTAAAAGAAAAACGATCGAAATGTAAGAATTCATATGTTACGGGCCGGTTGAGGGGAGGACTTACTCGGGAAAGTAAGGCACGAGGAAGTTATCCTTATCTTGGTTTGCCAGAATGACGCCTTCGAGGTAAGAACTCGCGACTTGCCGGTCCCCAGCGCTGCCCAAGATCTTGGCACGCATGTAGAAGGGGTTGACTATGACGATGTCCGGGGTCTTGTCGCGAATGATCCGCATCTCCATACTCAGCGAAAATAGCCGAACGAAGGTGTAGTGCAGCGGATGAAGGTTCAACATAGCGTGGATGTCATCAAAACGCAGGACGATCGTACGCCCGATGGAGTTATCCACAAAGCCCTTGCCCTCTGGCACCTTGGCCGTGAAAACCGGGTATGCCACATCCTTCTCCCTAAGACGCCGCTTCTCCAAAGCAAGAACACTGTCATGCAGACTCCGCATAGCACCGGTTGCAGCATTGAGCATATTTGTCGGTAGCATCGCCCTACCCGCCACATGCACCCTCCTCGAGATATCCTGCGGTGAAGGTGGCCCGTCCTGAGCACGGATCGTACTCGGTGCCGGCTGGCTCGCACCCGTCTTAGTCTTTCTTTTGCGTGCCTTCTTCTTCTCCTATAATGGGACCGAGTTCTGCTCACAGACCACCTTCTTGAGTGTGTTGGGGCTGATAATATTTCGCACCTCGCCTATCTGAGGCTCGGTGAAGTCAGCAGCTGGAGGCGTCTCCTGAGAGCTGAACGCCAGACGGCGCCTGTTGAAACTTGGCTTCTCCGCGGTACGAGCTAGATCGCACACGTCTTTTGTTGGGTTTGGTTCTTGAGAAGGAGGCCCCATGAAGTCGCCATCGTACCCATGCTCGGCAAAGTACTGATCGACGTTGCCAAATGTATCATCGTCGTAGTCGTCGTCGTTCTGATCCTGTGCCATATGCATGTTTGGATCCAGTGGCATAGGGATGTCCGGCACCGTTACGGCGGTCTTGCCATGGGGCCGACTTGGCGCCGGCACGACTGGCGGTGTTGTCTTTGGGGTGGTGTCCCCCGCCCCCAAATGAATCTGGCTCTTCGGCCAAAGCAGGGGCCAGCTCAGGCAGGCGCTGAGGGTCATCACGTCTTCATCGTCGGCCCCGATGGGTCGAATCGGAGGTAACAAGTCGTCGCAGCCTGGCAGCACCCGAGCCAGTTGAACCCTAAACAAGTTGGGTGGCATCTGGGTACCGTGGAACAAGGGGTTGCCCGGTTGAACGATTTTGCCCTTGGCAACATCGACCAACTCGTTGTTCACGAAGTGGAGGAGAGTGCACGGAACATCGGCGGCGCCCTGCGAAAACATGTAGGGCGTCAGGGATGCCCAGTCAAAGGCAAGGAGATGAAGTCCTCGGCCGAGAGAGGCTTAATTAGTTACCGTGATGATGGCGTCGAGCTCGGCTAATGTCGAGGCACCGCTAACGGCGGGCATGCAGTTGACGGAGGGGCCGCTTGCTGAAGACGTGCCGGCCGGCGTACACCCGGGTGCATTAAGCTCCCGTGCCGGCGTTGGAGACACCAATGCCGCCTCCGCCGGAGGCACCAATGGCCCCGCCATCGCATTATGCGAGTTGCTGGCCGTGAAGCTAGGAATCAGGGGCGGCCCCTGTTAGCCGCCCGCAATCCACGCACTCAACCCCGAGATCAAGGTAGGCACAAGGGCGGTGATCGTCGCTCCGAGTCGTTGTTCCACTTGCTCTTGGACAATCTCCGGAATCCGCGCCACCTGTGCCTTGAGTTCTTGAACCTCTCGCGCCTGGCTTTCCGAGCTGGTCTTTTTCTCCTTCCGCACACCAGCGGTATAGTATGACCCCCATTTTGTTGACAAGCCTTTGCCGGCCACACGACCAGCTGACGTCGGCTTACTGAGCTTATCCTTGTTCTTCATTACATTCAACCCCCTATTTAGAGTGGTGTCCCAAGGGTTGCTCTTAGTCGACCCCGCGCTACTGCTTTCAGTCGCCTGCGGAAGGAATGTGAACCATTTAGAAATTTGGCTTCATTAATTAGAATGCAACCATATGGAGCTAATTACGCGGGGGTGTATTCCTTACCAGAACAAGCTCAAGCTGCCTGGTCTTCGGATCCGTGGTAAGCTCCTTTGTTTTCGGGTCCTTCTTGTACCGGGCCCTGACAAAGTTCCTGGTCTGCTTGTCACCGTATTTATCGAAGAGGGGCGGTAGGCCTTGCTCGGCACGGTCCGCCTCCTCCTTGTCCCATATAGGCTCCGCCACTCTGTAACCGCCAGGACCGAGTGTGTGTTCCCCTATGTTCAGCTCCCGCATTTGTTTCCCCCACTCACTTGATTGGGAGCTTGCGGTGCTCGAGCAATTGATCTTGAAGTCGTTGTAGTCATCTTCGGTGATCGAAGGATTTTTCTCCTTGATCTTCTGATAACTCTCACCTTTCTCGATCATTCTCTTCACATTGCTTTTCCAAGTAGACAGGGCCGTGCTCATCTTCGTGAGGGCAGCATTGTTCACTTTATTCCCTTTGAGGCTTGTGTTTTCAAATTCAGCGGGGAACTTGTATCGTTCGTGCAGCTTCGTGAAGAGGAGGTTGTGCAAATTCCCTCGGTCCTTATGCCTAAGGTTCTCGGTGTTGATCGAGACGGTGCTCCGGACAATGCACCCGAGCTGAAGCGAGTACCCCTTGACTATTCGTTCGGGCGCCGTTGGATTCCCGTTGGAGTCCACTTCAGTAACTTCCTCCTTGAGGGTGCGGAGCACGATCGGGCGCCGGTCCTTCCGTTGCCTCTTCGGTTGGCTGCCATCTGTGCGTGCGCCGCCATCATCAGTGGTGGCATCCTCGGCGGCACCATCAGTGGTGGCATCAGTGTGGTCATCCTCGGCGGCACCATCCGTGGTCTCAGGATCGGTGGGGAAGGCGGCGGCCTCATACAAGTGAGGTTGTTCCTCCATCTCCTGGGACAGCTCCCAGAATGCCTTGCCGCCCGAACCCCCGGCCTCATCGTTGTGGGCCATGTTTCTCTCTAAATAGAAACAAAGTTTGGTCAAAAAGTTGGTTATTGTCAAGGAACAAGATCATGGTCTCATCATTTAGGGTTTGTCGACACCGAGGCGTCCTAAAATCTAAGCTTTTATCATTGAGGGTTTTTCGACGCCGAGGCACCCTAAAAGCCTAACCTTTCATCATTTCGGTTTTTATCGACACCGAGGCACCCTAAAAGCCATGCATTAGTCACAAGTACGCCGGGGCACTTGATCCTACTTAATTAACTACTAAGATACCCCGGCCCATGCATTAGTCACAAGTACCCCATATGTCCTATTTTTAGCAAAGTCATGCTAAAATTCACGGAAAATTTCAGCATGACCTTTGCTGAAAATAGGACATATGGAGTACCCGAATTTGCCAGAACGGAAGTTAATCGACATTCCGGCAAACTCAAGGGCCTCTCGGGTGGACAAGGCAAAAAAGGCCTCCATCACAACATGGAAAAATATATATCAGCAAACTCAAGGGCTTTTTCTTTTGCTTTTCAGTGCCAAATTGTAGCTAGTACCAGTAAATTAACATCTAGCAGCAATCTTCCTAGTCTAAGCATCATCTGACCTGGTAACTGTACCAGTTTGGTTCAATTAAAAAAAGACCTGGGAACTGTACCAGCTACCACATTATTCACGGACAGCTACCAAACTGTTTCTGTATCAAAACAACATGGTAGCTGTAAATGTGGCAAAGAAGCACAATAAATCTGATAAGTTGGTATACAGCTTCAGGTTCCATACAAAGTCAAATGCCAATGGGCAAAAAAAGTAAGTAGCTAGTTAATTGCCTTATTTTCAGTGTAACAGAAATTATGGAAAGAAGCACAAGTTACTAGCATTTGCCTAAAAACTACATAACTAGGATATGAAAGCACAAGTTACTAGCATTTTCCTAAAAACTACATAACTAGTGGTGTATTGATTAATTGTGGTGTGGATTAATTCATCAACTTGAGCAGAGTGTAGTATGTAAGTAAATTAAAGTGTAAATCCACTTAGAATTACAGTGTAAATGAAATCCACTGGATTCTAATTACAGTGAAACTCCGGTAAGAAAAACACTATAAATCCAGTAGAAATTACAGTGTACATCTACTTAGAATTGCAGTGGAACTCCACTAAGAAAAACATTGTAAATCCAGTAGGAATTATAGTGTGAATCCACTTAGAGTTACACTGTAAAAACATGAATTACACTACAAATCCAAACAATGAGAAGTACAGTGTAAATCTACTAGGAATTACACTATAGATACAGACAAAAATTACACAGCAAGCCCAAAAATGAAAAGTACAGTGCAAATCTACTAGGAATTACACTCTAAATCCAGACAGGAATTACACTGCAAATCCTACAAGGTTTACACTGTAAAATCCATTGAGAAATGCAATCACAATTCCCAAGGCGACCAGCATACCAACCCTGACAACAAACCATTGAGAATTACAATCCCCTTCTCATAGACTGATAGAACTCACAAATTACACGAGGGATATGATATTGATAGGTACAGAGACCAGGGGGGAAGGTTCAGACTAAAACTCACACATCACACACTACATAACTAGGATATGAAAGCACAAGTTACTAGCATTTTCCTAAAAACTACATAACTAGTGGTGTATTGATTAATTGTGGTGTGGATTAATTCATCAACTTGAGCAGAGTGTAGTACGTAAGTAAATTAAAGTGTAAATCCACTTAGAATTACAGTGTAAATTAAATCCACTGGATTCTAATTACAGTGAAACTCCGGTAAGAAAAACACTATAAAATCAGAAATTTTGAAAATTAGTTATTCCCTAGAATAAACTTTTTTTTGCATCAGCCATCATATATATTTTTTCTCCACCCAACCAGTTTTCTTGTCTGGTTTGTTTTTAACACATGTACAGTGATGGTCCCTAGTCCAAGTGCAGCCCCTAGCTTTGCAAAACCTGTCATGTGCCGCACAATTATTGTGTGGGAGTGGGACAAGCCACAAGCCCATATGAAGTCACCAACTTGAAGCTCTCCCTCTTATGCTCTACTCTGGGTGTTACCATGTTAATTAGGTCTGTGATAACTGAAACTTTCTTCCTTCAGAGAGGAGAGGATGCCAGGATGGCCACTAGGATTTGTTTGATGTTCATTTTCTTCTATGAATGAATATGCAGCAGCATTTTCTGGTTCAACCAAACCGAAAATAATTGGCGTGCCCTTGTTTGGCAGGGTTGCCTCGGGCAGAAACCAAACAGCCCCCAAAACATCATTTTATCTCTCTCTCCCTATCTTGTGATCATGTATATATGTGCCTATTGTATATAGTTGCATCTCTGGGTGTTGTTACCTGTTCCATGCAACATTCAGGCCCTGTTTTTACACTGCAAATTTCCCCGAATCTCGCTGGGATTTAACTTTGTAGTAGAGCGAAATTTAGGGAGTGGATGCTGGTTGTGTATAATGATATTTTGGTTGATGTTGTGGTGCTACCAGTACTAGTAGACGGCCTAGGTTTACCATTGTCCTTGCTGTAGGATTTAAAAATTTCAATGAAACTAACAAACACTATACAGATCAATGAAACTAACAAACCAACCAGAAAACCCTAATCAAAAATCGCCATGGCACACGGGGGCAGGAGGAGGGGGAGAGGGGGAGAGGAGGAGGGGGAGCTCACGGGGGCAGTGGGGCGCGGGGAGGATGTCGGGGACGACGACGATGCAGGGGAGGAGGCGACGAGGTCCGGGTGGTGGTGGTGCTCCGGCGACGGTGGTGTGGACGGGGCGGCGTCCGGGCCACCAGCGACGAGGGCGGCGGGGCGATGGCGTCCAACGAGGTGGGGCGACGGGGAGAGCAGCGCCGATGTCGGGGCCTCAGGCGGCGGTGGTTGGAGACGGGCGACAGGGACGACGGGGCGCCGACGATGGGCGCAGGGGCAAGGCGGCGGGGCGGCGTCGAGGCGGTGGGGCGGCGTCGAGGCGGCGGGGCAGCAGCGCCGGGAGAGGAGAGGGGAAGGGGATCGAGGGCGCGAGGGAGAGCGGATAGGTGTGGGCCCGGGAGGAAGTATGGATGGGGGACGGCACAATACTAATGGCGCACCAACCGCCGGTGCGCCATAAGTATATACATGCTAATGGCGCACCTCGACCTGGTGCGCCATTAGTATTTTTTTTATTTCCGCTTGAGCCAACAGGTTATCTCCCACCTGACCTTATTCACATCAACTCCCCTCTACTAGCTCGACTGGTCAGGTGCCCGTTCTCACACCAGGAGGTCCTGGGTTCGATTCCCAGGCTCCACAAAATTTTTTTATGCATTTAAACTGTTGTTTGATACTTATTTGTGTTTAAATATGTTCAAACTTGTTTAAATCATAACAGTAATTTTTTTTATAAGACAGTAATATTTTTTAAAAAAATATCATCAAACAGTAATGCCGGTGGAGCGGGGGAGGGTGCGGGGGGTCGGTGGCGGCGGTTGAGTAGGGGAGGGGTGCGGGGGGTCGGCGGCGGCGGTTGAGTAGGGGAATCGAGGGTGCGGGGGGTCGGCGGCGGCGGCCGGTGGACCGGGGGGTGCTCGGCGGCGAGGGGGACCGGATCTGGCGAGGTGGGATAGCGATCGAGATGGAGGGGGATCGAGATCGAGTGTCCATGAAATTTAAAAATATTCATGATAGTTCAAAAAGTGCCCATGAAATACAATCGAGAAATGAAGGCTACGATTTAAATACAATCGATCTTAGCTAGCTATCTGTTAACAATCTTCTTGCCCTTCTTTTTCGCAAATGGAGTTCTTCTGTGGAACGGACGTCCTTTAGGTAGGGTGGTCCTGCTTCTTCTTGTGGTGTATGCTGCTACTTCATCATCGTCGTCATGTTCGATCCTCGGTTCGCTGTACTTGTCGAAGTCTTGCTCATTGGCTACTCCATCCATTCCGATGATCTTCCTTTTGCCTCTCCTCACGACAACACGACTGGTCTTTGACGGGTCGGTAATGAAGAAGCATTGGTCCACTTGGGAAGCCAGTACCCATGGCTCATTTTTCGCGGTGACGTTTGCGCCCGCGGTCTTGGATTTGGCTTCGGGTATAACCATGGTGGTGAAATACCGGTCTTCTTTTAGGACGCTCTTGGCCCATCTGACATGGAACATCGGGACCTTCTCTCCAACGTAGCTCAGCTCCCAGATCTCCTCGATCCTTCCGTAGTATCTGTCCTTGTCGTTACCGGTGTAGGATTCCATCATTACCCCGGAGTTCTGATAACCATCGCTCTTCATGTCCTTGGCCTCGGTGTAGAATGTGTAGCCGTTGATATCGTACGCCTCATAGGTCATCAGGTTGTGCTCGGCGCCCTGTGACAAGGCGAATATGAGTTGTTCTTCCGCGGAAGAATCCTCATGTAAAGGGTACGACAGAAGCTTCTGCTTGAACCAACGCGTGAAACATGAGTTGTGCTCTTTGAGTATATCTCCGTCCGTCCTCTGTTGGCCTCGGTCATTGTACGTCTTCTTAATAAAGGTTTTGTGCTCTACCACCCAAGGATCGACCACGTCTATGTGTTGTAGCGCGACTAGGTTTTCTCTTTCAAAGTCGGCGAGTCGACCCTCGAAGTCGACATGCATTTCGCGGCGACCCTCACGGTGACCCCATCCAGCGAGCCTGCCGAGGTGCCTGTTGACGGGCAGACCAACGGGGTTCTCGATGCCTAGATAATTCGTGCAGTAGGAGATGCACTCTTCGGTCAGAAAGCCCCTGGCTATGCTTCCCTCTGGACGTGACATGTTGCGAACGTATCCTTTGATGACACCATTCATCCTTTCGAACGGCATCATGCTGTGCAGGAACGTCGGCCCGAGTTGGATGATATCCTCCACTATATGGACCAGCAGATGCACCATAACGTCGAAGAATGCGGGCGGGAAGTACATCTCAAGCTCGCATAGTATCACCACGATCTCTTCCTGTAGCCTTCTGAGTTGCCTCACGCCAATCGACTTCCGAGAGATGACGTCGAAGAAGTTGCATAGGCCAAATAGTGTTTCACGGACGTGCGCGTCCATGATCCCACGGATTGCAACTGGAAGTATCTGCGTCATCAGCACGTGACAGTCATGAGACTTCATCCCGCTGAACTTCTGCTTCGTTGGGTCTAGGTATCTGCTTATCTTCCCCGCGTAACCGTAAGGAAGTTTTACTCCTAGGAGGCAGGTGAAAAACTGCTCGATCTCCTCCTGACTTAGAGTGAAGCACGCGGGAGGGTAGTCATTTCCGGTGTTCTTGGCCTTTTTGCCTTTGCGACGACTTTCTGTGTCCTGCTTCGCCTCATCATCATCATCATCATCATCATCATATATAGCGTGAAGCTCCTGCCTGATGCCCATTGATTTCAAGTCTGCCCTTGCTTTCGGCCCATCTTTGGTCCTCTCTGGCATGTTGAGCAGGGTACCAAGCAGACTCTCGCACACGTTCTTCGTGATATGCATGACATCAAGGCTGTGAGGCACACGGTGGATCTTCCAGTACGGCAAGTCCCAGAAAACAGACCTCGTTTTCCATACCTTCAGCAGCGGCTCTGGCGCCTTTTGCTTCTTTCCCGGCAGTGGGCAGTCTTTCCAATTTTTCAACAGCTTGTCTATTTCCTCGCCGCTCCTCGTACACGGGCGTTTTCGGGGTTCGGTTTCACCATCGAACAGATCCTTGCGTTTCCTCCACGGGTCATCATCGCGAAGCCACCTTCGATGTCCCATGAACACGGTTTTCGAAGACCCGGGATCTCTATCTAGCTGGCGATATGTTGTGTCATCCATGCACCTTACGCGTCCCGAAAATCCGTGGACTACCTGCCCCGCAAGATATCTGTAACCGAGATAGTCGTACACCGTCGTGAGCAGTGCGGCTCTCATAGGGAAATATTCTTTCTCTGCGGCGTCCCACGTATTGGCTGGCGTTTTCCACAGCGTGTCAATCTCCTCTTTCAGCAGCCCCAAATACAGATTGATGTCGTTCCCTGGTTGTTTCGGCCCTTCAGTTAGCATACTCATGTGAATGTAATTCCTCTTCGTGCACAACCAGGGGGGAAGGTTGTACATCCACACGAACACAGGCCAGGTGCTATGTGTGCTTCTCTGGCTACCAAACGGATTGACTCCATCGGTGCTCGCGCCCAGCATGATGTTCCTTGGATCGTTCCCAAATTCTGGGTATTCGAAGTTCAACGCTTGCCACTGGCTCGCATCCTTAGGGTGACTCAGCATCTTGTCTTTTTTATCTATCTCCGGATCATTTGCATCATCTTCTCGCTTCTTCTCCTCCCTATCTGCGTGCCAACGCAAGAGCTTTGCTACCTTAGGGTCCGCGAAATACCGCTGCAGACGAGGAGTGATCGGAAAGTACCACACCACTTTTCGAGGAGCTTTCTTCCTCTTCTTGTATCGAGTGACACCGCACACCGGACATATGGTAGACTCCGCGTGCTCGTCCCGATAAATGATGCAATTGTTCATGCACACATGGTATTTCATGTGCGGTAAATCCAGAGGACACACGATTTTCTTCGCCTCCTCCAAACTGGTCGGGCACTTGTTACCCTTGGGAAGACGTTCGTGCCAGAATGACATGTTCTCGTCGAAGCATGCGTCGGTCATTTTGTGTTTTACCTTCATCTCCAGAGCCATGAGCGTTACTTTCAGGCGGGTATCCTCGGGCCTGCATCCTTCATACAATGGAGTAACCGCGTCTAACTCAAGTTGATCCATCTTGGCTTTCTCTCGGGCGGCAGCTCTTGCGTTATCCGTCTGCTTGAGAAGCAGCTCTTGAATATGAGGGTCCTGCACCCAGCCCATCGATGGTCCAGCGTCGTCTGCTCCGCCGGCATCATCATCATGTCCTGCATCTTCTACATGATTACTGTGTACAGCATCACCGTCGTGATCATCTCCTGGGGATTCTTCGTCTTCTCGCCCCCCCCGAGCCGCGGTGGTTGTCTTGCTACCCTTCCTCATTTCTTGCCCGGCCCCCATGGACGACTTCGTAGTCATCTTCATCACCTTGCCACCGATAGCCATCCATGAAACCACGCAAGAGCAGGTGGTCCCGCACCTGCCCGGAATCCGGGTCCGCAATAAGGCTATTCAGCTTGCATCTTCGACACGGACATCTTATCTCTGTCTCGTTCTTTTGAAGCATCTCGGCCTTCGCGGACCTCAAAAACCTATTCACGATGCCTTCGGTCATCGTGCGGACCATGGTCGCCCGCGGGGTAGAGCAAAACGATATTTTAGAACCAAGAAAAAATTTGGCATGACTTTCCCTAAAAATAGGACCAAAAAGAATGCTTAATGCCAAAATTCTCGCCGAAACGGAAATGAATCAACATTCCGGCAAAATATTGGCAACTATCGCATTTCAAATACCGGTACACCTCCAAACACAAACACATATACAACACCACAAACATATGCAACACCACGAACATACATAGATCTAGCTAGGCCATAAAAAGTGCATGTGCACATTGTTGTAGGGAGAACAACATAAATATAGCTTCCCCCCTTACTTACCTAGCAAAACAAGGTAACTTAACCACTTAATTTGAATGAATCTATGGTGGAAATGAGGTGAAAAAGAGGAGGCACCCGAGACAAGGAGGAGGCGGTGGAGAGAATGAAGTGGGGAGAAAGTGAGTGTGGGAGGAGAGGCTGTCCAAAATATCTTGTTGCTGCCCACTTACTAATGGCGCACCAGCAAGAAATGCGCCATTAGTAATCCAGGTTACTAATGGCGCACCCACTGGTGGTGCGCCATTAGAACTTTTGCAAAAAAAAGGAATAAAAGCAATAATAAAAAAATAACATTAGTGGCGCACCTTCTGGCTGGTGCGCCATTACTAGTTACAACTAGTAATGGCGCACCACCAGGGGATGCGCCATTAGTATGTTTGGACAGGCGCACTAGTTCAAAAAAAAATTGGTACTAATGGCGCACCGTGGTCATGGTGCGCCATCAGTAGTTTCAACACGAATGGCGCATCAGAAGGTCGTGCGCCATTAGTATATACTAATGGCGCACCACTTGTCTGGTGCGCCATTAGTGTCATTTCCATCTATAGCCCTTTTCCTAGTAGTGGATCAATATCATTAGCTTCCTCACTGATTGGTGTAGTTGTCACAGGAACCGGTTCCTGTGATGAACTACTTTCCAATAAGGGAGCAGGTACAGTTACATCATCAAGTTCTACTTTCCTCCCACTCACTTCTTTCGAGAGAAACTCCTTCTCTAGAAAGGATCCGAATTTAGCAACGAAAATCTTGCCTTCAGATCTGTGATAGAAGGTGTACCCAACAGTCTCTTTTGGGTATCCTATGAAGACACATTTCTCCGATTTGGGTTCGAGCTTATCTGGTTGAAGTTTCTTCACATAAGCATCGCAGCCCCAAACTTTAAGAAACGACAACTTTGGTTTCTTGCCAAACCACAGTTCATAAGGCGTCATCTCAACGGATTTTGATGGTGCCCTATTTAACGTGAATGTGGTCGTCTCTAAAGCATAACCCCAAAACGATAGCGGTAAATCAGTAAGAGACATCATAGATCGCACCATATCTAGTAAAGTACGAATACGACGTTCGGACACACCATTTCGTTGTGGTGTTCCGGGTGGCGTGAGTTGCGAAACTATTCCGCATTGTTTCAAATGTAAACCAAACTCATAACTCAAATATTCTCCTCCACGATCAGATTGTAGAATTTTTATTTTCTTGTTACGATGATTTTCCACTTCACTCTAAAATTCTTTGAACTTTTCAAATGTTCCATACTTGTGTTTCATTAAGTAGATATACCCATATCTGCTCAAATCATCTATGAATGTGAGAAAATAACGATACCCGCCGCGAGCTTCAACATTCATTGGACCACAAACATCAGTATGTATGATTTCCAACAAATCAGTTGCTCGCTCCATAGTTCCGGAGAACGGCGTTTTAGTCATCTTGCCCATGAGGCATGGTTCGCAAGTACCAAGTGATTCATAATCAAGTGATTCCAAAAGCCCATCAGTATGGAGTTTCTTCATGCGCTTTAAACCGATATGACCTAAACGGCAGTGCCACAAATAAGTTGCACTATCATTATCAACTCTGTATCTTTTGGTTTCAACACTATGAATATGTGTATCACTACTATCGAGATTCAATAAAAATAGACCACTCTTCAAGGGTGCATGACCATAAAAGATATTACTCATATAAATAGAACAACCATTATTCTCTGACTTAAATGAATAACCGTCTCGCATCAAACAAGATCCAGATATAATGTTCATGCTCAACGCTGGCACCAAATAACAATTATTTAGGTCTAAAACTAATCCCGATGGTAGATGTAGAGGTAGCGTGCCGACCACGATCACATCGACTTTGGAACCATTTCCCACGCGCATCGTCACCTCGTCCTTAGCCAATCTTCGCTTAATCCGTAGTCCCTGTTTCGAGTTGCAAATATTAGCAACAGAACCAGTATCAAATACCCAGGTACTACTGTGAGCATTAGTAAGGTACACATCAATAACATGTATATCACATATACCTTTGTTCACTTTGCCATCCTTCTTATCCGCCAAATACTTGGGGCAATTCCGCTTCCAGTGTCCAGTCTGCTTGCAGTAGAAGCACTCAGTCTCAGGCTTAGGTCCAGACTTGGGTTTCTTCTCTTGAGCAGCAACTTGTTTGCTGTTCTTCTTGAAGTTCCCCTTCTTCTTCCCTTTGCCCTTTTTCTTGAAACTGGTGGTCTTGTTAACCATCAACAATTGATGCTCCTTCTTGATTTCTACCTCCGCGGCTTTTAGCATTGCGAAGAGCTCGGGAATAGTCTTGTCCATCCCTTGCATATTATAGTTCATCATGAAGCTCTTGTAGCTTGGTGGCAGTGATTGAAGAATTCTGTCAATGACACTATCATCAGGAAGATTAACTCCCAGTTGAATCAAGTGATTATTATACCCAGACATTTTGAGTATGTGTTCACTGACAGAACTATTCTCCTCCATCTTGCAGCTATAGAACTTATTGGAGACTTCATATCTCTCAATCCGGGCATTTGCTTGAAATATTAACTTCAACTCCTGGAACATCTCATATGCTCCATGACGTTCAAAACGTCGTTGAAGACCCGGTTCTAAGCCGTAAAGCATGGCACACTGAACTATCGAGTAGTCATCAGCTTTGCTCTGCCAGACGTTCTTAACGTCGTCAGTTGCATCAGCAGCAGGCCTGGCACCCAACGGTGCTTCCAGGACGTAATTCTTCTGTGCAGCAATGAGGATAATCCTCAGGTTACGGACCCAGTCCGTGTAATTGCTACCATCATCTTTCAACTTTGCTTTCTCAAGGAACGCATTAAAATTCAACGGAACAACAGCACGAGCCATCTATCTACAAACAAACATAGGCAAGCAAAATACTATCAGGTACTAAGTTCATGATAAATTTAAGTTCAATTAATCATATTACTTAAGAACTCCCACTTAGATAGACATCCCTCTAAGCTTCTAAGTGATTGCGTGATCCATATCAACTACACCATGTCCGATCGTCACGTGAGATGGAGTAGTTTCAACGATGAACATCAATATGTTGATCATATCTACTATATGATTCACGCTCGACCTTTCAGTCTCCGTGTTCCGAGGCCATATATGTTATATGCTAGGCTCGTCAAGTTTAACCTGAGTATTCCACGTGTGCAACTGTTTTGCACCCGTTGTATTTGAACGTAGAGCCTATCACACCCGATCATCATGTGCTGTCTCAGCACGAAGAACTTTCGCAACGGTGCATACTCAAGGAGAACACTTCTTGATAATTTAGTGAGAGATCATCTTAAAATGCTACCGTCAATCAAAGCAAGATAAGATGCATAAAGGATAAACATCACATGCAATCAATATAAGTGATATGGTATGGCCATCATCATCTTGTGCTTGTGATCTCCATCTTCGAAGCACCGTCGTGATCACCATCGTCACCGGCGCGACACCTTGATCTCCATCGTAGCATCGTTGTCGTTACGCCATCTATTGCTTCTACGACTATCGCTACCACTTAGTGATAAAGTAAAGCAATTACAGGGCGTTTGCATTTCATACAATAAAGCGACAACCATATGGCTCCTGCCAGTTGCCGATAACTTCGGTTACAAAACATGATCATCTCATACAATAAAATATAGCATCACGTCTTGACCATATCACATCACAACATGCCCTGCAAAAACAAGTTAGACGTCCCCTACTTTGTTGTTGCAAATTTTACGTGGCTGCTACGGGCTTAGCAAGAACAGTTCTTACCTACGCATCAAAACCACAACGATAGTTCATCAAGTTAATGTTGTTTTAACCTTCGCAAGGACCGGGCGTAGCCACACTCGATTCAGCTAAAGTGAGAGAGACAGACACCCGTCAGTCACCTTTAAGCACGAGTGCTCGTAATGGTGAAACCAGTCTCGCGTAAGCATACGCGTAATGTCCGTCCGGGCCGCTTCATCTCACAATACCACTGAGCCAAAGTATGACATGCTGGTAAGCAGTATGACTTGTATTGCCCACAACTCACTTGTGTTCTACTCGTGCATATGACATCTACGCATAAAACCTAGGCTCGGATGCCACTATTGGGGAACGTAGTAATTTCAAAATTTTCCTACGCACACACAAGATCATGGTGATGCATAGCAACGAGAGGAGGAGTGTATCTTCATACCCTTGAAGATCGCTAAGCGGAAGCGTTTATCAACGCGGTTGATGTAGTCGTACGTCTTCACGATCCAACTGATCCAAGTACCGAACACACGGCACCTCCGAGTTCTGCACACGTTCAGCTCGATGACGTCCTCGCCTTCTCGATCCAGCAAGACGGGCGAAGTAGTAGATGAGTTCCGGCAGCACGACGGTGTGGTGACGGTGTTGGTGAAGAACAATCTCCGCAGGGCTTCGCCTAAGCACTACGGAAACTATGACGAAGGATAAACTAGAGGGGACGGGGTTGCCGGCACACGGCTTGGTGTTTCTTGATGTGTCTTTGGTGCTAGCCCTGCCCCTCTATTTATATGTTAAGCCTTGGGGTCGAAACTTGGAGTAAAAGCCTCCACAAAGTCGGTTTCACCCGAAAGGCAAGAGTCCTTCTCGGACTCCAGGGCCAGATGCCAGGGTTCCCGGCGTCTGGACACAAACGCCAGGGACCCTGGCGTCTGGCCCCTAGACTCCGCAAAACTTCCTTTTGCGTTTTCCAAAAACCTTGTGGGCTTTCCCCTTTGGCCCAAATAACGTGTTCTCGTACCCAAGCATTTCGGGAAACATCCGGAACCCCTTCCGGTGAATTCCGGAACTCTTCCGGAGATCAAACATTATTATCCCATATATCAAACTTTATCTCCGGACCATTCTGGAGTTCCTCGTCATGTCCATGATCTCATCCGTGACTCTGAACAACATTCGGTTACCAACATACATAACTCATATAATACTATATCGTCAACGAAACGTTAAGAGTGCAGACCCTACGGGTTCGAGAACTATGTAGACATGACCTAGAACTTGTTTCCGGTCAATAACCAATAGAGGGACCTGGATGCCCATATTGGCTCCCACATATTCTACGAAGATATTTATCGGTCAAACCGCATAAGAACATACGTTGTTCCCTTTGTCATCGGTATGTTACTTGCCCGAGATTTGATCGTCGGTATCCAATACCTAGTTCAATCTCGTTACCGGCAAGTCTCTTTACTTGTTACGTAATACATCATTCCGTAACAAACTCATTAGCTACATTGCTTTCAAGGCTTATAGTGATGTGCATTACCTAGAGGGCCCAGAGATACCTCTCCGACAATCGGAGTGACAAAACCTAATCTCGAAATACGCCAACCCAACATGTACCTTTGGAGACACCTGTAGTACTCCTTTATAATCACACAGTTACGGACTGACGTTTGGTAGCACCCAAAGTGTTCCTCCGGTAAACGGGAGTTGCATAATCTCATAGTTACAGGAACATGTATAAGTCATGAAGAAAGCAATAGCAATATACCAAACGATCAAGTGCTAGGCTAACGGAATGGGTCATGTCAATCACATCATTCTCCTAAAGATGTGATCCCATTAATCAAATGACAACACATGTCTATGGTTAGGAAACATAACCATCTTTGATTAATGAGCTAGTCAAGTAGAGGCATACTAGTGACTATATATTTGTCTATGTACTCACACATGTATCATGTTTCCGGTTAATACAATTCTAGCATGAATAATAAACATTTATCATGATATGAGGAAATAAATAATAACTTTATTATTGCCTCTAGGGCATATTTCCTTCATGTAGTGCACCTTTATAGCCACCCAGTTACGTTGTGATGTTTGGTACACCCAAAGCATTCCTACGGTATCCGGGAGTTGCACAATCTCATGGTCTAAGGAAATGATACTTGACATTAGAAAAGCTCTTAGCAAACGAACTACACGATCTTGTGCTATGCTTAGGATTGGGTCTTGTCCATCACATCATTCTCCTAATGATATCCCATTATAAATGACATCCAATGTCCATGGTCAGGAAACCATAACCATCTATTGATCCACGAGCTAGTCAACTAGAGGCTCACTAGGTATATGTGATACCCAAGATTCAATCATACACTAATCATACACGCAAATGTGTACGATCAAGATCACGGACTCACGGGAAGATATCACAACACAACTCTAGACACAAATAAAAATAATACAAGCTTTATATTACAAGCCAGGGGCCTCGAGGGCTCGAATACATAGCTCGATACACAAGAGTCAGCGGAAGCAACAATACCTTAGTACAGACATAAGTTAAACAAGGATGCCTTAAGAAGGCTAGCACAAAAGCAACACGATCAAAGAGGCAAGGCCTCCTGTCTAGGACCTCCTAACTACTCCTAGTTGTCGGCGGTCTTCATGTAGCAGCATCCATCGGCGGTGGCATCTGGCTCCAAGGATGCACCTCCTGGTTGCATCAACCGGAAAGAAGAAAGAAGGGGGAAAAGGGGTAGCAAAGCAACCGTGAGTACTATCCAAAGGACTCGCAAGCATCAGATCTATACTAAGTATGCATTTGTATCAAATGGAAGGGTTGTATCTGTGGACTGAACTGCGGAATGCCAGAATAGAGGGGGAAAGCCTAGCCTATCGAAGACTAGTATCTTCACGCAGCTCCGAGCATCTCGCAACATGTAGAAGAGTAAAGAATAGCAGTTTATATTTAACAAGCATGTTGTAACATTAATGCCCAGAGATCCTTCCTCGACTCCCTGCGAGAAAGAAATCCCGGAGCCACATATCTCAAGTATCCATTTGTATTTGTATAACATCAGGATATAAGTCTAAACATCCATTACCATGGACACGGCTATTAATAGATAATCTTCCCTGTAGGGGTGCACCACGTTTTCCAACACGCTCGATCACTCTGGCCGGACACACCTTTCTGGGGTCAATGCCCGGCCTCGGAGGATCAACACGTTGCAGCTCTACCTAGGCTCAGCAGAGAGGTCCCCGCCGGTCTACCTCCTAAGCACTCTGGGGTCTGTGCCCATCGCCCGTTGCACTCCGGGTCGTTGCGAGCAGGGCGGACCAGGCTCCACCACTACAGGATGGTGCCGGCCCAGCCGTGCCGCACTGTTGAACTGGACGTCTGACAAAGCTTCGGCTGATAATGCAACGTCGAGACCCATAACTATTCTCACGTGGTGGTTTGTGCGTAAAGGCCAAAGGCCAACTCAGAATAAATACCCAAACCATAGTGTATTATTAGCTTGCGGAGACGAGCAGAGACTCACGATCGAAAGTGACCCCATCGCCCCGTCTCGTGGACTTATGACAAGGGCCTAGAATGCCAGGCCGTGCCACGTAATAATCTTGCGGGTGCTCTCCGGGCCCGCCCGACTTTCACCAAGGTCTCAAGTAAAGTTAAGGTAACTGTGTGTCCAGACATCAAGGGGAAACCCCGAGGAATCACCCTCGGTGGATTCCACTCAGTGTAATCATCAAGGTGAACGTAATAGGGACCACCCTCGAGGTTCACACTTGAGGTGTTGAACGACAGAGCCATATCGGGAATGGTGAAAGAGGAAATCACCCTCGATGACCATGACCGAATAGCTACACTACAGAATTATCATCAGGAGTGCGTTATGAGGGATCACCCTCGACACTCGATAGTAGCTCTATAGAGTCGAGCAACAAAAGGGGCGTGATGTGATGTGAGGTGTCAGGCTCTGGTCATCGATCACGTTGATCGAGTCGTCGATGATGAAGCAGGGGCAACAAGGACCAGTGGGGGTCACTGATGGATCACTAGCCAACCTATACAAAGTAGTTTAGGATAAGCAGGTAGGTAACAATAGCAGGTACAAAAGCAGGCTATGCATCAGAATAGGAGCAATCAAATATAGTAGCAAAATCTAACGCAAGCATGAGAGTAAAGAATGGGCGATATCGGGATGATCAAAGGGGGGGCTTGCCTGGTTGCTCAGACAAGAAGGAGGGTCGTTGTCGATGTAGTCGATCACAGGGACATCAGCAGCAGTCTCGGGGTCTACCGGAGAGAAGAGGGGGAGAAACAGTAAATATAAAGCAAATACATGCATCACAAAGTACAACATGGCAATAAGCGAGGCTAGAGGCGGTCTAACATAGCGTTAGGCGATACCGGTGAAGGGGGAAACATCCGGGAAAGTTTTCCCGGTTTCGGACGTCTGTCAAAAAGATGAACCAGAGGGGAAAAGTTCAATGTTTGCTATGCTAGGGATGTGTGACAGATAAACGGACTACATATTCGGATTCGTCTCGTTGTTCTAAGCAACTTTCATGTATAAAACTTTTTCATCTGAGCTACGGTTTATTTTCTATGAATTTTCAAAGGTTAAGCATTTTTTGTAGTTATTTTAATTAACTAATTCAAAAGGGCAAAAAAGGGGCTGGGTGCACCTGGTGCAGTGCACCCAAACGTGCATCAGCGGCCGACAGGTGGGGCCAGTCAACTATAGACACAGCAGTTAACTGGTCAACCATTGACCGGTCAGCGGGTCCAGTGGGACCCGCATGTCAGTGACTGGGCTAAACTACACCAGTTTTAGATTAATCCTAACTATTTTAGTTAGTGGCCAGAGGCCCACTGTCATAGGCTCCAAGGGTTAGTTAGTGGGGTAATTCAATGGGAGATTAACCCCTTAACGACGGCGCCTCATCTGCGGCTAAGTCCAGCGCGGCGAAGAGACTCCGACCGGTCGAATCCGGCGACGGGAGGGCGCGTAGCTGGGCCCATTGGAAAGCTGGCGAAACGACACTTCCAATGGTGGCGTCGATTGGCGCCACGGAGGACTCTAGCGGCGGTGGCGGTGAACTGAAGCCGCGGCGGAGGTAGCGGCTGGGCGAGGTCAAAGGCGGGTTGCAGCGGGTGTCGATGAGCGCGGAGCCAGCATGGCAATGGCGTGGTCAACGACGCGTGGTCGCGGTCAGGGGCGGGCACGAGCGGCTGTAGCTCGGGGTGAGCAGCGGCCGGGAGCGCACGCGAGGTCGTCGCGGGATCGGGCCACGATGGCCGTGAGCGGCTGCAGCCGCGGGTGGACGCGGGCGCAGAGCAAAGGTCGGCGGACGGGCGCGATAGCAGCAGGGAAGGGGATGGCCGGAGTGGCACCAGCGACGAGACATGGCGGCGATGGTGTTCGGGCGTGGATGTAACAGTGCTAGCAGGCTCGGAGAAACGCATGCACGTGCGCGTTGGGCTCCTGGGAACCTCACGAGCTCGACAACGAGCTCGGACGCGAGCTGCAGCAATGGTGGCCACTGTGACGAGCTTCACCATGGCGGCGGGGCAGCACCAATGGCGACGGAAACTAGGGGGAGAGATCGACGGAGATAGCATAGAGGAAAGGTCGGGGAGCTTACGTAGGAGCGCACGGTGGCTCGTTGGAAGGTTAGGAGCAGCAGGGCGCCGGAATCGCAGAGGAACGCCGGTGGCTGCTGAGGAAGAAGAAGCTGGTGTCGGCGTCGATGCAGGGACGCCGAGCTCGAGGGACTAGTCGTGGGTGAAGGAGAGGTCGGCGGTGGAGCCCTTGGCGCGGTCCTAGGTGAAGGGGAAGACGGAGAGCGCGTAGACGGTGCCGGCCATGGCGACTGCGATGGTGGCCGTGGCGGATCTAAAGGGGGAAAGAGGTGGATCTGGGGGAGAAGAGGCGAGCGAGTGCGCGTGGGGGAAGCGGGGGATATTTTGGGCGAGCAGGGAGGGTCCAGCGCGGCTCTTATCCCCTCGCCGGGCGTCGCCGGGGAGCTGACTCGATGGCGACGGGCGCGCGCGGTCTTGCTCGGTCGGAGGAACAGGAGGGCGACCGGGAAGGTGGTCTGCTGGGTTGGGTCGGGTAGGCTGAGGCCCGGGGGGAAGGGGAAAATCCCTTTTTTAAATGATTTATCATTTTCCCCTTTTATAGCTTTTGTTTCCCTTTTAGTTTCCTTTTTATTTTTAGCTTTATAAAATATAACACTAGCCCCTAATTTAGTGCTACTAACTAAGCCACTGCCATAAAAGTTTGGAACTAAACAAAATAGTTTATAATTTTTATTATTGAAAAGAGGCATTTAATTTATTGCTTAAGCCACTGCTTTAAATATCTTAGTGCATTTGTTAACTCTCTAAAAATGTTGCTTCACCACCATAAATAGTTATGTAATATTTGCAACACTTTGAACAATTTATTTTTGAAATTTTAAAAACTTTGAACTTTGACTTTAACCTAATTTTGAATTTGAACCGGTTTCGAAACAAAGAGAGTTTATCAAGAGTAATCATGGTGACGTGGAATCATTAGCAGAGGATTATTGTAGCTTAACTATCCGGGCATCACAATTCTCCTCCACTACAAGAAATCTCGTCCCGAGATTTAAGGGGTGTAGTAGGGGGGAAGACTCAAAAAGGACGGGGCTCAACACAAGATAGGTACCTGGGGGCTATCTCGCGACATGGCATAGAGGCATCTCTCGAGTTGAAATTCAAGAAAATTATCGAGAGCAAGGCTAGAAGGTGCAATAAGAAACTTCAAGCGGATGGACAATCGTTCGATGTCTGAAACAAAGTGTGAAAGGGGTTCAGTGCATCAAAAATAAGTACTGCATCTGATAGCATAACAGATCACCAGAAGGTGGCCCATGAATTACAAACGAAGCCAAGCGTGAGGAACAATTTTGGAAGACAAAGATGTACAGGAGAGTCAGGTTTCGATCATGTGGAACTGTGGGTTGTGGGGCACCCATGTGGGTTAAAGGTAGGAAAGGGCGCTAACATATGCACGGTCATGATAGCAAGGTAGGTCAGAGGATAGTCTATCAGTCATGTTGGTAACAATGTTGGTACCAAGGGCGGGGGACGAAGAGAACCATTTTCCTGCATGTTAAGACGCGGCAGACCAATAGGCAAAGTTCTCATCCATCGGCGGCTACCAGAATGCTATCAACAATAGTAACAAGGTCTTACTGACAGAGTTGTACATCGGGGAATTTACATAAGCAGCGAATTATCACTGCTCATATATGTTATGTTACAAGAAAGTTTAAACAAGGCAATGGAGACTTGAATCAGTTATCGGTGTTCTCAAGCGTCTAACAACTCAGAACCCATGGAAAATTTGAATCGGCGAGAATAATAGTTGAAGAAAAACTCAGAAGAGGTTATGTAGTTCCGTGATAATCTCGAGATACCAGAGGGTAATACTCGAGGGTATAGCAGAACAGAGGTTGGATGGGTGAAATGATCTACATAAGACAAGTACTTCCATTTGTCCGAGAACTGGGATCAAAGAAGGACAATATGGTCGAAAACACGGTTGCGAAGGACGAAACATAGATGCCAGATGAAATTACCACAAGGGGATTATTATCATTACAAGAAGCTCCCATGATAAGATCTACATCGTTTCCATGGGCATGAACACAAAGTTCAAGGTCGACTCCCACTTCTACAATGCATAACTTTCCATTCACCTCTCGCGTTCGAAGAAGTTGTAGAATTGAAAATTTATCCGAAGAAACACCAGTAGATATAACTCGCATAATCTTCGGGTTCACACAGATTTAGGTAAGACAAAGATTTGGCCCATAGGGGCATCTTAAGAACATATACCACCACTTCACGAGTAAAAGCCCGGAAGAAGGGTGTGGTTGACAAGAGCAGGGGGTACAATTTACCAAAGGCATTATGTATCCGAGGGAAGGCATACAAAGGTTATTGTATATTAAGGACGCTGTCGGATAGAATCCCACAAAGGATCTGGTGGTTCACAAGGGATCTGATGTGAGCATCAGTACTTAACCATAGGTAGAAAGAATGCAAGGATATCAGATTGTAGAAGCAACTGACTAATTCCGAGTTCAAATTCAAAGAATTACGATTTTCAAAATCAAGGGATCAGAAGCAAATGCCCTGACCAAGGATGGTTAAGTTGAATATACTTAGGGCACAGTCGATGACAATCTGATTGGCCAAGAACCAGCTCATGTTCGGGAAGACGTCTGAGCCAGAAAGATGATCTATATATGGATCAACTGATGATTGCGTCACAGACATATCAAATCGAAAGACTCAAGATGATAATGACAAAGGACGTCAATGGATACAGCTAGGCACATGGAATTAACTAGAGTGTAGGCAGGTAAGACCTTCTACAGCAATAGGCGATAGAGGTCATCGAAAGCTCGGATTGTATTTGAAAGTCTCTTATGAAGCATAAGAATAACTGGGGATGAATGTGTACTCTATAACAGCGAGTAATTATCCGTAGGGGTATTCATGCGGCAAGGACTGTGGGGCAATAAGCATAAAGGATCCTCGGAATATTGAACAGTATTTCGGGACATCTTGTAATAACAAGAGCAACTTGGGATGAAGGTATGAACGACAATGTAAGTAGTTACTCATAAGGACTTATCGGTGGTAGGGATCGCAACGGCGAAGGGCACAAGAGACTCGGTAAAACATCGGAGAGTATCCTCAGAATCTTCTGGTGCACCAAGCAATCATCTAGAGTGAGGGGCTCTCTGGAAGAAAGTATTTACGAGATCCTAGAGTTAGATTGAACAAAATCAATTAACCCGAATAGAAGAGAGATCAGAGTCCCAGAGTATAGGCGAGGAGTTAAAGATCCTAATACCACCCAATTGGCAACGTGGGGCAGTAAGCCACACAGCCATGTTAGTAAAACCGTTTTTCAAAGACTAGACTCAACTTCGGCCAAGGAGTTGGAAAGGGGGATCCTACAGGCAGTCGGCTCTCTACCGACTTGTGACGCCCCCGATTCAATCGTACACTAATCATACACGCAAATGTGTACGATCAAGATCAGGGACTCACGGGAAGATATCACAACACAACTCTAGACACAAATAAAAATAATACAAGCTTTATATTACAAGCCAGGGGCCTCGAGGGCTCGAATACATAGCTCGATACACAAGAGTCAGCGGAAGCAACAATATCTGAGTACAGACATAAGTTAAACAAGGATGCCTTAAGAAGGCTAGCACAAAAGCAACACGATCGAAGAGGCAAGGCCTCCTGCCTAGGACCTCCTAACTACTCCTGGTCGTCAGCGGTCTTCACGTAGCAGCATCCATCAGCGGTGGCATCTGGCTCCAAGGATCCACCACCTGGCTGCATCAACCGGAAAGAAGAAAGAAGGGGGAAAAGGGGTAGAAAAGCAACCGTCAGTACTCATCCAAAGTACTCGCAAGCATCAGATCTATACTAAGTATGAATTTGTATCAAATTGAAGGGTTGTATCTGTGGACTGAACTGCAGAATGCCAGAATAGAGGGGGAAAGCCTAGCTTATCGAAGACTAGCATCATCACGCAGCTCCGAGCATCTCGCAGCATGTAGAAGAGTAAAGAATAGCAGTTTATATTTAACAAGCATGTTGTAACATTAATGCCAAGGGATCCTTCCTCGACTCCCTGCGAGAAAGCAATCCCGGAGCCACATATCTCAAGTATCCATTTGTAGTTGTATAAGATCAGGATATAAGTCTGAACGTCCGTTACCGTGGACACGGCTATTAATAGATAATCCTCCCTGCAGGGGTGCACCATGTTTTCTAATACGCTCGATCACTCTGGCCGGACACACCTTTCTGGGGTCAATGCCCGACCTCGGAAGATCAACACGTCACAGCCCTACCTAGGCTAAGCAGAGAGGTCCCCGTCGGTCTACCTCCTAAGCACTCCGGGGTCTGGACCCATCGCCCGTTGCACTCCGGGTCGTTGCGAGCAGGGCGGACCAGGCTCCACCACTACAGGATGGTGCCGGCCCAGCCATGCCGCATTGCTGAACTGGACGTCTGACAAAGCTTCGGCTGCTAATGCGACCTCGAGGCCCATAACTATTCTCACGTGGTGGTTGGTGCGTAAATGCCAAAGGCCAACTCAGAACAAATACCCAACCCATAGTGTATTATTAGCTTGCGGAGACGAGCAGAGACTCACGATCGAAAGTGACCCCGTCGCCCCGTCTTGTGGACTTATGACAAGGGCCTAGAATGCCTGGCCGTGACACGTAATTATCTTGCGGGTGCTCTCCGGGCCCGCCCGACTTTCACCAAGGTCTCAAGTAAAGTCAAGGTAACTATGTGTCCAGACATTAAGGGGAAAACCCGAGGAATCACCCCAAGTGGATTCCACTCAATGTAATCATCAAGGTGAACGTAAGAGGGACTACCCTCGAGGTTCACACTTGAGGTGTTGAAAGACAGAGCCGTATCGGGAATGGTGAAAGAGGAAATCACCCTCGATGACCACGACCGAATAGCTACACTACAGAATTATCATCAGGAGTGCGTTATGAGGGATCACCCTCGGCACTTGATGGTAGCTCTGCAGAGTCGAGCAACAAAAGGGGCGTGATGTGATGTGAGGTGTCGGGCTCTGGTCGTTGATCACGTTGATCGAGTCGTCGATGATGAAGCAGGGGCAACAAGGACCAGTGGGGGTCACTGATGGATCACTAGCCAACCTATACTAAGCAGTTTAGGATAAGTAGGTAGGTAAAAATAGTAGGTACAAAAGCAGGCTATGCATCAGAATAGGAGCAATCAAATATAGTAGCAAAATCTAACGCAAGCATGAGAGTAAAGAATGGGCGATATCAGGATGATCAAAGGGGGGGCTTGCCTGGTTGCTCAGACAAGAAGGAGGGTCGTCATCGATGTAGTCGATCACAGGGACATCAGCAGCAGTCTCGGGGTCTATCGGAGAGAAGAGGGGGAGAAATAGTAAATATAAAGCAAACACATGCATCACAAAGTACAACATGGCAATAAGTGAGGCTAGAGGCGGTCTAACGTAGCGTTAGGCGATACAGGTGAAGGGGGAAACATCCAGGAAAGTTTTCCGGGTTTCGGATGTCTGTCAAACAAATGAACTAGAGGGGAAAAGTTCAACGTTTGCTATGCTAGGGATGTGTGACAGATAAACGGACTGCGTATTTGTATTCGTCTCGTCGTTTTAAGCAACTTTCATGTATAAAACTTTTTCATCCGAGCTATGGTTTATTTTCTATGAATTTTCAAAGGTTAAGCATTTTCTGTAGTTATTTTAATTAACTAAATCAAAAAGGCAAAAAGGGGCTGGGTGCACCCGGTGCAGTGCACCCAAAGGTGCGTCAGCTACCGAAGAGGTGGGGCCAGTCAACTGCAGATGCAATAGTTGACTGGTCAACAGTTGACCGGTCAGCGGGTCCAGTGGGACCCGCATGTCAGTGACTGGGCTAAACTACACCGGTTTTAGATTAATCCTAACTATTTTAGTTAGCGGCCAGAGGCCCACTGTCATAGGCTCCAAGGGTTAGTTAGTGGGGTAATTGAATGGGAGATTAACCCCTTAACAACGGCGCCTCGTCAGCGGCTAAGTCCGGCTCGGCGGAGAGACTCCGACCGGTCGAATCCGGCGACGGGAGGGCGCGCAGCTGGGCCCGTTTGAAAGCTGCTGAAACAACGCTTCCAACGGTGGCGTCGATTGGCGCCAGGGAGGACTCTAGCAGCGGCGGCGGTGACCTGAAGCAGCGGCGGAGGTAGCGGCTGGGCGAGGTCAAATGCGGGTTGCAGCGGGCGTCGACGAGCGCGGAGCCAGCACGGCAATGGCGTGGTCAACGACGCGCGGTCGCGGTTAGGGGCGGGCACGAGCGGCTGTAGCTCGGGGCGAGCAGCGGCCGGGAGTGCACGCGAGGTCGGCGCGGGATCAGGCCGCGGTGGCCGTGAGCGGCTGCAGCCGCGGGTGGACGGGGCGCAGAGCAAAGGGCGGCGGACGGGCGCAACAGCAGCAGGGGAGGGGATGGACGGAGTGGCGCCGGCGATGAGCCGTGGCGGCGATGGTGTTCGGGCGTGGACGTAACGGTGCTAGCGGGCTCGGAGAAACGCATGCGCGTGCGTGTTGGGCTCCTGGGAACCTCACGAGCTCGGCAACGAGCTCGAACGTGAGCTACGGCAACGGTGGCCACTGTGTCGAGCTTCACCATGGCGGCGGGGCAGCACCAATGGCGATGGCAACTAGGGGGAGAGATCGACGGAGATAGTGTTAGCAGCAAGCCATGGCCGTGATGTGTATGTCGTGAGGGTGTGTGCGTGTGTGCGCTCGGGGCGCGTCGGGTCTGGCCGTGGCAGACTCGGGTGCGTGTGTGCGTGCCCATAGGTGTGCGTGCGTGTGTAGCATGAGGATGTGTGTGTGTGTGTGTCTGTTAGAGACCAGGTCCAGGGTGAGCGTGGCGATCCGGAAGGCTCGGCGTGTCGCGTTCGTTGCGGGCGCGCGCGGAGGACGTGGCCAAAGCAAGCTGGGTCGTGGGCGCGAGCAGGCAGGGGCATGGAGAACGTGTCCATCGTGTGCCTGGGTATAAAACCCGTGTGTTGGTCATTGTAACAAGCAGGGGGTCGAGTTCGAGCTCGCCGGAAATACACAGGAGCCGTCCGTGCGGCAAGGTGTTCGAGCGCCTAGAAATCCTGTGTATTGCCTTCCTCTCGCTTCTTTCTTGTCTCCCGTGATCGTCGTGCTTCGGTGGTTCCATTTTTGCAACAACATTTGGTATCAGAGCCTCGCGGCTCAGGGCTGTGGCGCGGCGAGTCCGTGGTGAGCACGGAGGCGGCCGCGGCTGTGGCTCGTTGTGACGCCATCCGTGCGGTGGATGCAGAGGCGCGGCGATGACACGCAGCGACACGGCGGCATGGAGGTGCTGCGCTGCGGGTGAGGCCGCAGCGGAGCGTGGCGAATAAGCCGCGGCGGCGAGCCGGGCGCGACCGGTGCGTGTTATGGGTGCGCACTGGACGCGTCAGGCGCGTCAGGACCGCGGGAGTGGACCGTGTCGAGGCGCTGGACCTCGTTGCGCAGATCGCGTACGTGCACGGCGGGAGCGCGGGCCGGGAGCGCAGGGACGTGGGGAGTGCGCGGCATGGGCATGCGCTGAGGGCATGCTGATCATGGCGGAGTGCAACGTCAAGCATCGAGGAGGCCGTGGGAGCGGCCATGGCGCGACGTCGACGAAGAGCCTAAACATGTGCAAGGCCATGGCTTGGGGCGTGAATGTTAGCAGCAAGCCATGGCCGTGTGTTGGTCATTGTAACAGGGGCATGGAGAACGTGTCCATCATGTGCCTGGGTATAAAACCCGTGTGTTGGTCATTGTAACAGGCAGGTGGTCCAGTTCGAGCTCGCCGGAAATACACAGGAGCCGTCCGTGCGACAAGGTGTTCGATCGCCTGGAAATCTTGTGTGTTGCCTCCCTCTCGCTTCTTTCTTGTCTCCGGTGATAATCGTGCTTCGGTGGTTCCATTTTTGCAACAACGGATAGCATAGAGGAAAGGTCGGGGAGCTTACGTAGGAGCGCACGGTGGCTCGTTGGAAGGTTAGGAGCAGCAGGGCACCAGAATCACAGAGGAACACTGGTGGCTGCCGAGGAAGAAGAAGCTGGTGTCGGCGTCGATGCAGGGGCGCCAAGCTCGAGGGACTGGTCGTGGGTGAAGGAGAGGTCGGCGGTGGAGCCCTTGGCGCAGTCCTAGGTGAAGGGGAAGACGGAGAGCGTGTAGATGGTGCCGACCATGGCGACTGCGATGGTGGCCGTGGCGGATCTGAAGGGGGAAAGAGGTGGATCTGGGGGAGGAGAGGCGAGCGAGTGCGCGAGGGGGAAGCGGGGGATATTTTGGGCGAGCGGGGAGGGTCCAGCGCCGCTCTTATCCCCTCGTCGAGCGTCACCGGGGAGGTGGCTCGGTGGCGACAGGCGCACGCGGTCTTGCTCGGTCGGAGGAACAGGAGGGCGACCAGGGAGGTGGGCTACTGGGTTGGCTCGGGTGGGCCGAGGCCCGGGGGGGGAGGGGAAAATCCCTTTTTTCTAATGATTTTGCCTTTTCCCCTTTTATCTTTTGTTTCCCTTTTAGTTTCCTTTTTATTTTTAGCTTTATAAAATATAACACTAGCCCCTAATTTAGTGCTACTAACTAAGCCACTGCCATAAAAGTTTGGAACTAAACAAAATAGTTTATAATTTTTATTATTGAAAAAAGGCATTTAATTTATTGCTTAAGCCACTGCTTTAAATATTTTAGTGCATTTAATAACTCTCTAAAAATGTTGCTTCACCACCATAAATAGTTATGTAATATTTGCAACACTTTGAACATTTTATTTTTGAAATTTTGAAAACTTTAAGCTTTGACTTTAACCCCTGGGAGGCAAGCGTTGGTGGTCGACCCAGTCGTTGAGGGCACTCGACTGACCAAAGTGTTGATGGATGGCGGCAGCAGTTTGAATATACTGTACGCTGAGACGCTGAAAGGAATGGGCATTCCGATGTCTAGACTGAGCACAAGCAACATGAGTTTCTATGGAGTCATCCCTAGCAAGAAGGCTGCGTCACTCGGCCAGATTGCTCTTGATGTGGTTTTTGGTGATTCAAAGAATTTCCTCAAAGAGAAGCTGACATTTGAGGTTGTGGATTTCCAGAGTGCCTACCATGCTATTTTGGGCAGGCCAGCTTATGCACGTTTTATGGCCCGACCATGTTACGTGTACCTCAAACTAAAGATGCTTGGCCCTAAAGGCGTGATCGCTGTCACTGGTAACCGCAAGAAGGCGGAGAGTGCTTCCAGAAAGGCTCAAAGATCGCCGATGCTTAGATGTTGGCAGAAGAGTGGCAGGAACACCAGAGGAATGCAGACCCGAGTGATTTGTTGCGAGCCAAAAAGCCTGCTACGGAATCAGTGTTCCAGTCGTCCGGTGAGACAAAACCAGTTCACATCCACCCGACCGACCCCAACGCTGCCCCGACTCATATCTCCACAACACTCGACCCCAAATAGGAAGAAGCGCTCATCCAGTTCCTCCGTGAGAACTGGGACATCTTTGCATGGAAACCTTCTGACATGCCGGGTGTACCCGGGGGACTGGCTGAGCATCGTCTGCGAGTCGATTCGAAGGCAAAACCTGTGAAGGAACATCTGCGACGGTCCGCCATCCAGAAAAGGAATGCTATTGGCGAAGAAGTGGCTCAGCTCCTAGCAGCGGAGTTTATCCGAGAGATTTACCACTCCGAGTGGCTTGCCAATGTCATCATGGTCCCCAAAAAGGACAATTCGCTTCGCATGTGCATCGATTTTAAGCATATCAATCGGGCCTGCCCGAAGGATCATTTTCCTCTTTCCCGCATCGACCAAATAGTTGACTCGACTACGGGATGTGAGCGACTGTCTTTCTTGGACGCTTATTCCGGGTACCATCAGATCCGTCTGTTTGGACCCGACGAGATCAAAACAGCTTTCATCACCCCATTCGGGTGCTTCTGTTATGTCACCATGCCGTTCGGCCTCAAGAATGCCGGAGCCACGCTCATGAGGATGATTCAGAAGTGTTTGCTCACTCAAATTAGTCGGAATGTGGAAGCGTACATGGATGACATTGTGGTCAAGTCACGGAAAGATTCCGACCTACTGACTGACCTCGCTAAAACATTTGCCAACCTCAGGAGGTACGATATCAAGCTTAACCCATCCAAGTGCACATTCGGAGTTCCTGATGGAAAGCTACTCGGTTTTCTTGTTTCCGAACGAGGAATCGATGCAAACCCAGAGAAAGTAGGCACTATACTTCGAATGAAACGACCTGTGCGTGTGCACGATGTTCAGAAGCTTACTGGTTGCTTGGCCGCTTTAAGTCGATTCATCTCTCGTCTCGGTGAGAAGGCATTGCCTCTTTACCGATTGATGAAGAAGTCAGACAAGTTCGAGTGGACTCCTGAAGCTGACACAACGTTTGCAGAGCTAAAAACCCTGCTTTCCACCTAGTCGGTGCTTGCTGCCTCGATCAGCAAAGAGCCTTTGCTGCTTTACATTGCAGCCACAGGACAAGTCGTCAGTACTGTACTTACGGTCGAGCGGGAAGAAGAAGGGAAATCCTTCAAAGTTTAGTGCCCAGTATATTACATTTCCGAAGTCCTGACCCCATCCAAGAAACGATACCCTCATTATCAGAAGCTTGTATATGGGATTTATATGACCACGAAGAAAGTTGCTCACTACTTCTCTGACCATATCATCACAGTCGTCAGTGACGCCCCCTTATCAGAGATTCTGCACAACAGAGACGCAACTGGTCGAGTGGAAAAATGGGCGATTGAACTCCTTCCCCTAGATATCAGATTTGAGGCAAAGAAAGCTATCAAGTCCCAAGCAATAGCAGATTTCCTCGCCGAGTGGACTGAACTGCAGTTACTGACTCAAGTTCACTCGGGGCACTGGACTATGTTCTTTGATGGCTCCAAAATGCTGAACGGCTCCGGTGCCGGGGTAGTGTTGGTTTCCTCCCGAGGAGATAAGCTCAGATATGTACTCCAGATTCACTTTGATTCCTCCAACAATGAAGCAGAATACAAAGCACTCTTGTACGGGTTGCGTATGGCCATTTCACTCGGCGTCTGTCGCCTCATGGTCTACAGTGACTCAGATTTGGTGGTCAACCAAGTGATGAAGGAGTGGGACATTAGAAGCCCAGCCATGACTGGTTACTACAATGCAGTCAGAAAGTTGGAGAAGAAATTTGAGGGATTAGAGCTCCATCACGCCCCCCGACTGAAAAATCAAGCAGCCGATGACTTGGCGAAGATAGGTACCAAAAGAGAAACCATTCCGAGTGGCGTGTTTTTGGAGCATGTTCACACGCCGTCGGTTCAAGAAGATCCTTTCACTGAGGAAGCCCCGCAGCCAAAAAGCGCCACAGATCCGACTGAAGTCGAGGTCCCAGCTGTGGTCGACTTAATCATGGAAGTTCTTGTCATCATTCCCGACTGGACAGTGCCCTATATCGCCTATATTCTGAGGAAAGAGCTCCCAGAGAATGAAGAAGAGGCTCGAGATATCGTCCGCCGATCCAAAGCCTTTACTGTCATGAAGGGACAGTTGTATAGAGAAAGTGCGACTGGAGTCAGCCAGAAATGCATAACACCGGAAGAAGGTCAAATGATTCTCAACGACATCCACTCGGGGACCTGTGGCCATCATGCGTCCTCTCGGACCATCGTGGCTAAAGCATACCGAGCGGGTTTTTACTGGCCCTGAGCAAATGAGATGGCGAAAGAGATAGTCGACAAGTGCGAAGGATGTCAATTTTACTCCAATATGTCGCACAAGCCCGCCTCAGCCTTGAAGACCATTCCACTCGTCTGGCCTTTCGCTGTATGGGGGTTGGATATGGTTGGACCATTGAGAACAGGCAGAAACGGCTACACCCATGTGCTGGTAGCAGTCGACAAGTTCACCAAGTGGATTGAGGCTAAACCCATCAAGAATCTGGATGCCGGCACTGCCATCAGCTTCATAAGGGAGTTGACATTCAGATATGGAGTTCCACACAGCATCATCACAGACAACGGGTCAAACTTCGACTCCGAGGAATTCAGAGCCTTCTGCACATCCCAGGGTACACGAGTCGACTATGCTTCAGTCGCTCACCCCCAGTCGAATGGACAGGCAGAACGAGCAAATGGCTTAATTCTCAAAGGGATGAAACCCCGATTGATGCACGACCTCAAGCACGCAGCTGGTGCGTGGGTCGATGAACTTCCGTTGGTGCTTTGAGGATTAAGGACCATGCCAAACCGGTCGACTGGGAGAACTCCGTTATTCTTGGTCTACGGAGCTAAAGCAGTCTTCCCGAGTGACCTGCTTCACAATGCACCCCGAGTCAAACTCTACACCGAAGCTAAAGCAGAGCAAGCCCGACAGGACGCAGTTGACCTTCTAGAAGAAGAAAGAGAGATGGCATTGATCCGATCGACCATTTATCAGCAGGACTTGCGTCGCTTCCATGCCAAAAACGTGAAGAGTCGAGCTTTCCAGGAGGGAGATTTAGTTCTCCGAGTGGATCAGCAGAAGCCACACAAGCTTGCTCCTACTTGGGAAGGTCCTTTCATCATCACCAAGGTTCTCCACAATAGAGCATACCGCCTTTACAATGTTGAGCACCAGATTGACGAGCCCCAAGCATGGAACGCGGAGCTACTCTGCCCCTTTTATAATTAAGTTTTCACTCGGATGAGTTGTAATAAAAGTACTTCTGTAGTTTATTTATCAAAGACAAGAGTTTCATAATTTTCCCAGTGATTGTTATTGCTTTTGTTCTCATAAATCAGTCCCCCAGTGGGTGGCTTAGCTGCGAATCCGTTTCGCCTAAGTGTAAAAAAATCCTACCGAGTGGTAAGCCAGCCTTCCACTCGGAGGCTTAGCTGCGAATCCGTTTCGCCTAAGTTTAGCCAAAATCTTACCGAGTGGTAAGCCAGCCTTCCGCTCGGAGGCTTAGCTGCAGCCCAGTGCTCGCCTAAGTTTAAACAAAATCCTACCGAGTGGTAAGCCAGCCTTCCACTCGGAGGCTTAGCTACAGTCCAAGTACTCGCCTAAGTTTAAACAAAATCCTACCGAGTGGTAAGCCAGCCTTCCACTCGGAGGCTTAGCTGCAGCCTAGTGCTCGCCTAAGTTTAAACAAAGTCCTACCGAGTGGTAAGACAACCTTCCACTCGGAGGCTTAGCTGCAGCCCAGTGCTCGCCTAAGTTTTTAGAAACCCTACCGAGTGGTAAGCCAGCCTCCCACTCGGGGGCTTAGCTGCAACCTAGTGTTCGCCTAAGTACAAAATACAACATGCGCTCCGCAAGGAGGACGAAGCGCAGGTCGACTGCTACCTTCTCCAAAACTATGCCACGAAAATCCTACCGAGTGGAGAGCAAACCTCCCACTCGGAGGCTTAGCTGCAGCCCAGTGTTCGCCTAAGTTCCTAAAAAATCCTACCGAGTGGAGAGAAAACCTCCCACTCGGGGGCTTAGCTGCAGCCCAGTGCTCGCCTAAGTTTCTAAAATCCTACCGAGTGGAGAGCAAACCTCCCACTCGGGGGCTTAGCTGCAGCCCAGTGCTCGCCTAAGTTTCTAAAATCCTACCGAGTGGAGAGCAAACCTCCCACTCGGGGGCTTAGCTGCAGCCCAGTGCTCGCCTAAGTTTCTAAAATCCTACCGAGTGGAGAGCAAACCTCCCACTCGGGGTCTTAGCTGCAGCGCAGTGCTCGCCTAAGTTTTTGAAAATCCTACCAAGTGGTGAGCAAACCTCCCACTCGGGGGCTTAGCTGCAGCCCAGTGTTCGCCTAAGTTTCGAGAATCTTGTTGAGTGGAGAACAAATCTCCCACTCGGAGGCTTAGCTGCAGTCCAGCACTCGCCTAAACATGACGAGTACAAGTCAATTGCAATTTGTGCTTTGTCCCTACCTGCAAAAGAGCATCACAGACACTAGTATATATTGCAACCCAAGAAAGATGGTTGTTCGAAAGTAGAAGCAAACATATTTAAACGGCAAACCAAGTTCGGATAACGTCCTATGGATCCAGAAGTGCTCAGGCACCGAGCCTGTTAAGGTTTATCGGTTACAAAAATCACTCGGCATTCCAAGGCAAATTCAAAGCATCAAGCATAGAAGTTTTTTACCCCTCCTGTGGAGGGCTGGAAGGTGCAACAAACTCTTCCAGATCGATCCCGTCTGCGATCCGAGTGGCAGCAGCAATGAAGGTCTCCATGAAAGAACGGAATTCATGCTTCCTGGTATTGGCCACCTTGAGAGACACCAGCTTGTCTTCTCTCACTTCCTTGCAGTGGACGCGGACTAAGGACAGAGCAACGTCGGCACCACACCTGGCCGAAGACTTCTTCCATTCTTGCACTCGACTTGGAACTTCGTTCAGTCGAGTCATCAGAGACTCTAGGTCGTTCTGAAGTGTTTCTTCTGGCCAGAGTGATGTATCGATGCGTGATGTTGCAACCTTCAGTCTTGCAAGGTAGTCGACCACTGCAGCAACGCGAGACTCGAGGCGGAGCACGTTCATAGCAGCTTCATCTTTCACTGGAGAGTTGATGGGGTCCAAGCCAGTCTCCACTCAACTAGTCTCTTCTTCAAAGTTTTGGCAGAATTCTGTGGACACGATTCAAAGATAAGCTAACGTTCCTACAGTAAGTCAGTAATTACCAGTCGGATACAAGGGGTTACCTTCGAGCATGAAGAATAGCTTCTTGGCGAGTCCTCCCAGATAAACCTCCAAGTCATTCTTTTTTCCCGCCAGTTCGCCAGCTTTGTCACTCAGGACCATCTTGTCATTCTTCAGTCGAGTGACCTCCTGGTTGGCCACGTCGAGAGCAGCTTTCAGATTAGTGTTTTCCTCTTCAAGTTTGTTGACCGAAGCCAACTTCTCTTCTGCAAGTTTGGTCTTGTCCGAAGCCACTTTTTGCGCCTCGGCGAGGTCAAGGTCCTTCTTCTTCAGGGCATCCCTCAGTTTATCTGCAAAATCACAATAAGATCAGACTCGGAGAAAGGCAAGAAGCAAAGACAGTCGTCAAGATTCTCACCAAACATACCTTTTGCCTCCTCCTTCGCCTTCGTGAAGTTCTCCTGGACAAGCTTCAGATCAAGTTCAAGCTGGATATGCTTGTTCTCCAACTCGGTATAACGAGAAACAAGGTCACAAGATTTCTGCGAAAGATCAGTCGACAGTCATCAAAGACAGATCACTTCCGAGTGGCTAAAAAAAATTATAGTGTTTCTAAGACTACAGCTGAATCTAAACATTCAACTGTAGTCTCGGGGACTACACCCAGTGGGTGCACTCAGCATGTCCCCACTAGTTCTATCAGCTAGACTCAGAGTCGATCAGTCGACCGGAAGCAGCTAACTGTCAGCAATTAGACAAAAAAATGAAGAATTATTCAGACCATAGCCGACTGCCAGCAGTCGACCACGGTCTCGGGGACTACACCCAATGGGTGCACTCAGCATGCCCCCACCGGTTCCATGATTCCACTCGACCAGTTTGAGTGAAACAAGTAAAAATGAGAAAGTTCAAGGCTTAAAGACTACAGTCGACTGCAAGCAGTCCACCGTAGTCTCGGGGACTACACCCAGTGGGTGCACTCAGTGTGCCCCCACTAATACAGACATTCCAATTGACACACCCAGTGGGTGCATGACAAACACTAAGATTTTTAGTCGGTGTTCAACTAACCTGGACATTGATCTGAAGAGCTGAACTCACGTCGTAAGCTGCTTGACTGGCGACTCAGATTGCCTTCACCTGCTCCATCATGATCCCCGCTTGGCGTATGGCTTCCTTGGCAGCACCTGCCTCGTCCTCCGGGACGTGGTATGTGGAGAAGAGAGAAGGTGGATCAGCACTCGACGACGGAGGACGGGCACTTGTCAACGGATCCGCAAAGGACACAGTAGCCCAAGCAACATTTCTCCCCTCCGGAACCAATGGTTCAGGTGCTCACGCGACCTGAGCAGTCTTGCCAACAGTCGACTTCCTGCTCCTCCTTTGCCTTAGTGGCGCTTCATCGTCATCGTCAGGGAGATCGATGATAACGCTAGGTGGAGCTGCTGAAAAAGTTCAAAGTCAAAAATAAAGATCCAATCGACCAAAAGCGAAACTGCGCAGATCATACCAGGATGAGAAGTAGCAGCATCTTCCATTTCTTGATCCTCATGCCTGGCTGAAGTTTCAAAAGTAGCAGCACTGCGATTTCAAAAATCAGTCGGTCATCGATCGAGTCGACAAAGAATATATCCATGTTAAAAGGAAAAAACATGAGTTATGCTGTTACCCAGAAACAGTCGGGATCTCCATCCTCATCTTTGGTAGGGCCTTCGCCGGCTTTGTCGGGGCCGCTCGGGGTTGCTTCGACGCCTTCTCAATCGGCGCCGGTGAAGTCGTCCGAGGGCGTTTCGTCGATTGCCCAGCAGGCACGACTCCCTTGCCGCGTTCGACCGCAGGGTCGTGGGCGAGCTTGCACCTTCTTTCAAAACAGGGAGGCACAACTTCCTCCTCCTCTTCCTCCTCCTCCTTATCATAGCATGCATCTTCATCATCCTCGTCGCCGACCGACTCCCACTCCTCTTGACTTTCGCCTCCACTCCCTTCCTCCTCCTCGGTCTGTGCTTGCGCCCCGTTGGGCATCGAATACAACTCAGTGGTGACCTGAAAGACAACAAACAAGACAAAAGTCGATCGACTGATCTATATCAAAACAGAATGGACGAAGCATGATTACAATCGGAGATAAGTGGTCATACCTTGTCTGCCTCATAAGATTGGTCGAGTGGCGGGATCCTCCTGGCTCCACGTGGGTTGTCCTTGTTCCCCGTGATGGCAGTCATCCACCTCTCTAGTGTGACATCATCAACTTCTTCTGGGTGGACCCGAGTGGTGTCTTCAGTACTAGAGTACAACCACATCGGGTGACCCCGGTACTGGAGTGGCTGGATACGTCGTCGAAGGAAAACCTCCCGAAGATCCATGTCAGTCACGCCATCGCGAATGAGTTGGACTACCCGCTCCATCAGCATTTTAACCTGAGCCTTCTCCTCCGGAATCACTTTCAGAGAAGATGGCTTGTTCACTCGACTCATGGTGAAGGGAGGGAGCCCAGTCGACTGCCCTGGCGTCGACCGGTCTTGGCAGTTGAACCAGGTCGACTGCCACCCTCTAACTGACTCGGGAAAGGTCATAGCTGGAAAGGCACTCTTACTCCTCATCTGGACCCCAAGACCCCCACACATCTGGATTACTTGGGTTCTCTCGTCATTCAGATTGGCTTTTTTGACCGTCTGAGAGCGGCAGGTGAATATGTGTTTGAAAAGGCCCTAATGCGGCCGACAACCCAAGAAGTTTTCGCACAGAGACACAAAAGCGGCGAGATAGGCAATAGAATTGGGTGTGAAGTGATGGAGCTGAGCCCCGAAGAAGTTCAGAAACCCCCGAAAGAAGAGATGCGGCGGCAAAGAAAACCCATGGTCGACATGAGTCGCTAGGAGGACACACTCACCCTCCTGAGGCTGCGGCTGCCACTCCGTCCCCGGAAGCCTCGCTGCTCCGTGCTCGATCATCCCCTCGTTGGCCAGGTCGTCGAGATCCTTCTGGGTGATGGTCGAACAGATCCAATCCCCTTGGATCCAACCTTGTGGCAGGCGGGACCGCGACGAGGATCCACCCCGACTGGTCGCTCTCCCCTTCGCCTGCACCGTCGCCTTCTTCGCCCGCTCCAAAGCCGCCGTCTTCTCCTTCACCATTGTCGTCGACGAGGCTGGAACGGAGCAGCAGCGCTGAGCGGTGGGCGAGCAAAGCGGATGAATCTGGAGACGAGGAAGGGGAAAATGAGGAGGCACTGTTCAAAAACCTCCGCCCGGTTCCTTATATGGAGTCACTTCCGAGTGGCTGACAGGTAGGCCCAGGAAATCCTATCAAATCCCGAAACAGTCGCGCGAACGATACGTGGCGAAAAAGGCGGTGCGGGAATCCAGGTGTCTCTGCCTTATCCCATCCGAGTACCGCGGCCTTCCCCGTTTCGCGCGCTTCCCAAAATACGGATCCCATTAAATCCGCTAACCGCAGGACAACTTGTCAGACGGAAGATCTCTTGCAATCCTTCGCTCGGAAATTTCCAAGTTCATGAAGTTCACTCGACAAATATAAAGAATGGATCAAGGCGACTGAAAGAAAGTTGACATCCTCACTTGAAAGTCATTGATCCAAAGCAAAACACCTTTACAACACCAGAAGGCGGGTCGGAAAGATTGCCAACTCCTTCCTCACTCAAACCTCGATCCATTCAGGGGCTAATGATGAAGTCATGTACCTAGGGTAGGGTCATGGACCTGTCCAAGGTACCCTCCCCGAGGACATCTTTTAGAAGAAGCCATCTTCTAGTCGACCAAGAGGGACTCCACTCGACGGACTAGAAGACACTCGATGAACCTAAAGACACTCGACCATGAAGACTCACTCGACCACCAGGAGTTCAAGATCTACTCTGTATCTAAACGGTCTGTAATTAAGTAGTCTTTATGGTCATGATGACACTTTATGTAAGGCGTTACCAGTAACGCCAGACCTTAATGTACTTTAACCCTCCGCTACGTGGGCTGGCTGGGGTCTTGGCATCCTCTATATAAGCCACCCCCCTTCACTGGCAGAAGGGTTCGCACCCCTGTAACTCTCACACATATAATCCAGTCGAGCGCCTCCGGGCTTCGAGACGTAGGGTTGTTACTTCCTCCGAGAAGGGCCTGAACTCGTAAAACACTTGTGTGCACAACTACTCCATAGCTAGGATCTTGCCTCTCCATAGTACCCCCCTACATTACTGTCAGACTTAGAACCACGACACCCCTACCCCTAGGTCTGCCGGTTTTGACACCGACAGGGCCCACATCACAATTGGGTGTTATTAGGATCTTTTATTCCTTGTCTATACTCTAGGACTCTGATCTCTCTTCTGTTCGGGTTAAATGATTTTGCTAACTCTAACATTAATTAGGATCTCGTGATCACATCCACCCGAAGATTTGTATTACGCCTTTCTTGAATTGGGAGCCAGGATCTGCTTCACAGTGTTCACGGACCGCATGATCCTTTTATCGAGGGCACCCTGCATCGTCCCTTGCAGATTCCTTGCTCCAGCAGTTTTCTCCAACGATGATGTAGCCTTTGCTATGTCTCGTTGTTGTATCCCTCCAAGGCGTGCCTGTGCACCGCCTAGTGGTCTAGCTGCGCATGTTTCCGAACTCATGTTGTCGGTTTTATCAAACTCTACGCATGGATCTGTATGTCTTCATTGACCAGTATGATGTATCTATCGCACTTCTTTCTTTGTGCATGTTACCTCATAAATGATTCATTGTCTCTATAAATGCTCGATGCTAAACTACCCCCTGTTACATTTTAGCAGGATGGTTAAATGTGATGGTCATGGTCGTGGTGGCAACGCTCCATCACCGCCCGAATTCATGGCCGGAATGATACAACAGTTTGAGCTGAATCGCCAGTTCATGGAAGGGGTCATGGCTCAGTTCCCATGCCCCAATATGAATTAGCAGCCAGACTTAGTGACTCTGCAAGACTTTGCCCCGGTAATTTCTATGTAATCGTGATGGTAATTTATGTAACGACGGTGTGATAACTTAACTTAGCCCAGGTGTGATAACTTTTGACACAAAAAAAGTTATCAGAACATATCGACATCGGATCTAGTTTTGAAGGTCTCGCCGCGACAGACTTTTTATGTGAAAACGGTTTTTCAATCGGACTAACGGTTTGAACTATAAGATATTTTAAAGTTTCAAAGAAGGAAGAATCTAAAATGACATCAGCTTTTTCTCCTTTCGTGCGTTTGCATGTGAAGAATAGGTTAAAGGGATCATTGTTATGCCCCGGTAATTTCTATGTAAACGGGATGGTATTTATGTATCAGCGGCATGATAATTTACTTAGCCTAGGCTGATAACTGTTGACCTGAAAAAAGTGATCAGAACATATAAACATGGGATCTAGTTTTGAAGGTCTATCCGTGACGGACTTTTTATGTGAAAACGGTTTTTGAATCAGACCAACGGTTTGAGCTACAAAACACTTTAAAGTTTCAAAAAGGAGGAATCTATGATGAAATCAATTTTTTGTCCTCTAGTGCATATATGTGCATGTAATTAGAGGGAGAAGTGCGCATGAAAGGAAAATTAGTCATTCTAAATGCATGCATGTATGTAGTTAGAGTGAAGGAAGGATCGATTCTTGCCTATTGCTTAAAAACATAATGTTTGGTGTATATCAGAGTCATATATTTTATTAGTTAAGTTCATGATCAAACTTTGGCTCAAAATGAAAGGGAGCCTAATAAACCCGGACGGAGGGAGTACTATGAGCGTAGCAGCCATAGGAATAGTTCTAGCCATCTCCCACTTTTCCCTTGATCTCTTCACTTCAGGTCCATTGTTCATGTACCATCGACTGACCTTCTGTGTTGATGTTACCTCTACACTAACAATTTGAAGGTGATGTCTCATCTTGCATATTCTTATTTCATCACCTATTGCTGGCAAATCTTACTAAGATGCAACAGTTTTCCTTAAAGTTTTTTTTCTTTGACATTGGTGGACAGATTGCTTCTTTGTTGGTTGTGATCATGTTTATGTGTTTGCTTAATTAAATTCATAGAGGGCCAATGCTATGCATCTTCCAAGTGAAATTTCTATCATTTGCCTCCTCAGTGGACCGATCTACTATTCCCTTGCAACATCAAACTCCCACATATAAAAAAATGTGCGCAAAATTTCTCTCGAGATCTCCAAAAAATCATTCTAAGATGTTGCCAGACTTCAAACACACCCACACAGCAAAACCAAGTAGGCACACAACAAATCCCTATTTGGTTTCAAAATATGAAATGGATTGCAACACATGCGACATGAAAATACACATCAAACCAGAATAAGACATGCAACAATGAATAAAACACATTGCATCAATACAACCCCATCAAGTAGACCTCCACAACACTGCAATATCTCGCTCATGCATGTGCAACAAGCAGCATTTGTTCTTGCATCCGGTCATAATCACTTAAATAGCGTAAAAATAATATTTGTCGACTAACCCCTCACCACCAATATCTAAGGCGCCATCTTCGCTAATGTGAGTGCGTTAACGACGAATCTGGCTTGCTAGAGCCTCTTCGATCTTTCATGTAGCGACACTAAAACCATTCTTCCCTGCTCGGCGGTGCGAGTTACCTCCATTTCAAGCTCCAACTGAGCTCCCATGGTGAGGTGCGCTCTCTTTTTCATCTAGGGGAGGATGGATGATGTAGGAGATCAAGGAGTAAGAGTAGGTCGACTCTATGGAAGAGAAGCATGCCAATGTATGGAGGATAGAGTAGAGATGATGTGGGCATGAGGTGGAGATATGAGTGCAGCTATCTTTGAGAGAAGGGAAGGAGCGTGATTCATTTGAGAGAAAAGACAGATTAATCTACGGTGTGAAGGTGGACTGCATCACGCGACCTGCTTTGTTGGTCCATGAGGCTACCTACCCACTCGGCATGGATGGTTAGCTATCTCAAAAATAATGGCCATATAATTAATGAACCTGTTACCACAAAATGGACATGGAATACAATTCAACTTTCCTTTTTTTAGAAACTTGCAATCTATTCATTATTTGTCATCGTCGTACAGAGAACACAAAAATGTGGACCAACTAGCGAAGATTACAAGCACGGTAACGAGCTGAGTGCGCACACTGCCAACTCTCCTCATTCGTCAGAGCCGAGCAAACCTTGTTGTGGTATAACGTTGGGAAACTCTAACTGGTGAAGAGAAGCATAGATCGGAGGGATCAAGCCTGTGGACACACGACCGAAGACTGGATCCAAACAGATCCACCGAAGACCAACACTGACCGAATCCTGCGAGATCCAACACATCGCCACATGCCCTCGGACGACGCAAAACGCACCATCAGGATCAGGATTAGACATGAAAGATACAAGTTACTATACTAAAGTGGGAAGGCTTTGGTTTTTCTGGTTTTTTGAATTTTTTCCAAGCTTCTAGTGTTTATTTACATCCATGTAAGTGAATAGTAATAGTGAACAGTATGACGCATAAACACTGCACGAACAGTACCACCACTGAACAGTGCACTGAATAATCTAATTTTCCTTTATTTTTTTACTTTCAACGGAGAAAAAATACGCATGTTGCTTAGATTTTTTTTACACATCATTTCTCTCCTCCTCCCCACCACCATCGCGTCCATATATATAGGGTTAAGATTTAAGATCTTTCTACACATCATTTCTCTCCACCGGCATACCAACGCAGAGCTGTCTCAATTATCTCCTAATCCTTTTGGGTGATGGTGTTGCCGAGGCACAAAACAGTAGGTCGGAACAGTATATTTGCATAAACAATAATCCATGAGAAAATAAGTTATTGACTGATTACTGCCCATGTTTACACCACGACATCAGTTAATAGTTTACTAACAATTACCTGTACAAAAACCGAAACAATATCCGAATAAACCCAGAAATGCTAACCGGAACAATAACAAAAATAAAACAAGACACCAACCCCGAATAACCTGCAACACAAAAACCAGTGAAACGAGACAACAACTGAATAAACCAAAAAATTTAACCCACCCGACCCATAAACCGAAACAATAACCGAGTTGTAATCTAGAATAGTACACCTGAATAAACCGAAAGAACATACAAAAAATATTAATAGACCAGCCGGTTTTCTTAATTTGTTAAATAATTTAATATTTTTGTTATGTGCCTACACTGATCATGGGGTAAAGATAGAATTCGTGTTCTCCTCTTTATTTTATTTTGTTGCTTAATACATGTTGTTTTCTTACTTATTTCGGTAAAATACAGAAAGAAACGATCACGGGCACGGCGTGCTCCGCGCTTCTTCAGCGCTAGTTAACTCATAAGAGTGGAAGCAGTAGCTCTTTTTTTCTTTCAACATAGTAGCTCGTTTTGTTATAACGCTAACTATAGCTTACTGTGTTTCGCGCCGCTGGATGACGTTACTGTGATTTGCGATCCTGCATCCGACAGCTAACAGTTTTCTAAGCATTCACTGTTAACTTTCCGACAACAGCTTTGCTGCACTTTAGCTTTACTTTTACCTCCACTTTTGTGAGGTTATAAAAAGCCATGATTTTGGAGCAGAAGTGGGCATCTCTCCTTGTATTTGGTTAAACCCTAGCTAGCTGCCACTTGTAGTGGTTCAGCACAGCTTTCCTCTGCAATCGAATCTATCTTAGTAAAGCCCATGGTTCCCACAGAAGTACCCTAATTACTTCCAAAGACAAGTATGCATGTATGATTTCATGCCTTCTGGTTGTCACTTTTGTTTCGGGTGTGCATGTATAATGTATAATTGATTTCAAAATCTGCTGCAATATTTGGTCAATTTTGTCCAGAACAAAATGATTTTTCCCGCTGTGTTTTAAGGTGTTATAGTGCCCTGAGCATCGATAACACGACATCACCTAAACACCCAGTATTACAGGGATATCTTTGTCTCGTCATGTGGTATGATGTCGATACTAAATCCGGAACTGATTAGCTAGCTGGACAAATGCTTACACAGTCAAACAAATTTGCATGCCTTCTCACAAGTCAGTACAATCACACGTTAGTATAGAGCGAGGATAAAAGAAACGGAGGTACCTGACTGATATAACCCACTCAAAGGAACTTCCTTTTTTTTGGGGAAACACTCCCAAGACATCTCAACCATGCACATTGCTTAATTGCTTATTACTTACAGTAGGAAAAATAAAATGTTAACAGTGAAATTTGTTCTGTTTCACAGTTGTCCAGAAAGAAAAGAAAATAGGGTATTTCATTAAGGAAAACAGTCACAGCTCACAGTATCTATCAACTCTACTAGAATCACTTCAGGTTGTTTGAGAAACCATCAACCATACGTGAGCTTGGCGTTCTTGGCTTGGTGCAATTCAAATCACGTTCAGGGAGGAAATTAAGACTAGACAGCTAGTTAGGTTCAGCGCCTTCCTTTTTCACACGCAATATACATTTATCATATACATCAAAAACTTTTTTAATACATCTTTCACATACATGATTAACATTTTTTTATGTTTATGTTTTTCATGTTTACATTTTTTCGTGGACACCAAGAAAAAGGAAATACATGATTAACAGTTTTTAAATACTCCCTCAGTTCACAAATATAAGATGTTCAATTTTCTTGTGAAGGATTTATATAGACATATTTTAGTGTGTTTGTTCACTCCTTGCAGTCAGTATGTAGTCCATATTGAAATATCCACACAAAAAAATCGTGAACCGAGAGAGTACTTGATTAACATTTACAAAAAAATGTGTTGATGTCTATCTTTTATACATGTTGTACATTTTTCATGTATATGTGAAACATTCTTATACATGTTTAGCATTATTCAAATACACAAATGACATTTTGTTTAAAATATATGTTTTTGATGTCTACTTTTTTCATATACATTGTATATTTTTTTATACATAAGGAACATTTTTTATACATGTTTAACATTTTTCAAATACAGTGATCCGCATTTTTTTTCAAATACATGTTTTCATATCTACCTTTTTCATACACATTGTACATTTTCTGTATACATGAAACATTTCTTTCATCTGTGTTTCACATATTTTCATATACATGTTTAATTATTTTTTTATACATGCTTTTGAATTTTTTTCAAATATCTGTTAAACATTTTTAAAATATGCATTATTATTATTTTCATATTCTATCAAGCGTTTTTTAAGTTGCACAAAACAAATTCTCCAAACTGAAGTAATTGTTTGGTGAATATCTGTATTTTTTATTTTTGTTTGAAAATATATAAAAATCAACAAATAAGAAAGGAAAAGAAAAAACGAGAGATGAAAACGAAACAGAGTGAAGCAATGCGTTGGTTCAATCTCAACCCTCTGCGCCATCCTTGCGCCATGATCCGTGCCAGAAGATCATCAGATGCGTTTGCTTGGTATAGGCCCCCTGAGAACGTTCGCCAGTTAACTTCTCCGAAATAAAATCGGAGAAAAAAAGTGGATCAAACATCTCACTCTCTGAAGTTGCCTCCCCCTATGCGCTAAGGGCGTCTTCAGCCGTTGGCCCCCCAGGAGGGGCAAAAAAACGCCCCCTGAGGGCGCACCGGCGCTAAACCGCGCATTGGGGGCGTGATGCCCCCCAGTCGCGGCGCCCACGGTTAGTCAAAAAATTCAAACACGGCGCAAAAACGACTCAAATTTAACGCAAACATCGGCGAGTTCATTCAAACTTAAACATATTTTACAAAAAAGGAAAAAAAAACTACCGCGGGCTACCCCCGCCGTCTCCCTCGCCGCCCGCCCACGCGGTTCTACATGCCGAGGAGGCGGTAGAACCGCGTGTAGTCACCGCCGTCGTCGTCATCATCGTCGTCGTCGTCGTCGCCGCCTCCGCCGTCCCTGCTGCATCCCTCCCCCGGTTGGCGCGGCGGGTTGGACGGTCCGGGGGCGTCGTCGTCGTCGTCGCTGTCGAGGACCACGACGCCGTGCTCGTCCTCGCGCCCACACTTGCGGGCGGCGATCTCCTCCAGGGCCCGGCGCTGCCGGACCATCTCGTCGCGGAGGTAGTCGTCCCGCGCCCACCGCATGGCGTCCTCGTCGGAGAAGCCGCGCCGGGCTATCTCCTCGTACTCCATGGGGAGAACGGGCTCCGGCTTGGGCTCGGCGAGGACGAAGCGGCCGGTTGGTGGAGAGGCGTTGGCGCCGTCGGAGCTGCGGGTGCGCGCGCTGACCGGCGTGTCCTGGGGCTCCGGCTTGACAGGGCGGAGGCAGGGCGAGCCGCCGGACGAGGAGGAGGACCCCCCGGTCTCCATGCGCCTCGGGGTCCAGGAGCTTCCCCGGCGGCGTGAGAAGGAAGGGGGAGCAGGGTACTCCAGGCGCGGCGTGTTGCCGCCCTCGATGTACTCGAGGACGGCCTCCAACGTGCGCCCGGGCACGCCCCACCACAGACGCCGGCCGGCGGCGTTGAGCTTGCCGGAGGGCACGACGCCGTTGGTGGCCTCGAGCTGCTCGGCCTGACGGCGGCGGAAGTAAGGTTCCCAGAGCGGGCTGTCGGGGGCGTACCGTGGCGCCTCCCTCGCCGCACGCGGCAGGTTCGAGCGGATGCGTGCGATCTCCGCACGCCACGCTGCGCCGGTCGGTACCGGGGGCACCGGCACGCCGCCCGCGCTGATCCTCCACGTCCCGGGCACCCGCATGTCCGGCGGGACCGGGTACTCGGCCTCGTAAAGGAGGCGAGCCTCGTCTTCGTGAAGATGGCGGCGGCCGAAGCCGTTCGCGGCCGCGCCGTCGCCTGGGAAGCGCTCGGCCATGGGTGTGAACTGGGGACGGTGAAAGAGAGGAGAGGAGAGGGATGAAACGACGGCGGCGGGAGAGTGTGAGTCGCCGAGTGCGCCGGGGCGCTTCATATATAGGCCAAGGCGCGCGTGTCACCGTGTGTACGCGTGGCAGGCGAGGGACGCGCGTCGTCCGGTCTTCACTGCGCCGCCCGTGAGGCATCAATGGTGCAGGCTGACCGGCGCGGCAGCGCGGCAGCTTTGGCATTGATTCGCCACGGGAAACGAGGCGATGAGGACGACGAAGGGCCGAGAAGAGAGCCGTGTCGCTGACGTGGCGGGCCCGCGGCTTTTTCGCGCCAAAACAGTTCGCCCGGCGCCTCCGAGCGCCCCCCAGCGCGCCGGGTTCGGGTTGGGTTTGCCGGCGCTGTTTTCGGCCCAAGCCGGCGAAAATCGGGCTCCTGGGACGCGACTGGGCCGTTTTTTCAGCGCCGGCGTGAAAAAAACGCCTAGGAAGGCCTTCCTAGGACGCGGCTGGAGATACCCTAACCCATACAGCCTCGCCGTGGTTTGTACTTTGCGTTGAACCTGAAATACTCTGCCGCCGGCACACAGAAACATCCATACAGTCAGTAAAAAGCACACAAACATCCAGAATCCAAAGATGCTGAGTTCACGCATCAGATTATTGATCGAACATGTCAACATGAAGACATGGTTCTATCTAGCCCTGGGCGTTCGGTCTTTTCGGTCTGTTCGGTTCGGTCTTTTCGGTCTTCCAAGAATTCGGTCTTCCAGAATTGAAGACCAAAATAATTTCGGTCTTTTCGGTTCTTCACTATTCGGTCTTCGGTCTTTACTATTCGGTCTTCGGTCCAGACCAAACAGACCAAATTAATTGATACAACGGTTACTTCCAGTACCAATACATGTTTATATTTGACTACCAATACATGTTTATACTTGACAGCAAGTAACAAGATTCATATGACACAAAGTAAGAAGATTCGTAATTCATGGTCCAACAACAAGATTCATGACGTCATTTTCTTCTGTTCTTTTGGCTTGTCATCTTGAGCAGCTTCTAGATTGGCACCTTTGGCACCTTTTGCTTCGGCATCTTTCTCATTCAACTCCTCGTCATATTTAGATTCCGGTATAGGAAACATCTACACAAAAGAGGACATTGGTCTGTCAAACAACATTGACAAGAGCAAATAAGAACATAAGGTGCATATAACCCATCTTTGTGTATCTCGTATCAGCTACCAAAATGATATATACCATGTATATATCTAGTTTTAGGAAACAAGCACAAATGCTTTACTATGTACATAGGAATTATGTACCCAGGATTTATCTTGCAATAACAAAGAGGATTATAGATATAAATTCTCTACTCCTACTAGTAGTAGTAAAGTATTGAAGCTGCTAAAGTGTGTGATTCTTCTCAGTTATCTTGCCCAAATCCGCACTCTGAATGTTCCATTTTAAAGTGTTGCTTTTACAAGACTGCATGGATAGAAGTTGAAGTGCAGAAATAAATAGAAAACAAATTACTATGGTTGCAAAAACAACCCAAATGACTACAGAAATAATCTTGTGCTAACATTTGACACTAATCTAGTTAAGTGTAGTACAGTACAGAGTTCTATTTGTTGTCTCCAAGTGCTAACATTTGGCAGAAAGCAAGGCATGTATTGCCGACAAAACACTCGCAGGAGCGCTGATTTCATGGGAATCATATATCATATATGTACATAGAGAGATGAAGTAAGTAACCATCAGCTGTGATGTGGAGAACCGAAAGATGGCAGCAGGCGGCGAGCCAGCGAACAGTGTGGAAGAGGACGAATGGTGGTCAGGGACTGCACCTGTTGAATAGGCCGTCAGGAGGTGGAGCACCGGCGGCGGACGACCCCGTCGTGGGAAGTGGAGCGACCGACGGGGGGTCGAGGTTGTCGACGCGGGGCGCCGGTTTTCACCGGTCAGGACTGCCGCTCGGGCGCCGGTCTTCACCGGTCAGGGCTGCTGCTGTGGGCGCTGCACTTCATCGGTCAGGGCGCGCGGCGCGCCTCGGTGCTGCGGTCGTCAGTCGTCATGGGGCATCGGGCCACAGTGGTGGGTGGCACGCGGCGCGCGGCGGCTAGGGTTCGTAGTGGGAGAGAAAAGGAGGAACGGGAGTGAGTCAGGGTGCCGATTGGTTCCTGTGAATCGTGAAGTGAGGACTAAGGACGTGAGGTCTGTATTCGTGTAGTTGTGTGTGACCATTGGGCTAGCTAGACGGGCCTTAGGATGGGCTTTAGTAATTCGGTCTATACGGGCTATTCGGTCCTCAAAACAACAAGACCGAACAGACCAAACCTAGTTCGGTCTTCTATTTTTGTAGACCGTTTTTTATTCGGTCTTTGCTAGTTCGGTCTTTTCGGGTTCGGTCTCGGTCTTTTCGGGTTCGGTCTTCGGTCTTCGGTTTTTATGCCCGGGGTGAGTTCTATCTGCCAATTCTGTTTTTCATGCAAGGGCAAAGCACATAGAAGTGGACTTTCATTTTGTTTAAGAGAGAGTCGCAGCGAAGGTATTGAAAATTCGGTTCATCTCTTCCAAGGAAAAGATTGCGGACATATTTACTAAACCTTTGGCTGAGACACCATTTGTGCCTAATAGGTTCAATCTTCTTAATCTTATTTGTGGAAGCTAAGATTGAGGGGATGTAAATATGACCCCAAGGCCATCCAGTATGATGCGCCGATCCCATCTCTCTTTCTGTCGTTTCACAGCCCTCAAACCACTGTCACCTTTTCTCTCCTCAGATTTAAAAAATACAATCTCTACTCCTAATGTCTGAGTTGGTAGTCTCGCCTTACTCCGGTTAATTATCCCCCATCATTTTTTATCACACTAACGCATTTAAACGGGATTTTACCCATGATCCATTTAAACCGATCTTATGTGCCAATAAGATCAATTTTCGGTAGTATTTGGTAACCATTTATATGGAAAGGAATGAATCATGATCAATCTTTAATCAATTTCTGAAGACCAAATCTCTACTCTCCCGCACAAATATTTACCCGCATATGCCATCGCCTCTATCCGCGTTTCCCTCCCACCCCACCAGCCCGCCCCAACACGAATCAAACTACTCAGCTCGACGCCCCCCATCCCCGCACTCCATGATTTTCTCAAAAAAAAAAAATCCATGCACTCGTGCGAACTGACCACTCGCCATGTCCTAGATCGCCATCGCCATTCTCTCCTCCCCTCGTTCCGCGCCTCCCCCTCCAGGCACCAAGCCACCTCCATAACCGCGCCTCCAAGTCCTCGCCGCTCCCCTTCCTCCTAAATACATATGCCATGGTAGGGGAGGTGCGAGGACATGCTTAGACCGGCGGGGATATGCCGGGACGAGCCTCACGTGTTGCAGCCTATGCACGGGTGTTGGCCGAAACGAGTCCGCCGTGCACACATGCATGGTAGGTGGGCTAGCCGAGATCTTCGCCTCCGTCAGTGGATCGATATGGGTCTTGGCGGTGGTGGCAGGCATCCGTAGATCAGATGACGTGGTCTGAAGCTACGGTTCTTCAGCTAAAACGAGGAGGCGCACATCTTGGCGCTGCTATTGTCGGAGGGCTTCCTCACTCCCTTTTCTATTTCCCTGTCTTATATTCTTTCCCATGAATGTCAAATAATCCCTCTAATTTGTACTTCTTGCTTCATAATTCGTTTTTCTGAACTGGATGAAATAAGACAATTTTATGTTTGGTTATTTTGGACCATTCAATTATTTGATGATGATATCTTGCAGATCTCTGAAATGGAAAAAGTAATATTTCGTCATCTCCTTCTGGCCTGCATGGACGTGCACTTAGTTTAAGGTTGCTCGATCAAACGGAAGGAAAACAACTCAAAAAAAATTAACAACCTCGCTCCTGCAGAGCGGGTCACCAGGTCTGCTTGTACACAAGTGCAACTCACTTAGATCCACTGTTGCTTGTCGTCTTCGCTGTATCCATATCCAATGCTACCATATATTAGGAAGTTTATGTTGATATGAGATTCTGATGTACTCACTGAATGCAGATGTGAGAAAAGAGCACACGATTGAGGAGGCATATTTGTCCACAACATGAACTAGGGACCGGATGTGTGGAGGGTGGAGTTGAAGCATTTGTCCTGTCTAGCCCAGCTTTGGAAAATGGGGGAGGAAGGTGTTGTTTTCTTGGTAAGTAAATTAGTGTTACACTAACCATGGTATCGTTTCCTGGGTAAATCCTCGGTTATTAACATGAAGGGTGGAGCGTTTCTTTTGTAACTTTTGTGAATGGCAAGTCATATTTCCCCCACTAGGAGACCACTATTTGGTTGTTTGTTGATGGTAGCACTTTACCTGGCTGGCAACGTATTTGCGGAAAATGGAAATAGACAATAAAAGCAAAGGATCTTTCTTGATGCAAGGCTATATGTATGTAAGAAGTAAATTTTATTTTGTAGCTTGATTTGTTCCGGGTTGATATATGATACATCAACAACCAGCATAACAAGGAGCGGTAGCTGTAACGGACTGGATTAAGGGTTAAAGCGGTGGACATTAGTTGATTAAGGGTTAAGGCTATAGATCATACCTATACGTGACATTGTGCTTCTGTATTTTTCATATTTTTTTGGATATTCACCTGGTGATGAAATACTCCGATTTGCTCTAAATCTTGCACTGTTTCTACTCCACTTCTCTTCTTTTTTGAATTTTGGATCACCACTCCTTTAACTAACTATTGATTACATATTGTTGTCGTACTATGAATTTTTAGTCAGAGATAAATGGAACGTGAATAACTTAGCATGCAACACATTTTAAAGATGACGAGACGACCAATGCTTCTGAACTGGATGTTAGACAAAAAGAAAACTATTGTTCAATTATTTATTATTGTAAATTTTGTTCAGCCAATCATCATGGCATGCCTTTGTTTATCAGTAATTCATTGGTCTGCTGACTCGTAGGTTGTCAAAAGGAAAACAAATTCTCATATTGTGATGATGAGATGCTAATATTGGGAGTTAATCGGGTTGTGTGAGAGATTAGGAAATAAGAAATATATATTACGGTTTCTTGTGATTCATATGAAAGCCAACAGAGCATGTTCATTATTGTGTTGCGCTATTTGTAAAGATGTATTATACAAAGTGATCTTTGCACATGAGAGTATTCGGGTACCCAAAGTGTATTTTTTCTTTGCATATTAAATAATTTATTGGTATATTTGTGTGTTGCACCTCTTGTTTACCATATTTATATTTACTTTGTTCGTGAAGAAGCTCAGTGGAAGTCCATCTTTGTTCTTACTTCTGTTATGTCCTTAATTTTAGCATAAATTTGAATTAACCTAGAAATTAACTTTCTTTATGTTCAAATGCTAATGGTAGAAATAAAGGACTGGTTGAAATAGAAGTATCATTTCTGTTTGCATGATATATAGTAGGCTGTGATAATGAGATGTATGTCTCACACTTCCTTTTTTTCTTGCATGTGTCACGCTGTAAAATAGAGAAATTTGCGCGGAAATGAATTAGGTTTGAAACTAATGATGAAAAGGCTCATCGTAGCAGAGCAATGGTGATAGATAAATAAATGGAGCCAAACTGACCTCCCTATTCTGTCATCCAATTCGTGTAGAATTCACGGTCACCATGACACAAGATTAATTTGTCACCTGATGTTGTGTTAAGAAGAGCGGCAACTGTGGGAATACAATCAGAATCAGTTTACGGGATATGGAAGTCGATTAATCAATCTATATGTAGTTTTTTTAACCTCCAAGGGAGATGTGGAGGTTGCTAAAAAGGACGGAGGAAACACAGCATATTTGCGAATACATTGTGAAAAATAGAAGCATTTCTTTTTAATTCCCCTTGAACCGTGGCAATCGCACGGATAATCAACTAGTATAGTATAAATGTACGTGCGAGCTTCTGGCGTCACCACCGCCCTGCTAGTTATTCCTATTAGACGGCATCACCACCGCCACGCTGCCCCCACCCAAGATGTTAAACGGAGTCCTCGACACCTCGACGGCCCAGAGGCAAGGGCAGACCGACGAGGATTCAAATTTACATTAACCGATCTATGGTCCGCTCTGCCTCTTTATCCCCCTCAACTAACGCAACTCCAAGATAGACAAAAAAGGCGCCCCGGCATGCGCTGAAGACCATGCCCAAGAACCCAAGGGCGCGCGTAGCGAAGTACACCACCGATCCGGCGGTGGAATGCGACGGCCGGCGGATCAGCACCAGGAGGAGTACGGAAGCGACGGCGATGACGAGCACAACCAGAATCCCGCAATGTACGAAGATGCATCTGCTACACTGATTAGGTTCCACTTCCGCGACCTCGTCTCCGGCGTCAGGATGGTGGTCGGGGAGGCGCCGGATGGCGAAGAACGTTTCTACCCACGACCAGAAGCCTTGACGGCTGGGCTCCGCCATGGCCGCGTCGTCGCCGGCGGCCGCGTCTCCGGCGGGACTAGCGCTGGGAGCAGGCGGGTTCTCGATATCAACCATCGATCGATCGGGAATTCGGGATCGACCTACTTGCTTGTCCATGTACGTACTAGCACTCTTTTTCCAGAAGGGACGTACTAGCGCTAGCACCTGGTAAGGCACTGCGTGGGTGCAATTTAACGAGGACAGGCGGTCTTGTAGTATCCGAGTCGGACTGCAGCTAGTTGGAAAAGAGTCGGAGTGCAGCTCTGGTACGCGTCGGTCGACATCTTGTTCCCAAACATGCAGCTGTACAGACGTTGAAAAAAAATGAGGACAAACCGGTTTCGTACATGCAGTACATACGTGTCCGTCAATTGAGGGAAACCGGTTTGTCCAAAAAGAAAAAAGAAATAGACAAACGCCTCCCTCGCCTCCTAGGAAAAAATAAAAGTTAATTCCATTTTTTACCCCAAGAGTCAACAAATTGACAGAATTTACTCAAACGTTGAAAATATAACTTTGAATGGACGTGCATGTATCATTTATACTATTTCCCTGAGAGGCGAAATAGCTAAGTTAGAGCATCTCTATCAGACCCCGTATAACGTTGACCCGCAAAACGCGTTTGCAATTCATGGAAAAACGGCTTTGCAGGCCGGCGCGGGCGGCCGCAGAATCAGACCTCGCAAAACAGACCCGTATAAAAGGATATTTACGAAATATGCGCTTTTACGGGTCAGCTTTGCGGGGTCTGCTCGGGCATCACTCCCGCCGGCCCGCAAATCCGAAATTTGCACTTCAATTTGACACAAGAAAATACATTTCTTTGCTTTTTTTCAACGGCATTGGATACATAGGAATTCACCAAATCTTTGTTAGAATAGCAAGACCAATGAAAACAAGAACCACAATTATGCATTTTAGAAGATATCCAACTTTCATAACTGTTCCCACTAGTTGGACCAATATCTTCTTCATGCATTCGTTGTTGACCTGCGGATTCTTAATTTTGCATTCTTCATTCTTCTTCTTTGGTTGTACAGAAGTAGACGCTGCTTCCCATCTACTTTCTTCTCTAATTGCACATGCAGCCGCATCATTAGCTTTGATTTTACTAAGGAGTGCACGGACATCTATTAAGTTTCTTTCTATCAACAAATCAATGTATTCTCCTTCCCAAAACCAAAATGAGCATCCATCTTCCTACACACATGACGATGTTTGAAATGAGCTATCGCAATTGAACCAAAGAATACGGTGCCAAAGCCGAATGAAAACAACACATACCCCGACGTTTTCACATTTGAAGAACACCCATCCGGGGTGCTTTGGCGTGCCCGAAGTTAGCCGCAGCACTGTCCACGTGCAGTCGTCGCACTGTATGAGCGGCATCGGCGAGCCGCAGAGCCGCTGCGCGAGCGCTGAGCCTGGCGGGCGGCCGGCCGAATCCATGTCGGCAAACCGGCGGCGGCGGCGACAGGACGAACCATACTTGCATGTGAATATGGGGCTTTGTTGGGGCTGCGCAGGGTGCTCCCCGACCATTCCATCTCTTGGCGCAGCCACTGGCGGCTGGAAAAGCCAAATCCGGCACCCCACGTCGAACGACCGCAGATCTATAACTTTTCGGCCCGCCGACGCAAGAGGGGGTGGCGGAGGGCAACCTCGGGCGTGTGGCGGCCTTTCGGCGTGATCCCGCCCGCTACTTTCGCCGGAATCGTGGGTGGCGGCCCGACGGCGGAGCGAGGGGAGAGGGGAGGTGGTAGGTGGGGAAAAGCACGGGCTGAAATTTCCTCCCCACCAACCGCTTCCGATATATACAGGGCGCCGACGGGCCGGGGGGGGGGGGGGGGTCCGCGTATTCACGGATTGGGTTCGAGATTTTGCCGCACCCCTCAAATTTTGTTACGGGCCGGGCGCGTTTGCGGGGTCTGTTCGGGCGAGATTTTCCGTGCCGACCCGCATTTTAATGGTTATTTTGCAGGTCACGGCATTTTACGGGGTCTGCTAGAGATGCTCTTAAGTCTGTGGAGTTGACGCTTCTAGGAGGAGAAAGTAGTAAATTTATAAAATGAAGTATAAAATATCTTATAATGTACCAATATGTGTGTGTCGGCGCGCGCCTTCTGTGGCCTGTAAAATATTTATATGCATTCCCACCAAAAAATTTACGTAAATTCCTTTTACTGTTCGTGAGAACATAAGAAAAGTGCCATTTATTTTTGAGTGGGAAGTGCCTATTAATCTATTATTGTTCACGTACGCGTCCGCCCGAAAAAGTAAATTTACCGCAACCGGTACCTACCGGTTAGAAATCCACCGCACATGCATTTTCTCAAGATTCGTGTGGTTTGACGATGTAAATCATATTTCGCTGTATACATTGTGAATATTAGTGACACAGCCTGTCAAAAAGTACATGGTGACAGCCTTTTACAGAGAAGAGAGAGATAGGGAGGATAAAAATAACCATGCATGCATGCATTCTCTCTCCCGTACATCTAACATGTATTAATTTTCATCCTTATATTTTGAATGATTGATATCTTTTCAAACAAATGTCCACTTTTTAGAAAATTTATACATTAGAATTCGCGTCGACAAGACCTTCAAAACAAGATCAATCTAGGATATATTTCAACTACTTTTTATTTTATATATTTCAATTATCTTTGAAATCACTTTTAGAAAAATATAAGATTATTTCGGTATTTCACAAAAGTGATTTCGACTGTTTCACTAATTTCCAAAAAATATGATTTCACTCCTTAAAAAAACTAATTTCAAACATTTTTAAACACTAGTTTCAGTAAGATATGTATTGAAATATATGAAATTACTTCCCTGAAATATATTTCATTGTGGTGTTGCAAGTTGTGAAACTAATTTTTGTGAAAATATATGAAATTACTTCTCTGAAATATATGAAATTGTTATTTCATATATTTGTAACTTGTTATTTCGGTGAGATATGTATTGAAATATATGAAATTACTTCCCTGAAATATATTTCAATGTGGAGTTGCAAGTTGTGAAACTAATTTATGTGAAAATATATGAAATTGAACGTAGCATGCAATTTCAAAAAAAAATCCTACGATCACGCAAGATCTATCTAGGAGATGCATAGTTACGAGAGGGGGAGGATGTGTCTACGTACCCTTATAGACCGAAAGCGGAAGCATTTAGTTGACGCAGTTGATGTAGTAACGTCTTCACGATCCAACCGATCCAAGTACCGAACGTACGGCACCTTCGTGTTCAGCACACGTTCAGCTCGATGACGTCCCTCGAGCTCTTGATCCAGTAGAGGGTCGAGGGAGAGTTCCGTCAACACGACGGCGTGGCAACGGTGTTGGTGGTGTGATCCACGCAGGGTTTCGCCTAAGCACTACGACAATATGATCAAGATGGTAAACTATGAAGGGGAGGCACCGCACACGGCTAAGAAACAACTGTTGTGCCTTTGGGGTGCCCCCCTGCCATCGTATGTAAAGGAGGGGGAGGAGAGACCAGCCCGGGGGGGGGGGGGGGGGGAAGAGGGGGAGTCCTACTAGGACTCCGTTCCTAGTAGGATTTGCCCCCCCCCCCCTTTCCTTCCAACGGGGAGGGGGGAAGGGAAAAAGAGGGAGTGGGAGAAGGAAAGAGGGGGACAATAAATGCTCACTATAAGCGAAAAAATGCTCAGCGTATATTAGAAAAACGTTCATGCGTATTTGGAAGCATAAGAGAAATTTTTTATTTTTTGAGACAAGCATAAGAGAAATGAAACGAATAGAAGTCGGGGCAACGAACGAGCCCGGCACGCGCGCCAGTTAAGTGTGAAACGAAATTCCAGCCTAGTATAAGAAAGCGAACGCCTGTATCCAAACGCGAGCTGTGTTGTGGCATGGTGGTTAGCGTGTGGCGCCTATGGACGGCAGGTCGCGGGACTGATTCTCGCCATCGCTTGATTTTCCCTTTTCTTTTAGCTTTTTTCCCGCAAAAAAATTGGGCATTTTTGTGATTAGATACAAAGCAAGGGGGTTTTCTGCAAAAAACATGCCACGTCATCACCTGACGGGCGGGCCCCGCCGGTTAGATACGCCGTCAATGCACGTTTATACGCAGTTTAGACTTTTTTGTAACTGCTAGCCTTAAACTCGATACTGATATGTAAAAATTACTCCCTCCTTCCATCTATATAGGGCCTAATGCGTTTTTCAAGACCGTCTTTGACTATTGACAAAATTAATAGTACATGACATGCATAATATGAAAATTATATCATTGAAAGCTCCTTTCACGTACGAATTTGATGATGTGTTTTGTGTAAGTTGCATGTCATATATTATTGCTCTAACATTTGGTCAAAGTTAGCCTCGAAAAACGCATTAGGCCCTATATAGATGGAAGGAGGGAGTAGCAAAAATGGTACAAATATCCACGTAATGCCTCAATTATGGTACTTCTCTGCAATTAACTCTGTCTGGTAGTGGTCGTGGAGGAGGAGGAGGCGGCGGCGGAGGTGTGGGTGATCGCCGACTACGGTAGGCAGCAGGAAAGATGGGAGAAGAAGATGGCGGTGAACTTGAAGAGTCTCGGGATGCAGGAAGGGAGATCGCTTACACTCGGTGTTCTCTGCTCCTCCGAGGTCGCACACTTCAACAGTGCATACTGTAGGGTGAATAAACCGCGGCGGCACGCTGGGCTCGACCGGCTCGTGTATGGGCACGAGCTGGACGCGTCGGGTGCACCGAGAAAATATAGTAACTCATAAGATAACATGAAAATATAGGAACTCAAAGATTACATAAAAATGGATCCATACTTCATTATTCCCTTGTCAAATTAATCATAATGGCTCAGACTTAGAACCATCAATTTCGGTTGTGCCGTTCCCATCAAACAATAGAGGGCCTTGAAGAATTGACTACAATCCTTGTCACTTGCAAACTACACATTAATAACAACTAACAGTAAGAGGAAACTTCTCTACATAGTGTAGTCCGTAATAAGAGGAAACTGCTCAGTATCTGTTAATATGCAACGTTGCATTTAATTTTTGTTCTGATGATGCGCCTATTATAGTACTCCCTCCATTTTTGTATACAAGGCCACAAACCTATATTACAGGTACCAAGGTAAAAATTAATGCAATGTTTAAGTCAATGTTGCAAGCTAGGTTGTCACCTTGTTTGTCGTGTTAATTAATGTGTTTTTTCTCTTCCACGCAACAAGATAACCATCTTACTCCTCGTTGATTGATTAATGTTGGAAATGCAAGCCAACTTTCTCACTCCCGCATGCACGCAAATGATATTAATGTCCCCGAGTGCTAGTACGAGGCAAACATCATTAATTTTGCCTCGATTAATGTTAGTGGCCTTGTATAAAAAAATGGAGGAAGTACAACTTTTGCAAGCTCATTATCCCTTTTCTTCTACTCCCAACTACGTCGTCTATTTATTTGACCATGCAACTTATTCTTTTTAAAAAGCTTTGTTGCAGGGCAACATTGCAGGTACAATCAACATGATCTGAGCTAACAAGTAAGCTGAGGATGGGAGATATGTGATGCAAGGATTGACGATCTGCTGATTGGAGGTGTCCCAAACTTCCTGTGAGGTTAGATTAGCAATCTTTTTGTACTAGACAACTTGTGATGCGACCTACTTGGACCCTTTGAACGTCTTGGCTAGACCTTGGTTGTATGTCCTAGTGTTGCATTGGTTACTTCCTGTGTCTTGATCGCGTACTATTCATATGACCATTTATTGCTTAGACATCTATTGTTGTTGGATTCTTAGGAAACCCACATTACCTTGGATAGAAATTGAAGCTTGTCCTTGTTTTCCTGAAATGGAATGGTTCTTGTCCAGTTGCCGGAATATGTGGTTTTACTCACTAGCTTGATGAAAAATCTTAGATTAGCCGGATATAATGTGGGCTTTTTGCTGATATGGAGCTAGTGCTGTCAGGTTATCTTCTGTTGGCTTCGGAATGATCATTACCACTAGTAGAAGAAGGGTCTAATGTGAAACTCATTTAGTTTCGGTTTGCAATTGAACCGGCACTAATGTGAACATTAGTGCCGGTTCCAACGGCCAGGTGGGCGGCGCTCATTAGTACCGGTTCGTGGCGAACCTTTAGTACCGGTTTGTGCCATGAACCGGTACTAAAGAGGTGGTGGCCTTTAGTACGGGTTGGTGGCTCCAACCGGTACTAAAGACCACCCCCTTTAGTACCAGTTGGAGCCATCAACCGGTACTAAAGGTGGTGCGCTGCCACCCACAGTGCACAATGTTTAGTCCCGCCTCGCTAGTTAAGAGGAGCTCGCACCGGTTTATAAGCCCCGCCGCGGCTACCGTGTCGAGCTCCTCTCTAAGCAGGCCTTTGGGGGCCTATTGTAAGTCTTCTGCCCTGTGGGGCCTACTGGGTTGTTTTAGCATGCATCCTGGCCCAACTAGAGATTGGGTTTCTAGTCGTATGCAGGCCGTGCCGGCCCAGTAGGCAGGCTGTTTTTGCTTTATTTCAAAAATAAAAATAAAGAAAATCCTTACCAACCGGGACTAAAGGTCCCCCAGACCACGGCGTGCCTCGTGCCACGTGGTGGGCCTTTGGTCCCGGTTTGTGTTGAACCGGTACTAAAGGGGGGACCTTTAGTCCCCACTCTTTAATGCCGGTTTCAGAACCGGTACTAAAGGTCCTTACGAACCGGTACTAAAAGTCGTTTTTCTACTAGTGTACCTTGCCAGTTTGATCGTTTGCTGGTGATGGCTACTGTTACTTGGTGGGTTTGATCAAAAGCTCTAATCCATGCTTGCTGGACATTGCAATGTGTGAAGTGTAGAGAATAATTTTTCCCCGGGGGCTCTTTTATGGTGTTTGCTTTATAGGACTACACTTTGGACGAAAAGAGTGATATTTCCTCTAATTCTTTTTGTTTTCCTTGTAGACGCGGAACTTTTGTGCAAGTGCGGAGTTCAATGGTTATCCCACTGTGGTCGTCTCATCTGGTGACCTAGTGGTCATCATCGACATGGTCTGGGACTTCGTTATTTGGGTTGTAGTTGCCGTGTTGATGTTGAGCATCAGCTACAACTCGTAACTTCTCTGTTTCACCTATCTATAATGCTATGGGACATGGCCTTCAAGCTATGTCCGATTTATGTGTTGGCCATCAAGCTGAAAGTGATGTTTGTGGCGGTGATATCGTAGTGCGCTCTCAGCCATCGAATTCTTAAATATGGTATATTTGTTCATTTGTGATCACTAGAGGCCACTCTCTACATGTGATATGTTTCACTAGTAGATATTCTAATAATTAAGTGTAGCACCGTTGCATGTTTATAATATTCAACCTGCTCTGACAGAATGCCTTCTAATCAACAAAACATGTTTACCATCTTGCTAGCAGTTATACTTCTAAAGATTGTAACTCCAGTTCACTGCTGCAATCGCAAAGATTTGTTCTTTATTTCTCTAGAACTAGCTGTTATAGTTCTAAACTACTAGAGTTACACTATGAATTTGAAAGTAATTTCTACTTATGGTGAACTTATGGACCTGTACTGCCTGATATCTGTGATCACTAGAGTATTATTCTCAAGCGAAGTGGTACTAATTTTGCATATGTTCTACATGCACGTACGATTTTTGGAGGGGCAAGACAGCAGAAGTCCCCGTGCATCATAGATACATACAAGAAGTTTTCAAGTATGAGTCGGATTTGGTCCCTTGGGACATCGATGCACATAAAATCCAGTCTTGCAATGACACTGCAAAGTTTGCGTTTTGGAAGACGCCTTCTCTAAAATTGTAATCTTGCAGTGGCATCTACTCTCGTGCGCTGGTATACTGGTTGAGCCTTTTTTTCTTTTCGTGAGAGAAGAAGGAGACAACAAATCTCTTGATGATGTCGACAAATTCAATTAGCTCCGCCTTTGATATCTATACTATCACCAATTGGCTCCATCTTTTATTATCACCGCTTGAGGTTAATAAATTGTGTTGGAATTCAGATGCAATCTAAGCTTCCAAGGATGTACGATGCATGAAGGATAGAACTTTCTAAGAGAAATGGTCTCTTTGGATGGACATGTCTTTTGAATATTTGCGCAATTTTTCATATAAGTTCATCCATGAATGTGATAGATAAATCTTGATAAATATGTAGATTAAAGGTAACGATCAAACGAGCAAAATTACTTGACACGTAATCAGCTTTGTACTATAAAAGCACAATGTCTAGATCACTCGCTAGTACCAAAAATCTATTGGAATTTTGCTAGTAGACCTTTGGCCCAAAGCCCAACTAAAATTCTGAAATTCTCTTGGCCCATTTCATGCACACATGTGAGTGGAGTGAGTGAGACTAAAGTTTAGTCCCACAATGGAAGTTGAATGAGACCTGCACCTCTTTATAAGGTGAGCTCTTCTACCACTGATATGAGCATGAGAAGAGGAGACCTACACATGTGCTCCTCCTCCTAGCTCGCCTCGTCGTCGGGACGCGGGTTGCGGGATTGAGCCGAGCCGAGGACACAGCTATGCATGTTGTCTATGTTTTTGCTGCTCAGGAAAATTAATGAGTCATTAATTAATAATTAACGGACGCGTTAATTACTGAACTGTTTCCGATTCTTTTGGATTGCGACGACTCGGACGTGGGGTTTACTCCGACGACCTACCCGGCCTGCACTATATAGTCAGGCAGACGTCTACCCTAGCCGCCGCCGCATCGTATGGTTTTGCACCACCATTCCAAATCATTGCGCCGCCAAGCAAGTCTTCTCCATCCCTTCTTTCAGCGTGCATCGGGAGAAGGGACAGTAGGCCTCCGGAACCCCACCTCTTGTGATCCTGACGGGAGAGGGGCGATCAGGTTTTTGGGGAGCGCACTCACGCGACTGCTGGCAGCAACGACTTCGCCAACGACGACTTCTTCCCCGACCTCGGCAACCTCATCCTCGACGACATGGGCGACAACGTCAACGCCGGCGGTGCTGCTCCTGTTGCACCGTATGTGATTCTATCCTTCCTATTCGAGATCGTGGTAGAAATCATGTTTCTAGTATGTGCCCTAGATGTGATCTGTTCATCTACTATGCTATTTCGCATGATTAGTTTAATCTCTACTATTGCTGTCATGATTTATCTTCTGTTCATTTGGACTAAATCTCATAGTAATTTACTCATATTTCCAACAAAATCTACCGTAAGGGATAAGAACACACACGGGCCGGTGGAAGATGAAGTGGATGCATTGGTGGCCATGTCACCGAAGAGAGATCGTCGGCATCGGGGAAGCAGTCATGTGCAGACATGGTGGAGAAGAATCTAGCAGTCACGTGAGAGTACTACCCGAAAAACCTGATTTCTCCTGCAAGAGGCGGGGTTGCAGAGGCCTAATGTTTCATTTTATGATTCACATCAAAAACGGGATGAGAAAAGCGGTAGACGGCACAACCGCACAAGGCTCTGTAACAAGGTAGACACATAGGAGACCAAGTGAGCATTGTTTGTGGAAGAGGAGCGGCCTCTTAATAGACTCCAGAAAATCAAATTGACAACACAAGAGGTGACAAAGAGAAACAAAAACAACATAATAACAGTTTGGTTTCATTTTTTCCGTTAGCGTAAAATCTTTTGAGTTTTTTCTTGTGATAAAAAGAAGGCAGCGCGTACACGTGGCATAGGTCCTACCTCGGCTCAACTTGATCACTGAACACGACGCGCACGCGAGGCGAGCGGGCGAGGATGAGCGCCGGTGCATTTGTCTTCTTCTCAAGCTCTTAGTGGTGTATGAGGCAACGAACCTTATATGTTGGTTAACACACTCTCCACAACCGGGATGTGACGTTTGACACTCCCTTGTCATGCATGAATGCGCCATATGGGTCCCTCAGATTTCCTAGGAATTATTGGAAATAGAAAATGACTAAAAGCCCAACAAATTTCAACAACTCCTCGCCAGAATCACAGAGGCACATAGAGTTTGTCTATAGTTCCAAAACATTGTTTATATATAGGTATTGTGGTGGAGACTTTAAGTTATACTTTCACCTAGAAACTCCACGCTACACTTATTTGTAGCTTGAACAATGGAATATGCTTTGAACTGTAAGTTTTGTGCGAACAAGTTTCACGTAAAATCTTGGCCGATACTGTTGGAAAACGTAGTAATTTCAAAAAAATTCCTACGCACACGCAAGATCATGGTGATGGCATAGCAACGAGAGGGGAGAGTGTTCGTCCACGTACCCTCATAGATCGTAAGCGGAAGCGTTATGACAACGCGGTTGATGTAGTCGTACGTCTTCACGATCCGACCGATCCAAGTACCGAACGTACGGCACCTCCGAGTTCAGCACACGTTCAGCTCGATGACGATCCCCGGGCTCCGATCCAGCAAAGCTTCGGGGAAGAGTTCCGTCAGCACGACGGCGTGGTGACGATGATGATGTTCTACCGGTGCAAGGCTTCGCCTAAACTCCGCGACGATATGACCGAGGTGGAATATGGTGGAAGGGGGCACCGCACACGGCTAAGGAACGATCCGTAGATCAACTTGTGTGTCTTTGGGGTGCCCCCTGCCCCCGTATATAAAGGAGGGAGGGGGGAGGCCGGCCGGCCCTTGTTGGGCGCGCCAGGAGGAGGAGTCCTCCTCCTAGTAGGAGTAGGACTCCTCCTTTCCTACTCCTACTAGGAGGGGAAGGAAGGGGGAGAGGAGGGAAGGAAAGAGGGGGGCGCCGCCCCCCCCCCCCCCCTCCTAGTCCAATTCGGACCAGAGGGAGAGGGGGCGCGCGGCCCTTCCTGGCCGCCCCTCTCTCTTCCCACTAAGGCCCATGTGGCCCATTAACTCTCCGGGGGGGTTCCGGTAACCCTCCGGCACTCCGGTTTTCTCCGAAATCACCCGGAACACTCCCGGTGTCCGAATATAGTCGTCCAATATATCAATCTTTATGTCTCGACCATTTCGGGACTCCTCGTCATGTCCGTGATCACATCCGGGACTCCGAACAAACTTCGGTACATCAAAACTTGTAAACTCATAATAAAACTGTCATCGTAACGTTAAGCGTGCGGACCCTACGGGTTCGAGAACTATGTAGACATGACCTAGAACTATTCTCGGTCAATAACCAATAGCGGAACCTGGATGCCCATATTGGTTCCTACATATTCTACGAAGATCTTTATCGGTCAAACCGCATAACAACATACGTTGTTCCCTTTGTCATCGGTATGTTACTTGCCCGAGATTTGATCGTTAGTATCCAATACCTAGTTCAATCTCGTTACCGGCAAGTCTCTTTACTCGTTTTGTAATGCATCATCTTATAACTAACTCATTAGTTACAATGCTTGCAAGGCTTAGGTGATGAGTATTACCGAGAGGGCCCAGAGATACCTCTCCGACAATCGGAGTGACAAAACCTAATCTCGAATTATGCCAACCCAACATGCACCTTCGGAAACACCTGTAGAGCATCTTTATAATCACCTAGTTACGTTGTGATGTTTGGTAGCACACAAAGTGTTCTTCCGGTAAACGTGAGTTGCACAATCTCATAGTTGCAGGAACTTTGTATAAGTCATGAAGAAAGCAATAGCAACATACTAAACGATCAAGTGCTAGGCTAACGGAATGGGTCATGTCAATCACATCATTCTCCTAATGATGTGATCCCGTTAATCAAATGACAACTCTTTTGTCCATGGCTAGGAAACTTAACCATCTTTGATTCACGAGCTAGTCAAGTAGATGCATACTAGTGACACTGTGTTTGTCTATGTATTCACACATGTATCATGTTTCCGGTTAATACAATTCTAGCATGAATAATAAACATTTATCATGATATGAGGAAATAAATAATAACTTTATTATTGCCTCTAGGGCATATTTCCTTCAGTCTCCCACTTGCACTAGAGTCAATAATCTAGATTACATAGTAATGATTCTTACACCCATGGAGTCTTGGTGCTGATCATGTTTTGCTCGTGAGAGAGGCTTAGTCAACGGGTCTGCAACATTCAGATCCGTATGTATCTTGCAAATCTCTATGTCTCCCACTTGGACTTGGTCCCGAATGGAATTGAAGCGTCTCTTGATGTGCTTGGTTCTCTTGTGAAATCTGGATTCCTTTGCCAAGGCAATTGCACCAGTACTGTCACAGAAGATCTTCATTGGTCCCGATGCACTAGGTATGACACCTAGATCGGAAATGAACTCCTTCATCCAGACTCCTTCATTTGCTGCTTCCGAAGCAGCTATGTACTCCGCTTCACATGTAGATCCTGCTACAACGCTTTGTTTAGAACTGCACCAACTTACAGCTCCACCGGTTAATAAAAACACGTATCCGGTTTGCGATTTAGAATCGTCTGGATCAGTGTCAAAGCTTGCATCGACGTAACCGTTTACGACTAGCTCTTTGTCACCTCCATATACGAGAAACATATCCTTAGTCCTTTTCAGGTATTTCAGGATGTTCTTGACCGCTGTCCAGTGATCCACTCCTGGATTACTTTGGTACCTTCCTGCCAAGCTTATTGCTAAGCATATGTCAGGTCTGGTACACAGCATTGCATACATGATAGAGCCTATGGCTGAAGCATAGGGAACATTTTTCATTTTCTCTCTATCTTCTGCTGTGGTCGGGCATTGAGTTTGACTCAACTTCACACCTTGTAGCACAGGCAAGAATCCTTTCTTTGCCTGATCCATTTTGAACTTTTTCAAAATTTTGTCAAGGTATGTGCTTTGTGAAAGTCCTATTAAGCGTCTTGATCTATCTCTATAGATCTTGATGCCCAATATGTAAGCAGCTTCACCGAGGTCTTTCATTGAAAAACTTTTATTCAAATATCCTTTTATGCTATCCAAAAATTCTATATCATTTCCAATTAATAATATGTCATCTACATATAAAACTAGAAATGCTACAGAGCTCCCACTCACTTTCTTGTAAATACAGGCTTCTCCAAAAGTCTGTATAAAACCATATGCTTTGATCACACTATCAAAGCGTTTATTACAACTCTGAGATGCTTGCACCAGTCCATAAATGGAACGCTGGAGCTTGCACACTTTGTCAGCACCTTTTGGATCAACAAAACCTTCCGGCTGCATCATATACAACTCTTCTTCTAGAAATCCATTCAAGAATGCAGTCTTGACATCCATTTGCCAAATTTCATAATCATGAAATGCAGCAATAGCTAACATGATTCGGACGGACTTAAGCATCGCTACGGGTGAGAAAGTCTCATCATAGTCATCCCCTTGAACTTGTCGAAAACCTTTTGCAACAAGTCGAGCTTTATAGACAGTTATATTACCATCAGCGTCAGTCTTCTTCTTAAAGATCCATTTATTTTCAATGGCTTGCCGATCATCGGGCAAGTCAACCAAAGTCCATACTTTGTTTTCATACATGGATCCCATCTCAGATTTCATGGCTTCTAGCCATTTTGCGGAATCCGGACTCATCATCGCTTCCTCATAGTTCGTAGGTTCATCATGGTCAAGTAACATGACTTCCAAAATAGGATTACCGTACCACTCTAGTGCGGATCTTACTCTGGTAGACCTACGAGGTTCAGTAGAAACTTGATCTGAAGTTTCATGATCGTTATCATTAGCTTCCTCACTAATTGGTGTAGTTGTCATAGGAACCGGTTCTCGTGATGAACTACTTTCCAATAAGGGAGTAGATATAGTTATCTCATCAGGTTCTACTTTCCTCCCACTCACTTCTTTCGAGAGAAACTCCTTCTCTAGAAAGGATCCATTCTTAGCAACGAATGTCTTGCCTTCGGATCTGTGATAGAAGGTGTACCCAATAGTCTCTTTTGGGTATCCTATGAAGACACATTTCTCCGATTTAGGTTTGAGCTTATCTGGTTGAAGTTTCTTCACATAAGCATCGCAGCCCCAAACTTTAAGAAACGACAACTTTGGTTTCTTGCCAAACCACAGTTCATAAGGCGTCGTCTCAACGGATTTTGATGGTGCCCTATTTAACGTGAATGCGGCCGTCTCTAAAGCATAACCCCAAAATGATAGCGGTAAATCAGTAAGAGACATCATAGATCGTACCATATCTAGTAAAGTACGATTACGACATTCGGACACACCATTTTGTTGTGGTGTTCCAGGTGGCGTGAGCTGCGAAACTATTCCACATTGTTTCAAGTGTAGGCCAAACTCATAACTCAAATATTCTCCTCCACGATCAGATCGTAGAAACTTTATTTTCTTGTTACGATGATTTTCCACTTCACTCTGAAATTCTTTGAACTTTTCAAATGTTTCAGACTTGTGTTTCATCAAGTAGATATACCCATATCTGCTCAAATCATCAGTGAAGGTGAGAAAATAATGATACTCGCCGCGAGCCTCAATATTCATTGGGCCACAAACATCAGTATGTATGATTTCCAACAAATCAGTTGCTCAATCCATAGTTCCGGAGAACGGCGTTTTAGTCATCTTGCCCATAAGGCACGGTTCGCAAGTACCAAGTGATTCATAATCAAGTGATTCCAAAAGTCCATCAGTATGAAGTTTCTTCATGCGCTTTCACCGATATGACCCAAACGGCAGTGCCACAAATAAGTTGCACTATCATTATTAACTCTGCATCTTTTGGTTTCAAAACTATGAATATGTGTATCACTACTATCGAGATTTAATAAAAATAGACCACTCTTCAAGGGTGCATGACCATAAAAGATATTACTCATATAAATAGAACAACCATTATTCTCTGATTTAAATGAATAACCGTCTCGCATCAAACAAGATCCAGATATAACGTTCATGCTCAACGCTGGCACCAAATAACAATTATTCAGGTCTAAAACTAATCCCGAAGGTAGATGTAGAGGTAGCGTGCCGACCGCGATCACATCGACTTTGGAACCGTTTCCCACGCGCATCGTCACCTCGTCCTAGGCCAGTGCTTGCTTATTCCGTAGTCCCTGTTTCGAGTTGCAAATATTAGCAACAGAACCAGTATCAAATACCCAGGTGCTACTACGAGCTCTAGTTAGGTACACATCAATAACATGTATATCACATATACCTTTGTTCACTTTGCCATCCTTCTTATCCGCCAAATACTTGGGGCAGTTCCGCTTCCAGTGACCAGTCTGCTTGTAGTAGAAGCACTCAGTTTCAGGCTTAGGTCCAGACTTGGGTTTCTTCTCTTGAGCAGCAACTTGCTTGTTGTTCTTCTTGAAGTTCCCCTTCTTCTTCCCTTTGCCCTTTTTCTTGAAACTAGTGGTCTTGTTGACCATCAACACTTGATGCTCCTTCTTGATTTCTACCTCCGCAGCTTTTAGCATTGCGAAGAGCTCGGGAATAGTCTTGTTCATCCCTTGCATATTATAGTTCATCACAAAGCTCTTGTAGCTTGGTGGCAGTGATTGGAGAATTCTGTCAATGACGCTATCATCCGGAAGATTAACTCCCAGTTGAATCAAGTGATTATTATACCCAGACATTTTGAGTATATGCTCACTAACAGAACTATTCTCCTCCATGTTGCAGCTGTAGAACTTATTGGAGACTTCATATCTCTCAATCCGGGCATTTGCTTGAAATATTAACTTCAACTCCTGGAACATCTCATATGCTCCATGACATTCAAAACGTCGTTGAAGACCCGGTTCTAAGCCGTAAAGCATGGCACACTGAACTATAGAGTAGTCATCAGCTTTGCTCTGCCAGACGTTCTTAACGTCGTCAGTTGCATCAGCAGCAGGCCTGGAACCCAGCGGTGCTTCCAGGACGTAACTTTTTTGTGCAGCAATGAGGATAATCCTCAGGTTACGGACCCAGTCCGTGTAATTGCTACTATCATCTTTCAACTTTTCTTTCTCAAGGAACGCATTAAAATTCAACGGAACAACAGCACGAGCCATCTATCTACAAACAAACATAGACAAGCAAAATACTATCAGGTACTAAGTTCATGATAAATTTAGGTTCAATTAATCATATTACTTAAGAACTCCCACTTAGACAGACATCTCTCTAGTTATCTAAGTGATCACGTGATCCAAATCAACTAAACCATAACCGATCATCACGTGAGATGGAGTAGTTTTCAATGGTGAACATCACTATGTTGATCATATCTACTATATGATTCACGCTCGACCTTTCGGTCTCCGTGTTCCGAGGCCATATCTGTATATGCTAGGCTCGTCAAGTTTAACCTGGGTATTCCGCGTGTGCAAAACTGTCTTGCACCAGTTGTAGATGGACGTAGAGCTTATCACACCCGATCATCACGTGGTGTCTGGGCACGACAAACTTTGGCAACGGTGCATACTCAGGGAAAACACTTCTTGATAATTTTAGTGAGAGATCATCTTAAAATGCTACCGTCAATCAAAGCAAGATAAGATGCATAAAGGATAAACATCACATGCAATCAATATAAGTGATATGATATGGCCATCATCATCTTGTGCTTGTGATCTCCATCTCCAAAGCATCGCCATGATCACCATCGTCACCGGCGCGACACCTTGATCTTCATCGTAGCATCATTGTCGTCTCGCCAACTATTGCTTCTACGACTATCGCTACCGCTTAGTGATAAAGTAAAGCAATTACAGGGCGTTTGCATTTCATACAATAAAGCGACAACCATATGGCTCCTGCCAGTTGCTGATAACTTCGGTTACAAAACATGATCATCTCATACAATAAAATATAGAATCACGTCTTGACCATATCACATCACAACATGCCCTGCAAAAACAAGTTAGACGTCCTCTACTTTGTTGTTACAAGTTTTACGTGGTTGTTACGGGCTTAGCAAGAACCGTTCTTACCTACGCATCAAAAACCACAACGATAGTTTGTCAAGTTGGTGCTGTTTTAACCTTCGCAAGGACCGGGCGTAGCCACACTCGATTCAGCTAAAGTGAGAGAGACAGACACCCGCCGGTCACCTTTAAGCAACGAGTGCTCGTAGCGGTGAAACCAGTCTCGCGTAAGCGTACGCGTAATGTTGGTCCGGGCCGCTTCATCTCACAATACCGCCGAACCAAAGTATGACATGCTGGTAAGCAGTATGACTTATATCGCCCACAACTCACTTGTGTTCTACTCGTGCATATGACATCTACGCATAAAACCAGGCTCGGATGCCACTGTTGGAAAACATAGTAATTTCAAAAAAAATCCTACGCACACGCAAGATCATGATGATGGCATAGCAACGAGAGGGGAGAGTGTTCGTCCACGTACCCTCATAGATCGTAAGCGGAAGCGTTATGACAACGCGGTTGATGTAGTCGTACGTCTTCACGATCCGACCGATCCAAGTACCGAACGTACGGCACCTCCGAGTTCAGCACACGTTCAGCTCGATGACGATCCCCGGGCTCCGATCCAGCAAAGCTTCGGGGAAGAGTTCCGTCAGCACGACGGCGTGGTGACGATGATGATGTTCTACCGGTGCAGGGCTTCGCCTAAACTCCGCGACAATATGACCGAGGTGGAATATGGTGGAAGGGGGCACCGCACACGGCTAAGGAACGATCCGTAGATCAACTTGTGTGTCTTTGGGGTGCCCCCTGCCCCCGTATATAAAGGAGGGAGGGGGGAGGCCGGCCGGCCCTTGTTGGGCGCGCCAGGAGGAGGAGTCCTCCTCCTAGTAGGAGTAGGACTCCTCCTTTCCTACTCCTACTAGGAGGGGAAGGAAGGGGGAGAGGAGGGAAGGAAAGAGGGGGGCGCCGCCCCCCCCCCCTCCTAGTCCAATTCGGACCAGAGGGAGAGGGGGCGCGCGGCCCTTCCTGGCCGCCCCTCTCTCTTCCCACTAAGGCCCATGTGGCCCATTAACTCTCCGGGGGGGTTCCGGTAACCCTCCGGCACTCCGGTTTTCTCCGAAATCACCCGGAACACTCCCGGTGTCCGAATATAGTCGTCCAATATATCAATCTTTATGTCTCGACCATTTCGGGACTCCTCGTCATGTCCGTGATCACATCCGGGACTCCGAACAAACTTCGGTACATCAAAACTTATAAACTCATAATAAAACTGTCATCGTAACGTTAAGCCTGCGGACCCTACGGTTCGAGAACTATGTAGACATGACCTAGAACTATTCTCGGTCAATAACCAATAGCAGAACCTGGATGCCCATATTGGTTCCTACATATTCTACGAAGATCTTTATCGGTCAAACCGCATAACAACATACGTTGTTCCCTTTGTCATCGGTATGTTACTTGCCCGAGATTTGATCGTTAGTATCCAATACCTAGTTCAATCTCGTTACCGGCAAGTCTCTTTACTCGTTTTGTAATACATCATCTTATAACTAACTCATTAGTTACAATGCTTGCAAGGCTTAGGTGATGAGTATTACCGAGAGGGCCCAGAGATACCTCTCCGACAATCGGAGTGACAAAACCTAATCTCGAATTATGCCAACCCAACATGCACCTTCGGAAACACCTGTAGAGCACCTTTATAATCACCTAGTTACGTTGTGACGTTTGGTAGCACACAAAGTGTTCTTCCGGTAAACGTGAGTTGCACAATCTCATAGTTGTAGGAACTTTGTATAAGTCATGAAGAAAGCAATAGCAACATACTAAACGATCAAGTGCTAGGCTAACGGAATGGGTCATGTCAATCACATCATTCTCCTAATGATGTGATCCCGTTAATCAAATGACAACTCTTTTGTCCATGGCTAGGAAACTTAACCATCTTTCATTCACGAGCTAGTCAAGTAGAGGCATACTAGTGACACTATGTTTGTCTATGTATTCACACATGTATCATGTTTCTGGTTAATACAATTCTAGCATGAATAATAAACATTTATCATGATATGAGGAAATAAATAATAACTTTATTATTGCCTCTAGGGCATATTTCCTTCAGATACTGTGCTGCACGGGTAGGAGCTTATACATCACATTCAAGCCTCTTCAAAAGTTTACTAAAGACCACCCAACTCTCAGAGACTATGACCTTTAACGGTCTAACACATATAGGTGCGTTCTTTTATGATGTTCCCTAGGACAACATCTTTGCATACCCAAGCCAATCAGAAGACATTAATATAAAATATCGATCTGCCATACAAATTACTAGAGAACAACGTCATAAGAGGGGGTCTTTATAAAAGAAGTACTCTCCTGCCGTTAACCAATAGCTTGTCTCGCCAATTATACTTTACGAGGTCTCTGATAACACCACTATGTATAACTTATGTAATGGGTCTCAAATCCATCTCCCTTGATGCATTGTCTATCATGTTTCCTGATAAACCCTTTGTGAAGGGACTTGTCATATTCTTATATTTGGTCATATATAATCCAATGCTATAGCTCCAAAGTTTCTCATAATTTCGATAATCTTAGTTTCCTTCTCACGTGTATTGATAACTACTTTTTACCCTTGAAATTGTTTACCTTGACATTTATAGTTTGAATATCATAGTTTGTTTAGATAGATGGTATTGGTTTTTTCACCACAGGAACGTCCATCAAGAGCTCATGAAGTCATTCTACTTTAACATCGGTTGTGTCAAGGTCGTGAACTTTTTGAACTTTCTATGAAATGTGAGAACTTTTCAAATTCACGAAATTTTTTTGAACGGTCAACGGTCGAGTCAATGGTCAATTGGTCAAGTCAATGGCCAATGGGCCAGTCAGTGGTTAGGAGGGCCAAGTCAGCAAATCAAACCCAATTACATGCAAAAAAAATAGACCAAACACATGGCAGGGCCGACTAGAGAAAGCCAGCAACTCGCGTTCATGGGCCGGGCCATGCGATGCTATAGTGAGCGTCAATTGTCTTCGGGGGCGCTAAGGCGAAGGAAAAGAAGGCTCAGGAGGGCGGGGGGGGGGGGGGGGGGGGGCATCAGGAAATCCTGAGAGCTCTTCTTGGGCGCCTTATGCGCTAGTTAGCACATCAGATAATAGAGCGCATTTGTGTGGGTCTTGGCCCACTCGCCCAACTTTGCTCATTGTTGATGCTCGCTCAACCTCGCTCCAACGATCGTTGCTTGCTCTTCCCTCTAAAAGAAAGGTCATTGCTCGCTCGGTTGACCTAGTTCACTCGTTTTTCTTTCTGCTTGTCTTTTGCTTGTTGGTTTCCTGGTAAATAAAAAAATGTCTTGGATTTTGAATAAATTTTGCGAATTTGAATAACATTTTTTGTTTTACAAAAAAAATCATAAATTTGAAAAAGGTTCATTAATTTCGTAAAATTTCATGAATTTGAAAAAGAAACTCACAAAGTTTAAAAAACATTCCAATCGGTGACCATTTTTTAAAATTCAAATTGTGCTCATCGACTTCAAAATTTATTCATCGAAACCTAAAAAATATTCATAAATTTTTTCAACTGTTCATCATATTAAAAATGTGTGTTGAATTCAAAATAAATCCAAATTCGAAATTCAGTCATAATATTCACAAAAATGATATTTGAACTTAAAATTTGTTCATCAAATAAGAAAAGTTAATCAAAATTCAAAAATTGTTTATACGAAATTCGAAATAATGCCATATTAATTCAAAAATATTCATTATTTAGAAATTTTGAACATTTTTACAATTTGTGAATATTTTTTGCATTAGTGACTTTTTTTTGAAATTCTAAAGTTTTTTTTCTAGTCCTGAACTTTTTACGAGAAGTAAAAAACATAAAGTTTTTGAATTGGTGAATTTTTTTGCATTTATTGAACTTTTTTGAAATTATATTTTTTGCAAATCCCACACTTTTTTTGAAGAAGCAAAAAGAAAAAAAACGGGGAGTCCTGTCCAAGGGCGCTCAGGGGTAGCGTGCGGGCGTGCACTGGCCTCGTTCACAGCGCGCAGGTCGCTGTATAGGAGCTCCCGCGGTAAATAGAAGTTAGCGAAAATCCTGCGAGAAATATTCAGTAAACCATAGTAGCATACTTTCATGACCACAAGTTCAGTCCGATTGTCTACCAATATGAGTGCAAATTTGAGAACTAGACCGTGACGTACATATACAGAAACACTACCTTGCCTAGTTTATACTCGGTCCAAATCCTTGCCTAGTGCTGGGGAAACATGTATCCACAAACTCTGAAGGAACTGAATTAAAACACTAAGAAACTGAAGTGCATGCCAATGCAAAAGTAGGAGTAGTAGTACGAGAGAGATAGACCATTTTTCTTTCATGAAATTGCGCCAGTCCGTCAAGCCTCCCCTCTTCTCGTATCATAGGTAACCCTGCTTCCACAAATATTCGAATCTGAATGCGCCCGCGCTCCTCTTCAGTCTTCACTGTTCGGTCAGTCCGAGTTCAGAAACACGTGTCGTACTGATCGTGTCATCATTCGCGCTCAACAACAACGGCCACCGACTCGGCCACGTCTCCGGACTTCCTCCGGCCCGCTCGCCTCCTGTGGCGCCCCTCCCTGCCGCCGCCGCCGCGGTTCCCGTTCTCGGGCGGCGCAACATAGACGAACGGCCCGGCGAGGCTATCCTCTTCGAGCGCGAGGAGCGGCTCGAGCGCGCTGACGACGGCGGACATGTGCGGGCGGGACTTGGGGTTGAGGCTGACGCACTTGTACGCCAGCGCGGCGGCCCTCTGCGCGGCCCCACCGGCGTACTGGCCGGCGAGGTTGGGGTCCATGACGCGGTCCAGGCGCCGGGAGTCGTTGAGGTAGGGGCGCGCCCAGTCCACCAGGTTCTGCTCCCGCGGCGGCCGGCTCTTGTCCACCGACTTGCGCCCGGTCAGCAGCTCCAGCAGCACCACGCCGAAGCCGTACACGTCGCTCTTGGCCGTCAGATGCCCTGGAGATCAGTTTCAAATTTGAATGAGACAAAATGCATGGATGTAAAGTAACCATCTCCGGATTGGACCGTGATAGACATTCGCGGGTTATCTGTAAATATGAGTGCGTTTGTAAATATTTTACCTGTCATGATGTACTCAGGTGCGGCGTAGCCCTGCGTGCCCATGACCCGGGTGGAGACGTGCGTCTCGTCCTCTTCCGGCCCATCTTTGGCTAGCCCGAAGTCCGATAGCTTCGCTTTGTAATCCTAGTCATGGTTCCAAATTTTAAAACGTCAATGTTGCTGCTCAACTGCTCCTGCACGATAATTTATATTGCTATATATAACTGAACCCAGCTATAACGACATAGTACACCAGACTACTAGAGCTTAGAGGTATGTTTGCACCAGGAGTCAGTCACTTAGTGGGTAAGACCGAACCAGACTAATAAGACACACTAGCGGCGTGCCATTTGTGCCAAGAGTCAGTCGCTGGATCAGTGGGTAAGACTGAACCAAACTAATCCAACAACTATGCTAATCGACAATCTGATCAATCACATCACTCGCTATACGCATGCAGTCAGCACTACGAGTCAGTCTCAGTACGGGACGGATCCGCAGCAATAGTTGAAACTGAAAACGCGACCCAGTCCAGTTCACAGTGTACAAGTCAACACTTGTTGTTCAGTGGTTGGCATTTGGCAGCCAGACAAGTGCAGACAGCAGTTTAGTTTACTCGCCGGGAATAACCAAACCCACCAACAAGTCGTATCTATCTTTGGGGCCACAAGTAGAGAGAGGGGTAGGGTAGGTGAAGGATCAATCACGGCCGGAGCGACGTACGTACCGAGTCCAGCAGGATGTTGGAGGTCTTGAAGTCCCGGTAGATGACCGGGTTCTCGGCCTCATGGAGGAACGCCAACCCTTTGGCGGCGCCGAGGGCGATCTTCAGCCGTGTTGACCATTGCAACGACGCCGCGTATTCTGCATGTACACCACGCGAGCGAGCAATCAGGCGATGCAACCAAAGTTGGAAGAACCATGTAGTATAATTAACCAAGCAATGGGTGCACATGGTAACAAAAAATATGCAACAAACCAAGAACGAGTATCGCGTACGTGTTCACTCAACTCTGAGTGCGACCCTGTTTCTCTCACTAATAAATAAAAGCATCAAGCATCTCGATATTTTGCCCTTTTTTCCCTGCGGTGATCGCGATGAACCCCGCATTATGTGGTCGGCAACTTTTGACTTAGGAGCGATCGAATTGTATTAGCTGGAGTACGTACGTATTTATCCAAAGCCACGCGTTGGAGGCCCAGGCTTAGTGAAACAACTTTGCATAAAGATTAAAGCAGCGAAACAACTACTAGGAGAGCAAAAAGGACAGGAATTGGTGCAGGTGTCCTATCCGTCTACCGCCTTTTTAATTTTTGGCGGGAACCGTGTGATTAAGCATCGACGAATTCAACAGGCGGCAGGACGCAGCACCAAAGGAGCAAAAAGGAATGCGGTGTGAAGATAAAATATCAAAGTGGTTAACCGAAAACGACCCCAAATCTCTCCGATATATACGATCTCCGTGTACATATGCCGAAGAGATCAGATGATGCAACACCGGAGATGGACGGGTGGTTCAGAAAGGCGGTCTGAACCCGTCGGGAAAAACAGGAGGGTAAACTAATTATTTATTTAATCAAAGGGTGTAGAGCAAGGAAAGCCACTGGATTCATCGAGCGGGTTGGTAAAACCGCAGCCTCCGGTTCCAGTTGGATCGATGTGTGACTCTGGAATCTCTCTCCCTTTTGGGTTGATGAATGATGCGGCGAGGGAAAGGAGACCGTCGACGGCAACGTCTCGAGGAATATCCCTTTCTTGTGGGCTGCTAGATTAACACTGCGCGCCACACTAGCTACTTACACTATTCCCTCCTTTTCCTTTCCCCGTGTTTAACTGTTTAACACACTCTAACCACACACACACACACGAGGAGATAATTAAACACTTAACCAAAATCAGGAAAATTTCAATAAGGGTAATTCTTTTGGAACCCTAGCCCCCATTGTGATAGTTTTATGCTATTTACGCATCCTCTTTTTTTTTTTGCGGTGTACTTATCCTGTTCAAGCAACCTCCATGCTTAACTCTTAACACATATAGTACATGATTAAACACTCTAATGGCACTTTTTTTTACCTTCGGACCACGTAACAAGTAAAAATGATATTTTGAAGTTAACATAGAAATGCAAAAGATGAGTAAATATTCTGAGGTTTTTCTGAATCTACTTACTTTTGAAGAGAAGCTTCTCCAGGCTGCCCCTGGTCATGAACTCGTACACCAGGAGCCTGTGCTCATCCTCGTAGCAGTAACCGATCAGTTTGACAAGGTGAGGATGCCTCAACTGCCCCAGGAATATGACTTCAGTCTGAATCGTGGAAAAATTCACACAGTTAGTTTTGTGCCGGTCAGTCGGATGTACTCCATGTGAAATAGAAATCGTCAAGAAATCACACATGTAAACGTGCTAATTCACTACTTCCAACCTTTAAACTAATCAGCCCTTTGAGACAAGCAAGCAAACACTGTTTTATTGAAGTTGTCCTGGGCGTGCGTGTTGTCAAGCATCCGCATACAACTACAACTTTCTCAAAAGATGAGACGTTCATCTTGTCGAGAGAATATGTCAACACCAAGGAAACTTCTTCTTGTAAGAAAGGACTTGTGTGTGTGTGGTTTGGAATTTCAAAAATCAAGTTGAAATATAAAACCATATAGAGGTAGGTATGCTACAAGTCTACAACATATATACTAATCGACTGCAATAAGGAGACATTTTTTTCTTCCAAGTCCATCTCACGGTTTGCCGAATTAAGACTAATACATGATCATTTTCAGAAAACTTACAAACCCATTTCAGAAGGAAAAAAAAACTGCATGCAGAAATGGCTTTCAACTTAACTCGAACGCTTGTATATGATGATAAAAAATGGTTGCTAGCTAACTCAAACGTCTGATAATTATTCAAAGCAGCTCAACTAACTTTGAACAAGCAGGACTCATTGACAAATTAAAGTAGAGTAATCCCACGGTGCATTTCCGGTAAACCCATGGATGGATGTACGTATCACTACAGATTGAACACAACATTTCCAATAATTTTTTCTCCAAGTGGTAGCCTAATAACTATACTATAATTCGGCAAGTAGTTTAATTGCTGGGCCAAGACCTAAAAGTAGATCAATTGACTAAGTACGTGTATAGGACAAGTGGTAATTAATTAGCTCTGCACTTGTTAGTAGTTTTTGGTAATGAAGCAGGAAGAGCTAGGCGGCGAGTGCACACGTACCAGCCACTCGTTGTGGCCCTGGTTGCCCTCGAGGTCGAGCAGCTTGACGGCGACGGGCTGCGCGCGGAGCCCGGGCTTGACCTTCTCGTCGACGTAGCCCTTGTAGACGGGGCCGAACCCGCCCTCGCCGATGAAGTTGGTCATGGAGAAGTCCCTGGTGACGGCGCGCAGCTCGGCGATGGTGAAGACGTGCAGGTCGGACCCCGCCAGCGACAGCGACAGGTCCTCCGGCGACACCATGCCGCCGCTCATGCTGAGGTCCGAGAAGGACATCCGGCCGTGCAGCGACCGGCTCGGCCTCCGCGCCTTCCCCGCCGCCGCCACCTTCTTCTTGCTCTTCTTCTTCTTCTTGCCGCCGGGGGGCTTCCTCTCGCCCTTGCCGGCGGCGGCCGCGGCCTCGGCGTGCGAGCTGAAGCACCCGAACAGGGACCTCCACGCCGACCTCGCCATCCGTGCGTGCCTTCCGCGTGTGCGCGTCGCTCTGCTCTACCTGCTGCTTTGGCCGTATCGGGGTATATATACACACCACACGGGTGGGGGTGGGGTGGTGGTGCAGGCGCCGGAGCTCGTCTTGGTTGCGGCTCGCTCGTGTGGGGTGGTGCGGATCAACGGCGGGGTGCGGTCCGGTGTGACGTGGCGGGGGCAGCTGCGAGGGATGGACGGACGGGATGGCGTTTCTTTTTCTTTGACCCGGGCGGGTGGTTGACACCGCGGCGCGGGGAAGGGAAGGCGGAGGTTTCTGCGCGCGCCGTCAGTTGGAACGGCTCGTATCTGGCGTTCTCACCAGAGCACGCCGAGCGTTTGATTAGAGACGGACGGTCCAGATGGGGTCGATGTGGTACGTAGGATGATCTTGTGGTACGTGTACTTTGTTCGTCCGTTTCAGATTGGACCGACGAGAGCGCCAAATGGTTCGAGAAAGATTCAGCGACAGCTAGCAAAGGGCCAGTAATTTCTTCCTCTATAGTTTCCAGGAAGGCGGTAATTTTCTCTCTACCCTTTTTTTTGCGAGGCAAGTTTCTCTCTACTTGTGCGTTTCTTCTTGGTTAATTTGGTTAGAATGGTAAACTTGCTAAATAAATTTAAGTAAAACATGTTTAAATTTGCATTTCTTTGTAGTGAAGCTCACGCTTGATGTGCTTCTGAGGCCCTGTACGATCACGTGTTGGCACTTCGGCATACCTTTTCGTACTTACACTTTATGTACGTGCTCATTCATGCAAAGCCTGTACTGAAGACGCACCTTTTGTACTTGCAGGTTCTCAGGCGATATCTGTACTTTATTCATGTATATATATGTACAACTTGAACCGACGACATAAGCAAAATGTGCATCTTTCAGGGCCCCTTGCACCGCATGAAACTTGCCAGTCACGTTGCTCATCTTGGGTTGCGTGAGACTGGAACCGATAGCTACGGCCCAGAGGCCCGGAAAACGGGAATATAAATGCACATGTCGCGGTACAACAGCCGACGATGCTAGCTTCAGCTCGGCATTCTTTTCTTGAAACGGCAGTGGAGGTTAGCCGGACGCGCACGAACCATCCAAAACTTGTGTTAAAAAGAAGAAGAAGAAGAAGAAACCATCGAAAACTTGTACCATCTGGCTCCGATGCTTGAGCATTAATTTAGCATCGAAACAACGAGAGAACTCCGAACTCTCTGTTGCTTGTCAAAAGGAAAGCTCTGATGAAACTCTGTTATGCATAGTGGCCATGGATCAGTGGATCTCACCACGGTTCAACCGATCGTTTGGGATCACACACGCATGCCGTAGTTTATAAGTAATTGAGCAGCCCCATGCAACCTCCTCCCTTAGAATAAAGGGTAGGCCCGAGTAAGGTGCCCTAGCTCTGTTATGTTGTTACCTAAATCCTAAAAAGTGGGTGCTGGCTCGTTTGCAGCCGCGAGCACACACCTCTCTATGCCGTCCGATCTCGATCGCGGGCGTCAGGTGTTGCGCGGTCGGATCGCGAGCCGCGTTCAGGCTTTGCCTGGTCGGCCTCAAGCCCGTTGGGTGCAAGCGGCGGTTCCGGGGCCCACCACTTCTCCTCGTCACCTCCACCCCTCGTCGACCGCTCCTCGGCAGTTGGTGTCTCCCATCCCCAATCCCCCAAATCAGGCGAGGCATCATCGTGTTCGGCGAATCCGTGGCCGATTTTCGCTAGAGGTGGAGCGATTCACCGCGTGCAGCGGCAAGAGGGGTGTACGGCGACCGGGGGCATGCGACGACCAGGGGCGTGTGGCATTTCCGAAGGAGAAGTGGAGGATAGCCAGGGTTGTGCGGCGAGAGGAGCAGGTCGCGGCGGAAGGGAAGCACTAGTCGAGGCGCGACACAGGAGGAACGGCCGCCGTGCTGTTTGCGCATCGGCGGAGTCGCGCGGAGGGGGAGCAATCCTTGGTAAGCACATCGGGTCTCGATTCGCTTTTTCGTGGCTAAATCGGCGCGCACATGGTGGATGGATGAAACACGCATTATTTTGGGGGATGGATTAGGGAGTTGCGCGCTTGACGACATGGGGCATTCGGTGCGCAAGGGTTTGACTGCTGGTTGAGGGTAGGGTTGAAGGCTTTTTTGGCTACCGTGGTGTGGGGGTGGGTACGATGGCGATAGATCCAGCAAGGTGGGTGTCGTAGATTTGAGTTTCAGAGTCATGTTTTTTTGCTCTAGTTTTGTTAATGACTTGCACGGTATGGGTTCAGGTGTTGCCTACCAAATGTGAGTGCGTGATTTTGTTCTAGTTAGAATAGCACTGTAATAGTTTCAGTTTAATGGACAATCGATTCTTCATTTTGCCTGATATGTTTAGTTAGTTGCCTGATATGTTCAGATTTTTGCTTCTGAACATTTGTTCTGTTACTGAGTATAGCAACAGAGGGAAATTCAGTTAATGGACAATCCATTTTGTTTTGTTCAACACTTCGATTCTTAGTTTGCCTGATATGGTTCTGCCTTTTACCTCATTTGTTAGAGGTTTTTGCCAGATATGGTGTGTGAGTTTGTTACAGTACTAGGCACAATATACAGTCACAACTGAAATATATTCACTGCTATTTTTAGGTCCATTTTTTTAGTATGATATGTGTACTTCACATACCTCTTATGTTAGATTAACTTAACACACATCATGAGAGAACATGACTATGCATAAGTAGTTCTAGTCTTTGATTAGTAATCGGATCATAAGGGCATTGACATCATTGTGTTTTATTTTTTCTTTTATATGCAGCAGAAACAAATGTATGGGACAAGCAAAAAGGGCATTCAGGATGACCCTCCTGCAATTAATCATATCGGTCATCCCCCGAGTAGCAATAAATCAGACGATAAATCGTTGAACCGGATGATTTTTTGAACAGTGCCCATTATAAAGAACATGTGTCGTGTATGAAAACTCGATAGATATTTGCTTTTTTGTGTCCAAGTGATTAGAGCATATAATAAAGCAGGAAAAAAAATCAAGATTTGCATCGAGCTATTGGACTCACTACTAATATTGGACTTGCTCAAACTTGCATGACGTTTTGATAAGTAGTTGCCTCATTTATTCTATTGGACTTGCTCAATGGGTCGACAGGGAGTTTGTATCCACTATTTTATTTTCTTTGGCAAGCAAGCTAATGAGTTGGCTGTAGAATCTATGAAAATTGTCTACAAACCCAGTATGAGGTACTACCTTTTAATCCTTTTTCTAAACAAAACCTGGTTTGCCTGGATAGTATGCAATTTGCTTATATCATAGCACAACTTGCCTGCAACAACTAAAGCATTTGTCCAGGGGATACAACACAACTTGATGTTCCATACAATATAGGTTTGCCTAAAACTTTTTGGCAATTTTCCTACAAACAAAATAGTAGTTGCTCCTAACTTCCACTATTTATTTTTCTTAGGCTAGCAAGCTAATGAGTTGGCTGCAGAACCTATGGAAATTGCCTGCAAACCTAGTATGAGTTGCTACCTTTCAATCCTTTTTCTAATCAAAATCTGGAGTTGCCAGGATATACTATGCAATTTGCTTAGATCAGAGTACAACTTGCCTTCAACCACTGATGCATTTGCCAGGGAAGCACAGAACAACTTGATGTTCCACACAATATAGGTCCACATTTTTTTGTTCAAAACACCACTATAATCACCTAAGTTTCATAAATATGCTTTTGTAGATATTCTTGCCTAAACAAATGGTTTGTTTTGTTTGCAAGGCCTCACTAAATTCTAAAATGATGTCAAAGCAACATTTTCGAGGTTTTGTGCACACGGCCAAGCAAGAAGCTTCAACATCCACTTCTAGGAGCTATCTATTTTTTTGTTTCAGCAAAAAAGAGGAGTTGCCTCAAAAGTTATGCATTTTGCCTACATCCTAGCATGACTTGCTTTTTGTTTTCCCTCTTTGCAACCAAGAAGCTATGCCAGCCACTTCCAGGTAAATTTCACACATCCCCAGTAGTTTCTAACTAGTTTTTTCTGCCTCCCAGTAGCTAGCTGTTAGCATTTTTTGTTCCAAAAAATAAAGGGAGTTGCCTGAAACTTATATGCAAATTGCCTACATCACATGAACACTTGTTTTTTGCCCCTGGCCTAGCTCTTCCAGTGAACATAATCCATCTGTATGTTTAAGTACAAGTATCATCATCATTACCAGAGACTGCATAGAGTTTGCCGGCATGTTCCCTGCCTTGTTCCTTATTCGGAGCTCAGGTTTATCATGCATGTCCAGTTTGCCCATATAAATTCGTAGTTCTTCACTCTGTCCTGATATTCGTTGGTTGCTTTCAATGAGTCCAAGGTTGTGTATTTCCCCTGTGTCAACTCTGAATTGTTGACATGTGAGTGTGGGGGCAATGCAAATATGCAATGGCCAGCAGGTGCGCTCTTGTAGAATATAGCTGCAGGAGAAGCATGGCACCTCCCCAACAAACACGGCGCCGTGTTGCACATGAATTGGTCCTCCTTCTTGCTTGATTTTTTGTATGAGTTGTGAGTTGTACATTTTTCACACAGAAGTTGATTTAGCGACATCAGAGGGATGTTTTCTTGTGTGTGAAAAATTGAAAATAGATGCACTGAAAACTTGTTAATATAATTTTTTTGCTTCTTTGTACCAGGATGGTGAAGTTGTGTCGGTGTTCGGGTGTTCATTGGAAACAACACGTATAGAGGATCTTCCTGCAGACTGGAATGACCAAGAACTTTGCACATGATCTGCATGTTTAGGTTGGTGATTTGATTTCTGTCTGATGAGTGTTGTAGTAGTTACACTACTTGTTGCATGAGAATTGAGTAGTTTTTATAATTGATGATTTTTCTTCCTTCTAAGTCAATGATTCTATAGTAAATTGCCCTAACATGCCTAATAATTTGGCATATGATTTGTGGCAACCAGCAAGCGGTTGGAGGAGAGAGGTCTTGGAGTGCCGGCAACCAGCAAGCCAAGCAGGAGCGAGAGCCAAAAGGATGCTGCCATTTATGCGTTGCGACCACCTAGCAGGGAGGAGCTAGATCCGGAAAAACTTTGTTGCTAGTGGTTGAGGAATTGGGCTACAAATCGCCAGTAAGTATCTCAAAATCGCCCCCCTAAGCATGTGTTTTATACTCAAATCTATGACTATGTGTTAGAGGCAGGATAGGGAGGTTGAAAATGGTTGTGCGCAGCCCCGGGTTTTTGGAAGAATCAATGAATTTGTGCACGGGGGAAGTTTTGCGGCGTGGGGATGTAGGGGCTGGCGTCGTCGACGTTTTGAGCCATAAGTGTCCAAAATTTGCCCAGCGCTTGAAAGTTAGTTGCTGGAGATGTTGGTGCTAGTTGCCTAGAGATCCACTCCCGAGAGTGTTGGGTTTTATTTTACCCAAAACTTTCCCAACACATGATAGTTAGTTACTACAGAGCTGACACGAGTTGCCCAAAGATATTTTTAGCTACAAATTAATTTAATTTGCCCAAAAGTTGCTATTTTCAATAGGATAAGTTGCCTACATATAGACAGTACTTGCCTAAATCACCTAAGTTTTGTAGATATTTTGTTATCCACTAATTTGATACGCGGAAATAGCTTTTCATTTTGTCCACCTAAATATGCAAACCATTTCGGTTGTAACATAATAAACACCTATTATTTTTATACATGGATAATGTTAGGGAAAAGTTGCCTTATAGTACTAGAAAGTACTTGTAGGCAAGTTAGGATAATGTTCAAGGAAAGTACTTCATGGCAAAGTTGCCTAATGTCATTTTAAAGTTGTCTAACTTTGTACTCCCTCCGTCTGGAAATACTTGTCGGAGGAGTGAATGTATCTAGACGTATTTTAATTCTAGATACATCCATTTTTATGCATTTCTCCGACAAGTATTTCCGGACGGAGGGAGTAGTATTGTAGGCAAAGTTAGCGGAAAGTTTCCACTTCAAAAAACCGATCTATAAGTTTTGTCTACCTCTAAAGCGAAGTTGCTTATGGTACTAGAAAGTACCTGTAGGCAAATTAGGATGATGTTAGGCAACTTTAGAGATGATGTATGCAACTTTGAAACGACGTTAGGCATGGAAGTCATATTGTTCAACTTAGGGGAACACATTTTGAGTTGATAGACATCCATGATAGGCAACTTTATATGTGATATTAGGCAACATCAAAGTTGTCCTATCAAGTTGCTTCCTGTAGTACTGGTAGCCAACTTAGAAGTGCTTAGGGGTAGATATGTAACCGTGATAGGCAATCTTCTGCAAAGTTGCTTCCTGTAGCATCAAGTTTCCTCATATAGCACCGAAGTCTTTTTGTATCACTAGTAGTCAACTTTAGAGTGCTTGTAGTGGATATGTAATTGTGATGGGCAGTCTAGTGCAAAATTGCTTCCTGTAGCACCAAAGTTGCCCTAGATAGCATCAAAGTTGCTTGAAAAAAAAGTTTGGCGAAACATACCCATATGAGGTCTTGTTTCGAAGAGCTCATTGCAAGAAACCAAACGGTGAAAACGAAACTTAATTTTGACGCTCAGTTTAAAAGTTATAGCTTTTTTAAGTTTTATCTAAATGAATTAAATGCATGTGATGCATTTTCTAACTTGTGTGCTCCGTATGATTGCAGGAAGGCATTATAACATGATGGAACCACGTGGTGGGATGGTTGTCGACGACCACATGGGATAAGGACAACCTTTCCTTTTTTAGAACGGTGTGGACAGATATTTGCTTTTTCGGGGTGTGTGCTCGGGGGCACTAACCAGCCAATGGGTGCTGGCTAGCTATGTCCATGTTGTTATCACCTCAAACTCTATCAGTTGTAAGCTTCTTCTTTCGTCTCCGGAGTGGTACTTCAGTCGCTACCACTGCAAATATCGCGTGCACACAATTCTATTTCAAGCTAATTCATGGCTCGACATCTATGGTTTCGCAATCTTGTGCATGCATCGAGTACACGCATGCGGCACATCATATTACCAACCTTATGTATCAGGTCCACGCATGTGGTTGTCCTTGTAGTTGGAGCACTGGTTCCAAACAGATGAAATCGATGGGGGCGCTCCATTTTCGCAAAAGAAAAAGAGCAAAGCGGCACGTCATATTATCCGGTGGACCCATCCCGATCATAGCATGGATCTTCCCTCACCCCGCGGTAACCACAATTGCGACGTTAAGATGTTGAATTTGGCCTCATATGGCATGATCATTCCCTTGATGATGATAGGTAGCATGTTGAAGCTTTGCTTCCCATCCCTCTTCACAATCACAACGCCAAAACAAACCGATATATGCCATGTTGTGTTGTTTTCGCCTCAATATCTATTAGTTGGAAGCTCCTAAGTGTTACTTCACTCGCCACCACCAAAAATATCACGAGCACACGATTCCATTTTAAGCTAATATGTGGCTTGACATCGTATGTTTTTGTAATCATGTGCAACAAGTACACACATGCGACACATTACATTAGCAACATTGTGCGTGAAGTATACACATCCGGTTGTCTTGTAGTTGAACAATGGTTTCATATATATGGAATCCGAGGGAGTGCTCTCTTTTTCAAAAAGAAAAAAAAACATGTTGCACATCAAATAATCTGATGAACTCATCCCGGTCATGGCATGGATCCCCACGGTAATCACACAACTATGACGTTGGGTGGTGTTTTTGGCCTTATTATATGCATGGTGTCATCATCCCCTTGATGATGATAAGTTGCTTGCTAAAGCTTCTATTCCCATCTCTCTTCCCAGTAACAACAAAAATCACCAAGGGCTTATCTGGTTTGGTAACTTAAGTCAAATTCTCGCTCAATCCCCTACATTCCACTTCGGAAGGGGGTTAATTGAAGAAACCCTAATAGGTGCAAACAAGAACTAGCTAGTGGGAATTTGAATCTTCCCTGGTAGAACATCACCTCCGAATGTCTCGATGAATTAATGTGCCTCGAGATCTCTTCAGGATTGACCACATCCAAGCCTTGACCCCCAAAACCATATGTAGTGGGATCAATGGGACGGTGCATTTTTTAGTGAGAAGTGAATGGAGGAGCCCAGTCGCGGGATTTCCACGACAAGCCCTCCTCACCACCACAATCACTACCAATGCCTCCTTGGTTGCCAAAGTGGTTCTGGTTTGCTACCTGCCATCTATAGCCCTTTCGCTTGGAGAAATCACCTTAGTCGACACTTCGTGATCCCTTTTTCGTTTAGTAAACATCCACGGGGCCTTTTTGATTCTAATTTGTACGAATGTCAGAGCACCCATGTTTCTTCAGAAGAAGAAAAGGAGCCACGTGATCTAACTATGAAAACGATATGTTTCTTTCTCTTGTTTGAGAGAGCTTTTGTGTCTCACGACGTTCTGAACCCAGCTCACGTACCGCATTAATGGGCGAAAAGCCCAACCCTTGGAACCACCTACAGCTCCAGGTGGCGGCAGTAGCTGTATGAAAACGTTCCGTCTGCCGTGATGTTAGCTCTTCCCTAGGTATAATACAATAAAGAAATACAAATAAAATAATAGCATTTTTTATATAACTTGCTTGTTTTATTATAATTATAACAAGTCCTATATGGCAATTTCATAAATATTCCCCTCACGAATATTTATACCGCGCCCATCTTAAAAAAGAGGGTTTGATTGAGCATCGGGGAACAAAATAATTTAGTCCTATTTTTTTTCTTTCAAAAGAGTAGCAACATACCCTTTTTTCTTATTTCCTTCGCTACTAGACGTCGTAGAGAATTGAGAATTTTCATGTCTTTCAATTCTCGTACTCCTAAGCCAAGATCGAACTCTCCATGAGATTCATAGTTGCATTACTTATAGCTTCCTTATTCGTAGGCAAAGCAGATATAATTTCTTGGAATTGAGGTTTAGTATCTTTTAGATGTTTACCTAACTCATCCAGAAATTTATTCGGGTCCATAACCACGAGTTCCAGTGCACTAGATCTTGTCTTATTCTATTCTTTTATTAAATTCCTACTTTGTAGCTGTCGCACAACTCTCTTTGGTAGAATGTGAAAGATTACCCTTTAATTTACCAGAAGCGGAGGTTTAGATGAAGGTAAACACTCACTAATCATCTCTTTTTTTGAATGGTGTGCTAAAAATCTAAGACCTACTTTATAAACTGATCGTTTACCTATAACGATTCACTACCCTTATGAAAAATCAATTACACCAGAGCGTGCAATATTTCGGCGTGTTCAGTTAAGTAATGTCCCTTGTGGGAAAGTATATTCGAGAACTAATCCATTCGACCCGACGAGGGTTGAAGCCACTGATCGAGGCAAAGAGAAAGTGTACCCCATAAAAAAGTAGTTCTTGTGATTGGAATGTATTTTCTTTCGGATGCAAGTTTGAAAGATTGCCCTGCTTTTTATTTTTCTACACAAAAGAGCCCCCCCCCCCCTCCTAATTCACTAATTTGTAGGCGGCCAAGGTCTTCAACCATTAGCAGGTACGATCTATCTACTTGAAGAATTACCATGTGATCGATGTCGAACTGAAAAATAAGACAGAGCACCAAATTTCATAACCTTCTTCTCCAGGCAGCCATGTCATGAATCACAAGATGTGTAAGGGCAAAGAATAAAGACACAAAGATGGGCATGCCTAGCTAGGAAAGAAACTGGTCCTCGCATAACGCGGATGGTTTTTTAAAGGGCCATGGGTTAGGTGCTTCTATTTCATATTGCAAAAAACGATGACATGACATAGTATTCTACTCCCTCCGTTCCTAAATATTTGTCTTTCTAGATATTTCAACAAGTGACTACATACGGAGCAAAATGAATGAATCTACATTCTAAAACATGTCTATATACATTCGTATGTGGTAACTATTTGAAATCTCTAAAAAGACAAATATTTAGGAATAGAGGAAGTACTTTATAGGGAGATCGAACTAAAGAAACAAATAACGCTGCTAGAATGGACCTTGGTGCAGGTGTGATGGCGTCAGTTGCGTATTGACATGGAGTTAGCTTCTAGAACCTTTGTCCTAGGTGTCCTGAAGCTCGAAATTTGTGTACGTAAGAGCATCTACAACCGGATTTGGCAAAGCCGGCCCCTCAAACGCCCGCGGATGGGCCCGGGCGCGTCGCGGACACTGATCAGACACTCCTCATATTTGCCATTCTGCATCCACATATCTCATATCCGACGCCTTATATCCATAATACCCATGCACACATCGATTTATCTACGTGATCAGATGACGGACAACAAAATTGAGCTGCAAAGGAACTCAAGATGGACTGCAAATGGACATAAACATACTTCACCACATCCAAAAGATCATAGTTCGTCCATGGACAAGTTCATAAACTTCTAGAACTAAAATGATATAAACATTGAGGAGGAGGGGGCCGGAATCACCACTTCCTCGTCGGGCCTTTACCCTTCCGGTCGCTGGTGCAACGTAGGTGTCCGCGGCTGCTGGAGGGTCTTGGTCGTCGGATGACGAGATGCAGCTGTCGAGCTCAGAGTCGGAGAGGATGATGAGCCCCTTCATCCGACGGACCGCCCTGTCCTGCTCCCGCTTCAGCCTTGCCACCCGAGCCTTCTCCTCCGCTGCGTCCTTCGCCTCGCGCTCCGACTGCTCAATGGCTAGCCGGAGCGCCTTCACATTTTTTTCGTCGAAGGCAGCGAGCGTCCATCTCCGCCGTCGTGAGGGAGCGACGGTACACCCATGCGAGGAGACACGCATCCTTGTCGGCGTCCGGCTCCATCCTGCGGCGGCGGCGGGCGGACTGCTCCGCCACCTCCCTCTCCCGTGCACGCTGTCTCTTGCAGTGCGCGTGTGGGCCGGAGAAGTGGGCACAAGCACCCAGCGCTGGCCGCGTGCAGGAGCGGCCGGCGGGGAAAGGAGACGACGCCGGGGCCGGCGCGGACTGTGCTGACCGGGTATCGCTGCGCGCGGGTCGGGAGGGTCCAGCTCCAGCGTCTGCGCTGCATCGGCGGGAGGTGCGGCGACGCTCCAGATCCGGAGCTGCCGCCGGTCTCCACCTTGGACCGCTCCAGCGCAATGCGGAGGGCCATCTCCTCCTTGTAGTCCAGTTCGAGCCAGAGTCGCTGCCGAAGCTGCTCATGGTGGTGGATGGGATCGAAACCGAAGAGGGAGAGGAGTGGACGGACGGAGCGACAGGGGAAAAGAGTGAGCTAGGGTTTGAGCTCGCAACCCGAATTGGGTTTTTTTGTGGGGTATGTGGTGAACCAGGCGTGTAAGCGGACGCGCCTGGGCGTGCCTGGGTCATCCCATATCCACCCTATAATTGGGCTGGATATGATGGGTGCTGGTCAGTCCAGGCGTTTGTCCGCAGTTTGAGAGGTCCAGGTTGGTCGATTCTTTTATGACCGATCACTGACCGGATGGCCTGCCCGGGCGTTTGAGACGGGTATGAGAGACCCGGCTGTATATGCTCTAACTCGCAGTGTCAACGTGACGAACGTCCACACGATGGGACACATGTGTTTTTTCTCTGTATTTTTTGCTTGGCCATGACTTTGCATAGAGAGAGACTATGAAGCTCTTTTTGTGCGGGAGGCTATGAAACTCTTTGTAAAAGCGAGCGACCAAGTTTCATGCATTCGTCGTGAACTCTGAAACTAGTACAGTGCACGATGTACGTGTAAATGGAACTTACTAACCAGTAACCACACATTGGCTTCATGAGTCTCTTCGATCAGTCAATCCAAGGATGAAATCCTCAAGAAAAAATAGCGCTTGTTGGTTCTAATGGAAAAATTGAAGGATTGACACGTAGAGTTTACAAACTCAACACAGAAAATATGTGGCAGTAAGAGCATCTAGAGCTAGGCACCCTCCCCCTCAAACATCAGGGCTGACCTGCATCCCTCATATCCAGCCCAAACATTGGGCGGATATGGGGAGGCTCGGGTCCGACCGATCACGTCCTCCACGTCGGATTAGCGGTTGGGTCTCACATGAAAACATTCTGAAACCCGATAGTCCGGAGCTCGTGTCCTCTGTCGCCGTGTGGCTCCGCTTCGGCGGGCCATGTAGTGCCCTAGCTCGGCTATTTAAGCCGACCGCCGGCACCAAAACCCTACCCATTCACATTTTCCACCTCCCTGCCACCGCCGCCGCCACTTTCCACTCGCCACCCACCATCAGTAGTGGCCATGCCCCCACGTTGTCGGGTAAGGAACTACCCATATGTAACACCGGAGCATCGGCTGCAGCTCCTTGCACTACTAGGAAAAGGGCTACTAATGACGCACTGATTTTGCCTACTAATGGCGCATTACCAGTGCGCCATTAGTATCACGCCACTAGAATTTTTTACTAATGACGCACCACTGGTGCGCCATTAGTATCGCCGACAGTGCGCTACTATTATCTGCTATACTTATAGCGCACCACATGGTAGTGCGCCATTAGTAACAATTTTTTTAATTTTTTTTTGTTTTTTCTTAATCTCAGGTCACTATTTCACATATGAGATATTCAACACATATATATATATACAACAAGCATCCATATAACAATCATATCCAACACACAAGTTTCATTATATATACATACATAGCCAACACATAGTTCCGTCGTTACATATTACAAAAGTTTCACATTGTTCATCCAACACCGATATCCATCAATTCACAAAAGTTTCACATTGATACAAAATAAGAACACAAATGGAAAAGAAGCACTCCATCCATGCAAGCTTCCGTCAATTAAATCAAATCTGCAAAATGATAAACAAGAAGTTAGAAGAAGAAAAAGAAGAAGACTAGAAGAATACTAGAAGAAGAAGAACACTAGAAGAAGAATAAGAAGAGTTTTGGAAAAGAAGAAGAATAAGATGAAGACTATAAGCTTATTATGTAAACTTGATCATTTTGTGCTAACATAAGTTATTTTGGAGCTAACCTATAGGAAAACTAGCATATAAGCTCTAAGTTAGTATATTAGAGCCAACTTAGGTAAAAATGAAGCTAATCTATAGGAAACTAAGCATATTAGAGATAACATAGGTAACTAAGTATATATATATCATTTTGGATAGCTGACCTATAGGAGATCTGACATACCTGACAAAGTTCAGTTCTCATGCATTGTTCTTCTCCTTCTTCTCCTTCCTCTCCCTGATGCGCCTAGAGCGGCGAGGCGGTGGAGGCAGTGGAGGCAGTGGGATGTAGTCTTCTACCACAATTGGCGTGGTCATGTCGTCCAGCTGTGGGATCGCCGGCGCCACCACCGGTGCGTGGTCATTGTCAGGCACCACCACCATCGCGAGGCCACCTTCAGGCACGACCATCGCTAGGTCATCCTCAGCCACCTCCATCTCTTGCCCATGGTCAGCCACCACCATCTCTTGCCCTTGGTCAGCCACCACCAGCGCTAGGTCATCCTCAGCCTGATGCCCATCGTCATCCTGCAGCTCCTCATCCTCACTCTGCTTCTCTTCTCACGCACTCTAGTCCGGATCATCCTTCTTGTTGTCTATGCTGCTGCCAGAATCGCTGCTGCTTTCGCTACAGCCAGAATCGATGCTGCTTTCACTACAGCCAGAATCGCTGCTGCTTTCGCTACAGCCATAGTCGCTGCTGCTTTGGCTGTATCCAGTGCCGCTGCTGCTGCTCCCATTACCTGTCCAAAATGCAACAATGACCGTTAACAATCGATGTGAGACAAAGCCAAATATAGAGGAATAAGAAGAGGCAGAATGTACCGGCATCATCATCGGCAGCGTAGCGCATGCGACACATAGTTTTGTTGAACACCTTCACGATGAGCATGTTGGCGTCGTCATCGTACCTGAAGAGAAGGAAGTACCCCAGCTGCAGGTCGTAGGCACGGTAGAACTTCTCCCACCCACGAGACAAGTGTTGGAAATATGCCCTAGAGGCAATAATAAAAGTGTTATTATTATATTTCTTTGTTCATGATAATAGTCTTTTATTCATGCTATAACTGTATTATCCAGAAATCGTAATACACGTGTGAATACATAGACCACAATATGTCCCTAGTGAGCCTCTAGTAGACTAGCTCGTTGTGATCAACAGATAGTCATGGTTTCCTGGCTATGGACATTGGATGTCGTTGATAACGGGATCACATCATTAGGAGAATGATGTGATGGACAAGACCCAATCCTAAGCCTAGCACAAAGATCATGTAGTTCGTATGCTAAAGCTTTTCTAATGTCAAGTATCTTTTCCTTAGACCATGAGATTGTGCAACTCCCGGATACCGTAGGAATGCTTTGGGTGTACCAAACGTCACAACGTAACTGGGTGGCTATAAAGGTGCACTACAGGTATCTCCGAAAGTGTCTGTTGGGTTGGCACGAATCGAGACTGGGATTTGTCACTCCGTGTAAACGGAGAGGTATCTCTGGGCCCACTCGGTAGGACATCATCATAATGTGCACAATGTGACCAAGGGGTTGATCACGGGATGATGTGTTACGGAACGAGTAAAGAGACTTGCCGGTAACGAGATTGAACAAGGTATCGGTATACCGACGATCGAATCTCGGACAAGTAAAATACCGCTAGACAAAGGGAATTGAATACGGGATCGATTGAGTCCTTGACATCGTGGTTCATCCGATGAGATCATCGTGGAACATGTGGGAGCCAACATGGGTATCCAGATCCCGCTGTTGGTTATTGACCGGAGAACGTCTCGGTCATGTCTGCATGATTCCCGAACCCGTAGGGTCTACACTTAAGGTTCGATGACGCTAGGGTTATAAAGGAAGTTTGTATGTGGTTACCGAATGTTGTTCGGAGTCCCGGATGAGATCCCGGACGTCACGAGGAGTTCCGGAATGGTCCGGAGGTAAAGATTTATATATGGGAAGTCCTGTTTTGGTCACCGGAAAAGTTTCGGGTTTTTCCGGTAATGTATCGGGACCACCGGGAGGGTCCCGGGGGGTCCACCAAGTGGGGCCACCAACCCCCACAGGGCCCAAGGCGCAAGGGAAGTGGGGAAGGGGGCAAACCCTAGGGCAGATGGGCCCTAAGGCCCATCCTAGGTGCGCCTCCCCCCTCTCCCCCTTCTGGCCGCACCAGATGCCATCTGGGGGCTGCCGCCACCCTTGGGGAGGGAACCCTAGAGGGGGCGCAGCCCCCTCCCCTCCTCCTATAAATAGTGGGGGTTTTGGGGCTGCCCAACACACGAGAATCTCTCCCTTCTCCTCTTGGCGCAGCCCTACCTCTCTCCCTTCTCCTCATATCTCGCGGTGCTTGGCGAAGCCCTGCTAGACTACCACGCTCCTCCATCACCACCACGCCGTTGTGCTGCTGCTGGATGGAGTCCTTGCTGGATCAAGGCGTGGGAGACGTCACCGGGCTGTACGTGTGTTGAACGCGGAGGTGCCGTCCGTTCGGCACTAGGATCTCCGGTGATTTGGATCACGACGAGTACGACTCCTTCAACCCCGTTCTCTTGAACACTTCCGCTTAGCGATCTACAAGGGTATGTAGATGCACTCTCCTTCCCCTCGTTGCTGGTTTCTCCTTAGATAGATCTTGGTGACACGTAGGAAAATTTTGAATTTCTGCTACGTTCCCCAACAGTGGCATCATGAGCTAGGTCTATTGCGTAGATTCTTTGCACGAGTAGAACACAAAGTAGTTGTGGGCGTTGATGTTGTTCAATATGCTTACCGTTACTAGTCCAATCTTGTTTCGACGGTATTGTGGGATGAAGCGGCCCGGACCGACCTTACACGTACTCTTACGTGAGACAGGTTCCACCGACTGACATGCACTTGGTGCATAAGGTGGCTAGCGGGTGCCAGTCTCTCCCACTTTAGTCGGAACGGATTCGATGAAAAGGGTCCTTATGAAGGGTAAATAGCAATTGACATATCACGTTGTGGTTTTGCTTAGGTAAGAAACGTTCTTGCTAGAAACCCATAGCAGCCACGTAAAACATGCAACAACAATTAGAGGACGTCTAACTTGTTTTTGCAGGGTATGCTATCTGATGTGATATGGCCAAGAAGAATGTGATGAATGATATGTGATGTATGAGATTGATCATGTTCTTGTAATAGGAATCACGACTTGCATGTCGATGAGTATGACAACCGGCAGGAGCCATAGGAGTTGTCTTTATTTATTGTATGACCTGCGTGTCATTGAACAACGCCATGTAATTACTTTACTTTATTGCTAACCGGTAGCCATAGTAGTAGAAGTAATAGTTGGCGAGACAACTTCATGAAGACACGATGATGGAGATCATGATGATGGAGATCATGGTGTCATGCCGGTGACGATGATGATCATGGAGCCCCGAAGATGGAGATCAAAAGGAGCAAAATGATATTGGCCATATCATGTCACTATTTGATTGCATGTGATGTTTATCATGTTTATGCATCTTGTTTACTTAGAACACGGTAGTTAATAAGATGATCCCTTACAACAATTTCAAGAAGTGTTCTCCCCTAACTGTGCACCGTTGCTAAAGTTCGTCGCTTCTAAGCACCACGTGATGATCGGGTGTGATGGATTCTTACGTTCACATACAACGAGTGTAAGACAGATTTACACATGCGAAACACTTAGGGTTAACTTGACGAGCCTAGCATGTACAGACATGGCCTCGGAACACAGAGACCGAAAGGTCGAGCATGAGTCGTATAGTAGATACGATCAACATGAAGATGTTCACCGATGATGACTAGTCCGTCTCACGTGATGATCGGACACGGCCTAGTTGACTCGGATCATGTAATCACGTAGATGACCAGAGGGATGTCTATCTGAGTGGGAGTTCATAAGATGAACTTAATTATCCTGAACATAGTCAAAAGATCTTTGCAAATTATGTCGTAAGCTCGTGCTTTAGTTCCACTGTTTAGATATGTTCCTAGAGAAAATATAGTTGAAAGTTGAAAGTAGCGATTATGTAGACAGTAGAAAGCTTATGTCCTTAATGCACCGCTCAGGGTGCTGAACCCCAAACGTCGTTTGTGGATGTTGCGAACATCGGACATACATGTTTTGATAACTACGTGATAGTTCAGTTAAAACGGTTTAGAGTTGAGGCACCAAAGACGTTTTTGAAACGTCGCGGAACATATGAGATGTTTCGAGGGCTGAAATTGGGATTTCAGGCTCGTGCCCACGTCAAGAGGTATAAGACCTCCGACGATTTTCTTAGCCTGCAAACTAACAGAGAAAAGCTCAATCGTTGAGCTTGTGCTCAGATTGTCTGAGTGCAACAATCACTTGAATCGAGTAGGAGTTGATCTTCCAGATGAGATAGTGATGTTTCTCCAAAGTCATTGCCACCAAGCTGCTAGAGCTTCATGATGAACTATAACATATCAGGGATAGATATGATGATCCTTGAGGTATTCGCGATGTTTGACACCGCGAAAGTAGAAATCAAGAAGGAGCATCAATTGTTGATGGTTGGTGAAACCACTAGTTTCAAGAAGGGCAAGGGCAAGAAGGGATACTTCATGAAACGGCAAATCAGCTGCTGCTCTAGTGAAGAAACCCAAGGTTAAACCCAAACCCGAGACTAAGTGCTTCTGTAATAAGGGGAACAACCACTGGAGCAGAATTACCCTAGATACTTGGTAGATGAGAAGGATGACAAGGTCGATAGAAGTATATTGGATATACATTATGTTAATGTGTACTTTACTAGTACTCCTAGTAACACCAGGGTATTGGATACCGGTTCGGTTGCTAAGTGTTAGTAACTCGAAATAAAATCTACGGAATAAACGGAGACTAGCTAAAGGTGAGCTGACGATATGTGTTGGAAGTGTTTCCAAGTTTGATGTGATCAAACATCGCACGCTCCCTCTACCATCAAGATTAGTATTAAACCTGAATAATTGTCATTTGGTGTTTGCGTTGAGCATAGACATGATTGAATTATGTCTGTTGCAATACGGTTATTCATTTAAGGAGAATAATGGTTACTCTATTTATGTGAATAATACCTTCAGTGGTCTTGCACCTAAAGGAATGGTTTATTGAATCTCGATCGTAGTGATACACATTTTCATGCAAAAAGATATAAGATAGTAATGATAGTACCACCTACTTGTGGCACTGCCATGTAAGTCATATTGGTATAAAACGCATGAAGAAGCTCCATGTTGATGGATCTTTGGACTCACTCGTTTTTGAAAAGTTTGAGACATGCGAACCATGTCTATTGGTGTATACACATGAAGAAACTCCATGCAGATGGATCGTTTGGACTCACTTGATTTTGAATCACTTGAGATATGCATATCATACCACATGGGCAAGATGACTGAAAAGCCTCGTTTTCAGTAAGATGGAACAAGATAGCAACTTGTTGGAAGTAACACATTTTGATGTGTGCAGTCCAATGAGTGCTGAGGCATGCAGTGAATATCGTTATGTTCTTACTTCACAGATGATTTGAGTAGATGTTGAGTATATTTACTTGATGAAACACAAGTCTGAATTATTGAATGGTTCAAGTAATTTCAAAGTGAAGTTGAAGATCATTGTGACAAGAGGATAAAATGTCTATGATATGATCATAGAGATGAGTATCTGAGTTACAAGCTTTGGCACGTAAGACATTGTGGAAATTGTTTCACAATTAATACCGCCTGGAACACCATAGTGTGATGGTGTGTCCGAACATCATAGTTGCACGCTATTGGATATGGTGCGTGCCATGATGTCTCTTATCGAATTACCACTATCGTTTATGGGTTAGTCATTAGAGACAACCACATTCACTTTAAATAGGGCACCACATAATTCCGTTGAGATGACACCGTATGAACTATGGTTTAGAGAAACCTAAGCTGTCATTTCTTAAAGGTTTGGGGCTGCGACGCTTATGTGAAAAAGTTTCAGGTTGATAAGCTAGAACCCAAAGCGGATAAATTGCATCTTCATAGGACACCCAAAATAGTTGGGTATACCTCCTAATTCAGATCCGAAAGCAATAGGGATTGTTTCTTGAATCGGGTCCTTTCTCGAGGAAAAGTTTGTCTCGAAAAGTTGAGTGGGAGGATAGTGGAGACTTGATATGGTTATTGAACCATTACTACAACTAGTGTGTAGCAGGGCACAGGAAGTTGTTCCTGTGGCACCTACACCAATTGAAGTAGAAGCTTATGATAGTGATCATGAAACTTCGGATCAAGTCACTACCGTACCTCGTAGGGTGACAAGGATGTGTACTGCTTCAGAGTGGTACAGTAATCCTGTCTTGAAGGTCATGTTGCTAGACAACAATGAACCTACGAGCTATGGAGAAGCGATGGTGGGCCCAAATTCCGACAAATGGTTAGAAGCCATGAAATCCGAGATAGGATCCATGTATCAGAACAAAGCATGGACTTTGGTGGACTTGCCCGATGATCGGCAAGCCATTGAGATAAATGGATCTTTAAGAAGAAGAAGGACGTGGATGGTAATGTCACCATCTATGAAGCTCGACTTGTGATGAAGAGTTTTTTCACAAGTTCAAGGATTTGACTACGATGAGATTTTCTCATCCGTAGCGATGCTTAAGTCCGTCGGAATCATATTAGCACAAGCTGCATTTATGAAATCTGGCAGGTGGATGACAAAACGAGTTTCCTTACCAGTCTTCGTAAGGAAAGGTTGTATGCGATACAATCAGAAAGGTTTTGTCGATCCTAAGGATGCTAAAAGGTATGCTAGCTCCAGCGATCCTTCTATGGACTGGAGTAAGCATCTCGGAGTTGGAATGTATGCTTTGATGAGATGATCAAAGATTTTGGATTTATACAAAGTTTATGAGAAACTTGTATTTCCAAAGAAGTGAGTGGGAGCACTATAGAATTTCTGATGAGTATATGTTGTTGACATATTGATGATCAGAAATGATGTAGAATTTCTAGAAAGCATATAGGGTTGTTTGAAAGGTGTTTTTCAATAGAAAACCTAGATTAAGCTACTTGAACATTGAGCATCAAGATCTATGAGGATAGATCAAAAACGCTTAATGGTACTTTCAAATGAGCATATACCTTGACATGATCTTGAAGGTGTTCAAGATGGATCAGTCAAAGAAGGAGTTCTTGCCTGAGATGTAAGGTATGAAGTTAAGACTTAAAGCTCGACCACGTCAGAAAAGAGAGAAAGGACGAAGGTCGTCCCCTATGCTTCAGACGTAGGCTCTATAGTATGCTATGCTGTGTACCGCACCGGAAGTGTGCCTTGCTACATATCTGGCAAGAGAGTACAAAGGTGATCAAGGAGTGGTTCACTAGATAGCGGTCAAAGTTATCCTTAGAGGAATAAGGATTTATTTCTCGATTATGGAGGTGATAAAGAGTTCGGCGTAAAGGGTTACGACGATGCAAGCTTTAACACTTATCCGAATGACTCTGAGTAGCAAACCGGATACGTATAGTGGAGCAACCATTTGGAATAGCTCCAAGTGGAGCGTGGAAGCAACATTTACAATATGACCTAGAGACTTGTGAAGTACACACGGATCTGAATGTTGCAGACCCGTTGACTAAAACCTCTCTCACAAGCAAAACATGATCAAACCCCAGAACTCATTGAGTCTTAATCACATGATGATGTGAACTAGTTTAATGACACTAGTAAACTCTTTGGATGTTGGTCACATGGCGATGTGACCTGTCAGTGTTAATCACATGGCGATGTGAACTAGATTATTGACTCTAGTGCAAGTGGGAGACTGTTGGAAATATGCCCTAGAGGCAATAATAAAAGTGTTATTATTATATTTCTTTGTTCATGATAATAGTCTTTTATTCATGCTATAACTGTATTATCCGGAAATCGTAATACACGTGTGAATACATAGACCACAATATGTCCCTAGTGAGCCCCTAGTAGACTAGCTCGTTGTGATCAACAGATAGTCATGGTTTCCTGGCTATGGACATTGGATGTCGTTGATAACGGGATCACATCATTAGGAGAATGATGTGATGGACAAGACCCAATCCTAAGCCTAGCACAAAGATCGTGTAGTTCGTATGCTAAAGCTTTTCTAATGTCAAGTATCTTTTCCTTAGACCATGAGATTGTGCAACTCCCGGATACCGTAGGAATGCTTTGGGTGTACCAAACGTCACAACGTAACTGGGTGGCTATAAAGGTGCACTACAGGTATCTCCGAAAGTGTCTGTTGGGTTGGCACGAATCGAGACTGGGATTTGTCACTCCGTGTAAACGGAGAGGTATCTCTGGGCCCACTCGGTAGGACATCATCATAATGTGCACAATGTGACCAAGGGGTTGATCACGGGATGATGTGTTATGGAACGAGTAAAGAGACTTGCCGGTAACGAGATTGAACAAGGTATCGGTATACCAACGATCGAATCTCGGACAAGTAAAATACCGCTAGACAAAGGGAATTGAATACGGGATCGATTGAGTCCTTGACATCGTGGTTCATCCGATGAGATCATCGTGGAACATGTGGGAGCCAACATGGGTATCTAGATCCCGCTGTTGGTTATTGACCGGAGAACGTCTCGGTCATGTCTGCATGATTCCCGAACTCGTAGGGTCTACACACTTAAGGTTCGATGACGCTAGGGTTATAAAGGAAGTTTGTATGTGGTTACCGAATGTTGTTCGGAGTCCTGGATGAGATCCCGGACGTCACGAGGAGTTCCGGAATGGTCCGGAGGTAAAGATTTATATATGGGAAGTCCTGTTTTGGTCACCGGAAAAGTTTCGGGTTTTTCCGGTAATGTACCGGGACCACCGGGAGGGTCCCGGGGGGTCCACCAAGTGGGGCCACCAACCCCCACAGGGCCCAAGGCGCAAGGGAAGTGGGGAAGGGGGCAAACCCTAGGGCAGATGGGCCCTAAGGCCCATCCTAGGTGCGCCTCCCCCCTCTCCCCCTTCTGGCCGCACCAGATGCCATCTGGGGGCTGCCGCCACCCTTGGGGAGGGAACCCTAGAGGGGGCGCAGCCCCCTCCCCTCCTCCTATAAATAGTGGGGGTTTTGGGGCTGCCCAACACACGAGAATCTCTCCCTTCTCCTCTTGGTGCAGCCCTACCTCTCTCCCTTCTCCTCATATCTCGCGGTGCTTGGCGAAGCCCTGCTAGACTACCACGCTCCTCCATCACCACCATGCCGTTGTGCTGCTGCTGGATGGAGTCTTCCTCAACCTCTCCCTCTCTCCTTGCTGGATCAAGGCGTGGGAGACGTCACCGGGCTGTACGTGTGTTGAACGCGGAGGTGCCGTCCGTTCGGCACTAGGATCTCCGGTGATTTGGATCACGACGAGTACGACTCCTTCAACCCCGTTCTCTTGAACGCTTCCGCTTAGCGATCTACAAGGGTATGTAGATGCACTCTCCTTCCCCTCGTTGCTGGTTTCTCCTTAGATAGATCTTGGTGACACGTAGGCAAATTTTGAATTTCTGCTACGTTCCCCAACAACAAGTACATGTGGCCCTTCTTGATCACCAACTGCACATCCCACTGCCCGCGAAACCCGCTGCCGGCCTGTCGCAGCTTCACATTATTTGGCGGGTCTTCACCCATCAGCATGTTCATAAAATTGTCAGGCAGCCTCTGCAGTTTGGGACAATGAGTGATGTAGCAAACAACAGATATCATAATGAGCTGGGTGAAGGGGAGATCTCTCGTTTTATATACCTGCGTCATGGATGATACTGAAGCCTCAAGTATGATAGTGAAGAACTCGGAAGCATCCAACTCGTACTGCGTTGTCGCAGATCGGCGGTGGCTGCTTCCCGCCATCTCTGATAAGCAGCAGAAGAGACCAATTAGTACCCATGCATGATAACAGGCATTAGTTGCAAGTACCCCATATGTCCTATTTTTAGCAAAGTAATGCTAAAATTCACGGAGAATTTCAGCATTACCTTTGCTGAAAATAGGACATATGGAGTACCCGAATTTGCCGGAACGGAAGTTAATCGACATTCCGGCAAACTCAAGGGCCTCTCGGGGCACATAACAAAATTCAGTAAATTTCCAGCAAGTACTCCTAACGCAAACAAGATTCACCTAGCAAGGTTTATTTGACATGGAGTAGTTTATTTCATAGAGTAAACATTAGCACTATTTGACAGTAAAAGGTTATAGCTAATTTGAATTAACTGAAAGCATCAGTACATCATTTTTATTGATAGTAAAATGTTCAAAGAAACAAAAATATCAGTACAATAGCTAGATTACACTATCAGTACACTAGCAGTAAAATGTTCATTTACTTTGAATAAATATCTCACTTTTAGGAAAGAAGGATCATCATACACATATATAGCTCACTTCATCTGGGGCAGGGGCTATGGCAGAGGATTTCACTCGAAACTGAAGCAGTATATACCTGACTGATGTGAAGCGTTGTCCCAGATGTATTCACAAGAGGCTAGAAGATGTGCTCAACCAACTGTCACAAAAACAAATAAATTATTATTTGCCTAAGTTGGTACAAGGAATGTACAGGTACCAAAATCTCATCACACTAGCTAAAAGACGACAAACATGTCTTGTTAAGAACTTAAGATATGTCAAAAATTGACAGGAGCTTCATCATTTTTATTGCTAGGTTCATAGTAAGACTTAACATTGCTGCCTGTGCAATATTAACTAGATGTATGGTTTACTTGAGTTATACATGTTTCTACTTACAAGGTTATATCGGAAAATAGAACTAAATAGACATTTTAAATATATTTCACTCATAACATGACCTTTTCCTGCAACCGTAACTATGAAATCCAAATTTCCTTGGTTCAGTTTCAGTAAATGTCTGAAACAAACACTAGGCTTTGCCTACCGATGCGCAAAACAAAAACAAACTAAATTAGCATGACATTCAGCAGAAACGAAGAATGGATAAAGAACTGAAAGAAACACAACATTCAGAGAAACACACAATAGCTTGCAGTGGCTTCCGTCGCGCGGTCCTTTCAAAAGTTCATAGCAGCAGAGCGCAATGCAGGCCGAAAAAAAGATCATCTACTGCATTCTCCCCACCAGAATGAACACAGACCGGCAGCTCCTCGATAAACTCATGGAAAACCATCATCATCTTACCTGCAGGCTGTTTACTGCTGCTGCTGCACTGCAGAGGCGGAGGAAGGCGCGCTGCCGGTGGAGAGGGCGAGGCCGGGGACGGTGTGGGGCTTGAGGGCCTGCGGCCTGGTGAGGCCGACGAGGTGGTCGTCCCCGACGCCGGCGGAGCTAGGGTTCGGGGAGATGGCGGGCGGCGTTGAGGGGACGGGGCGGTTGAGAGGGGGTAGGGGGGAGGTCGTAGGAGAAGAAAGGAGGAGGCGGGCGGGGGCGTAGCTTCGGGGCTCGGCTCGGGAACGGCGAAGGAGGCGAGGGGGACGGCGAACACGGGGGGCAGCGGGTGAGATCGATGAGGCAGGAGAGAGATTAGAGAGATTGGGGATTTAATTAGTGTACGACTATTCTAATGGCGCACCACCACCTCGTGCGCCATAAGTACGACTATTCTAATGGCGCACCAGCGCCCGGTGCGCCATTAGAATTTTGTTTTAATCTAGCCCACTAGCCCTATCTACAACCTAACCCTATCTACAATAGAACCCACCCACTAGCCCGACTGGTCAGCACGCAGCACACACACCAGGAGGTCCTGGGTTTGATTCCCAGGCTCCCCAATATTTTTTATGCATTTTTAAATGTTGTTTTTTATATTTATTTGTGTTTAAATATGTTCAAACTTGTTTAAATCATAACAGTAATATTTTTTTTTATAAAAACAGTAATAATTTTTTAAAAAATATGTTCAAATTTGTTACTTGGAAATATCATCGGCGGCGGCGGTGGAGCGGGGGAGGGTGCGAGGGGTGCCCGTTGGCGGCGGTGGAGCGGGGGAGGGTGCGGGGAGGCCGGGTGCTCGTCGGCGGCGGTGGAGCGGGGGAGGGTTGCGGTGGGTCGGCGGCGGCGGTGGAGCTAGCGGGGGAGGGTGCGGGGGGTGCCCGTTGGCGGCGGTGGAGCGGGGGAGGGTGCGGGCGGCCGGGTGCTCGTCGGCGGCGGTGGAGCGGCAGAGGGTTGCGGTGGGTCGTCAGCGGCGGTGGAGCTAGCGGGGGAGGGTGCGGGTGGGATCGAGATCGAGATCAAAAAGTGTCCATGAAAATATACACGATGCACCATTAGCAGTTTTGCAAAAAAGTAAAAAAATATTATATACTAATGGCGCACTGCTTACAAGGTGCGCCATTACTTGGTAGAACTAGTAATGGCGCATTTTGGCACCATGCGCCATTAGAGTGTATGGAAAAATGAAAAAAAATCAATACTAGTGGCGCACCTTGTGCCTGGTGCGCCATTAGTGTCTTCCACACTAATGGCGCACCTCCGACCGGTGCGCCATTAGTATATAGTAGTGGCGCACTGCTTACCAGGTGCGCCATTAGTATTAATCCTATCTATAGCCCTTTTCCTAGTAGTGTTGAGCAGATCCGGGCAAGACGCGAAGCCCGGATCGCCGCGGGGCTACCTCCAGACGTGGTGGATCCAGATGAGGACTTGGAGGAGGTGGTGGTAGTGGTGGATGTGGAGGAGGATGCGAAGGACGCGGAGCATGTGGAGGACAAGGAGGACGTGGGGGACGCTAGGGACACGGATCTGCATGCGGAGCTGCAAATAATTCTCGATCCCCTTCGGTCAGAATCGGCGGAGGCCAAGCGTCATCGTCTGCGGGAGGCGGAGGTGGAGTACGCTGCGGACATCGACGAGATTCTCACGTATATGCATGAGGTGTAAGAGCGGGAGCCCTTCTACGCGCCCGACGCCGATGTCGTGGACATCTCCGATGATGATGTGTAGTTAGGCTAGTGTAATGTGCATAGTACATAGGATTTCTTTTGCATGGTTTGTATGGATTTAGGGGATGAAATATGAGGTATTCGGATTCATAGCATCAAGTATATGATGTGACCCACTCGCAAAAGAAAAAGTATAAGATGTGACCAGTCAGTATCCGTGGACGCGTTCGACCGTGTTCGTGGGTGTTTGGGGACCCAAATTCGGTTGTGATGCTCTATACCGTTCTTTTTTCCTCATTCTTTTCCGAGCGTGTGGCAGGAGTTGCACTCTTTGTTGGAAAAAAGTTAAACAACTCATGCAAGTTCTGCGAACCAATATGTGGTCGGATGGTTACAGGAATTATGGTATCCCAGCCCACCGGGGTTTAAATCATGGTGCTTGCATTTATTCTTAAATTTATTTCAGGATTTCCAGTGATGCACATTCAGTGGGAGGAGACGTTTCCGTCGATGACGAGGTGCCTACAGTGACTTCGTAAATTTCAAGATGATATGCCGGCTCAGTCTTTCGGAGGTGCTCATAGGGGTAGGGTGCTCCGTGTATGCGTTCATAGGGGTGAGTGTATGCGTGTGTATATGAGCGCTTGCGTCTGATGTTTAAAAAAACTCAGGCAAACTCTATTTATCGTAAGCCGAAAGAATTAATAAAAATACAACGTGGTCTGACGTTGCGTGTGCTGACCCTGACCCGGCCGGTTCCGGCGCCAAGTCGAACCGGTGCCGAAGGCGCGCGTCAACGCTTTGCGGCGGCTTGGTGGACTTGGGGACTCTCCCGGTCCATCTCTTCACACGGCCCGACGCGGTTTTCTCCTTGGGTTTCAGCTGGGCTTCTTCGGCCGCGACCAAGTCCGGCGGCCTTCTTGCCCCGTGAAAGCCTACAGCCAGGATGATGATGGTTCGCACGCCGTTTGTATGATGATCTGGCTCACGATCGAGTTGGCAAGCTTCATGCATGCGTTCCTGCCCCCCTAGAGACTTTTGAATAACTTGTGTTCCTCGGCAACCATTGATGGAGAAGTAGAAAACAACATCATCCGTCATCTTCCGCAGTTAATCGCAGGTCGACCAGTGAGTCGGTCAGATTGGCATGCATCCTTAGGTCCCGTTTGATAGCAAAGTATTTTTTTAAGTATTTTAAAAATACTACAGTTTTTGAGATTATCATAATTTTATTTACAATGAGTTGTTTGGTTGATCCTAACAACTGTGCTTTTAATATTGTAGTATTGAACAAACTGCAGTTTTTCTCTGCATAAAAAAAGAACCCCAAACCTCTTTTTAAAAAAATAGAGTTGCTGAGTGCTTAAACGCAACTGCTAAACAGCAAAATTTACAGCGTTATGCGGCAACAGCCAAACAGGTTCTATGTATTGTAAATACTCCAAAATACTCTGTTTTGATAAAACTATGGTATCTCACACCTACATGCAAATTACTGTAGTTTTTGATACTTTTATTTATATAATACTTTGCTTTCACACATAGCCTTATTTTTTTGTACCATCTCACTGCATCTGTCTGATTAATCTACGTGGATGGGGCAAAAGATACTGGCACCACTCCATTGATCTTCACACTTGTTACTTGGACGAATTTGATTGAGAGAGCAACACGGCAGCCAGTCTACGCGCCTCAACTAGGGTTTGGTGAGTAGTAGGAGTAGACGTGAAAAATGCAGCTGGTTCGCCACTTCCACTTGGCCAGCAGTGCCAACTCTACTAACTGGTTCCATGCATATGGACTGCGCTGCACCGCAGTTTTTCCTCCATTTCATCTCTTGTTTCACCTAACCCTAGCTCTAGGTACTCAAGTACTTGTCCATCACCATCAGCCTGGTTTCTGATGTGGAGGGACAAAATGGACAGATTCTGATTTCTGAACAGTGATTTTACTGTGCATGGAAGTTGGAAGAGACAGGGAGTCAAGGACGTCATGATCAAAATATTTCGGCATCTCCATGATGTGCTAACTCCAGGGCTTGGATTCATCCATTCTGGTGACTTATCCTAATCCACTCTGACTGAAATTAGATACATACCCTCCAAATACTCATGATCTACTCGCTGCCACGACAATAGTCACTGCTGCTAGCCGCGACTTCAACGACGTTGCTATCGATTCTTCGCGCCCTAGATTCTTCAGATGAGAACAACCGAGGGCGTCAGGGAATTGACGCTGCTGCTTGGCTTCTAGAGCATCATGTCGCAGACAAAATTTATCTACGTCCCAAAACAGGAAGGAGCGGACGGAGTTTGATCGTAGAGGAAGCGACGAGGACGTCTCGATCAAGACGGACATGGGAAAGGGTGGCTGTGACCTATGCCGGGAAGTTCACCCGTTCACTCAGAGGATGGTTCTTCCAACCACAGCAAATACTTCAGAGTGGCTTCATCTTCAGACTTGACCGGGTTGGTTGGCAATTTGACGCGTACCGCGAATATGCCGACGAAAATAGTCTTTACTTTTCGTCGACAAAATTTAATATGTCCTAGCTTCAGGTCTGTACCGAATCATATTCATTCACGATTCATCTCCTTCCAGATCATCGCATCTTTTTCCTCCTTTTTTGCTGAGGTGAAGAAAGGTGCCGTTCTAGCTAGGTTCATTTTTCGTTGCATGATTCAAACCTGAAAGCAATGCTGATCTTATATAATTCAGATCACCTGGTTTAATTTGAAAACCACATAACCTAGCCTCATCAAAACAGGCCGATCGATTTCATGCATGTCTTTGGTCAACAATCAACAAAGCGTGTGTTTCCTCGTATCATCGGTTGAAATGGCTCTCTGGGCTAGCCTGGCGTGTCAACGGAATGAAGCACGCTGTCTCTACAATTCCTCGTAGAATCCAATATTCATACTACGAATCTTTACAAGTTTCTCTATCAAAAAAAAAATTACGGTTCAGACATAGCCACTTGTCTTAATCACTATGTTCGCCTCCCATCTCCATCAGGCGACCTGATTAGTAGTGTACAAGATGTCTTTGTCAGGGAGTAGGTGGAGAATGGAACACCTCATACGAACCAATCACATTACGCCTAGAGAGCAGTTTGAAATCTCTGGAAGTACAAGGTTTTGAAATACATGGTAGCTCACTCTGGCCCTGATTTGTGTGGCTGATGCTTCGAGGAGTACTTGTAGCTGCGTCAGAACATGAGCTGAATCTGCACTTGGATGGAGAGAGAAAAAACTGACGTGTGCGTTGTCAAGATTGTTTAACCTGGTTGAACATGAACTGTATTTGTGTGTTTATCTCGCGTGACACAGATCGTGTACAACTTGCCCTTTCTCATTTGGCGCCGTTCGTCTGTCGGATCATGCAACCAACCATTCCACGTGCCTAGGTAAGTTTTTTTTTTTTAGAAAAGGGGGCTCCCCGGCCTCTGTATCAGAACGATGAATACGGCCATATTTATAAATAAATAGGTTCGACAATATCTCAAAGTCTGGAAATGAAAATAAAGGCGAGCTCACACAGAGCCTCAACGCAAACAGACAAAAAGCCACATAGCCACAACCGGCTGACAGTATAAAGACAGGAGAACTAATCGCCTATCCTATTAAATGACCGCCATCCAAATCGGTTGAAGATATCCCGCGCAACCATCTCTCACCGGACAGATCCAGTAACCAAACGCTCCCTGACCGCCATTGGAGTGAGTAAGGACCACAAATGGATCAGCGCCGTGGCACGGAATAAAACCTGCAAAAGATGAATAGTTGTTGTTCTGTTAAAAGCCAAATCATTCCTGCTGTTCCAAATTGCCCATAACAACGCACATACTCCTACACGAATGTGTCCAACTGTATCGGACTCTATCCCAGCAAGCCACGTTCCAAACAACGAACCTACCGAGTCCGGAGGAGTAATGTTAAAGGCTATTTGCACAGTACGCCACAAGACTCTCGCCAACGGGCACTAGAAGAAGAGGTGCTTAATGGTCTCGTCCCGATCACAGAAGCTACACCTAGTAGAGCCTGTCCAATTGCGCTTAACCAAGTTGTTCTTTGTTAAAATGACTTGTTTATGTACAAACCACATAAACACTTTAATCTTCAAAGGAACTTTAACTTTCCAAACATGCTTGGAACTAGGAATGACACTAGAGTTAATTACATCGATATACATCGACTTAACCGTAAACACTCCAGACCTAGTAAGTTTCCAACACAATTGATCTTCAAAGGAACTAGTGCACTTTAATTAATTCAAAGGAACTAGTAAGTTTCCAACACAATTGATCGGGCTGATGAGCTAATTGAACCTCCATCAGTCTAGTCACCAAATGAAGCCAAGCTTCCCACCTATCACCAATAAGCACCCTCCGAAACTGGATATTAAGGGGTACGGACTGCATAATCGTTGCAACCAACGCGTCACGTCGTTGAACAATACGATACAGGGACGAGTACTGGAACGCCAATGGCGAATCACCAAGCCAAGTATCCTCCCAGAAACGGGTATTGTTACCATTACCGACGATAAACTTTGTCCTATTAAAGAAGGCAGCCTTAACTCTCATAAGCCCCTTCCAAAACGGCGAGTATGTTTGTCTCACGGTCACCTGTGACAAAGTCTTGGACTGCAGATACTTGTTACAAAGAATCTGTGCCCACATTGCGTCTGTCTCAACAGATAACTTATATAGCCACTTACTGTGAAGGAATCTGTTCTTGACCTCAAGATTCTCAACACCCAGACCCCCTTGGTCCTTTGGTCGACAGATGACATCCCATTTGACCCAGGTAAGTTTCTTGCCGGTTCAGAAAGCCTTATCAGATTTGACAGCGGATTTGGTTTAGACATCGTAGGATGTTGTATGCTACTACTACAGTAGTAAAATGACAGAAACCAAACGACAGAGATCTCGACCGAGCTCTTGACTCACGAAGCTCCAAGGAAATAGTGCCAGCAGCATACTGTTAGATTGACCATTCCTTTCTTTAGATTTGATTTCTTTTGCCGACGAAGGCTGAGCCGATCCCGTTTATACCGCCTTTTTTACGGTTCGTTCATCCATACCGACAGGCGAGGCGACGGCTCTCGGCCTCTCGTTTGGCCGCCGGTGCGAGCAATCTCTGCCTTTACCGATGCCTTTTCATTTGAAACAACGAGCCTCCTGGTCGATTTCCATTGAAGAAACCGCGGCAAAGTTATCTCTGCCTTTACCGATGCTCCCGGAAAGACAGAATTGAAATGCCCAGGCAGGGGAAAGGAGATACGCTTTGTTTTCTGACGAATTCGTCCAGGGGTTGAACTTCTTCAGAGACTGTGGGTTTATGGTAGAATTGTTTTTCCTCTACCAACCGCCGCCCATCAACCCGATCACGTCACGAGGTGGACGTACGCAACCTGCCGATGCCGGGACGCACATTGCGCGACATGGCCGGAAGGCAGCCACGAAACAATACCGATTGTCAACGGAGGATCGCGTACGCCAAGCAGACGAGCTACCGCGGCCCGGTTTGCCTGTCCATGGCGTTCCTCGACCTTTTCGTTGCCGCTTTTTTGCCGTGCCCCCGAATGGAGAGTAGAAAGGTGGCGGGAGAGATGGGTCCCTCTCTGGGAAAACTTTGTACGTCGATTTACCTCCTGTTCCGCTGTCTGTGTTCTTCCGACAGAGAGTAAACTTCTCTCTTGTTTTCCGGGAAGGCAGTAAATTTATCTCTACTTGCGTTGCGTGTTTCTTCTTGGCAAAGTTGTTCGGAATGACATTATCTTGTTTGATGTGCCTCTGAGACCCTGTACGTACGATTGAGCATGTCAGCTGTACTGGCACTTGGCATACCTTTCGTAGTTGCAGTTTTTGTAGGGATTTCTGTACGTGCCCCGACGACACACCTTTTGTACTTGCAGTTTTCTGTACCGACGACATAATAAACGAAAAATGTATCTTTCGAGACCCCTGAAACTTGCAAGTCACGTCGCTGATCTTGGTTGCGTGAGACTAAGGCTAGGATAGCTACGGCCCAGGCCAGGAAAACGGAAATTTAAATGCACATGTCGCGGTACAACAGCGGACGATGCTAGCTTCAGCTCGGCGTTCTTTTCTTGAAACGGCAGTCGAGGATAGCCGGACGCGCACGAACCATCCAAAACGTGTACCACCTGGCTCCGATGCCTCGGCGTTAATTAAGTGTCGAAGCATCAAGAGAACTCTGAACTCTCGGTTGCTCGACAACAGGAAAGCTTTCAAACTCTGTATCATGGATCAGTGGATCAGCACGGTCCAACCGATCGTTTGGTGGCGGATCATCATTTTCAATTTGTTTAGCTCGAGATCACATATGTATCTTACTCCTTTCTTCCCATAATATAAGAGCGTTTTTGATACAAATAGTTCATAAGTAAGTGATTGAACAGCCGGTTCGGATGGTAGCACGGGCTATATTTAACAAGTTCGGATGGTGGTCGCATGACAGGATAGGAGTCTAGGAAGCTTATCCTTCATATACGAAAAAGGGTTTTCCCCCGCTTTGCATTACAAAGCAACCACCGTACATCCAACGATAGGTGCTGGGGCCGCAACACAAACAAGCCCAAAGAAAAACAGAGAAGAAAGAAAGAGAAACTAATGCCAACAACGGCAGATCAACGAACGAAGACAACCGGCGACCGCAGCACCCTCCAGAGAAGTACCACCACGCTCCGAGCACTCCGAAGCGCCGCGTACCAAGCAACACCTTCAAGAAGGAGACGACAACAACGCCGCTGTTGCCTGGACTAGTCCTAGGGTTTCCCCTGGTACGCGGGGGGCAGTGGGGGGAGGGTGTACCCGACGCCCTTCAGGAAGGTTCGGCGGCACCCACAGGCGTCGCCACGTCGGGGCCGGACGAGCCGCCGAAGATTTCTCCCAACCCAACCCCCACCACCACCCCAGACGAATCATAGTGCACCGCCCATCACGCCGCCCACCAACATGTGCCACCACGGTCACCGAATCAACTTCGCCGTCTCCCTGAGGTCACGGACACAAGACCTGGAGGACGGGAGAAGAGCTAGAGGCCTCGGGGGCATCCGCAACATCGCCGACGTGAGGGAACAACCACCACCGCCGCCGCGGAGCCGACCGGACGCACGGACAAGGAGCCTGCCAGGCGCCGAGGCCCGGCCGGACCCAAAAGGATCCGGACAGCCTCTGCCGTCACGCTGCAGCTCGCCGACCGATGAAGCCGCCACCGCCCGCAGACCACCGCCTCCTCGCCACCAACCAGGGAGCAGCGTCGCCGCGCACCGAGCCGCCGGCCCGCCCAAGCCCAGATGGAGCCCGAAAGGGCCCAGATCTGGGCCGCCCGGGCGCCGCCGACCACCAACACCGCCACGCCGTCCCGCGACCAACGGCCGCTTCGCCGCACCGAGAACCCTGAGGTCCGCCACCGAGCCGCACCGCTGCTGGCCGAGATGCACCGCCGCCCTCAGGAGGCCCTCACGCCTCCCCAAGCGCGCGCGGGGAAAGAACGGCCCGCCGCCGCCGGCGCTGCGCGGGCAGGGCCCGGCGGACCTCGCCGGCGGCGGCGGGGGAAGAAGGACGGGGAGGTGAAGCCGGAGGAGAGGCGGATCCCGGGGTCCGCCCGACGCCCGCCGGGGGAGGGGGGGGGGGGCGAGCGGACAGGGAGGCGGAGGAGGGGGGAGGGGGAGGAGAGGCGCGATGCGCGCGGGCGGAGGCGGCAGGAGGGGAGGGCGGGCGGCGGCGGCGGGAGCGAGCGGGAGGAGGAACCCTAGTCGCCGCTCGCTCCTGCTGACTAGTTCGCTTATCCTTCATATTGCCGTACCGGTTGTGATTGTCAGCATGTATTTTTTTTCTTTCGCTTCACTTGCGAGTTGTAATACTTTGATGACTTTGTGATACTTCATAGATTTTTTAATAAGATGGTTGCAATGCATCATCATGATGCAGTAAGTGATTGAACAACCCCATGCAACCTCCCTCCTTAAAATAAACAGTAGGCCTGAGTAAGGTGCCCATGCCCTTGCTCTGTTATGTTGTTATATATGGCCTCAACACCTATTCAATAGACAATAGGAGGATATTTCTTTTGTTTCCACTGTTACTCCAGTCGCTAGAACCATAAATATAGCGTGCACACATTTCCAATTTAAGCTAACCCGTGGCCCGTAACTATGCTTTTGCAGTCTTGTATTCTTGTGCGTACACACATGCGACACATCACATTACCAACCTTGTGCGTCGACAGACATGCGGTTGCCCTTGTAGTTGAAACATTGGTTCCATAAATATGAAATCGGTAAGGGCACTCCATTTTTTCAGAAAAGAGAGCAAATGCATGCGGCACGACACATTATCAAATGGACCCGGCTCAATCATAGCAAGGATCTTCCCTCCCCCTGCAGTAACCGTAACTATGACATTAACATGGTGCTTTTGGCCTCATATTACACGATCATTCCATTGATGATTATAGGCTGCCCGTTGAAGATTTTTCCATCCCTCTTCTTAGTTAGAACAAAAAAGAACGATAGGTGCCATGTTTATCGCCTCAAAGTCTATCAGTTAAAAACTACTCCTTCCGTCCCATAAAATAAAACATTTTTTGACACTAGTGTACATTATGGGACGGAGGGGGTACAACTTTTGTTTTCGGAGTGTTACTTCAATCGCTAGCACCACAAATATCATGTGCACACTATTCCATTTTGTGCTAATTTGTGGCTCGGCATCTATGCTTTTGCAATCTAGCTTGTGCACCAAGTACACACATGTGTCACATCATATATTGCCAAACTTGTGTATTAGGTACACGCATGTGGTTGTCCTTGTAGTGCAAACATTGGTTTCATACATATGAAATTGGTGAGGATGTTCCATTTTATAAAAATAAAAAAGACAATGCACATTATCCAACAGACCCATCCCAATCACGGATCTCCCCTGTGGAAACCACAACTATGATGTTAAGATGGTGCTTCTGGCATCATAGGGCAATCTACCATTCCCTTGATGATGATGATAGGATGCCCGTTGAAGCTTTACTTCCTATCCTCTTCTCAGTCACAACACAAAAAACTGCTGATAGGCGCCATGTTGCCCTTTTATCGCCTCAATGCATGTTAATTGGAAATTATTTTCTTTGTTTCATAAGTGTTACCTTAGTCGCCACCATCACAAAATATCAAAAGCACACAATTCCATTTTAAGCTAATATGTGGCTTGGCGTCTATGTTTGCGTAATCATGTGCATCAAGTACATACATGCGACACGTGACATTAGCAACCTTGTGCATGAACTATACACATCGATTGTCCTTGTAGTTGAAAAATGGTTTCATATGTTGGGAAACGTAGTAGAAAACAAAAAAAAATGCACCTACGGTCACCAAGATCAATATGAAGACGCATAAGGGTTGGGATCAACGATCGTTACCAACTCCGGAGTGCAGCGGAAGAAGAAGAGTCGGTGTAGATCGTGCTCGAAGTCCCTCGAACGATGACGACGATCCCGCGAACCTCCCTCGAACGATCCCTCGAACAGAAGACCGAAAACACGGCCTCTCTATACTTGGTTGCAAGCGTGCGGTCTTCATGATCCGGCAGCGCTTCACCGTCCAGAGCTAATCATCGTCTGAGAATTAGAGGGAGGAGATTAGAACCAAACTGGGCTTCTAATTATGAGGATTAGAAGTGGCTAGGACTAGCTCTAATTAGTCTAGGACCAACTAGAATTATATCTAGATCAACTAGAAGAGGCACCCAAAAACATGTATCTCAATAGGGTGGAAAACCTCTAGTATATATAGGTTAGGAGGGGAGGAGAGGGCAGCCAGCAAGAGAGGAAAGCCTCCCTTGGTGCGCCGGCCAAGGAGGTGGGAGTCCTACTCCCACCCCTAGCCCAATTTGGCCCCCTTCCTTAGGGAAGGGTGGCACTTACCCACTTGGGCCTTTTTGGCCCAACTTGCCTTCCACCTCTTGGCCTTTTAAGGCCCATTGATATTTAAATTATATATAAAGTATTTTAAACATTTTCAGAGTATTATATATATGAACATCCCCGGAAACATTTTCCACCTATATATAATTAATCGGTAATACCCAGTATACCCGATATTCACCGAAACCCTTCCGGTGACACTGAAACGCTTCTGGAACCTCTCAGAACTATTCTGGATATTAATGAAACTATTTCACGAATATATTCTCATCACTCTCGTACTACTAATACTCAGGAGATCGTGATTACCTTAAGCTTGTGACCCCGTAGGTTCGGTAAATCACAGACATGAACGAAACCCCTTCATTCAATGACCGACAGCGGAATCGTGGACATCCATATCGGTCCCTATGATTACACGAATGGTATTTGAGTGAATCTTTGGTTATCATGCAATGTTCCCTTTGCTTCGCGATACTTTACAAAACCCGGTGTGCATCGGTATCCTCTTGAGTCATCACCATGCTGAAAGGGATCGAGAAGAGGTGTCTAGAGGGGGGGGGGGTGATTAGACACTAAGTACCAAAAGTTGCAGTTTTTATCTTCTTTAAGTTTAAGTGGAGTTTAGGAACAACTTTAACATTCACAATACATAACAAGCAAGCATGCAAAGAGTATATGAGCAGCAGAAAGTAAAGCATGCAACTTGCAAGAATGTAAAGGGAAGGGATTGGAGGATTCAAACGCAATTGGAGACACGGATGTATTTGTCGTGGTTCCGATAGGTGGTGCTATCGTACATCCACGTTGATGGAGACTTCAACCCACAAAGGGTAATGGTTGCGCGAGTCCACAGAGGGCTTCACCCAAGAAGGGTCCACGAAGAAGCAACCTTGTCTATCCCACCATGGCTGTCGCCCATGAAGGACTTGCCTCACTAGCGATAGATCTTCATGAAGTAGGCGATCTCCTTGCCCTTACAAACTCCCTGGTTCAACTCCACAATCTTGCCGAAGGCTCCCAAGTGACACCTAGCCAATCTACGAGACACCACTCTCCAAGAAGTAACAAATGGTGCGTTGATGATGAACTCCTTGCTCTTGTGCTTCAAATGATAGTCTCCCCAACACTCAACTCTCTCTCACAGGAATTGGATTTGGTGTAAAGAAGATTTGAGTGGAAAGCAACTTGGGGAAGGCTAGAGATCAAGATTCATATGGTAGGAATTGAATATCTTAGCCTCAACACACGAGTAGGTAGCTCTCTCTCAGAAATAGGATGCTGGAAGTGTAGGCTTGTTCTGATGGCTCTCTCCACGAATGAAGAGGAGGTGGAGGGGTATATATAGCCTCCACACAAAATCTAACCGTTACACACAACTTACCAAACTCGGTGGGACCGAATTAAGAAACTCGGTCGGACCGATTTAGCAAATCTAGTGACCATTAGGATTTTCGGTGGGAATGACATGCAACTCGGTAGGACCGATATGGTTAGGGTTAGGGCATAACGTAATCTCGGTGAGACCAAGTACACAAACTCGGTGGGACAGATTTTGGTAATAAGCTAACCAGAGAGTTGGTCAGGCAAACTCGGTTTGACCGATTACGCAAACTCGGTGGGACCGATTTTGGTAATAAGCTAACCAGAGAGTTTGCATTGTAATCTCGGTAGTACCTATTACTCAAACTCGGTGGGACCGATTTTGGTAATGGACATACACAGAGAGATTACAATCCCATCTCGGTGAGACCGAGATCCCTATCGGTGAGACCGATTTGCCTAGGGTTTGTGGAAGTGGCTATGACATCTGCACTCGGTGGCGCCGGATAGAAATAATCGGTGGGGACGAGTTTGACTTTAGGTTTTGGTCATATGTGCGGATGTGGGAAAGTAGTTGAGGGCTTTGGAGCATATCACTAAGCACTGTGGAGCAAGAAACTCATTAAGCAACACCTCATCCCTCCTTGATAGTATTGGCTTTTCCTATAGACTCAATGTGATCTTGGATCACTAAAATGGAAAATGTAGAGTCTTGAGCTTGGAGCTTGAGCCAATCCTTTGTCCTTAGCATCTTGAAGGGGTTCCACATCCTTTAGTCCATGCCACTCCATAGTTGAACTTGTCTGAAATATGCTAGATAAAAGTGTTAGTCCAACAAGAGATATGTTGACATTAATTACCAAAACCACCCAGGGAGCACTTGTGCTTTCAATCTCCCCCTTTTTGGTAATTGATGACAATATACATCAAAGATTTAGATAAAGATAGAGAGAATAGCAAGTAAAGCTTTGGAAAGACATGTAACAAGCATAGGCTCCTCTTACATGTATGCAATCATGTGAATATGGAATATAAAAGCATGTGAATGCATGAACATGACAAAGTAAGCAATGTGTTACATGTATCTTGGCCATATGCATCAGAGCAAAAGATAGCAATAGATGTGTACCTTCATGCTCATGAGTCCTTCTTGCAAACAATATGTACATCAGCAAGAATTCCTCATACACATGACTGTGATGCATATACTTACCTTGTGGTCTTGAGTTGGCTTAGGATGGAATGAACCTGCGTAAACAAGGTTAGATAACATAGACACCTACTAGCCAGAGCAAACAGAAGAAACCACAAGAATACCAAAACTGGGATGACATGTAGATAGTGAGTACTAAGTACCACATTTGATGTAGACATGTCCCCAACGGAAAAGATGTGCAATGAATTTAAATGATTTCTTTCCCTTAGATGTCTTGCTCCCCCTGAATCTAGCATGGGATACTGGGAGAAGATAGGGAACAGAAAATCAGAGCAAAAAGGTAAAATCAGAGCTCAAGGAAACAAATAAACAGAGCTAATGCAAATAAGCACATATGAACATGTCTTTCTTTCCCCTCAAGAAGACATGTGGCATCTCTCCTCTTGAACATCAAGCATCTGGGATCCTTGAGAATTACTCTCTGCTTGAGTATTCTCTCCCCCTGGAGATCTCTCTCTCCCCCTATGGAGGTGATACTCTCTCTCCCTTTGGAAGTGATAAGATTTGATGTGATCTCTCTCTCTCCCCCTTTGACATCAATTTCCAAGAAGGGATTTCTAGAATTTGTCGTGAATGGGTTTGGTCCTTGAGTCGCAACACAAAGCACTGGATAAAAATGTGATGCTTGTAGAGGACAAGATTCATTGAGTGGAGCTGGATCAAAAGTAAAACAGGAACAAGTGGCAAGATGTTTTTCCTGTAGTAAAGTCGGTGGCACCGAGTAGTTTGCTTCGGTGGCACCGAAAGGATTCGGTTGGACCGAAAGCAACAGATCGGTGAGACCGAGTTCATAGCAAAGAAAACATGTGTCACCTCAGCTCACTAGACAAGTAAGATCTCACAAGGATTTGCAAGGAATTAACTGAAGGATATGCAATGAATTGGGTGCAGGGAATGCAGAACAAAAATAAAAGAAAGAAATCTAGATGAAGTTTTTTTTGAAAGGGGAAACAAACATGCACGAGACAAATGCAAAAGCACAGAAAAGAACACAAGTAAACTTCATCTAGAGATGGTCGGCGACAAGATCACCTATGTTAGAGTATATTGACTTAGGAGTCAAGTGAGATCACTTGATCATAGGTCATACTCATCGTTTAAGCTTAAAATGGGGTTACCATTTATCGTTTAAGCATCTTGATGTATTCACATCTTGTCGAGTTGCTTTGACTCATGACTCTGAGTAAAGCTTCTCTAAGATGGAATGACATACCTTGGGTGGTGGTGTTGATCATGTAGTTGAACTTGTGTGGGTTGCTCAAGGTTGATGTAGTTCATCAAGAGTTTGGAGCACCACTTGGAATTTGAGTTCATCTTCCTACATGGGTTAGTTTTTGCAAGGAAGAGAACTTGTGAAAGAACATGCGGTGCCCCCATGTTTGGTTTTGGTAATTGATGAAAATCTCTATGGACTAATGGTTGTCTTGAGTTGTATTTGAAGGATTTGTCCATAGGCTTTTCTTGAAGTCCATGTGTTGGTTTCAAGGAGTTTTTGAGTTGACCAAGGTGCTATTAAGGAATTATCCAAAGATTGGTCATGCGAGTGTTGAGCTTATTGCAAGCATGTCTTGAAGAAGAAGGTTGTGTGATCATTCATGTTTACCTTCAAGACATCATCCAAATGAAGAGAGTTGCAAAGATTCAAGGTTGATCAAGACTAAATCAAGAGTGAATCAAGTTGATCAACTCACAAAGCGTAGAAGATGTACCGAGAGGGATCAAGTGATCCCATGGTATGGTAAGCATTGTCCATTACACTTTATGTACTAACCCATGGTCTACGTGAGAGTTGTATGTGGGTTTAGGTACGTGTCCATGGGCTTGCGTCAAGAGGAAGATATCATACAACCCATGGAAAGGATGACATCAAGTGGTGATCGTCATCCAGATTGCCGTGTGCAAGTTCAAGTGGAGCATCACGAAGAGATCAAGTGCTTGAATCTTGCCATCCATTGTGGTGTAAATGGACTTGTGAAGATGTGCCGAAGAGTGGCTCATCCATATTGAACTATGGGGGAGCAATCATATAGTCTTCATCGAGCCAACGCAATCAAGAAAGGTGGTCCAACTTGAGGGAGTCAAGATCATCTTCATCTAGCTCAAAGTGGACCATGTGCAAGGCAAAGGTTTTCCCTTGATAGGTTTTCTATTTTACCGGTCTTGTGGTGGTAGTTGGGAGACCGAGTTATAGGATCGTTTGCCGTACTATCAAGGGGGGCTCTCAAGTTGGTAGCTTGATCGTATCGTTAGTAGAGAGCTCAAACCATTGCATCCTTGCATCATGTTTCTTGGTTCTTGTTTGGTTATCTTTTTGAGTCTTAGAGCTTATGATCATCTTGATGACAAGCTTGAGTTCATCTAAAACGGAGTTCGCATGCGTCTTCTATGATGTTTTCGGTGTTGGAGGTTTTACCGGTCTTATCCGATGAAGGGTTCTCACCATTTTATTATGGGACTTTTCTCATTTGCTTATTCTTGATATTTCTATCAATATTGTGTTATCCCATGTTGTTAGCTTTCCAACAAACTTGGTTTCGTTGAATTCGGAGTCCGTTTGCAAAAGTTGTGGCTGTTTTGGTAAAGGCTGCAGCAGTACTACCGTGACTAGAGCGGATGTAATTTTTTACTACCGCTCCAGAGCGGTACTACCGCTGCTCCTGAGTGGTAGTACCGCTCCAGAGCAGTACTACCGTGGCTCCTAAGCGGTAGTACCGCCCCGGACCAAAATCTCGTGTTTTCTCTCTCGTTTGGGCTGTTTTGACCGTGCTAAGCGGTAGTACCGCTCCTCCAAGCGGTAGTACCGCTTGTGCACGACCTGAGCACATAACGGTTGGATTCGGGAGGTCCTATAAAAGGGGGTCTTCTTCCCCAATGAACCTAATCCTTTGAGCTCGTGTTCTTCCCCCATTTTTGACCTTCTTCGAGCTTGCTAACTCTCAATCCCTCCATGGATTCTTGCTAGTTCTTGAGGGAAAAGAGAGAGGAGATCTAGATCCACGTTTCCACCAATCACTTTCTCCTCTAAGTGAGGGGAACCCCTTGGATCTAGATCTTGGAGTTCTTCGTGTGCTTGTTTCGTTCTTCCTCTCATTTTCCTCCCTAGAATTAGTTGCTTTGGTGGGATTTGAGAGAGAAGGACTTGGGCACTCCGTGTGCCCTTGCCATTGCATTTGGTGCATCGGTTTGAGTTCTTCACGGTGATACGTGGAAGTGAAGTTTGAGAAGCTTATTACTCTTGGGTGTTTGGGCACCCTAGAGCTTGTTCCTCTTGGGTGCCTTGGTGCCCTAGACGGTTGGTGGTGTTCGGAGCTCAATCATTGTGGTGTAAAGCTCCGGGCAAGCGTCGGGGTCTCCAATTAGGTTGTGGAGATCGCCCCGAGCAATTTGACGGGTACCGGTGACCGCCCCCAAGGGTTGCCAAAGTGTACGGGTTCGGTGACCGCCCCCAAGGGTCGCCATTTGTACGGGTTCGGTGACCGCCCTCAAGGGTCCCTTAGTGGAATCACAGCATCTTGCATTGTGCGAGGGCGTGAGGAGATTACGGTGGCCCTAGTGGCTTCTTGGGGAGCATTGTGCCTCCACACCACTCCAAACGGAGATTAGCATCCGCAAGGGTGTGAACTTCGGGATACATCGTCGTCTCCGTGTGCCTCGGTTATCTCTTACCCGAGCCCCTTTACTTATGCACTTTACTTTGTGATAGCCATATTATTCTTTGTCATATATCTTGCTATCACATAGTTGCTTATCTTGCTTAGCATAAGTTGTTTGTGCACATAGGTGAGACTAGTTGTTGTAGGTTTTATGCTTGACAAATTAACCGCTAGTTTTATTCCGCATTTGTTCAAGCCTAAACTGTAATTATTTTAAAGCGCCTATTCACCCCCCCCCCTCTAGGAGACATCCTCGATCTTTCAATTGGTATCAGAGTCTCGTCTCTCTTTATTAGGCTTTACCGCCTAGAGAGTAAAGATGTCGACTAGAGGATTAGGATTCTCTGATACTCTTAGTTTCGATGGCACAAATTTTGATGTTTGGGTAATTCGCATGCTTAATCTCTTTAGGATCATGGACCCAAATTTAGAGTGAATTGTAGATATGGGTTTTTCTCCTCCAAAGGATCCCCAAAGATTATCTTTATAGGATGAGAAAAACTCTTATCTCAATGCTCAAGCTTCTAATGTGCTTTTTGATGCTTTGAGCAATGTAGTTATATTTGAACTCATGCCGTTCCGGGATGCTCATGAGTTATGGACAAAGCTTCAAGATAAATATGGTGTGCCCAATATTTGTGGGGATGATTGTTCTCCCTCCACCTCCGGTCGTATAGTCTTCTCAACTTCTTCTACTTCACCTACATGTGGTTTGCCACAAGGAAATGATATGGTGAGTAGTGTTGGTCATTGCAATGATGATAGTATGCTTACTGTGGATGATCCTTCATCACTATATTATTGCAATGCTCCTTCTTTGGGCTTTAACACTTCGAGCACTCCAAATGTTTCACATGCTTGTGTTGATAGTCCTTGCATATCATGTAGAAATTGCTTGACTAAATCGCATGATGATATGCTTGCTATGTCTTGTTGCCATGATAAAAATGCATCTATTTCCTTGAATTATTGTGCTAACAATGTAGAGGAAACCGAACACCCCATGGAACAAGATGTGGTGTTTAATGGTGCCTCAAGGGATCCTACATCATCATCTATTGCTTTTTGCCTTATGGCTAAGGCATCAAAGGTATCTCCTACTTTGTACCCCAATATGTCTCTTGATGATGATGTTGATGCTAATGATGATGAGGATAATGATGAAGAGAATGATAATGTTGCCTCCTTAAAAACTAAGGGGGAGATGATTTTTAAAGCTCTTCATAAAAATAAAATTGCTCGTTCCAACTTCATGGAAATTATGCCCATTGCCATTGAGGGCAAGAAATATATTGAGGAGTTGGAATCTCATCTCGAGGAGCATGAGGTCACCATTGAGAAAATGGAAGCTCATGGGCGTGATTACGCAAATGAGATCGCGGAGCTATCTCAAGCTCTTGAACACGAACAAACCACCAAGGAATCTCTTGAGGAGACTTTTGCTCTAGAATTGTCTAGAGTGAAGGAATCTACTGATAGAGCTCTTGAGGTGGCCAATGTTTTTGAAACTAAAAATGCTAAGCTTGAAGTTGCTCATGCTAGACTCCTTGAGGATTTTGAGCACCTCGAAAATGGCTCAAGGGTCATCAAGGGTGAGCTCATCAAACTCACCGAGTCTCATGCTCAACTTGAAGCTTCTTATTTAAAAGAGCTTGCCAAGTTGCCTTCTTATCTTGTTGTTAATGATGATGCTTGTGCTACTAATTCTATTACTTGTGAAGCATCCATTTTGAAGGAGAATGTTGAGCTACGGGCTCAACTTGAGGTGCTATCTTGCAATTATGGGAAATTGGAAGAAAGTCATGAAAAGCTCTCAAGATCTCATGATGATCTTCTAGTATCCCATAGTGTGCTAAAGATAGCTCATGAGGCCATGATTGCTAAGGTAACATCTAGTGAGCCTCATGTGGACACTAGCACTACTTCTAGTCAAAATAGTATATTGCCATGTGATTGTCCTTGTAATTCATCTACTCACAATGTTGGTACATCTTGTGATGAATTGCTTTCCTTGCCTTGTTGCTCTAACGATGAAGCTTATACTTCCTATAGTACTTGTGTTGAGACTAACCATGTAGAGGAAATTAAAGAGCTCAAGGCCCAAGTCACTTCTTTGAAGAAAGACTTGGAAAAGTGTCATGAAGGGAAGGCCACACTCAACAATATCTTGAGTGTGCAAAAATCCCCCAATGACAAAGGTGGACTTGGATTCAACTCCAACAAGAAGAAGAAGTCCAAGTTGAACAAGAAGAAGGGCCAAGAACAAGTCAAGAATTTGGCCAAGATTGTTTGCTTCAAGTGCAAAGTTGAAGGGCATCATGTTAGATCTTGCCCATTGAAGAAGAAGGCCATTAGTGTCAAGCAACAAGGGAAGAGGGCACAAGTTCAATCTCATGCTCAACATCAAGTTGAAGAAAGGCCTCTTCCCAAGAAGACTCAAGTTAATGCTTCTCAAATTGAGAAATCAAGTGAGAAGAAAGTGAAGAGTAGACGTTGCTACTTATGCCGTGAGAAAGGTCACGTCGCTTCTTCATGCACTAGTGGTAACTTATCCAACCCAATTATTATTGATGATATCTATTCTCTTGGTAAGGATAAGGTTGGCAATGTGTTTGCCAAGTTTGTTGGTACTCAAAGTGGTGTCAAGCAAAGAACCATTTGGGTAGCCAAACCTATTGTGACTAACCTCTTAGGACCCAACTTGGTTGGGGACCAACAAGCCCAAACTTGATCAATAGGTGTTGTTGGAGGTCATTGGAGACTTGGCTACATTATTAAGAATTAAGGGGACTTCATCTTTCTTGTTGTCTCAAGCCAAGTCAATTGGGTTGTCAAGTTTCTATCTTATATCCAATGTGCCTCCTTGTGGTAACTTGTACTTAAATTGTTTACATTGAAAGTTACTTGCCCCTTTGCATGTTTTGGTTTTGTTCCTTGCATGTGTTTGTATATGATGTGTCTCCAAATTGCCTTTGTGTATGTTGGTTTGCACATCATGTACTTGTGTGTCGTCCGTTGAGCCTTAGTGCATCTTGTTTATTTCTTAGTTGGCTCTTGTGAGAGATTAATGTAATATCCATTATGGGGGTGTGGTGTGCTTTGTGCACCTCACAATCCTATAAATGTGTGCACATGAGTAATACCATCTAGTATTGATATTTCAAGATTATCTAGTCGCTAGGTGGTATATCTCTCATGAGAAATTCAAATTCAAAAAATTCTATTGATTATCTCGTGTTGGATCCTCTTATTGCCTCTTGTTAAGTTTTCTTCATTGGTATCACATTATGGGGGAGTAATATGCTATGTGCATATTACAAGCCTAGAAAATGTGTACATTTGAGATATTGTCACCTATAATTGATATTGTAAATTATCTTGTTCCTAGGTGGCATGTTAGCTCTACAAGTTGCAATTTGCTTTTTGTTTGGAGTGAAGATGATGTCGGATATCCTTGCTATCTACCACCGGGAATTATTTCCAAATACTTCTTGTCTTTTGACAATTGGTAATCACTTATGTGTGGTAGAATTTAATTGATCATCTTTACATTGGCTTTTGTTTTTACTTGCCTTTTCTCTTGCCAAGGTTTGTGTCAACTCCCGTTGTCTTCCATACCACTTGTGGATCTTGTTAATTTCTTGTTCTTGTCTAGTGTTTTCTAGATATAGTGAAAGTGGTGATCCCACCTTGTGCATTTTGTATTCAAAAGGAAATTCTTTATAATGCACAACTCGTGGGGGAGCTATCCTATTTTCTTTAGAACACTCTTCTTGTGATCCTTATCAAATGTGTGTTGGTGGAAGGCAAGCCGTTTTCTTTTGGTACCTTGTGCCATCATGAAACTTTGTTGGGAGCTTGGTTTGTTTGGAACCATCCTCTCTTCGGGAGTTTGACATCTTTAATTTAGTGTGTATCAATGGATATCTCATTCCTTGATGTATCTTTAATGATATCTTCCAAGTGATGATTTCTCCATTTGGTATCCTTTTCACTTGGCATTTCTTTGTCTTTTGGTATCGGTTCTTGAAAGTTTTGAGCATGCATATTTACTTCATGTATTCTATTTGGCATGCTTTCTTTCGTTGACTCAATATATAGGGGAAACTCCACCTAGTCTCAATTTGGATGAGATGTGCATGAAATTCATTTTCATATCTATATGCACATATTTATGTGGAGTTTGTCCTATGTATTGGTGTTTCTAACTATTTGGTCCCGATGAGTTTGGGTACCGTTTAGTTTGTGTTGTTCTTCTAGGAACATTTGGAGATGCATTGGATGCTTGGCTCACTCACAAGGAAGGTGTTGTCACCATGTGCATATTGGAGTCAAGCAAGTATGATCAATGAACTACTATCTACCTTCAATAGGTATCTACTACATCCTTCCAATGATATCTTGGTAACAAGTATCTATTCATGCTTTCTCCTCTTGCATTCAACCTTGTGTAGGTTGCATCTTGGCATGATATTTATTTCATATCTTGTGATACTTGTTTCCTTTCTCAAAGCATCCCAACGATGATCTCTTGTTGCTAGTTGTGATGCCTTTGATGGATGTGTGTTTGGACTTAATTTATATACAATAAGACCATATCTAGCCAAGTGATATGCTTTCAAGCAAATATCTTATTGGTATATTTATGACTTCCTTGTGGATATCTTGTTCCTTCGTGTTGTAACTATTTCGGGTGTACATCCTTCTTTGTAGATATATATATCATCATGATTTCGTCTACATAGAACCTTATACACTTGAGAGAAATTACATCTCTAGTTGATATCTTTTTTTTCACGTCCACCTTGTCTTTCTTATGTTATTTCTTTGGTGGCTCCGTGAAAGCTTTTGCCTTGAGTGTGTGTCCTCTATCGTTGCATCTTGTTGCACTCTTGTGTGGTGAAGATTATTTTTCTCTTGCTTATCTTTACGAGGTTTTTGCCATCTTAATTGGTATCCCTCGTCTTGATGAGCCTCCCCTCGTCTATCTTCACCATGGATTGTCACAAGCATAGGTTCTCTTTTGCTTATTAGTAAGCTTGTGAACCCATTTGCCAGTTGTGTGTGGGAATGATAGGCCTTGCACCGTGTGCCTCATTCTTTCAAGACTATGTTGATGCTTAATGCTCATCCTAATCTTAGTCTTCTCAAGTGCTTCGCCATGACTCACACACATCATTTTGGTTGAGCCTATTCTTAAGTTGCCTCTTTTACATGTTGCTCAACCATGTGCTTGTTGCAAGCGCTAGGCTTTGTTTCCTATATGCTCACTTGCACTGGATGTGAGTTTCTATTGATTTTGGGGGAGCTATGATCCTATTTTGTGCACTTTGTATTCAAATACAAAAATTCTTATGTGTGCACAAATCATGGGGAGCTTCTCTAGTTTCTTTAGAACACTCCTTTGCACTTTTCATAATATCTTTATTCTTGTGGCATGTAGGATCACTGGTCTAGTTGGTTCAATTGATATCCGTTGATTGCTTGCTTCAATTGGTATCTTCTGATTGCTTGTGTCTCTCTTTGTTATGTCTTTGTGGCATATCTTTTTGTTGCAATCTTTGGGCATCAATATAGTTTGTCTTCCTCCAAGTATTGGCAGTTGGGTATGTGTATTGCATTCCACTCTCTTATTGAGAAATACACAATTTATGGAGGACCACAATTTATATTGGCCTTCTTAGATTTTCGCCCATTTTGGCAATCAATGCCAATGGGGGAGAAGTTTCAGAGAGTTTTGTGGAGAAGCTTAGAGAGTTATCTCTTCTTGCTTTGTTTTTGTTCCTTAGCATTTGCATCTCATTCGCATGCACTATTAGTTGTTGCATTGCATGGTGATGCATAATTCCTTATGTAAACTCTCTTGAAAGTGATTTTCATCAATTCCCAAAATGGGGGAGATTGAAAGAACATGAGGTGCCCCCATGTTTGGTTTTGGTAATTTATGACAATCTCTATGGACTAATGGTTGTCTTGAGTTGTATTTGAAGGATTTGTCCATAGGCTTTTCTTGAAGTCCATGTGTTGGTTTCAAGGAGTTTTTGAGTTGACCAAGGTGCTATTAAGGAATTATCCAAAGATTGGTCATGCGAGTGTTGAGCTTATTGCAAGCATGTCTTGAAGAAGAAGGTTGTGTGATCATTCATGTTTACCTTCAAGACATCATCCAAATGAAGAGAGTTGCAAAGATTCAAGGTTGATCATGACTAAGTCAAGAGTGAATCAAGTTGATCAACTCACAAAGTGTAGAAGATGTACCGAGAGGGATCAAGTGATCCCATGGTATGGTAAGCATTGTCCATTACACTTTATGTACTAACCCATGGTCTATGTGAGAGTTGTATGTGGGGTTAGGTACGTATCCATGGGCTTGCGTCAAGAGGAAGATATCATACAACCCATGGAAAGGATGACATCAAGTGGTGATCGTCATCAAGATTGTCGTGTGCAAGTTCAAGTGGAGCATCACGAAGAGATCAAGTGCTTGAATCTTGCCATCCATTGTGGTGTAAATGGACTTGTGAAGATGTGCCGAAGAGTGGCTCACCCATAGTGAACTATGGGGGAGCAATCATCTAGTCTTCATCGAGCCAACGCAATCAAGAAAGGTGGTCCAACTTGAGGGAGTCAAGATCGTCTTCATCTAGCTCAAGTGGACCATGTGCAAGGCAAATGTTTTCCCTTGATAGGTTTTCTATTTTACCGGTCTTGTGGTGGTAGTTGGGAGACCGAGTTATAGGATCGTTTGCCGTACTATCAAGGGGGGCTCTCAAGTTGGTAGCTTGATCGTATCGTTAGTATAGAGCTCAAACCATTGCATCCTTGCATCATGTTTCTTGGTTCTTGTTTGGTTATCTTTGTGAGTCTTAGAGCTTATGGTCATCTTGATGACAAGCTTGAGTTCATCGAAAACGGAGTTCGCATGCGTGTTCTATGATGTTTTCGGTGTTGGAGGTTTTACCGGTCTTATCCGATGAAAGGTTCTCACCATTTTCTTATGGGACTTTTCTAATTTGCTTATTCTTGATATTTCTATCAATATTTTGTTAGCCCATGTCGTTAGCTTTCCAACAAACTTGGTTTCGTTGAATTCGGAATCCGTTTGCAGAAGTTGTGGCTGTTTTGGTAAAGGCTGCAGCAGTACTACCGCGACTAGAGCGGATGTAATTTTTTACTACCGCTCCAGAGCCGCTCCAGAGTAGTACTACCGTGGCTCCTAAGCGATAGTACCGCCCCAGACCAAAATCTCGTGTTTTCTCTCTCGTTTGGGCTGTTTTGACCGTGCTAAGCGGTAGTACCGCTTGTGCACGACCTGAGCACATAACGGTTGGATTCGGGAGGTCCTATAAAAGGGGGTCTTCTTCCCCAATGAACCTAATCCTTTGAGCTCGTGTTCTTCCCCCATTGTTGACCTTCTTCGAGCTCGCTAACTCTCAATCCCTCCATGGATTCTTGCTAGTTCTTGAGGGAAAATAGAGAGGAGATCTAGATCCACGTTTCCACCAATCACTTTCTCCTCTAAGTGAGGGGAACCCCTTGGATCTAGATTTTGGAGTTCTTCGTGTTCTTGTTTTGTTCTTCCTCTCATTTTCCTCCATCGCATTAGTTGCTTTGGTGGGATTTGAGAGAGAAGGACTTGGGCACTCCGTGTGCCCTTGCCATTGCATTTGGTGCATCGGTTTGAGTTCTCCACGGTGATACGTGGAAGTGAAGTTTGAGAAGCTTATTACTCTTGGGTGTTTGGGCACCCTAGAGCTTGTTCCTCTTGGGTGCCTTGGTGCCCTAGACGGTTGGTGGTGTTCGGAGCTCAATCATTGTGGCGTAAAGCTCCGGGCAAGCGTCGGGGTCTCCATTAGGTTGTGGAGATCGCCCCGAGCAATTTGACGGGTACCGGTGACCGCCCCCAAGGGTTGCCAAAGTGTACGGGTTCGGTGACCGCCCCCAAGGGTCGCCATTTGTACGGGTTTGGTGACCGCCCTCAAGGGTCCCTTAGTGGAATCACGGCATCTTGCATTGTGCGAGGGCGTGAGGAGATTACGGTGGCCCTAGTGGCTTCTTGGGGAGCATTGTGCCTCCACACCGCTCCAAATGGAGATTAGCATCCGCAAGGGTGTGAACTTTGGGATACATCATCGTCTCCGCGTGCCTCGGTTATCTCTTACCCGAGCCCCTTTACTTATGCAATTTACTTTGTGATAGCCATATTGTTCTTTGTCATATATCTTGCTATCACATAGTTGCTTATCTTGCTTAGCATAAGTTGTTGGTGCACATAGGTGAGCCTAGTTGTTGTAGGTTTTGTGCTTGACAAATTAACCGCTAGTTTTACTCCGCATTTGTTAAAGCCTAAACCGTAATTATTTTAAAGCGCCTATTCACCCCCCCCCCCCTCTAGGCGACATCCTCGATCTTTCAACTTGTGTATCCAAAATGACAATCGTGAAACTCAACATAGAATTTGTGAAAGGATGTGTTTGAAAGGTTCCGTGCTTCCTTGTTCTTCGACCACCATTGTGTAGAGACTTGGTGATGTAGAGATTGCTCGAGATATGAGTAGGTTACAATCTCATGGAATTCGATTCATCCAAGTACTTACACGGGTTAGATAACATGCAAGATGCACATATATCCAAGACATAAGATTATCATCATAAGAGAAATATCAAGGATTAGTCATAAGCTCATGTCTTGCATGTATCCAATGGAGTTTCTACTCCAAGTTTGAAGCATCAATGATGTTCAATTCACCTCTTAACCTGCAAAACACTTTCTCATCAAGTGGTTTAGTGAAAATATCTGCTAATTGCTTTTCGGTGCGAACATGCTTAAGTTTAATGTCACCCTTAGCAACATGATCTCGAATGAAATGATGACAAACTTCAATATGCTTAGTTCGAGAGTGTTGCACGGGATTGTGAGCAATCTTGATAGTACTCTCATTGTCACAAAGTAATGGAACATGTTTCACATATATCCCATAATCTTTAAGAGTTTGGGTCATCCAAAGTAATTGAGCACAACATGAACCAGCGGCAATGTATTCCGCTTCGGCGGTGGATAAGGATACCGAGTTTTGTTTCTTGGAAGACCATGACACAAGAGATCTACCAAGAAATTGACAAGTACCCGAAGTGGACTTTCTATCAACCTTGTCTCTGGCATAGTCCGAGTCGGAGTAGCCAACAAGATTGAAAGAGGCCCTCTTAGGATACCAAATGCCAAAATTTGGTGTATGAATTAAGTATCTCACTATCCTTTTCACGGCCTTAAGGTGACATTCTTTAGGAGCAGCTTGATATGATGCACACATGCACACACTTAGCATGATATCGGGATGTGAAGCACATAGATATAACAATGAACCAATCATAGAGCGATAAACCTTTTGATCAACCGGTTTACCATCTTTGGTCAAGTCAAGATGTCCACTAGTAGGCATGGGTGTAGTCATACCTTTGCATTCTTGCATATTGAACTTCTTGAATAAGTCCTTGGTGTACTTCGTTTGACAGACAAAGGTACCTTCCTTAGTTTGCTTGATTTGCAAACCAAGAAAGAATTTGAGTTCACTCATCATAGACATCTCAAACTTCTCCGACATTTGCTTCCCAAACTTTTCACTAAAATGAGGGTTAGTGGAACCAAATATAATATCATCAACATAGATTTGGCACACAAATAGTTCTCCATTGATCCTTTTAGTAAAAAGAGTAGAATCTATTTTTCCAATTTCAAAGCCTTTTTCAATAAGGAACTTGGTCAAGCATTTATACCACGCTCTAGGAGCTTGTTTAAGACCATAAAGGGCTTTGTGAAGTTTGTAAACATGATTTGGTTTCTTAGGATTGACAAAGCCGGGCGGTTGTTTAACATAAACTTCCTCCTCTATTTCACCATTTAGAAAAGAAATTTTAATGTCCATTTGGTACAAGGTGATATCATGGTGATTAGCATAGGCAAGTAAGATGCGAATGTACTCAAGTCTAGATACGGGAGCATAAGTCTCATCATAGTCCAAACCTTCGACTTGTGTGTAGCCTTGGGCGACGAGACGTGCTTTGTTGCGAACTACTTGTCCATATTCATCTTGCTTGTTGCAAAACACCTATTTGGTACCAATGATGTTGTTGTTGTCGTCGGGCTTCTCAACCAGTGTCCAAACTTGATTTCTCTCAAAGTTGTGTAGCTCTTCATGCATGGCATTTGTCCAATCCGGATCTTCCAATGCTTCTTCAACCTTCATAGCTTCAATGCTAGAGATGAATGAATAGTTTTCACAAAAGTTAGCTAAACGAGTTTTAGAGCGAGTGATTCTCCCGGTTTGGATATCGTTGTAGATTTGCTCGACGGTATGGTCTTTAGCAATTCTTGCTCGAACTCGTGAAAGCTTTTGCTTGGTTCTTGGTTGAACATCTTCTTCATCCTGTTCTTCTTCTTGGCCTTCTTAATTGTTGGCGTTGTCGTTCTCTTGTCATGGTGGAGAAGGAGGTTGTTGACCTTCATCTTGATGCACTTCCTCGTTTTCTTCATCTTGGTGTGTCCCACTTGTGGATGCTTCCGTATCAACTCTTGGTTCACCTTGTCGTGAAGTAGAAGCTTCCACTTGGACGGACGAGGTGCTCTCCTTCACCTCTGTTGGGCGAATCTTGCCAATAGACAAGTCTTGGATTGCTTCCGAGGGACCTTTGTCTCCTACATCAATTGGCAATTGCTCTACTTGCGAGCCGTTAGATTCATCAAACTTCACATCTACCGTTTCTTCAATCTTTCGGGTGAAATTGTTGTAGACACGGTATGTGTGAGAGTTTGAGCCATAACCAAGTAGGAAACCTTCATGAGACTTAGGAACAAATTTAGAACGATGATGCTTATCAAGAATGTAGCACTTTGAGACGAATACTTGAAGTATCCAACTTGGGGTTTGTTACTGGTGAGGAGCTTGTATGCCGTCTTGTCGAGTAGCTTGTGAAGATACACGCGATTTGTTGCATGACAAGCTGTCTCAACCGCTTCCGCCCAAAAGTGCTTTGGCGTCTTGTACTCATCAAGCATCGTTCTCGCCATTTCGATGAGCGTCCGGTTCTTCCTCTCAACAACTCCATTTTGTTGAGGTGTGTACGTAGCCAAGAACTCGTGTGAAATCCCTTCTTCATCAAGAAAGATGTCTACATTTGCGTTCTTGAACTCCATTCCGTTGTCGCTGCGAACCTTCTTGATCTTCACTTCAAATTGATTTTGGGCCTTCCTAGCGAAGTTTTTGAAGATCTTTTGGACCTGCGATTTATCATCGAGAAAGAACACCCATGTAAATCTTTAAAAATCATCAACTATAACTAGACCAAAAGAATTTCCACTGAGACTCTTGTAAGAGTTGGGACCAAAAAGATCCATGTGAAGTAGCTCGAGTGGCCTCCTTGTGGTCATGATGTTCTTCACGGGATGCCTTCCTCCAACCTGTTTACCTGCCTGACAAGCGCTGCAAAGTCTATCCTTATCAAATATGACACCGTTAACACCAAGGATATGATTTTCTTTAATAAGCTTGTCAAGGTTTCGCATACCAACATGACCTAATCCTCTATGTCATAACCAACCTTTAGAGGATTTAGCAATAAAGCAAGTTCTAGGTTGAGCCTTTTTAGTGAAATCAACAATGTATAGATCACCTCTACGTACACCGGTAAAGACCATTTTATGATCATCTCTACGAAACACTTGGCAATCTACTTCAGTAAATAGGACATTGAAACAGAAATCAACAAGTCTAGATACTGAAAGTAAGTTGTAGCCAAGAGATTCAACGAGCATAACATTTTGTATGGAGCTATCATGTGATATGGCCACCTTACCGAGGCCAACCACCTTACCCTTTGAGTTATCACCGAAAGTGACATACTTTCGAGGACCATCATTTTCAGCAAGCTCACGAAACATGTCTTTATCTCCGGTCATGTGATCGGTACATCCACTATCAAGAACTCATTCCTTTCCTCCTGCCATATATCCCCGAAGATTTGCCATAAGACCAAAGTGTCTCATTGCATCATCAAGATCGAAGTCACTATCATCATCCTCGTCATAATATCCATGATCAACATCGTCACGTGGTGGATCAAATCCTAGAGAGGGTGATTTGTTAGAGTGATTTTGACAATGATCTTGCTTATGAATTTTTATAGCTTCAGAAATAATATCACCAATAATTCCAACATCTCCTTTGGCACGCATAAGATTTGTAAGCTCAAATAGACGATCACCAAACGTAGGATCACTAGTATTCATCTTACTCAAAGCAATATACTTATGGAGAATTTCATCTAGATTTTTTAAGGAATAATTTGGAAAGCGTACCTCGAGAAATTTCCATATGGTGTAGGCACACTTAAGAGTAGGCAAACGTCCAATCAAGTTTCTAGGCAAGCCTCTAATGATAAGTTCAACAATTCTAAGATTCCTAATCAAGTCAATCGACTCATCAAGGGTAGGATGCATAGGATCAACATGAGGTGCACAAGGGCTAGCAATGTACTTGTTCAAATGATATTGATTGAAAATTACAAGCATCTCATTTTTCCACTCATGAAAATACTCTCCATCAAGTATAGGCACTCTATGTCTAAGACTCCCAACAATAGACTCATCCATATTCCTCCAATGGTGTTTAAACCAAAGCAATGGAGACCAAAGCTCAGATACCAATTGAAAGGGATCGAGAAGAGGTGTCTAGAGGGGGGGTGATTAGACACTAAGTACCAAAAGTTGCAGTTTTTATCTTCTTTAAGTTTAAGTGGAGCTTAGCCACAACTTTAACATTCACAATACATAACAAGCAAGCATGCAAAGAGTATATGAGCAGCGGAAAGTAAAGCATGCAACTTGCAAGAATGTAAAGGGAAGGGATTGGAGGATTCAAACGCAATTGGAGACACGGATGTTTTTGTCGTGGTTCCGAGAGGTGGTGCTATCGTACATCCACGTTGATGGAGAATTCAACCCACAAAGGGTAACGGTTGCGCGAGTCCACGGAGGGCTTCACCCAAGAAGGGTCCATGAAGAAGCAACCTTGTCTATCCCACCATGGTCGTCGCCCACGAAGAACTTGCCTCACTAGCGGTAGATCTTCACGAAGTAGGCGATCTCCTTGCCCTTACAAACTCCTTGGTTCAATTCCACAATCTTGTCGGAGGCTCCCAAGTGACACCTAGCCAATCTAGGAGACACCACTCTCCAAGAAGTAACAAATGATGCGTTGATGATGAACTCCTTGCTCTTGTGCTTCAAATGATAGTCTCCCCAACACTCAACTCTCTCACACAGTATTTGGATTTGGTGGAAAGAAGATTTGAGTGGAAAGCAACTTGGGGAAGGCTAGAGATCAAGATTCATATGGTAGGAATGGAATATCTTGGCCTCAACACACGAGTAGGTAGTTCTCTCTCAGAAATAGGATGTTGGAAGTGTAGGCTTATTCTGATGGCTCTCTCCATGAATGAAGAGGAGGTGGAGGGGTATATATAGCCTCCACACAAAATCTAACCATTACACACAACTTACCAAACTCGATGGGACCGAATTAAGAATCTCGGTCGGACCGATTTAGCAAATCTAGTGACTGTTAGGATTTTCGGTGGGACCGACATGCAACTCAGTAGGACCGATATGGTTAGGGTTAGGGCATTACGTAATCTCGGTGAGACCGATTACACAAACTCGGTGGGACCGATTTTGGTAATAAGCTAACCAGAGAGTTGGTCAGGCAAACTCGGTTTGACCGATTACGCAAACTCGGTGGGACCGATTTTGGTAATAAGCTAACTAGAGAGTATGCATTGTAATCTCGGTAGTACTGATTACTCAAACTCGGTGGGACCGATTTTTGTAATGGACATACATAGAGAGATTACAATCCCATCTCGGTGAGACCGAGATCCCTATCGGTGAGACCGATTTGCCTAGGGTTTGTGGCAGTGGCTATGACATCTGAACTCGGTGGTGCCGGATAGAAATAATTGGTGGGGCCGAGTTTGACTTTAGGTTTTGGTCATATGTGTGGATGTGGGAAAGTAGTTGAGGGCTTTGGAGCATATCACTAAGCACTATGGAGCAAGAAACTCATTAAGCAACACCTCATCCCTCCTTGATAGTATTGGCTTTTCCTATAGACTCAATGTGATCTTGGATCACTAAAATGGAAAATGTAGAGTCTCGAGCTTGGAGCTTGAGCCAATCCTTTGTCCTTAGCATCTTGAAGGGGTTCCACGTCCTCTAGTCCATGCCACTCCATAGTTGAACTTATCTGAAATATGCTAGATAAAAGTGTTAGTCCAACAAGAGATATGTAGACATTAATTACCAAAACCACCTAGGGAGCACTTGTGCTTTCACATGCTCACTATACTGTTGCTCCCATTTACCGGTTTTGTTCTTCTTTCTCATTAACGTGTTCCGGCATCCATGTGACGTAGTCACCTCTGTCTGGCCAGACGATGATGGATGTCGTCACACCAAGATGGCCCTAAGAATATCTCTCCATCGTCAGAGGAGCAAATCCCACTCTCGAGTTGTCCGGTCACTTGTCAAACTTTTCGGTGAGCCTGAAAGTTGTCGTTATGATTACCTTGTTACAGCTGACGTTTGAGCAACCTCAAAGTCCACCGTCTGGTAGGAAGTGATCGAGACACTCTCATGGTCTGAGGAACTAAAGAACACATGCTAACACTCCATGTTATTACAATTGAATACAGACGATATTAACTCAATTCATAACAAACAAGTTTGGGTCGATTCAATATGATCGTTCTTCCAACGTCATAATCTCAATGTTGTTTTAGTATCAATGTCGGTGTCAAAACCGGCAGATCTCGGGTAGGGGGTCCCAAGCAGTGCGTCTTAGGATCAATGGTAACAGGAGACAAGGGACACGATGTTTTTACCCAGGTTCGGGCCCTCTCGGTGGAGGTAAAACCCTACTCCTGCTTGATTAATATTGATGGTATGGGTATTACAAGAGTTGATCTACCACGAGATCAGAGAGGCTAAACCCTAGAAGCTGGCCTATGGTATGATTGTTGTATATGTCTATCGACTAGCCCGGCCCCGGTTTATATAATGCACCAGAGGCCTAGGATAACAAGAGTCCTTGTCTTGATCGCCAAGTCTTGTGGATTTTTCCTTGTATGCGGCAGCTGTCCGGACTGGCCCATGAGTATATGGCCATGGGGGTCCTCGGCCCAATCCAACTGATCGGGAGACGATGCGTTGAGTACCCCCTAGTCCAGGACACCGTCAGTAGCCCCCTGAACCGGTCTTCAAGTTAGGGACGCTCCTCGATTCTTCCAACTGTTCTTCATCTTCGGTTGCCGGTCTTGAAAACTGGTTCAACAAATCTTCTCATCTTCGATCTTGAGAATCGCCGAAATGCATTCGACGAGTTTACACGTCAGGTATCCGAGGAGCCCCTTTAAGTTTCCTGCCTTTATCAATGCCTTGTTATTTTTATGCCACACCTCGGGTTTGAAGTTGTTCCCGGGAGGCAGTGTCCACTTGCGTCCGAGCCCTAACGTCGGACTGCATTCAAGGTATCTCTTGCAGCCGAGTACCAATGCCGGACTGCTTTCGAGCTCCAACACCGAAATGTATCCGAACTCCAATGCCGGACTGTGTCCAAGCTCCAACGCCGGACTATATCCAAGATGTCATAGATCATCTTGGTCCAAAAAAGTTGAAGGAGTTTACCCGAGCTTAACGCCGGAAATGCCCTCTAAGGAGCCAGCCACTTTCATTCGAGCTACATGCCGAACTGCTTCCGAGGTGGTTAAGTGTTGGAAAACGTAGTAATTTCAAAAAAATTCCTACGCACACGCAAGATCATGGTGATGGCATAGCAACGAGAGGGGAGAGTGTTCGTCCATGTACCCTCGTAGACCGTAAGCAGAAGCGTTATGAAAACGCGGTTGATGTAGTCGTACGTCTTCATGATCCGACCGATCCAAGTACCGAACGTACGGCACCTCCGAGTTCAGCACACGTTCAGCTCGATGACGATCCCCGGGCTCCGATCCAGCAAAGATTCGGGGAAGAGTTCCGTCAGCACGACGGCGTGGTGACGATGATGATGTTCTACCGGCGCAGGGCTTCGCTTAAACTCCGCGACGATATGACCGAGGTGGAATATGGTGGAAGGGGGCACCGCACAAGGCTAAGGAACGATCCGTAGATCAACTTGTGTGTCTTTGGGGTGCCCCCTGCCCCCGTATATAAAGGAGGGAGGGGGGAGGCCGGCCGGCCCTTGTTGGGCGCGCCAGGAGGAGGAGTCCTCCTCCTAGTAGGAGTAGGACTCCTCCTTTCCTACTCCTACTAGGAGGGGAAGGAAGGGGGAGAGGAGGGGAAGGAAAGAGGGGGGCGCCGCCCCCCCCTCCTAGTCCAATTCGGACCAGAGGGAGAGGGGGGGCACGGCCCTTCCTGGCCGCCCCTCTCTCTTCCCACTAAGGCCCATGTGGCCCATTAACTCTCCGGGGGGGGTTCCGGTAACCCTCCGGCACTCCGATTTTCTCCGAAATCACCCGGAACACTTCCGGTGTCCGAATATAGTCGTCCAATATATCAATCTTTATGTCTCGACCATTTCGAGACTCCTCGTCATGTCCGTGATCACATCCGGGACTCCGAACAAACTTCGGTACATCAAAACTTGTAAACTCATAATAAAACTGTCATCGTAACGTTAAGCGTGTGGACCCTACGGGTTCGAGAACTATGTAGACATGACCTAGAACTATTCTCGGTCAATAACCAATAGCGGAACCTGGATGCCCATATTGGTTCCTACATATTCTACGAAGATCTTTATCGGTCAAACCGCATAACAACATACGTTGTTCCCTTTGTCATCGGTATGTTACTTGCCCGAGATTTGATCGTTAGTATCCAATACCTAGTTCAATCTCGTTACCGGCAAGTCTCATTACTCGTTCTGTAATACATCATCTTATAACTAACTCATTAGTTACAATGCTTGCAAGGCTTAGGTGATGAGTATTACCGAGAGGGCCCAGAGATACCTCTCCGACAATCGGAGTGACAAAACCTAATCTCGAATTATGCCAACCCAACATGCACCTTCGGAAACACCTATAGAGCACCTTTATAATCACCCAGTTACGTTGTGACGTTTGGTAGCACACAAAGTGTTCTTCCGGTAAACGTGAGTTGCACAATCTCATAGTTGCAGGAACTTTGTATAAGTCATGAAGAAATCAATAGCAACATACTAAACGATCAAGTCCTAGGCTAACAGAATGGGTCATGTCAATCACATCATTCTCCTAATGATGTCATCCCGTTAATCAAATGACAACTCTTTTGTCCATGGCTAGGAAACTTAACCATCTTTGATTCACGAGCTAGTCAAGTAGAGGCATACTAGTGGCACTATGTTTGTCTATGTATTCACACATGTATCATGTTTCCGGTTAATACAATTCTAGCATGAATAATAAACATTTATCATGATATGAGGAAATAAATAATAACTTTATTATTGCCTCTAGGGCATATTTCCTTTGGTCTCCCACTTGCACTAGAGTCAATAATCTAGATTACATAGTAATGATTCTTACACCCATGGAGTCTTGGTGCTGATCATGTTTTGCTCGTGAGAGAGGCTTAGTCAACGGGTCTGCAACATTCAGATCCGTATGTATCTTGCAAATCTCTATGTCTCCCATTTGGACTTGGTCCCGAATGGAATTGAAGCGTCTCTTGATGTGCTTGGTCCTCTTGTGAAATCTGGATTCCTTTGCCAAGGCAATTGCACCAGTATTGTCACAGAAGATCTTCATTGGTCCCGATGCACTAGGTATGACACCTAGATCGGAAATGAACTCCTTCATCCAGACTCCTTCATTTGCTGCTTCCGAAGCAGCTATGTACTCCGCTTCACATGTAGATCCCGCTACGACGCTTTGTTTAGAACTGCACCAACTTACAGCTCCACCGTTTAATAAAAACACGTATCCGGTTTGCGATTTAGAATCGTCCGGATCAGTGTCAAAGCTTGGATCGACGTAACCGTTTACGACTAGCTCTTTGTCACCTCCATATACGAGAAACATATCCTTAGTCCTTTTCAGGTATTTCAGGATGTTCTTGACCGCTGTCCAGTGATCCACTCCTGAATTACTTTGGTACCTTCCTGCCAAGCTTATTGCTAAGCATATGTCAGGTCTGGTACACAGCATTGCATACATGATAGAGCCTATGGATGAAGCATAGGGAACATTTTTCATTTTCTCTCTATCTTCTGCTGTGGTCGGGCATTGAGTTTGACTCAACTTCACACCTTGCAGCACAGGCAAGAATCCTTTCTTTGCCTGATCCATTTTGAATTTTTTCAAAATTTTGTCAAGGTATGTGCTTTGTGAAAGTCCTATTAAGCGTCTTGATCTATCTCTATAGATCTTGATGCCCAATATGTAAGCAGCTTCACCGAGGTCTTTCATTGAAAAACTTTTATTCAAATATCCTTTTATGCTATCCAAAAATTCTATATCATTTCCAATTAATAATATGTCATCTACATATAAAATTAGAAATGCTACAGAGCTCCCACTCACTTTCTTGTAAATACAGGCTTCTCCAAAAGTCTGTATAAAACCATATGCTTTGATCACACTATCAAAGCGTTTATTCCAACTCCGAGATGCTTGCACCAGTCCATAAATGGAACGCTGGAGCTTGCACACTTTGTCAGCACCTTTTGGATCAACAAAACCTTCCGGCTGCATCATATACAACTCTTCTTCTAGAAATCCATTCAAGAATGCAGTCTTGACATCCATTTGCCAAATTTCATAATCATGAAATGCAGCAATAGCTAACACGATTCGGACGGACCTAAGCATCGCTACGGGTGAGAAAGTCTCATCGTAGTCAACCCCTTGAACTTGTCGAAAACCTTTTGCAACAAGTCGAGCTTTATAGACAGTTATATTACCATCAGCGTCAGTCTTCTTCTTAAAGATCCATTTATTTTCAATGGCTTGCCGATCATCGGGCAAGTCAACCAAAGTCCATACTTTGTTTTCATACATGGATCCCATCTCAGATTTCATGGCTTCTAGCCATTTTGCGGAATCCGGGCTCATCATCGCTTCCTCATAGTTCGTAGGTTCATCATGGTCAAGTAACATGACTTCCAGAATAGGATTACCGTACCACTCTGGTGCGGATCTTACTCTGGTAGACCTACGAGGTTCAATAGAAACTTGATCTGAAGTTTCATGATCGTTATCATTAGCTTCCTCACTAATTGGTGTAGTTGTCACAGGAACTGGTTCTCGTGATGAACTACTTTCCAATAAGGGAGTAGATACAGTTATCTCATCAAGTTCTACTTTCCTCCCACTCACTTCTTTCGAGAGAAACTCCTTCTCTAGAAAGGATCCATTCTTAGCAACGAATGTCTTGCCTTCGGATCTGTGATAGAAGGTGTACCCAATAGTCTCTTTTGGGTATCCTATGAAGACACATTTCTCCGATTTAGGTTCGAGCTTATCTGGTTGAAGTTTCTTCACATAAGCATCGCAGCCCCAAACTTTAAGAAACGACAACTTTGGTTTCTTGCCAAACCACAGTTCATAAGGCGTCGTCTCAATGGATTTTGATGGTGCCCTATTTAACGTGAATGCGGCCGTCTCTGAAGCATAACCCCAAAATGATAGCGGTAAATCAGTAAGAGACATCATAGATCGTACCATATCCAGTAAAGTACGATTACGACGTTCGGACACACCATTTCGTTATGGTGTTCTAGGTGGCGTGAGCTGCGGAACTATTCCACATTGTTTCAAGTGTAGGACAAACTCATAACTCAAATATTCTCCTCCACGATCAGATCGTAGAAACTTTATTTTCTTGTTACGATGATTTTCCACTTCACTCTAAAATTCTTTGAACTTTTCAAATGTTTCAGACTTGTGTTTCATCAAGTAGATATACCCATATCTGCTCAAATCATCAGTGAAGGTGAGAAAATAACGATACCCGCTGCGAGCCTCAATATTCATTGGGCCACAAACATCAGTATGTATGATTTCCAACAAATCAGTTGCTCGCTCCATAGTTCCGGAGAACGGAGTTTTAGTCATCTTGCCCATAAGGCACGGTTCGCAAGTACCAAGTGATTCATAATCAAGTGATTCCAAAAGTCCATCAGTATGAAGTTTCTTCATGCGCTTTACATCGATATGACCCAAACGGCAGTGCCACAAATAAGTTGCACTATCATTATTAACTCTGCATCTTTTGGTTTCAACACTATGAATATGTGTATCACTACTATCGAGATTTAATAAAAATAGACCACTCTTCAAGGGTGCATGACCATAAAAGATATTACTCATATATATAGAACAACCATTATTCTCTTATTTAAATGAATAACCGTCTCGCATCAAACAAGATCCAGATATAATGTTCATGCTCAACGCTAGCACCAAATAACAATTATTCAGGTCTAAAACTAATCCTGAAGGTAGATGTAGAGGTAGCGTGCCGACCGCGATCACATCGACTTTGGAACCATTTCCCACGCGCATCGTCACCTCATCCTTAGCCAATCTTCGCTTAATCCGTAGTCCCTGTTTCGAGTTGCAAATATTAGCAACAGAACTAGTATCAAATACCTAGGTGCTACTGCGAGCATTAGTAAGGTACACATCAATAACATGTATATCACATATACCTTTGTTCACTTTGCCATCCTTCTTATCCGCCAAATACTTGAGGCAGTTCCGCTTCCAGTGACCAGTCTGCTTGCAGTAGAAGCACTCAGTTTCAGGCTTAGGTCCAGACTTGGGTTTCTTCTCTTGAGCAGCAACTTGCTTGTTGTTCTTCTTGAAGTTCCCCTTCTTCTTCCCTTTGCCCTTTTTCTTGAAACTAGTGGTCTTGTTGACCATCAACACTTGATGCTCCTTCTTGATTTCTACCTCCGCAGCTTTTAGCATTGCGAAGAGCTCAGGAATAGTCTTGTTCATCCCTTGCATATTATAGTTCATCACAAAGCTCTTGTAGCTTGGTGGCAGTGATTGGAGAATTCTGTCAATGACGCTATCATTCGGAAGATTAACTTCCAGTTGAATCAAGTGATTATTATACCCAGACATTTTGAGTATATGCTCACTAACAGAACTATTCTCCTCCATCTTGCAACTGTAGAACTTATTGGAGACTTCATATCTCTCAATCCGGGCATTTGCTTGAAATATTAAATTCAACTCCTGGAACGTCTCATATGCTCCATGACGTTCAAAACGTCGTTGAAGAACCGGTTCTAAGCCGTAAAGCATGGCACACTGAACTATAGAGTAGTCATCAGCTTTGCTCTGCCAGACGTTCTTAACGTCGTCAGTTGCATCAGCAGCAGGCCTGGCACCCAGCGGTGCTTCCAGGACATAACTTTTCTGTGCAGCAATGAGGATAATCCTCAGGTTACGGACCCAGTCCGTGTAATTGCTACCATCATCTTTCAACTTTGCTTTCTCAAGGAACGCATTAAAATTCAACGGAACAATAGCACGAGCCATCTATCTACAAACAAACATAGACAAGCAAAATACTATCAGGTACTAAGTTCATGATAAATTTAAGTTCAATTAATCATATTACTTAAGAACTCCCACTTAGACAGACATCTCTCTAGTTATCTAAGTGATCACGTGATCCAAATCAACTAAACCATAACCGATCATCACGTGAGATGGAGTAGTTTTCAATGGTGAACATCACTATGTTGATCATATCTACTATATGATTCACGCTCGACCTTTCGGTCTCCGTGTTCCGAGGCCATATCTGTATATGCTAGGCTCGTCAAGTTTAACCTGAGTATTCTGCGTGTGCAAAACTGTCTTGCACCCGTTGTAGATGGACGTAGAGCTTATCACACCCGATCATCACGTGGTGTTTGGGCACGACGAACTTTGGCAACGGTGCATACTCAGGGAGAACACTTCTTGATAATTTTAGTGAGAGATCATCTTAAAATTCTACCGTCAATCAAAGCAAGATAAGATGCATAAAGGATAAACATCACATGCAATCAATATAAGTGATATGATATGGCCATCATCATCTTGTGCTTGTGATCTCCATCTCCGAAGCATCGTCATGATCACCATCATCACCGGCGCGACACCTTGATCTTCATCATAGCATCGTTGTCGTCTCGCCAACTATTGCTTCTACGACTATCGCTACCGCTTAGTGATAAAGTAAAGCAATTACAGGGCGTTTGCATTTCATACAATAAAGCGACAACCATATGGCTCCTGCCAGTTGCCGATAACTTCGGTTACAAAACATGATCATCTCATACAATAAAATATAGCATCACGTCTTGACCATATCACATCACAACATGCCCTGCAAAAACAAGTTAGACGTCCTCTACTTTGTTGTTGCAAGTTTTACGTGGCTGCTACGGGCTTAGCAAGAACCGTTCTTACCTACGCATCAAAAACCACAACGATAGTTTGTCAAGTTGGTGCTGTTTTAACCTTCGCAAGGACCGGGCGTAGCCACACTCGATACAGCTAAAGTGAGAGAGACAGACACCCACCGGTCACCTTTAAGCAACGAGTGCTCGTAGCGGTGAAACCAGTCTCGCGTAAGCGTACGCGTAATGTCGGTCCGGGCCGCTTCATCTCACAATACCGCCGAACCAAAGTATGACATGCTGGTAAGCAGTATGACTTGTATCGCCCACAACTCACTTGTGTTCTACTCGTGCATATGACATCTACGCATAAAACCAGGCTCGGATGCCACTGTTGGAAAACGTAGTAATTTCAAAAAAATTCCTACGCACACGCAAGATCATGGTGATGGCATAGCAACGAGAGGGGAGAGTGTTCGTCCATGTACCCTCGTAGACCGTAAGCGGAAGCGTTATGACAACGCGGTTGATGTAGTCGTACATCTTCACGATCCGACCGATCCAAGTACCGAACGTACGGCACCTCCGAGTTCAGCACACGTTCAGCTCGATGACGATCCCCGGGCTCCGATCCAGCAAAGCTTCGGGGAAGAGTTCCGTCTGCACGACGGCGTGGTGACGATGATGATGTTCTACCGGCGCAGGGCTTCGCCTAAACTCCGCAACGATATGACCGAGGTGAAATATGGTGGAAGGGGGCACCGCACACGGCTAAGGAACGATCCGTAGATCAACTTGTGTGTCTTTGGGGTGCCCCCTGCCCCCGTATATAAAGGAGGGAGGGGGGAGGCCGGCCCTTGTTGGGCGCGCCAGGAGGAGGAGTCCTCCTCCTAGTAGGAGTAGGACTCCTCCTTTCCTACTCCTACTAGGAGGGGAAGGAAGGGGAAGAGGAGGGGAAGGAAATAGGGGGGCGCCGCCCCCCCTCCTAGTCCAATTCGGACCAGAGGGAGAGGGGGGCGCGGCCCTTCCTGGCCGTCCCTCTCTCTTCCCACTAAGGCCCATGTGGCCCATTAACTCTCCGGGGGGGTTCCGGTAACCCTCCGGCACTCCGGTTTTCTCCGAAATCACCCGGAACACTTCCGGTGTCCGAATATAGTCATCCAATATATCAATCTTTATGTCTCGACCATTTCGAGACTCCTCGTCATGTTCGTGATCACATCCGGGACTCCAAACAAACTTCGGTACATCAAAACTTGTAAACTCATAATAAAACTGTCATCGTAACGTTAAGCGTGCGGACCCTACGGGTTCGAGAACTATGTAGACATGACCTAGAACTATTCTCGGTCAATAACCAATAGTGGAACCTGGATGCCCATATTGGTTCCTACATATTCTACGAAGATCTTTATCGGTCAAACCGCATAACAACATACGTTGTTCCCTTTGTCATCGGTATGTTACTTGCCCGAGATTTGATCGTTAGTATCCAATACCTAGTTCAATCTCGTTACCGGCAAGTCTCTTTACTCGTTCTGTAATACATCATCTTATAACTAACTCATTAGTTACAATGCTTGCAAGGCTTAGGTGATGAGTATTACCGAGAGGGCCCAGAGATACCTCTCCGACAATCGGAGTGACAAAACCTAATCTCGAATTATGCCAACCCAACATGCACCTTCGGAAACACCTGTAGAGCACCTTTATAATCACCCAGTTACGTTGTGACGTTTGGTAGCACACAAAGTGTTCTTCCGGTAAACGTGAGTTGCACAATCTCATAGTTGCAGGAACTTTGTATAAGTCATGAAGAAAGCAATAGCAACATACTAAACGATCAAGTGCTAGGCTAACGGAATGGGTCATGTCAATCACATCATTCTCCTAATGATGTGATCCCGTTAATCAAATGACAACTCTTTTGTCCATGGCTAGGAAACTTAACCATCTTTGATTCACGAGCTAGTCAAGTAGAGGCATACTAGTGACACTATGTTTGTCTATGTATTCACACATGTATCATGTTTCCGGTTAATACAATTCTAGCATGAATAATAAACATTTATCATGATATGAGGAAATAAATAATAACTTTATTATTGCCTCTAGGGCATATTTCCTTCATTAAGCACCTCGATCATGGGCTGATTTTTGGTCAATGTTTTTTATTGATGCAATTTATTCTCTGGCGAGATATATAGCGAGTAGCCCTCAAGGTGTGTATCGGTCTAAAACCCGAGATGCACCTGAAGGATGACATAAGACCGCTGATCCCGTTAACCGCTGAGACTCAGGTTGATTTGTAAAATCAGCCTGAGGATCAAGTCCTAGCTCGGCAGAATACTTCGGGACACAAAAAGCGGCGTGCTCAGTCCTCAAGACTCAGGTTGGGTGCGGCCGACCAACCTGAGGATCAAAATCTCCTCGGAAACTGTATTGCACTTAAAATTCTCTGCATAGAATAGGCAATGCAGTAGCCCCCGAGACACTGGTCGGGTGGCAACACCAGATCAGGGGATCGATGTGCCCCTTTAATATTTGTAAATAATAAGCCCGAAGCCCAGTAGCCCTCGAGCCTTAATGCGGGCACGGGAGGCCGAATTAAGGATCGATATCCATAGTAAAATCACAAATTATGTGTAATGACTCTATGTATCCAAGTACTTTACGTCATTAATGCTCGGATCCGCATTGTACAAAACTTTGTTGACCGACCATCGGCTTCCACCTCCTCGGCCAATAGCCGAGGAGTGTTTGTCCTACTTTATAAAGCCTTTATGAGGGCAAAGATTTACACCAAACAAGGCAATCTAGCCATACGGTTTTATAAACAAAGGTACGCGGAGAGACATGTTATATTACTATTTAACAGAAGAAATGTCTTCCAAAGAAAATAGTCCCGCTATTCCTTTCTTTGGGTTGTCATGCTAAGCATGATCATGAAACCTCAGCTCCAATGTAAGAGCAAAATATCGAGGATTTAGTTTGGGAGGCTAGTTAATAGCCCCCGGTAGTGTTCGGCGACAGTCGAGGTCAAGCCGTAAACACTTCGGCCATTGTTATGAATGGCCCGTCGTTTAACGCCGTCATCGGATCGCCGACCAGTTTACGCTTATTGTGACAGTCAGTTTTCAGCTTTCTCCACTGAGGTGCTTAACCATGTGAGCTGGAAGCACAATCGCAGTGGTTCTCCCTTTGCACACCTAGCCGAACAAAGCGGAACATAGGAGGCAAGCGCAGGAGCCGGGCAACCCAACTATTAACCGAAGACACAATTTGAAACCGATGCATATATAGCAATATCCGAGAATGTTTTTGCCGAATCTCGAAAGGTGTCCGGCGTTGCACTGCGAGACTTGTGCTGAAAACACACAAATAGTCTAAAAGTGCCATGGGCTCGAAAAGCCAAAAAACTTATTCAAAAGGTTAATTTCCGAACTAGATCAAGTGTTCGGTGCCAATCCGAAAATTGGACTTTAGAAAAAAAAAGGTGCATCTGCCGTGCTTTAACATGACACATCCTATCTCAAAACTTCAAGCGGGTCAGCCTATGGCTTCAACCTCCTATCCCGAAGGCGGAGTACTTCTTACTAGGCCAGTTTAGCAAACTAAACTCTAGCGGCTTTGAGAGAGAAATTAGGCTCCCCGGCTAGTGACCGCACACTTGTGTCGAAAAAAGGAGTGATAAATAATAATAAAAACTTTGCAACGACTAAGAAGAAAAACACTTATCATAAAACGGCTCATATAAATTTAAGAGCCCCCAAGTGACTTGGGTAAAAGAATGATTACATGTACCGAAGTACATATATCATATCTATGTTCAACCGAACTTTAAACGCGTCTTAACCGACCGTCGGCTTCTCCCTCTTCGGTCAAGGACCAAAAAGTGTTATGTACTCCATCTGTCGAGAATATCGACGGTGTTTCCAATAACCAGGCAATCAGGCCATAAGGCTGTAACAGACAAAGCGCGCTCAGGGAACTTATGCTATGTTACTGCGAAGAGTAAGAAGCATCTTCGAAGAAAATAGTACCCCCATCGATACCTTTCTTCGGTGCTCATTGTTATTATGAGACTTGTGCAATAGATTTTTTGTACTCATGAGTTCCGTTGTGTGCCGACCATGATTGAAAACAATAAGAGCGCTAGCTTTCGGCTTTACCCGGTCTGAGGTCCGGCTCGGGTGACCCGATCGTGACAATCACAGAGGTGCTCCCTTTACTCCCTAGCCGAACAATCGGGAACGTAGGGGTAAGCACAGGAGCCAGGCAACCCAGCTTGCAAATCGCTTAAGTCAATATGGTGCATATTGTGGCGTAATATACGAACGAGGAACGAAGCCGTACAAGTATAACCATATGCAAGAGGAAAAAGCTTCATGAAGGAAGCCCCCAAGTAAACGGGGTATTTGAATTTGCGCGTCACAAACAAAGTTTGGACAAGGAAATTTTTACAAGCAACTTTTTTCCAAAAAAGTATAATGCTTGGCCGAGCCGAACACAAGTTAAAAATTTAAAACTTTGAGCATGAAGACAACTTAGCTGGTTAATGTGTTCGGTATTGATGACGCGGTTCGAGCTTGATGCGGGACAAGGTTCCATCCCCGAGCCGGCCCAAGGTGGCGGAGCAAAGAGCTCGGCACTCCGAAGTGGTGACATAGCACGGTCAATGCAGGACGGCAGGGTGATGCCGAAGTCCCCGGCATGGGGTAATGAAGTGTTGACGAAGCCCCCCGTCCAGTCGAGGTGACGCCAAAGGATATAGTCTGGCTGGATTATTTTCCTGTGCACAAAACATAGTGCAAATCGGAGATAATAGTAATAATAAAAAATAATAAAAATCCGTTGCATAACAAATAATTTATGCAAAGTGAGTAATAAAAGAAATATGGCCTGGCGCCGAAGTCAATGTCGATGCAGGGCGGCGGCGTGATGCGGTAAAGGCATGGCAAGGCCTGAATTCGCAGGTCGGTTCGAGTTCCGGATGCGGCGTTCGCCGGACTATGTACGGAAATTGACTGAACCACCATGCGACCATCGTTAATGCGGCCACCATTTGATAGACCTGGCTTATTTGTTGTAGCAATCCGAAGAAAGGTGATTCCCAAAACTGGGACTCGATCCGCACACCTATCGCCTGATGGGCGATAAAGCAACGGCATGGCGATGCTGGCAAAGGTTGGCTTGCCGAGGCAAAGCCCTCGGTCCAGCTAACGTGACGGAGCTGGTCGGCCAGCGACGCCGAAGTCTCCGGAGTAGGTTTGATGAAGAGATGATGAAGCCCCCGGTCCAGCGATGCAGGTCGTGACGTGGTCGATGCCGGCTTGATGAAGTGACCGTGTGGCGATGCAGGTGTGCCCGCTCCGTGTAATCCATGGGGCGGCGATGTTGGTGACGATTTATCCTTCGCGATGCCGAACTATTGTTCGGCTGGCCGTGATGACGATCCGAAGAAATTGAGCTCGGCTCAACAAAGCGACGACGTGTCTAACGCAGGTCAGCTGCCGTGGAGTGATGTTGTCGGGCTGGTTTGACACCGGCGCGACGGTGAAGTTCGTATTGCAAGAATACTTTTAATACTATCGGGATGTGTTTGAGAATAAAACACAACATCCCATACGAAAACTTCCTTCAAAAAGAATGTCCGAGATCCCGTTCATAAAGAAGATGAATTCTGGTCGGATTCGTTCTCGCACAAAAAACAGATCCAAAAAAAGTGATGCACTAATCGGAAGTTTCATGGAGTTTGGACGGTCGGATCGAGCTGAACTTTTGGCAGGTGGTAGATATGGGAATTCCGCAGTAAATCAACGGTTGGATCCTCCAAAGGACATCAGAGTTAGATGCTGGATACCATGCCCTAAACTCGTCCGGATTCTCGTCCAGATTCAACAGGGCTCCAGTATATCAGAGATTGCCGGAGATTCCTCCATCGGAACTCGACGAAATTTTTGCAGGGTTGTTGTAGACTTAATTCCGCATAATTCCACTGAAGTAATCGTTTAAGCAACACTCGAGGAGGCGGTGGCGGCGGATACAAGTTTGCTGTCCAGAAAAACAGCACGGTCGCCTGAGGGCAATGTTGATGTTGAGCCCGCGAGCTCCATGGATGACTCCTCCATGATCTTGATAGAGATCGGAGTTGGTGTTGATGAAGGCCTTCATCCGAACATGACGATCGGAGGTAGGGCGCAGTCCTCGGTCAAACCAAGGTGACCAGTAGAGCTGGTGACGAAGAAGCCGACGTCGCAGTTGACCTGCAGTCGAGCCATTGATCCTTTCGCCGATCACACAGCGGAACTCTCAATGAAAGCACCAATGTCGGTGTCAAAACCGGCGGATCTCGGGTAGGGGGTCCCAAGCAGTGCGTCTTAGGATCAATGGTAACAGGAGACAAGGGACACAATGTTTTTACCCAGGTTCGGGCCCTCTCGGTGGAGGTAAAACCCTACTCCTGCTTTATTAATATTGATGGTATGGGTATTACAAGAGTTGATCTACCATGAGATCAGAGAGGCTAAACCCTAGAAGCTAGCCTATGGTATGATTGTTGTATATGTCTATCGACTAGCCTGGCCCCGGTTTATATAATGCACCAGAGGCCTAGGATAACAAGAGTCCTAGCCGAATACGCCGGTGGGGGAGGAGTCCTTGTCTTGATCGCCAAGTCTTGTGGATTCTTCCTTGTATGCGGCAGCTGTCCGGACTGGCCCATGAGTATACGGCCATGGGGGTCCTCGGCCCAATCCAACTGATCGGGAGACGACGCGTTGAGTACCCCCTAGTCCAAGACACCGTCAATCATCGTTACACTTAATGATATCCTAAGATCCAGAAAACATGATCACCAAAAAAAACTTGAGCTAGTCTTAGAGGCGAGACTAGGAACCTTCATTTTATCTGTTTATCATTTCACACGTGCATATGAGTTTTCCACTGAATCTCATATTCCAGGATCATAGCAGTTATAACATGAAATATAAACTCTTAATCATGAATACGGAGATATAATAATACAAATATTATTGCCTCCAGGGCATATTTCCAACATCATATATATGAGATCGAAGGGAGGGGTATCTTTTTCAAAAAGAACAAAAAAACATGTGGCATGTAACAGTATCTGACGAACCCACCCTGATCATGGCATGGACTCCCCCCCCCCCCCCCCCATCGTAAGCACACAAGCATGGCAAGATCATCCTTGGTGATGATAAGTTGTCTATTGAAGCTTCTGTTCTCATCAATCTTCGTAGTCACAAAAAGACCAGCGAGGGATTGTCTTGCTTGGTAATTTAAGTCAAAGTCCCCTCAAATCCCCTTGGGACGCGGTTAACCGAAGAAGTCCTAAGGCTGGCCATAGTGGGGGTAATATAAGTAGTATCATGCACTTGGGACTCGTAAACATGCTTGTGTGGCAGACAATTAAAGAAGAGAGAGATGGTTATAGTAACAAAGGTAGATACCGTAACATAATAAATATGATGCTACTATGTGTCATGCATGGCAATAAATGAGACCATCTATGAAACTAATCTATGATACTATGCACTATGAAGGTAGTAACATAGACTAGTAACATATGCATGTTACTAGTCTAAGTTACTCCCCACCATGACCATCCTAATGGGTGCAAATAAGAGCTAAGTAGTAGGAATTAATGTGCCTCGGGATCTCCCTGGGATTGTTCACATCTAAGCTTCGACCCTAGACAACATATGCAGTGGATTCAGCGGGACCAATTCAGTGCATTTTTAGTAAGAAGTGGATGGAAGGAGCGCAGTCACAGAATTCATGGCAAGCCCCCCTCACCCTTAGTCGCAGAGCTACACTCAGCGGCATTGGCGGGCTAGTCTGAAGAGAGGCCCAATTTTTCTGGAAATTATGAGCCAGATTTACCTCTAGGCCCAATCTTGTGACAAAACTGGGCGGGCCATGGCCCATTTTTGCTTCAGCGTAGCTCCACCACTGCTCACCGACCACCCCACCACAACCACAACCAGAACCAATGCTTCTCTGGTCACCATATCAACAGCCCTTTGGCTTGCGAGTATTCTCCTTAATTGACACTCCATGTCTTCTTTTTCCGGGATACTTTTTTTTTCTCATCTATATGAATGGCGGAGCACCCGCCGTTTCTTCGGAAAGAAGAAAGGAGCGGCGTGATCTAAATGTCTATGCAAATAATTAGCATGGAATCGTTGCCGAACTGGAAAACATGACAGAGTACCGAATTTCAGAACCTTCCTCTGCAGGCAGACATGCCATGAAGCACAAAAATGAGTAGGAGCAAGAAAAAACACAAAGATGAGCATGGCTAGCTTGGAAAGGAACTAGTCCTCGTATAAATGTGATTAGCTTTTTAAGGGCCAGGGGTTAGGTGCCTCTATTTCATATTGCAAGAAACGATGACATGACATAGTTTTACACTTTATGGGGAGCGAACTAAACAAACAAATAAGGCTGCTAGATTAATCTTATGCCCCGTGGTGCAAGTGTGGCGTCAGTTGCATATTGACATGGAGGCAGGGGTGGCTCCACCGTGGGGTCATGTAGGGGCGGCCGCCCCACGTAAATTTTCGAAACCTAGGGTACCCCCTACTGATTTTGCCCGGCGGCCACCATGGGAGGCGAGCACGTTCGCTCGAAGGAATCAGGTCTCAGCTGTCGACGAGGGAAGAGGAAAACGATTGGGCAGGTAACTGCTCGCCAGCTATAGATGGGCCAATCAAGTAGTAAGCCCAATAAAAATTAGATGAGCCCATTAGTTATGCTATGGTACGCAGCCTGATTTTCACGTACACAATATACTTTTCTATCGATCGTGGAACCGATCATCCTGAACTCACGCCTCAAGCGATCACGCCCTGCCGACGCGGCGCCACCTCCACTGCCATCTCGCAGTCGCCGACGCTGCCCCGGTCTGTCCAGCCGATGGTGCTAGATGGAGAAGGAGAAGCGAGTCCGCCTGTTCGCGATGCCGTCCACACGGGAAGCGGAGTCGCCGCCCCACCGTGGTCGCCACTGTCCCTGCTCAAAACAAGAAACGAGCAGCCAACAGAGGCAACAAGGACCAGGTTCTTTCGCTTGCCCCTAGTCTTCTATCATGTTCTATCGTCTATATGTTTAATTTGTTGTCGTGTTGGCCTAGTTCTTGAGACGTAAACTACTTTGATAAATTTCTTGTGTTGACCGTCTTGCCTGCATGCATACTCTTGGCCAATTATTTTCTTGATTGTCTTATTTGATTGTATTGTGGCTTTGGTTTTTTGTTTCCTTCAAAATTTCACCCCTGGTAACTTCAAATCCTGGATCCGCCACTGCATGGAGGTAGCCTCTAGAACTTTGGCCTAGGTGCCCTGGAGCTAGAAATTTGTGCATGTGACACACACGGTCAATGTGGCGCACGTACACGTGATGGGACATGAGCGTTTGTTCTCTATATTTTTTGCTTGGCCAAGACTTTGCATTGAGGTAGGGTATGAAGCTCTCTGCAAATCCGAGTGACCAAGTTTCATGCCTTTGTTGTGAACTATGGGGTTGTTCGGATCCGGTCTTCTGTTATCTTTGTTTAGGTGTTCTTTTTTTGACGAACCAGCAGTAGCTCTGCTTTGCATTAAGAAGAGAAATAGAGTCTTACACTTTCGATCTACGACTTTCTTCATCAGCGACGAATGCTGCTATCGTGCACTGGTCCTATGAGGCCTTACTAGCATGCAACTTGCCGACTATCTAGTACAACAAAATTTGTTCGGCTCCAGCAAAGGATGGGCGATGACGGCAGAGCGCCTTCGACTCGCTCCAGTGCTTGTAGTCGTCGTTAGGTGGTCCATGAACATGGTTGTAATTTTTACTGCCTCTGATGTTTTTTTTTTGCTACAATGATTGAACATGAATATATAAAAAGTTTCTGACGCAAAAAAGGAATTTTTTAGAGTTTATAAACTCAACCGTAAAATATGTGGCAGCAAGCTGTTCCTTTCTCCTCCTTTTCGTGTGGCATGAGTTGCGCTCATTGTCGGGGCAAAATTGAATAAGCAAATAGCAGTGGGACACACTATTTATCGTAAGCCAGCAAATAAATAAAGGCAACGTGCTCCGACGTTGCGGGTGCTGACCCGACCCGGGCGGCCGGTTCGGGCGCGAAGTCGAACCCGTGCCGATGGCGCGCGCAATGCTTTGCGGCTTGGTGGACTCTCCCGATCCATCTTTTCACACGGCCCGACGTTGTTTTGGTTTCAGCTGGGCTTCGGCCGCGACCAAGTCCGGCGGCCTGACGCCATGCTACTGCGTGACGAGTCGACTCGGTGACAACCATTTTTCCTTTTTTTTCCCTCTCTAACACTCCTTTTTAGTACTCCATAGCTGCAGATGTGAAATTTTACACATGCTGAAGAGCAACTCCAACGGGCCGATCCAAATGAATGGGCTTTTGTCCGCTTTTTGTCTGTTTGTGTCGGCCAGGCGGACACGAACGTCCGCTTCCGCGTTTGGGTTGGCGCGTGCGTCCAACGTTGGCGCGACCCATTTGGACGGCGTAAAAAAAACTGAATGCATGCATATTTAACATAAAAACAAAATTAATTAAACATTAAAGCTGGCCACGAAGGCCGGCGGGAGTCCACGAGTTCACATTAGCATTTAATAAAAATAAAAACAAACCAAAAAAACTAGGTGCCGGCGCGCTGCCCTAGGCGGCGGCGGCGTCGTCGTCCTCGGGGTCCGTGAGGTCGATAAGCGTCGGCACCGGACCGGCCCAGCCGAACGCCGTGTTCCGGAGCACGGCCATGTCGGGCACGGGCTGTGCCGCCGCCTGGGCCGCCGTGGCCTGGCGCGCCTCCTCCTCGGCCTCGAGTCGTCGGCCTCGGCGTCGCGCTCGAGCATCTCGAGGTACTCGCCATCGCGGCACTCCTCGGCCATCCGGATCTGCCGCTAGTGCTTGAGGTACGCCGCCTCTTGCTCCAGCATGGCCCACATCCAGACCGGCGGCGCCCTCACCCACTCGTGCACTACTCCCGTCCAGGAGTAGCGCTCGATGGGCTCCGGCTCCGGCTCCGGCTTTGACGAGGCGGCGGGGAGGGGATGGCAGGGCCACCAGCGGCACCACGCAGTCGCCGCCTGCAGAGAGGGCCATGGCCTGCGTCATGGTCGCCTCGTACCGAGCTTCTTCTTCTTCTGCCGCCTCCGCCCTGCGCCACTCATCCTCCTCGCTCTCCAGGTAGACGGCCACAAGGGCTGCCTGGTAGGCGTCCTCTGCCGCCTGGTCTTCCTCTCGGACGATGAGCGGCGGCGGCGGCAAGATGTGGCCGACCTCGCCCACGCCGCGCCGCCTCGCCTCCTCGTGCTCGAAGGCGAATCAGGGCGCCCAGTTGTGCGAGTCGAAGGCGTAGGCCTGGTCGCGGCGTTGCTCCGGCGTCAGGAGCGCCCGCCATCGACGCACCTCCTCCGTGTGCGCCCTAGCCGACCGCGGCGCCGCCGGCACTGGGATCCTCTCCGGATCCAAATGTCCGTCGTGCGGCAGGGTCACGTCGGGGTATGGCAGAGGCACGCGGTGGCGCCAATGCCACTCCGCCTGGTGCACGGGCACGTTCACCCGCTGCCTCTGTCGGCGAGCCGGCACAGGCGGAGGCGGGGTGAACTCTGCAGGGAAGGGGACGGCGGGGGCCTTGCCCTTCGACTTGCTGCTGCTGCCGGCGCCGGAGAAGAGCCCCATTTGAACGGCTAGGGTGGTTAGGGTTTGCTTGCCGGCGACGGGGGAGCGAGTGTGGCCTAGATGGGGACATGAACTGGATGAGGACGGCCCCGTCACACGGTCAGCTTAAAAAAGGACGACCGCCGTCGCTGACGCGTGCGCTCGGGGTCATAAATTAAGCTGACTAGCGAGGTGACGGGTAGTTGGACGATCGCCAGGTGGGGCCGCGGCGAACATCGAGAAAAGCGCGCGTGGCGTCCGTTCCGCGTCCGCGCCGACACATTTGGGGCGCAAATTTGAGCCGCAAATGCGTCGGTGCGGACGCGTTTTGGGTTTGGGTTGCCGCGTTGGACCTCCTCTTTTGTTTGCGCGGACCCAAATGGACGACGGCGGACCAAATGGGTCACCCCGTCGGAGTTGCTCTAAATATCACCTCTTTTTTTCCCGGAAGCTTAAACATCACCTTTCCAATACGGTCATCAGTCCATGCTAACATGCAAGGCATATTAATTTTCGTTAAGGCAAGGCATCTCTGTGTATCATAGATTTGAAAATGTTGTTTTCACGAATTTTTTACGTAGTTTTCTCCAACACTAAGTTTTCACCGGATATTCCTAAAAAAAAAGGTTTGCGCCGGATACTTCCTCGAAAAATTCTGAGCAGTTTCACCCAGGGTTTGTGTGATGACCGTGCTCGCAAGTTGGCAAGCTTCATGCATGCGTTCCTGCCCCTAGAGACTTTTGAATAACTTGTGTTCCTCGGCAACCATTGATGGAGAAGAAGAAAACGACATCATCATCTTCCGCAGTTAATTGCAAGTCGACTAGTGAGTCAGTCGGTCTGGCGTGCGCCCTTATCCTTTTTGTTCTATCTCACTGTATCTCTCTGAATTATGATTAATGTCGTCCAGGAAAAAGATACTGGTGCTACTCCATTGATCTGTACACACTTACTTGGACGAATTTGATTGAGAGCAGCACACCAGCCGGTCTACGTACGCGACGAGAGATAGGCTCAGCTAGGGTTTGGTGAGTAGGAGTAGACGTGAAAATGCAGTCGGTTGGCCAATTGGCCCGCTGTTCCAACTCTACTAACTGGTTCATGCACATGGACTGCACTGCATTGCAGTTTCACCTAACCCTAGCTATAGGTACTCAAAGATCAAATACGGTATTTTTCAGACATGACAATATTCAGCAATGATGTACTCCCTCCGTTCCTAAATATAAATCTTTGTAGAGATTTCACTATGAATCACATACGTATGTATATAGATGCATTTTAGGGTAAGATTCATTTATTTTGCTCAGTATGTGGTCTATAGTGAAAAACTCTCCAAAGACTTATATTTAGGAACAGAGGGAGTAGTAGAGTACTGTGCATGGTGGCGACTTAACCTAATTCATTTGGACCCTAATCAGTCGCCACGCCCTCCAAATACTCATGATCTACTCGGTGCCACGACAATAGCTGCTGCCCGCCGCGACTTCACAACGACGTTGCTATCGGTCCTTCGCGCCTTAGATTCTGCAGATGAGAACAATGGAGGGCGTCAGGTAATTGACGTCTTGCCTGGCTTCTAGGGCATGTCGCGCACACACATATCTACGTCCCGAAACAGGAAGGAGCGGGCGGAGTCTGATCGTAGAAGAAGCGACGAGGACGTCTCGATCAAGATGGACAGGGGGAAGGGCGGCTGTGACCTCTGCCGGGAAGTTCACCCGTTCACTCCGAAGATGGTTCCAATTCCAACCACAGCAAAATACTTCAGAGTGACTTTATATCTTCAGACATGACCAGCTTGATTGACAATTTGACGGGTACCGCGAATATATGCCGACGAAAATAGTACAGTATTTACTTTTCGTCGACCAGATTAATTATATTCTTACCTTCAGCTCTAGAACGAATCACATTCATTATTCATGATTCATCTCCTTCCAGATCGTGGCATCTTTTTCCTCCTCTTTTGTCGAGGAGAAGAAAGGTGCCATTCTAGGTTTTATTTTCCATTCCATGATTCAAGCTTGAAAGCAATGCTGATCTTATAGAATTCAGACCATCCGGTTTAATTTGGAAGCCGAATAACCTAACCTCATCAAAAAGTTCAAAACACGCCGATTTCACGCATGTATTTGGTCCACAATCAACGAAGTGTGTGTTTCCTCAAATCATCGGTTGAAATGGCTCTCTGGGGCCAGCCTAGCGTGTCAACGGAATGAACCACGCTGTCTTGAGAATTCCTCCTAGAATTCAGTAGTCGTACCATCTTTTCAGGTATCCCTGTCAAAAAATTATTATGGTTCAGAGATGGCCACTACTTTAAAATTTCAATCACTATATTCGCTCCGCATCTCCATCGTCCGACCTGATTAGTAGTCTACTAGGCGTCCATGTCAGGGAGTAGGTGAAGAATTGAACACCTCACACGAAACCAATCACATTAAATTTTGAAATCTCTGGAAGTATAATGTTTTTGAAAGACATGGTATGTGTACATCACCGAGAGAAATAATGTCAGATTCTGCATGACCTGGGATCAGGACAGATATGACCTCCGAGTTACGGGAATGCAAAGCCTTGACGGATCGGTCCTTGGCTAGATAGAACTAGCGAAAACGACGGGCTCCTTAGCTTACTCTGACCCTGACTGGACCCCTAATTTGTGTGGCTGATGCTTCGAGGAGTACTTGTGTCAGCTTCAGAAGCTGCATCTGTAGTTGGAGAAAAATCAGCTCTCTTGTTCCATAACCGATTGAGTGAATCCAATGACAACCTATGTTTATAAGAAATTACACATCGAATAGTACTAGCTTCATATAGAACTAAAATCTTAATGACTATAATTACCTAAGCTTTAGAATGTATGTTTAATACTTGGTTGAGTTCAGCGCAGCCACATGAACTGTATTCGTGTGTCTATTTTCTTTGTCTCGTGTGACGTAGATCATGTACAAGTTTTGCTTTCTCATTTATCGTCGATGGATCGGATCATGCAACCAGCTATTCAACTTGTCCAGGTAGCAAGTTTCTTGCCGCTTCAGAAAACCTTACTTATCAGATTTAACAGCGGATTGGGTTCAGACATGCTACGATGCTGTACTAGTAAAATGACAGAAACCAAACGACAGAGATCTCGACGGAGCTCTTGACTCAGGAAGCTCCAAGGAAATAGTGCCAGCAGCATGCTGTTAGATTAACCATTCCTTTTTGTTTAGATTTGAATTGCTTTCGCCGGCGAAGGTTGAGCCGATCACGTCTATACCGCCTTTCTGACGGTTCATCCATGATCCATCCATACCGACGGCCCCGTCGAGGTGAAAAGCTTGGCTCTCGGCCTCTCGTTTGCCCGCCGGTGCGAACTATCTCTGCCTTTGCCGATGCTCCCCGAAAGACAGAATTGAAATGCTCAGGCAGGGGAAAAGGCAGAGATGCTTTGCTTTCTGACGAATTCGTTCAGGGGTTGAACTTCTTCGGAGACCGCGGGTTTATGGTAGAATTGTTTTTCCTCTACCAACCGCCGCCGATCAACCCGATCACGTCACGAGGTGGACGTACGCAACCGGCCGATGCTGCGTCGCACACTGCGCGACCTGGCCGGACGGCAGCCACGAAACAATGTCGATTGTCAACGGAGGATCGCGTACGCCAAGAAGAAGACGGGGACGACGACGAGCTAGCGCGGCCGGGTTTGTCTGTCCATGGTAACCTGCCTGGATTCCTCGACCTTCTTGTTGCCGCTTTCCCGCGGTGTCCCCGAGAGGAGAGTAGAAAGGTGGTGGGGAGAGATCGGCCCCTCTCTGAAAAAAGCGAACGGTCTACGGCGATTTACCTCGTGTTCGACTGCTCGTGTTCTTACGAGGTGCGGCTGCCGTCGATAGATCCCTTGTTTTTTCTAACGCCGTGCGTACGCAGGCAAAGACGGGCGGAAACTTGCACGCCCTACGTTTAGAAATCTTTTGAAATCTCGATGGAAACATCACGACGCGTCCTTTGAGTACGTCGGTATGACATGCTTGTTGTGTCATTCGGTATTACGTGCTGCACAACTCTGCATCTAATGTATTCTCTCTCTCTCTCTCTTTTTTGTAGAATCACATCTAATGTATTCTATAGGGTTTACTTGTACCTTTTATTTTTAAGATCTCATGTGTAAGGGTTTTTAGGTATAGTTGTAGTTATGTGTTTTTTTCATGCAGTGAACTGCATTGTAGGTTCTCGAACTATTTCAGGAGTGTCACGTCGGTCCTGGAACTATGAAAATTGTCATCTAGGTTCTCGAAGTGCAGTAAGCGTGTCATCCAGGTTCCAAATCTGCCTGACCCCATCTAACTGGCTAGCTGGCGCTGTTGACCGTGACAGGGGGCCGCAGGGTAACAGACATGGTGAACAGTGCATCAGGGCCCGTTTTCCTACGTGATAGACAGTGTGCCGGTGAACAGTAAAAAAAGGAAATTCTTTGGCATCGAAGATACCTTGTGTGTGAACAGTAAAAATGTTCATGACTAAGAAAATGTTCATTAATTTTTGAAAATGTTCGTGAATACGGCCAAAATGTTCGCGGCTTTAAAAAATATTCACAAAGAATAAATTTGAAAATATGTTCCCAAACCACAAATATTGTTCGCGGATATGCAAAAGGAATCACGAATTTAAACAATGTTCGCGGACGATGAATTTGGAAAAGTTGTTGGCGACTTTAAAAAAATGTTCGCAAATGATTAATTTAAAAAAAATATTCGCAACTTTAAAAAATATTCATGAACGATAAATTTTAAAAGAAAACAAAATATGTTCACGAACCACAAATATTGTTCGCAGATATGGGGAAAATGTTCTCAACTTTAAGAAAATGTTCGCCAATGGTGAATTAGGAAAAAAATGTTCGCGACTTTAAAAATATGTTCGTGAACGATGAATTTGGAAAAATGTTTGCGACATTAAAAAAATGTTCGTGAACAATTAATTTTAAAAGAAAATAAAATATCTTCGCGAACCACAAATATTTTTCACAGATATGAAAAAATGTTCACGACTTTAAGAAAATGTTCGCGGACGATGAATTTGGAAAAAATGTTCGTGAATTTGGTAACATGTTCGTGAACGATGAATTTGGAAAAAAATGTTCGCGACTTTAGAAAATGTTCGCGGCCGATAAATTTTAAAGGAAAAGGAATATGTTCGCAAAGCACAAATATTGTTCATGGATATGGAAAAAAAATCGCGAATTTGTGGTTCACGTCCTATAAATTTTTTAAAAATTATTGTTCGGGAACATTTTTTTTAAAGTCACGAACATTTCTTCCGAATTCATCCTCCGCGAACATTTCTTTGAAACCGCAATCATTTTTTCCATATCCGCAAACAATATTTGTGGTTCGCGAACATATTTTCAATTTATTTTGTGAACATTTTTTTAAAGTCACGAATATATTTTTTATAGTTATGAACATTTTTACTATTCACACACCAGGGTAACTTCAATGCCCAAGAATTTCATTTTTTTTCATTTTTATAGTTATGTTCAAATTTACTGTTCACCACGTCCGTTACCCTGTGGGGCCCCTGTCCAACGTGTCACGATCAATGGCGCTAGCTGGCCAGTCAGGTGGGGTCAGGCAGAAATTTGAACCTGGATGACACACTTACTGCACTTCGAGGACCTAGATGATGATTTTCATAATTCGAGGACCTACAGCGCACTTCACTCTTTGCCGCGCAAACAGGGCTATTAGTTGGGTAATTTGTGCTTCATTTCATTAAAAGTACACCACAAATTCATATTGAGAATAAAATATGGATTCATTATTACCCCAAGAACAAATTCGGTAGAAAAGAAACAGCTTAACAAAATGCATCAATATAGGTGCCTAATTGTCTGTTGACAACAAAATAATATTGACTAAAGTTACAATTTAATATCACCGAATAGTTGATTTATGCTGATTCACATGAATTATGCAACAAAGATTAGATGATAGAAACTACTCCCTCCGTTTCTACATATAAGCTTTTTTGAAGATTTCGATATAGATGACATACGGAACAAAAATTTGATGTATTTTAGAACGTACAAATGACATAGAAAATACTCATTTTGCTTCGTACGTAATTCATATTGAAAACTCTAAAAAGACTTATATTTAGAAACAGTGGGAGTATAAATTACCTGTCCAGCCAGGTTGTACAACGCATCTCGATTTGGTAGGAGACTTGGAATTGGAGAGAAGGGAGCCACACAGATGATTTGGGAGCAATAGTGGTGTTCTCCGCAGCGAGATGATCTGAGACTTGTAACACAGTACAAACACAAGCCCTCATACATACACGCACACACTCATCGCTAACCCTATGAGCACCTTCGAGAGACTGAACCGGCATATTATTTTGAGATTTACGAAGTCACCGTCGACAGGAACGCCTCCTCCCACTGAAAATGCATCGCCGAAAATTCTGAAATAAATTCAGAAATAATGTGAGCATCAAGACTTGAACCCTGGTGGGCTGGGAATACCACCGTCCCTCATTTTTTGGAAAATCATATCTGCCGCATTTTGAAGTAGATCGACACTTTCGCATACGTTAACGACTGATCGAATTCTCATGGGCCAGTCCATTTGGTAGGTCCGTGAGCCACCACATGAACTGGTCTGGGAAACCATCTGGGTGTCGCTCCTCGCTCCTGAGCCACCACAAGAGTGAGCGAACTCAGGAGCGAGCGAACCGGTTTGGGAAACCATCTTCGCTTTTCCTTTTTCTTTTTTTCCATCTCTTTGCTTTTCAAAAGTTGCCAAACTGAAATAAATGTTCATGACTTTACAAAAATGTTCACAATTTCAAAAGAAAATCAAAATTTTAAAAAATGTCCATATTTCCAAAAATGGTTTGCTAATTTGAAAAATTATTTGTGTTTTCAAAAATTGCTCACATCTTAAAAAAATTCTGAAACAAAAAATGTTCGCATTTTTAAAACTTGTTCCGAATTTGAGAAAATGATCCTATTTCCAAACAAATCACAAATTCAAAATAGATTGTGTTTCAAAAGCTGTTTGGAATTCACAAAAAGTTCCCTTTCCCAAAGTTTGTTCAATGATTCAAGAAAATGCTCGAAATTTAAAAAAATGCTCTTGGTCTTCAAAAATTGTTAGATCTTTTAATAATTGTTCGTGTTTCCAATCTTGTTTTGAAAATTTCATAAAATGTTCGCATTTTTTTACGAAAAAAAATCATGTTTTCCATTTTTTTCCCCAAAAAATGCTCAGAATTTTAAAAAATGTTCGGTTTCCAGAAACTGTTTGATAATTGGAAAAATATTTTTCATTTCTTAAAATGTTCATGTATAGGAAAATATTAAAAAATTTAAAAAATGTTTACATTGGAAAAACTTTCAAAAAAATAGTTTTAGAGAAAAACCGACCAAAAGTCCGTCAGCTACAATGTTACCGGTTCGTTACAGTGCTTTTGACTACAGTGTTCTGGTGCGTATACGAATGAAAAAACGTAATAAGGAAAATTTTGTAATGGGCCTGCCCGGTTCGCTCGCTCCTGAGTGAATTAGGGGCAGTTTGACGCTTAATGCATCCAATAGAAGGTCCCTGATTTCTTTTAGTGATTTCAAGGATGGGAGCAACTAACTAGGTTATCCCTTTGGGGGGGGGAGGGGGGGGGGGGCTCCTGCAAGGGTCATTTCTTGGTCTAGGAGCGCGCAGCAGCCGCCATGTGTCGTGTGCTGGGCGCTCCTTCTGAATTCATTTAATTATTTTTCTATACGTGTTTTCAGGTTTTAGGCGAGTTTTTTTATTCGGCATTTTGATTTTCTAGGTTTTCCCTAAGTTTTGGAGGAAAATAAACTGGATTTCTTGAGGCTTTTTTTGGAAGCAATACTTTTTCGTGAGTTGTGCGTCGGCGAGAACCGAGAAGCACAACTATACTTTTCAAAAAAGGGAATGCGCAACCTGTGCTTACACAAGAAGCACAATTGTGCTTCCTAAAAAAAATACGGTTGTGCTTTCACGAGAAGCACAACCTGTGCTTTTTGGGAATGCATAGTTATGATTCTCAAAAAAGCATAATTATGCTTCATGAGAAACACACATGTGTTTTGCCCTAAAAGGGGAAAACGCAACCCGTGCTTCCACAAGAAACACAACTTTGCTTCCCCAAAAATTTAAAAGCACAGTTTATGCTTCCGTGAAAAGCACACATGTGCTTGCGTGAGGGGCACACATATGCTTCCTGAAAAGGGAGAATCACATCCTGCTTACAACAAGAAAAGTAAAAAAAAACACAATTGTGCTTCTAGATTCTATTTTTGTGTTTTATTTTTATGGTTTTTTATCTTTTTTGTTCGGTTTCTCGTTATTTTCTTTTCTATTTTTGGCTTTTTAAATGCTTGTTTCTTCGATTTTTTAGTGAAAATAAGTTGGACAAAACTATTAACACGGGATCTAGTTTCAAAGATCTTGACATGAGAAATCCATCTGTGGAAATGATTCGTGATTGAGGCGCACGGTTTAAAAAATAAAACATTTTAAAAAAAATCTGCAAAAAGAAAAACGAAAACTCTCCGGTTATGATAAGTGGCACACATGCACTGCACCACTTGTCTACACCAGAGAAAGAGGGAAGTGACCTTTACAAGAGGTACCACGATGTTGGTCATGAGTTTGTGGGGTGAAAAGCTTTCATTTGGCTGAAAAATAATGCATTAATGGACTGAAGTATTGGAGTTGGAGCTGTAAAATGCGGCTATACCTCTTATAGCGAGACAGAAGCCAACGTCGCATGAAGGAACACCCTTAGTGGGACGGCCCAATAGAAGGTTTTGTGCATTTCTTCATTTTGTGCCTTTTTTCCTCATATTTTCTATTTTTCTTTTTCTTGTTTACTTTTGTCTACACTTTCCAAAAAAAACTAAAATACATATATTTCCCAAACAATAACATAATTTTAGAAAATGTTTTTGTAGTGTCAAAAAATTGTTTGTGCAACTTAAAAAAAATGTTGATTTGCATTTGAAAAAAAGTGCTTCAACGTGTATTCAAATAATAAGTTCAAAATAGCTGCATGAAAAAATTATTAAAAAATGATATTCTAATATAAAATACACGTTTCGGATGTATATGAAAACTGTACAATGTTTAAAAAAAATTAGACATGACAACATGCATTTGAAAATACGGGTCAATCACTGTATTTGAAAAAATTTAAATGCGTATAAAAATATTCCTTATGTATAGGAAAAATGTTCAATGTATATGAAAAAGTAGACATAAAAAAAAATATCTTTTGATCTTTAAAAGTGTTAATCATATATTTGAAAAGAGTTAAACATGTATAAAAAATGTTTCATATGTATACAAAAAATGAATAATGTGTATGAAAAAGGTAGACATAAAAAGCATATAATTTTAAAAATAGTAACCACGTATTTCATAATTGTTAAACTTGTATAAAAAATGTTCTTGATGTATATGAGAAAAATATAGACATCAAAAACATATATTTAAAAATATATTTATTTGAAAAATGTTAAGCATGTATAAAAAAACATAGCTATGCGGCATACTTTGTGATAAGAAAGTGTAGAACCCACAGGGAGCCAAAATCATGGCACTACCTACCAAGCAACTGCGTTGTCATGGGCGAAAATACACTCGCACACAAATCGGAGTTTGGAAATAGTTTACTCTAACTTGATGCTAGGAGAAACGATAAAAGGATTTTTTTTACTAAACTCTAATTGGATGCTAGGAGAAACGATAAAAGGATTTTTTTTACTAAACTACAAACAAAATTTTAGGAACGGTAAATAAAAGGACTAAATTAAATAGAGTGGTGCTTGAGTAGTAAAGACGCTCTCAATGGTTCCGGAGTCATCACCACTAGTATGATTTCCACAACTTATGAGATAGCATAGTTCTATGTCTTCATCTTTAATCCGTCTTGTATGTGTAATGTGTGGGCAGAGCCAAATAAAGATACATGCATAAACGCATGCCACCACCTTTCCTCCCCAATTGTCTTGTCGGTTTCGATAACAGTGGTCAAGGATTTCCTCGTGAACGCAACATAAAGCTTTAGGGTTCTCCATTATTCCCTTATCTAAGGTCAGGGGAAGGAGGGAGATAATTACTATCACTGAATACCTATTCAACGGTTCAACCCACCATCGACAAGGTAGTAAAACCCTGAAGTCCAAAATGGCAAATGTTGAGTGACCGATCTTACACAACATCATGAGGAATAATTAACTCATCATTTAAAAAGAGGATATCCGATCTCCTATTGGAATTCAGTTCTAATTTTGCAAGGGTTCATCCATATCCTCGAGAATTAGTACATCTACTCAAACAGAAAGGGGGAAATCATAGAGGGGAAGGTCAAGTTAGAAGCCAACACGGAGTTGGGAAGGGCAAGAACATGGTGGCGCCGGTGTAGATGGCACCTGTCCGAAGGCCGGTGTGGGGCATCGGCAGCCTCCCTCTTCCTTCTTGGGCTTGCACCTTCTTCTATGGTAGAATTGATCTTGGAGTAGCACGGGAGACGATGGAGATGGTCTAGATCGACTGTCAGCGACTAGTGTTGGAGATGTATAGATAGGAGACCTCCACAGGTCTCCTTCATGGATGTGTCTTCTCTCATTTGACCCAAGGGCTTTAAAGCCAAATCGTATCCTAATACCTCCCTTGGTGGCAAAGGAAGTCGTGGAACAAACAGGGCAAAATCCAAAAACGATCGCTGAGATTGGAGCCGATTTCGCAGCTCCTGGCACCTCGCATAAGCAGCATGCGATCATGCATGGTCATACCACATGTCGTCTTCTTCTCTAGACTGCGCGCGTTGAGTTTCGTATTTTGTCGTCATTTCCTCATCTGAACTCCAATTTTTATGTTCTTTGGGCTCGATAGATTTGTATGAGCGAGACCGATACACCCAAGGTATTGGATTTTTTATTTCGGTTTGTTGGGAGATCTCATTTTTGCAAATTCCACTAATGGCCTTTATGTGGTGCATGTAAATCCTCTGTATTGATCCCAATGTTGGTCCTTCCATTGTGCTAGGTCCATTGCTGCTCCAAAACACATATAAACACAACAAAACAAAGAAAAATTAATAAAAACTAAGAAAAACTATAAACTATGCAATACTCACAATGAAAAGAATACAAACTAGAAATCATGCACAACGGGAATGCAGTTGGCTCAATTGGAGATGATATATGGAGTTATTATGCAATACATGAGCTTTACATATGGTTCTAAAATAGAGCCATCAACCGCTACCTGGAAGAGCCCGAGGTGGCCGGGGTGCAGTGCCAAGGATGATGAACTGAGGTGATGCGGAGCTTGATGAGGATGATGACACAACCCAGAGTCCTCTAAAACCTAGGGAAGGAAACAACGTTGATAGCTCAAGTATTGATAAGGACAAGAGCCAAGCAGCCAAGAAATTGGTCATGAATACGGGCATGGCAGGGGTGAATGATTTGCAGTGGGCGGGTCCGACGGTGTCTAGAACATGGGAAGTAAGAAGATTGCGAGCTTGGGGATAGGCCAGGGTAGCGATGGTTATGTAACACCACCCCCACCGCCAGTTTATGTTCCACCAAAAGAATGCAAGAAGGCTCAATAATTAAGGTCCTTAGACCGGATCATCGCTTTAGGCATCATGGTTTCTCATGCTCCTCGTATTGTCTTCGCTCCTCGTTAATATCAGCAGTTGGCACATGGAGGTCATAGATTCGCGGGACAATAAGTGCTTACACATGTAGGTCTTTGGATCATATTGCATAGGCCTTTAAATTGAAAAACAAGCTTCACACACACACACACACCATGGATAATCAACCTACCGCAGCAGAGGATGACCACATGCCCGGCTTGCAGATGCGTCTGGCGCCAGTAGTACCCGTGTGGCCATGTAGAGCCCGCCTAGATGTGTGTCGAGGTAGTGTGCGCGCATACAGATCGCGACCATTGTGATGCCAAAAAGGGGAACTCGAAGCCGATGTGTATGGATCGACGTGGCACACTTAATCTTCTCTAACTTTCTACGGATTTTCTCATCACTTGAGAGAGGTTGTAGGATTTAGTTGGTGGCTGGAAAAAAAGAAATGGGTTAAAATGTGTCACAAACTGTAGAACTACACGCACCAGTCAGTTCACCCAAAACCTCAAGCTGATGGAGAAAGGTGGGCTATGCATTTATACTTCAACAACCCCCCCCCCCCCCCCCCCTCTCACATGTGGCTTCCTCGGACCTAAACGTGGACTGAAAGTGGGTTACAATTTTTTAATTTTTATAAATTGCGCCAGCCGGGTCTTGAACCTGTCAATTCACCCAAAAGTTCAAACTAGTGAGGAAATGTGGGCTATGCATTTATACTTCAACGCAAACTTACGTAAATTAAGTATAAATTGAGAATTTTTGCTAAATGAGGTCCATCACAAAAGTGAATTCTAGGGGTAAAAAATGGAATTCACTCTACTGCTAAAAATGACTCACCACCACCTTTTACAGCTGCAGTGGTTACAAATTTGCCCTTCCTCCTTCCTTCGTTGGAATTTGGGAACCGGCTTCTGTCAGATTCCTGAAACGCATAGTTTTTAAAACTCTCTTTATTTGAAGGTTGGTTGGATTCCTGAATGCTTAACCTTTAAAACTCACTGGAGGGTCGCAAGTTGCCTAGGAACAAAGGATCTTGGTCTTATGTGTGGCCCGGGACATCAAAGCGATGTGAAACTGGGTTTAAAAAACTGGCGCCGTGGCACGCACAGTCGTACCTTCTCGCCTGTGGCGCCGATGTGTCGGGAGTCCAACAGGGAGCTCGGATCCCAAGAGGCAGCCACTGCTTGGCACACCCCTACCGTCAGAAGCCACACGTTTTTACGCATCAGTGCAAGTGCATGCTGCGTGGCCCTCTGAGCAGCTGCAGTAGTAAAAGAGAGAAAGCTTACACTCTTAAACAACACTACGGCAGATGTTCTGTACTTGTATACAACAGTCTGTAAGAAATCTGAGCTTTGACCACCCACTAGCAGCTAGTCATCGATCTATATCTGACTACCAGTGGTTTAAACTACTAACAAGCATTCTTCTATAAGAACCCAACAAGCCTCATCCTTCCTCCTCTCTTCACTCTCCTTGCCATCACCCCTTCACCAGCCCACCAAGATTTACCGGCCGTCGACAGTTAATCGGAGTTCGCCATGACTACTGTCCGAGTTCTTCTTACAGTTGCCCTGGTCATCTCCCTGCTCGCCCTTGGCCATCATCCCCTTGCTCATGCTCGCCACGGTGAGTCTAATTTTTTCGCTTCTTATTTGCATTATTCATCTCAAGTTTGTAGTAACATTTATTCAGTCACAAGTAGCTAGTAGTATTGTTGATCTCACCAGCTGCTCATATGTTGCTTCTCGCAGTGAAGGATCCGTCCATGCCAACCGGTGATTCCTCCTCTGTAAAGAAAGGATTGCAGCAAGGGAGTAACATGAAGCTCGATGCAGGGAAGACCAAGAAAGTTGAAATCATGGGAGTGGAGGAGTCACCAGAGGGATCTGTTGAACCAAGCTTTGGCAACCGGGGAAGCCTTGGTGTTGAGTCTGATAAGGTGGCCGTGCTTGCTCGCCGAGGAGAACCACCCAAGCCTCACCCCAAAAAACACAACTAAGGCACCGTTCGGAATGGGTAGATTTTTATTTTTTTGTGACCATCAGTACTTAGCTCAAGTTTGAGATAAATACCGGTGACCCTACAAGCTTTGCATCCAGTCCAACAGTCCCTAAGTATGTGTACATATAGTTAGCTAGCTAGTTTGCTTTTTAGTTGATCTTGTTATATTTATTATCTGATTTAGAGTAGTGGTAGTTCTCTTTCTTTCATGTTTCCCCTGCCCCTCTCTAGCTAGTTTCTAGGTGAAATTTTGGCTAGGAAACGGAGATCCGACTCCACTGAGCATACTGTACTATAGCTGCCTACTGTCAAATTAAATACACTTTTTCTATATATACACATTTTAGTCTTCTACTTTTGAAGAGTGAAAGGATGCATTAAGCCAAAGGAAATCTTAAACACGTTCCTTTTTTTTCTTTTTGAGGTTTTTCTTTATGTACACAAGATGGGATGGTCGCAGTTGCAAAAAAAAAATGGCAAACTATACACAAAATCTTACCATCTATTCCCAAAATGTGATTTTCAAAACTTTTACTGAAGTTGGTACGAACCGACCGACGCATATTCCACATGGTGTTGTGCAACCAACTCAGACGGCTTTCATGTCGGGCAGACACATACTAGAGGGTGTTGTCGTCCTACATGAAACACTACATAAAATCCACTCGAAAAAACTAGATGGGGTGGTTTTCAAGTAGACTTCGAGAAGGCATATGATAAGGTTAAATGACCCTTCCTCCAGCAGGCCTTACGTATGAAGGGATTCGACAATTCCTGGAGGAAACAGGTCGAGTCATTTGTGCAAAAAGGCAGTGTAGGGATTAAAGTGAATGATTACACATGTCGTACCCCATCCTTGTCCATACTATAATACGCTGACGACACTATTATTTTCATGGAACAAGATTTGACAAAGGCTAGAAATGTGAAGCTTGTGCTATGCTTGTTTGAGCAATTGTCGGGGTTGAAAATCAACTTTAACAAAAGTAAATTGTTCTACTTTGGGAGAGCCAAAGATGAATAAGAGGCTTATAGATAGTTGTTCGGATGTGAACTGGGTCCCTACCGTTTAGTTATTTGGGCATACCAATTCATCATCGCAAGCTATCCAACAAGGAGTGGAAGTGTATTGAAGATCGATTTGAAGAAGAAAAAAACTAAGATGCTGGAAGGGTAAGCTTAGGTCTTATGGCGGTCCATTGGTACTGGTCAACTCAGTGCTCACCAGTATGCCGATGTTCCTATTGTCTTACCTTGAAGTATCCGTAGGGGATGAAAAATGTTAGACTTCTATTGATCATGATTTTTCTGGCAATGTGAATAGATAAAGACAAAATAAAGGCTTGCCAAGTGGGATATTATTTGTATACCAAAGAACCAGGGTGGGCTCGGGATTGAGGATTTAAAAGCAAAGAATAGATGTCTAGTGAGTATATGGTTGTACAGACTTTCGGTTGAGACCGAAAGTATGTGGGTACATATTTTTGCATAATAAGTACATGCAATCTAAGACCTTGGCCTAGGTTACTGTAAGACCCAATGATTCACCTTTCTGGAAGGGACTAATGAGAACGAAAGCAGCCTTCTTCCACAAGACGAAGTTCATCGTTGGGAACGGTAATTACACTAGATTCTGGGAGGATACATGGATAGGAAGACGGCTTTAGCCACACAATATCCATCTCTTTATAATATTGTACATCATAAAGATGCTTATATTGTTAAAGTATTACGGTCTGTCCCACTAACATCCAGTTCAGGAGGTCCTTAGTAGGAGACCGATGGGAAGCATGGCTACATCTCGTGCGGAGGTTGATGGACATGCGCCTCTCTGATGAGCCAGATTCGATTCACTGGAAACTATCTGTAAATGGAGTTTTCACAGTGAAATCTATGTATTTAGACCTAATTGATTCTGGTCCAATACCGAAGTCATTGCATATTTGGAAGATTAAAGTACCTCTAAGAACCAAAATCTTCATGTGGTTAGTTCACAAGGGGGTGATTCTGACTAAGAATAAGTTGGAAAAGCAAAGATGGGGGGTAGTAAACGATGTTGCTTTTGTGATCCAGGTGAAACTATCCAACACCTCTTTCTCAATTGTCCTCTTGTCAAACTTTTATGGCGTTTGATTCATATAGCCTTTAAGGTCATCTCGTTGTTAAATAAATTTTGCATCAGACGGATGAGAACAAATTGAATGACCCTAAATTTCTTTTTAGTCGATTGATCGCTAGCATGTCCTACTTTTAATCTATATATATACCTACCTAATAATAAAGGGGTCATTGCTTCTGGCGATACGTCACGCCCCCAAAGTTGCAAAATATTATCCATCAATGCCATCGTAATAAAAAAAAAGTGTTTCACACAGGGGGAATCCCTCGCCTAGGCCGGCCCATGCAATAGTGGCCTCCTATATTATTGTGCTTTGCATGCTGGAAGAAGATGCAGCGCGCCCGTTTGCGACGACCCTTGTCTAGGCAGCCTATTTTTTAATTTGTTTTTTATTTTTTATTTTTCTTTCATGTTTTCATTTTTTTCTACTTTAAATAATTTGTGACTTCAAATATGTTCGGAAAATTGAAAAATGGATTTTCAATAAATTTTTTAGTAAATCATAAAATGTTTGTGGATTCTAAAAGTGTTCGTGATTTTGTAAAAGAATATATTAAAAAAGGTTTGAATTTTATAAAACGGATGATCGGGAAATCAAAAAATGTTCATGATTTTTTATAAAGTTCATGCGTTAAAATATGTTAATGTTAATGAAATTAAACAAAATCTCGCCAATTCAAAAAATGTTCGTTAGTGGAAAAATATCCTAAAAATTCAAAAACTGCTCGGGACTTACAAAATAGTTTATTCATTCATGGAATGTTTGTTAACTCAAAAAATGATCATGCGTTTGAAAAAAAAGTTTGTTAAATTAAAATATGTTTTTAAATTAAAAAATATTTGTGAATTTAAAAAATTGTCGCATCAATTTCCAAAAAATGTCCGTCGATTCTATAAATATTCGCTGACTGAATAAAATTGTTTAGAAAACGTTTGCTAATAGTATAAAATTTTCATGAATTGAAAACATGTTCTTGATTTTAGAAAATGTTTGAAAATTTGTAAAAGTGATCAAAAATATGAAAAATGTTCACGATTTCAAATATGTGCACGAGTTTCAAAAAGTGTTTATTTCACGAAATTGAGAGTAATAGTGTATCTCGGTGATGTAGCAAAATGTGGTCATAACCTTGGAGAATATGAAAAAAAATCTTCCGTTGGAACGCATGGTCCCTTTTGATAGTATGTGTAATAATCACATTAAAAAAATGACAGATAAGTCATGACGATCGCGTACAATATTTGGACTCCTGTCGTGTAATTATGTACGGAGTAGCCGAGTAGTATACTAGATGCAGGCATAGGCGATTTTTTCCTCTACGACCCACCGAGGCTCCTTTGGATCCTCTGCACGTCCTGCCCGGTGATCCTGAACGTCTTCTTGACGACCTCGTCGGGCAGCCGCGGCTCCGTCAGGAACGCCGAGAAGGGCAGGAGCTGCGCGCCGGGGCTCTGGCTGTTGAGCCCGGACAGCACGACGGCGGGGGCGGAGGCGTCCTCGTTGCGCATGAAGTGCACCATGCCCCTCGGGAACACGAAGGCCTCGCCGGCGCGCAGCCGCTGCGTGTACAGCCGGTACGACGTGTCGGCGAACCCCACCAGCACGCTGCCGGAGAGCACGAGCGCCACCTCCGACGCGCGCGGGTGGGAGTGTAGCGGCGCCATGCCGCCGGGCGCGAGGTCGACGCGCGCCATGGCGAGCCCCTGCGCGTTCGCGCCCGGGATGGACGCGGCCGGGCTGGTCATCGTCGCGTTGAAGCCGAAGAGCATGGCGGACGGGTCCGTGGGCTCGGAGAGCGCCGAGGTCGCGAAGTGGTCGGCGCGCGCCGTCGCCGGGTCGATGCACGGCAGGCCGTTGAAGTGGAACGCGGCGGCGGCCGTGTTGGCCGTGTCGGCGACGCAGTAGTCGAGGAGGAGGTCCGGGTCGGAGTTGCAGACGGTGGATAAGAAGATGATCGTCACGAGAGAAAGGATGGCTCCGGCGATGGGAGCGCCATGGTCGGCTGTGGTGATCATGGCTAGAAAGAATTATCTACTCTTGGAGTACGTAGGATCAGTGATCAGTATTCAGCAGTCATGGCTCATGCGCGCATATAATGTGCAATCAGTGTCACTCGGGCATGCATTCTTGGGCTTTGTGGAGCTGGCAGATGATGCTTCGAAGTTACTGTGGGTGTGAGTAGCTGCATTGGCTACGTTACCATGTCTTGCCTTGGAGAATGAGATATATACACTTTTTATGATGGAGGGTTTTCTTTTCAAGTCACCAATTAACCCCTTTGGTTACATTCTTGGAATCTTTTTGAAACCTACAGAGCATAAAACTCATCTAAACACGGACATATTCTAACATTTCCCTCAGACTTCCTATTACTCTGGAAAACTATTGCAATACTCTTGCAATGGCATGGCATTGTAATAATTTGTTACTTGATATAGTTCAATCTCATAAGCATGCAACATTAGTATCAGAAGCAGCAATATTTATCAAGTAACACAAGCAAATCCCATCTTAAGCTTCATTCACATGAATACATGATCATATCAGAGTTTCTATCCTGTCACGGATGCAGTTCGTTGATGCATAAACGTACAAGAACCCTTGATCATATCATGATGCAAGGACATTGGTGTTACAACAGCTCTTGACATTCGAGGGGGAAACAGCTCTTGACAAGATGATTACAGTGGTGACACATTCGTCAAATCATCGAGAAAGAGGCAGCCGAACACCGTGTTGAAAAAATCACTGCCTCTGATGGGGCCTTGGCTTCCAACGAGAGCTTGTGTGTCATATTGGCACGCCCTCGTGCAGTCCGGGCAATATGTAACCTGCAGTTCATGGTGAAGTGGTGAGTCACTGGAACATGTGAAAACAGTACCAGGCATCCCAGTTCAAATATATTCCCACAAGCTGATGTAGTTATTTCGATGGAACATGTGGAAACATTACTAGGCAACACGGTTCAAAAATGTTCTCATAACATTAAGTAGTTATTCCGATGGAACATGTGAAAACAGTACTAGGCAACCCGGTTCAAATATATTTCACATAACATGAAGGTGGACATCCCGTCAGCAAGAAACTGTCATGCGGAAGTTCCTGTTCATGGATGACAGCAGCTACAAATTGCAACCTTCTCATATATTGCTTCACTCGTACACTTAATTAGTTTCCATAATACTACTATCGTGACAAATGGACCACGGAAATGCTACATCAAGAATATCTGGATTGACATGGTGATATGCACATAAGTGCTTTTCTAGCTCCAGTGGAACAAGCACTAAGCCATAACCATGCATCGTATCACCCTAACTGAAATGCACAGGCTTAAACAGGTTTTATTACCAATGTGCATGGGCTGCAGTTATACAAAGTAGTCGAGGCATACCTCCAAAATCTTTGGCTTGAATTTATCATCAAGCATAACATCAACACCATAGATGGCCCGGCAGAATGAGTTCTGCATCTCAGGATGGACAGCTGAGGCTGACTCAAAGACACGCCTTATCATAATACGTATGCTTTCATGAATCTCCAGCCATTTAACTGAAATTTTAACAATAAATTAGAAACCTAAGACACCGCTATACAAAAGAGGGGGAATGCAAGCTGTTGTAAACCTTGGTGCTCCTTCTCAAACGCCTTGACGAACTCTGGAGTATTCATATGGTTCATCCTTCCATTATAGTTCTGGATGGGAAGAAAAATTAGGGAGCTAGATTACACTCTTAAACATTTATTACCAAGAAAAGTTTACGGCTGGTCACTATATGAGCATACAGCTAGAGCCTATAAGATATAATCAGGATTATTATAACAGGAGATGCAATATAACATCAACAAGCTTCTGCACAACTGACATTCATGATGTGATATTATAAAGTAACACATCTAACTTTAGTGAAATTTGATCTTACCATCACAGTGAAATGGGTCTCGTACTCAAAAAGGCTAGTTTTCTCCAAAGTGTACTGATTGTTTGCTAACCTGACCTACAGCAAGGAAAAGATAGATGCACAAGAGTTACTGAATATCATCACGTAATGGCCACAGATATTCACTAAGTATCATTAAACTTTCAGGCATACCCAAAAAACATCACAAAGAAGTATATCCAAAGGGCATATACTGCGGACCAAAACAATGTACCGAAGATCAAACTTTCTTCCTTGGAAAAGCGCAGGACACTCAATATACTTTTGGCATATCTTGGGACCCGTCTCCATAAGTCTGATGATAGCAGATAGATCACCACTGACAGTGGTATCAATTGTTCTTGCCATATTCCAAGGCTTCATGATCCATAAGTTGTCCTTACCATCCCGTTTCCTCACAGAGTAATCACCAATTAGTTGAGACAAATGGGTCTCTAGGTTATATGTAGGTTGAAGCCACTCAGGTGAGCCCCATGCCTGTAGGAGTTCATCTTAGTTTTCAGATGCCGCTAACATTAAAGGTACTGAATTCAAAGCAGTAAAGCTATGCCGGATGTTTCTTCAAAAAGAAGGCATACACCAAACAGCTCAGTAGCTCACCCTGTGGATAGTATCCGCTAGGTGGTGCTTCATGACCAGACAAGCCTCAAAAGGAAACTGATTCATGTATTGTTGGTCTGTGAGACCTAGTGAACTCTTTAATTCAGAATCAATTTGCATGCCTGCCCAGATGATGTCTGCATCCTTCGGATCAGTTGCTGCAGGAAAACAAGTTAAATGTGAACGAGGAGCTAATTTCCTTTGAAACATATGATGCAGAAATAAAGGAATACGCTATGAATCGGCATTACTGTACAAGCATATTAAATGGGCCAATAAAACCAGGTGGCATACAAATATAATGTCTCATTAGAAGAGTATGCCAAAAATTAGCACAACTTCAGTTTTGTTCAGTTCACTGACAAATATTACAAGATATTATTCACCAAGCCATAACCATTATTTACAACTTAAATAGTAAACTATTAACTATATGATAGCAGAGTACTATCATGAGGTGTACACTAAATCAGCAAAAGGATATAATATTTATTTATCCATCTGTAAAACAAAAAGGTATCACCTATCACGACAAGATTTTCATGTTCTGTCTTTGCTTTCCATATGAACAATATTACAACAAAAGGAGGACAAGTGATGAAAGGAAGGAAAGGAAATGGACTGCAGGAACCACAGGGCAAAACTTTGCAGGAACAATAGCCAGGGTGCATCCCCATCTAAAAATCAGCCAATCCTGAAAAAACAGCTACAGAAAAATAATAAAGCAGGACACAGCTTTGCTTACTGAGAACAAACTCTGGACGTGTTAAGAACTCCTCTACTTGGGGTATATCAGTAAATACTCGAAGTGGACGGCCATCACTTGGACGTACACTTTTGGTTGAGGGTGCCTCTTTTGTAGGACAAATACTAGTTGATTGAAGCTGCTCCTGGTACTTCCTGAATTCCTACGAAGTAGCCAGAAAGCAAGAGAGAACATAAGACTAATTCATTGGGGTCCGTATACAGCTTAAACCAGTCAGTATTGGCATGGAAAAAAGTACCTGAATAAAATACTTCTCTGGTGTGTGGAACCAAGCTGTAAGCCTAGCTGAGCGTTGTTTGTCTTCGCCAATACCAAACAAGAAATCTCGGGTACATTCTTCTCCAGTATGAACATCACAAATAGGCCACAGAATTGTGTAACTGAAAATATTGGATATTAGCAAACTAAATAATGATAGAATGTTCCTACAATTCAAATGTCAATACCTTATAGCAGAAGCTAATTTTCCTTCTGGCATGAACAAAAAAGGAGATATCCTAAAGTTTGCATCATCACTATGGCGCATCGCTGAGCCCAACTCATCCATGACGTACCTGCATAAATAACCAATAACGAAACATATAACACAGTAAAACAAGCAAATGTGTTTCATGTCCTAGTAGAATGTTTCTCATTGTCCAAAAGTGAAAGCAAACATATCTCCTGGATGATCTAACTGGATGGATTTAGTATTACATAAAACCCTACTCCAGCAGTAGGTGTTAGTCAAGGTCATAATGTTAACATGATTCTTTTTGAACGAACTCGTGCAGGATTTAACTACACAGTAACTAAATTTAAACCAACTACTCGTCCAGAAAGGGATGAAAAAAGATTGCAGCAATGGCATACCAAATGGGTGTTTCATCAAACTTTTCTTCATCGGCAAGCCGGTATGTCATAAGATACAGCCACATTGCACCAATAACTCTTTCAGCCAGGGATTCTTCAGGTGACCATTCCGGGACACGTGGTTTAAGTGCAGAGTCCACTACATGCTTAGCGTTCTCGACTATAGTTGACGCATTGACACCATTCAGCAAATTTATATTGGGAAGAGACTCAAGAATGGAAATCGCGCTGTCTCCAAGAGGGCCAGGAATGTCTACCTGTCAAAAGATAATCACTTTCCATTTATAAGTTGACAACACTCATCCTAGTCTAGAAAGAAGAAGGGAACTAAAGATAACAACAAATTTCTGAGAATTATGAAGTTTCGACAATGATACCTCCAACTCCTGTAACTGTGTAAACCCACTAAATAACTTCAAGAGATCATCGCCAGACATTTGGTCCAAAGGATTGCCGCGGATGTTCAACTTTGAAAGAGATGACAGTTTACCAGAGGAGAACACCTTCAAAATAAAAAATGTAGTGAGGAAAATTGTCAGTGGAGTGGTTCACCTTTTCTGAGTGTACAGTTCTGACAAAACGATAGCTTAAACTTGGGCAAAATGATACAGGTAGCCTTTTTGTGACGTTGTGTTTTAAAATTATAGAGAAACAATTGTAGGCATTAGGTATCTTACCTCAGGTAGTTTGTGGATGGACCTATCAGAAAGGTCAAGAGTCACAATATTATCCAATGATATGTTTCCCATAGATAAACATGGATTTTCTGCTCCAACCATATCTCCGCAGAAACCTAAAGCCCACTCTCTAGCTTTCCTTGTAAACTGTGAATTGTAGATTTCCAATTCAGGAAGACCATCAAGAACATCTTTCTCAGTGCTGTCAACATCAAAAAGATATTACAATGACATAACAGGACCTTACAACAATATACCTGAAATAGACATCACATATAAGTTCTGAAATATTTCAACAAGTCAGCGTGTTGTTCACTTGCTATTTGTTAAAGCGAGTGTTGCTCACTTGCTATTTGTTAACGCCCAGAAATTGCACACCTGCATCATGTTGTTTTTACCACATACATGCAGCATGACCAAATACGATGAACAATGCTCTAGCGTTTTTCAGATAAACATAATTCTGCACCCTAAATGAATGAGTCCGAAACTGGCCAGCGCCAGGCAGATTTACTTCCTTCCTTTCGAGAAGCCACTTTTTTAGTACTGCTCCACCCGTATTTAAGTTCATCATGCCAGACCGATCATTTGATGAACTACGAAAGTAGAATTTCTAGGTTATCATTTGCAGCAGCTCTACAGTCCGACACTCAGTGGCAAGCATTATATCGTTTGAAGGCAAATATGTAGTTACTTTCTTAACTCCATACATCAGGATCCCAATTTTTTTTTCATGGTTAGACCTATAACCAATTAAGAACATGGAAAATATGCATAAGAGAGTTTACAAAATAGATAACTTAAGAAAATATGTAAATCACAATTCTGACCATTGGTTAAGGATGGGGTTCTCATTCAGCCAAAGCGCCTTTAACCTTCCACACTTCCCGATTTCTCGCATTACTTTTTCTGGATCCTGCAGCTTGTTTCCCCATAGATTGAGGGCTACCAGATTCTAGTAAGAAAGAAAGGAAAGATCAGTTTCAGGAAAACATCAAATACAAACCATAGATCATTCAGAAACAGTTCTCCCGACAAATAACAAGAACAGAGAAGAGCTCTTCTGAAATGAGCTTTGGCATTTAGAAGAGAACATTTGTTATATTCTTTTCATCACAAATAAACCACGGAATCGTCAAATATAAACATAGACACTGCAATATATTACTACTATTATACTTATATGAGATCGACCATATATACTATACTGTACATTACAGGCAATAGCAACTAAAAACATATATGGAGAAGAGTCAGACCGGAAAATTTGCAGATAAATCCAGTGCCACTAACATATCATCATCGATTCCAAGCTCCTCAAGCTCCAGCCATGCTGCAAAATCACTTCCCCTCTCCTGGATTCTAGTTTTTTCTTCCTCCAGCACCTGCAAGACATGCTCCAAACTCCCACTCTTTTCACTGCCTTGCTCATCTGACTCTTCGACCTCAGTTCTCCTATCCAGATCTACGCACATTAGAGCTGCCATTCTCTCAGCCAATCCTGGTACTTCACGTAGCTACAAAATCACCAACACACAAAAAATGAGATCACTCATCGATACTTATTCCTGTTTGTCAGGTCAGCACGTATTGCTAGTAATTGATGTGGAAGAAAACAGTACATACTTCTTAAGTCATTAACAACCCTGAAATGACAAAAGATGCTCGTGAACAGAGGAGATCAACAGCCAAAAATTAGAGCATTTTAATCTGGGTGGAATTCTAACCACCACTCACTTCACTAGCGTGAATCACTAATTTACAGTATAACAGCGTCAACGGTCAACAAAATCAGCAAAGATCGCTGCCAATACAATGTAGAAAAACTGGATAATAGCAGGACCTGAAACCCCTTGTTATCAAGAGCACATATAGATTAAACCAGAAAGTTCAAACGAAGCAAATGGTTATACTACTACTGAATAGCGTCACTAGTTATACAGCTTCCAATCTAGTTGCTTCAAAATAAACTAACACGAGCAATCCATACTAGCAGGCATCAGACTAGGCGAACCTGCTTGAGCGCATCGGAGAGGCGGAAGGACCACGCATGGTCGACAAGGAAGACGTCCGACTCCCCCCTTAGAGCCGTGTCCGAGGCGAGCACGAGGCAGCGCTGCCTCCCTTCCTCGCAGGGCTCTACGGAGAATCTCTCCCCGCCGTCGAACACCTCGGCGGCGAGCTTGTGGTACAGCCGCCGATGCAGCGACGGCGGCATGCCGGCCGCAATCAGCAGGAACTGGTGCACCCGCGCGAAGTCCTCGAAGGTGCGGATGCGGTCATCGCATGGCGCGGGGGCGGCGGCAGCGGGCGACATCGCGATAGTTCACCGCGTCAGGCGCGGCGGCGGCGGCTGGGGGGAGAAGGAGGGTTTAGATGTTTCTTCACCCCAAATGGAGGAGCGGGCTACGTGTACTCCGCCTGGAGGCTGGACCGTGGAGATGCCGTAGCTTTACGATTAGTGCTGACTCCTGTTTCCTGAGTGAATGGGTGGACACTGGAGTATGCCGTAACTTTGCTATAAACTTGATGTTCCTCGTTTCGTTTTTCTACAAGTGTTTGCAAGTACTACTCAATGTGTGGGTGCAATGCATGTTAATTTTGAAGTATATTAAGTGCATTCAAATATTAAGTAAGATATTATTTGTGTGTTATTGTGTGATTAGCATTATATTGGCATGAAATTAACTACACGCTAAATGTGTTGAGCGTTCGACATTGAATCAGTCTAGTTCGTTGGATTGACATGATTTGATGACCGACATTAATTGGATCTGCCCATTTGGATCTTTTTATATTGGTATATATAGCACATATGCCCGTGCGTTGCAACGGGAAAAATGATGTTTGTGCAAGTATAATGTCCCATAACACCGAATTCACTATGAAAAACATACTGCAACGCAACATCCTTCTACAAAATGAACATAAAAATGCGATGCAATTTAGCTATGTTACATTTTCTTTACCGGACATAATCTCCCACTGATTCCATTTAAGTATAATCCTTCCTTTAATTACCATGATATCTGTCAGCGTTCTGGGAACGGGGGTCCCCAGACTTGCCTGTCTGCAGTCTGCGACGTGGCCCGGGTGGTGGCCCAGTACGGCCCATCTTCATCAGCACAAACTCAAGACCCTCGCGAGGGGCCAAGCCTCGCGGGGCGGACGACACGAGGCTTCCTCAAGAGCGGCCTCGCCAGGCAGGCTCGCGAGGAGGCGGAGAGATCAAGACAAGGGTACTGAGGGAGTCCTGGATTAGGGGGTATCCGGACAGCCGGACTATATACTTTGCCGGATTGTTGGACTATGAAGATACAAGACTCAAGACTTCGTCCCGTGTCCGGATGGAACTCTCCTTTGCGTGGAAGACAAGCTTGGCGATTCGGAAGTTAGATCTCCTTCTTTGTAACCGACTCTGTGTAACCCTAGCCTCCTCCGGTATCTATATAAACCGGAGGATTTAGTCCGTAGGACAAGAACAATCATAATCATAGGCTAGCTCCTAGGGTTTAGCCTCTACGATCTCGTGGTAGATCAACTCTTGTAATACTCATATCATCAAGATCAATCAAGCAGAAGTAGGTATTACCTCCATCGAGAGGGCCCGAACTTGGGTAAAACATCGCGTCCCCTGCCTCCTGTTACCATTAGCCTTAGACGCACAGTTCGGGACCCCCTACCCGAGATCCGCCGGTTTTGACACCGACATTGGTGCTTTCATTGAGAGTTCCTCTGCGTCGTCGCAGCAAGGCTTGATGACTCCTTCAATCATCAACAACAACACGGCCCTGGGTGAGACTTTTTTCCCCGGACAGATCTTCGTATTCGGCGATTTCGTACTGCAGGCCAACTTGCTTGACCACCTGGAGCAGATCGACAGCTACGCCCCTGGCCATCAGGTCAGGTTCGGAAACTTGAATTACACGGCCGACATCCGCGGAGACTTGATCTTCGACGAATTCGGGCCTTCGTCAGGAACGCTGAACGGCCACGACGGGCACGACCTGGATCTGCCGGCGGACGGTATTCAGGATATCACACCTGCACCAGCCCCAGACCTAAATCCGGGGCAAAGCGCGTCGTCCGACGACAGGTGGATAGACCCCGCCACGGAGGCCACATACTCATCGGCGTTGGGGCCGAACACAGACTCCACCTCTAAGGAAATTTGTGTCGCCGGACCCTCGGACTCGTTTCCGGCTGTAGGTCCAGGACCGCGCGCATCCGTGCCTATCAAAGCTGATTGGGCACCAATCATGGAGTTCACCGCCGCGGATATCTTTCAACACCCACCCTTTGGTGACGTGCTAAACTCTTTAAGGTCTCTCTCTTTGTCAGAGGACTCTTGGCCGAACTATGTGCGGCTCGAGGGGGATTCGGACGGCGAAGAAAATCACTGCCCACCCACCACCCACTTAATAGCCACTGTCGACGACCTAACAGACATGCTTGACTTCGACTCCGACGACACTAACGGTATGGACGTCGGCGCAGGGGACGATTTGGAACCACCGCCCACGGGGCGCTGGACTGCCACCTATATATAGGGAAAATGCATCCTACTACCGGGTGTAGCTACACCCGTTTCTCATATACTACCATGTGGTAGTATATACTCTACTTTATTATTTTTAGTATGTTCATATACTATATCTAAGATACTCCCAAATGATTTGTATAAAAAAATTGCAAGTGAGGTCATAATTTTATTGTATTTGTGAAATACGTACATATTTATACGTGAAATAAAGTATGCGCAAAATATGATACATACTACCAAAAAAGTAGTATATATACTACCTAAACATTCTTATATACTACATACTACGTGTACATACTCTCCGATATGATAGATACTACCTAAAACGTATGAAACATAAGTGGGAGTAACTACACCCGGTAGTAGGAAAAATTTGTCATATATATATATATATGTATGTATGTATATAGGAGAGAGATTTTCTATCATAGCTTGCCCTAGAAATAGCTATCGGTACCGTTGATGTGCTTTGTGATTCGTACTAGCTGTTGGTGTAGTAACGTCTGAAGCCCATGTGCTGTGCTAATTTAGCTGTCGTAGCAGGCCGGTCTTGGCTGCTTTATGCCTAATGGGTTGACGAAAAGCCTGTCTTGCATGTGCGTACAGTGGGGTGGCCCTCACACGCTTTCGTATGTATCAGGTTCCACCAACCGAGCGACATTTCGTTCAGGTTCCAACATGCGCCGCTACCTCCGGTCTTTCCACGTGAGTCGTGACGGCCATATGGACGAGACGAGCGTGGTCTACCATCATACGTTTTGGAATCAAGCACACATACATGCAGCTCCTACGTGACCAACTCCCACTAACTGTGACTGCCTACGCTCCTCTCTCTTATCTGAACGCATGCCTAGCTTGCAGTTTGGTTAATCTGTTCGTGTATGCATGTTGTGCCATTTTTTTTGAACTCCACATTGCGCATTTGTTGGTATATATATATATATGTAAATCTCCTGTTTGCCTACACGAGAAAAGCATGTACGTACGTCACATATTCAGACACACCCTTCTGCTTGGCTTAATCTAAAATTGAACTATTAGTTCAAAATTGCGACACATACTCGACGGTTCCGTCGTTCTTTGGCGCTCTACGTCGGTTCCGTCGTTGATCTCGACGGTTCCACCTAAGATAGTTATTCTTTGGCGCTCTTCACATATGTGTCGGTTCCCTTGTTGATCTCGACGGTTCCACCTAAGATAGTTATTCTTTGGCGCTCTTCACATACGTCGGTTCCATCGTTGATCTCGACGGTTCCACCTAAGATAGTTCTTCTTTGGCTCTCTTCATACGTCGGTTCCATCGTTGATCTTGACGGTTACATCGTTGATCTCGACGGTTCATTTGAAGCATACTTTTTGAGCTCGTCTATGCACTTTTGTCTAGCTAATAAATTCACAGAGTTAATTATCCATGTCGCCGTGTCACTATACTCTTCATATAAGTGCGCTTCTGAGTGCAAAAACTCTAGAAGCCTGAGACCTTCAGTGGCTCCACTCCCAAGCACTTGTCACATGACACGCCTATGGCTGGTCACAGTGGGGAGGAACTTAGGAGTAACATCACACACTCCAATACAACTTTGCTTATGTGGCACATATTTAATGAAGAGAGAGGTGCTTGTGGTAACTAGCTAAGTTACGGGAACATCACACACTCCAAGAAACAATGAGTCTATAACCTATTAAATAAATCATTGCATGACACTACATAGATGTTCCTACCCACTATGGAGGTAGTAACATAGTCTAGGAAAGTGTGTAAGTTACTAGCTTATGTTCTTGCCCATTGTGACCAGCCTATATAGGCTTCCTCCATTTTGGCTTCAGGTTCCAAAATTACTGCATGCATCATGCACATGGAGCCTTGTCCCTCCTCCTTTTCCTGATGTACAGCCGCATGGACCACTGCATGCTGACCATGCATAGCTTTTCTCTAGCACATGGGCTGCAAAACACCCCGCAAGCACCTCTTTAGCTTAACCCCCACATGGTCAGCACGGATCACGGTGCATGTGTTGTGTGGCCATGATAGCTATTTCCCTAGCAAGCTATGATAGACACAATTTTGCCTATATATATATATATATATATATATATATATATATATATATATATATATATATATATATATATATATATATATATATATATATATATGGTGGACACGCCTAAAGAGGACAATAGCGACAAAAAAGACACAACGGAGGATAAACCCCCCCGGACAAAAGCCAAAACGACGGCGCAGATGCCGCTCTAAGTCCAGCCACAGTAAAAATAGCGATGACAGCGCTAGAAAAATCGACACCCCAGTCAACTTCAAAAGCAACAACGACCATATGGACCCAGCGATGGAGCAGGATGAGCCAGGTCACGCCGAACATAGCCCGGAGCAGACGCCCGATCACAGCGATCCCGAGGGCCGAACTCATCAACCTGCCTCCGGAGAAGAGTACAGTCCGGACGGCGATGCGTTCATCATCCCGGAAAAACGTTTGGAACGAGATAACCTCCACAGAAGGCTTATGACCACCACGAGAAGCCTAAAGAAGCAGAAGCAAAGGCTTAAGGCCGCGCAGGAAATGCTCAACCGCAGATGGAATAAAGTGCTAGACACTGAAGAAAAATATGGCAACGATCACCACACAAAGAGCTACCCAAAGCGCAAGCTGCTGCCAGAATTCGACGATGAGGCCATTCTGCCGAAGAACAATACGGCCAATTGACCGGACCAACCACTTCATGACCGCGATAGAGCAGCTACTGACGCCGCACACGATTTACATGAGCTCCTGGACAAAAAGGCCGGCGCGACCAGGTCCATCTATGGATCTAGAGGACATGCTCCGACGCGGGATTACAGTCACCAAAACGATCAGACTGATCGAATACCAGTTCGGAATCAACACCGGACACAACAACAGTCGACAGCATGCCACGACATGTCCAGATACAGAGGGGCTGCGCACCCTCTGTGCTTCACCAAAGAGATACTAGATCACGAATTTCCATAGGGATTCAAACACGTGAACATAGAGGCATATGACGGAACAACAGACCCTGGGGTCTGGATTGAGGATTTTATCCTTCATATCCACATGGCTCGCGGGGACAACCTCCACGCCATCAAATACCTTCCCCTCAAGTTGAAGGGGCCAGCTCGGCACTGGTTGAAAAGCCTCCCCAAAAATTCAATCGGAAGTTGGGAAGAACTTGAGGACGCTTTCAGGGCCAATTTTCAAGGGACCTATGTCCGACCTCCGGACGCTGACGATTTAAGTCACATAATACAATAGCCCGGAGAGTCCGCCCGTAAGCTTTAGAACATATTTCTCACTAAGAAGAATCAAATTGTCGATTGTCCGAATGCCGAAGCCCTAGCGGCCTTCAAGCACAGTATCCGAGACGAGTGGCTCGCCAGATACCTCGGCCAAGAAAAGCCGAGGACAATGGCAGCCTTAACAAGCCTTATGACCCGCTTTTGCGCGGGTGAGAATAGCTGGTTGGCCCGTAGAGGCACCAGCGACTCGGGCACATCCGAAATTAGGGATGGCAACGGGAAGCCATGGCGCAATAAAAACAAGCGTCGAAACAAGGAAGAAAGTCCGGACAACACGGTGGTCAACGCCGGATTCAGGGGCTCTCAACCCGATCAACGAAAGAAGCCATTTAAAGGCAGCAAAAAGGGACCGTCCGGCCTGAACAAAGTCCTGAACAGATTGTGCCAAATTCATGGCACCCCCGAAAAACCTGCGAACCACACTCACAGAGAATGCTGGGTCTTTAAGCAGGCCGGCAAGTTAAATGCCGAACACAAGGGAAGGGAAACACCAAATGAAGACGAGGATGAGCCTCGCCAGCCGAACACTGGGGGACAGAAAAAATTCCCACCAAAAGTAAAAACAGTAAACATGATCTACGCGACTCACATACCAAAGAGAGGGCGCAACCGCGCGCTCAGAGACGTATACGCTGTAGAGCCCATTGCCCCCAAACTCAACCCCTGGTCGGCCCGCCCGATCACTTTTGATCACGGGGACCACCCGACTAGTATCCGGCACGGAGGATCGGCTGCCTTGGTGCTCGACCCAATAATCGATGGATACCATCTCACTCGTGTCCTCATGGACGGCGGCAGTAGTCTCAATCTAATATATCAGGACACTGTCCGCAAGATGGGGATAGACCCATCCAGAATCAGCCAAAGTAACACCACCTTTAAAGGAGTGATACCAGGCGTTGAGGCCCGCTGCAGGAGCTCCCTCGTATTAGAGGTGACATTCAGTTCTCCCGACAACTTCAGAAGCGAAGAATTACTCTTCGACATCGCTCCCTTCCGAAGCGGTTATCATGCATTGCTCGGAAGAACGGCCTTCGCTCGCTTCAACGCAGTACCGCACTACGCCGACCTTAAACTCAAAGATGCCCGGTCCACGTGGCGTCATCACTGTTAGCCGAAATACAGAGCGTTCCTTATGTGCGGAAGAGTATGTGGCGGCTCTAGCAGCCGGACACTAAGCGGCCTCTCCTATCAGAATGCATGATCGGTCGTTAAGACCACGTACACGGTTAGACGAGTCTGGCTCACCACCGTTGGTAACAGCCCAGATAAACCTGAGCTGGGTGCTATACATGTACCCCCATAGAGGGCATCAGGGGCTGCAAAGATGCAATAAAGCCCACCCTTTGGCTTGACCTTATTAACATGCCAATGTCTCACACTTATACTATCCATTGATAATAACCAACTCTCCGCACGCTTACGCCATACTCTTTTACATGAGCTTTCCTTTTTACAGACACCATTCGTGCGACACCCTCCCAGGACACGACACAACGGAGACAAAGGCACAGACGTGCAGCAGGGCCCCGCTCAAAGGTTTCTCTTTAGATTAAGCCCCTGTGTAAACCTTCTTTATTGTCTCTTGTTGCTTGACATCCCATGGGTACTCAATACACCCACAAGGGATACTGGCGTTATTGGCATTTCACCACGACAGACCAACACACGTACCTGGAAATACAGGGTTCATAATCAAGGGCGCTACTCAGCCCAGTATATGTTATAAAGTCCAAATACCTTCGGGAGTGTTCGGCATCGCGAGTTTGGCCTTATATGCATCAGCTCCGAATCATGTCTTTGGTCAAATGTTGGGTTTGCCCGACTCCTGGGTTTGCTGCCTTACGTTCCGTTCTATCGGCTAAGGCGGCCAAAGGAGAACTACTGTGATTGTGCCCTGGTTATTCTGGATGAGCACCTCAGTAGAGAAAGCCGAAAACTGACTGTCATGATAAAGCGAGAGACTGGCCAACTACTCGAGGACTCATTGGAATCTTCAGGATTCCTCCGCATTAACGAAGGGCCGTTTCCCAGTCATGTGCATACGCGCCCATATCCGGATGCACGTGAAAGTACCAGGGGCTACATAGTAGCCCCACCGTCAAACTCCTATGGCTAAGTGAAAGTGTTAGAGCTATATAGTCCGGTTGCCTAGTTCGACGTGCGATCACCTCCTTAATGGACCAAGATGTTGGATCAAGTGTGATTACACACATTTTTGCGAACACCCCTGCATTATATGCGTGGGGGCTGAAGCCAACAACTGCTAACTTTTAGGTTATATATATATATATACATCAAACGGCCGCACATGAGGCACAATAACACTTTCGGGCGAAAGTATAAACATAGCCTCTATAATTAAAGTAGATTTGTTTTTACAATTGAACGACTTGTCACTCGAACATGACACTCCTTGAGCACCGAGCCTCTATTAAACGAGCACCTTCTGTTACCTGCTCGAAATAGTGCTCGGCTGGATCCTGGCTTCCTGCTGGATTCTGGGTTGCAATGATGGTGGCCTCCATATCCGCCCAATATGTTTTAACATGGGCAAGAGCCATCCGCGCACCCTCTATGCACGTCAACCTCTTCATGGCATCGATTCATGATACGGCGCCAAGGAATTGTTGCACTAAACCAAAATAATTGTCCGGCCTCGGTCCCTTCGGCCATAGATGGTCTATTACATACCTCATTGCAAGACCGGACAACCTATGGAGCTCGGCCACAGCGGCCATCCTCTCAGTCAATGGCAACGGGTGAGGGATTCCTGGATAAGGGGGTATCCGGACAGCCGGACTGTTGGACTATGAAGATACAAGATTGAAGACTTCATCCCGTGTCCGGATGTGACTCTCCTTTGCGTGGAAGTCAAGCTTGGCGATTTGGATGTAGATCTCCTTCTCTGTAACCGACTCTGTGTAACCCTAGCCCCCTCCGGTGTGTATATAAACCGGAGGGTCTAGTCCGTAGGACAACAACAATCATACCATAGGCTAGCTTCTAGGGTTTAGCCTCTACGATCTCGTGGTAGATCAACTCTTGTAATATTCATATCAGCAAGATCAATCAAGCAGGAAGTAGGGTATTACCTCCATCGAGAGGGCTCGAACCTGGGTAAAACATCGTGTCCCCAGTCTCCTGTTACCATTAGCCTTAGGCGCACAGTTCGGGACCCCCTACCCGAGATCCGCCGGTTTTGACACTGTCATTGGTGCTTTCATTGAGAGTTCATCTGTGCCGTCGTTGTAAGGCTTGATGGCTCCCCCAACCTTCAACAACACAGTCCAGGGTGAGACTTTTCTCCCCGGACAAATCTTCATGTTCGGCGGCTTCGCACTGCGGGCCAACTCGCTTGGCCATCTGGAGAAGATCGACAGCTACGCCCCTGGCCATCAGGTCAGGTTTGGGAACTTGAATTACACGGCCGATATCCACGGAGACTTGATCTTCGACGGATTCGGGCCTGCATCGGGAGTACCGAACAGTCACGACGAGCATGACTTAAATCTGTTATCGGACAATATTCGGGATGTCGCCCCAGCAGCCGCTCCGGACCTAAATCCGGGGCAGATCACATCGACCGAGGACGGGTGGATGGACCCCGCCACGGAGGCCGCATACTCTTTAGCGGTAGAGCCGAACACAGACTCCGCTGTTAAGGAGATCTACGTCATCGGACCCCCGGACTTGTGTCTGGATGTGGGTTCCGAACCGCGTGCACCCGGACCCATCGAGTCCGATTGGGCTCCAGTAATGGAGTTCACCACCGTGGATATCTTTTAGCACTCCCCCTTGGGAGAAACACTTAATTCATTACAGTATCTCTCTTTAACAGAAGACTCTTGGCCGAACTATGTCCGGCCCGAGTGGGACACGGATGGCGAAGAAAATCGCCACCCACCCACCACCCACTTCATAGCCACTGTCGATGACCTAACAGACATGCTTGATTTCAACTCCGACGACATCGACGGTATGGACGTCGACGTAGGGGACGATCTGGAACCACCGCCCATGGGCGCTGGACCGCCACTTCATCATATGACATCTACATGGTGCACACGCCTAAGGAAGACAACTGTGACAAAGAGGACACAATGGACGATAAACCCCCCGGGCAAAAACAAAAACGACGGCGCATGTGCTGCTCTAAGTCCAGTCACAGTAAAAATAACGATAACAGCGCAAGGAAAAATGACACTCCGGCTGACTCCAAAGGCAACAATATGAACCTAGCAATGGAGCAAGAAGAGCCAGGCCACGCTGAACAAATGCCCGATCACGGCGATCTTGAGGGCTGAACTCATCAAGCTGCCCACGGAGGGGAGGACAGTCCGGTTGACGATGCATTTATCATCCCGAAAAACGCTTGGAACAAGATAACCTCCGCAGAAGACTTAGGGCCACGGTGAGGAGCCTAAATAAGCAGAAGGAAAGGCTTAAAGCCACGCAGGATACGCTCAACCAAATATGGAATAAAGTGCTAGACACTGAAGGAAAATGTGGCGAAGATCGCCACACAAAGAGATACCCAAAACGCAAGCTGCTGCCCGAATTTGACGATGAGGCCGCAGCGCCCATACCGCCAAAGAACAATACGGCCATTCGGCCATACCAACCATTTCATGGCCGCGATAGAGCAGCCACTGATACCGTGCATGATTTACGTGAGCTTCTGGACAAAAAGGCCGGTGCAGCTAGATCCATCTACGGATCCAGAGGACATGCTCTGACGTGGGATTATGGTCACCACGATGATCACACTGATCGAATACCAGTTCAGAATCAACAGCGGACACAACAACAGCCAACAGCATGCCGCGACATTTCCAAATACAAAGGGGCTGTGCACCCTCTGTGCTTCACCGATGAGGTGCTGGATCATGAATTTCCACAGGGATTCAAACCCGTGAACATAGAGGCATACGACGGAATGACAGACCCTGGGGTCTGGATTGAAGATTTTATCCTTCACATACACATGGCTCGTGGGGACGACCTCCACGCCATTAAATACCTTCCCCTCAAGTTGAAAGGACGAGATCGGCATTGGCTGAAGAGCCTCCCCGAAAACTCAATTGGAAGTTGGGAGGAACTTGAGGATGCTTTCAGGGCCAATTTTCAAGGGACCTATGTCCGGCCTCCGGATGCAGACGATTTAAGTCACATAATACAACAGCCCGGAGAGTCAGCCCGTAAGCTTTGGAACAGACTCCTCACTAAGAAGAATCAAATTGTTGACTGTCCGGACGCCGAAGCCTTAGCGGCCTTCAAACATAATATCCGGGACGAGTGGCTTGCCAGACACCTCGGCCAAGAAAAGCCAAGGACGATGGCGGCCTTAACAAGCCTTATGACCCGCTTTTACGCAGGCGAAGACAGCTGGTTGGCCCGTAGAGGCATCAGTGACCCAGGCACATCCAAAATTTGAGATGGCAATGGGAATCCATAGCACACTAAGCACAAGTGTTGGAACAATGACGATAGTCCGGAGAACACGGTGGTCAACGCAGGATTCAGGGGCTCTCGACCCGGTCAAGGAAAGAAGCCATTTAAGGGCAGTAAAGAGGGACCGTCCGGCCTGAATAAAGTCCTGGACAGATTGTGCCAAATCCATGGCACTGCTGAAAAACCTGCAAATCATACTCACGGAGAATGTTGGGTCTTCAAGAAGGCCGACAAGTTAAACGTCGAACACAAGGGAAGGGAAATGCCAAGCGAAGACGAGGATGAGCCTCGCCAGCCGAACATGGGGGGACAGAAAAAATTCCCACTAGAAGTCAAAACAGTAAACATGGTCCATGCAACTCGCAGAGAGTTCGTTGCCCCCAAATTTAACCCCTGGGCAGCCTGCCCGATCACTTTTGATCACAGGGACCACTCGGCCAGTATCCGGCATGGAGGATTGGTCGCCTTGGTGCTCAACCCAATAATTGATGGATACCATCTCACTCGAGTCCTAATGGACGACGACAGTAGTCTTAATCTGATATATCAGGACACCATCCGCAAGATGGGGATAGACCCATCCAGAATAAGCCAAAGTAACACCACCTTTAATGGAGTGATACCAGGCGTTGAGGCCCACTGCTGGGGCTCCCTCGTATTAGAGGTAACATTCGATTCTCCCGACAACTTTAGAAGCGAGGAACTACTCTTCAACATCACTCCCTTCAGCAGCGGTTATCATCCGTTACTCAGAAGAATGGCCTTCGCTTGCTTTAGCGCAATACCGAACTACGCCTGCCTTAAACTTAAGATGCCTGGTCCACGTGGCGTCATAACCATTAGCGGAAACATAGAGCAGTATGCGGCGGCTCTTGTAGCCGGACATTAAGCGGCCTCTCCCACCAGAACGCATGATCGGTCGTCAAGACCACGGACACGGTTAGACGAGTCCAGTGCACCATCGTCAACAATAGTCCGGATAAACCTGAGCTGGGTGCTATACATATATCCCCATAAATGATACCAGGGGCTGCAAATATGTAATAAAGCCCACAATTCGGCTTGCCTCATTAATAGGCAAATATCTCGTATTTCTAACATCCATCGAGAATAACTAACTTCTCGCATGCTTACTCCTTTTATGAGTTTTCGTTTTTACGGACACTATTCATGCGACACCCTTACAGGATACGGCACAACAGAGACAAAGGCGCAGATGTGCAGCAGGGCCCCGCTCAAAGGTTTCTCTTTAGATTAAGCCCCTGTGTAAACCTTCTTTATTGTCTCTTGTTGCTTGACATCCCATGGGTACTCAATACACCCACAAGGGATACTGGCGTTATTGGCATTTTGCCACGACAGACCAATGCACGTACCTGGAAATACAGGGTTCATAATCAAGGGCGTTTCTTAGCCCCGTATATGTTATAAAGTCCGAATACCTTCAGGAGTGTTCGGTGTCGCGAGTTAGGCCTTATATGCATCAGATCCGAATCATGTCTTTGGTCAAATGTTGATTTTGCTCGGCTCCTGGATTTGTTGCCTTACGTTCCGTTCTATTGGCTAAGGCAGCCAAAGGAGAACTACTGCGATTGTGCCCTGGTTATTCCAGATGAGCACCTCAGTAGAGAAAGCCGAAAACTGACTGTCATGATACAACGAGAGACTAGTCAACCACTCGAAGACTCATCGGAATCTATTGGATTCCTCCGCATTAACGAAGGACCGTTTCCCGGTCACGTACATACGCGCCCCTATACGGATGCATGCGGATGTACTAGGGGCTACGTAGTAGCCCCACCATTAAACTCCTATGGCTAAGTGAAAGTGTTATAGCTATATAGTCCGGTTGCCTGGTTCGACGTGCGATCACCTCCTTAACTGACCAAGATGTTGGATCAAGTGTGATTACGCATATATTTTTCGAACACCCCCGCATTATATGCATGGGGGCTAAAGCCAACGACTGCTAACTTTCAAGTTATATGAATACATAAATGGCCGCACAGGAGGCACTATAACACTTTCAGGCAAAAGTATAAACACAGCCTCTATATTTCACATATAATTGTTTACAATTAATCAATTTGTCACTCGAACAAGACATTCTTCGAGCACTGAGCCTCTATTCTACGGGCACCTTCTAGGACCTGCTCAAAATAGTGCTCGGCTGGGTCTTGGCTTCCTGCCAGACCCTAGGTTGCAATGCTGGTGGCCTCCATATCTGCCCAATATGTCTTAACACGGACAAGAGCCATCCGCGCACCCTCTATGCATGCCGACCTCTTCGCGGCATCGATCCGCGATCTGGCGCCAAATAGTTGCTGCACTAAACCAAAGTAACTGTCCGGCCTCAGCCCCTTCGGCCATAGATGGTTTATTACAGACCTCATTGCAAGTCCGGCAACCTATGGAGCTCAGCTATAGCAGCCATCTTCTCACTCAATGGCAATGAGCGTGTTGGAGCGCTAAATTGCGACCAGAATAGCCTTTCTGTTTCATTGTCTTTATGATCCTTGAATAACTTGGTCGCATCAGCCGTACTTTTCGCCAAGTCCCCATACTCATCTGCAGCGCTCCAAAATTGATTCAAAGGAGCATACTTTGAATCTAAGAACTTCATCCGCAATAAATAGGGATTTCTAGACGCGATTTCTCCTGCTTGTCGAAGTTCCTCCCGCGCGTCTCTAATTTCAGAGCGCGTCTCCTTAGCCGCATCCAGCGCCTTCTTCAGGTCAACCGCCTTTGCCTGATTCTCCTTCTCGAGAAGCTCATACCGGCCGGCGGCGTCCCTCAGCTCCACAGCCATCTTGGCTATCTTTTCTTTGCTTCGACGATGAGCAACCTGTTCGGCTCTCAAGTCTTCAGCTGCCTTTAGGGCAGCCGCATCGCTAACCTGGCTTGTTCCTTGGCCAGGGCAAGTTCCGCCCTCAGGGCCTCAATGGCAGCAGCTCCGCCTGCAGCTATGGCATATCATATTAATATTACAATCCTCTTCATATTTCCTAAAACAAATGAGGAAAAAACGAGCGCATACTCTGTGACTCGTCAAGCTGCTTATTTACAAACGTGATGTCGGTATCCACCACATCAATCTGTCGCCTCAGTTCGGCAAATTCAGAATTCCGGTCTATCGCCGGACTCTTAGCCACCTGCGCATGAATGCAGTACAATCATTACCTAAGAGTGTGATCCACCGTTTGCCGCCTAGGGCTGGCAACCAGAGTCTTAGGGGCTACTATCTATACAGAGCACACCTAGCGCGTGCGGAACAATAAAAAATTACATATTTTATCGCGTACCTTGAAGCCCTTGAGCAAACTTCCAAAGGCTTCATTTAACCCGCTTGTGGCGAATGATATCTTCTCCAACACCGTACCCATTAGCGTACGATGACCCTCTGAGAGAGCAGCTTGCTCCAGGAGGCCCGTCAGTGTGTTCGGCCGGGCACCGGACTATTCCGGACCCTTCTCATTGCCCTCCAAGGGGGCCGAACACGCCGGGCTCGGGGCGGCCGAAGTGTCAGCTTCCGGCCTCATCGGATCTGGACTCCTTCGTGACGACACCTTAGGGTCGCCTGCCCCGTGGGGCGGAGAGGTAGGTGGGGTTTCACTCTCCATCATCTCCGGAAGAAGATCCCCCGAAGACGAACCCTGTTGAGACGAGCTACTAGCCGAACTGCAAAAAAATAGATCCTGGTTATTGTTCTCAGAGGAAAAAGTGATAGCTTCTTGTTTATCATTAACTCACAGCTTGGTGGAGGGCTGGCCCATTTGCGGGCACGACACGGTGAGGACGCCCTTTGGGGCAGGGTCCCCTGGTGAAGCTTTCTTCCCTTGCTTAGGCACCTCCGTCTCCAAATCTTCGGAGGCATCCTTTTTCTTCCCACGAGGGGAGGGAACCTTGGAAGAACCTCCCCAATTATCCTCCTTCACGGAGACAGTAATTCCCCCGGTTTGGATGTGCAGCGTGTGGAGTTCGGCTCCTCTATTCTTCTCTTCCCCTTTCCCCGAGGGCACTTGGCCCAATGCGCGCTTAAGCATCCTGGCTATTGCGGGACTAGGCGAGCCTTCGGGGAAGTGGGGCCAGACACCTGATTCTCTTCGCCTTGCTAAGCCAATCACTACTAGGGAAAACCTTATACACAAAATGTTACCAGTAGCGCTTGTTAAAATGAGGCGCTACTGCTACTTAGCAGTAGCGCGTCTGGCAGAACCGCGCTACCCTTACCCGCTTAGAAGTAGCGCGGCAGGAACAGAAAGCGCTACTACTATAATTGCCACACCGTTCCCGACGTGCTAGGTATAGTAGTAGCGCCCTTCTACGAACAGCGCTACTACTACGGATTTTAGCAGTAGCGCGTTTTCCCTCCCCATGCTACAGTTAAAGCTATTTTCACCTAGCCCCCCGCGCGGCCTGATTCCCTCTCCTCTGCTTCCTCCCCCAATTCTCCTCTACTATTCCTCGTCGCCTCCGCCACGCCACCATCTCCCCCGACCCCGCCTCGCCGTCGTCTCCCCCGACCCCGCCTCGCCGCCGTCTCCCCTGACCCCGCCTCGCTGCCATCTCCCCCGACCCCACCTCGCCGCCGTCTCCCTCGACCCGCCTCTCCGCCGTCTCCCCCGACCCCGCCTCGCCGCCGTCTCCCCCGACCCCGCCTCGCCGCCGTCTCCCCCGACCCCGCCTCGCCGCACCTCGGTGCCGCCGTCTTCCCGCCCTTTGTAAGCACTCTCCCCTTCCGATCCCTCTTCTCTGCTTAGTATGAACCCTAGCTATTTAGTGCTAGTTAGTATGAACCCTAGGCTATCTTTAGTGCTAGTTAGTTAATTACTTAGATGGTAATTAAGGCAGTAGTTCCTAGGTACTAATTAGTTAGTAAGAACTAGGTACTAATTAGGTACTAGAATATTTTTATTTATAGTAAGTTTATTTTTAGTAAGAACTAGTTGAATTAATAGAACTAGTTAGTAAGAACTTGTTTTTATTTTTTAGTTAAAGCAATTTTTCCCGCCTCGACGTGGACGATGCCTATCCCGCATCCTCGTCATCGAGTCGGCGGAGGACGACACCTGCTTGACCAGATCGGCCATGTCTGGGACTGGGCTCCGCCGGGGTGGTACCGGGAGGTGCTACCTACCGGGGGGCGTAGGTTGGTGAGGAGCCAGCCTGTCATTGACCCGAACCTTCTTTGGTGGCGGTCGCGTGGGCCAGTGATGATCCAGAGGCTAGAGGACTCCGCGAAGGTGGTGCGTCACCGTGTCAGTGAGGAGGACGCGCACGTCCGTTGCTACTTGTTTGCGTTGGAGCACAGGCCGTTCTCCAATACCTGGCAGGTTCTCCGGGGATCTCACTGGAGCTATGATCCCGTGATGGTTCCTTCTCTGTGGGTGTCCACCGCCCGCGCCGATACCCGTCGTGTGCTAGAGTTTTAGTTGTATTAGTGATGTTATATGTATGACACTATTTGTGATGTATTAGTGATAATATTCGACGATGTACGGACGCATGAGATGATTTACTTTTGCTTATTGAATGCATGCTAATTTGAGTCCTATAAGATATTTTGAAATGTATATCTTGTGTTGTTCAATATCCAAGTGGCCGGTCATGTTTGCAGGTTACACCTCCGAGTGGCCTATGTTTTGCCGGAGTGTTGATTCATTTCCGTTCCGGCAAATTTCAGGCGCTTGATATGTCCTATTTTAGCAAAGGTCATGCTGGATTTTTCCGTGAATTTTGGCATGACTTGTGCCAGAATATGTAGGAAATATCGAGTGCCTCGGATTTGTGTGTTGAGTATCTTGGTAGTTGTCTTCGATCGATTTTCAATTAATGTTTTAACTATGAACATAGGAAATGTCTGACGACGAAAAGGATTTCGGTATTTGCAAATACTGCGAAGACGAGCGCGGTCTGTGCGACGGAATCTTCCTAGATGATGATAGGTGCTTCAGCATCAAGCTGGACGAGAACTTTGAAGTGGATACAGTAAGTCACAACAACAAGTCTTATTTCGTAATTAAGCATGACATCTGCTTCATTTGCTTCAACTTATATTTTTTTACTATTCTACTAGCGTATCCCCTGCCATGCAAGAGTTTTTGTATTGGATAAGATAGGTTTCAGTCATAGTATGGAGGAAAAGAAAGTTTACTTGAAGACCGAGCATGGTTATATTTTTCATGCAAAATTATACAATTCAGACGACTACACCTATTTTGGATGCAAAACATGGCGAGCACTATGCAAGACTTATGCATTTGAGCCTGATATGGTTATCACCTTTGATATTCATCCGGAAGATAATATTGAAGGTAATACCGACATCTGGGTCGATGTGCAGACGCCTCCAGTTATACCATTATGTAAGTTTCTCAACCATATATATTTATGTCTTTGATATTGTTTATTCAAAAATAGTTGACAACTAATTTGTATTGTCAGCTTATTTTGGTGCAAGAAAACATGTCCAACGCTTGGTAGACAGGACCGTATACTGTCCTGGGGCTGAACTCAACTACGAGGAGCTCAGTCATTATGTTTCATGGCTTGAGGATCTTGATACTGTCAAGACAAATTTTCTTCCTGCATTTAGAAATATTAGTACTGAAAATGTGCGACCAATAGTGTTCGTAATGAACTACGGTCACATCTATTTAGGAAGGATGGTAAGATTTTTACTATTTGTCATCAGTGCATCTTTTCCATACATTATTTTTGAAGCTAAACTTCATTGCTAAGTATGTTACCATACGATGTTCTTCAACAGGGACTCCTGATGAATATTATGCCTTATGGGATCGATACTAAAGGTACCATGAGTATTATCAGCTTACGGCCAAGATATCCTACAGATTACGTTAGTGCATTCAAGATTAGCGACGGATGCTTAACAGTGCAAGACTGGACCAAATATGTTATGGGGGAGCGCAGAGAAGTACTATGGGGGCAGCAAACAGATGCGCTACCCACGATTAGGAGACATGTTCATCTGCATGCTCCAGTTTGATCAAGGAGGAGAGCTATACATGTTTTATGTTATTTTACCTAAGAGAGAGCAGCAGGAGTGATTAGCTAGCTAGAAATGAGTTTGAGGATGATGATGTGCTACACTATTACTATGATGATAAAATAGCTAGTGTTGGTGGTAATGACTATGATGATATTATTAGCTAGTGGTGATTAAATAAATACTGTTGGTGGTAATGACTATGATGATGATTAAATAGCTTGTGCTGGCGGATTAGATTCAAGTGGAGGCAACATGTGGTGCACATCAAAAGTACTACTAGTCCAAACTAGATCAAGTTTGGATTAGTAGTATACTTTTGACATGCACCACATATTGCCTCCACTTGAACCTAATCCACCTTCATTTGACACACTGTTATGGACATAATGATGTAAACCTCATAACTGGTATTGTACCAATATTTGTACGATGACGCATAAATACACTAAAAAAAATAAAAAAAATACTAGTAGCGATGGACAGAAAACACGTTGCAAGTAGTTACCTTAGCAGTAGCGCTGTACTGAATAAACGCTGCAGCTATTTGTCCTAGCAGTAGCGCGTGTGGGCACGCATTACTGCTAAGCAATAACTGTAGCGCCTTATTAGTAGCGCGGCCTCCTGCGCTACTAGTGGACACAAAACCCGTTCTACTGCTAGGGTTTTCCCTAGTAGTGAATCCTGGCCGCGGACAAGTTTTCAGAACAATGTTGTATTAAGCATATGCGAAGTGTTCGGTTACAGGGTTACTTACTTGGGTATCTAGGCAGTGGTAGCTCAGGCCCGCATCCTCGGTGGTGTCCAGACACCTCACTTTTGGTCCGAAGAATAACTTATACATCCCTTCGAGCGTCATGCCGAAGAAGTGCTAAATGGTTCGCGGACCTTCCGGATTGAACTCCCACATCCGGAGAGGCCGACGCTTGCACGGCAGGATCCGTCGAACCAGCATTACCTGAATGATTCTGACAAGATCGATATCCCTCTCAAGAAGCTCCCGAATACGGCTCTGCAATGTCGGTACATCATTAGCAGGCCCCCAATCCAGTCCCACATTGGTCCACGATGCCAGTTGAGGCGGGGGATCCGAGCGGAAGGCAGGGGCAGCCGCCCACATTGTGCCTCGGGGAGCTGTGACGTAGAACCACCTCCGTTGCTACAGATCTGACACCTCCGAGAAGGCACCTTCTGGCCATGGAACATCGATGTTTCTGCTTATTGCGGCGCCTCCATACTCCGCGTGTCGCCCCTCAATCACCTTCGGCTTCACATCGAAGGTCTTGAGCCATAGGACGAAGTGTGGGGAGATGTGGAGGAAGGCTTCACACATGACTATAAACGACGAGATGTGGAGGATGGAATCTGGAGCTAGATCGTGAAAATCTAGCCCGTAGTAGAACATGAGCCCTCTCACGAAGGGATCAAGAGTCAAGCCCAAGCCTCGGAGGAAGTGATAAACAAATACGACACTCTCGTTGGGTTCGGGAGTGGGGATGATCTGCTCGGGGGCGGGTAGCCTGTGCTTGACATCGGCGGTCAAATATTTAGCCTCCCTGAGCTTCGCAACGTCCTCCTCTGTGACAGAGGAGGCCATCCACCGACCTTGAAGGTTGGATCCGGACATGATTGAAGATCCGAAGTACCTAAGCTTGTGCTTCGGGTGTTGGAACTCGAGGGGCAGGAAAGCGCAAGCGTGGTAAGAAAGGGATAGGCCTTGACCCCTCTATAAAGGGGGAGGATATCAAGCGTCCCCAACGTGAACGTTTGGGACTTGCCTAAAAACACGGAGTCACGCCAACAAGCGTGGTGGGGTTACCCATACCCGTATTGATGAGAATCCCGCGATAAGGGGGACACGATCTCTGCTTTGACAAGATGTGCGAAATAAACCGCCTCGCAATGTGTGCGGTAGCTGGTTATAAAAAACGGTTCGAATAAAAGCCGGGTCGTGGCGTGATGTCACGCTACGAAGAGTTGTCGGCAGATTAGATTCATGGATTATTATTCTCTCTACGACGGTATGTGAAATTTGTCTTGCAGAGCCGGACACGGTCCTTGTGTTCGGAATTTATCTTGGAGTATTCGGAGATGGAACCTGCCTTGCAATGCCGAAGACAATCCGCGCGCCGGACTCATCGTCATTGAAGCCTGGTTCAGGGGCTACCGAGGAATTCCTGTATAAGGGGGTATCCGAATAGCCGGACTATGTACTTTGGCCGGACTGTTGGACTACGAAGATACAAGATTGAAGACTTCGTCCCGTGTCCGAATGGGACTCTCCTTTGCGTGGAAGGCAAGCTTGGCGATTCGGATGTAGATCTCCTTCTCTGTAACCGACTCTGTATAATCCTAGCCTCCTCCAGTGTCTATATAAACCGGAGGGTTTAGTCCGTAGGACAACAACAATCATACCATAGGCTAGCTTCTAGGGTTTAGCCTCTATGATCTCGTGGTAGATCAACTCTTGTAATACTCATATCATCAAGATCAATCAAGTAGGAAGTAGGGTATTACCTCCATCGAGAGGGCCTGAACCTGGGTAAAACATCGTGTCCCCAGTCTCCTGTTACCATTAGCCTTAGACGCACAGTTTGGGACCCCCTACCCGAGATCCGCCGGTTTTGACACCGACAACGGGCGCGTTGGAGCATTGAATTACGACCAGAACAGCCTTTCTACTTCACTATCTTTTTGATCCTTGAAGAACTTGGTCGCATCAGCCGTACTTTTTGCCAGATCCGCATATGCATCTGCAGCGCTCCAGAGCCGATCCAGAGGAGCGTACTTTGGATCTAAGAACTTCATCCGCAACAAATAGGGGCTTCCAGCCATGATTTCTCCGGCCTGTTAAAGCTCCTCCCGTGCATCCCTAATTTCGGAACGCGTTTCCTTGGCCGCATCAAGGGGCAAAGGCCTTCTTCAGGTCAGCCGACTTCACCTGATTATCCTTTTCAAGGAGCTCATACCAGCTGGTGGCGTCTCTCAGCTCCACAGCCATCTCGGCTATTTTATCTCCGCTTCGGCGATGAGCAGCCTGTTTGGCTCTCAAATCTTCGCCCGCCTTTAGGGCAGCCACATTGCTAGCCCGGGCTTGTTCCTTGGCTAGGGCAAGTTCCGCCCTCAGGGCCTCCACGGCAGCAGCTGCGCCTGCAGCCAAAGCTAATCGCATTAACATTATGCTCCTTTTAATATTTCCTATAATAAATAAGGAAAAAAGAGCACATACTCTGTGACTTGTCAAGCCGCTCGTTCACAAGCGTGATGTCGGCGTCCACAACTGCAATCTGTCGCCTCAGTTCGGCGCATGCAGCGGTCCGGTCTACCGCCGGACCCTTAGCCACCTACGCATGAATGCAGTGCGATCATTACTTGAGAGTGTGATCCTCCGTTTGCCGCCTAGGGCTAGCAACCAGAGTCTCAGGGGCTACTATCTATACGGAGCACACCTAGCACGTGCGGTACAACTGAAAAATTACGTATTTCATTATGTACCTCAAAGCCTTTGAGCAGGCTCGTAAAAGCTTCATTCAACCCGCTTGTGGTGGGTGAAATCTTCTCAAGCACCGTGCCCATTAACGCATGGTGATCCTCTGAGAGAGTAGCTTGCTCCAGAAGACCCGTCAGCATGTCCGGCCGGTTGCCGAACTGTATGGGACCCTTCTTATTGCCCCCCGTGGGAGCCGAACGCTCCGGGCTCAAGGCGGCCAAAGTGTTAGCTTCTGGCCTCGGCGAATCTGGACTCCTCCGTGACGACACCTCGGGGTCGCCCGCCCCATGGGGTGGATAGGCAGGTGGGGTTTCACTCTCCATCATCTCCGGAAGAAGATCCCCCGAAGACGAACTCTGTCGAGAAGAGTTACTAGCCGGACTGCAAAGATGGATCCTGGTTATTGTTCTCGGAGGAGGAAGCAGTAGCTTTGTATTTATGATTAACTTACAACTCGGTGGAGGGCTGGCCTGTTTGCGGGCACGGTGCAGGGAGGACGCCCTCTGGGGCAGGGCCCCCTAGTGAAGTTTTCTTCCCTTGTCTAGGCACCTCCGTTTCCAGGTCTTCGGAAGCGGCCCCCTTCTTCCCGCCGAGGAGGAGACCTTAGATTCCCCTCCCCGATTATCCTCCTTCATGGAGACAGTAATTCCCCCGGTTTGGATGTGCAATGTGTGAAGCTCTGCTTCTCTATTCTTCTCCGCGTCTTTCCCCGAGGGCACTTGACTTAGCACACGTCTAAGCATCCTCTATTGCAGGACTAGGCGAGCCTTCGGGAAGTGGTGCCAGACTCCTGATTCTTTCTGCCTTGCTGAGCCAATCCTTGCCGCAGATGGTTTTCAGAATAATGTTGTGATAAATATAAACAAAGTGTTCGGTTTCAGGGTTACTTACTTGGGTATCTGGGCAGTTGCAGCTCAGGCCCGCATCCTTGGTGGTGTCTGGACACTTTACTTGTGGTCCGAAGAATAACCTATACATCCCTTCGAGCGTCATGCCGAAGAAGTGCTGAATAGTTCGCGGACCTTCTGGGTTGAACTCCCACATCCGGAGAGGCCGACGTTTTTACGAGAAGATCCGGTGGACTAGCATTACCTGAATTATGCTGACAAGACTGATGTCCCTCTCAAGAACTCCCGAATGCGGCTCTGTAATGTCGATACGTCATTAGCAGGCCCCCAGTCCAGTCCCACATTGGCCCACGACGCCAGTTGAGGCAGAGGGCCCAAGCGGAAGTCGGGGGCAGCCGCCCACTTTGTGCCTCTGGGAGTCGTGACATAGAACCACCTCCGCTGCCATAGATCGGACACCTCCGGGAAGAATCCCTCTGGCCATGGGGCATTGGCGTTTCTGCTTATTGCAGTGCCTCCGCACACCGTGTGTCGCCCCTCGATCCCCTTCGGCATTACATTGAAGGTCTTGAGCCATAAGCCGAAGTGTGGGGTGATGTGGAGGAAGGCTTCGCACACGACGATAAACGACGAGATGTGAAGGATGGAGTCCGGAGCTAGATCATGAAAATATAGCCCGTAATAGAACATGATCCCTCTCACGAAGGGATCGAGGGTGAATCCTAAGCCACAGAGGAAGTGAGAAACAAATACGATGCTCTCGTTGGGCTTGGGAGTGGGGATGACCTGCCCTGGAGCAGGAAGCATGTGCTTGATGTCGGCGGTCAGATATCTGGCTCCCTAAGCTTCGCAATGTCCTCCTCTGTGATAGAGGAGGCCATCCAACGGCCTTGAAGGTTGGATCCGGACATGATTGAAGATCCGAAGTGCCTAAGCTTGAGCTTCGGGTGTTGGAACTCGAGATGCAGAAAGGCGCAAGCGTGGTAAGAGAGAGGGATAGGCCTCGGCCCCTCTATAAAGGGGGTGAATATCAAGCGTCCTCAGCATAACCGTTTGGGACTTGCCTAAAAACACGGAGTCATACCAACAGGCGTAGTGGGGTTGCCCACACCCGTATTGATGAGAATCTCACGATAAGGGGGACACAATCTCTGCTTCGACGAGGCGTGCCAATAAAACCGCCTTGCAGTGCGTGTCGTGGTAGGCTGAGAAAAACCGTTTCGTATTAAGCCAGGCCGCGGCGTAAGGGCACACCTTGAAAAATTGTCAGCAGATTAGATTTGTAAAGTGTTGTGCTCTGTACGGCGGTGTGTGGAAATTATCTTGCAGAGCCGGACACGATCCTTAATCTACCTTGGAGTATTCGGAGATGGAACCCGCCTTGCAATGCCGAAGACAATCTGCGCGCCAGACTCATCGTCATTGAAGCCTGGTTCAGGGGCTATTGAGCGAGTCCTGGATTAGGGGGTATCCGGACAGCCGGACTATATACTTTGGCCGGACTGTTGGACTATGAAGATACAAGACTCAAGAATTCGTCCCGTGTCCGGATGGGACTCTCCTTTGCGTGGAAGACAAGCTTGGCGATTCGGATGTTAGATCTCCTTCTTTGTAACCGACTCTGTGTAACCCTAGCCTCCTTCGGTGTCTATATAATCCGAAGGGTTTAGTCCGTAGGACAAGAACAATCATAATCATAGGGTAGCTCCTAGGGTTTAGCCTCTACGATCTTGTGGTAGATCAACTCTTGTAATACACTAATACTCATATCATCAATATCAATCAAGCATGAAGTAGGGTATTACCTCCACCAAGAGGGCCCGAACCTGGGTAAAACATCGTGTCCCCTGCCTCCCATTACCATTAGCCTTAGACACACATTTCAAGACCCCCTACCCGAGATCCGTTGGTTTTGACACCGACAGGTACCTCGCGAGGTGCTCGTGACGCAAGCCATGACGATTGAAGACCAGGCGGGCACCAGGCGGGCGCTGGCCTGTGAAGTGTCCTTGTTTCCTCTTTGGTGCAAAGGGGGCAAGCACAGGCATGGAGTACTGAGGAATCAGGCAAAGGTTACCATTCCGGTGCAACGAGACCAAGACCAGCAGAGCGGCAGGATGGAGGTCACCATGGAGCCCAAGGCGGTGTCATCGCCAGTGCCTTTGGCAGCCGAAGACCAACTTTAGTCAGGATAACTTGTACTAGATGTTCCCCTTCAAAATGGCCGTTGTTGGCGCCCTTCTTGCCCAATAGTTGGGAAGAGGACCAGGGCCTCTATATATAGAGCTAGCCACCACAATAGAGATCAGATAGAGTCCCCATCATATCAGCCAGAGACGGGAAGATCCATCTCAAGTAGAACACCGCATCAACTCAAGACCTCCTCTCGCGAGGCTATTCTTCCCTTTGTACTGTTCATCATCAGCCCCTGAGGCAATCCACCACACCACACACTGGAGTAGGGTATTACACCACAACGGTGGCCCGAACCAATATAAATCTTGTGTCCCTTGTGTTGTTCATCGTTTAGCTTAGATTCTCACGAGGCGGTCAAACGTGGATTGGTAGGGGGAAGATCTTCTCGCGCACCCCAGAGTTCAAACCTTAAGGGTCTGCCGGAACCCAACATCCGACATTTGGCGCGCCAGGTAGGGGTGCGCCAGAATCTTTCTTCCGCTGTTCCGCGTTCGATCATCCGTTGAGTCCATGGCTGACGCTCGCCGGCTCACGCCGAGCGTCGGGCTGCTCTCGCCGCCTGCGTTGCCCAGACGGCCCCCGTCGGTGGGTGTCCCCGTCGCTCCCCGTCACCTGCCGCCAATGCCACCACCGGCCCGGTGGGGAACGAGCAGCAGGCCTCATTGCTGCATCCCTCGGTGCGGCGGGAAGGCCGCACCGCCACCCCGTCACTGACTCCAGCTGGTTCATCGTCCCACGCCCATTGCGCCCCCATGAACATGCACGCCGTGCTGCTCCTGGCGCATGAGCTCCTGCACTACCATCCCGTCGACGACCTCTACGAGGAGTGGCTCGCTCGCATCACCGAGCTCGTCAGTGCCGCAGGGGGCTCCCCTGCGCCGTCCCTCTCGCTGCCTCACCCTCCGTCCTGTGCGGGCGGTGCAGCCCAGGAGGTGCCTCCGCCACCTCCTCCCCAAGAAGGCGCCCTGGCTCCAAGGCGCGCGGCCCCAGGGCGAGATCCACCACGTCCATCGCCCGCACGACAAGAAAGGAGCTGCCAAGAAATCCCCCGTCCCCAAGAAGGTGCTCGCGTGCTCCCAGCACCGGCACGCTACAACCGCATCCCTGCGCCAACACGTCAAGACCCCGCGTTGCTCTAGGCGGCAGCGTGCGGGAATCCCCAGGAGCAAGCCCCGTGTCAGCAGAGAGCTCTGGTGGCCACCGCAGGCTGCCGCACCTTCACCACTGAGCTACGCAGTGTCGCCTGGCCGGGCAAGTTCAAACCTGACCTGCCTCCTCGCTACGACGGCACTGCCGACCCCGTGGAGTTCCTGCAGCTCTACGAGCTGGGCATCGAAGCCGTCAATAGGGACGAAAAGGTCATGGCGAACTGGTTTCCCATGGCGCTTAAGGACGGTGCCCGCACCTGGCTCCTGAACCTGCCTCCTGGCACGATCTCCTCCTGGGACGAGATGCGCACTCGCTTCATCGCCAGCTTTTAGGGCACTTGCGACCATCCGCCGGCCGTGGGTGACCTGCGCCACAACAAGAAGCAACCCGGAGAGACCTTGTAGAAGTACATCCAGCGCTTCAATAGCGCTCGCCTCAAGATTCCCAGGGTGACCGAGGAGGCCATCATCTTGGCATTCTCTGATAGCGTCCGCGACATCAAGATGAAGGAAGAGCTGGCAATCCACGAAGATCTGTGCATGTCTCTGGAGTTGTTCAACCTGGTGACCAAGTGCGCAAGGGCTGAGGAGGGACGCCTCTCCCTTCTCGAGCTCCCAGCTGCAGATCCAGAAGAGAAGAAAACCAAGGCCAAGGATGTGAAGCGCAAAGGAGCGGTTGTGCTCGCAGTAGAGCCGGACACGAAGCGCGGATGGGACCAGCCGGAGTCGTCCAAGGGCAGCCGGTACTGTGTGTACCACGATCTCCACACCCACAACACCAACGAATGCCAAGAGCTCAGGGCCGTGCGAGAAGGCCGTGTCGGTCGACGCCCCGAGTGCAATGATCGGGGCTACGACTGAGGTGGAGGAAGAGGTGGAGGATGATGGGACGACCGTGGCCCTCGCCAAGGGTGGCGTGACCGGCCTCGCGAGGACCGCTGGCAGGACCAGCCTCGCGAGGGGGCTTGGAGAGATCAGCCTCGCGAGGATCGCCCGCAAGGCAATGCAGGCCTTCCTCCTCTGCCACCACCACCAAGAAGGAATGAAGACCATCATCAGGACGAGGGGGCTGGGGGCTTCCAGGATCCACGTGCTATCGCTTGCATCTTGGACGGTGCCAAGGCCCCAGCCTGTCAGTGCATCTTCAACCAGTTTGCTCGTGAGGTGAACGCAGCCCTTCCCAAGCTCGAGGCCACGCGCCCTCTCAGGTGGTCCACGTGCGCCATCACGTTCAGCTCGGGGGATCAGCTCAAGTGCGTGGCGACAGCCGTGTCCTCCCGATGCTCTGTTCCCCCGTCATCAGCAATGTGCAAGTTACCAGGACTCTCATCGATGGCAGAGCAGGGCTCAGTGTCCTGTCCGTCGAGACATTCAACAATCTCCAAGTGCCATATGACCAGCTTCAGCTAACCAAGCCTTTCTCAGGAGTCACTGATGGTTCCACCGTCCCGATAGGGCAGGTCCGCCTCCCTGTCACCTTTGGACAGCGCGAGAACTACCGTACCGAGCTCATTGACTTCGACGTTGCCCACATTCGCCTGCCATACAATGCCATCCTCGTGTATCCAGCCCTGGCCAAGTTTATGGCAGTGACTCACCATGGCTACAATGTCCTCAAGATGCCAGGAAGTGGCGGAATCATCACGGTCCCATGTGAGGACAAGGATGTGGTGTGCTCTCTTGAGCGCTCCTTCCAAGCCACGTCAATCGAGGACCCAGATAGCAGGGGTGGAAACCTTCCTGAAGCGGCTCCCAAGAAGAAGAAGACATCATCTGGCTCAAGGCCTCAGGAGGCAGGCACCTCCAGAGGCGCCACATCAGAACCTGCGCCCATCCAAGGGGCGCTGCCCTCCATCACATAGGAAGGTGCGCCCGGCGCCCTCCTCGGGCAAGGCTCGGGGGCTCCCTCCTGGGGAGTCACTGACTTTGCCAAGAGTATGAGGGAGGTGCTCGGGCACCACTTGGAGGCGTGCTTCGTAGCACGTTTCCCTCAAGAAGGCGTAAGGCAAGAGGGCCCAACCCTCAGGAGTTCATTACCAAGGCCACTCAAGAGCTGCAGGAATCGAGAGTCATGCAAGGCAACCGCCGTCTGCCCAGCGTAGCTCCCCATCCAGGCGAGGATGGCGGGCTGCGCGTCTGCATCGACTACCCAGGGCTCAATCGGGTCGCGTCTCAAGAGTGCTTCAGGCCTTCACGCGTCACAGCTACGTTCGCATGCCTTTCGGTCTGCCGAACGCAGCTGCCGCTCACCAGCGCCTAACGAGGAGCATTCTGGAAGCTCAAGTTGCCAAGCACCGCGCACTCCTGGAGGAGATGGAGATGGACCTTGCCGAGCCACCCAGACCTCCCAAGCCTCCCGAGGCTCGGAGTTCCAAAGGCTCGTGAGGATCGGCTTCTTCACCACGCACCGTCAGCTACGCTGACACTCGCTCTGCAATGATATCAGGTGACATCTCTCAAGTTTCATTTCAGCTGGGAGCGCCCTCAGGGCTGCATCATTCCTAGGTCGCGTGGGACTGTCCCCGTGGCATGTATCCGTTTTTCTTATGTCTTCAGCCTACCTTGTTGGGGGCGCCCCTCGGGCTGCATCACCCCAAGCCGCTCGGGCTTGACCCAGTGGCCTGTGCCTTTCCTTGCATCTATCTAAGTTGGATTGCCTCTTCATGCTTAACCTGCTTGTGATAATTGCCTGCTCGATTGACACCTACCTTTGGAGCCGCTTGCTCTAGCACAGCGCTTGCGCATCGGTCCGTCCCTGCAACGTTGACAAATCTGAGTGGTCGAGCTCTGGCCGCGGCAGTCCCACAAGGCGCTACCTCACCAGGCCCTCAGTGCCTCAATCACTCCCTCGGAGCAACCAATGGCTGGCTGGCAACCGTAATGGCAGTTCGTGTTTTCCTTGTGTTGGTGAAAAGGATCCACCTAAGGAACAACGTGGGGGGCGTCGTGAGCTCTCTCTCTCTCTCTCTCTCTCTCTTGTGCAATCCGCTCGCGCGTTAAAAGGGGGGCGCCTGAGCATCGTGACTCAGGGGCTCTTACTAGCTCTCCAGCCCTCACCCCCTGGCCTTGACCCACGGCATCGCGACCTGTCATACCAGCGGCGGCTGAGCTCGCTCGAGGGCCGGGACCTGAGGACTGATACGTTTCCAACGTATCTATTATTTTTGATTGTTCCATGCTATTATATTACCCCTTTTGGATGTTTATGGGCTTTATTTTACACATTTATTTCATTTTTGGGACTAACCTACTAACCGGAGGCCCAGCCCATATTGATGTTTTCTTGCCTGTTTTAGTATTTCGAAGAAAAGGAATATCAAACGGAGTCCAAACGAAATGAAACCTTCGGGAGCGTGATTTTTAGGAAGAATATGATCCGGGAGACTTGGAGTTCACGTCAGAAGATCCTCGAGGAGGCCATGAGATAGGGGGGCGCGCACACCCCCTGGGCGCGCCCTACCCTCTCGCGGGCCCCTCGAGGCTCCCCCGACCGAGTTATTTCACATATATAAGCCTACGTACCCTAAAAACATCGAGTATCAAGATAGATTGGGAGTTCCGCCGCCGCAAGCCTCTGTAGCCACCAAAAACCTCTCAGGAGCCCGTTCTGGCACCCTGCCAGAGGGGGGATCCCTCACCGGTGGCCATCTTCATCATCCCGGTGCTATCCATGATGAGGAGGGAGTAGTTCACCCTCGGGGCTGAGGGTATGTACCAGTAGCTATGTGTTTGATCTCTCTGTCTCTCTCGTGTTCTCTCTATGGCACGATCTTGATGTATCGCGAGCTTTGCTATTATAGTTGGATCTTATGATGTTTCTCCCCCTCTACTCTCTTGTAATGGATTGAGTTTTCCCTTTGAAGTTATCTCATCAGATTGAGTCTTTAAGGATTTGAGAACACTTGATGTATGTCTTGCCGTGATTATCTGTGGTGACAATGGGATATCATGTGCCACTTGTGTATGTTTTGGTGACAACTTGCGGGTTCCGCCCATGAACCTATGCATAGGGGTTGGCACACGTTTTTATCTTGACTCTCTGGTAGAAACTTTGGGGCACTCTTTGAAGTACTTTGTGTTGGTTGGATGAATCTGAGATTGTGTGATGCATATCGTAAAATCATGCCCACAGATACTTGAGGTGACAATGGAGCATCTAGGTGACATTAGGGTTTTGGTTGATTTGTGTCTTAAGGTGTTATTCTAGTATGAACTCTATGATAGATTGAGCAGAAAGAATAGCTTCATGTTATTTTACTACGAACTCTTGAATAGATCGAACAGAAAGGATAACTTTGAGGTGGTTTCGTACCGTAGCATAATCTCTTCGTTTGTTCTCCGCTATTAGTGTCTTTGGAGTGACTCTTTGTTGCATGTTCAGGGATTGTTATATGATCTATCTATCTTATTATTGTTGAGAGAACTTGCACTAGTGAAAGTTATTGGAAATATGCCCTAGAGGCAATAATAAAATGGTTATTATTATATTTCCTTGTTCATGATAATTGTCTATTGTTCATGCTATAATTGTATTAACTGGAAACCGTAATACATGTGTGAATACATAGACCACAACTTGTCCCTAGTGAGCCTCTCCCTCCTCCCTAGTGCTTGGCGAAGCCCTGTCGGAGAACCACGAGCTCCATTGCCACCACGCCGTCGTGCTGCTGGAGTTTTCCCTCAACTTCTCCTCTCCCCTTGCTGGATCAAGAAGGAGGAGATGTCCCCGGGTTGTACGTGTGTTGAACGCGGAGGCGCCATCTATTCAGCGCTTAGATCGGAATCGACCGCGATCTGAATCGCTGCGTGTACGACTCCACCAACCATGTTCTTGTAATGCTTCCGCATCACGATCTTCAAGGGTATGAAGATACACTCATCCTCTGCCTCTCTTGTTGCTAGAATCTCCATAGATTGATCTTGGTGATGCGTAGAAAATTTTGAATTATTGCTACATTCCCCAACAGTGCCATCATGAGCTAGGTCTATGCGTAGTTTTTATGCACGAGTAGAACACAAGTTGTTGTGGGCGTCGATTTTGTTAATTTACTTGCCACTACTAGTCTTATCTTGATTCGGCGGCATCATGGGATGAAGCGACCCAGACCGACCTTACACGTATGCTTACATGAGACAGGTTCCACCGACTGACATGCACTAGTTGCATAAGGTGGCTAGCGGGTGTCTGTCTCTCCCACTTTAGTCAGATCGGATTCGATGAAAAGGGCCCTTATGAAGGGTAAATAGCAATTGGCATATCATGTTGTGGTTTTGGCGTAGGTAAGAAACGTTCTTGCTAGAAACCTATAGTAGCCACGTAAAAAACTTGCAACAACAATTAGAGGACGTCTAACTTGTTTTTGCAGCATATGCCTTGTGATGTGATATGGCCAAAGGATGTGATGAATGAAATATATGTGATGTATGAGATTGATCATGTTCTTCTAATAGGAATCACAACTTGCATGTCGATGAGTATGACAACCGGTAGGAGCCATAGGAGTTGTCTTAATTGTATGATCTGCGTGTCTTTGAATAACGCCATGTAATTACTTTACTTTATTGCTAAACCGTTAGCCATAGTAGTAGAAGTAATAGTTGGCGAGAAAACTTCATGAAGACACGATGATGGAGATCATGATGATGGAGATCATGGTGTCATGCCGGTGACAATGATGATCATGGCGCCTCGAAGATGGAGATCAAAAGGAGAAACATGATATTGGCCATATCATGTCACTACTTGATTGCATGAGATGTTTATCATGTTTTTGCATCTTATTTGCTTAGAAGGACGGTAGCATAAATAAGATGACCCCTCATAAAATTTCAAGAAAGTGTTCCCCCTAACTGTGCACCATTGCGAAGGTTCGTTGTTTCGAAGCACCACGTGATGATCGGGTGTGATAGATTCTAACGTTCACATACAACGGGTGTAAGCCAGATTTACACATGCAAAACACTTAGGTTGACTTGACGAGCCTAGCATGTACAGACATGGCCTCGGAACACAAGAGACCGAAAGGTCGAACATGAGTCGTATAGCAGATACGACGAACATGAAGATGTTCACTGATGATGACTAGTTCGTCTCACGTGATGATCGGACACGGCCTAGTTGACTCGGATCATGTATCACTTAGATGACTAGAGGGATGTCTATCTAAGTGGGAGTTCATTAAATAATCAGATGAACTTAATTATCATGAACATAGTCAAAAGGTCTTTGCAAATTATGTCGTAGCTTACGCTTTAGTTCTACTGTTTAAGATATGTTCCTAGAGAAAATTTAGTTGAAAGTTGACATTAGCAATTATGCGGACTGGGTCCATATACTGAGGATTGTCCTCATTGCTGCACAGAAGGCTTATGTCCTTAATGCACCGCTCGGTGTGCTGAACCTCGAGCGTCGTTTGTGGATGTTGCGAACATCTGACATACACATTTTGATGACTACGTGATAGTTCAGTGCGTAATGTTAAACGGTTTAGAATTGAGGCACCGAAGACATTTTTGAAACATCGCAGAACATATGAGATGTTCCAAGAGCTGAAATTGGGATTTCAGACTCGTGCCCACATCAAGAGGTATGAGACCCCCGACAAGTTTCTTAACCTGCAAACTAAGGGAGAAAAGCTCAATCATTGAGCATGTGCTCAGATTTTCTGAGTACTACAATCACTTGAATCGAGTGGGAGTTAATCTTCCAGATGAGATAGTGATGGTTCTCCATAGTCACTGCCACCAAGCTATTAGAGCTTCATGATGAACTATAACATATCAGGGATAGACATGATGATCCTTGAGCAATTCGTGATGTTTGACACCGCGAAAGTAGAAATCGAGTAGGAGCATCAATTGTTGATGGTTAGTAAAACCACTAGTTTCAAGAAGGGCAAGGGCAAGAAGGGATACTTCATGAAACGGCAAATCAGTTGCTGCTCTAGTGAAGAAACCCAGGGTTGAACCCAAACCTGAGACTAAGTGCTTCCGTAATGAGGGAACGGTCACTGAAGCAGAACTACCCTAGATACTTGGTAGATGAGAAGGCTGGCAAGGTTGACAGAAGTATATTGGATATACATTGTATAAAATGTGTACTTTACTAGTACTCCTAGTAGCACCAGGGTATTAAGATACCAGTTCTGTTGCTAAGTGTTAGTAACTCAAAATAAAAGAGCTACGGAATAAACGGAGACTAGCTAAAGGTGAGATGACGATGTGTGTTGGAAGTGTTTCCAAGGTTGATGTGATCAAGCATCGCCTACTCCCTCTACCATCAAGATTGGTGTTAAAACTAAATAATTGTTATTTGGTGTTTGCGTTGAGCATAGACATGATTGGATTATGTTTATCGCAATAAGATTATTCATTTAAGGAGAATAATGGTTACTCTGTTTATTTGAATAATACCTTCAATGGTATTGCACCTAAAATGAATGGTTTATTGAATCTCGATCGTAGTGATACACATGTTCATACCAAAAGATATAAGATAGTAATGATAGTACCACATACTTGTGGCACTGCCATTTGAGTCATACTTGTATAAAACGCATGAAGAAGCTCCATGTTGATGGATCTTTGGACTCACTCATTTTGAAAAGATTGAGACATGCGAACCATGTCTATTGGTATATATGCATGAAGAAACTCCATACAGATGGATCGTTTGGACTCACTTGATTTTGAATCACTTGAGACATCAAATCATACCACATGGGCAAGATGACTAAAATGCCTCATTTTTCAGTGAGATGAAACAAGAGAGCAACTTGTTGGAAGTAATACATTTGATGTGTGCAATCCAATGAGTGCTGAGGCACGCAGTGAATATCGTTAAGCTCTTACTTCACAGATGATTTGAGTAGATTCTGAGTATATTTACTTGATGAAACATGAGTTTGAATTATTGAAAGGTTCAAGCAATTTCAGAGTGAAGTTGAAGATCATCGTGGCAAGAGGATAAAATGTCTGTGATATGATCATAGATATGAATATCTGACTTACGAGTTTGGTACACAATTAAGACCTTGTGGAAATTGTTTCATAACTAATACCGCCTGGAACACCATAGTGTGATGGTGTGTCCGAACATCATAAATGCACCCTATTGGATATGGTGCATACCATGATGTCTCTTATCGAATTACCACTATCGTTTATAGGTTAGGCATTAGAGACAACCACATTCACTTTAAATAGGGCACCATGTAATTCCGTTGAGATGACACCGTGTGAACTATGGTTTAGAGAAACCTAAGATGTCATTTCTTAAAAGTTTGGGGTTGCGACGTTTATGTGAAAAGTTTTAGCCTGATAAGCTCAAACCCAAAGCAGATAAATGCATCTTCATAGCACACCCAAAACAGTTGGGTATACCTCCTATTCAGATCCGGAAGCAAAAGTGATTGTTTCTAGAACCGGATCCTTTCTCGAGGAAAAGTTTCTCTCGAAAGAAATGAGTGGGAGGATGGTGGAAACTTGATGAGGTTATTGAACCATCACTTCAACCAGTGTGTAGCAGGGCACAGGAAGTCGTTTCTATAACACCTACACCAATTGAAGTGGAAGCTGATGATAGTGATCACGAAACTTCAGATCAAGTCACTACCAATACTCTTAGGTTGACAAGGATGCGTACTATTTTAGAGTGGTATGTAATCCTGTCTTGGAGGTCATGTTGCTAGACAACAATGAACCTACGAGCTATGAAGAAGCGATGGTGGGCACGGATTCCGACGAATGGCTTGAGGCCATAAAATCCGAGAGGATCCATGTATGAAAACAAATTATAGACTTTGGAAGAACTACTTGATGGCCGCGAGGCTGTTGGGTACAGATGGATTTTAAAAGGAAGACGGACAATGATGGTAAATATCACCATTAAGAAAGCTCGACTTGTCGTTAAAATGTTTTCCGACAAGTTCAAGGAGTTGACTACGGTGAGACTTTCTCTCTCGTGGCGATGCTAAGAGTCTGTTGGAATTGTATTAGCAGTTACTGCATTATTTATGAAATCTTGCAGATAGGATGTCAAAACATTGTTTCCTCGACAATTTTCTTGAGGAAAGGTTGTATGTGATACAACCAGAAGGTTTTTGTCAATCCTAAAAGATGTTAACAAGTATGCAAAGCTCCAGCAATCCTTCTAAGGACTGGAGTAAGCATCTCGGAGTTGGAATATACTGTTTGATGAGATGATCAAAGATTTTGGGTTTATACAAAGTTTATGAGAAATTTGTATTTCCAAAGAAGTGAGTGGGAGCACTATAAAATTTCTGATAAGTATATGTTGTTGACATATTGTTGATCGGAAATGATGTAGAATTTCTGGAAAGCATATAGGGTTGTTTGAAAGGTGTTTTTCAATGGAAAACCTGGATTAAGCTACTTGAACATTGAGCATCAAGATCTATAAGGATAGATCAAAAATGCTTAATAGTACTTTCAAATGAATACATATCGTGACAAGATTTTGAAGGAGTTCAAACAAATCAGCAAAGAAGGAGTTCTTGGCTGTGTTATAAGGTGTGAGCATTGAGTAAGACTCAAGATCTGACCACGACAGAAGAGAGAGAAAGGATGAAGGTCGTCCCCTATGCTTTAGACGTAGGCTCTACAGTATGCTATGCTGTGTACCGTACCTGAAGTGTGCCTTGCCATGAAGTCAATCAAGGGGTAAAAGAGTGATGCAGGAATGGATCACATGACAGCGGTCAAACTTATCCTTAGTAACTAGTGGACTAAGGAATTTTCTCAATTATGGAGGTGGTAAAAGAGTTTGTCGTAAAGGGTTACATCGATGCAAACTTTGACACTAATCCGGATGACTCTGAGTAGTAAACCGGATTCGTATCATAGAGAAATTATTTGGAATAGCTCGAAGTAGCACGTGGTAGCTGCATCTACCAGATGACATAGAGATTTGTAAAGCACACACGGATCTGAAAGGTTCAGACCCGTTGACTAATAATCTCTCTCACAAGCGAGATATGATCAAACCCCATGGGTGTTGGATTCATTACAATCACATAGTGATGTGAACTAGATTATTGACTCTAGTGCAATTGGGAGACTGTTGGAAATATGCCCTAGAGGCAATAATGAAATGGTTATTATTGTATTTCCTTGTTCATGATAATTGTCTATTGTTCATGCTATAATTGTATTAACTGGAAACCGTAATACAGGTGTGAATACATAGACCATAACTTGTCCCTAGTGAGCCTCTAGATGACTAGCTCGTTGATCAATAGATGGTCATGGTTTCCTGACCATGGACATTAGATGTCCTTGATAACGGGATCACATCATTAGGAGAATGATGTGATGGACAAGACCCAATCCTAAGCGTAGCACAAAGATCGTGTAGTTCGTTTGCTAAAGTTTTTCTAATGTCAAGTATCATTTCCTTAGACCATGAGATTGTGCAACTCCTAGATACCGTAGGAATGCTTTGGGTGTGCCAAACGTCACAATGTAACTGGGTGGCTATAAAGGTACACTACAGGCATCTCCGAAAGTGTCTGTTGGGTTGGCTCGGATCGAGACTGGGATTTGTCACTCCGTATGATGGAGAGGTATCTCTAGGCCCACTCGATAATGCATCATCATAATGAGCTCAATGTGACTAAGTAGTTAGTCACGGGATCATGCATTACGGAACAAGTAAAGTGACTTGCCGGTGACGAGATTGAACGAGATATTGGGATACCAACGATCGAATCTCGGGCAAGTAACATACTGATTGACAAAGGGAATTGTATACGGGATTGATTGAATCCCCGACATCATGGTTCATCCGATGATATCATCGTGGAACATGTGGGAGCCAACATGGGTATCAAGATTCCGCTATTGGTTATTGGCCGGAGAACGTCTCGGTCATGTCTGCATGGTTCCCGAACCCGTAGGGTCTACACACTTAAGGTTCGGTGACGCTAGAGTTGTTATGGGAAATAGTATGTGGTTACCGAAGGTTGTTCAGAGTCCCAGATGAGATCCCGAACATGACGAGGAACTCAGGAATGGTCCGGAGGTGAAGATCGATATATTGGACGAAGGGTATTGGAGTCCGGAATTGTTCTAGGTGTACCGGGTGACGACCAACATGACCGAAAGGTGTTTCGGAGGCCCCGACAAGCGTTGGGGGGCCTTATGGGCCAAGGGGAGGGGCACATCAGCCCACCAAGGGGCTGTGCGCCCCTCCCACCCTATCTCACGTAACGTGGAGAGGTGGGGGCGCCTCCCCTAGGGCAGCCACCCCTCCCGGCTTGGGGGGCAAGTTTTTCCTAGGGTGGGGGCGCCCAAACCCATCTAGGGTTTCCCCTGTGGCTGCCACCCCTCCCCTAGGGAACCCTAGGCGCCTCCTCCACCCCCTTCCCCCTATATATAGTGAGGGAGAGAGAGGGCAGCCGCACCCTTCCCCTGGCGCAGCCCCTCCCTCCTCCAACACCTCCTCCTCCTCTGTAGTGCTTGGTGAAACCCTGCTGGAGAACCACGAGCTCCATCGCCACCACGCCGTCGTGCTGCTGGAGTTTTCCATCAATTTCTCCTCTCCCTTGCTGGATCAAGAAGGAGGAGACGTCCCCGGGTTGTACGTGTGTTGAACGCGGAGGCGCCGTCCGTTCGGCGCTTAGATTGGAATCAACCGCGATCTGAATCGCTGCGTGTATGACTCCGCCAACCGCGTTCTTGTAACGCTTCCGCATCGCGATCTTCAAGGGTATGAAGATACACTCATCCTCTGCCTCTCTTGTTGCTAGAATCTCCATAGATTGATCTTGGTGATGCGTAGAAAATTTTGAATTATTGCTACGTTCCCCAACAAAAGTATGAACCCTTTGCCTTGTTTCCTACCGTTGCAATACCGTTTACGCTCACTTTTATCATTAGTTACCTTGCTATTTTTATAATTCAAATTACAAATACCTTTATCTACCATCCATATTGCACTTGTATCACCATCTCTTCGCCGAACTAGTGCACCTATACAATTTTCCATTGTATTGGGTGTGTTGGGGACACAAGAGACTCTTTGTCATTTAGTTGCATGGTTACTTGAGAGAGACCATCTTCATCCTACGCCTCCTACGGATTGATAAACCTTAGGTCATCCACTTGAGGGAAATTTGCTACTGTCCTACAAACCTGTGCACTTGCAGGCCCAACAACGTCTACAAGAAGAATGTTGTGTAGTAGACATCAAGGACGTAGAGCATGAAGGAAAGCGCAGGGAAGGGGGGAGAAGCTTACGAAGGCCTGACCTAGTGACACCCCAGCTGCCGCCGTGCAGGTCCGGCACCTCGCCAAAGAATGACTCCAAGCTCATGAGATAAGTCATGCTCCTGGAAAAGCTAAATCAACACGGCGCCGAACCATCGCCTAATGCGGCTCTATCACGGTGACGTAGCCTTCCTTTCTTGCCCAGTGGTGGCTGCTTGAGCTAAAGGGGACCTCCTGAGCATCGCGCCTCGGGGGCTCTTACTGGACCTTGGGCCGCTCACCTCCTGGCCTTGACCACGGCATCGCGACCTGGCATACCAGCGACGGCTGAAGCTTGCCTAGGGACCAGGACCTGTCAGCGTAGAGCACCAAGCCCTCATGAGGATAGAAAGTGGGAGCCGAACCAAGACAGGACAAGCATCTCGCATCGCTCCATAATAAGGATAATATTCACAAAAGACATGGCAAGCGCTTTACATACCCCCATAGGGTGTTTCTTTGATTCCTCGCAGGAAACAAAAGGTGCAAGTTCTACGGAACACTAACTACGTGCGCCTCCATAGGAGACGCCATCATCAACAGTGGGCCGCCAAGCGCCGGCGTCAACCCCATCCAGATCAGCGGCGTCGGCGGCCCGATGCGGCTGCCCTGCTCCGAGCACAACGCGAGCTCGGGGGCTCATAGCTGTCGTCGCTCGTCTCCGGAGTCACGAGAATCTTGGGAGAGTCACTGGACCCTCCGGCTTCTCCGCTGCTACCAGAGGAACTGATGGGGAAGCGGTTGGCAGGCCTAGCCCTCGCCACTTCGATGCCCCGCCCGCCTTCCTTGGGGCAGCACTCTAGTCGGCGTCCCTCCGCATCGAAGACCTTGAAGAACATCAAGGAGGCGCCATCATATTCAAGATGAATTATGGAGGCACCCCCAGTTCGGCAGACCCGGGCAATCTCGCCCCAGCCCCAGGTCATGCAGACCTTGCCCGGAGCGACAACCTCGACCTCCGCTCCGGTCGCAGGGGTACTGCAGTAAGCGTGCTGCAGCCAGAGCTCAAGAGGCCCCCTCGGCAGCATCTTGAAGGCGAAGGAGGGAGGAAGACGAATCCAAGAGTTTGGAGGCATGGCGGCGTGAAGCACAAGCTTGCGAGAAGAGCCCTCATCGTGGACTCCAGGGGCGACGACGCGCACCGCCGTGATTCGTCGGCGTCGCCGGCGGCGTAGGCGGTGCTTCTCGGCGCCTTCTTCTTATCTAGGGCCCTCAGCCCGGGCGTACAAGGGCAGTGGAAACCCAGGCGGCGGTCGCTCGTACCAAGGCCTCGACGTCTCCTGCCACGCGACCACGTCGCGGCGGCCGGGGACCGGCCTCTTCTTCGGCGGAAGTGGGTCGGGACCCTCTCGGGGGGCCTTCGCTTTCTCTTCCGCTGAGAACTGGCGGATCGGCACCATTGGCGTAAAGTGGAGCAAGGGCGAGGAAGAAGGAGTGAAGCAGAAAGAGATGGACCGCGGGGGCTCTCGCCCATCCGTACTTATAACCCAGAGGAGGCCAACCATCGGCCTCCACGATCGCAGGTAATCATGACTCATTTCTGCATGCATGGACTTGTCAAGTCAGGCATTTGCCGAGGCAGCATGGGGAAGCGGAGACGCCCATGTCCAATCAATGACCACGCGGCGCCCAAGGCCGCAGGCTGTTGGGGCCTGCGGCGCTCTGCACTTGCCCCTTTGCTTCTCTGCTAAGCCAAGTTCGAGCACGCCTTGGGCCCGGGGGCTACTGTCGGTGTTCTAGGAACGGGGGTCCCCAGACTTGCCTGCCTGCAGCCTGCGGTGTGGCCCGAGTGGTGGCCCAGTAGGGCCCATCTTCATCAGCACAAACTCAAGACCCTCGTGAGGGGCCAAGCCTCGCGGGGCGGACGACACGAGGCTTCCTCCAGAGCGGCCTCGCCAGGCAGGCTCACGAGGAGGCAGAGAGATCAAGGCAAGGGTACCTCGCGAGGTGCTCGTGACGCAAGCCGTGACGATCGAAGACCAGGCCGGCGCAGGCCTACGCAATGTCCTTGTTTCCTCTTTGGTGCAAAGGGGGCAAGCACAGGTGTGGAGTACCGAGGTATCAGGCAAAGGTTACCATTCCGGTGCAACGAGACCAAGACCAACAGAGCGGCAGGATGGAGGTCACCGTGGAGTCCAAGGCGGCATCATCGCCAGTGCCTTTGGCAGCCGAAGACCAACTTTAGTCAGGATAACTTGTACTAGATGTCCCCCTTCAAAATGGCCATTGTTGGCGCCCTTCCCGCCCAATATTTGGGAAGAGGACCAGGGCCTCTTGTCACGCCCAATATGCGACCCTATCCAAAAGGAACTCGAAGGTCCCACCAAGGATAGACCCGCATATTGAAACACTTTTGCAAGGTGGATATCATTACATCAACATTACATAATAGATGGGGATACATACAAAGGGCATACGATGCCACACGAATACAACATCACAATACATAAGAGCATCATCCGACTATGGATGAAACACAAACAGAAACTCAAACGACATCCACCCTGCTAGCCCAGGCTGCCGACCTGGAACCTAACCCCTGATCGAAGAAGCAGAAGAAGAACTCCAAGACAAGCAAACATCGCTCTCACGTCATGATCATCGCATAACCTGTACCTGCAACTGTTGTTGTAGTAATCTATGAGCCACGAGGACTCAGCAATCCCACTACCATGGATATCTAGACTAGCAAAGCTTAAAGGGAAAGGAAGGGGTAAAGTGGTGAGGTTGCAGCAGCGACTAAGCATGATATGGTGGCTAACATACGCAAATAAGAGCGAGAAGAGAAACAAGCGGAATGGTCGTCAACTAGTAATGATCAAGAAGTGATCCTGAACTCCTACTTACATCAAACATAACCCAGAAACTGTGTTCACTTCCCGGACTCCGCCGAGAAGAGACCATCACGGCTACACACGCGGTTGATGCGTTTTAATTCGTATTTGGTGTCAAGTTATGTACAACCGGACATTAACAAATTCCCATCTGCCTATAACCGCAGGCACGACTTTCGAAAGATTATACCCTGTAGGGGTGTCCCAACTTAGCCCATGATAAGCTCTCGCGATCAACGAAGGATAAACCTTCTCCCAGGAAGACCCGATCAGACTCGGAATCCGGTTTACAAGACATTTCGACAATGGTAAAACAAGACCAGCAAGACCGCCCGATGCGCCGACAATCCCGATAGGAGCTGCACATATCTCGTTCTTAGGGCAACACCGGATGAGCAATCCGTACAACTAAAACAAGACCTCAAGTTTCCCTGAGGGGGCGCTGCAAAGGGCTCTAGTTCGGACCAACACTTAGACAAGCACTGGCCAGGGGGGGCTAAAATAAAGATGACCCTCGAGAGAGAGACTCCCAAGGGAAAAGTAGGTGGTGGTGAGGCAAATGGTAAAACCAATGTTGGGCCTTGCTGGAGGAGTTTTATTCAAAGCGAACTATCAAGGGGGCCCCATAAATCACCCGACCGCGTAAGGAACGCAAAATCCGGGAACATAACACCGGTATGACAGAAACTAGGGCGGCAAGAGTGGAACAAAACACCAGGCATAAGGCCGAGTCTTCCACCCTTTACCAAGTATATAGATGCATTAATAATATAAGAGATATTGTGATATCCCAACCAAAATCCTGTCCACCATGGAGCAATCTTCAACTTCACCTGCAACTAGCAACGCTATAAGAGGGGCTGAGCAAAGCAGTAACATAGCCAAACAATGGTTTGCATAGGAAAGGTATCAAAGGTTAGAGGTTCATGGCAATATGGGAGGCTTGAGGAGCAAAAGATAGGTAACGCAGCATAGCGATAGAACGAAGCAACTAGCATAGCAATGATAGTAGTGAGATCCAGGGTAGCGGTCATCTTGCCTGAAATCCCGCAAGGAAGAAGAACGAGTCCATGAAGAAGATGAAGCCACGAAGATGAACCAAGCGTAGACGAACGAATCCTCACGATCGCAACAAAACGGGAACTATCGAGAAGAAGCACACAACATGGTAAACACACCACACATGAACATGACATGATGCACAAACAAGCATGATGCAAGACAAGGCTATATGAAGCTACTCATGGCAAGAGATGATGCAAACAAGACCAACACATCAAGGCAAGTTTAAATGAGGCCGGGAACAACATATAACAATTCCGGTAAGTCCTCATATGCATATTTCGAAGTTGGTCCAGATCTGAATAAACTTTATGTTCAAGTTGTTAAACAGCAAGTTAAGATCCACAAAGATGATCTACACGAGATTCTATTCAAGTTACATATAAAGTTCATTTAGTTCGGGGCTACGGCCTAGAAGATATGAGCAAAACAAGTTAAACATGGCATTGATGCAAAATGCACACAAACATCAAGCAAACACCTCAAAACAAGGATGCAACATGATAATATGAAACTACATGCCAAATCAAGCAAGTTTCATATAGAGCACACTCAAAACGGAGCAACGGTGCAACACATACACTCTATACAAGGCATAACAACAATCTGTCCAAAACAGCAACTAGGCATATTGCAAGCATCAAAACAACATGCTACAACATCTCAACATGAAAACAAAATACATGGGCAAGATGTACAGGTAAAGCATAACAAAACATGAACACTGAGCAATCTCTAGAAATCACTAGAACATGCTCAAACACACATGGCAAGATTGCAAATAATAACAGTTACAGACTTACCAGGAAATAACATCAGGTTGCAATGTTTAGAGCTATCAAACAGCATGTTACAGGAACTTATCATGGCAAAAAAAGGCATGGCATGAACCTACTAATTGCATAGAACAAAAGTCCCTTACTGACCATGAGCCAAAAAGGATCATAAAATATGATGGCACCCACGTAAACATAGCAAGTTATATTACAGATTCAAACATGGCAGGAACAACGATACGAAGGCATGTAGATGAGCTTGTGCAACTCACTACAGAGCAAAACATGGCATGGCAAGGCAACCAACAGCAAGAAGGCATGTTTATGAAGCTAAGCATGGCAAGAGAAAGTTCATAGCATGCAAGGATCAACTACGACAACCTTGGCAAAATTGAATAACATGTAAACAATCTGCTAGGAAACATTTTGAAGCAAAAGTAGAGCATGAAAATGACATGCTAGACTACTCCATAATTGCAAACAGGGGCATGAATGGATAGAGCATAACCATATGTTCAAAACACCCTTACTGAAGTATCTCAAAATATGCATGGATCTCTCTGTAGCATCAAGTTTACATGGCATAAAAATAACAGCAGAACAGGGACAAACAGCAACATCATGAGGCCTAGTTTGCATGCTTGTGCTAGTCACCACATTGATCACAAAAATACATGGTAAGCACCTCTGTAAAGAAGATATGGCATAGTTCAATACACATGTAGACATCAACCTCATAGGATGCACACATCAATCATGGCAAAAATGACAAAAGAGCATGTTCTGTTAACAGACAACAGACAACATCATGAAGCACTCTTGCAACGATGATTCAGGCATCAAGATGAACTCAAATGAACATGGTGTAATGGAATGAAATGAAGTACTCATTCAGACGAACAATTTGACATATTACACGCACAAAACAGAGCTACGGATGCAGAGATATGATGCGTTGAACATGGCATGATAATGTCACAGATTCGGGGACGGGCAAAATTACCTCCGCGAAAAGTCAACACGGGACGGGTTCGACCCGGGACGGACGGATCCGGGCATTTGGATGGGTTTTGGGCCACTTTGGAAGGGTGTTGGGCTGCAAAGAGAAAGGGGGGTTTCGGGCTACGCGGTTAACTGTTGGAGTACCTAACGACCTCCAAATGGCACGAAACTTGACAGGCGGTCTACCGGTGCTATACCAAGGCCGCTTGGCAAGACTCGGTCCATTCCGAGAAAGTTTAACACCCGCACACGAAACAAGGTCTGAGTGGGGCGACGGAGCACACGCGAGAGGTCTGGACTCCGAACGGACAACGGAGAGAACCGGGAGGACCCGAACGGATGCAAGTTTTGAAAAACATGCGGATGAAATGCAGATGATGACATGGCAAAATGCAACACGCAAGCAAATGACATGGCAATAACGACGAATAACTGGCGGACACCTGGCGCATCGAATCCGGGGCGTTACAACACTCCTCCACTAACAAGAGATCTCGTCCCGAGATCTTAGGACCGAGATGGAAGGGAAAAGAGGATGAGGTGAAACAAGAACTCAAGAGAAGAATCAAAGAACCGAGAGCACTCGAGAAGAAGAGAGGAACGACGAGAATGAAGAGAATCGAAAGCTCACGAAATCAGATAGACTATGCAATCACTCCGGTTAGAATGAGATAAGAAACGAATAAGACTGAAAGGATTTAGGTAGAACTCTGACTCAACATGGGAGGAATAGAACAAGAACTTCACAAGATGGGATGGCACTTGATGAGATGAACAACGCAATGCCTCCGGAAGAATTAAAAGAATGGAATGAAATGAACTTAGAAGGAATGATTGAATGGAGTTGTTGAGAAAATCAACAACGAAAAGAATAAGCTTGTTGTGGTCTTATCCAAAACAACTCAAAAACTTGAGGTGAAATTATGCCCCAACCAAATGCTTGAATATCTGGGAATAACAAAGAAATGCAAAACTCCACTTCAAAAGAAAACGTAGAATTAATTGCACTTCGAGACACGAGAAGAAAATATACTTGAACTCCACCAACAAGATCTTGATGAACTCTTGAAGAATGAACTAAATCATGGAGAACCACCATGAAGAACTCCGGTAACAAAAGGATGATGAGATAGAATGAAGTATGAAAGAATAAGATGAGCCTTGCGATGATTTAGATGAAGGTTCCGACGAAATTGCCTAGGAAATTTGAACTTCGGAAAAGAAAAGATGAAAAACACTTGGAACTAGAATTTATTCATTAAGAACAAACTCAAAAGGAAGGGATTACTCACTTGGATGAAATAAGAATAAGATTTATTGTATGCTTATCCTTCATCAAATTAAATTGATGACAAGCAATGGATTTTGCATACTACTTATTCTTGTCGAAAAGGATTAAGGGGAATATAGCAGAAAACTTGAGAAAGTCTTCATGAACCACCAGTAGAATTGGAAAGAACCACCATAAAATTCGAAAATGACTAATGAAAGAGAATGAATCACCGGGAAGAATTAGCAAACAAATAAGCTTGAGGCGATTTAGATGCAAAAGAACAGGGAGATCATGAGCTGATTAAAGAACACTTGAACGAAGCACCGAGATAATTGGATAACGGTAACTGGAATGATGGCCTCCGGTGAAAAGAAACAGAAATCAACTCCTGAAATACTCCGGATGGTTGAGAAAAGGAATAACTGACAAATGGAATAATTCGAGATGATAGCATGAAACTAGAACCACGAAACTTCGAGAGGACGGACAAGATTTAGAGGGAAAACTCTTCTTCGGTCTTCAAAAGACGACGAGAAACAACACCAAAAATTACTGAGATACTCCAGAAGAATGAAAAGCAAAGAGGTTGAGCCGACGATGAAATGATTTGAAATCGATCTTGGAGAAGGCATGTGACTGATGGGATCCATTCTTACGTCACACTTGAAAAGAATTAGAGAATAGCTCCGGGGAATTAGAAGAGTCAGGTAAGATCCTAGGAAAAGACCTATGGGTTAGGGCCCACTAACAAGAAAACACTGTTGGAAAGGGATGTTGAACAGATAGATGATGCACCGGAACAATTGAAATATTTGAATGGGGTGATAACCTCGAATTAATTGGAACACAGACGAATCTCCTGAGATGTCTTGAACACTCCGGAAGGATAAACTGGCGAGAGGCGAACGAGCAAGGAGAACACTTGATCCAAGGAAAAGAATGTGATCAACCCGAAAAACTTGAATTGAATCCACCGGAAAGAAAAAGAGATGAAGAATGACGAACAAGATGAGAATTCACCCGTTGAAATAATTTAGGGAAGACTGAAGGGACTCCACACAAATGAAATAGATGGTCGAAACAGACTCAGGCTCCGGGAAGAAAAAGGGTGGGAGGGCGGGAAAAACAAAGGCAACTTGGAAGGGGAAACGACGAATATCTTGAAGAGAAAACACCGGTTGAAATCATTGAGGAAAGAAAGCAAAGACTTCGCACGAGTGGGATGGATACTCGATTACGGACTCCGGCTCCGAGAAGAAAAGGGGTGGGCGGGTGGGAAAAGAAGACAACTGAGGATTGAACTCAAAGATGAAGAGGCTTGAGTCAACTTGACGAGAAATGCACCAGATGAGAAGAGCTGAGGAACAACGAACGAAAAACCAACTGCGTGATCCTAAAGAAAGTTTGAAAGGGAAGAGAAGTAATTCAAAACATCTACGTCAAGATTCCTTACCAGAGCGACGAAGGGGCAGAGGAGTAAAAAGAATTCCTACTCTCCGATATAACTAGACTCCAAAAATGGTTTTCTTCTAGACTCAACAACGGCCAAACTACAAGATCAATCAAGGGGGCTCCTAAGGTCGGTCGAGGCTCTGATACCAACTTGTCACGCCCAATATGCGACCCTATCCAAAAGGAACTCGAAGGTCCCACCAAGGATAGACCCGCATATTGAAACGCTTTTGCAAGGTGGATATCATTACATCAACATTACATAATAGATGGGGATACATACAAAGGGCATACAATGCCACACGAATACAACATCACAATACGTAAGAGCATCATCCGACTATGGATGAAACAAAAACAGAAATTCAAACGACATCCACCCTGCTAGCCCAGGCTGCCGACCTGGAACCTAACCCCTGATTGAAGAAGCAGAAGAAGAACTCCAAGACAAGCAAACATCGCTCTCACGTCATGATCATCGCATAACCTATACCTGCAACTGTTGTTGTAGTAATCTGTGAGCCACGAGGACTCAGCAATCCCATTACCATGGGTATCAAGACTAGCAAAGCTTAAAGGGAAAGGAAGGGGTAAAGTGGTGAGGTTGCAGCAGCCACTAAGCATGATATGGTGGCTAACATACGCAAATAAGAGCGAGAAGAGAAACAAGCGGAACGGTCATCAACTAGTAATGATCAAGAAGTGATCCTGAACTCCTACTTACGTCAAACATAACCCAGAAACCGTGTTCACTTCCCGGACTCCGCCGAGAAGAGACCATCACGGCTACACACGCGGTTGATGCGTTTTAATTCGTATCTGGTGTCAAGTTATCTACAACCGGACATTAACAAATTCCCATCTGCCTATAACCGCAGGCACGACTTTCGAAAGATTATACCCTGCAGGGGTGTCCCAACTTAGCCCATGATAAGCTCTCGCGATCAACGAAGGATAAACCTTCTCCCAGGAAGACTCGATCAGACTCGGAATCCCGGTTTACAAGACATTTCAACAATGGTAAAACAAGACCAGCAAGACCGCCCGATGCGCCGACAATCCCGATAGGAGCTGCACATATCTCGTTCTCAGGGCAACACCGGATGAGAAATCCGTACAACTAAAACCATACCTCAAGTTTCCCTGAGGGGGCGCTGCAAAGGGCTCTAGTTCGAACCAACACTTAGACAAGCACTGGCCCGGGGGGGGGGGGGATAAAATAAAGATGACCCTCGAGAGAGCGACTCCCAAGGGAAAAGTAGGTGGTGGTGAGGCAAATGGTAAAACCAATGTTGGGCCTTGCTGGAGGAGTTTTATTCAAAGCGAACTGTCAAGGGGGTCCCATAAATCACCCGACCGCGTAAGGAACGCAAAATTCGGGAACATAACACTGGTATGACGGAAACTAGGGCGGCAAGAGTGGAACAAAACACCAGGCATAAGGCCGAGTCTTCCACCCTTTACCAAGTATATAGATGCATTAATAATATAAGAGATATTGTGATATCCCAACCAAAATCCTGTCCACCATGGAGCAATCTTCAACTTCACCTGCAACTAGCAATGCTATAAGAGGGGCTAAGCAAAGCGGTAACATAGCCAAACAACGGTTTGCATAGGAAATGTATCAAAGGTTAGAGGTTCATGGCAATATGGGAGGCTTGAGGAGCAAAAGATAGGTAACGCAGCATGGCGATAGAACGAAGCAACTAGCATAGCAATGATAGTAGTGAGATCCAGGGTAGCGGTCATCTTGCCTGAAATCCCGCAAGGAAGAAGAACGAGTCCATGAAGAAGATGAAGCCACGAAGATGAACCAAGCGTAGACGAACGAATCCTCACGATCGCAACAAAACGGGAACTATCGAGAAGAAGCACACAACATGGTAAACACACCACACATGAACATGACATGATGCACAAACAAGCATGATGCAAGACAAGGCTATATGAAGCTACTCATGGCAAGAGATGATGCAAACAAGACCAACACATCAAGGCAAGTTTAAATGAGGCCGGGAACAACATATAACAATTCCGGTAAGTCCTCATATGCATATTTCGAAGTTGGTCCAGATCTGAATAAACTTTATGTTCAAGTTGTTAAACAGCAAGTTAAGATGCACAAAGATGATCTACACGAGATTCTAGTCAAGTTACATATAAAGTTCATTTAGTTCGGGGCTACGGCCTAGAAGATACGAGCAAAACAAGTTAAACATGGCATTGATGCAAAATGCACCCGAACATCAAGCAAACACCTCAAAACAAGGATGCAACATGATAATATGAAACTACATGCAAAATCAAGCAAGTTTCATATAGAGCACACTCAAAACGGAGCAACGGTGCAACACACACTCTATACAAGGCATAACAACAATCTGTCCAAAACAGCAACTAGGCATATTGCAAGCATCAAAACAACATGCTACAACATCTCAACATGAAAACAAAAGACATGGGCATGATGTACAGGTAAAGGATAACAAAATATGAACACTGAGCTATCTCCAGAAATCACTAGAACATGCTCAAACACACATGGCAAGATTGCAAATAATAACAGTTACAGACTTATCAGGAAATAATATCAGGTTGCAATGTTTAGAGCTATCAAACAACATGTTACAGGAACTTATCATGGCAAAAAAAGGCATGGCATGAACCTACTAATTGCATAGAAAAAAAGTCCCTTACTGACCATGAGCCAAAAAGGATCATAAAATATGATGGCACCCACGTAAACATAGCAAGTTATATTACAGATTCAAACATGGCAGGAACAACGATACGAAGGCATGTAGATGAGCTTGTGCAACTCACTACAGAGCAAAACATGGCATGGCAAGGCAACCAACAGCAAGAAGGCATGTTTATGAAGCTAAGCATGGCAAGAGAAAGTTCATAGCATGCAAGGATCAACTACGACAACCTTGGCAAAATTGAATAACATGTAAACAATCTGCTAGGAAACATTTTGAAGCAAAAGTAGAGCATGAAAATGACATGCTAGACTACTCCATAATTGCAAACAGGGGCATGAATTGATATAGAATAACCATATGTTCAAAATACCCTTACTGAAGTATCTCAAAATATGCATGGATCTCTCTGTAGCATCAAGTTTACATGGCATAAAAATAACAACAGAACAGGGACTAAAACAGCAACATCACGAGGCCTAGTTTGCATGCTTGTGCTAGTCACCACATTGATCACAAAAATACATGGTAAGCACCTCTGTAAAGAAGACATGGCATAGTTCAATACACATGTAGACATCAACCTCATAGGATGCACACATCAATCATGGCAAAAATGACAAAAGAGCATGTTCTGTTAACAGACAATAGACAACATCATGAAGCACTCTTCCAACGATGACTCAGGCATCAAGATAAACTCAAATGAACATGGTGCAATGGAATGAAATGAAGTACTCGTTGAGACGAACAATTTGACATATTACACGCACAAAACGGAGCTACGGATGCAGAAATATGATGCGTTGAACATGGCATGATAATGTCACAGATTCGGGGACTTAGGCAAAATTACCTCCGCGAAAAGTCAACGCGGGACGGGTTCGACCCGGGACGGAGGGATCCGGGCGTTTGGATGGGTTTTGGACCACTTTGGAAGGGTGTTGGGCTGCAAAGAGAAAGGAGGGTTTCGGGCTACGCGGTTAACTGTTGGAGTACCAAACGACCTCCAAATGGCACGAAACTTGACAGGCGGTCTACCGGTGCTATACCAAGGCCGCTTGGCAAGACTCGGTCCATTCCGAGAAAGTTTAACACCCGCACATGAAACAAGGTCTGAGAGGGGCAACGGGGCACGCGCGAGAGGTCTGGACTCCGAACGGACAACGGAGAGAACCGGGAGGATCCGAACGGATGCAAGTTTTGAAAAACATGCGGATGAAATGCAGATGATGACATGGCAAAATGCAACATGCAAGCAAATGACATGGCAATAACAAAGAATAACTGGCAGACACCTGGCGCATCAAATCCGGGGCGTTACACCTCTATATATAGAGCTAGCCACCACAGTAGAGATCACATAGAGTCCCCATCATATCAGCCAGAGATGGGAAGATCCATCTCAAGTAGAACACCGCATCAGCTCAAGAACTCCTCTCGCGAGGCTGTTCTTCCCTTTGTACTGTTCATCATCAGCCCCTGAGGCAATCCACCACACCACACACTAGAGTAGGGTATTACACCACAATGGTGGCCCGGACCAGTATAAATCTTGTGTCCCTTGTGTTGTTCATCGTTTAGCTTAGATTCTCACGAGGCGGTCAGACGTGGATTGGTAGGGGGAAGATCTTCGCGCGCACCCCAGAGTTCAAACCTTAAGGGTCTGCCGGAACCCAACATCCAACAATATCCTCATCCATTTTAGTGGGGAATCAAATCCTTCGTTTTGTAATTTAGTAGCCCCAACACATTGAAGCCTACATATCCTTCCTTTTAATTATCATACCTTTTGAAAGATCGAGGATGTCGCCTAGAAGGGGGGGGGGTGAATAGGTGCTTTAAAATAATTACAGTTTAGACTTGAACAAATGCGGAATAAACCTAGCGGTTAATTTGTCAAGAACAAAACCTACAACAACTAGGCTCACCTATGTGCACCAACAACTTATGCTAAGCAAGATAAACCACTAAGTGATAGCAAGATACATGACAAGAAACAATATGGCTATCACTAAGTAAAGCGCATAAGTAAAGGGCTCGGGTAAGAGATAACTGAGGCACGCGGAGACGATGATGTATCCCGAAGTTCACACCCTTGCGGATGCTAATATCCGTTTGGAGCGGCGTGGAGGCACAATGCTCCCCAAAAAGCCACTAGGGCCACCGTAATCTCCTCACGCCCTTGCACAATGCAAGATACCGTGATTCCATTAAGGGACCCTTGAGAGCGGTCACCGAACCCATACAAATGGCAACCCTTGGGGGCGGTCACCGAACCCGTACACTTTGGCAACCCTTGGGGGCGGTCACCGGTACCCGTCAATGTGCTTGGGCCGATCTCCACAACCTAATTGGAGACCCCGACGCTTGCCCGGAGCTTTACACCACAATGACAAAGCTCCGAACACCACCAACCATCCAGGGCACCCAAGCACCCAAGAGGAACAAGCTCAAGGGTACCAAGCACCCAAGGGTAATAAGCTTCTCAACTTGTAACTTTCACGTATCACCGTGGATAACTCAAACCAACGCACCAAATGCAATGGCAAGGGCACACGGAGTGCCCAAGTCCTTCTCCCCCAAATCCCACCAAAGCAACTAATACTAGGGAGGAAAATGAGAGGAAAAACAAGAAGGAGAACACCAAGAACTCCAAGATCTAGATCCAAGGGGTTCCCCTCACATGGAGGAGAAAGTGATTGGTGGAAATGTGGATCTAGATCTCCTCTCTCTTTTCCCCCCAAAACTAGCAAGAATCCATGGAGGGATTGAGAGATAGCAAGCTCCAAGAGGTCAACAATGGTGGGGGGAAAACGTGCTCATATTTCTTAGGTTGGAGGTGGAAGAAGGGGGTATAAATACCCCCAAGAAAAATATGACCGTTGAACCCCGGGCACCCGGACAAAAGTGGTCCAGGCACCCACACAACCCAGAGAAAAAGCCACTAAACTCTGGGCACCCCCGGGGGGGGGGGGGGGGAGGGAAACCCCGGGCACCCGGACGAACAAGGGCAACACAATAGCATGGGGGCCGGGCACTCGGGGGTCCCAATCCCGGGCACCCGGAGGGGGCCGATAGGAGGAGGCAGAGGAGCCTGGGCACCCGGGTCCAAGACCTCCGGCACCCGGAGTGATCAGAGGAGGAGAGGGAGCGCCCCAGATGACCCCGGGCACCCGGGGGGCGAGACCCCGGGCACCCGGACCGGCCAGAGAGGTCACTATGGAGGGGCTCGGGTGACCCCGGGCACTCGGGGGTCAAGGACCCCGGGCACCCGCACTAGGCAGAGAGATGCGGGAGCCGGTAAAATTGAAACAACCACAACTTTTGCAAACAAACTCCGAATTTGATGAAACCAAGTTTGTTGGAAAGCTAGACACAAGGGCTAACACAATCTTGATAGAAATATCAAGAAATGGCAATTGAGAAAATACTCAAAATAAAATGGTGAGAACCCTTTCTCAAATAAGACCGGTAAAAACTCCAACACCGAAAATGCAAAAGAAGATGCATAGGAAATCAATTTTCGATGAACTAGAGCTTGTCACGAAGAAAACCACAAGCTCTAAAACCTCACAAAGAGAAAATCCAAACAAGAACCAAGAAATATGATGGTGCCAAGAATGCAATGTTTTGAGCTCTCACCAAACGATACGATCAAGCTACTTACTCGAGAGCCCCCCTTGATAGTACGACTATCGATCATATAATCTGGTCTCCCAACTAACACCATGAGACCCATAAAATAGAAAACCTATGAAGAACAAACCTTTGCATTGAGCATACTCCATTTGAGCTAGATGATGAAGATCTTGACCTCCTCAACTTGTACCTCCTTTCTTGATTGCACTAGCTTGATGAAGACTAGTAGATTGCTCCCCCATACTCCACTATGGGTGAGCCACTCCTTGGCACATCTTCACAAGTCCATTGTCACCATAATGGACGGCAAGCATCAAGGACGCGATCTCTTCATGATGCTCCACTTGAACTTGCACACCGCCATCTTGATGTCGATCACCATTTGATGTCATCCTCTCCATGGGTTGTATGATATCTTCCTCTTGATGCAAGCCCATGGAAACATACCTAACCCCACATAGAACTCTTACGTAGACCATGCGTTAGCACACGAAGCATAATGGACAATGCTTACCATTCCATGGGATCACTTGATCCCTCGGTACATCTTGTACGCTTTGTGTGTTGATCAACATGATTCACTCTTGACTTAGTCTTGATGAACCTTGAATCTTTCCAACTCTCTTCATTTGTATGATGTCTTGAAGGTAGACATGAATGATCACACAATATTCTTCTCCAAGACATGCTTGCAATAAGCTCAACACTCACATGACCAATCTTTGGAGAATTCCTTAATAGCACCTTGGTCAACTCATAAACTTCTTGAAACCAACACATGTACTTCAAGAAATGCCCATGGACAAATCCTTCAAATATAACTCAATGCAACCATTAGTCCATAGAGAATGTCATCAATTACCAAAACCACACATGGGGCACCGCATGTCCTTTCAATCTCCCCCATTTTGGTAATTGATGACAATCACTTTCAATAGAGTTTATACAAGGAATTATGCATCACCATGCATGCACCAACCAATAATGCATGCGTATGAGATGCAAAAGCTTAGGAACAAAACCAAAGCAAGACGAGATGACTCTCCAAATAAACTTATCCACAAAACTCTCTGAAACTTCTCCCCCATTGGCATCGATTGCCAAAATGGGAGGAAAGCTTAGAAGGCCAATATAAATTGAGTTTACTCCATAAATTGTGTATTTCTCCACAAGAGAGTGGAATGCAATACACATATCCAACAGTAGATACTTGGAGGAAGACAAACTATATTGAGGCCCAAAGATTGCAAAAGAATGATATGCCACAAAGACATAACAAAGAGAGAAACAAGAAATCAAGTAATCAAAAGATACCAATTGAAGCAAGCTATCAAAAGATACCAATTGAACCAACTAGACCAAAGATCCTACGTGCCACATGAATAAAAGATATTATGATATGAGCAAAGGAGTGTTCTAGAGGAACTAGAGAAGCTCCCCATGATTTGTGCATAATTTAGTTTTGTAGTTGGATACAACAAGCACAAAATAGGATCGTCACTCCTCCAAGATCAATAGAGCCTCACGACAAGTGCAAGAGAGCAAGGGAGTGTTCTAAAGACACTAGTGAAGCTCCCCATTATTTGTGCACTCCTTAGAATATTTGCATTAGGATACCAAATGCACACAATAGGATCATCACTCCCTAGAAATCAATAGAAACTCACAACAAGTGCAAGTGAGCATGTAGGAAACAAGGCCTAGCACTTGCAATAAACAAATGGTTGAACAACATATAAAAGAGGCAACTTAAGAGAAGGCTCAACCAAAATGATGTGTGTGAGTCATGGCAAAGCACTTGAGAAGACTAATGAAAGGGTGAGCATTAAGCATCAACATAGTCTTGAATTGTGGAGATACAAGGTGCATGACATGTCCTTCCCACACACACCAAGCAAATGGGTTCACAAGCACACTAAATATGCAAAATGAATAACCAACACTTGTGACAACCCATGGTGAAGATAGAAAGAGAAAGCCTCATTAAGAAGTGGGATACCAATTAAGATGGCAAAAAGCCTCGTCAAGACAAGCATGAGGAAGAAGGTCTTCACCACACAAGAGTGCATCAAGATGCAACGAGATATGACCCGCACTCAAGGCACACACTTTCACGGAGCCACCAAAGAAATAACATGAGAAATAAACGGTGGACGTGAAGGAAGGGGATATCAACTGGATATGCAACTTCTCTCAAGTGTATAAGATTCTAGGTAGATGACGATCATGATGATATCAATCCACAAAGAAGGATGTACACACCAAATAGTTACAAAAAGGAAGGAATAAGATATCCACAAGGAAGTCATAAATATACCAATAAGATATTTGCTTGAAAGCATAGCACTTGCCTAGATATGGTCTTATTGTATATAAATGAAGTCCAACCACACATCCATCAAAGACATCACAACTAGCAACAAGATATCATCGTTGGGATGCTTTGAGAAGGGAAACAAATATAACAAGATATGAAATGAATATCATGCCAAGATGCAACCTACACAAGGTTGATGCAAGAAATGTGTGCCTGAAAAAGATGATGATACTTGTTACCGAGATATCAATGGAAGGATGTAGTAGATACCAAATAAAGGTAGATAGTAGTTCATTGATCATCCTAGCTTGACTCCAATAAGCACATGGTGACACCACCTTCCTTGTGAGTGAGCCAAGCATCCAATGTATATCCAATTGTTCCTAGAACAACAACACAAACAAAATGGTGCCCAACCTCATTGGGACCAAAGAGTTAGAGAACCAACAATACATAGGACAAACTCCACATAAATATGTGCATATAGATATGAAAATGAATTTCATGCACATCTCGTCCAATTTGAGACTTGGTGGAGTTTCCCCTATATATTGGGTCAAAGAAAGAAAGCATGCCAAAGAGACTACATGAAGCTAATGTGCATGCTCAATACTTTCAAGAACCGATACCAATTTACAAGAAAACGAAGTAAAGAAAAGATACCAAAGGAATAAATCACTAATTGGAGGATATACATAACAGATACATCGAGGAATGAGATATCCATTGATACACACTAAATTAAAGATGTTAAACTCCCAAAGAGAGGATGGTTCCAAACAAACCAAGCTCTCAACAAAGTTTCATGATGGCACAAAGTACCAAAAAGAAAACGGCTTGCCTTCCACCAACACACACTTGATAAGGATCACAAGATGAGTGAGGGAGTCCTGGATTAGGGGGTCCTCGGACAGCCGGACTATATACTTGTGCCGGACTGTTGGACTATGAAGATACAAGATTGAAGACTTCGTCCCGTGTCCGGTGGGACTCTCCTTTGCGTGGAAGGCAAGCTTGGCAATTCGGATATGTAGATTTACTTCTCTGTAACCGACTCTGTGTAACCCTAGCCCCCTCCGGTGTCTATATAAACCAGAGGGTTTGGTCTGTAGGATGACAACAATCATAATCATAGGCTAGCTTCTAGGATTTAGCCTCTACGATCTCATGGTAGATCAACTCTTGTAATACTCATATCATCAAGATCAATCAAGCAGGAAGTAGGGTATTACCTCCATAGAGAGGGCCCGAACCTAGGTAAAACATTGTGTCCCTCGCCTCTTGTTACCATTAGCCTTAGATGCACAGTTCGGGACCCCTACCCGAGGTCCGCCGGTTTTGACACCGACATTGGTGCTTTCGTTGAGAGTTCCACTGTGACGTCGAAAAAGGTTTGATGGCTCGCCTTGTTATCAAGGACAACATCACCTCTGGGGGAGCCCTGGCTTTAGGCCAAACCCTCTGACTAGGCAGCTTCGTCATGACCGCCCGTTCGGCCACCGCGCCAATGATGACTTCTCGGGTCATCAAAAACATCCTCCACATCAGCTCGGAATACACCGAGCAGATGGATCCAATGGAGCTCTCGTCCTTGAACGAGCTCTTGGATTGCATCGCCGCCTTGGGAGTCGCTACGGACTATGATCGGATTGGGCTTAAACCTGATCAAAGAGAGATTAACTCTCCGCCGGTCACCCAATAGATAGCGGTGATGGAGGAGCAATGAAGTGATTCTTCCTCTATTTTGAGGACGAACTATGTCCGGATTCCCGAGCTCTCCGAGCCGGATACCCATCTGCGGGAGTACATGACCCAAAATCCGAACTTAGAATCGGACAGCGGGCCAGAAAAATTGGGCAACATCTCGGAACCCGAACTGTCGAGCTCGGAAGTTCCTCTGCCCCTAGGTCTCAGATCGGGCCAGGGTTCAGACTTAAATCCGCCCACCCACCCATATACAAGCGATCTTTCCCACATTAGACAACAATCCCAAGAGACAGTACATCACTTTTGGGCCAGATTCCTCCTTGTAATGAGCAAGGTCAAGGACTGTCGCGAGGAAGACGCAATCTCATTCTTTTGCAAAAATTGCATGGGCAAGGGAATCCTCAACGCCATAAGTCACCATGACATATCACACTTCGCTGACTTGGCGGCCATAGTATAGAAGTACTGTGCGATGGAAAGCGCCTGGAAAAACCAAGCAAAATTTTGGGATCCTCCGGCTCTCACTAAACCCCTCGTTCGAACTAAAAGGGCACACTCTCGCAAGTCACCTGGTCCAATTACAAAGAAACCAAAGCCCACTACAGGGTGTGGAGCCATATTAGAGGGATGGCTCAATGGACCATGCAAAATTCACACCACACCGGATACCATACCAACACACAGCCTTAGAGCATGTTGGATACTTTGGCAGGTGGCCAAGAGCGGCGAGGATATCCTCATTAACGATACCGAGAGCATCATCCCGCAGAAAACAACAATACAGTATTGACAGTCTTCGAGACTTTCGCCTCAAATAACAGGCGCAAGAGAGCACTCCGCAGCCTCGCCGAAGTCTGCCACATTGCAGCAATAAATCCATGGAACAACACGGCCATAACCTTCAATGCCAGTGACGAACCTCAATTCCGAACAGTCCGAGCACCAGCCACTTTGGTCCTTAGTCCAATTGTGGACGGTTTCCGGCTTACTAAAGTGCTCATGGATGGTGGCTGCGGATTAAACCTCATCTACGAAGAAACTCTCAACAAAATGGAAATAGACAAGAGCTGCATTGAGCAAAGAAGCACGACCTTCAGAGGAATTATCCCTAGTTGGGAGGCACGATGTGCGGGAAAAATCACACTCGATGTGGTATTCGGCACGCCGGAGAATTACAGGTCCGAAGAAATAACATTCCAAGTGGCCCCGTTCAGTAGAGGATACCACGCCCTTTTAGGGCAGGATGCATTCACGAGCTTCCAAGCTATACCCCATTACGGGTACATGAAGCTCAAGATGCCCGGGCCCAATGGAATCATCACTCTAGCCAGTGATCCGGACGTAGCACTCCGCGCCGAAAATAAAACCGCCGCCCTGGCCCTTGAGGCATTATCCGAAGCCCTCGAGGCCGAAGAACTAACTGCGCTGCGCTCCATAGTGGACAGGGATGACGTGATACTCGACAAATGATCCAAGTCCACCTCTTTCAAACCAGCGGAAAAAATAGTCAAATTCCAAGTCCACCCAACGGACTCTACAAAAATAGCATCCATCGAGGCACAGCTGAACCCCACAATAGACGCCGCACCACGGGCGTTCTTGCGCGAGAATTGGGACATCTTTGCCTAGCACCCTTCAAACATGCCAGGTATCCCACGCAGGCTGGCCGAGCATAGCCTAAACATATTGAAGGGATACAAGCCGGTCAAGCAGACTCTTCGGCGCTTTTTAGAACCTAAACAACAAGCCATGGGAGAGGAGCTAGCCAAGTTACTCGAAGCCGGATTCATCAGAGAAATAAAACACCCAGACTGGCTAGCAAACCTGGTGATGGTACCAAAGAAGGAAAAACCCTGGCGCCTATGTGTCGATTTCAAGGACCTCAATAAGGCTTGCCCCAAGGATCCCTTCCCTCTCCCCCGCATCGATCAAATCATCGACGCCACCGCAGGACACGACTCATTGTGCTTCCTCGACGCATACTCTGGATACCATCAAATCAAGATGGCGGAGTCCGATCAGGCCGCAACAGTATTCATCACTCCATATGACCCCTTCTATTTCAACACCATACCTTTCAGGCTAAAAAATGCCGGTGCAACCTACCAATGCATGATTCAGACATGCCTGGAAAAACAAATTGGCAAAACAGTTGAGGCATACGTAGACGACGTGGTCATCTAGACCAGACACGTCGAATCTTTAATAGACGACCCGAGGCTTACGTTCGATAATCTCCGAACATATGACATCAAGCTCAATCCGGAAAAATGTGTTTTCGCCGTTCCTGTCGGAAAGCTCCTGGGTTTCATCGTTTCCAATAGAGGAATTGAAGAAAATCCAGCTAAAATCCGAGCTTTGTCACAGTTGGCTACCCCAACAGACCTCAAGCAAATCCAGAAATTAACTGGATGCGTGGCTGCCTTAAGCCACTTTATCTCCCGATTGGGAGAAAAGGCACTACCTCTCTATCGCCTTCTTCGATGCACCGAACACTTCGATTGGACGGATGCGGCTACGGCAGGACTGGAAGAAATAAAGGCCCTCTTGGCCAGCAACCCAATCCTGGTGGCACCAAACATAGGTGAACCCATGCTTTTATATATAGCTGTAACGCACCAAGTTGTAAGCGCAGTGCTCGTCATCGAACGAGAGGAGGAAGGACATAAATTCCCGCTTCAAAAGCTAGTATACTATGTATCCACTGTCCTCACACCATGCAAGTCACGGTACCCACATTATCAAAAGATAGCATACGCGGTCTTCACGGCATCCCGGAAACTACGATACTACTTTCAAGAGTGTTCAATCACGGTGGCCTCCGAAGTACCAGTCGGATTTCGGGTTCCGACAAACCCTGTAGATTTGAACACTGGGGTGCGCGCGGAGATTTAGCCCTCTGCCTACCTGCACCTCACCGCCTCGCTATGATCTAAGCAATAAAAGAAACAACACAAGAGACACAGAGTTTATACTGGTTCAGGCCACCATTGTGGTGTAATACCCTACTCCAGTGTGTGGTGTGGTGGATTGCCTCTTGGGCCGATGATGAACAATACAAGGAAGAACAGCCTCGCGAGGGTCTGTTCTGGGCTGGAGCGACAAACTACTAAGGGGAGTTCAGTCGCTCTCTCAATCTATCGGTCCGTTGTCATCTCTCCTTTTCTTTACCTCTATCTGTTCTCGTCTTTTCTCCCTTGCAGTGGCTAGTCCTATTTATAGGCAAAGGCCCTGGGCCTCCTCCCAAATATTGAGTGGGAAGGGCGCCAACAATTGGCCATTTTGAAGGGGAACATCTAGTACACTTATCCTGACTAAAGTTGGTCCTCACCTGCCAAAGGCTCTGGTAGTGATGCCGGCTTGGGCTCCATGATGACCTCCATCCTGCCGTTCTGCTGGTCTTGGTCTTGTTGCACCGAAATGGATGCCTTTGCTTGATGCTCTCGCCTGCGCTTGCTCCCTTTGCACCAAAGAGGAAAGGGAGGACACTGCGCGGCCTGGCACCTGCCTGGCGCCCTTGTTCGTCATGGCTTGCGTCATGGGCACCTCGTGAGGTACCCCGCCTTGATCTCTCCACCTCCTCGCGAGCCACCCTGACGAGGCCGTGCCCGAGGAAGACTCCTGTCGTCCGCCCCACGAGGCTTGTCCCCTCGCAAGGGTCTTGAGCTCGTGCTGATGAAGATGGGCCATGCTGGGCCGCCCCTTGAGCCACGCCGCAGGCCACAGGCAGGCAAGTCTGGGGACCCCCATTCCCAGAACACCGACAGTAGCCCCCGGGCCCAAGGCGCACCCGGACTTGGCTGAGCAGAGAGGCGAAGGGGCAAGTGCGAAGCGCCACGGGCCCTAACAGCCTGCGGCCTTGGGCGCCGCGTGGCGGTTGATTGGACGTGGGCGGCTCCGCTCCCCCACGATGCCTCGGCGACTGCGCGACCTGACAAGTCCCTGCGTGCAAAAACTGGTCATGATTACCTGCGATCGTGGAAGCCGACGGTTGGCCTCCCCTGGCTATAAGTATGGAACGGCGCGAGCCATTCCAGTTCATCTTCCTCTGCTACTTCTCCTCTTCTTCATCTTCACCACTGCTCCGCCTTGCCGCAATGGCTCCGATACGCCAGTTCTCCGCAGAAAAGAAGGGAAAGGCCCCCCCCCCTGAGAGGGCCCCGACCCGCTTCCGCCAAAGAAGCGGTTGGTCCTCTGCCGCCGAGATGAGGGCGTGCGGCAGGAGGTGTCGAGGCCTTGGTGTGAGAGGCCGCCGCTAGGGTTTCTGCTGCCCTTGTACGCCCACCTTGAGGGCCCTGTAGGAGCTGATGCCGAGCGCCATGGACGACGCCGCCATCGGCGCCGGCGGGTCACGGCGGTGCGCGTTGTCCCTCCTGGAGTTCACGCTAAGGGCTCCTCCCGAGAGTTTGTGCTCCACGCCGCCATGCCTCCTCGATCTTGGATTCGTCTTCCTCCTTCCTTCGCCTTCGAGATTCCGCCGAGGGGGCCCTTCAGGCTCTGGCTACAGCACGCCGATTGCCAGACTCCTGCGACCGATGCGGATGTCGAGGTTGTCGCTCCAGGTAAGGTCTTCATGACCTGGGGCTGGGGCGAGATCGCCCGGGTTTGCAGGACGAGGGGCTCCCTCGTGATCCACCTGGAGTTCGATGGTGCTTCCATGATGCTCTTCAAGGTCTTCGACGAAGATGGGCGTCGGCTGAAGTGTTGTCCCAGAGGCAGCGGCAGAAGCAGCGACAAGGCCAGGCCTGCCGTCGCACGTTCTTCCAGCAGCTCCTCAAGCGGTGAGGGTGCCGGAGGATCCAGTAGCTCCGCCGAGTTCTTCACGACTCTGGAGACGAGTGACGACAGCTACAAGCCCCTGAGCCTATGCCACTCTCGGAGCAGGACGGGCTTGTTAGTCCGCCGCCGTCTCTGATCTGGATGAGGTTGGCGCCGGTGCCTGGCGGCCCACTGTTGATGATGGCGTCTGCCGCGACGGTTCCTGTAGTTAGGACTCCTTAGGATACACGTCTTTTGTTCCTGCGAGGAGCCAAGAATACACCCCGTGGGGGCTTGTTAGATGTCTGTAGCTCCGTTTGTCAATATGATCCTTATCGTGAAGCAGTGCGAGATGCTTATTCCGTCTTAGCTTAGTTTCTTCCTTTCGGACCTCATGAGGGCTTGGCGCTCTGCGCCGACAGGTCCCGGTCCCAAGGCGGCTTCAGCCGTCGCTGGTATGCCAGGTCGCGATGCCGTGGTCAAGGCCAGGAGGTGAGCGGCCTGGGGTCCAGTAAGAGCCCCTGAGTCGTGATGCTCAGGAGGTCCCCTTTAGCGCTCAAGCAGCTATCGTTCGGTGAGAAAGGAATGTGACGTTGCTAACACGGGATTGCATTGGATACGGTGACGGTGCTGCGATAGCTAGTGTTTCCTGACTTATCTCGAGGGTCAGGAAACGCTTCCTGGTGCGGCTCTAGGTTCGTGCCTTGGCTGGCGAGAGGTTGCCTGGCGAGGTCTCCGCGTGCCTCTTTCCTCTCACCTCTGCTCCCCTTTCTGCTCTACGTCCTCGGGTCCCAGCCCTCGAGCGGGTCTCAGCCGTCGATGGTTTGCCGGGGCGCGATGTCGTGGGCAAAGCCAGAGGGTGAGGGCTGGAGAGCCGATAGGAGCCCTGAGTCGCGATGCTCAGGTACCCCCCCTTTAACGCGCAAGCGGTTCGCACGGGCGAGAGTGAAGAGGACGTCTTGAGGGCCTCGCCTGGCGCTTCTCCTTGGGGGGATCCTGCAGACCCACCACAAAAAGAGCAAAAGTCCGCTATGACAAGTGTCCGTTAGCCCTTAGTTGCTGTGGAGAGGCGGCGAGGCACTAAAGGCCTGACGAGGTGTATTGGGGCACCCGTGAGCCAGCGTGGGACTCACGGGGCCCTACCCCAAGGCGGGTTGCGTCTGGCACTGGGCCTTAACTTGTGCTGTGTTCTTGCAAATTTGGCCAGATGCCGACGCTCTACGTCCTCGGGTCCCGACTCTCGAGCTAGTCTCAGTCGTCGCTGGTTTGTCGGGGCGCGATGCCGTGGGCAAAGCCAGAGGGTGAGGGCTGGAGAGCCAGTAGGATCCCTGAGTCGCGATGCTCAGGTACCCCCCCTTTAACGTGCAAGCTTGGTTAGATGTCGACGCTCTACGTCCTCGGGTCCCGGCCCTCGAGCTAGTCTCAGCCATCGCTGGTTTGCCGGGGCGCGATGCCGTGGGCAAAGCCAGAGGGTGAGGGCTGGAGAGCCGGTAGGAGCCCTGAGTCGCGATGCTCAGGCACCCCCCTTTAATGCGCAAGCTTGGTTAGATGTTGACGCTCTACGTCCTCGGGTCCCGGCCCTCGAGCTGGTCTCAGCCGTCGCTGGTTTGCTGGGGCGCGATGCCGTGGGCAAAGCCAGAGGGTGAGGGCTGGAGAGCCGGTAGGATCCCTGAGTCGTGATGCTCAGGCACCCCCCCTTTAACGCGCAAGCTGCCGACATCAAGGAAGAAGAGGTGCCACGGACATGCACCAAATAACAAGCATGATGGGTCGAATGCATGGCCCAAAAATAAGCGCAAGAGGGGTACACGTCGCCGGGTCTGACTCGAGCGACTTGGGGATGATGAAGCCCGAGGGGCGCCCCCAACAAAGTAAGCTAAAAACATGAGCAAAAGGGATACATGCCGCAGGGACGGACCCACGCGGCCTGGGAATGATGCAGCCCTGAGGGCGCTACTAGCTGGAAACAAAACTTGAAAGATGTCACCTGATAGTGTTGATGACGAAGGGGTGTTGAAGTAGCAGACGTAGCGGGCTGTGGGAGCCAATCTTCATGAGCCCCCAGGCCCAGGAGCCTCGGGAGGCTCCGGAGGCGCTGGTGGCTCCTCACGAACCATCTCCATCTCCGCCAGGACTGTAGAACGCCTGGCCTCCTGAGCCTCTAGGACGCTCCTCATGAGGCGCTGGCACACCGCAGCCGCGTTCGGCAAGCCGTAGGGCATGCGAACATAGCTGTAGGGTGGGCCTCCGCAGCGCCCCACACGTGAGGGCCAGAAGCGCTCCTGAGAGGCGACTCGGTTGAGCCCTGGGATGTCGATGCAGACGTGCAGCCCGCCATCCTCACCTGGATGGGGAGCTGCGGCGGGTAAGCGGCGGCTGCCACTCATGACTCTTGACTCCTGCAACTCTTGTGTGATCTGACTGACGAACTCCTGAGGGTTTGTCCCTCCTTGCTTTGCTCCTTCCTGAGGGAAACGTGTTCTGAAACACGCCTCCAAGTGGTGCCCAAGCGCCTCCCTCGTGACCTTAGCAAGGTGGGTGGCCCTCCAGGTGGGAGCCCCCGAGCGCTGCTTGAGGAGGGCGTCGGGCGCGCCTCCCTATGTGACATAAGGAGGTACCCCCTGAGCAGGCGCAGACCTTGAGGGGCCTGCCTCCTGAGGGGTCGGGCCTGGCGATGTCTTCTTCTTCTTGGGGGCGGTCTCAGGGAGCCTACCGCTCCCGCGATCTGGGTCTTCAAGTGATGCAGCCTGAAAAGCTCGTTCCAGGGAGCACACTACGTCTCTTTCTTCACAAGGCACCGTGATGACTCCACCGCTCCCTGGCATCTTGAGGACGTTGTAGCCGTGATGAGTCACGGCCATGAACTTGGCGAGAGCTGGGTAGCCGAGGATGGCATTGTACGGCAGGCGAATGTGGGCGACGTCAAAGTTGATGAGCTCGGTGCGGTAGTTGTTGCGCGCTCCGAAGGTGACAGGGAGGCAGACCTGCCCAATTGGAACTGTGGAGCCGTCGGTGACTCCGGAGAAAGGCTTAGTTGGCTGAAGCTGATCGTAAGGCACTTGGAGATTGTTGAACATCTCTACGGACAGGACGTTGAGCCCTGTCCCACCATCGATGAGGGTCCTGGTGACTTTCACATTGCTGATGACTGGGGAGCAAAGCATTGGGAGGACTCCGGCTATGGCCGCGCACTTGAGCTGATCTGCTGAGCTGAACATGACCGCGCACGCCGACCACCTGAGGGGGCGCGTGGCTTCAAGCTTAGGGAGGACTGCATTCACTTCACGGGCGAACTGCTTGAAGATGCGTTGAGAGGCTGGGGCTTGAGCTCCGCCCAGGATGCAGGCGATCGCGCGCGGCTCCTGGAAGCCCCCAGCCCCCTCGTCCTGATGATGGTCCTCATTTCTCCTTGGCTGCAGCAGCAGTGGAGGGAGGCCTGCGTTTCCTTGCGGGCGATCCTCGCGGGGCCGATCCCTCCAGTCTCCCTCGCGAGGCTGATCCTGCCAGCGATCCTCGCGAGGTCGGTCGCGCCACCCTTGGCAAGGGCCGCGGTCTTCCCAACATCCTGCGTTCCTTCCTCCTCCTCGGCCATAGCCATGATCTTTGCGGTCGGGGCGTCGACCGACCCTTCCTTCTCGCACGGCTCGGAGCTCTTGGCATTCATTGGTGTTGTGGGTGTGAAGGTCGTGGTACACACAGTACCGGCTGCCCTTGAAAGACTCGGGCTGATCTCTGCCCCGCTTGGTGTCTGGTTCCGCCGCGAGCACGGCAGGCCCCTTGCGCTTCACATCCTTGGCCTTGGATTTCTTCTCTTCTGGGTCGGCGGCTGGCAGCTCGAGGAGGGAAAGGCGCCCTTCCTCAGCCCTGGCGCACTTGGTTGCCAAGTTGAACAGCTCCAAGGAAGTGCACAGATCTTCATGCATCGCCAGCTCCTCCTTCATCTTGACGTCGCGCACGCCGTCGGAGAAGGCTGAGATGATGGCCTCCTCGGTCACCTTGCGAATCTTGAGACGTGCGTTGTTGAAGCACTAGATGTACTTCTGCAGGGTCTCCCCTAGTTGCTGCTTGATGCGGCACATGTCGCCCATGGCAGGTGGCCGGTCGCGAGTACCTTGGAAGTTGGCGATGAAACGGGTGCGCATCTCGTCCCAGGAGGAGATCGTGTCTGGTGCCAGGTTCAGGAGCCAGGTGCGGGCCCCGTCCTTGAGTGCCATGGGAAACCAGTTCGCCATGACCTTCTCGTCCCTGTTGGCGGCTTTGATGCCCAGCTTGTAGAGCTGGAGGAACTCCGCAGGGTCGACCGTGCCGTCATAGCGAGGAGGCAGGTCTGGCTTGAACTTGTAGGGCCACACGACACTGCGCAGCCCGATGGTGAAGGCGCAACATCCTGCCATGGCCACGGGAGGCCTCTGGTGACGGTGAGCTTGGTCTTGCAGGCCCCCATGCGCTGCAGCTGGGAGCAGCACGGGGTCTTGGTGCGCTGGGACAGGAGCGTGGTCGTGACGGACCGGAGCAGGGAGCACTCGGGCAGCTTCTTGGGGGCGAGGAACCTCTGGGCAGCTCCGCTCTTGCTGCGCTGGCGCCGGACGGGGTGGGTTCCATCCAGGGGCCACGCGCCTTGGGGCCAGGGCGCCTTCTTGAGGGGGAGGCGGCTGAGGCGCCCCCGGAGCTTCATTGCCCGCGTAGGGCGGGGCGCGGTGCAGCGAGTAGGACGGCGCAGGGGAGCCCCCTGCGGCGCGGACGAGCTCGGCGATGCGGTCGAGCCACTCTTCATAGACGTCGTCGACTGGGCGGTAGCGCAGGAGCTGGTTTGCCACGATGAGCGCAGCTCGAGCCTCCATGGCTGTGCGGGGCGCGCGGGACGAAGAACCAGCCGGGGCGAGCGAGGGAGTGGCAGTGCGGCCGTCTTGCCTCATGGATGGATGCTGGGACAATGCTTGCTGCTCGTTCCCCGCCGGGCCAGTGGCGGCGTTGATGGCAGGCAACAGGGAACAGCGGGGGTGGCTGTCGATGGGGGCCGTCTGGGCGTCGCGGGAAGCGAGAGCGGCTCGGTGCTCAGCGCGGGCCCAACGAGCGTCTGAGATGGACGTGATGGTCGGTGAAGAACAGGGCGGCGGAAGGCGAATTCCGGTGCACCCCTACCTGGCGCGCCAAATGTCGGATTTCGGGTTCCGGCAAACCCTCTAGATTCGAACACTGGGGTGCACGTGGAGATTTCGCCCTCTGCCTACCTACACCTCACCGCCTCGCTATGATCAAAGCAATCAAAGAAACAACACAAGAGACACAGAGTTTATACTGGTTCAGGCCACCATTGTGGTGTAATACCCTACTCCAGTGTGTGGTGTGGTGGATTGCCTCTTGGGCTAATGATGAACAATACAAGGAAGAACAGCCTCACGAGGGTCTGTTCTTGGCTGGTGCGACGAACTACTAAGGGGAGTTCAGTCGCTCTCTCGATCGATCGGCCCGTTGTCATCTCTCCTTTTCTTTACCTCTATCTGTTCTCGTCTTTTCTCCCTTGTAGTGGCTAGTCCTATTTATAGGCAAAGGCCCTGGGCCTCCTCCCAAATATTGAGCGGGAAGGGCGCCAACAATTGGCCATTTTGAAGGGGAACATCTAGTACACTTATCCTGACTAAAGTTGGTCCTCGCCTGCCAAAGGCTCTGGTAGTGACGCCGGCTTGGGCTCCACGATGACCTCCATCCTGCCGTTCTGCTGGTCTTGGTCTTGTTGCACCGAAATGGATGCCTTTGCTTGATGCTCTCGCCTGCGCTTGCTCCCTTTGCACCAAAGAGGAAAGGGAGGACACTGCGCGGCCTGGCGCCCGCCTGGCGCCCTTGGTCGTCATGGCTTGCGTCATGGGCACCTCGTGAGGTACCCCGCCTTGATATCTCCGCCTCCTCACGAGCCAGCCTAACTAGGCCGTGCCTGAGGAAGCCTCCTGTCGTCCGCCCCGCGAGGCTTGGCCCCTCGCGAGGGTCTTGAGATCGTGCTAATGAAGATGGGCCATGCTGGGCCGCCCCTTGAGCCACGCCGCAGGCCGCAGGCAGGCAAGTCTGGGGACCCCCGTTCCTAGAACGCCGACAGTACCACTCAACGATATAATAAAATAACCGCGATGCCACAGGCCGGATTGCTCAGTGGTCCATCGAGCTCCTCCCGTTCGACATCATATATAAACCACGACGAGCCATTAAGTCGCAAGTACTGGCTGACTTCGTCGCTAAATGGACAGAAGCCGAACTCCCTAAAGAGTATGGCGCATACTCCAATTGGATCATGCACTTTGACGGCTCTAAGATGCTGGCTGGTTTGGGAGCTGGCGTTGTCCTGACATCCCCCACCGGAGACACAATCCAATATGTACTCCAAATACTATACACAGACTCCAACAATGTAGACGAATACGAGGCTCTGTTGCATGGTCTTCGGATGGCAGTCTCCATGGGCATCCAAAGCCTAGAAGTGCGTGGGGATTCGAACCTCGCAATATCTAAAATAAATGGAGACTTTGACGCCAAGGACCCGAAAATGGTGGCTTACCGCAATGTCGTCCTCAAGATGTTAGCTCGGTTCGAGGGGCTCGAATTCCATCATGTGGTCCGAGAAAACAATCAAGCGGCGGATATCCTCGCCCGCATCAGCGCTAAGCGCGACCCTGTACCACCTAATATCTTCTTGGAAAGGCTGTTCAAGCCATCCGTGGTGTGGCAAACTAGTCCGGATCCAACCACAACCCCAGACCCCGAACACACTGACATAATCGGAGGCTCCGCCACCGAAATAACACCTTTGGCCCACGTAATCATGGTTGTCATCGCCCCATGGACAGAACCCTTCTTAGCCTACCTAAATAGGCAAGAACTCCCCGAGGACCAAAATGAGGCACGTTGGATTGTGCGGCGCTCTAAAGCCTACAAGGTCCACGAGGGAGAGCTTTATAAGAAAAGTGCTACCGGAGTACTCCAAAGATGCATCTCCGAAGAGGAAGGGCGGTAGCTCTTGGCTAAAATTCATGCTGGACTTGGCGACCACCATGCCGTAGCTCGGGCCCTTGTAAGCAAGGCCTTCTGTACAAGTTTCTACTAGCCGATAGCCTGAGTAGACGCACAGGACCTCGTCCAACATTGCGTCGGTTGCCAGCTTTTTGCAAACCAAAGCCATATGCCACCTACCGCTCTCCAAACAATCCCCATAACTTGGCCCTTTGCGGTCTGGGGGCTCGATATGGTCGGACCCCTTAAAGGAGGAAGCCATAAGAAAAAATACATATTGGTCATGGTGGATAAATTCACCAAATGGATAGAGGCCAAACCAGTTAAAATGGTCGAATCCGGACCAGTGATAGACTTCATATCAGGGGTTGTACACCGTTACAGTGTCCCCCACAACATCATCACCGATAATGGCTCCAACTTCACAGCCGACGAGGTGAAAACTTGGTGCTGCAACATGGGCATTAAGCTCGATTATGCCTCCGTCTATCACCCCCAAACAAACAGTCAAGTCGAACGAGCAAATGGTCTTATTATGAGCGGCATCAAACCCAGACTAGTGTGATCCATGAAGGAATCAGATACGCACTGGGTCGAGGAGATCGACTCTGTACTATGGGGACTGCGGACCACGCCGAATCGCACTACCGGATACACACCATTCTTCATGGTGTGCGGCGCAGAGGCAGTATTGCCCTGTGATATCATTCATGACGCACCTCGAGTGCGCATGTATGAAGAGAGAGAAGCCGAGCTTGATCGGCAGGACAGTCTAGATGCCCTGGAGGAGGAGCGCGACGTTGCAAAAGCCCGTTCCGCATTCTATCAGCAACAGGCTCGAAGGTATCAAGGCAGAGAAATACGGGCCAAAACTTATAACATTGGTGAACTCGTTCTACGCCTACCGGAGAAGAAAAAAGGACAAGCTCAAGCCCAAGTGGGAGGGTCCCTTCATCATTGATAAAGTTCTCACCGGAGGAGCGTACCGCCTGCGTGATGCATCAGATAATCGACTCGAGCCGAATCCATGGAACGCGGCCAGACTCCAAAGATTCTACGCCTAGCACCGAACTCTCTGTTCGTCTCCTTACCTCTGCCTTTTTAAATTATATCCTATTTGTTTCTTTATTTTTTATGGCCCTAAAAAGCTTCAAGTGTGACTCGACTACACAATCTTGACGCGCTATGCGCGCTCACTATACCCCGGGGCTTCTTATACAGAAGCTTAATATAATTATCTTCCGGGCTTCATGCCCACTACATATGTGTCACTTTTCCATATGTACGTTTTCTTTGCCATTATATGCATCTATATGACTTATGTTTTGGCCAAGATGGGTTACCTGGCTCTTGTGTTTATGCCCTATGTTCCTGTTAGTTCGGTTAGGGCATAAGGGGAGCACCTCTGCAATTGTTACTGCCGGGTCCGCCGGACATGTACCTCAGACTGGGTGAAGCCGAAAGCTAGCGTTCTTAAGGGAATATTTGGTCGGTGAACAAAAGAAGTTTCTTACCTATTACAATATAAACCCCCAGATGTTTCATATCCTCCATCTCTGTTTGCAGCTCAGACATGCACATTAATGCATGCGTACCCAGGGAAGGGAACCCTTAACGGAACTATTCTCCCTGGAAGATGTTTCTTACTATCCATGTAATATAACATAGCTAGTTGGGTACTTGTCTGTTCAAGCACTTATGACCCCTACGCCTGGTTTCCACGCATACCCCGGTTTGCATAACTGAGCGGGTATTCGGATACACTCTGGACTGTCGGGTCCGGAGGTTGAAGCGAAAAGGTCCGCCATGACAAATGATTTACAAATCTGGTTAGGGACAAAATATGTCAATTGAAGTACACAGTCACTTAGATTGGCTAAATTCTTCTTCTATACCATCCAATAGGATGTCTAGCCTACAATCCTGTTGGGAATACTTTGTGGCTAATCCTACCTGGTCATATATCAGACTAACGAGAATCTCTTTCCCATCTGACCCTACAGGTCCGACCAGGGCCATGTGATTCGGATCAACCTTGGTGTACCGCGTTTTTACCATGGCCCAAGCTTCCCTCGCACCTTGTCGGCAGGCTGATATCTTCCATAATTGGAAGCGCCAGCGCGCTCCCTTGAGCAGCTTTACAAGCTCCCCCATACTTCCTAGCAGGGAGGCGGACGGCCACAAGGCCTGGACAATACCCTGCATCAACTTGTTCGTGCAGTTGTGAAAGCTCTTGTAGAAGATCGCCTGCGAATCCAGGCATCTCCTCTTCGGGACGACCTGTCAGTATACCTACAGACATAACTCTGTTAGCCCGTTTCTTCGCCGAACTATATAAAGGTTCGTTTGAGCACATACTAAAAATGCCGCGTCGAAGCCTCTCATTCTCCTTCACGGAGTCAGCAAGCCCGAACATCTTCCAACTCAACACCCAGCCAGGTATTGGCATCCTGGAGATCGTTTTTCTCTCGCCTAACCCGTGTAAGCACGCGCTTGCCAGCCTCTAGCTGTCATTGAGCTTGTTTCTCATCCTCTTGTACGATCTCCGGATTCACCCCGGAATTGTCTACAGAATCTATTGTTAGATTTGCAAGCATGCTGAATACTAGCTGGTACACGTAGTTACATTTTTTTTGATTGAGACAAGTATTACCAGATGAGGCCTTCTTGGAGTCCTCCATTCCGGCAACTGCGGCCCTTAGCTGGGCTTTGCACTCCTCCAGCTCTTGAGACAAATGGGTGTTCTTCTCTGTAAGAACCTATTCATACAATGATCCTTAAATCAGTTGTGCCAACTGTTTCAAGTCTCAGGGGCTACTGATATACATAATTATCAGATTTTTCTTACCCGTATATCCTTTAAATACTGGTCTGTGGCTCTAGCAAGCCCATCTTGAGCAGCTCGGATGTACGCATCTCCCGAGTTGAAGGCATTGAACGCCTCTTCAGAGAAATTAAGGTCGCGGAGTACGGCCGGTCGACACCGGTGATTCATAGCGCTCTCCACTTCGGAATTCGTAGCGGATATTCTATCCGCATCCTTTGTAGGAGGACCGTCCGGCGTTTTCCCTAGGTTAGCCTCCACCCTTGAGGCTGATTCTAGAGTTCGGCTGGTGGAGGCGTGGCCGGCAGGATCTCGGGCACAGTCCGACGAGTACTCTTTCTGCCAGGGCACAATGGACATTGTTATATTTCAAAGACGATAATCATGGAGCAGGTTTTAAATCATACCTCTGCGACAGCATCTCGGTCCTGACCGCCTTCATTTTAAGCCTCCGGCTTGGGCGCCTCTTGTTGGTGAGTCACCGTTGGTTCGGCACGGCGCCCCGATGGCCTTCCCTATAAAGCGCAATACGTGTGCGGTGGGTAAGGCGTAAAGAAGGGATCCTTCTCGGAAGTTAGGAATCCGGTTTTACTTACATATGATGCAGGGAGTAGGCCAGGATAGTCGGCGATGATGGCCACCAAGGCGCCATTACAGCTTGCCTGGTAAAACATCCTATCGACGAGCTCCACAGATATGTCCCGATCTTCTTCAAGTCTGGGGTTGAGGGCCCGGTTGTGGTCCTCTGGCTGTGGAGGTGGGCTGTGGACCTCCCTCATAGCTTTTCACAGTTCCTGCTATGAACTAGCAAGGTAAATATTTGTGATGAAAGACTGTGGGAATGAATAGAGTTGAGTAAAAGGTAGCGGCTCACCCAGCTAGGGGGGTTGTACATGGAAAATCCATCCTTTGGCTTAATGCGGATGAACTCCTCTTCTTCTCCTTTATACAAATCGGACAATATTTTCGCCAGGGCGGTGGCGGAGTCCGGACCTTCCCGACCGCAGCGGGTGGCATCGTCCTCTCCATTGAAGTGCCACATGGGACGCCCCCGATACTGAGTGGCTGCACCCCCCGCATTATGCATATTGACATAACCTCGATTATTGCCAATCCAGATTTGGCCAGCGTTTTTATCCTGCCCATCAGATAAAGGACCTCTCTGTTATCTTCCTCCTAGGGGCTCCGGGGACGCCAGCTGCGGCGTTTCTTCAATGGGGCATTGGTAAACTCAGGAAGACCCATCCAGATAGGGTTCGGAAGGGGGACGTCCTCTATATAAAACCACTTTGAAGGCCAGTCTTCGGATGTCTTCTTCGGAGTGCCGGACAGGTATTCGGTCCCGGCGATGCGCCATATTTCGGCTCTGCCCACTTGGTATATTGATCCCTCCTGATTGCGAGGGACAAGGCAGAACAACCTCTTTCATAGCTCGAAATGAGCTTCGCAGCCCAGAAATAGCTCACAAAGGGCGACATAACGTGCGATGTGCAATATGGAGGCAGGAGTGAAGTTATGTAGCTGGAGGTCGTAATACTCCAGGAGCACGCAGAGGAACGGATGGATTGGAAATCCGAGGCCCCTCAGCAAGTAAGGGACAAGGCATACTCGCTCCCCCCTGGATGGGTTGGGGAAACTCTCTGCTTGCTCCCCACCATCGTAAGTGGCTAATCCGACTCGGACGGGGACAAGATATGCAGGCGGGAGAAACCCCTGGGTCTGCAACTCCACCAACTGGCCGTGGGATACGGTGCACTTCACCCAATCACTTGGGTTAGCACTATGGGAGCGAGAGGAGGAGCTGCGGTGGCTGGCCATGATGGGATGGTATTTTCGGGCACGCTCTGATGAATCCTTGCTTGGGGAAGATGGTGTGATTTGGATATGAGGATCCCCATCTTTTTAATAGACGATTTACTTACATGGTCAGGGTGGCAAATGTAAAAATGCCCCGACTTCTCACATTCGCTCGACACGTGGAGACTGCCATTCTTAAGGTACAAAAGCCGAGGAGTGCAACATTAATGGGAAGCCGGACACTGCTTGTTACAACAGGTACTCTGGGATTTGGAGAAGAATCCGCCTTGCAATGCCAAAGACAATCTGTGTGTCGGACTCATCATCATTGAAGCCTGGTTCAGGGGCTACCGAGGAGTCCTGGATTAGGGGGTCCTCGGACAGCCGGACTATATACTTGTGCCAGACTGTTAGACTATGAAAATACAAGATTGAAGACTTTGTCCCGTGTCCGGTTGGGACCTCCTTTGCGTGGAAGGCAAGCTTGCCAATTCGGATATGTAGATTTCCTTCTCTGTAACCGACTCTGTGCAACCCTAGCCCCCTCCGATGTCTATATAAACCGGAGGGTTTAGTCCGATGACAACAATCATAATCATAGGCTAGCTTCTAGGGTTTAGCCTCTATGATCTCGTGGTAGATCAACTCTTGTAATACTCATAGATCAATCAAGCAGGAAGTAGGGTATTACCTCCATAGAGAGGGCCCGAACCTGGGTAAAACATTGTGTCCCCCGCCTCCTGTTACCATTAGCCTTAGACGCACAGTTCGGGACCCCCTACCTGAGATCCACCAGTTTTGACACCGACAATGAGTATTTTATAGAAAATAGGATAGCTCCCCCAAGACTAGTGCATTGTAGAGAATTTGCATTTGAATACAAAATGCACAAGGTGGGATCACCACTTTCACTATATCTAGAAAACACTAGACATGATCAAGAAATCAACAAGATCCACAAGTGATATGGAAGACAAAGGGAGTTGACACGAACCTTGGCAAGAGATAAGGCAAATAAAAGCAAAGGCCAATGTAAAGATGATCAATTATTTCTACCGCAGATAAGTGAGTACCAATTGTCATAAGACAAGAAGTATTTCGAAATAATTCCCGTTGGTAGATAGCAAGGATATCCAACATCATCTTCACACCACACACAAGCAAATTGCAGCTTGTAGAGCCAACATGCCACCTAGGAACAAGATAATTTACAATATCAATTCTAGGTGACAATATCTCAAATGTACACATTTTCTAGGCTTGTAATATGCACATAGCATATTACTCCCCCATAATGTGATACCAATAAAAACTTAACAAGAGGCAATAAGAGATAATTAATGGACTATTTAGAATGTGAATTTCTCATGAGAAGACATACCACATAGCGACTAGATAATCTTGTAATATCAATACTAGATGGTATTCCTCTCGTATACACATCTACAGGATTGTGAGGTGCACAAAGCTCATCACTCCCCCACAACGGAATATTCCATTAATCTCTCACAAGAGCCAACTAAGATACAAACAAGATTCACAAAGGCTCAACACATAACTCACACGTACATGAAGTGCAAAACAACATACACATACTTGATTACTCACGATAAGCAAATTGGAAGCACACATATACAAACACATGCAAGGTAGAAAACCAAAACCTGCAAAGGGGCAAGTAACTTTCAATGTAAACAATTTAAGTACAAGTTACCTCAAGGAGGCACATTGGATATGCGATAGAAACTTGATAATCTGAATGACTTGGCTTGAGGCAATATGAATGACGAAGACCCCTTAATTCTTCATAATGTAGCCAAGTCTCCAATGCCCTCCAACAACACATATTGATCAAGTTTGAGCTTGTTGGTCCCCAACCAAGTTGGGTCCTAAGAGATTAGTCACAATAGGCTTGGCTACCCAAATGGTTCTTTTCTTGACACCACTTTGAGTACCAACAACTTTGGCAAACACATTGCCAACCTTATCCTTCCCAAGAGAATATATATCATCAATAATAATTGGGTTGGATAAGTTATCACTAGTGCATGAAGAAGCGAGGTGACCTTTCTCACGACATAGGTAGCAATGTCTACTCTTCACTTTCTTCTCACTTGATTTCTCAACATGAGAAGCATTAGCTTGAGTTTTCTTGGGAAGAGGCCTTTCTTCAACTTGAGGTTGAGCATGATAGTGAACTTGTGTCTGCTTCCCTTGTTGCTTGTCACTAATGGGCTTCTTCTTCAATGGGAAAGATCTAACATGATGCCCTTCTACTTTGCACTTGAAGCAAACAATATTGGCCGAATTCTTGACTTGTTCTTGGCCCTTCTTTTTGTTCATCTTGGACTTCTTTTTATTGGAGTTGAATCCTAGTACACCTTTGTCATTAGGGGATTTTTGCACACTCAAGATATTGTTGAGTGTGGATTTCCCTTCATGACTCTTTTCCAAGTCTTTCTTCAAAGAAGTGACTTGGGCCTTTAGCTCTTTGACTTCCTCTACATGGTTAGTCTCAACACAAGTACTAGAGGAAGTATAAGCTTCATCGTTAGAGCAACAAGGCAAGGAAAGCAATTCATCACAAGATTTACCAACATTGAGTAGATGAATTACAAGGACTAGCACATGGAATATAGTATTTTGACTAGAAGTAGTGCTAGTATCCACATGAGGCTCACTAGATGTTACCTTAGCAATCATGGCCTCATGAGTTATCTTTAGCACATTATGGGATACTAGAAGATCCTCATGAGAGCTCGAGAGATTTTCATGGCTTTCTTCCAATTTTCTGTAATTGCTAGATAGCAACTCAAGTTGAGCCCGTAGCTCAATATTCTCCTTCAAAATGGATGCTTCACAAGTAATAGAGTTAGTAGCACAAGCATCATCATTAACAACAATAGGAGAGGACAACTTGGCAAGCTCTTTTAAATAAGAAGCTTCAAGTTGAGCATGAGACTCGGTGAGTTTGATTAGCTCACCTTTGATGACCCTTGAGCCATTTTCGAGGTGCTCAAAATCCTCAAGGAGTCTAGCATGAGCAACTTCAAGCTTAGCATTTTCAGTTTTAGAATCATTGGCCACCTCAAGATCTCTATCATGAGATTCCTTCACTCTAGATAATTCTAGAGCAAAAGTCTCCTCAAGAGATTCCTTGGTGGTTTGTTAAAGTTCAAGAGCTTGAGAGAGGTCTGCAATCTCATTATCGTAATCACTCTCATGGCCTTCCATTTTCTCAATGGTGACCTCAAGCTCCTCAAGATGAGATTCCAACTCCTCAATATATTTCTTGCCCTCAATGGCAATGGACATGATTTCCATGAAGTTGGAATGAGGAATTTTATTTTTATGAAGAGCTTTAAAAATAATCCCCCCTTAACTTTTAAGGAAGCAACATTATCATTCTCTTCATCATTAGCATTAACATCATCATCAAGAGACATATTGGGATTCAAAGGAGGAGATACCGTTGAAGCCTTAGCCATAAGGCAAAAGCAATGGATGATGATGTAGGATCTTTTGAGGCACCATTCAAGATCACATCTTGTTCCATGGAGTGTTGGGTTTCCTCTACATTGTTAGCATAACAACTCGAGGAACTATATGCATTTTTATCGCGGCAACAAGATATAGCAAGTATATCATCATGAGATTTAGTCAAGCAATTTCTACATGATATGCAAGAACTATTAACACAAGCATGTGACATTTGGAGTGCTCGAAGTGTTAAAGTCCAAACATGAAGCATTGCAATAAGGAAGTGATGAAGGATCATAAAAAATAAGCCCACTATCATCATTGCAATGAACACCACTACTCACCATGTCATTACCTTGTGGCAAACCACATGTAGGTGAAGTAGAAGTTGAGAAGGCAACATGGCCGGAGGTGGAGGGAGAACAATCATCGCCACAAATCTTGGACACGCCATATTTATCTTGAAGCTTTGTCCACAATTCATGAGCATCCCGAAAGGGCATGAGTTGAAATATAACTACATTGCTCAAAGCATCAAAAAGCACGTTAGAACCTTGAGCATTAAGATAAGAGTTTTTATCATCCTCTAAAGATAATCGTTGAGTATCCTTTGGAGGAGAAAAGCCCATATCTACAATTTTCTCTAAATTTGGGTCCATGACCCTAAAGAGATTAAGCATGCGAATTTCCCAAACATCAAAATTTGTGCCATCGAAACTAAGAGTGTCAGAGAAACCTAATCCCCTAGTCGACATCTTCACTCTCTAGGAGTTTAAGCCTATCAAAGAGAGACGAGGCTCTGATACCAATTAAAAGATCGAGGATGTCGCCTAGAGGGGGGGGGGTGAATAGGTGCTTTAAAATAATTACGGTTTAGGCTTGAACAAATGCGGAATAAACCTAGCGGTTAATTTGTCAAGAACAAAACATACAACAACTAGGCTCACCTATGTGCACCAACAACTTATGCTAAGCAAGATAAACCACTAAGTGATAGCAAGATACATGACAAGAAACAATATGGCTATCACTACGTAAAGTGCATAAGTAAAGGGCTCGGGTAAGAGATAACCGAGGCATGTGGAGACGATGATGTATCTCGAAGTTCACACCCTTGCGGATGCTAATCTCTGTTTGGAGCGGCGTGGAGGCACAATGCTCCCCAAGAAGCCACTAGGGCCACCGTAATCTCCTTACGCCCTTACACAATGCAAGATGCCATGATTCCACTAAGGGACCCTTGAGGGCAGTCACCGAACCCGTACAAGTGGCAACCCTTGGGGGCGGTCACCGAACCCGTACACTTTGGCAACCCTTGGGGGTGGTCACCGGTCGCCCGTCAAATTGCTTGAGGCGATCTCCACAACCTAATTGGAGACCCCGACGCTTTCTCAGAGCTTTACAGCACAATGATTGAGCTCCAAACACCACCAACCGTCTAGGGCGCCCAAGCACCCAAGAGGAACAAGCTCAAGGGTACCAAGCACACAAGAGTAATAAGCTTCTCAACTTGTAACTTTCACGTATCACCGTGGAGAACTCAAACCGATGCACCAAATGCAATGGCAAGGGCACACAGAGTGCCCAAGTCCTTTTCTCCCAAATCCCACCAAAGCAACTAATGCTAGGGAGGAAAATGAGAGGAAGAACAAGAAGGAGAACACCAAGAACTCCAAGATCTATATCCAAGGGCTTCCCCTCACATAGAGGAGAAACTGATTGGTGGAAATGTGGATCTAGATCTCCTCTCTCTTTTCTCCCCAAAACTAGCAAGAATCAATGGAGGGATTGAGAGATAGCAAGCTCCAAGAGGTCAACAATGGTGGGGGAAAAATGTGCTCAGATTTCTTAGGTTGGAGGTGGAAGAAGGGGGTATAAATACCCCCAAGAAAAATATGACCGTTGAACCCCGGGCACCCAGACAAAAGTGGTCCGGGCACCCGCACAACCCAGAGAAAAAGCCACTAAACTCCGGGCACCCGGGGGGGGGGGGGGACCCGGGCACCCGGACGAACAAGGGCAGCACAACAACATGGGGGCCGGGCACCCGGGGGTCCCAACCCCGGGCACCCGGAGGGGGCTGAGAGGAGGAGGCGGAGGAGCCCGGGCACTCGGGTCCAAGACCCCGGGCACCCGGAGTGATCAGAGGAGGAGAGGGAGCACCCTGGATGACCTCGGGCACCCGGACCGGCCAGAGAGGTCACTATGGAGGGGCTTGATGACCCACAAGTGTAGGGGATCTATCGTAGTCCTTTCGATAAGTAAGTGTGTCGAACCCAATGAGGAGCAGAAGGAAATGATAAGCGGTTTTCATTAAGGTTTTCTCTGCAAGCACTGAAATAATACGTGATAGGTAGTTTTGTGATAAGATAAATTGTAACGAGCAAAAAGTAAATAAAGTAAATAAAGTGCAGCAAGGTGGCCCAATCCTTTATGTAGGAAAGGATAAGCTTGGCCAAATTCTAGTAATGAGGAAGAAGCTCCCAAGGACACATTGGGAATTATCGTCAAGCTAGTTTCATCACGTTCATAAGATTCGGGTTCGGTACTTTGATAATTTGATATGTGGGTGGACCGGCACTCGGGTACTGCCCTAACATGGACAAGTATCCCACTTAGGATTAACCCCTATTGCAAGCATCCGCAACTACAAAAAGGAGTATTAAGGTAAACCTAACCACAACATTAAACATTTGGGTCCATATCAACCCCTAACGAAGCAATGCATAAACTAGGGTTTAAGCTTCTGTCACTCTAGCAACCCATCATCTACTTATTACTTCCCTATGCCTTCCTCTAGGCCCAAATAATGGTGAAGTGTCATGTAGTCGACGTTCACATAACACCACTAGAGGAGAGACAACATACATCTCATCAAAATATCGAACGAATACCAAATTCACATGAATACTAATAGCAAGACTTCACCCATGTCCTCAAGAACAAACGTAACTACTCACAAAGCATATTAATGTTCATAATCAGAGGTGTAATAATATGCATAAAGGATCTGAACATATGATCTTCCACCAAGTAAACCAATTAGTATCAACTACAAGGAGTAATCAACACTACTAGCAACCCACATGTACCAATTTGTGGTTTTGATACAAGATTGGATACAAGAGATGAACTAGGGTTTTGAGATGAGATGGTGCTGGTGAAGATGTTGATGGAGATTGACCCCCTCCCGATGAGTTGATCGTTGGTGATGACGTTGCTGATGATTTCCCCCTCCCGGATGGAAGTGTCCCCGGCAGAACAGCTCCGCAAGAGCCCTAGATTAAGGTTCCGCCTCGTGGCGGCGGATTTTCGTCCCGTAAGCTTGCCCACGATTTTTTCCAGGACAAAACCCTTCATATAGCAGAAGATGGACGCCGGGGGCCCACCAGAGGGCCCAGGAGATAGGGGGTGCGCCCTGGGGGGGGGGGGGGGCGCCCTATCTCCTGGACAGGGTGTGGGCCCCCTAGCCTATTTCTTTTGCTCATAATTCCTTAATAAATCCAAAAAGTTGTTTCGTGGAGCCTCAGGTCTTTTGGAGTTGTGCAGAATAGGTTTGCAACATTTGCTCCTTTTCCAGCCAGAATTCCAGCTGCCAGCATTCCCCCTCTTCATGGTAAACCTTGTAAAATAAGAGAGAATAGCCATAAGTATTGAGATATAATGTGTAATAACAACCCATAATGCAATAAATATTGATATAAAAGCATGATGCAAAATGGACGTATCAACTCCCCCAAGCTTAGACCTCGCTCTTCCTCAAGCGGAAGCCGAAATCGAAAAATATGTCCGCATGTTTAGAGATAGAGGTGTCGATAAAAATAAAATACGGACATGAGGGCATCATGATCATTCTAATAACAACAACATATATGGATTTTGTCATATGATTTCCTATGTTCAAGTAATAAGCAATTCACAATGTCAGGTATGTTTCAGAAACTTCATTGGGAACAAACAAACTATAATATCAGTCATTGAAGCAATTGCAATTTATTGTAACATCAGAAAGATTCAACAATAGAGCTTTTCAGCAAGCTCACATACTCAACTATCTCGTAGTCTCCCATAATTGTTAACACTCATGCAATACTTGTGGTTATAGAGTTTCAGCCGGACACTGAGAAAGATAGGGGCTTATTGTGTTGCTTCCCAACATATTCACCTTTAGGTGATGTCAACAATAATAGCCTATGCCAACTTACATCCAATTGGATATATCTATCATGATCTTTCAAACACGAAGAGCTTGCCAAAGGATAAAATGAAAAAGGGAAAGGTGAGGGTCACCTTGACTCAAGCATAAAGTAAAACATAAAGTAAAAGATAGGCCCTTCGCAGAGAGAAGCAGAGGTTGTCATGCGCTTTTAGGGTTGGATACATAAAATCTTAATGCAAAATAATGTCACTTTATATTTCCCCTTGTATGTGGACCTTTATTATGCAATCCGTCGCTTTTATTACTTCCACAACAAGTTCGTACAAAGCTTATTTTCTTTGCACTAATAAGTCATGCATATTTAGAGAGCAATTTTTATTGCTTGCACCGATGACAACTTACTTGAAGGATCTTACTCAATCCATAGGTAGGTATGGTGGACTCTCATGGAAAAACTGGGTTTGAGGATATTTGGAAGCACAAGTAGTATCTCTACTTAGTGCAAGGAATTTTGGCTAGCATGAGGGGGAAAGGCAAGCTTGACATGTTTGGAAGGTCAGTGACAATATACTTTAACTGAGATGTCGGAAAACATAAACCATTATGTTGTCTTCCTTGTCCAACGTCAACTCTTTTAGCATGTCATACTTAATGAGTGCTTCACAATCATAAAAGATGTCCAAGATAATATATCTATATGTGAACCCCTCTTTCCTTATCACTTCCTATTAATTGCAACGATGACCAAGGCTACGTTCATAAACTCTCAACAATTTTTATGCCTCATACTTTCTATGTGTGAAGTTATCACTATCCATAAGATCAATACGAACTCTTTTGTTCTTTCTACTTTCTCAAGATCATAGCAACATAGCAAAGCCCTTGACTCAACACTAATCTTTAGTATAGATAGCACACGGACTCGATTACATAAAGAGATCACAATGAAAAACTCAAAACTACTTGATATCAAAACTTTGAATTAATAGATCAAGATACTACTAAAAGGTTCAAACTAAATAAAGCGGTAAAGATAGGAGTGTGATGGTGATACGATATCGGGGCACCTCCCCCAAGCTTGGCAGTTGCCAAGGGGAGTGCCCATACCCATGTGATTATTTCTTCGGAGGTGGTGAAGTAGGAGTTGTTGATGAAGTAGGCTTGTCATCCATCTTCCAAGGCATAGGCTCTCCATCATAAAAGGATGATCAAGTCTCTGGGATCCTTAAATCTGCAGCCAAACTCATTCGCTTGAATCTATATTCATACTCACAGTTCTGGTTTTGCAGGTCATAAATCTGGGCTTGGAGGTGCTCGATTTTCTCTTGAAGCTTGAAGATGGTCTCCCCAATGACTTTAGCATCCAGCTTGTGGTCGTTGGTGAACTCCATGATCATCATCTGGTTGGCGTTGAGTCCACGCTCCACCATCCCTTGACACTTGAAAACTTCTTGTTCCATGGCTTCGAGCTTTGTCTTCATGCTCCCGGTACGCCTTGGTCCTTCCACATCGCGGATGTGCAACACCCCCTCACGCATCTCAATGGTTTGAGGGTGATGCAGCACCTCCGCAAGATAGGGGTTGATAACCCTCTCGAAAAACTTGTCCTTGGGAGCGCTTGAAGACGACATGATGCTCTAGATCTGAAACAGAAACAGCTCGAAACGAAAACAGAGGATATTTGCGTGATACGGTGGTCAAAACCTTCGGGAGTATATATAATGAATTTTTACAGACCAAAATACGTAACATACAAGAAAACGGAGTCCGGGAGGCACACGAGGTGCCCACGAGACAGGGGGCGCGCCCTACAGGGGGGCACCCTCCTCTCTCGTGGGAGCCTCGTGTCCCTTTCGGACTACTTCTTTCTTCCTAAAATCCTTAAATAATCCAAAACCGATGAAAATTGCCATTAGAGTTGTTTTGGAGTCGGTTTACTTACCGTACCACGTACCTATGCCTTTTCAGAGTCTGGAACATTCTGGAAAGTGTCTCTTATGTATTCGTCAGGATTATGGTTTCAATAATATTGGTTTCAACATTGATAGGATTACCTGAAATATAATGTTTAATTCTTTTACCGTTTACCACCCTCGGATTTGTGCCTTCAAAGTTGTTGATTTTTATTGCACCAGAACGATAGACCTCCTCGATAACGTAGGGACCTTCCCATTTTGAGAGAAGTTTTCTTGCAAAAAATCTTAAACGAGAGTTGAACAATAACACATAATCTCCTACGTTAAACTCATGCTTTTGTATCCTTTTATCATGCCAGCGTTTGACTTTTTCTTTGAAAAGCTTAGCATTCTCATATGCTTGGGTTCTCCATTCATCAAGTGAGCTAATATCAAATAACCTTTTCTCACCGGCAAGTTTGAAGCCATAATTAAGCTCTTTAATAGCCCAATATGCTTTATGTTCAAGTTCAAGAGGTAAATGACATGCTTTTCCATAAACCATCTTATATGGAGACATACCCATAGGATTTTTGTATGCAGTTCTATAGGCCCATAATGCATCATCAAGTTTTTTGGACCAATTCTTTCTAGATCTGTTCACAGTCTTTTGCAAAATTAATTTGAGCTATCTATTGCTCAACTCTACTTGACCACTAGACCGCGGGTGATAAGGAGATGCAATTCTATGATTGACATCATACTTAGCAAGCATATTACGGAAAGCACCATGAATAAAGTGTGAACCACCATCAGTCATAAGATATCTAGGGACTCCAAACCTCGGAAAAATAACTTCTTTAAGCATTTTAATAGAAGTGTTATGATCAGCACTACTAGTTGGAATAGCTTCTACCCACTTAGTAATGTAATCAACAACAACTAAAATATGTGTATAACATTGGAGGCAGGAAAAGGTCCCATATAATCAAAGCCCCAAACATCAAACGGTTCAATAACAAGAGAATAATTCATAGGCATTTCTTGACGTCTACTAATGTTACCTATTCTTTGACATTCATCACAAGATACGACAAACTTACGAGCATCTTTGAAAAGAGTAGGCCAATAAAAACTAGATTGTAGTGCCTTGTGTGCAGTTCTATCTCCAGCGTGGTGTCCTCCATAGGATTCAGAGTGACACTTGCGTAGGATTTGTTCCTGTGCATGCTCAGGCACACAACGTCTAATAATACCATTTACTCCTTCTTTATAAAGATGTGGATCATCCCAGAAGTAAATCATAAAAGAACTTTTTCTTTTGATGGTATGTGAAACTAGGCGGTATATATTTAGCAACAATGTAATTAGCATAGTCAGCATACCAGGGAGCAGTACGAGAAGCAATTGTTCATTAGGAAAGCTATCATTAATAGGCAGTGGGTCATCAAGAACATTCTCTAACCTAGACAAGTTGTCTGCAACGAGGTTCTCAGCTCCTTTTCTATCAACAATGTGCAAGTCAAATTCTTGGAGCAAGAGAACCCATCTAATGAGTCTAGGCTTAGCATCTTTCTTTTCCATAAGGTATTTAATAGCAGTATGATCAGTGTGAATAGTAACTTTGGAATCAACAATATAAGGTCTAAACTTATCACATGCAAACACAACTACTAAGAATTCTTTTTCAGTGGTAGCATAATTTCTCTGGGCAGTATCAAGAGTCTTGCTAGCATAATGGATAACACTCAATTTCTTATCGACTCTTTGCCCTAAAACATCCCCTACAACATAATCACTAGCATCACACATAATTTCAAAAGGCAAATTCCAATCAGGTGGCTGAACAATAGGTGCAGTGATCAAAGCTTTCTTAAGTGTTTCAAATGCTTCTACACAATCATCATAAAAGACAAAAGGAATATCTTTTTGCAATAAGTTAGTCAGAGGCCTAGAGATTTTAGAGAAGTCCTTAATGAACCTCCTATAAAAACCGGCATGACCAAGGAAACTTCTTATACCTTTTATGTCCTTGGGACATGGCATCTTTTCAATAGCATCAACTTTGGCTTTATCAACTTCAATACCTCTCTCGGAGATCTTGTGCCCCAAGATAATGCCTTCATTAACCATAAAGTGACACTTTTCCCAATTCAGGACAAGACTAGTGTCTTCACATCTCTGCAACACTCGATCAAGGTTGCTCAAACAATCATCAAAAGAGGATCCATAGACGGAGAAGCCATCCATGAATACCTCACAAATCTTTTCACAAAAATCAGAAAATATATCCGTCATGCATCTTTGAAAGGTAGCAGGTGCATTACATAAACCAAAAGGCATACGTCTATAAGCAAAGGTACCAAAAGGGCAAGTAAAAGTAGTTTTAGATTGATCCCCCGCTGATACAGGTATCTGAGAGAAGCTAGAATAACCATCTAGAAAGCAAAAATGAGTTTGTTTGGATATCCTTTCTAGCATTTGGTCGATAAAAGGTAAAGGGTAATGATCTTTCTTAGTAGCTTTATTTAACCTACGGAAATCATGTTGGGGAACGTTGCAGAAAATTAAAAATTTTCCTACGGTTTCACCAAGATCCATCTATGAGTTCATCTAAGCAACGAGTCAAGGGAGTGAGTTTGCATCTACATACCACTTGTAGATCGCGTGCGGAAGCGTTCGAGGGAACGGTGATGATGGAGTCGTACTCGACGTGATTCAGATCACCGATGACCAAGTGACGAACGGACAGCACCTCCGCATTCAACACACGTACGGTACGGACGACGTCTCCTCTGTAATCCAGCAAGGAAGAAGGAGAGGTTGAGGAAGACAGCTCCAACGGCAGCACGACGCCGTGGTTTTGGTGGAGAAGCAGCACTCCGGCAGGGCTTCGCCAAGCTCGTGACGGAGGGGGAGAGGTGTTGGGGAGGGGAGGGGCTGCGCCTTGGTTGTGTGTTGCAGCCCTCCCCTCACCCCTCTATTTATAGGGGAAGGAGCAAGGGGGGCCGGCCCCTCTAGATGGGATCTAGAGGGGGGGCGGCGGCCAGGGAGGGGGGACTTGCCCCCCAAGCAAAGGGGGGCGCCCCCTCTAGGGTTCCCCCCCAACCCTAGGCGCATGGGCCCAAGGGGGGGGGCGCCCAGCCCTCCAGGGGCTGGTTCCCTGCCCCCACGCGGCCCATGTGGCCCACCAAGAGGGGTGGCCCCTCCCGGTGGACCCCCGAAACCCTTCCGGTGGCCCCGGTACAATACTGATATGCCCCCGAAACTTTTCGGTGTCCGCATGACAACTTCCCATATATAAATCTTTACCTCCGGACCCTTCCGGAACTCCTCGTGACGTCCGGGATCTCATCCGGGACTCCGAAAAACATTCGGTAATCACATACAAGTCTTCCTAATAACCCTAGCGTCACCGAACCTTAAGTGTGTAGACCCTACGGGTTCGGGAGATACGCAGACATGACCAAGACGGCTCTCCGGTCAATAACCAACAGTAGGATCTGGATACCCATGTTGGCTCCCACATGCTCCTCGATGATGTCATCGGATGAACCACGATGTCGAGGATTCAAGCAACCCCGTATGCCATTCCCTTTGTCAATCGGTACGTTACAAGCCCGAGACTCGATCGTCGGTATCCCAATACCTCGTTCAGTCTCGTTACCGGCAAGTCACTTTACTCGTACCGTAATGCATGATCCCGAGACCAAACACTTGGTCACTTTGAGCTCATTATGATGATGCATTACCGAGTGGGCCCAGAGATACCTCTCCATCATATGGAGTGACAAATCCCAGTCTCGATCCGTGTCAACCCAATAGACACTTTCGGAGATACCTGTAGTGCACCTTTATAGTCACCCAGTTACGTTGTGACGTTTGGTACACCCAAAGCACTCCTACGGTATCCGGGAGTTACACGATCTCATAGTCTAAGGAAGAGATACTTGACATTGGAAAAGCTCTAGCAAAACGAACTACACGATCTTGTGCTATGCTTAGGATTGGGTCTTGTCCATCACATCATTCTCCTAATGATGTGATCCCGTTGTCAACGACATCTAATGTCCATAGTCAGGAAACCATGACTATCTGTTGACCAACGAGCTAGTTAACTAGAGGCTTACTAGGGACGTATTGTGGTCTATGTATTCACACGCGTATTACGATTTCTGGATAATACAATTATAGCATGAATAAAAGACAATTATCATGAACAAGGAAATATAATAATAATGCTTTTATTATTGCCTCTAGGGCATATATCCAACAGTCTCCCACTTGTACTAGAGTCAATAATCTAGTTACATTGTGATGAATCGAACACCCATAGAGTTCTGGTGTTGATCATGTTTTGCTCGCGAGAGAGGTTTAGTCAGCGGATCTGCTACATTCAGATCCGTATGTACTTTGCAAATATCTATGTCTCCATCTTGAACATTTTCACGGATGGAGTTGAAACGACGCTTGATGTGCCTGGTCTTTTTGTGAAACCTGGGCTCCTTGGCAAGGGCAATAGCTCCAGTGTTGTCACAGAAGAGTTTGATCGGCCCCGACGCATTGGGTATGACTCCTAGGTCGGTGATGAACTCCTTCACACAAATAGCTTCATGCGCTGCCTCCAAGGCTGCCATGTACTCCGCTTCACATGTAGATGTGACCACGACGCTCTGCTTGCAACTGCACCAGCTTAGTGCTCCACCATTCAACATATACACGTATCCGGTTTGTGACTTAGAGTCATCCAGATCTGCGTCGAAGCTAGCATCGACGTAACCCTTTACGAAGAGCTCTTCGTCACCTCCATAAACGAGAAACATGTCCTTCGTCCTTTTCAGGTACTTTAGGATATTCTTGACCGCTGTCCAGTGTTCCTTGCTGGGATTACTTTGGTACCTACCTACCAAACTTACGGCAAGGTTTACATCAGGTCTGGTACACAGCATGGCATACATAATAGATCCTATGGCTGAAGCATAGGGGATGACACTCATCTCTTCTTTATCTTTTGCCGTGGTCGGGCATTGAGCCGAGCTCAATCTCACACCTTGCAATACAGGCAAGAACCCCTTCTTGGACTGATCCATTTTGAACTTCTTCAAAATCTTATCAAGGTATGTGCTTTGTGAAAGACCTACGAGGCGTCTCGATCTATCTCTATAGATCTTGATGCCTAATATATAATCAGCTTCTCCAAGGTCCTTCATTGAAAAACACTTATTCAAGTAGGCCTTAATGCTGTCCAAAAGTTCTATATCATTTCCCATCAAAAGTATGTCATCTACATATAATATGAGAAATGCTACAGAGCTCCCACTCACTTTCTTGTAAATGCAGGCTTCTCCATAAGTCTGCATAAACCCAAACGCTTTGATCATCTCATCAAAGCGAATGTTCCAACTCCGAGATGCTTGCACCAGCCCATAAATGGATCGCTGGAGCTTGCATACTTTGTTAACATTCTTAGGATCGACAAAACCCTCTGGCTGCATCATATACAGTTCTTCCTTAAGATGTCCGTTGAGGAATGCCGTTTTGACGTCCATCTGCCATATCACATAATCATAGTATGCGGCAATTGCTAACATGATTCGGACAGACTTAAGCTTAGCTATGGGAGAGAAAGTCTCATCGTAGTCAATCCCTTGAACTTGCCGATAACCCTTAGCGATAAGTCGAGCTTTATAGATGGTGACATTTCCATCCGCATCCGTCTTCTTCTTAAAGATCCATTTGTTTTCTATCGCTCGCCGATCATCGGGAAAGTCAGTCAAAGTCCATACTTTGTTTTCATACATGGATTCTATCTCGGATTTCATGGCTTCTAGCCATTTGTTGGAATCTGGGCCCGCCATCGCTTCTTCATAGTTCGAATGTTCACCGTTGTCTAACAACATGATTTCCAGGACAGGGTTGCCGTACCACTCTGGTGCGGAACGTGTCCTTGTGGACCTACGAAGTTCAGTAGCAACTTGATCCGAAGTACCTTGATCATCATTATTTTCCTCTTCAGTTGGTGTAGGCATCACAGGAACATTTTCCTGAGCTGCACTACTATCCCGTTCAAGAGGTAGTACTTCATCGAGTTCTACTTTCCTCCCACTTACTTCTTTCGAGAGAAACTCTTTTTCCAGAAAGGATCCGTTCTTGGCAACAAAGATCTTGCCCTCGGATCTTAAGTAGAAGGTATACCCAATGGTTTCCTTAGGGTATCCTATGAAGACGCATTTTTCTGACTTGGGTTCGAGCTTTTCAGGTTGAAGTTTCTTGACATAAGCATCACATCCCCAAACTTTTAGAAACGACAGCTTAGGTTTCTTCCCAAACCATAATTCATACGGTGTCGTCTCAACAGATTTAGACGGTGCCCTATTTAAAGTGACTGTAGCTGTCTCTAGAGCGTATCCCCAAAATGATAGTGGTAAATCGGTAAGAGACATCATAGATCGCACCATATCCAATAGAGTGCGATTACGACATTCGGACACACCGTTACGCTGAGGTGTTCCAGGCGGCGTGAGCTGTGAAATGATTCCACATTTTCTTAAGTGTGTACCAAATTTGTGACTTAAATATTCTCCTCCACGATCCGATCGTAAGAATTTTATCTTTCGGTCACGTTGATTCTCTACTTCATTCTAAAATTCGTTGAACTTTTCAAAGGTCTCAGACTTGTGTTTCATCAAGTAGACATACCCATATCTACTCAAGTCATCAGTGAGAGTGAGAACATAACGATATCCTCCGCGAGCCTCAATGCTCATTGGACCGCACACATCGGTATGTATGATTTCCAACAAGTTGGTTGCTCGCTCCATTGTTCTGGAGAATGAGGTCTTGGTCATTTTGCCCATGAGGCATGGTTCGCATGTGTCAAATGATTCATAATCGAGAGAATCTAAAAGTCCATCAGCATGGAGCTTCTTCATGCGCTTGACACCAATGTGACCAAGGCGGCAGTGCCACAAGTATGTGGGACTATCGTTATCAACTTTACATCTTTTGGTATTCACGCTATGAATATGTGTAACATTACATTCGATATTCATTAAGAATAAACCATTGACCATCGGGGCATGACCATAAAACATATCTCTCATATAAATAGAACAACCATTATTCTCGGATTTAAATGAGTAGCCATCTCGTATCAAATGAGATCCAGATACAATGTTCATGCTCAAACTTGGCACCAAATAACAATTATTAAGGTTTATAACTAATCCGTAGGTAAATGCAGAGGTAGCGTGCCGACGGCGATCACATCGACCTTGGAACCATTCTCGACGCGCATCGTCACCTCGTCCTTCGCCAGTCTCCGCTTATTCCGCAGCTCCTTTAGTGTTGCCGGCCTTCTTATCCGCTAAGTATTTGGGGCAGTTCCGCTTCCAGTGACCCTTCCCCTTGCAATAAAAGCACTCAGTTTCAGGCTTGGGTCCATTCCTTGACTTCTTCCCGATAACTGGCTTACCGGGCGCGGCAACCTCCTTGCCGTCCTTCTTGAAGTTCTTCTTGCCCTTGCCCTTCTTGAACTTAGTGGTCTTATTGACCATCAACACTTGATGTTCTTTCTTGATCTCAATGTCTGCTGACTTCAGCATTGAAAATACTTCAGGAATGGTCTTCACCATCCCCTGCATATTGTAGTTCATCACAAAGCTCTTGTAGCTTGGTGGGAGCGACTGAAGGATTCTGTCAATGACCGCCTCATCCGGGAGGTTAATGTCCAGCTGGGACAGGCGGTTGTGCAACCCAGACATTTTGAGTATATGCTCACTGACAGAACTATTTTCCTCCATCTTACAACTATAGAACTTGTCGGAGACTTCATATCTCTCGACCCGGGCATGAGCTTGGAAAACTAGTTTCAGCTCCTCGAACATCTCATATGCTCCGTGTTGCTCAAAACGCTTTTGGAGCCCCGGTTCTAAGCTGTAAAGCATGCCGCACTGAACGAGGGAGTAATCATCAGCGTGAGACTGCCAAGCATTCATAATGTCTTGGTTCTCTGGGACGGGAGCGTCACCTAGCGGTCCTTCTAGGACATATTGTTTCCTGGCAGCTATGAGGATGATCCTCAGGTTCCGGACCCAGTCCGTATAGTTGCTGCCATCATCTTTCAGCTTGGTTTTCTCTAGGAACGCATTGAAGTTCATGTTGACATGAGCGTTGGCCATTTGATCTACAAGACATATTTGCAAAGGTTTTAGACTAAGTTCATGATAATTAAGTTCATCTTAATCAAATTATTGTAATGAACTCCCACTCAGATTAGACATCCCTCTAGTCATCTAAGTGTTACATGATCCGAGTCGACTAGGCCATGTCCGATCATCATGTGAGACGGACTAGTCATCGTCGGTGAACATCTTCATGTTGATCGTATCTTCCATACGACTCGTGTTCGACCTTTTGGTCTCCGTGTTCCGAGGCCATGTCTGTACATGCTAGGCTCGTCAAGTTAACCCTAAGTGTTTTGCATGTGTAAAACTGTCTTACACCCGTTGTATGTGAACGTAAGGATCTATCACACCCGATCATCACGTGGTGCTTCAAAACGACGAACTTTAGCAACGGTGCACAGTTAGGGGAGAACACTTCTTGAAATTGTTGTAAGGGATCATCTTATTTACTACCGTCGTTCTAAGTAAACAAGATGCATAAACATAATAAACATCACATGCAATTATATAGTAGTGACATGATATGGCCAATATCATATAGCTCCATTGATCTCCATCTTCGGGGCTCCATGATCATCTTGTCACCGGCATGACACCATGATCTCCATCATCATGATCTCCATCATCGTGTCTTCATAAAGTTGTCACGCCAACGACTACTTCTACTTCTATGGCTAACGTGTTTAGCAATAAAGTAAGGTAATTTACATGGCGTTCTTCAATGACATGCAGGTCATACAAAAAATAAAGACAACTCCTATGGCTCCTGCCGGTTGTCATACTCATCGACATGCAAGTCGTGATTTCTATTACAAGAACATGATCTCATACATCACAATATATCATTCATCATTCATCACAACTTCTGGCCATATCACATCACATGACAATTGCTGCAAAAACAAGTTAGACGTCCTCTAATTGTTGTTGCATCTTTTACGTGGCTGCAACTGGGTTCTAGCAAGAACATTTTCTTACCTACGAATAACCACAACGTGATTTCGTCAACTTCTATTTACCCTTCATAAGGACCCTTTTCATCGAATCCGCTCCAACTAAAGTGGGAGAGACAGACACCCGCCAGCCACCTTATGCAACTAGTGCATGTCAGTCGGTGGAACCGGTCTCACGTAAGCGTACGTGTAAGGTTGGTCCGGGCCGCTTCATCCCACAATACCGCTGAAGCAATATAAGACTAGTAGCGGCAAGCAAGTTGACAAGATCTACGCCCACAACAAAATTGTGTTCTACTCGTGCAATAGAGAACTACGCATAGACCTAGCTCATGATGCCACTGTTGGGGAACGTTGCAGAAAATAAATTTTTTTCCTACGGTTTCACCAAGATCCATCTATGAGTTCATCTAAGCAATGAGTCAAGGTAGTGAGTTTGCATCTACATACCACTTGTAGATCGCGTGCGGAAGCGTTCGAGGGAACGGTGATGATGGAGTCGTACTCGACGTGATTCAGATCACCGATGACCAAGTGCCGAACGGACAGCACCTCCGCGTTCAACACACGTACGGTACGGACGATGTCTCCTCCGTCTTGATCCAGCAAGGAAGAAGGAGAGGTTGAGGAAGACAGCTCCAACGGCAGCACGACGGCGTGGTGTTGGTGGAGAAGCAGCACCCCGGCAGGGCTTCGCCAAGCTCATGACGGAGGAGGAGAGGTGTTGGGGAGGGGAGGGGCTGCGCCTTGGTTGTGTGTTGCAGCCCTTCCCTCACCCCTCTATTTATAGGGGAAGGGGCAAGGGGGCCCGGCCTCTCTAGATGGGATCTAGAGGGGGGGCGGCGGCCAGGGAGGGGCGACTTGCCCCCCAAGCAAAGGGGGGCGCCCCCTCTAGGGTTCCCCCCCAACCCTAGGCGCATGGGCCCAAGGGGGGGGGGGCGCCCAGCCCTCCAGGGGCTGGTTCCCTGCCCCCACGCAGCCCATGTGGCCCACCAAGAGGGGTGGCCCCTCCCGGTGGACCCCTGGAACCCTTCCGGTGGCCCCGGTACAATACCGATATGCCCCCGAAACTTTCCGGTGTCCGCATGACAACTTCCCATATATAAATCTTTACCTCCGGACCCTTCCGGAACTCCTCGTGACGTCCGAGATCTCATCCGGGACTCTGAACAACATTCAGTAATCACATACAAGTCTTCCTAATAACCCTAGCGTCACCGAACCTTAAGTGTGTAGACCCTACGGGTTCGGGAGACACGCAGACATGACCAAGACGGCTCTCCGGTCAATAACCAACAGCGGGATCTGGATACCCATGTTGGCTCCCACATGCTCCTCGATGATGTCATCGGATGAACCACGATGTCGAGGATTCAAGCAACCCCGTATGCCATTCCCTTTGTCAATCGGTACGTTACAAGCCCGAGACTCGATCGTCGGTATCCCAATACCTCATTCAGTCTCGTTACCGGCAAGTCACTTTACTCGTACCGTAATGCATGATCCCGTGACCAAACACTTGGTCACTTTGAGCTCATTATGATGATGCATTACCGAGTGGGCCCAGAGATACCTCTCCGTCATACAGAGTGACAAATCCCAGTCTCGATCCGTGTCAACCCAACAGACACTTTCGGAGATACCTGTAGTGCACCTTTATAGTCACCCAGTTATGTTGTGACGTTTGGTACACCCAAAGCACTCCTACGGTATCCGGGAGTTACACGATCTCATGGTCTAAGGAAGAGATACTTGACATTGGAAAAGCTCTAGCAAAACGAACTACACGATCTTGTGCTATGCTTAGGATTGGGTCTTGTCCATCACGTCATTCTCCTAATGATGTGATCCCGTTGTCAACGACATCTAATGTCCATAGTCAGGAAACCATAACTATCTGTTGACCAACGAGCTAGTCAAATAGAGGCTTACTAGGGACGTATTGTGGTCTATGTATTCACACACATATTACGATTTCCGGATAATACAATTATAGCATGAATAAAAGACAATTATCATGAACAAGGAAATATAATAATAATGCTTTTATTATTGCCTCTAGGGCATATATCCAACAAATCAATTACCATCCTATAGCCTGTAATAATTCTTTGCGGGATCAATTCATCTTTATCATTAGGAACAACGGTAATACCTCCCTTTTTAGGGACATAGTGGACAGGGCTTACCCATTCACTATCAGCAACGGGATAAATAATACCTGCCTCAAGGAGTTTTAGTATCTCCTTTCTTACCACTTCCTTCATTTTTGGGTTTAATCGTCTTTGAGGATCTCTAACTGGTTTGGCATCTTTCTCCACTGAAATTTTGTGTTTACATACTATGGGACTAATGACCTTAAGATCATCCAAGGTATATCCAATAGCAGCTCGGTGCTTCTTCAAAGTTTTCAATAATCTTTCTTCTTCTTTCTTTGAAAGGTTAGCACTAATAATAACAGGATATATTTCTTTTTCATCAAGATAAGCATACTTAAGATTATCAGGTAATGGTTTGAGTTCAAACACGGGATCACCCTTGGGTGGAGGGGGATCCCCAAGAATTTCAACGGGAAGATTATGTTTCAGCATAGGTTCTTGTTTAAGGAACACTTCATCTATTTCTTCCCTTTCCTTCATAAACATATCGTTCTCATGGTCTAGCAAATACTGTTCTAATGGATCAGTTGGAGGAACAACAATGGAAGCAAGACCAATAATTTCATCCTTAATAGATAGTTCCCTTTCACGATGTTGTCTACTAAACTTAGCGAAATTAAACTCATGAGACATACCATCTAAGCCAACAGTGACAATATTCTTTTCACAATCAATCTTAGCACTAGCAGTATTCAAGAAGGGTCTACCAAAAATAATGGGACAAAAATCATCTTGTGGGGAACCGAGAACAAGAAAATCAACAGGGTATTTAATCTTCCCACACAAGACTTCAACATCTCTAACAATCCCAATAGGTTTAATGGTGTCCCTATTGGCAAGCTTAATAGTAACATCAATATCTTCTAATTCAACAAGTGCAATATCATGCATAATTTCTTTATAAAGATCATAAGGTATCGCATTAGCACTAGCACCCATATCACATAAACCATGATAACAATGATCTCCTATTTTAACAGAAATAACAGGCGTGCCTACAATAGGTCTACGTGTCTTAGTATTGGGTCTAGAAATATTTTCATAAAGTTTGGTAGGTTGAGGAGCATCTCTTTTCTCTTCTGGTTGGGGTGAAGATACCCCAAACAAGCCACTCAAAGGATTAGTTTCTATAGTGACAAGTAACAGAAAATTTCAGCACACTATATAAATGTTTTCTTACCAAGTTCCACTCACCAAGAGCACTACGCTCCCCAGCAACGGCACCAGAAAAGAGTCTTGATGACCCACAAGTGTAGGGTATCTATCGTAGTCCTTTCTATAAGTAAGAGTGTCGAACCCAACGAGGAGCAGAAGGAAATGATAAGCGGTTTTCAGTAAGGTTTTCTCTGCAAGCACTGAAATAATAGGTGATAGGTAGTTTTGTGATAAGATAAATAGTTACGAGCAAAAAGTAAATAAAGTAAATAAAGTGCAGCAAGGTGGACCAATCCTTTATGTAGCAAAGGATAAGCCTAGACAAATTCTAGTAATGAGGAAGAAGCTCCCGAGGACACATTGGGAATTATCGTCAAGCTAGTTTCATCACGTTCATAAGATTCACGTTCGGTACTTTGATAATTTGATATGTGGGTGGACCGGCACTTGGGTACTGCCCTAACATGGACAAGCATCCCACTTATGATTAACCCCTATTGCCAGCATCCGCAACTACAAAAAGGAGTATTAAGGTAAACCTAACCACAGCATTAAACATATGGGTCCATATCAACCCCTAACGAAGCAATGCATAAACTAGGGTTTAAGCTTCTGTCACTCTAGCAACCCATCATATACTTATTACTTCCCTATGCCTTCCTCTAGGCCCAAATAATGGTGAAGTGTCATGAATCGAAATTCACATAACACCACTAGAGGAGAGACAACATACATCTCATCAAAATATCGAACGAATACCAAATTCACATGACTACTAATAGCAAGAGTTCACCCATGTCCTCAGGAACAAACGTAACTACTCACAAAGCATATTCATGTTCATAATCAGAGGTGTAATAATATGCATAAAGGATCTGAACATATGATCTTCCACCAAGTAAACCAATTAGTATCAACTACAAGGAGTAATCAACACTACTAGCAACCCACAGGTACCAATTTGTGGTTTTGATACAAGATTGGATACAAGAGATGAACTAGGGTTTTGAGATGAGATGGTGCTGGTGAAGATGTTGATGGAGATTGACCCCCTCCCTATGAGAGGATCGTTGGTGATGACGTTGGTGATGATTTCCCCCTCCCGGAGGGAAGTGTCCCCAGCAGAACAGCTCCGCCAGAGCCCTAGATTGATTCCGCCAAGGTTCCACCTCGTGGCGGCGGAGTTTCGTCCCATAAGCTTGCCCACGATTTTTTCCAGGACAAAACCCTTCATATAGCAGAAGATGGATGCCGGGGGCCCACCAGGGGCCCAGGAGATAGGGGGCGCGCCCTAGTGGGGGGCCCTGTCTCCTGGACAGGGTGTGGGCCCCCTGGCCTATTTCTTTTACTCATACTTCCTTAATAAATCCAAAAAGTTGTTTCGTGGAGCCTCAGGTCTTTTGGAGTTGTGCAGAATAGGTTTCCAACGTTTGCTCCTTTTCCAGCTAGAATTCCAGCTGCCGACATTCCCCCTCTTCATGGTAAACCTTGTAAAATAAGAGAGAATAGCCATAAGTATTGAGATATAATGTGTAATAACAGCCCATAATGCATAAATATTGATATAAAGGCATGATGCAAAATGGACGTATCAGGGCTCGGGTGACCCCGGGCACCCGCACTAGGCAGAGAGATGCTGGAACCGGTAAAATTGAAACGACCACAACTTTTGCAACGAACTCCGAATTTGATGAAACCAAGTTTGTTGGAAAGCTAGAGAGAAGGGCTAACACTATTGTCGGTGTTAAAACCGGCGGATCTCGGGTAGGGGGTCCCGGACTGTGCGTCTAGGCTGATGGTACCAGGAGACAGGGGACACGATGTTTTTACCCAGGTTCGGGCCCTCTCGATGGAGGTAAAACCCTACTCCTGCTTGATTAATATTGATGATATGGGTAGTACAAGAGTAGATCTACCACGAGATCAGAGAGGCTAAACCCTATAAGCTAGCCTATGGTATGATTGTTGTTCGTCCTATGGACTAAAACCCTCCGGTTTATATAGACACAAGACAGGGTTAGGGTTACACAGAGTCGGTTACAGTGGGAGGAGATCTACATATCCGTATCGCCAAGCTTGCCTTCCACGCCAAGGAAAGTCCCATCCGGACATGGGACAAAGTCTTCAATCTTGTATCTTCATAGTCCAGGAGTCTGGCCAAAGGTTATAGTCCGGTCATTCGGACACCCCCTAATCCAGGACTCCCTCAGTAGCCCCTGAACTAGGCTTCAATGACGACAAGTCCGGCGCGCAGATTGTCTTCGGCATTGCAAGGCGGGTTCCTCCTCCGAATACTTCGTAGAAGATTTTGAACACAAGGATAGTGTCCGGCTCTGCAAAATAAGTTCCACATACCATCATAGAGAGAATAATATTTGCACAAATCTAATCTGCTATCGTATTCCGCAGTGTGACATCACGCCACGGCCAAGCCTTTATTCGAATCGTTTTACTATCCCACCTCAGCGCGTTTAGCGAGGTGGTTTCCTTGGCACGTCTTGTCGAAGCAGAGATCATGTCCCCTTATTCTGGGATTCTCATCAATACGGGTGTGGGTAACCCAACCGTGCCATTAATCACGACGCTTGGGAGATAAGCGAGTTTTACCAGGCTGGTGGGGGCACATAGTTTCGTCCGCCCATATAATGGGATAAGGATCCACCTTTTTCAGCTACGCCTTCTTCCTCCTTCGCTTATCCATTTCTGCGCACTCGAGCTCCAGCGCTCAAGTCCGCACTTCCCACCTCAACCTTCTCCAGCCATGTTCGGAGCAGGAGGCAGGTGGATGGCCTCCTCCGTCACGGAGGGGCACATCAAAAAGTTGAGGAAAGCCGGATACTTGTCCAACGATGTTGCGCACCGGCTCCCAGATGAGGGGAAGCTCATCCCCACCCCCAGGCCCCATGAGAGGGTGGTGTTCCTCCCCCATTTCCTCCGCGGACTAGGCTTCCCACTCCACCCATTTGTTCGGGGGCTCATGTTCTACTACGGCCTGGATTTCCATGATCTGGCCCCGAACTTCATCCTCAACATCTAGGCGTTTATCGTCGTGTGCGAGGCCTTCCTCCGCATCAAGCCCCACTTCGGCTTATGGCTGAAGACCTTCAATGTCAAGCCGAAGGTAGTGGGCGGCCAGCAAGTGGAGTGCGGAGGCACCATGGTGGGCAAGATGCCCAACGTCATATGGATCATTCATGGAAACCATCAAAGGGTGGCAATCGGGGTGGTTCTACATCACCGAGCCGGTGTGACCTTGAATGGGAAGCGGCCCCTGAATTCCAATCTGGCTTCCCCACACGGCTCACCTCCTGGAAAGAGAAGGGCCTGTCGTGGGGTAATTCGGGAGAGCTGACCGGACTCCAAACCCGCGTCCAAAACCTGGTGGACAAGAAGGTTAAACTTGTCAACGTAGTCCAGGTCATGCTCCTCCACCGGATCCTCCCATGTCAACGACGGGCTTTTAACTTGTGGGAGTTCGACCCGGCCCAGCACCAAACTTTGACCAGGCTCTTTGTCATAATGCACGAGGATGCTTGGAAGGTGCTATTCAAGGGTGCCGAGGTTCCCCCTCCCATTACCGAGGATCGCGGATTCTGCGCGAAGCGCCAAGCCAGCGTAGTAAGCTTGTTTTACCTTTTACGGGATACTTGTTTTTCATAGTTTGACTCTATGCGGGATCTAAGCTCCCGTTCCTTTGACAGGACTGGCAGAAGAAGTCCGGACAGATCGACTATCCGACTCCCTTGCCCGAAGGCCCAGCAGATGCCCGCTTGGCGGAGCTACTGGTCCCGGCACCTTACGTGGTGCCGGAGAAGAAGGCCAAGAAGAAGGCCACGGAAACTCAAAAGAGTTCCCGGTGCCCAGTGGTGTCGGATTCATCGTCCGATGACTCCAAAGCGCACTCCTCCGACGAAGACGAGGAGGAGGAAGAAGAGGCCTCTCCCCCTCTAGCGGGGGGAGGAAAGAAAAGGAAGCCACCCCAACTAGGGGGGCCGGAGGGTCCAAGAAGGGAAGGACCCTTCCTCCGAACTACCCCACCGACGCCGATGACGGTGAAGAGGATTGGCCATCCAGGGCCAAGCCCCTGGCAAAATCGTAAGTATCCGGATACCAGAATAACTCATGGCGTTCCTTTATTGCACAGTATCTTCTGACACCGAATATAATCATGCAGTCCGCCCAAGGCCCGGCTCGACGCTTCATCGAGCGGCTCCCTGGATTCGTCGGATGTGAATAGTCTTTCACTCCCGACTGCTACCTCCCCTCGCCCTATGGACGGTGCCGAGGTGGAGTCCAAAAAGTGGCCAAGCCAGGAGAAGGTGGTCCTGGAGGCGCCGCAAGGCGACCTCCCGGACTCCAGGCGCAAAGGGGATAAAAGCCCAAAGGGCTCTAAGTCCGGCCCTAGGCCAGACACCGCACCGGAACCTTCAGAGGTTCCGGAGTCCGGCAGGCGGCCCTCTAGTAAGAAGGGCAAGCCTACGACGCCGGTGACCTCCGTCCAACCAGAGGCACCGGATAATTTCCTGGAGGTGCTTAACGGCACCTCCATCGACGAGGAGCACCGCACTATTATGAGTGCGGTGATCCAGAAGGTTCAGTCCGCCAAGAGCGGGCTGACGGAAGCCTGTGCCAGCCTTCTAACAGGCTTTGAGGTATGTATTTAAGATATGTAAAAATATTACCGCATAGACAGTAGCCCCTGATGCTCAGTTTGGTGTTCGGAAAGAAAAGCCGAACTGAGGATCTAAAAGATATACGCATGAGTCTAACATAAGTATGTCAATATGGGAATGCAGGCTGCGCTGCTGACCTCTGCCGCACTGACTGCGGAGGTCGATGCATTGAAGCAGAGCCTCGAGCGGTCCAAGAACGAGCTCGACCTTGCCCAGAAGCGGCTCGAGGACAATGAAGGTAAGTAACACCTTCTGTAAGTATATAAATAGATCTAGTTGCAAATAATGACAAGACCAACGTGAGTATTACAAGGGCCACAATAGAGATGGCGACCCTGAAGGAAGCGCTGTCCAAGGCTGAAGACAATGCTGCCGTGGAGCGCACCGAGCAAGAAAAGCAGGAGGCGCGGGTGGCGGAGGTGCAGCAAGAGCTCCATGCTCTCGTGAAAAAACACGAGAGTTTGGAGCTTGACTTAAAGACTCGAGAGTCCGAGCTCGCCTCGGCCCTTGAGAGAGCCAAATCTGCCAAGGCCGAAGCCCAAAAAGCCCTCCAGGAAATTGAGGCGATGAAGAAGATAGCGGTGGGTAAGGCATTCTTTATGCAATGCAAGCACGTGGAAGTGAATTACTTGTTACTTACCCGAGTCCGGAGCTCTCCAGGAGCATCGCAGATCTACCCCGCAGTGTGTCTGACGCTGCCGCATTCTATCGAGCCGAGGAAGGGAGCTAGATGGAGAAGGTGTTCTGGTCCCAGTATGTTGAGGCCGGACACCCGGTGCCCTTGAGCGACCAGCTGAAGCAGCTGGTCGAGCTCCATAAGGTAGCCGAAGAGGCCATGAAGGGCCTTATGATCCGACTATGGCCTGGGGAAGTCATGCCTGGGAGCTACTTTGGGCTGGTGAGGCAGCTGGCGGATGCCTGTCCACGGCTTGAAGACATCAAGCGCTCCGTATGCATCGAAGGCGCCCGTAGGGCCCTTGCCCGTGTTAAAGTACACTGGGGCAAGATGGATGCTGAGAAGCTGGTGACAGATGGGCCACCAGAGGGCAAGGAGCATCGCAAGCCTGAGATGTATTATGAGGGCGTCCTGAAGGGTGCCCGCCTTGTGGCGGATGAATGTTCCAAGGATGTAATTTTTGAGTAAACTCGCTCGTGTTATCCTGTGCGCTGAAAACTTGTTCATACGCGCTAAGCAACGCCTTTTGAATTTAAAATATTACCTTCTTTGCGGCCCTTTATTAAATCTGAGAGATGGCGAGTCGTCGGCTTCTACCCCCATGCCACGAGTGCTGGGGTGTTCGGGATAAACCTGAGCGCTCTTGTTCCCATTCTTGGGTCCTTCAAGGGAGGCGCTCAGCACAACGAACAAGGCAATCAGACTATAATGCTTTATCACTCTCACTTAGCCATAGAATTCTGTAATTTTAAATTTCGGCAAAGCCCCTAGTATTCGGAAGACCGAGTTTGGGGCGCTATCCACGCCTAGGCCGGACAAAGACAGTTCCTCGCTCTAAGCGGCATAAGTCTTTAGGGACTCGAAACCTCTCAAACAGCAACCGACTCTTGCCCTATCATGACGGTCAGTTTTAGCTTTCTCTATTGAGGTGCTTAACCTAGCTCAACCGGGGCACAATCACAGTAGTTCTCCCAGCACCACCTTAGCCGATATAACAGAACGTAAGGTACCAAAACATGGGAGCTGGGCAAACCCAACTATTGACCCAAGACATGATTCGGAGCCGATGCATATAATGCTATAAGTTCGGGTTGCCGCACTCGTGAGAGTGTTCGGACTTCTCACACCATATTCTGGGGTACTTAAGCCCCTGGTGTATTAGCCGTACCAAAGTGTACAGTTGCATAATGTCATAGCTGAACATATTTACATCAAAAAATGAATGCAATAATAGACAAGAGCTATGTATTGTTTATTAAAAGGCTGCTGTGAAAGCAGAATGATACAAATAGTGCGATAAGCAAGAGATGGGATTATTTGACATGTCCCCCTCCAGGGGCAAGCTGCGAGACTTTATGTAAGACGGGTATTTAGCTTGTTATAGAGACCACCTGGACATTCGACGTAGCTTGCTGCCTCCCTGGCTGTTGCATCGTGTGTTCGGCGATTGTACTGCTGGACAAGCCTTCCGGAGAGCGGAGTCCTGAAAGTAAGAAAAAAGAAATGACAAAATCGGGAGCCCCTAGTGCGGTTGAGCCGCATTTCGGGCGTGCCGTGGTTGTGCCCCTCCCCTTATGCCCATGGTATTTCCAGAGCGTAATTATGTATGCGTAGTACTGGTTTTGCAATTTTGTGAGGGTTGGGGTTGGGGCCGCACTGCTACACTTGCTCGTAACGTGCTAGGCGGTCTTGTTGTAGGTTACTCCGGGCGCGCTTGATGGTGTCTTGACGTTTAATAGCCGGACTGGAGAATTGCCTTGAGAGGCTACTTTGTACTTCCGCCGCGAGGGCTGCCATATGCTCCTCCATTCGAGGAGAGCGTTCGGTGTTTCCATTGACCATAATGACTCCTCGAGGGCCTGGCATCTTGAGCTTGAGGTATGCGTAGTGCGGCACCGCATTGAACTTTGCAAATGCGGTCCGTCCGAGCAGTGCATGATAGCCACTGCGGAATGGGACTATGTCGAAGATTAACTCCTCGCTTCGGAAATTATCCTGGGATCCGAAAACCACTTCGAGTGTAACTGAGCCTGTACAGCTGGCCTCTACACCTGGTATGACGCCTTTAAAGGTCGTCTTTGTGGGTTTAATCCTTGAGGGATCTATGCCCATTTTTCGCACTGTATCCTGATAAAGCAGGTTCAGGCTACTGCCGCCGTCCATAAGGACTCTAGTGAGGTGAAATCCGTCAATGATTGGGTCTAGAACCAATGCGGCGAATCCGCTGTGGCGGATGCTAGTGGGGTGATCCCTTCGATCAAAAGTGATCGGGCAGGAGGACCACGGGTTGAACTTTGGGGCGACTGGCTCCAACGCATATATGTCCCTGAGTGCACGCTTCCGCTCCCTTTTGGGGATGTGGGTTGCGTATATCATGTTCACCGTCCGCACTTGTGGGGGAAAGCCCTTCTGTCCCCTATTGTTCGGCAGTCGGGGCTCCTCCTCATCATTGCTATGTAGCCCCTTGTCTCTGTTTTCGGCACTTAACTTGCCTGCCTGCTTGAACACCCAACAATCCCTGTTGGTGTGATTGGCTGGTTTTTTGGGGGTGCCATGTATCTGGCACGAGCGATCGAGTATTCGGTCCAAACTGGACGGGCCCGGAGTATTTCTTTTGAATGGCTTTTTCACTGACCGGGTTTAGAGCCTCTGAATCCGGCATTAACTGCCGTATTGTCAACATTGTCGCCATTAATGCGGCGCTTCTGGTTGTTGCGACGTGACCTGCCATTGCTGTCCTTGGTATCCGAATTACCAGGGCTCTTGGTCATGTTATTACTACGAGCTAGCCAGCTGTCTTCTCCCGCGCAAAAGCGGGTCATGAGTGTTGTGAGGGCTGCCATGGATTTTGGCTTTTCCTGTCCTAGGTGCTGGGCAAGCCATTCGTCACGGATGTTATGTTTGAAGGCTGCGAGGGCCTCTGCGTCCGGACAGTCGACTATTTGATTTTTCTTGGTTAGGAACCGTGTCCAGAATTGTCTAGCTGATTCCTGTGGCTGCTGAATTATGTGGCTTAGGTCATCGGCGTCTGGTGGTCGCACATAGGTGCCTTGGAAATTGTCGAGGAATGCGGCTTCCAGGTCCTCCCAGCAACCAATTGACTCTCCTGGCAAGCTGGTAAGCCAATGCCGAGCTGGTCCTTTAAGCTTGAGTGGGAGGTATTTGATAGCGTGTAGATCATCACCGCGGGCCATGTGGATATGAAGGAGATAATCCTCGATCCATACCGTAGGATCTGTTGTGCCATCGTATGATTCGATGTTTATGGGTTTAAAACCCTCTGGGATTTGATGATCCATTACTTCATCTGTGAAGCATAGTGGGTGTGCGGCACCTCTGTACTGGGCTATATCACGACGTAGCTCAAATGAGCTTTGTCTGTTGTGTTCGGCCTGGCCGGATTTGCCATATCCAGCATGAAGGTTATCGTCACGTGTCGTGGGGCGCCCATGCGATCCATAGATTGATCTTGTTTGCCTTGCCTTGTCCTCCAATATGTCTCGCAGGTCTGGCGCATTTCCCCGTGCCTTGGTATTTTCTGAGCAACGCCGGGGTGAGTGGATGGCCGAGAGGCCTCTTTGTCGCGGCCACGAGGTGGCCGGTCGGCCGCGTCGTGCGCTGGTGATGTAGGTTTAGGTGCTTCCTCCTCTAATCGGGGTAGCAGCCTGCTATTTGGGTAGCTCTTGGAGGGGCGTTCGAGTTCGTACTCTTCGGCTGCAAGGACTTCAGTCCATCTGTCGGCTAGCAAGTCTTGGTCAGCTCTAAGCTGCTGCTGTTTTTTCTTGAGGCTGCTCACCGTGGCCATAAGCCTGCGTTTGAAACGCTCTTGTTCGACGGGATCCTCAGGCACGACAAATTCGTCGTCGTCGAGGCTTGCCTCATCTTCGGAGGGAGGCATGTAATTATCGTCCTCTACCTCTCTGTTTGCCGCTCTCTCATGAGGGATGGCTTCTCCATCCTCCTGTGCTGAATCCTGCTGGAGGGGGTTTTCTTCGGCACTGTCCGGGGTGTTATTATCTCCCGTGCCGGAATCGCCGTTTTTGCTTTGGCGGGATTTAGAGCGCGCCGCTGACGCCGACGCTTAGGCTGCTTCTTGGAGGGGTCATCCTCCATTGTTCCATCGCCATTCCTTTCTTTTGGGGTGTCCACCATGTATATGTCGTATGACGAGGTGGCCTTCCAGTGCCCTATAGGCGCTGGTTCTTGGCCGTCTCCTGCATCGGCGTCCATACCGTCGATGTCTTCGGAGTCGAAGTCGAGCATGTCGATTAAATCATCGACAGTGGCTACGAAGTGGGTGGTGGGTGGGCTTTGAATTTCTTTGTCGTCCGCATCCCAACCTTGCTGACCATAGTCCTGCCAGGGCTCTCCTGATAAAGAGAGAGACTTTAGTGAATTCAGAATGTCGCCGAAGGGCGAGTGCTGAAAGATGTCCGCGGCGGCGAACTCCATGATCGACGCCCAATCGGGTTCGATCGGCAGGGGCGCAGAAAGTTCAGAGTCCGGAGAGGAGTCCGACACCTTGGAGTCACGAGCTTCGCAAAGGACAAGGCTGGTGTTTGGCTCGATCGCCGTAGAGATTGCATCCCCCAAGGCGGTGTCCAGCCGCCCGTCCTCGATTGGCGCAGTCGGCTCTAAGCTAAGGGTCGGAGCGGACACTGGGACGGCCTCCTAGGCACTGTTCGGCGGCAGAGCTAGATCATGCCCATCGTGACAGTGCGGCGCGCTCGGCTGTGGCTCGAACCCGTTGAAGATCAACTCTCCGTGGATGTCAGCCATGTAGTTCAAACTTCCAAATCTGACCTGATGGCCAGGGGCGTAGCTTTCGATCTGCTCCAGATGGCCAAGCGAATTGGCCCGCAGTGCAAAGCTGCCGAATACGAAGATCTGTCTGGGGAGAAAAGTCTCACCCTGGACCGCATCGTTGTTGATGATCGGAGGAGCCACCGGGCCTAAAGATGACAACACAGAGGAACTCTCAATGAAAGCACCAATGTCGGTGTCAAAACCAGCGGATCTCGGGTAGGGGGTCCCGAACTGTGTGTCTAGGCGGATGGTAACAGGAGACAGGGGACACGATGTTTTTACCAAGGTTCGGGCCCTCTCGATGGAGGTAAAACCCTACTCCTGCTTGATTAATATTGATGATATGGGTAGTACAAGAGTAGATCTACCACGAGATTAGAGAGCCTAAACCCTATAAGCTAGCCTATGGTATGATTGTTGTTCGTCCTATGGACTAAAACCCTCCAGTTTATATAGACACCGGAGAGGGCTAGGGTTACACAGAGTCGGTTACAATGGGAGGAGATCTACATATCCGTATCGCCAAGCTTGCCTTCCACGCCAAGGAAAGTCCCATCCAGACACGGGACGAAGTCTTCAATCTTGTATCTTCATAGTCCAGGAGTCCGGCCAAAGGTTATAGTCCGGTCATCCGGACACCCCCTAATCTAGGAATCCCTCAACAATATTGATAGAAATATCAAGAAATGGCAACACCCTTTCTCAAATAAGACCGGTAAAAACTCCAACACCGAAAACGCAAAAGAAGATGCATAGGAAATCGGTTTTCGATGAACTAGAGCTTGTCACGAAGAAAACCACAAGCTCTAAAACCTCACAAAGAGAAAATGCAAACAAGAACCAAGAAATATGATGGTGCCCAGAATGCAATGGTTTGAGCTCTCACCGAACGATACGATCAAGCTACTCACTTGAGAGCCCCCCTTGATAGTACGGCTATCGATCATATAATCCGGTCTCCCAACTAACACCATGAGACCGGTAAAATAGAAAACCTATCAAGAACAAACCTTTTCCTTGAGCATACTCCATTTGAGCTAGATGATGAAGACCTTGATCTCCTCAACTTGTACCTCCTTTCTTGATTGCGCTAGCTTGATGAAGACTAGTAGATTGCTCCCCCGTACTCCACTATGGGTGAGACACTCCTTGGCACATCTTCACAAGTCTATTGTCACCACATTGGACGGCAAGCATCAAGGACGTGATCTCTTCATGATGCTCCACTTGAACTTGCACACCGCCAGCTTGATGACGATCACCATTTGATGTCATCCTCTCCATGGGTTGTATGATATCTTCCTCTTGACGCAAGCCCATGGAAACATACCTAACCCCACATAGAACTCTCATCTAGACCATGGGTTAGCACACAAAGCATAATGGACAATGCTTACCATTCCATGGGATCACTTGATCCCTCGGTACATCTTGTATGCTTTGTGTGTTGATCAACTTGATTCACTCTTGACTTAGTCTTGATCAACCTTGAATCTTTCCAACTCTCTTCATTTGGATGATGTCTTGAAGGTAGACATGAATGATTACACAATCTTCTTCTCCAAGACATGATTGCAATAAGCTCAACACTCACATGACCAATCTTTGGAGAATTCCTTAAAAGCACCTTGGTCAACTCATAAAGTCCTTGAAACCAACACATGTACTTCAAGAAATGCCTATGGACAAATCCTTCAAATATAACTCAATGCAACCATTAGTCCATAAAGAATGTCATCAATTTCCAAAACCACACATGGGGCACCGCATGTCCTTTCACCTTTTTTATCTCAAGTCATTCCTTTAATTAGCCTCATCTATTTGAATATTCTATTTATTAAGACCAAAATATTTCTTTTAATTATTCCACCGATTTACCCATAATCCTTTCTTTAATTAGCCACATTCGTTTTAAATTTTTATTTAAACCCACAATCTTTTTAATTAGCTCATTCGCTTAATTAGCTCGCCCTAAACATGGGGACTGTCACTCGTATATTTAGAGTGAGTTAGGATTAGTAAATGTGAATGGCACATAGGTCGTTGGTTGTTACATCAAAGATCTAGATAGTAGGTCCCGTGTTTAATTCCCACAATGTTGATTTGTTTTCACCCAATTATTTTTTTTGGTCTCTATGAAAGCCCATAAAAGGCCCATCAGCATACAAGTACCTGGCCCAGATCGCTTAGCATGTGTACGAGCAAACAATACAAAACTTTAGCATGCACTAAAACCAAACAAAAAGGACTAAACCAAACCAAGAATACATATTCCCTTTAATAGTAGGTATAGATAGATATATTTATGTGAGGTTTAAAAAAATATTTATGTTTTTTTCTCGAATAGGTATATATTATGGTTCTCGTGATGGTATGATTAATTTATGCTGAATTCGATCTATACTAGTTACGCAAATTTGAAATATTTATAGGATACCCTCGGACACTACTTAGTTCAATCAAATGACACGATTCTGATAATTCAGTTCATTTATTTGAACTAAAAAGGTCAAAGGGTACCTTCAAGGTTTCAAGCTCTGCTCCCTCTGTACGGGTTTATTAGGCCCCCAAATATTTTGAAGTTTGACCATACAGTTGCATAACAAAATATGAGTTATATGTAACAAAACTAGTGGGTGCCATTAGAAACTTCGTTCGAAAATTAATTTAACAACATAATTTTTATGAGATATGACATATCACTTATATTTTGCACATCAAGTTTATAGGAAAGTTGATTCAAAATACAAAGGTGCCTAATAAATCCCGACGGAAGGAGTACAATGACAACTTACTGATAAGGCCATACTTGGGCGTTCTGATTCGGGTTTAGGGTTTTGGCACTTGTAAATTTTTTACACGGCTACTTTTGGCGAATAACATACATCATGATCTATGTGATTTTATATTTTCATCATTCTGATATCCATGACAGTTTTGTTCGACATAGAAATAGACAAATCCATTAATTGTCCCAAGTTTGATTAATATTGGGCGTGTATGATGTACATGGACATGATTAATATTGGGCTTTTTTCATTCATATCATATTTGGAAGACCAAAGTGACATTAAATATTAAAAATTGCATCTACTTGTGCACAAAGGTGTCATTCTTACTAAGAATATAGCAAAACGTACTTGGCAATGTAGCAAACAATGTTGTTTTGTTATCAGAAGGAAACATTTCATCCTTTGTTTCTTGCTCGCCCTCTTGCCAAGTTATTATGGCTTGGAATTCATGTGGCTTTTAAAGTGCCTCCATCTATGAGTATGTCAAATATGCTTAGTAACTGGTTGGGTGGCATTGAGTCTAAAATGAATGCATGAATCTATCTAGGTGTGGGTGTCTTGCTTTGGGCTATATGAAACTATAGGAATGATTGTGGTTTTAACTGAACAAAGGTTCGTAATTTTATTGCAACCTATATACCGAGCTACATTATGGATCCATACGTGGTCCTTAATTCACTGTGCAAAAGTACGGGAGCTTATGGTCTATGAGTGCAACTAATAAAAGATGGTAACATGGGATACATGCAACCGGTTTTAATGGCAGTCCAATAGTACTATGCGACAGATTGTGGTTGTTTTTTATTTTTGATTTGTACTCTAGTACTAGATTGTGATGTTTGAGTTTTTTCAATAAATGGATGTATGCATCTTAATGCTGTTGAGTCTGAGGTAATCCTTCTTTTTTCAAAAGAAAAACAAGCTTTGTTTAAATCTTTTAGAAACACAGTGCAAATGCAAACACTCACAACACACACGCACACATTCACCCCTGAACACACAGATGTGACCCTACCTCTATATTAGTGTGTAAGTTCAGTAATTTAAACAAGGTCTAAGGTTATTACAACAAAAAATCTGCTTAAGGAGGATATCGGGATTAGGCAACATGCATAGGAAAAGCCTGCCTCAACATTCAACCATGCACAGATAAAAATACACCTCTACATGCAAACATGCATGAAAATTTCTATTATATTATGCTATTTATATTTAATAAATATTTTTAAAACTATACAATTATCAAACACGATATATCATATGTATTTTTACTTTTAGGTATCATAATATACTTTCATTCATCTTTTATACAACCAAATCTCGTTGAAATATATTACAAAAAAATCGCAACAACGTGCAAGGTATCATCTAGTTCAAGCAATTTATGGGCCAACACACTAAGCTAGTCCCGCAATTTAACTCTCAAAGTGCATTGCTCAACAAAATAAAGGTATAGAGCTTACACACACATCAAATTCCATAAGCACTATAGGAAACTACTCTATCTGTCCGGAATTAGTTGGCACTCGTTGTCAGCGTCAACTAATTTTGGATGAAGGAAGTAGATGATACCCCACACATTTTTGGAAGAATGTATCGCAACATATTTTAATAAAATTTGGTTGTATGAAACATGAATGTTAGAGTATTAATATGAGAACTAAACTGAAATATATATGATTTATTGTTTTAATATTGTATAGTTGCAGAATATTTATTAGTTATAAATAGCAAAATAGAGTGGAAACTAATATGCATTTCTGCATGTTGAGTTGGGGTTTTCCTATGCACCGTTTGCATATTGAGGTGAATCTTTTCTCATGTTGGAATGCTAAGATAGCATGCTTGCATATTGAAAAATTTGTTAGTAGGGGCTAGCTATTAGATATAAAAGAGTAGACATCGCATTCTGAAAATGAGATATGAAAATCAGGACTCGCATGCACATGCCATTGGAGATAGAAGTTGAGGCGAATTAGAGGTTCTAGATCAGTACTTGCTTGCTGCCATTTCGAGCGATGTCATTATCGCTTAGCCTTGACACATCACTAGAAGGGTGGGGCGAGCTTCACAGTGTTGTTGGTATCATGGAGATTTCATTAAAATGTTATCTGGTTTGGCGCATGGGGAGATGATGGAGTGTGTTTTCTGTTTTACAAACTGCGGTGTTTGCGTAGCCTCTTTTTGGCAGAGTGATTCTATGTTATCTGCTAATCAACCCACACGTATGCGAAAATATTTCTTGTGTTGTTGGTCACACATACTATATTGATGTTACAATGGCGCATGTTGACGATCATTGTACCTGTCAAAACATGAACCAAATACAAAATTGAACACCTTGGTCGAATTAGAGAGCTTCAAAAATAGGGATGGTACCATTTTCTCAAGGAAGCAGTTAGGGATGGACAGTCACTCAGATTTAGGTGTTAGAATGACTTTGCAGAAATGTGATGGGCCCGCGTCCTCATAGAAATGGTTGGAATTCTTCTTCCTCACCGAGGCCTCTTTCAGGCACTGACGTCTGCCACTTGCTCGCCCTTTGCGACCTACTTGCCCTTGGAGGCTTCAGGCGGTCGCCCTTCAGCAGTTGCCATCACCAACATGAGAACTGCAATGAAGAACTAAGCATGATCAAATGGATGTACATGTAGCGTGGACCAGTATCGACCATATATCGACATGGAAACCGACCAAAATCTGACTGGACAAAATCTGGCCCTATATAGACATGTGAAAGTGCTAGTTATCGACTAGAGGGGGGTGAATAGGCGATTTTTATGGTAGTCTTCAAAACACAGGGGCTTTGAAGACGAACAGTAGCAATGAACCTATTGATATGCAGCGGAAGGTAGACTACACTAGGCAAGCCATAGTCAAGTAAGTAATGAAGTGAAAGCACGAAGACTATCAGCAGCTAGGTAGAAAGGATCAGGATGGAAGATAGTATGAAGCCAAACGATAAAAATGTTAACACAATGAAGACAATCAGATCATGCAGGGAGACAATGACTTCATGAAGACAAACTGTAAGTAAAGAGAGGTAAAGGATAGAACCAGTTGCTTGGAGAGGACAAGGGTTTGTTGGACCAGCTCTAGTTGCTGTGACAACTGTATGTTTGGTTAGGGAGGCTGAGATTTAACTCAGAAGATCGCGTCTTCACCTTATTCCCCTTGATCTAAGGACACTCAGTCCTCATCCAATCACTTTGGTAAGTCTTCAAGGTAGACTTCCAAACCTTCACAGACTTCGTTCACCGGCAATCCACAATGACTCTTGGATGCTTAGAACATGATGCCTAACCGGCTGGAGGATTCATAGTCCTCAAGTGTAACAAGCCTTCAGATCACACGGACAGAAAGACTTCAGTGATGCCTAACACTCTTTGGCTCTGGGTGTTTTGGGCTTTGTCCTCGCAAGGATCTCTCTACCAAATCCTTCAGAGGTGGGTTGCTCTCAAATGACAAAAGCCGTGCACTAACTCTGAGCAGCCACCAATTTATGGTGCAGGGGGTGGGCTATTTATAGCCAGGAGGCAACCCGACTTGATTTGTCCAAAATGACCCTGGGTCACTAAGGAACTGACACGTGTCCAACGGCCAGATTTCAAACACACGCAACAGCTTGACATGGGCTACAAGTAAAGCTGACTCATCCAGCTCTGGATAAGATTTTCTCTCATTGTCTTCGCTCGAAGACATAGGATTTGGTTGAGCATCACATCAGTCACTCTGACTTTGTTCACTTGGACCCCACTTAACAGTACGGTGGTTCCTATGACTCAACAAAGAAGAAAAGGAAACTACGAAACAACTGTCTTCGCACTCCATAGTCTTCATGCAATGTCTTCTCATGTCATAGTCTTCAATGTGAATATCTTCACAGACCACAATTGTCTTCAATGTCTTCACACATTTTTAGGGGTCATCTCTGGTAGGAAAACCGAATCAATAAGGGACTACTACCTGTGTTATCCTGCAATTCTCACAAACACATTAGTCCCTCAACCAAGTTTGTCGTCAATACTACAAAACCAACTAGGATTGGCACTAGATGCACTTACAATCTCCCCCTTTTTGGTGATTGATGACAAACTGGTTGAAGTTTTCAACGGGGATAAAAGTATGTGAAAGTTTAAGGATTAATGCATTTTCTTCATAAGTGGCAAAAGGCTCCCCCTAAAGATGTGCATGTAAGTAGTTTGCTTTTGAATGTAAATGCACATGGCAGGTTTTACTTTGTGGATATCCTCTTCAACTTATGAAGACAATTCGTCATGCATATAAAGATATAACAAAGATAATGATATGCATAATGAAAAATGGACGTCTGCGGAATGACTTCATGCAAAATTTATCATCGCTTCACAAATTAGCAGAAAAAGTAGCAAACGACCATCGAGTTTAAGTGTTACAACTCAAAGAACCAAATGTATCAAAAGACGAGAGTTGTAAATACTTGGCATAAGGACCCGCTTGAAGACAATCAACTCATATGTTTCTCCCCCTTTTGTCAGTAATGGCCAAAAAGGTTTGAAGACATAGAGCATCTACTTGTTCCCAGAAGGAGCAGATGCTGGAGCAGGGTCGATGTTGAGTTTGGTGGTGCAGAAGGGCCTGATGCAGTGTCAAGATGCAGTGCAGCCATGGTTGGTCAAGTGGCACCGTCTTGTTCATCAATGATGTTCGCAACAACCGTTGCAGCCGAAGATGAATACTCAGAATCTTCAATTGAGGGAGTGCGGCACCAGCTTGCATTTTGTGGAGGTCTGGAATCAAACTGGAAGTCCTCGGTGAAGCCATCTTCGCGAAGATCGTCTTCAGGACATAGCAATGTGAGGCTCTTCCAGGACCGCCGACAGGCTTCATGGGCAACAAATGAGTTCTTGGTGGTCAGGTTCCGAATGCGATTGACATCCACCAAGAGACTCTGCATCTGACGCTTTAGCCAGTTGTGGTGCTTATCCTACTTCTAATGTAAGGCCACAAGTAGCTCTCGGTCATTGAGTACATGAGGACGCTTCTGAGGCCTTTGGGCAATTGTACTAGCAGTGGCTTCAGTGTTGGCACGATGGGGCATACGCATATTGCCAGCCAGAGGATAAGCAGGAGTTGCAGCATTGGGGACATGAATTCCTTCTATTGGTTGCGTGAAGCTTTGATGATCAGCATTATGAGATATAGAGGCTCCTTGGCAGGCTCGGGGTAGATGGCTTCAACAGATAGATCAACCTCAGGCAAAAAGACAAGATGATTGCGTGCTGAGGGCTGATAGTCGATAGGAGAATGGAGTTTGATCAGGCGCATCACCCATGGAGCATAAAACTTTAGGCCAAATAGATCAATCCCAGATGCAGCAAGTTGTCTGATGAAGAAATCTTGGGAATTGAATATGATGCCATTGATAATATAAAATACCAAAGTCTTCATAGTTCCTTCAAGTTTGGCTTCGGAAGACTGTCCCTTGGTTGGCCATAGAGTATGCCTCAGGATATGATAGACTGTGCGTGGCAAGTACTCGAGGTCCTTGACAAAGAATTCCTTGGGATATTCAGCATCTTGAGGCAATGGCTTCATCATACTGAGCATCTGACTCATATTTGGTTCAGGCCTCTGAATAATACTCTGCAGTTCATTTCTGTGAAGCTGACAACCAGGCTCATACAATTCACCTGGAGTGGGCAGGGAGGTAAGCTCGATGATGTCTTGAGCTTTGGCTTCATGGTGCACATCTCCTGTCATCCACTCAAGGATCCATGTCTTCGGATCCCTGTTGTAGCCACGAATGTGAAGAGTAGCAAAGAACTGCAGTAGAAGCTCTTCATTCTAGTGCTCTTTGGCAGTGAGAAATTGTAGAAGACCAGCATCCCAAAAGCAGTCCAATGCTTCTTCAAGACATGGCAACCCAGCAATAGCTTCACAATCAAGACGCATGTGAGGAAAGATTCACTCTTGATTGTAGATGATATAGGAGGAGTAGCTGCGCTATTGATGGCTCAAAAATTGATTGGAAGAGATCTTTGGCTTTGAGTATGGGTTCTTGGCACTGTCAAAGAAGGTATTGTGTGCTCTGAAGCTGTTCATGCTGAAAGATCCTGGTGATGTAGCAACACCTGGAAGCCTTGGCAGCCTCAGCTTTGGCTTCTGAACTTGTGGTCGCTGCTCCACATGATAGTCATATTGTGGTCCAGGAGCTGTGGGAGGAACCAAAATGGGCCATCTCACTGTGACAAGCTGGCCGCGATAGTAGGCCTGTTTGATTGTGTGAGGCCTTGGAGGTGGAATTGTGGCTTCAGCATTCACAGTGGCTTCAGGCACCACATTAGCTTCAGGCTCCACATTGTCTTCGGCCATGACAACGTCATTGGCATCAGTAGCAGTGTTTGTGGCAGCCTTAGTGTTTTCAACCTCTGTTTGTTGCTGAACAGGAGGGTTTGGCACAATCACATTCTCCTCGAGAATGACTTGGTCTGTGGCAGGGGGTGTAGCAACTCTTACTTCTTCTCTTTCTCCTTGATTTTCAACGGATGATGCAGCCGGAATGTCTTCAGCAGCTTTAGCTTCAGACTTGGAGACATTCGTAGGAGGGGTGGCTTCAGGAAACACTTGACGTGCTACTGAGCTTTGTTGCACATCCCCTTCTGGAATGCTCGACATGGTGACCTATGGCCTGTGGCCTTTGTGAAGCCTGTGATAAGTGGGCGACGCCTTTGGTGATGGAGTGGTCTTCACCATGTAGTTGTCATCGTCAAGTACCGGAGTGGGGACTTGAGGTGGTGGAGTTCTGGGTGTCTCATCATCAATGGGGGTTTCTTTTTGTGGGTGCTCAGCCTAGGAGTCATCTTGAGCAATTGGCGTCAATGGACGACCAATGCTAATTGTAAGTGCATCTAGAGCCACCCCTAGTTGGTTTTGGAGTACTTATGACAAACTTGGTTGAGGGACTAATGTGTTTGTGAGAATTGCAGGATAACACACGCAGTAGTCCCATATTGATTCAGTTTACCTACCAGAGATGACCCCTAAAAATGTGAGAGGACATTGAAGACAACGGTGGTCTGTGAAGATATTCACATTGAAGACTATGACATGAGAAGACATCGCATGAAGACTATGGAGTGCGAAGACATAGTTGTTTTGTAGTTTCCTTTTCTTCTTTGTTGACTCATAGGAACCACCGTCCTGTTAAGTAGGGTCCAAGTGAACAAAGTTAGAGTGACTGACGTGATGCTCAATCAAACCCTATGTCTTCGAGCGAAGACAATAAGAGCAAATCTTATCCAGAGCTGGATGAGTCAGCTTTACTTGTAGCCCAAGTCAAGATGCCGCCTGTGTTTGAAATCTGATTGTTGGACACGTGTCAGTTCCTTAGTGACCCAGGGTCATTTCGTACAAATCAGGTCAGGTTGCCTCCTAGCTATAAATAGCCCACCCCTACACCATAAATTGGTGGCTGCTCAGAGTTAGTGCACGACTTTTGTCATATGAGACCAACCCATCTCCGAAGCCTTTGAGAGAGTAATCCTTGCGAGGACAAAGCCCAAAACACCCAGAGACAAAGAGTAGTAGGCATCACTGGAGTCTTTCTGTCCGTGTTATCTGAAGACTTATTACACTTGAGGACTATGAATCATCCAGCCAGTTAGGTGTCACGTTCTGAGCATCCAAGAGTCATTGTGGATTGCCGGTGAACAAAGTCTGTGAAGGTTTGGAAGTCTCCCTTGAAGACTTACCAGAGTGATTGGGAGAGGACTAACTGTTCTTAGCTCAAGGGGAATAAGGTGAAGACTCAGTCTTCTGAGTTGAATCTCAGCCTCCCTAACCAGACGTACAGTTGTCACAGCAACTGGAACTGGCCCAACAAATCCCTGTCCTCTCCGAGCAACTAGTTCCATCTTTCATCTCTCTTTACTTACAGTTTGCCTTTGTGAAGTCATTGCCCATTTGTCTGATCTAATTGACTTCACTGGGTGAAGACTATTTACTGTTTGGCTTCATACTATCTTCCATCCGGATCCATACTACCTAGCTGCTGATAGTCTTCATGCTTTCACTATATTGCTTACTTGACTATGGCTTGTCTAGTGTAGTCTACCCTCCGCTGCATATCAATAGGTTCATTTCTATTGTTTGTCTTCAAAGCATTCGTGTTTTGAAGACTTTCATAATAATCGCTTATTCACCCCCTCTAGTCGAATACTAGCACTTTCAATTGGTATCAGAGCCAGGTGCTCCCTTGTTCTGTGTGAGTCGGTTTAACCACCTGGAGTTTAGCTATGTCGACTGCAGGGATAATCAAGGTCTCCGTTGCGTGCCCTGTCTTCGCACTACAAAAAAATACACTTCCGTGATGATACATGTTTATCACAGTAGGTCACGGTTTTTGTCATGCATGTACATCCATGACGATTTTATGACAGCATCAAGATAGTCACACCTGTGCTGTCGTAGAAGTGTTCCATGACATTACCAAAATTATCATCACGGAAGTGTCCACTTCCATGACGATAAAACACGCGTCATAGAAGTGCTTTCGTCAAGGGTGACCGACCCCGTGGCATCCACCGTAACGGGACGCCGTTAAGCATCGTTAAGCTATCGGGTCCGGTTTTGGATCCGATAACGCGCTAACAGCCACGACCAATGACGATTTTCCATGTGTAAAATTCTCATTGGCCGACGGAACCACGCGTCAGCTCTGCGTTGGCACAGGTGTGACTCATCAAACGGTCGAGATGGGCCTATGATATGTTGACACATGGACGGGCCCAAAAGTGGCCCATAAAGTTTAAATGGTCCGGCCCAACTAAAGGCCCACAAGATTTAGCAGGCCATAATGGGCCGGCCCAGCTAAAGGCCCACAAGATTTTGCAGACCATAATGGGCCGACCCAGCTAAAGGCCCACAAGATTTAGCGGACCACAAGGGACTGGCCCAGCTAAAGGCCCACAAGATTTTGCAGACCATAATGGGCCGGCCCAGCTAAAGGCCCAACATTTTTAGTTAAGGCCAGTACGACTAGTGTCAAATCGGCCTATCAACGGCCTGTCCTAAACTTGTCATCATCGCGGCCCATGGTCACCTCTGTCCTGTTAATAGTCCGCTAAGTATTTGGGCCGAATTACGGCCCGATGTATTTCTGGCCTGTTAAAGCTCCTGCTTCATTTGGGCCCATTTACATGCCATTGAAACTTTTGGCCCATAAACGATCATGAAGGATTTGGGTCATATTCGGCCATGTCTGACATTCGGCCTGTTAGAGGCCCACTATAGATTTGGGCCACTTTCGGCCTATTAACGTCGGACGAAATCCATGGGCCATATGTGGCCCAACGTCACATTGGGCCCATTAACGGCCCATATAAAAATGACGCTAATCTAGCCCGACAGAACTTCCGGCCTATTAAAGGCCCGTGTATTAGGTCGGCGCATTTACGGCCAGTCCGAATTTCGGCCTATGAAAGATCCGCATTGTAAATGGGCCACCATTTTGGCCTGCTAAGACTAGTGGGTTATTTGGCACAAGCAGGGCCCAATCTCACTTTCAGCCTATTAAAGGCCCGTGTTTTTTATGGGCTCAAGATATTTACACATGTAAACAGCCTATTGTTACTGAGGGCCCAAATTATGTTTAGGACTGTTAAAGGCCCACTATGGGCACAGGCCTACCAGAAAAATATGAAAGCTTATGCTGATTTAGGCCCAAATATTTTTAGTGGGCTACATGCAAATTTCAGTCCATAATCGTTTTTAGCCCAATTGGAATGGGCCCGACGAATGTTGGCATGTTGGGCTCCTACGAAGCTTTTGGCTGAATACATTACTAAGATAAACCTACACTATACAAAAATAGCATCGTAATTACTGCAGCCTTTGGAATCATCAGAAATGCTTTATCACAACAAAATAAATTCCAACCATACAAAAAAAGTCCTGTTGGCATAAAGTTTACAATCCTTGCAGATAAAAGCACCATCAGAATAGAAGCACAGATCATTTGACCTGAGTGCTAATGTTTCAGGCTGTAGAATCTGATGGAGCAGCACGATCTTCACCTTTTTTCCGCCATTGCTCTTGAACAACGAAGCGAATGTTTGATAGTCTGGTTTCAAAACCATTCATATCTTGACGACATTTGTCAACCACTATTCTTGTTTCCGAAACGACGTCCATTAGGGATTGGACTTGTGTCTGGAGCATAGATATATCACTCTGTCTAGCCGGAAGATTTTGTTCAGAAGGCGATTTGGACGAGGTTACCTTGACAACTAACCCAGAATTACGCAGGAAGTTGCTTTTTGCACTGTTAGTGGAGAGATACTGACAAACTGCAGCAAGAGGTGACATTGTGCCTGTGGTAGCCTCGTCACCTTCAGGTGGTTGTGGCTGTTCAATCATTTGTTCCATAGCTTCCTGAAATTTTGAACTTGTAGATTAGTGTACCAGATAAGTTACTAATGAGAAAAAAACAAACAAAGTAGGTTACATGTTTATGCATAACTTATTTTGGTGAACTACTGTAATACATTAGCATGTATTGTAGAGCCAACTACATAATAAAATCACTTTCAGAACATATGTCCATGTAGCATGCCTACTGTATTGCCTATTTCCTCACATTCGTTGACATCTAAGGATAAAGAGACATGGTTTAAAGTAGGATGAACATAGTATGACATCATTCATATCATGGGCAAACAAATATAAAGCAAGCAGGCTATTTTATCATTATGTGCGCACGTGAACATAAAAACTAGATTACAGATCATGACCAAAAGAATATCCTTCATCTCTTTTAAATCATGTAAGGTGAAATGATACGTTAAGACAACTGTGTATAAATGTGAATAGAGTAACTGACATTGGCTGCAAACCAAGTAGTTAAATGAACACATCACAATACCAATCAGTTCAAAGGCAAGAGGAGTAAGGACTTACAACAGCGGCTTGAACTGGTGTGCTCATGCCCTTCATCTTGCTGGTGTGGCAATCCTTGAAGATTTGCACCGCATTCGGTTCAGGTTCTTTTTGGTCCGCATGGGCTTTCCTATGTATTTGGAACAAGTCAATATAGATAGGATAATATGGCACAGAAAAAAAAGAAGCAACAGCTATTTACAAGAGCCTCGCGGTGTGAAATATAGCTACGAGATCTTGTTGTCTGTTGGAATTTCACTTTAGAATGGTTGGTCTTGTTCTTCAAACAGTAATCCTAGAAGAAGATACACTTGGAAGGCACATACATAAATACAAGTTCAATATGTGGTCTGATCAAATACATATAGCCTACCTGATACTTTGGATCAGACCAGTGTTTAACGAGGGTTGTCCAGTCTTCATATGTAATATATTCCACTTGAGATGCTTGGGCAATTTCATTGTTAGCCTTGCCTTCAAAGTGAGATTTTCTAAGGTGGTACCGATACTGTCGCAAAGCAGACTGAAAAACTTGAGTGCATGCTTGTTTAGTTGCATCATCTTTCGGATCCAACTTGAACCTCATCTGTTGAAAAAAGAATGTGAGTCTTATTAGGAGGAAGCTAGAAAGTATGGGACAGAGCAAGAAAATATTACTAATTGCGATGAATAACATTACTTACAGATAAATGGTCAAGGAAGGTGTTAAACTGGGTATTGTCTTTCTCATACCTGTACTGGATCCACGTTGGAAGGATACGTGCATGACACCTAACGGCAACGGTTGCCTCTGATACTAACTTGGCTAACTCTGTAGCATCACGTGGCCTTTTTAAACCTGCCTCAAAATCGATCTCCATTCTTCCTCCTCTAGATTTTGTTAATCTGTCAAGCATTATCCCTGATGTCTATTTCCGCTTGCACTGTGGTGCTAGTTCAACAACGAATATGGAAAGTGTTAGTGTACATCAAACTGTGAGAGTACATATAAAGAAGCATGCAACTGCAACTTGACTCGGTCAGGTACCGTCTTGGTGTTGATGCTCATGAGGTTCATTTGATCTTGCCAAGTCCTGTTGTGTCAGCAGTGCTTTGGAAGTAGTGTTAGGTGTGAAGGCAGCTTGGGAACTAGCTAGTTCCGGAGCAAATGAACGAGTAACTCGTTGAGATGTTGGTACAGTTGAAACAGATGCTGCAGCTGGCACTACTAGGGAAAACCCTATACATAGAATCTTAGCAGTAGCGCGGCTCAAAAAGGAGCGCTGCTGCTAATTAGCAGTAGCGTGGGTGTGTAAAACCTGCTACTGACAAGTGTTTAGCAGTAGCGCGGTCGGTGTTATCCGCTCTGCTACAAATATCGACCGATAGTGCCCGCCAAATTCCATTTAGCAGCAGGGCGGTGCCGCGAGCCACGCTACTGCTAAAGCTTTAGTTGTAGCGCGGTTTTTCTAAGGTCGCTGCTGCTAATTTTCAAATTGGACACACTTTTTGTCCCGGTTAGCAGTAGCGCTTCTGCCGAAAGCGCGCTTCTGCTACTTTCTTATCAGCAGCGCGTTTTACTTCCCACGCTACTGCTAATCCGCACCAACCCACCACCTTTTCCCCACCCGTCCCCCTCCCCTTCCTCTCTTCCCTTTCCCCTACCTCCCACATCCTCCCACTCTCACTCTTCTTCTTCCTCAACACTTCTCCCCCATTACACTCCCTCTTCTACCTACCTTTCTCTCTCTTCATTACTCCTACCTAACTACACCACCTCCATTAATGCATCTCCTTTCTCTTTTTCCTTCCCCCTCCACTAGTTGAAGTTGTCTCCTCCCAAATTAGGTACCTAGGTAGATGTAGCATTTAGTTAAGTGATCTATTTGCCCCCTAACTAGATCTACCTTTGTCAAGAAGAGCTTTGTGCACTTTTGATCTCCCTACATCATCATCTCCACCGTGTGCTCGATCTCGAGATAGAGGTGATTAAAATTTCATGCTTTTTCAAAATGGAAATATGTTTATGTGTGTGTGATATGTTTATGGAAATTGTGTGTGTGGCATGAGTTGACGCCAAATTGTGCTTTTGAGTTGCCTATGTTTTGCTGAAATGTTGATTTATTTCCGTTTCGGCGAATTCCGGGCAAACTCTAGATCTATATATGGCCTATTTTTAAGGAAGGTCATGCCGAATTTTTGTATGACTTTGATGAATGCACGCATTTCTATAATCAATTTTTTTATTATTACTGTGTAGAGTTAACGATGGTCAGTGGAATGATGGTGGACAGGTGGTTGCGGTCGGCGGTGCAGGACATGAAAGAAAATAATCGGACATAGGTTTTATGTCTATGTCGAAAATGCGAAGGAATAGTTTGGCTCGACCTCCATGACGATGGTCGTGTCGAAGCGCACCTGCTCATGACTGGTTTCATGGATGGCTATACTCGGTGGATAATTGAAGATGAGGATGACGATGTTGAGGATGCCGACGGGGCAGGCAATGATGACACGGGGCAAGACAAAGAGATGATCGATAATGGCGGCGGGGAAGAGGCCGGACATGGCGGCGGAGAAGGGGCCGGACATGGCGGACGAGAAGGGGCCGGACATGGCGGCGGAGAGAATGACATGGACTCCACGCAGCAGAGTTCATCGGTACTAAGTTCAATCATGCGGGACCCTCATGTTCAAGCATTGCTTCGCAAGGAGACGAGTACTGAGAGAGCTACTTCTAGAGAGGAGGCTAAGCTGGAGCAACTGGTGGTAGACTCATACACTCCATTGTATGATGGTTGCAATCCTGAGGTGACCCGCTTGAGTTTCACGCTCCAACTCCTGAAGACGAAGGCTAAAAACAAATGGACCGGCACTAGCCTTGATGAGCATCTTAAGTACCTGAAGGATGTTCTTCCCATGGGTAATCTATGTCCTAGTAGTGTTGATGAGGCCAAGAAGATCGTGTGCCCTCTTGATCTGCCACACGTTAGATACCATGCATGCATCAACAATTGCATAATTTATCGGAAGGAGCACACGGAAAAAACAAGCTGTCCGGTGTGCAATGCTTCTCGATACAAGAAGGCCGGGAAGAAATGTCCCCAAAAAGTTGTATGGTACTTACCGATCACTCCTCGTCTCTAGAGGTATTTTGTAGATCCCAAGGAAGCAAAGCTAATGCGCTGGCACGCGGAGCGGAAGAAGCCCGACGATGGAGATGATCCGAAGCTGAGACACGTCAAGGATGGAAGCCAGTGGAGAGCATTGAACAGCTTCTATTGGTATTTTGAATGTGATGCAAGGAACATCGTGCTCGGCGCGTGTACCGATGGCATGAATCCGTTTGGCAACCAGAACACCAACCATAGCACATGGCCCGTGTTTGTATGGATGTACAACCTCCCCCCTGGTTGTTCATGAAATCGAAGTACATTCACATGAGCATGCTTATTCAAGGGCAGAAACAACCAGGAAATAACATTAATTTTATCTGGGGCTACTTCAAGAGGAGTTAGACACGTTATGGAAAACACCGGCCAAGACATGGGACGCCAGCAAAGGCGAGTATTTCAACATGAGAGCCATGCTGATCACGACAGTGCAGGACTATCTCGGTTACGGATATGTGGCGGGCCATGTGTGCCATGGATATTGCGAATGCACGCGGTGCATGGATGATACGATGTCTCAGCAGCTAATGTCAAGGAAAGATGATGGGTCTAGGAAAATCGTGTACATGGGGCATCGAAGATGGCTCGAATAGGACGACCCATGGAGAAACCGTGGAGATCTATTCAATGGTCACGCTGAGCATCAAGGACCTCCACGTAAGCGGAGCAGTGCCAAAATCAATGAGCTGTTGAAAAACTGTAAGGAGTGCCCTGCGCCGGGAAACACGATGAGAAAGGCGCCGGAGCCGCTGCTGAAGGTATGTAAGACGAGGTCTGTGTTCTGGGACTTGGAGTACTGGCACAAACTCGATACACCTCATTGCCTTGATAAAATGCATATTTGTAAGAATGTCCTTGAGAGCTTGCTCGCAACACTGATGAACATGCCGGATAAGACCAAGGATGGGCCGAAGGCAAGAAAAGACTTGCAAGATTTGAAAATCAGGGAAGATCTGCACATGCTGCCCCATAAAATGTCAGACGAGACAGAGACAGAGACAGAGGCACGGGAGAAGAAGGGCAAGAAAATAAAGAAAGAGGATTATTGCCCCCCTTCTTGCTTCATCTTAAGTCAGGCTGAGATCGATCAATTCTTTAAGTGCCTTACCGGAGTCAAAGTTAGTTCTGCTTACTGTGGCAAGATAAGCAGATATCTAGACACGGACAAGAAAAGGTTCAGCGGGATGAAGTCCCATGACTGTCATGTGATGATGACGCAGATACTACCTGTTGCCCTTAGAGGGATAATGGACAAGCACGTCCGTGACACGCTTATTGGTCTCTGCCACTTTTTCGACGTCATCTCTTGAAAGTCGATCAGTGTGAAGCAGCTCCGAAGGCTACAGGAAGAGATCATTGTGATACTGAATGAGCTTGAGATGTACTTCCCGCCTGCGTTCTTTGACGTGATGGTGCATCTGTGTGTCCATATTGTGGATGACATAATAGACCTGGGGCCGTCATTCCTGCACAACATGATGCCGTTTGAGTGGATGAATGGGATCATCAATGGATTCGTTCGTAACATGTCCCATCCGGATGGAAGCATCGTCCAGGGCTATGTGACACAAGAGTGCATCTCTTTCTGTGAGAATTTTCTATATGGCACAGACCAGCCGCCTGGTGTTAGTGTTGGTTTGCCCATTAACAAGCATGATGGGAGGCTCGAAGGAGAACTGGAATGGTCGCAGGGAACTGCACATGGCATACTCAGATTGATGCAGCGACTTTGACAGAGCAAACTTGGTAGTGCTACAACACCTAGACGAGGTAGATCCTTTCATGGCACTGCACAAAGAAATTATCGCAAAGAAGTATCGTGACCGAGGGGTATGCAGGGCGGACGCCGAAGTTACTAAAGAGCACAACTCCACTTTCCTGCATTGGTTCAAAGAGCATATTATTGCTAATCCTTGGGAGGAGGGCTCTAAGGACGGATTGCTCATATACGCCTTAGCACATGGCCCCTCGCCCAACCTTGTAACCTATCAGGCATATGATATCAACGGATACATGTTCTACACGGAGGCCAAAGATATGGACAGTGATGATCAGAACTCAGGGGTGATGATGGAATGCAAGACCGGCAGCGACAACGCCGCAACTGAATGATTTTATGGAAGGGTCGAGGAGATCTGGGAGCTTGACTACTCTGGACTGCACAACACGACGATGTTCCGTGTCAGATGGGCTAAGAATGTCGAAAGAGAAAACCGGATTTTCACTACCATGACTATACCCGACCCCAAGAGTGCTACCGTGAACGCTATCGCAAAAAACGAGCCATGGGTACACGCTAAGCACGTGACACAATGCTTCTTCATAACCGACCCACGCAATCCCAGCCGTGTTGTCATGAGGAGAGGAAAAAGGAACATCATTGGAATGGATGGAGTCGCCAACGAGGAAGACTATGATCAGTACGGCAACCCAATGAGGGAAGATGACGATGATGGCGAAGTATACGTCAAAAGAAGAATCAATACTACATTACCTAAGAAAAATCATACTCCATGGAAAAGGCAAAGTCACAATGAGGGGCTCAATTATTCTTCGACGAACAAGAAGGGAAAGAAGCTGACTAAAAAACGAAAATGTCAATGTTGAGGAACCGTATATTATCGGTCAAATGATGTAATATATATATATATATATATATATATATATATATATATATATATATATATATGTTCCTATTTTGTATACACACTTAGCTATTATTATGCATGGGTCCAATGATGTAATATATATGTTCCTATTTTGTATACATATTTAATCGTCAAATGATGCAATATATATCGCCTTCCCTTTGTTCACTTCTCTCGGGAAATAAAAGTGGGAGAAAATAAAGGAAAAGAAAAAGGAAAACTGGTTATAGTAGTAGTAGTTTACTGAAAAGAGCTACAGTCAAGCTAGCAGTAGCGATTTCCTTATAAAACCGCTACAACTAGTTAAGGTAGTAGCAGCGCGTTTGGTCTAAACCGCTATAGGTAGTGAAGGTAGTAGCAGCGTGTTTTGTCTAAACGCGCTACTGCTATGTCCACTTAACCCAAAATTCTCACTCTCCCTGCTTCATCTCGCCTCTTTTCCCCCAAATCCCCACTCTCTCTTCCCCCGTCGCACCGCCGCGCCCCGGCGCTCGTCCCCGACCCTGGCGCTCGCCCCTGACCCGGCCCCGGCGCTCGCCGCCGACCCGGCCCTCACCCCCGACCCCGGCGCTCACCCCCGACCCGGCCCTCGCCCCCTACCCCAGCGCTCGCCCCTGACCTGGCCCTCGCCCCCGACCCTGGCGCGCTCACCCCCGACCCGTCGGCCCTCGCCTCCCTCCTCTGCTTCCTCCCCTCCTCGCCCCTGCACCCTCTGTAAACCCCCCCTCCCCTCTCTCTGCTAGCTAGGGTTCTTCAGTTAATTTACTTAGGTTTTAGTTAGGGCAGTAGGTTAATTAGGTTAACTATTTAGTTATGAATTTAGCTAGGTTTTAAAATAGGACAAAATAGGGTTAAGCAATTGTAGTTAAAAGAAAATGTAGCATTTAAGCAATTGTCCAAATCAACATCCGTTATTAAAGCAAATTTAGGTAGGCTGAATTTATATGCAAATTTGAACTGGACATGTGATATGTGGATATGTCATGTTTTGGACATGTCATGTTTGGAATTTGAACATGTCATTTGGACATGTGATGTTTTGGAGCAATTTTGGTAAATGATCCGAGTGGCCTATGTTACGCCGGAATGTTGATTCATTTCCGTTCCGGTGAATTTCAGGCGCTCGATATGTCCATTTTTTAGCAAAGGCCATGCCGAAATTTGCCGTGAATTTTGGCATGATTTGTGCTAGATAGTCGGCATATCGAGTGCTGGCACATAGATTTCTTTTTTATGTCATTTCTCATTTTTTCATACTTTTAGAAATAAATGAGGACACTTAATCATAGGAAACATGTCGAACAACGATGAAACTGGGCCTTCTGACCAAGATGCAGACGAGATGGATTATGAGGGTGAACAAGAGTACCTCGACTATTTGACTGCTAAGCAAGGTTTGCAGGTCGGCCTCGATGATGGTACCGACGCCGACATCGACACCGACGATGCCGACACCAATGGCGGTGCCGAGACCGGCTGGGAAGGTACCGGCAGGGAAGATACCGGCGGGGAAGGTACCGGCGCCGATGCCGCTACCGAAAAGAGGAAGCATAAGAAGCAGAGGATACGAGAACCTAATAAACTAGGGATTGGACGACTTGTGATCACAAAGATGGCACCTAGTGTCGTGGTTCTAAGTCTGACAGTAGAATGGGGGTAGGTATGGAGAGGCAAGATCCTAGCTATGGAGTAGTTGTATACGCAAGGGATTTACGAGTTCAGGCCCTTCTCGGAGGAAGTAACAGCCCTACGTCTCGGAGCCGGAGGCGGTTGACTGAATTATGTGTGTATGAGTTACAAGGGTGCGAACCCTTCTACCAGTGGTGGGGGTGGCTTATATAGTGTCTGCCAGGACCCCAGCCAGCCCACACAGTAGAGAGTTTAAAGTACATAAAGGATGGGCGTTACTGGTAACGCCCTACATAAAGTGTCATCATGGTAATAAAGACTACTTAAATACAGACCGTTTGGCTACAGAGTGGCTCTTAATCTCCTGGTGGTCGAGTGAGTCTTCGTGGTCGAATGCCTTCGAGTTCGTCGAGTGGAATCTCTCTTGGTCGACTTGATCACTGTTTCTTCTGAAAATGTCCTTGGGGAGGGTCCTCTGGACAGGCCCATGACCCTACCCTAGGTACATGACTTCATCATTAGCCCCCGAATGGGTCGAGGTTTGAATGAGGAAGGAGTCGATAATCTCTCCGACCTATTTTTGTATTCTGAGTATGTCTCATCCTGGATCGAAGCCCTCTTTTTTCTTTTATGATGGCATCAACTTTTCTTTCAGTCGCCTTGATCCATTCTTTTCTTCCGTCGAGTGAACTTTTGAACTTGGCGAACTTCCGAGTGACGGATCACAGGAAATATACCGTCTGACAAGTTGATCTGCTGTTAGTGGATTTTGTGGGATCCGAATTTTGGGAAGCGCGCGAAGCGGGGTGGACCGCGGTACTCGGATGGGATAAGGCGTAGACGCCTCGATTTCCGTGCCGCCTTTTTCGCCACGTATCGCGTGCGCGCGACTGTTTCGGGATTTGACAGGTCCGCCCAGGCCTACTTGTCAGCCACTCGGAAGCGTCTCTATATAAGGTGCCGGGCGAGGGTTTTTGAACAGTGCATCTCCATTCCCCTTTCCGCCTTCTTCACCCCCGCCTGCTGCGCCCGCCTTTGCCTCCGACCATCCACTCTTCGCGCGCTTCGCCGGCGACGACGGTGAAGGAGAAGACGGCGGCCTTGGAGCGAGTGAAGAAGGCGACGGCGACAGCAAAAGCAAAGGGAAGAGCAACCAGTCAGGGTGGATCTTCGTCGAGGTCTCGCCTGCCGCAAGGTTGGGTCCAAGGGGATTGGATCCGCTTGACCATCACCCGGGCGGATCTAAACGACCTGGCCAATGAGGGACTGATCTCTCACGGGTCAGCAAGGCTTCCGGGGACCGAGTGGCAACCGCAGCCACTAGAGGGTGAGTGCATTCTCCTAGCCACTCATGTAGATCATGGATTCTCCCTGCCTCCGAGTCTTTTCTTCCAAGGATTTCTGAACTTTTTTGGGGCGCAACTCCACCATTTCACTCCCAATTCCATTGCCTACCTCGCCGCCTTTGTGTCTCTGTGCGAAAACTTCCTGGGTTGTAGACCGCATTGGGGTCTCTTTAAGCACATATTCACTTGTCGCTCTTAGACGGTGAAAAAGGCAAGTCCGGATGACGATAGGACTAAAGTAATCCAGATGTGCGGGGGTCTTGGGATCCAAGTGAGGAGTAAGAGTGCTTTTCCAGCCATGACCCTTCCCGAGTCGGTTAGAGGGTGGCGGTCGACCTGGTTCTACTGCCAAGACGAGTCAACGCCGGGGCAGTCGACTGGTCTCCCTCCATTCTCCATGGACCGAGTGAACAAGCCGTCTTCTCTGAAGGTGCTCCCAGAGGAGAAGGCTCAGGTAAAAATGTTGATGGAGCGTGTTGTCCAGCTCATTCGGGACGGAGTGACTGCCATGGACCTTCTAGAGGTTTTCCTTCGACGGCATATTCAACTGCTCCAATACCGAGGCCACTCGATGTGGCTGTATGGCGGCACCGAAGATACCACTCGGGTCCATCCAGAGGCGGTCAATGACGCCACACTGGAGAGGTGGATGGCTGCCATCACAGGTGAGGGAGTCCTGGATTAGGGGGTGTCCGGATAGCCGGACTACCATTATCAGCCGAACTATCATCGGCCGGACTATCATCATCGACTGGACTCCAAGACTATGAAGATACAAGATTGAAGACTTCGTCCCGTGTCCGGATGGGACTTTCCTTGGCGTGGAAGGCAAGCTTGGCGATACGGATATGTAGATCTCCTACCATTGTAACCAACTCTATGTAACCCTAGCCCTCTCCGGTGTCTATATAAACCGGATGGCTCTAGTCCGTAGGACCCAACAACAACAACAACAACCATTACAATCATACCATAGGCTAGCTTCTAGGGTTTAGCCTCCTTGATCTCATGGTAGATCCACTCTTGTAAAAATCCACAATATCAATATCAATCAAGAAGGACATAGGGTTTTACCTCCATCAAGAGGGCCCGAACCTGGGTAAAACATCGTGTCCCTTGTCTCCTGTTACCATCCGCCTAGACGCACAGTTCGGGACCCCCTACCGAGATCCGCCGGTTTTGACACCGACATTGGTGCTTTCATTGAGAGTTCCTCTGTGTTGTCACCGATAGGCTTGATGGCCTCTTCAATCGACAATGACACAGTCCTGGGTGAGACTTTTCTCCCTGGACAGATCTTCGTATTTGGCGGCTTCACACTGCGGGCCAACTCACTTGGCCATCTGGAGCAGATCGAAAGCTACGCCCCCGGCCGTCAGGTCAGGTTTGGAAGCCTAAACTTCACGGCCGATATCCGCGGGGACTTGATCTTCGATGGATCTGAGCCACAGCCGAGCATGCCGCGTTGTCACGATGGGCACGACCTAACTCTGCCGCCGGACAGCACCTTGGAGGCCGCACACAAATCCGCTCCGACCCATAGTACGGAGCCGATCGCTCAGATCGAGGACGGATGGCTGGACACCGCCTCGGGAGCTGCAACTTCTACACTGATGGAGCCGAACACTTACCTTGTCCTGCATAAAGCTCATGACTCCGAGGTGCCGGACTCTCTGCCGGACTCCGAACCTCCTGCGCCCCTGCCAGTCGAATCCGATTGGGCGCCGATCATGGAATTCACCGCTGCGGACATCTTTCAGCACTCACCCTTCGGTGATATCTTAAATTCACTGAAGCATCTCTCGCTGTCCGGAGAGCCCTGGCCGAACTACAACCAGGATGGTTGGGACGCGGACGACAAAGAAATTCAGAACCCACCCACCACCCACTTCATAGCCACCGTCGACAATCTAACCGACGTACTCGACTACGACTCCGAAGACATCAACGGTATGGATGACGATGCTGGAGACTATCAAGAACCAGTGCCTACAGGACACTGGAAGACCACCTCGTCATACGACATATACATGGTGGACACCCCAAAAGATGGGGACGACGAAGAAGCAATGGAGGCCGATTCCTTAAAGAAACAGCCCAAGTGCCGACGTCAGCGGCGCCGCTCTAAATCCCGCCACAACAAGAATAGAGATTCCGGCACAGGAGATAATAACACCCCAGAAAGTGCCGAAGACAACCCCCTCCAGCACGATCCAGCGCAGGAGGAGGCAGAAGCAAGCCCTCACGAGAGGGCGGCAGACGAAGAGGTCGAGGATGATAATTACTTACCTCCCTCCGGAGACGAGGCAAGCCTCGACGACGATGAATTCGTCGTGCCTGAGGATCCCGTCGAACAAGAGCGTTTCAGACGCAGGCTAATGGCCACGGCAAATAGCCTAAAGAAAAAGAAGCAACACCTTCAAGATGATCAAGACCTACTGGCCGACAGATGGACCGAGGTCCTCGCGGCCGAAGAGTATGAACTCGAACGTCCCTCCAAGAGTTACCCAAAACGCAAGTTGCTCCCCCGACTAGAGGAGGAAGCGTACAAACCTGCATCACCAGCGCACGATACGGCAAACCGACCACCTCGTGGCCGCGACAGAGAGGCGTGCAAGCCCTCCACCAAAACCGTACCCCGGCATCGCTCAAAAAGCATGAAGCCACGGGGGAACGCGCCGGACTTGCGGGATATATTGGAGGACAAGGCAAGACAATCCAGATCTATCTATGGATCACGTGGGCGCCCCAAGACCCACGACGAATACCGTCGCGCCGGATACAACTACTTCGGCCGGGACGAACATAGCAGACAACGCTCTATTGAGCTACGTCGCGATATTGCTCAATACAGAGGCGCCGCACACCCACTATGCTTCATTGACGAAATAATGGATCATCAAATCCCTGAAGGGTTTAAACCCGTTAATATCGAATCCTACGATGGCACAACAGACCCCGCGGTTTGGATTGAGGATTATCTCCTCCATATACACATGGCCTGCGGCGACGATCTTCACGCCATGAAATATCTCCCGCTCAAGCTTAAAGGACCAGCTCGGCATTGGCTTAACAGCCTGCCCGCAGAGTCAATTGGATGCTGGGAAGACCTGGAAGCCGCATTCCTCAACAACTTCCAGGGCACGTATGTGCGACCACCGGACGCAGATGACCTAAGCCACATAATCCAGCAGCCAGACGAATTGGCCAGGCAATTCTGGACACGGTTCTTAACAAAGAAAAATCAAATCGTCGACTGTCCGGATGCAGAGGCCCTCGCTGCCTTCAAACATAACATCCGCGACGAGTGGCTGGCCCGGCACCTAGGACAGGAAAAGCCAAAATCCATGGCAGCCCTCACATCACTCATGACCAACTTCTGTGCGGGAGAGGATAGCTGGCTCGCTCGCAGCAACAACCTCAGCAAAAACGCTGGCAGTCCGGATACCAAGGACCGCAATGGCAGGTCACGTCAAAACAAAAACAAACGCCGCATTAACGGCGACAGCAATGAGGATACGGCAGTCAACGCCGGATTCCGAGGCTCCAAGCCCGGTCAACAGAAGAAGCCATTCAAAAGAACCACTCCGGGCCCGTCCAATTTGGACCGAATACTCGACCGCTCCTGTCAAATACCTGGAACCCCCGAAAAGCCAGCTAACCACACCAACAGAGATTGTTGGGTATTCAAGCAGGCAGGCAAATTAATCGCCGAAAACAATGACAAGGGGCTACACAGCGATGACGAGGAAGAGACCCGGCCGCCGAACAACAGAGGACAAAAGGGATTCCCCCCTCAAGTTCGGACGGTAAACATGATATACGCAACGCATATACCCAAGAGGGAGCGGAAGCGTGCACTAAGGGACGTATACGCGATGGAGCCAGTCGCCCCAAAATTCAACCCATGGTCCTCTTGCCCGATCACTTTCGATCGAAGAGACCATCCGACCAGTATCCGCCATGGCGGATTCACCGCATTGGTTTTAGACCCAATCGTTGATGGATTTCACCTCACGGGAGTCCTGATGGACGGCGGCAGTAGCCTGAATGTGCTTTATCAGGATACAGTGCGGAAGATGGGCATAGACCCTTCAAGGATTAAACCTACAAAGACAACCTTCAAAGGCGTCATACCAGGTGTCGAGGCCAGTTGTACAGGCTCAGTTACACTGGAAGTGGTCTTCGGGTCCCCGGATAATTTCCGAAGCGAGGAGTTAATCTTCGACATAGTCCCGTTCCGCAGTGGCTATCACGCTCTGCTCGGACGAACCGCGTTCGCAAAATTCAATGCGGTGCCGCATTATGCATACCTTAAGCTCAAGATGCCAGGCCCTCGTGGAGTCATCACGGTCAATGGAAACACGGAACACTCCCTCCGAATGCAGGAATATACAGCGGCTCTCGCGGCAGAAGTACAGAGCAGCCTTTTAAGGCAATTTTCGAGTCCGGCCGTTAAACGACCGGACATGGCCAAACGCGCTCAGAGCAACATCAACCAAGAGCACCTGGCACGTTCCGAGCATGCGTAGCAATGCAGCCTCAACCCCAGCCCTCGCACAATTGTAAGGCAAACTCTCCGCGTACATAATTACGCCCTGGAGATACCATGGGCATAGGGGGAGAGGCACAACCACAACAGACCCAGAGTGCGGTTCGACCACACCAGGGGCTCCCAAGTGTGTCGCTCTTTTTACCTTTTATTTCTCTCTTTTTTTATACAGAACTCTGTCCTTCGACGAACCTGCCAAACTCATGATGCAACAGCCAGGGAGGGACAAAGGCTGCGACGAACACTCAGGTGGTCTCCATTACGAGCATTAAATTTGTTAAATACACCATTCCGCGGCCTACCCCTGGAGGGAGACGCCTTTAATTCGTCTAATCCCTTGTTTTCCGCACTATTTGTATCATTCCGCACTCATAGCAGATCTTATCGAATAAAATACAGCACTTTTTGCCCATAATTGCATTAGCTTATATATATATGTTCATTTACGACATGTTGCATCCGTACATTTTGGTACGGCCAAATACACCAGGGGCTTGTGTTCCCCGCATTATGGTGTGATAAAGTCCGCGCACTTTCACCATTGCGGCACCCCGAACTTATAGCATTATATGAATCGGCTCCGAATCATGTCTTGGGTCAATAGTTGGGTTTGCCCGGCTCCCATGTTTGGCACCTTACGTTCCGTTCTATCGGCTAAGGTAACACTGGGAGAACCACTGCGATTGCGCCCCGGTTGAGCCGGGTTAACGCCTTAGTGGAGAAAGCTAAAACTGACTGTCATGATAAGGCGAGAGACTGGTCGCTGTTCGAGAGGTCCTTTCGGGTCCTTAAAGACCTACGCCGCTTCGAGCGAAGTTCCGGATAATGTCCGACGAAGGCGTGGATAGCGCCCCGAATTCGGTCTTCCGAATACTAGGGGCTTCGCCGAAATTTAAAATTATAGAATTCTATGGCTAAGTGAGAGTGTTCAAGCACTATATGTCTGGTTGCCTTGTTCGTTGTGTTGAGCGCCTCCCTAGATGGACCCAAAAATGGGAACAAGAGTGCTCAAGTTTATCCCGAACACCCCAGCACTCGTGGCATGGGGGCTGAAGCCGACGACTTGCCATCTCTCAGATTTAATAAACGGCCACATAGAAGGTAATATTTTAAATTAACAAGCGTTGCTTAGCGCATATGAACAAAGTTTTCAGCGCACAGGATAACACATTGCGAATTTACTAAATAATTACATCCCTGGGGCACTCATCCGCAATCTTGCGGGCACCCTTCAGGACAGTCTTATAGTACATCTCGGGCATACGATATTCTTCTCTGCATCAAGCTTGCCCCAATGCACCTTTGCGCGGGCAAGGGCCAGACGAGCACCTTCAATACAGGCGGAGCGCTTGATAACCTCCACCCAGGGGCACGCATCCACCAACCATCGCACGAGGCCGAAGTAGCTCCCAGGCATGGCCTCTCTAGGCCACAGCCGTATGAGGCCCTTCATGGCCTGCTCAGCCGCCTTGTGGAGCTCGACCAGCTGCTTCAGCTGGTCGCTAGGGGCACCGAATGGCCGGCCTCAGCATACTGAGACCAGAAGACCTTCTCCGTTGAGCTCCCCTCCTCGGCTCGGTAGAATGCGGCGGCATCAGACACGCTGCGAGGCAGATCTGCAAACGCCCCTGGAGAGCTTCGAATTCGGGTAAGTAACACGTAATATACATTCACATGCTTGCTTTGCATGAAAAATGCCTTACCCGCCGCTATCTTCCTCACCAACTCAATCTCCTGAAGGGACTTATGGGCATCGGTCTTGGCAGTTTTGGCACTTTTGAGAGCCGAGGCAAGCTCGGACTCTCAAGTCTTTGAGTCACGCTCCAAACTCTCATGCTTTTCCATGAGAGCCTGGAGCTCTTGCCGAACCACCGCCACCCGCGCCTCCTGCTTTTCTCGCTCTGCCCGTTCCACGGCCGCATTGCGTTCGGCTGCGGACACAGCCTCCTTCAGGTTCGCCACCTCGTTCGTGGCCCCTGCAGTACCCATGTTATCCTGGTTATTTTTTGTTGCAACCTAAATCCTTTTCTGTAAGGTACAAGTTCAAAGTGGTGTTACTCACCTTCTTTGTCCTGGAGCTGCTTCTTGGCGCGGCCGAGCTCTTGCTCGGACCGCTCGAGCTCCTGCTTCAAAGCACCGACCTCCGCAGTCAGTGCGGCAGAGGTCAGCAGCGCAGCCTGCAACCCATATTTACATAATTTTTTAGCAACCCTGCGTATATCTTCTTTTTTTTCAGATCCTCAGTCCGGCTTTTCTTTCCGAACACTGAACCGAGCATCAGGGGCTACTGTCTATGCGGTATTACATTGCATATTTTTAACTTCTTACCTCAAAGCCTGATAGAAGGCTACTGCAGGCTTCGGTCTGCCCGCTCTTGGCAAGCTGTACCTTCTGAATCACCGCACTCATAATAGTGCGGTGTTCTTCCTCGATGGAAGCGCTCTGGAGCGCCTCCAACAAATTGTCCGGCGCCTTCGGTTGGACGGAAGCCGCCGGCGTCATGGTCTTGCCCTTCGTGCGAAGGGGCCGCCGGCCGGACTCCGGAACCACTGTGGGTTCTGATGTGGAGTCCGGCGCAAAGTCCGGGAGGCCGCCTTGTGGCGCCTCCGGAGCCTCCCCCTGATGGGTCCCTTCTTGGGATCCCACCTCGGCGTCCTCGGTGTCGCGAGGAGTGGAGGCGGTCGGGATGGAGTCTACATCCGACGGAGCCAACGACCTGCTCGATGAAGCGGGGAGATCATCATTGGCCGGACTACAGGCAGCATGCGGCATCAGAATGACACTATGTGACACAGAAGAAGAAATTATAAATCATTCAGGAATCCGGACACTTATGATCTCGCCGGAGGCCTGGCCCTTGAAGGCCATTCTTCCTCACGAATGTTGATGTTGGCGGAGCTGTCCGGGGGAATAGTCCTTCCCCTCTTGGACCCTTCGGCCTCCCCTGTAGAGGAAGCCTTTCTCTTCTTCTCTCCCTCCTCTGGGAGAGAGTCATCTTTCTCCTCCTCGTTTTCGGGGGAGGAGTCTGCCCCGGAGTCATCGGACACCTGAAAACGGGAACTCTTTCGAGCACCCGTGGCCTCCTTCTTGGCCTTCATCTCCGGCACCACATGCGGTGCCGGAACCAGCAGCCTCGCTAGACGAGCGTCTACTGGGTTTTCTGGCATAGGAGCCAGGCAGATAATCTGCTCCGCCTTCCTCATCCAGTCTTGTCAAAGGAAAAGGGGAAATTAAAACCCGCATAGAGTCAAACTATGAAAAACAAGTGTCCCGTAAAGGGGTAGAATCACTTACCTCGTCGGCTTGGTGCTGCGAGCGAAATCCGCGATCTTCGGTCGCGGATGCGGGGGCTTCGGCGCCCTTAAATAGCACCCTCCAGGCGCCTTTGTACGTCGTGTCAAAGAGCCCGCTCAGCGCCTGGTGCTGTTCCGGATTGAACTCCCACAGATTGAATGCCCGCTCTTGGCATGGGAGAATCCGGCGGACGAGCATGACTTTGACCACGTTAACCAGCCTGAGTTTCTTCACCAGCTTCTGGATACAGGCTTGGAGTCCCGTCAGCTCCTCCGAACTACCCCACAGCAAGCCCTTCTCTTTCCAGGAGGTGAGCTGCATGGGGATACCAAATCCGAACTCGGGGGCCGCCGCCCACATAGGGCCGCGCGGCTCGGTGATATAGAACCATCCCGATTGCCACCCCTTGACGGATTCCACGAAGGCCCCTTCGAACCAAAGGACGTTGGGCATCTTGCCCAACATGGCGCCTCCGCACTCCGCTTGAGTGCCCTTCACTACCTTCGGCTTGACATTAAAGGTCTTGAGCCACAAGCCGAAGTGGGGCTGGATGCAGAGGAAGGCCTCGCACACAACGATAAACGCCGAGATGTTGAGGATGAAGTTCGGCGCCAGATCATGGAAATCCAGGCCGTAGTAGAACATGAGCCCCCGGACAAAGGGGTGTAGTGGAAAGCCCAGTCCGCGGAGGAAGTGGGGAAGAAAAACGACCCTCTCATGGGGCCTGTGGTGGGGATGGGCTGCCCCTCGTCGGGCAGCCGGTGCGCGATGTCGCCAGACAGGTAGCCGGCGCTGCGCAGTCTTTCGATGTGCTCCTCCGTAACGGAGGAGGTCATCCACTTGCCTCCCGCTCTAGACATAACTGGGGAAGGTTGAGATGAGATGTGCGGGCTTGGGCGCTGGAGCTCGAGTGCACGGAGATGGATAAGCAAAGGAGGAAGAAGGCGTAGGTGAAAAGGTGAATCCTTATCCCTTATATGGGCAGGCGAAGTCTACGCGTCCCCCACCGGCCTGGTAAAACTCGCTTATCCCCCAAGCGTCACCATCAATGGCGCGGTTGGGTTACCCACGTCCGTATTGATGAGAATCCCGGATTAAGGGGGAACATGATCTCTGCTTCGACAAGACGTGCCAAGGAGACCGCTTCGCTAGACGCGCTGAGGTGGTAGAGTAAAAAACGATTTAAGTAATGGCTTGGTAGTGGCGTGACGTCATGCCGCAAAAAACGTCAGCAGATTGAACTTGTGTATATATTATTCTCTCTACGGTAGAATGTGGAATTTATTTTGCAGAGCCGGACACTATCCTGGTGTTCACAATCTTCTATCATTCGGAGGAGGAACCTGCCTTGCAATGCCAAGCAATATACGCGCCGGACTTATCGTCATTGAAGCCTGGTTCAGGGGCTACTGAGGGAGTCCTGGATTAGGGGGTGTCCGGATAGCCGGACTACCATTATCAGCCGAACTATCGTCGGCCGGACTATCATCATCGACCGGACTCCAAGACTATGAAGATACAAGATTGAAGACTTCGTCCCGTGTCCGGATGGGACTTTCCTTGGCGTGGAAGGCAAGCTTGGCGATACGGATATGTAGATCTCCTACCATTGTAACCGACTCTATGTAACCCTAGCCCTCTCCGGTGTCTATATAAACCGGATGGCTCTAGTCCGTAGGACCCAACAACAACAACCACAACCATTACAATCATACCATAGGCTAGCTTCTAGGGTTTAGCCTCCTTGATCTCGTGGTAGATCCACTCTTGTAAACATCCACAATATCAATATCAATCAAGCAGGACGTAGGGTTTTACCTCCATCAAGAGGGCCCGAACCTGGGTAAAACATCGTGTCCCTTGTCTCCTGTTACCATCCGCCTAGACGCACAGTTCGGGACCCCCTACCCGAGATCCGCCGGTTTTGACACCGACAACAGGGAATAAAGATAACTCTCGAGGGGCTAGGAGGATCCCACCACTCGACCATTCCTACACACCGGACACGGTATGACCACTTATCTCTGATTGTGATCTTGCTTCATTCATTCTGCTTTACTGCAAATTGGTCGATTGACCTTTGTCTTGTTTTGTTGTCCATCAGGCCACCACTGAGTTGTACTCGATGCCCAATGGAGCGCAAGCGCCGACTGAGGAGGAGGAAGGAAGTGGGGGCGAAAGCCCGGAGGAGTGGGATTCGGATGCTGATGATGACGATGAAGACGATGATTCAGATGAGGAGGAAGAGGAGGAGGAGGAGGAAGTTGCACCTCCTCGTTCGGAAGGACGCTCGAAGCTTGTCCATGATCCTGCAGCCGAGCGTGGTAAGGGGGGGTGCGCCCATCACGCAGTTGACTAAGCGTCCTCGGACGACTTCTCCGGCGCCGACTGAAAAAGCTCCGAAGCAATCTCGAGTGGCGCCGTCGAAGCCGACGAAGGTCTTGCCAAAGATGAAGATGGTGATCCCCACTATCTCAGGGTAATAGTGTAACTTGAGTTTCCTTGTTTCACATGAATTTATTCTTGACCGATTCGTGAGCTGACCGACTGACTTTTGGAGCTGCAGTGCTGCTACTTCTGATACCTCGGCCAGGGCTGAAGATCACGAGATGGAAGATGCTATCACTTCAAAACCTGGTATGACTTTTGTAGTTCTGTCTTCAGTCTGTTGGCTCTTTGTCTTTAATTTTGACTCTTTTCTGCAGCTCCATCTAACGTTGTTATTGACCTTCCCAATGATGATGACGAGGAACCACTGAGGCAGAGGAGGAACAGGAAAGCGTCTGCTGGCAAGGAGACTCAGGATGTGCCAGCACCCGAGATGTTGGTCGTAGAAGGGGACAATGTCACTCAGCCTACCGTATCTTTTGCGGTGCCGCTGACGAGTGCTCGCCCTCCGTCGTCGAGTGCTGCTCAGCCTTCACTTTTCTTGACCCACCATGTCCCAGAAGACCAAGCCAGTGCTTCTAAAGAAGCAATACGCCAGGCAGGGATCATGATGGAGCAAGTGAAGGCAATCCGAGACGCCAGTCAGGCGGCTTATGACGCCAGTTTAGCTCTTCAGAGCAATGTTCAGGTCAGTCGACTACCGCCTGTTCTGTTAGGATATGATATCTTAAAATCCTTATTTCTGAAAATTTCAGTATCCGTCGTACACCCACTTGGTGTGTTGATTGACATTCCGGATTAGTGGGGGCACACTGAGTGCACCCACTGGGTGTAGTCCCCAAGGCTATGGTCGACTGCTGGCAGTCGACCATAGTCTTTATGTCTTAAGTTTTTTCTTTATACGATCAGGTCGAATGGATTGATAAATCGGTGGGGGCATGCTGAGTGCACCCACTGGGTGTAGTCCCCGAGACTGTGGTCGACTGCTGGCAGTCGACGACAGTCTGAAGATAACCTCTCTCTCTTTTTTTTACTTGTTGGTCGAATGATCGACTCTAACTGATAGAACTAGTGGGGGCACGCTGAGTGCACCCACTAGGTGTAGTCCCCGAGACTATGGTTGAATGTTTATATTCGGCTATAGTCTTAGAAATAATATGATTTTTCCTTAGTCACTCGGAAGTGAACTGTCTTTGACATTTGTCGATTGGTTCTTCGCCGAAATCTTGCGAGCTTGCGGCTCGTTACACTGAGTTGGAGAAGAAGCAAATTCAGCTCGAGCTTGATCTGAAATTGGTCCAAGAGAACTTTACAAAGTCGAAGGAGGAAGCAAAAGGTATGTTTGGTGAGAACCTCGACGACTGCTTTCTGCCTCTCATCCGTTTTAGAGTCTAATCTTACTGTGACTTTGCAGACAAACTGAGGGATGCTCTGAAGAAGAAAGACCTTGACTTGGCTGAGATGCAGAAAGCGGCTTTAGAGAAGACCAAGCTCGCAGATGAGAAGCTGGCTTCAATCACCAAGCTTGAAGAGGAAAATACCAATCTGAAAGCCGCTCTTGATGCGGCCAACAAGGAGGTCAGTCGATTGAAGAGTGATAAGATTGCCTTGAGTGACAAGGCCAGTGAGTTGGTGGGAAAGAAGAATGATCTGGAAGCTTATCTGGGAGGACTTGCCAAAAAGCTATTCCTCATGCTTGAAGGTAATCTTTTGTATCAAAATAGGCATTTTAACTATGATCTCTCCATCCGACTGCTATCTTGACTCTGGGGTTGTGCTCGCAGAGTTCTGCCAAAACTTTGAAGAGGAGACTGGTCGACTGGAAACTAACCTGGATCCCATCAACTCTCCTATGAAAGATGAAGTCGCCATGAATGTGTTCCGACTTGAATCTCGCGTCGCTGCTGTAGTCGACTATCTTGCAAGGCTGAAGGTCGCAACTTCCTGCATCGACACAACACTCTGGCCAACAGAGACGCTTCGGAACGACCTCGAGTCCCTGATGACTCGACTGAACGAGGTTCCAAGTCGAGTGTAAGAATGGAAGAAGTCTTCTGCCAGATGCGGCGCGTATGTTGCTCTATCTCTGGCCCGTGTTCACTGCAAGGAGGCGCGAGAGGACAAGCTGGCAGCCCTTAAGGTGGCTAATACCAAGAAGCATGATTTCAGATCTTTCATGTAGACCTTCATCGCCGCTGCCACTCCGATTGAAGACGGAATCGACCTGGATGAATTTGTTGCACCTTCCAGCCCTCCGCAGGAGGGGTAAAAAACTTCTATGCTTGATACTTTAAATTTGCCTCGGTATGCCGAGTGATTTTTGTAACCGATAAACCTTAACGGGCTTAGCGCCTGAGCACTTTCGGTTCCGTTGGATGTTATCTGAACTTGGATTCGACGTTGAATATGTTTGCATTTGGTTTGAGGTGTCTTTTGCAGGCTATGGCGAAGCGCTTGTTGCAATCGACTTGCTCCTCAACACACTTAGGCGAGCACTGGGCTGCAGCTAAGCCTCCGAGTGGGAAGTCTGCTCCTCACTCAGTAGGATTTTCAGAAACTTAGGCGAGCACTGGGCTGCAGCTAAGCCCCCGAGTGGGAGGTCTGCTCTCCACTCGGTAGGATTTTCAAAAACTTAGGCGATCACTCGGCTGCAGCTAAGCCCCCGAGTGGGAGGTCTGCTCTCTACTCGGTAGGATTTTCAAAAACTTAGGCGAGCACTGGGCTGCAGCTAAGCCCCCGAATGGGAGGTCTTCTCTCCACTCGGTAGGATTTTCAAAAACTTAGGCGAGCACTGGGCTGCAGCTAAGCCCCCGAGTGGGAGGTCTGCTCTCCACTCGGTAGGATTCTCAAAAACATAGGCGAGCACTGGGCTGCAGCTAAGCCCCCGAGTGGGAGGTCTGCTCTCCACTCGGAACTTTGGCGAGCACTGGGCTGCAGCTAAGCCCCCGAGCGGGAGGTCTACTCTCCACTCGGTAGGATTTTCAAAAACTTAGGCGAGCACTGGGCTGCAGCTAAGCCCCCGAGTGGGAGGTATGCTCTACACTCGGTAGGATTTTCAAAAACTTAGGCGAGCACTGGGCTGCAGCTAAGCCCCCGAGTGGGAGGTATGCTCTCCACTCGATAGGATTTTCAAAAACTTAGGCGAGCACTGGGCTGCAGCTAAGTCCCTGAGCGGGAGGTCTGCTCTCCACTCGGTAGGATTTTCATGGCGTACCTCTGGAGAAGGAGGTATCAGTCGACCTGTACCTCATCCTCCTTGCAGAGCACACGTTGTATTTGTGGCGTAGCTCAGAAGGAGAGGGTAGCAGTCGACCTGCACCTCGTCCTCCTTGCAGAGTGCACGTTGTATTTGTGGCGTAGCTCGGAAGGAGAGGGTAGCAGTCGACCTGCACCTCGTCCTTCTTGCAGAGCGCATGTTGTATTTGTGGTGTAGCTCGGAAGGAGAGGGTAGCAGTCAACCTGCACCTCGTCCTCCTTCCAGAGCGCACTTTGTATTTGTGGCATAGCTCGGAAGGGAAGGGTAGCAATCGACCTGCACCTCATCCTCCTTGCGTAGCGTATGTTGTATTTGAACTTAGGCGAGCGCAATGCTGCAGCTAAGCCTCCGAGTGGAAGGCTGGCTTACCACTCGGTAGGATTTTGTTTAACTTAGGCTAGTACTTGGACTGCAGCTAAGCCTCCGAGTGGAAGGCTGGCTTGCCACTCGGTAGGATTTTGTTTAACTTAGGCGAGTACTTGGACTGCAGCTAAGCCTCCGAGTGGAAGGCTGGCTTACTACTCGGTAGGATTTTGTTTAACTTAGGCGAAACGGATTCGCAACTAAGCCCCCGAGTGGGAGGCTGGCTCACCACTTGGTAAGGATTTTTTTTACAGACTTAGTCGAATCGGATTCGCAGCCAAGCCACTCACTGGGGGATTGCTTTATGTGGACAAAAGTAATGACAATCACTGGAAAAATTATAAAGCTCTTGTCTTTGATAAATAAACTACAGAAGTACTTTTATTACAATCCATCCGAGTGAATACTTAAGTATAAAAGGGGCGGAGAAGCTCTGCGTTCCAAGCTCGGGGCTCATCGATCTGATGCTCGACATTGTAAAGACGGTATGCTCCATTGTGGAGAACCTTGGTGATGATGAAGGGGCCTTCCCAAGAAGGAGCAAGCTTGTGTGGTTTCTGCTGATCCACTCGGAGAACCAGATCTCCTTCCTGGAAGGCTCGACTCCTTACGTTTTTGGCGTGGAAGCAACGCAAGTCCTGTTGGTAAATGGTCGATCGGATCAAATCCATCTCCCTTTCTTCCTCCAGAAGGTCGACTGCGTCCTGCCGGGCTTGTTCTGCTTCAGACTCGGTGTAAAGTTCGACTCGGGGAGCGTTGTGAAGCAGGTCGCTTGGCAAGACCGCTTTAGCTCCGTAGACCAAGAAAAACAGAGTTCTCCCAATCGACCGGTTAGGCGTGGTCTTAACCCCCAAAGCACAGACGGAAGCTCGTCGACCCATGCACCAGCCGCATGCTTGAGATCACGCATCAAACGGGGTTTCAACCCTTTGAGAGTCAAGCCGTTGGCTCGTTCTGCCTGTCCATTCGACTTAGGATGGGTGACTGAAGCATAGTCGACTCATGTGCCTTGAGATGTGCAGAAAGCTCTGAATTCTTCAGAATCGAAGTTCGACCCGTTGTCAGTGATGATGCTGTGTGGGACTCCATATCTGAATATCAATTCTCTGATGAAGCTGACAGCAGTACTGGCATCAAGGTTCTTGATGGGTTTAGCCTCAATCCACTTGGTGAACTTGTCGACTGCTACCAGCACATGGGTGAAACCGCTTCTGCCTGTTCTCAAGGGGCCAACCATATCCAACCCCCATACTGCGAAGGGCCAGACGAGTGGTATGGTCTTTAAAGCTGAAGCGGGCTTGTGTGACATATTGGAGTAAAACTGACATCCCTCACACTTGTCGACTATCTCCTTTGCCATTTCATTCGCTCTTGGCCAGTAAAATCCGGCTCGGTATGCTTTGGTCACGATGGTCTGAGAGGACGCATGATGGCCACAGGTCCCCGAGTGGATGTCGTCAAGGATTATTCGACCTTCTATTGGCATTATGCATTTCTGACCAACTCCAGTCGCGCTTTCTCTGTACAGCTGTCCCCTTATCACGGTAAAGGCTTTAGATTGGCGGACGATCTGTCGAGCCTCTTCTTTGTCCTCTGGGAGCTCTTTCCTTAAGATATACGTGATATACGGTATTGTCCAATCAGGAGTGATCACCAATGCTTCCATGATCAGGTCGACCACCGCTGGAACTTCAACTTCAGTCGGATCTATGATACTCTTAGGCTGCGGAGCTTCTTTGGTAAAAGGATCTTCTGTGACTGATGGAGTATGGATATGCTCCAAGAACACATCACTGGGAATGGCTTCTCTCTTGGACCCTATCTTCGCCAAATCATCAGCCGCTTGATTCTTCAGTCGGGGTATATGGTGGAGCTCTAACCCTTCGAATTTATTTTCAAGCTTCCTCACTGCATTGCAGTATCCAGTCATGGCTGGGCTTCTAACGTCCCACTTCTTCATCACCTGATTGACCACCAAATCTGAGTCGCCATAAACCATAAGGCGACGGATGCCGAGTGAAATGGCCATGCGCAACCCATACAAAAGTGCTTCATATTCTGCTTCATTATTGGAGGAATCAAAGTGGATCTGGAGCACATATCTGAGCTTATCTCCTCGGGGGGAAACCAAAACCACCCCAGCACCAGAACCATTTAACATCTTAGAGCCATCAAAGAACATGGTCCAATGCTCCGAGTGAACTTGAGTCGGCTGCTGTTGTTCAATCCACTCGGCAAGGAAATCTGCAATTGCCTAGGACTTAATGGCTTTCTTTGCCTCAAATTTGATATCAAGGGGAAGGAGTTCAATCGCCCATTTAGCCACTCGACCAGTTGCATCTCTGTTGTGCAGAATCTCTAACAGTGGTGTGTCGCTGATGACTGTAATGTCATGATCAGAGAAATAATGAGCAACCTTCTTCATGGTCATGTAGGTCCCATATACAAGCTTTTGATAATGAGGATATCTTTGCTTCGATGGAGTCAAAACTTCAGAGAGATAATATACTGGGCGCTGAACTTTGAAGGCTTTCCCTTCTTCTTCCCGCTCGATCGTAATACAGTACTGACGACTTGTCCTGTGGCTGCAATGTAAAGCAACAGAGGCTCTTTGCTGATTGGAGCAGCAAGCACCGGCTGGGTGGAGAGAAGAGCTTTTAGCTCGGCAAACGCTGCATCAGCTTCTGGAGTCCACTCGAAGTTGTCTGTCTTCTTCATCAGTCGGTAAAGAGGTAATGCCTTTTCACCGAGGCGAGAAATGAATCGACTTAACGCGGCCAAGCATCCAGTAAGTTTCTGGACATCGTGCACATGCACAGGGCGTTTCATTCGGAGTATGGTGCCAACTTTTTCTGGGTTAGCATCGATTCCTCGTTCTGAAACGAGAAAACCGAGTAACTTTCTGTCAGGAACTCCGAATGTGCACTTTGATGGATTAAGCTTGATATCATACCTCCTGAGATTGGCAAATGTTTCAGCAAGGTCAGTCAACAGGTCGGAACCCTTTTGTGACTTGACCACGATATCATCCATGTACGCTTCCACATTCCGACTAATTTGAGTGAGTAAACACTTTTGAATCATCCTCATGAACGTGGCTCCGGCATTCTTGAGACCGAATGGCATGGTGACATAGCAGAAGCACCCAAATGGAGTGATGAAAGTTGTTTTGATCTCATCGGGTCCATACAGACGGATCTGATGGTACCCGTAATAGGCATCTAAAAAAGACAATCTCTTGCACCCCGCAGTCGAGTCGACAATTTGGTCGATGCAAGGGAGAGGAAAATGATCTTTCGGGCAGGCCCGATTGATATGTTTGAAATCGATGCACATGCGGAGTGACTTGTCCTTCTTGGGGACCATGACGACATTGGCGAGCCACTCGGAGTGGTATATGTCTCGGATAAACTCTGCTGCAAGGAGTCGAGCCACCTCCTCGCCAATGGATTTTCTCTTCTGAACGGCGGACCGTCGAAGATGTTCTTTGACATGTTTTGCTTTTGAGTCGACTCTAAGGCGATGCTCAGCCAGTCCCCTGGGAACACCCGGCATGTCAGCAGGCTTCCATGCAAAGATGTCCCAGTTCTCACAGAGGAACTGGATGAGCGCTTCTTCCTATTTAGAGTCGAGTGTTGTGGAAATATGGGTCGGAGCTGCGCTGGGGTCAGTCGGGTGAATATGAACGGGCTCGTCTCACCAGACGACTGGAACGCTGACTCTGTGGCGGGCTTCTTGGCCCGCAACAAATCACTCGGATATGCATTTTTCTTGTATCCCTCCAGCTCTACCACTGTTATCTGGGCATCCGCAATCTTCGAGCCTTTCTAAAAACACTCTTCTGCCTTCTTCCGGTTGCCAGTGATAGTGATCACACCTTTGGGGCCAGGCATCTTTAATTTGAGGTACACATAACATGGTCGAGCCATGAACCGTGCATAAGCTGGTCTCCCCAAAATAGTGTGGTAAGTGCTCTGGAAATCCACGACTTCAAATGTCAGCTTCTCTTTGCGGAAATGCTTCGAGTCGCCGAACACCACATCTAGAGCTATTTGGCCGAGTGACTCAGCCTTCTTTCCAAGAATGACTCCATGAAAACTCATGTTGCTGGAGCTGAGTCTGGACATCGGAATGCCCATTCCCTTTAGCGTCTCCGCATACAATATGTTCAGCCCACTTCCACCATCCATCAGCACCTTCATCAAGCGAGTGCCTTCGACGACTGGATCGACCACCAAAGCCTACCTCCCAGGGGTGGCTATGTGAGTCGGGTGATCGGACTGGTCGAAAGTAATGGGAGTTTGAGACCATCTCAGATAGCTTGGTGTCGCCGGGGCGACCATATTTACCTCACGGTTGATAACTTTCAATCGACTTTTGCTCTCCACATCAGCAAAAATCATCAGGGTGGAATTGACATGTCATGCCCAATATGCGACCCTATCCAAAAGGAACTCGAAGGTCCCACCAAGGATAGACCCGCATATTGAAACACTTTTGCAAGGTGGATATCATTACATCAACATTACATAATAGATGGGGATACATACAAGAGGCATACAATGCCACACGAATACAACATCATCTTACATAAGATCAACATCCGACTACGGATGAAACACAAACAGAAACTCAAACGACATCCACCCCGCTAGCCCAGGCTGCTGACCTAGAACCTATCCCCTGATCAAAGAAGAAGCAGAAGAAGAACTCCAATTCAAGCAAACATCGCTCTCGCGTCATAAACATCGCGTAACCTGTACCTGCAACTGTTGTTGTAGTAATCTGTGAGCCACGAGGACTCAGCAATCCCATTACCATGGGTATCAAGACTAGCAAAGCTTAAAGGGAAAGGAAGGGGTAAATTGGTAAGGTTGCAGCAACGACTAAGCAAGTATGGTGGCTAACATACGCAAATAAGAGCGAGAAGAGAGCAAGCGGAACGGTCGTGAAGCTAGCAATGATCAAGAAGTGATCTTGAACTCCTACTTACGTGAAACATAACACAGAAACCATGTTCACTTCCCAGACTCCGCCGAAAAGAGACCATCACGGCTACACACACGGTTGATGTGTTTTAATTCGGATCTGGTGTCAAGTTATCTACAACCGGACATTAACAAATTCCCATCTGCCTATAACCGCAGGCACGGCTTTCAAAATATTATACCCTGCAGGGGTGTCCCAACTTAGCCCATGATAAGCTCTCGCGATCAACGAAGGATATTCCTTCTCCCAGGAAGACCCGATCAGACTCGGAATCCCGGTTTACAAGACATTTCGACAATGATAAAACAAGACCAGCAAGACCGCCCGATGCGCCGACAATCCCGATAGGAGCTGCACATATCTCGTTCTCAGGGCAACACCGGATGAACACTACGTACAACTAAAACCAGACCTCGAGTTTCCCCGAGGTGGCGCTGCAAGTGGCTCTGGTTCAGACCAACACTTAGACAAGCACTGGCCCAGGGGGGGCTATAATAAAGATGACCCTCGAGAGAGCGATTCCCAAGGGAAAAGTAGGTGGTGGTGAGGCAAATGGTAAAACCAAGGTTGGGCCTTGCTGGAGGAGTTTTATTCAAAATGAACTGTCAAGGGGGTCCCATAAATCACCCAACCGCGTAAGGAACGCAAAATCTGGGAACATAACACCGGTATGACGGAAACTAGGGCGGCAAGAGTGGAACAAAACACCAGGCATAAGGCCAAGTCTTCCACCCTTTACCAAGTATATAGATGCACTAATAATATAAGAGATATTGTGATATCCCAACATAATCCTGTTCATCATGGAGCAATCTTCAACTTCACCTGCAACTAGCAACGCTATAAGAGGGGCTGAGCAAAGTGGTAACATAGCCAATCAATGGTTTGCTAGGAGGGGTGTCAAAAGTTAGAGGTTCATGGCAATTTGGGGAGGCTTGAAGAACAGGTGATAGGTAGCCCTGCATAGCGATAGAACGAAACAACTAGCATAGCAATGATAGTAGTGAGATCCAGGGTAGCGGTCATCTTGCCTGAAATCCCGCACGGAAGAAGAACGAGTCCATGAAGAAGATGAAGCCACGAAGACGAACCAATCGTAGACGAACGAATCCTCACGATCGCAACGAAACGGGAACTATCGAAAAGAAGCACACAACACGGTAAACACACCACACATGAACATGACATGATGCACAAACAAGCATGATGCATGACAAAGCTACATGAGGCTACTCATGGCAAGAGATGATGCAAACAAGAGAAACACATCAAGGCAAGTTTAAATGAGGCCGGGAACAACATATATCAATTCCGGTAAGTCCTCATATGCATATTTCGAAATTGGTCCAGATCTGGATAAACCTTATGTTCAAGTTGTTAAACAGCAAGTTAAGATGCACCAAGATGATCTACACGAGATTCTAGTCAAGTTACATATAAAGTTCACTTAGTTCGGAGCTACGGCCTAGAAGATATGAGCAACACAAGTTAAACATGGCATTGATGCAAAATGCATACAAACATCAAGAAAACACATCAAAACAAGGATGCAACATGATAATATGAAGCTACACACAAAAACAAGCAAGTTTCATATAGAGCACACTCAAAACGGAGCAACGGTGCAACACATACACTATAAGGCATAACAACAATCTGTCCATAACAGCAAGTAGGCATATTGCAAGCCTCAAAACAATATGCTACAACATCTCAACATGAAAACAAAAGACATGGGCATGATGTACAGGTAAAGCATAACAAAACATGAACACTGAGCTATCTCTAGAAATCACCATATGTACAAAACACCCTTACTGAAGTATCTCAAAATAAGCATGGATCTCTCTGTAGCATCATGTTTACATGGCATCAAAATAACAGCAGAACAGGGACTAAAATCAGTAACATCACGATGCCTAGTTTGCATGCTTGTGCTAGTCACCACATTGATCACAAAAATACATGGTAAGCACCTCTGTAAAAAAGACATAGCATAGATCAAAACACATGTAGACATCAACCTCATAGGATGCACACATCAAACATGGCAAAAATGACAAATGAGCAGGTTCTGTTAACAGCCAGCAGACAACATTATGAAGCACTCTTGCAACGATGATTCAGGCATCAAGATGAGCTCAAATGAATATGATGCAATGAAATGAAATGAAGTAGTCGTTGAGATGAACAATTTAACATATACACGCACAAAACGGAGCTACGGATGCAGAGATATGATGCGACGAACATGCCATGATAATGTCAAAATACAGGGACTTAGGCGTTTCGGGGTCAACCTCGGGTCTTCTAGATCCAGATCGGGGCGCGGAAAATGAGGATGACCGGAACAACCTCGCCGGAGAAGGGCGACGCGGCGGCCGGAGAGGGCCGGGGACGGCAGGAGGCGCTCGGGGAGGCCGGGATCCGGCCAGATACGGTCCGGGCGAGGACGGGGAGGCGTGGCGGCGGCCGCTGCCGGCGCGGGGGACGCGCGGCACAGGCTTCGGCGTGGAGGCCGCCGACGGCGAGGTGGGACGGCGACATGGCGGCGAGCTCGGGGCACCTGGCGCGGAGGACGGGCGGCGGAGACGAGGAGCCGTGGGCTCGGCGGGCGCTAGGCGCGGGCGGCGGGGACCGGCCGGCGGCGGCCGGCGGAGCCCTGGGCGGCGGCGGGCAGGCTCCGCGGCGGGGCGGTGGCGAGGTCGCTCGCCGGCGACGGGCACGGGGCGGCAGCGGGCTTCGTCGTGCGGCGGCGGAAGGACGGGCCCGCGGGGGCCTGCTGCGGGCCGAGCGGGCCGTGGCAGCAAACGGCGGCGGCTGCCATGTGGCGCGCTGGGATTCGCCGGGCGCGGCGGCGCGGACGTGTCCGTCGCGGAGAGGGAAGGTGGATCTAGGGTTTGCACCATTAATTTCGGAGGGGGAGGACTTATTTATAGTTAGAGGGAGCTAGGAGAGTCCAAATGAGGCACGGTTTTCGCCTACATGATCGTGATCGAACAACCGAGAGCATGGAGGGGAGTTTGCTGGGTTTTGGGCCAGTTTGGAAGGGCGTTGGGCTGCAAAGAGAAAGGGAGGTTTTGGGCTACGCGGTTAACCGTTGGAGTATCGAACGACCTCCAAATGGCACGAAACTTGACAGACGGTCTACCGGTGGGATACCAAGGCCACTTGACAAATCTCGGGCCATTCCGAGAAAGTTTAACACCCGCTCACAATAGGAGACAAAAGGAGGACATAGGAGTGCCAGATTTGCAAAACGGACAACGGGGAAAATGCTCGGACGCAAGAAACGAACACGTATGCACAATGAAATGCACATGATGACATGATAAAATGCAACACGCAAGCAAAAGACATGGCAACGACGACGAATAACTGGCAGACACCTGGCGCATCGAAACCGGGACATTACAACACTCCTCCACTAACAAGAGATCTCGTCCCGAGATCTTAGGACCGAGACGGAAGAGAAAATGGATGAGGTGAAGCAAGAACTCAAGAGAAGATGCAAAGAATCGAGAGCACTCGAGAAGAAGAGAAGATCGACGAGAATGACGAGAATCGAAAGCTCACGGAATCAGATAGACTATGAAACCACTCCGGTTAGAATGAGATAGGAAAGGAATAAGACTGAAAGGATTTAGGCAGCACTCCAACTGAACATGGAAAGAATAGAACATGAACTTGAGAGGATGGAATGATACTTGATGAACTCTTGAAGAATGAATTAGATCATGAAGAACCACCATGAAGAACTCTGGTGACAAAAGGATGACGAGATACAATGAAGGATGAAAGAATAAGATTAAAGCTTGCGATGATGTAGATGGGGTTTCCGACGAGATGGCCGAGGAAGTTTGAACTCCGGAAAATAAAAGATGAAAACACTTGGAACTAGAATTTATTCATCAAGAACAAATTCCGAAGAAAAGGATTAATCACTTTGAGGAAATAAGAATAAGATTTATTGTATACTTATCCTTCATCAAATTAAAATTGATGACAAGTAATGGATTTTGCATACTACTTATTCTTCTTGAAAAAGGATTGAGAAGTGACATATCGCAAACTTGAGAAGGTCTTCCTGAACCACCGGTAGGATTGAAAAGAACGAATGAATTAATATGATAACCAAGGACAAAGAATTTGAAGGAACCACCGTAAGAATTCGAAGATGACTGACGAAAGAGAATGAATCGCCGGGAAGAATTAGAAGAACCAATATGCTCGAGGGGATTTAGATACAAGAGAACGGGAAGAACTCGATCTGATTAAAGAGCACTTGAATGAAGCACCGGGATAATTAGAGAACGGTAACTGGAATGATGGCCTCCGGTGAAAAGAAACTGGAAAAGAACTTCTGACATACTCCGGATGGGTAAGAAAAGGAATATCTGACAAATAGAATAATTTGATAGGATAACAAGAAGCTGGAACCACGAATCTTTGAGAGAACAGACAAGATTTAAAGGAAAACTCTTCTGCGATCTTCAAATGACGACGAGAAACACCACCAAAATTATTGAGGTACTCCGGGAGAATGAAAAGCAGAGAGGTTGAGCCAACAATGAAATGATTTGAAAGCGATCTTGGAAAAGCATCTGACTGATGAAATTCATTCTTACGTCAAACTTCAAAATGATTTGAGAATAGCTCCAGGAAATCAGAAGAGTCAGGTAAGATCCTGGAAAAAGACCTATGGGTTAGGGCCCACTGAAGAGAAAAACACCGTTGGAAAGGGATGTTGAATAGATAGATGATGCACCGGAACAATTGAAATATTCGAATGAGGTGACAACCTCAAATTAATTCTAACACACACAAATCTCCTGAGATGTCTTGAACACTCCGGAAGGATAAACTGGCGAGAGACGAACGAGCAAGGAAAACATTTGGGCCGAGGAAAAGAATATAATCACTACCAAAAATTAGAATTGAATCCACCGGAAAAGAGATGAAGAATGTCCACAGAGACGAGAATTCATCGGTTGAGATAATTTATGAAAGACTAAAGAGGTTCCACATGAATGAAATTGATGCTCGAAAGAGAATCAGGCTCCGGGAAGAAAAAGGGTGGGAGGGCGGGAAAACAAAATCATCTTGGAAGGGGAAATCGACGAATATCTTGAAGAGAAAACACCGGTCGAAAGAATGCAAAGGCTTTGCATGAGTAGGATGGATACTCGATTACGGACTCCGGTTCCGAGAGGAAGAAGGGTGGGCGGGTGGGAAAAGAAAACAACTAAGGATTGAACTCAAAGATGAAGAGGCTCGAGTCAACTTGACGAGAGATGCACCGGATGCAAAGAGGTGAGGAACAACTACCGGAATACCAACTGCGTGAACCTAAAGAAAATTTGAAAGGGAAGAGGAGTAATTCAAAACACCTACGCCAAGATTCCTCACCAGAGCGACGAAGGGGCCGAGGAGTAAAAAGAATTCCTACTCTCCGATATAACTAGACTCCGAAAATAGTTTTCTTCTAGACTCAACAACGACCAAACTACACGATCAATCCAGGGGGCTCCTAGGGTCGATCGAGGCTCTAATACCAACTTCTCACGCCCAATATGCGACCCTATCCAAAAGGAACTCGAAGGTCCCACCAAGGATAGACCCACATATTGAAACGGTTTTGCAAGGTGGATATCATTACATCAACATTACATAATAGATGGGGATACATACAAGAGGCATACAATGACACACGAATACAACATCATCTTACATAAGATCAACATCCGACTACGGATGAAACACAAACAGAAACTCAAACGACATCCACCCCGCTAGCCCAGGCTGCCGACCTAGAACCTATCCCTGGATCAAAGAAGAAGCAGAAGAAGAACTCCAATTCAAGCAAACATCGCTCTCGCGTCATAAACATCACGTAACCTGTACCTGCAACTGTTGTTGTAGTAATCTGTGAGCCACGAGGACTTAGCAATCCCATTACCATGGGTATCAAGACTAGCAAAGCTTAAAGGGAAAGGAAGGGGTAAAGTGGTGAGGTTGCAGCAGCAACTAAGCAAGTATGGTGGCTAACATACGCAAATAAGAGCGAGAAGAGAGCAAGCGGAACGGTCGTGAAGCTAGCAATGATCAAGAAGTGATCCTGAACTCCTACTTACATCAAACATAACACGGAAACCGTGTTCACTTCCCGGACTCCGCCGAAAAGAGACCATCACGGCTACACACACGGTTGATGCGTTTTAATTCGGATCTGGTGTCAAGTTATCTACAACCAGACATTAACAAATTCCCATCTGCCTATAACCGCAGGCACGGCTTTTGAAAGATTATACCCTGCAGGGGTGTCCCAACTTAGCCCATGATAAGCTCTCGCGATCAACAAAGTATATTCCTTCTCCCAGGAAGACCCGATCAGACTCGGAATCCCGGTTTACAAGACATTTCGACAACAAGACCAGCAAGACCGCCCGATGCGCCGACAATCCCGATAGGAGCTGCACATATCTCGTTCTCAGGGCAACACCGGATGAACACTACGTACAACTAAAACCAGACCTCGAGTTTCCCCGAGGTGGCGCTACATGTGGCTCTGGTTTGGACCAACACTTAGACAAGCACTGGCCCCGGGGGGGGGGGGGGGGGCTATAATAAAGATGACCCTCGAGAGAGCAACTCCCAAGGGAAAAGTAGGTGGTGGTGAGGTAAATGGTAAAACCAAGGTTGGGCCTTGCTGGAGGAGTTTTATTCAAAGTGAACTGTCAAGGGGGTCCCGTAAATCACCCAACCGCGTAAGGAACGCAAAATCTGGGAACATAACACCGGTATGACGGAAACTAGGGCGGCAAGAGTGGAACAAAACACCAGGCATAAGGCCGAGTCTTCCACCCTTTACCATGTATATAGATGCATTAATAATATAAGAGATATTGTGATATCCCAACATAATCCTGTTCACCATGGAGCAATCTTCAACTTCACCTGCAACTAGCAACGCTATAAGAGGGGCTGAGCAAAGCGGTAACATAGCCAATCAATGGTTTGCTAGGAGGGGTGTCAAAAGTTTGAGGTTCATGGCAATTTGGGGAGGCTTGAAGAACAGGTGATAGGTAGCACAGCATAGCGATAGACCGAAACAACTAGCATTGGAATGATAGTAGTGAGATCCAGGGTAGCGGTCATCTTGCCTGAAATCCTGCACGGAAGAAGAACGAGTCCATGAAGAAGATGAAGCCACGAAGACGAACCAATCGTAGACGAATGAATCCTCACGATCGCAACGAAACGGGAACTATCGAAAAGAAGCACACAACATGGTAAACACACCACACATGAACATGACATGATTCACAAACAAGCATGATGCATGACAAAGCTACATGAGGCTACTCATGGCAAGAGATGATGCAAACAATAGCAACACATCAAGGCAAGTTTAAATGAGTCCGGGAACAACATATAGCAATTCCGGTAAGTCCTCATATGCATATTTTGAAATTCGTCCAGATCTGGATAAACCTTATGTTCAAGTTGTTAAACAGCAAGTTAAGATGCACCAAGATGATCTACACGAGATTCTAGTCAAGTTACATATAAAGTTCACTTAGTTCGGAGCTACGACCTAGAAGATATGAGCTACACAAGTTAAACATGGCATTGATGCAAAATGCATACAAACATCAAGAAAACACCACAAAACAAGGATGCAACATGATAATATGAAGCTACACACAAAAACAAGCAAGTTTCATATAGAGCACACTCAAAACGGAGCAACGGTGCAACACATACACTCTATAAGGCATAACAACAATCTGTCCATAACAGCAAGTAGGCATATTGCAAGCCTCAAAACAATATTCTACAGCATCTCAACATGAAAACAAAAGACATAGGCATGATGTACAGGTAAAGCATAACAAAACATGAACACTGAGCTATCTCCAGAAATCACCAGAACATGCTCAAACACACATGGCAAGATTGCAAATAATAACAGTTCAGACTTTGCAGAAATTAACATCAGGTTGCAATGTTTAGAGCTATCAAACAACATGTTACAGGAACTTATCATGGAAAACAAAGGCATGGCATGAACATACTAATTGCATAGAACAAAAGTCCCTTACTGACCAAGAGCCAAAAAGGCACACAAAATAAGATGGCACCCATGTAAACATGGCAAGTAATATGACAGATTCATACATGGCAGGAACAAAAATAAGTAGGCATGTTGGTGAGCTTGAACCACTCACCACAGAGCAATACATGGCATGGCAAGGCAACCAACAGTAAGAAGACATGATTATGAAGCAAAGCATGGCAAGAACAAGTTCATAGGGTGCATGGATCACTAGGAAAACACATGGCAAAACTGAACTTCATGTTAACAGGCTGACAGCAACATCATTTAGCAAGTTTGGAGCAAGATATGAACAATCTACAGCAAGCTATAAATGCAACCAGGGGCATGGATGGATAGCTCATAACCATATGTACAGAACACCCTTACTGAAGTATCTCAAAATAAGCATGGATCTCTCTGTAGCATCATGTTTACATGGCATCAAAATAACAGCAGAACAGGGACTAAAATCAGTAACATCACGATGCCTAGTTTGTATGCTTGTGCTGTTCACCACATTGATCACAAAAATACATGGTAAGCACCTCTGTAAAGAAGACATAGCATAGATCAAAACACATGTAGACATCAACCTCATAGGATGCACAGATCAAACATGGCAAAAATGACAAATGAGCAAGTTTTGTTAACAGCCAGCAGACAACATTATGAAGCACTCTTGCAACGATGATTCAGGCATCACGATGAGCTCAAATGAATATGATGCAATGGCATGAACTAAAGTACTCGTTGGGACGAACAATTTGACATATTACACGCACAAAACGGAGCTACGGATGCAGAGATATGATGCGACGAACATGCCATGATAATGTCAAAATACAGGGACTTGGGCGTTTCGGGGTCAACCTCGGGTCTTCTAGATCCAGATCGGGGCATGGAAAACGAGGATGACCGGAGCAACCTCGCCGGAGAAGGGCGACGCGGCGGCCGGAGAGGGCCGGGGACGGCCGGAGGCGCTCGGGGAGGCCGGGATCCGGCCAGATCCGGTCAGGGCGAGGACGGGGAGGCGCGGTGGCGGCCGCGGCCGGCGTGGGGGACGCGCGGCGTGGGCTCCGGCGTGGAGGCCGCCGGCGGCGAGGTGGGACGGCGACATGGCGGCGAGCTCGGGGCACCTGACGTGGAGGACGGGCGGCGGAGACGAGGAGCCGCGGGCTTGGCGCGCGCTAGGCGCGGGCGGTGGGGACCGGACGGCGGCGGCTGGCAGGCTCCGCGGCGGGGCGGCGGCGAGGTCGCTCGCCGGCGACGAGCGCGGGGCGGCGGCGGAAGGACTGGCCCGCGGGGGCCTGCTGCAGGCCGAGCGGGCCGCGGCGGCGGACGGCGGCGGCTGCCACATGGCGCGCTGGGATTCGCCGGGCGCGGCGATGCGGACGTGTCCGGCCGGGGCGGACGTGTCCGGCGCAGAGAGGGGAGGTCGATCTAGGGTTTGCCCGGTGAATTTCGGAGGGGGAGGACATATTTATAGTTAGAGGGAGCTAGGAGAGTCCAAATGAGGCACGGTTTTCGCCCACACGATCGTGATCGAACGATCGAGAGCATGGAGGGGAGTTTGCTGAGTTTTGGGCCAGTTTGGAAGGGCGTTGGGCTGCAAAGAGAAAGGGAGGTTTCGGGCTACGCGGTTAACCGTTGGAGTACCAAACGACCTCCAGATGGCACAAAACTTGATAGGCGGTCTACCGGTGGGATACCAAGGCCGCTTGACAAATCTCGGACCATTCCGAGAAAGTTTAAGACCCGCTCACAACAGGAGACAAAAGGAGGACATAGGAGTGCCGGATTTGCAAAATGGACAACGGGGAAAATGCTCGGATGCAAGAAACGAACACGTATGCACAATGAAATGCACATGATGACATGATAAAATGCAACACGCAAGCAAAAGACATGGCAATGACGGCGAATAACTGGCAGACACCTGGCGCATTGAATCCGGGACGTTACATGACATGAGGATATCCTCCATCACTGTCCTCCTTGTCCTCAGCCTTGTTCGACTCCTTTTCTTTGTCCTTGGGCTGTTTTCCTTGAAACTGCTGGATTAAGAGCCAGCACTGGCGAGTGGTATGTTTCAGGTAGATGAAGTTACCCTCTTCGTCTTTCTTCGTGTGGATGTGACACAACAGATCCATAACGTCATTTCCTTCCTTATCCTTCACCTTCTTGGGGTTCCAAGATCCTTTGGGCTTCCCTTTGAATTTTCCCTGAGTCACGGCCAGAGCCTCTCCAGGAGCAGCTGGCTCGGCTTTCCGCTTCTGCTTCCGATTGGAGTTTCCTTTTTCCGACTGACTCGACTTATACTTGCCACTCCGGAGCATGTCCTCTTCTTCACCATTAGTGTATTTGGTGGCAATCTCCATCATTCGACTCAGGGTCATATCCCTGGTTTGACCAAACTTCAGACTTAACTCTCTGTTCTTGACGCCATCCTTGAAGGCACAGACCGCTTGATGATCAGACACATTTTCCACGGTATGATGCAAAGTGATCCACATATGGATGTAATCTCTTAGGGTTTCATTCAACTTTTGCACGCAAACTTGCAGCTCTGTCAATCCGGTCGGTCGCTTGCAAGTTCCCTCGAACGTCCTGACGAACACTCGGGAAAGGTCTTCCCAAGTGTAAATGCTGCTAGGAGCTAACTGATTCAACCACGCCCTGGCCGAACCCTCCAACATGAGTGGTAAATGCTTCATGGCCACCTCACCATTACCACCGCCAATCTGTACCGCCACTCGGTAATCTTCCAGCCAGGTTTCAGGCTTGGACTCACCAGTAAACTTACATACCCCAGTCGCCAACCTGAAGTTGGGGGGTATCACTGTGGCTCTGATGGCTCTGCTAAAACATTCTGGACCTGAAACATGGACTCGGCTGCTAGTGGGCGCATCTCTGTCATGGCCACCTCGATGAGCTCTGTTCCGATCGACTAAACCTTGCACGATGATGGATCTCGCGTCAAAGCCTGGTTCCCTGGGGTCGACCGGAACTCTCCGCCCAACACTGAGCTGGCGCCTGTCCTCTTGCTGCCGATGGGCGTAAGACCCACCCCTTGGAGGAGGAGTGGGCACTCAACGCCTATTATCGCGATCAAATCGGTCATCATACTGGTCCCGCTGACCTTCACGTCCCTCGCGCCGCGGAGGCGATCTTGGGCTATGAGCCGACTGAACTGTATTCACAGCGACGGATTGACTGTGAATCCTGTCGCGCGACTGTGACACAGCTGAATTCTGATCTCCTGCAGCTCGGAGAAAATCCCTGATCTGCATCAAGCCTCTGCCAGCCTCCGACTGAGAGGGCTGAATTGACTCTACTATACGGGCTGCAGCTGCTAAATTCTGAATCGGGGTTCGATATACCTGAGTTGGTTGCGGAAAGAGCTGACGTCGACTGGAGTTGGGTACTCGTTTCCGCGCACGCTCGTCGAGTGCTCGCTGGAGGTTTTCCAGTCGAGTGCGTTCAGCCAAGTTGGCCAAACGCGCCTCTTACAAGGCACGAGTCTCAGGAGTTTCTCCTGCGATGGGAGTATGTAGGGCATCCATGTTCTGGCGGCGAAGATCTTCTCTTTGCTGAGAAGTGAGTGGCTCGGGTTGATATTCCTCGTGGGCCTGAGCGGGGTCGCCTCCATCGTCCATCCCGCCGACGCGGGGGAAGCCGGGAGGGCTACGAGGCCCATTGACCATCAGGACCTCCGCCGCTGGATCACTGCTGTCGCACTCGGATGCAGTCTCTACGGAGCCAGTCGACAGATCGAACAGGCCGTAGAGAGATTCGTCGGGCTCAATTGCCGCGACTTGGGTGGTGGCCGATTGGCGAGCTACTACGTGTCTCACCCACCGCTGAAGCCTCGACCGACAAGAGAGCTTGCGCTGGCTGGAGACAAGGAGGGAGAACGGCACAGGAGTCGACCGGTACAGAGTCGACGGCTGCCGCAGCAGGACGCCGCGGACACACACTCGAAAATGCGTCGCACCGCGGATGGGAAGCGCATCGATGTCGAGTGGTGCCTCCTGGAGCCAAGCGGAGTCGTCGGCAATGAAAGTGAGCGCACCGAGACGGATCTCGCGGCCCTCGACCAGAACTCCGCTAGAAACCATGATGAAGGCAATCGAAAAAATTGCAACTTCTCCAAAAAGTCGCTAAGACATCTGCCCCATGGTGGGCGCCAACTGTCGTGGTTCTAAGTCTGACAGTAGAATGGGGGGTAGGTATGGAGAGGCAAGATCCTAGCTATGGAGTAGTTGTATAGGCAAGGGATTTATGAGTTCAGGCCCTTCTCGGAGGAAGTAACAGCCCTACGTCTCGGAGCCCGGAGGCGGTCGACTGAATTATGTGTGTATGAGTTACAAGGGTGCGAACCCTTCTACCAGTGGTGGGGGTGGCTTATATAGTGTCTGCCAGGACCCCAGCCAGCCCACACAGTAGAGAGTTTAAAGTACATAAAGGATGGGCGTTACTGGTAACGCCCTACATAAAGTGTCATCATGGTAATAAAGACTACTTAAATACAGACCGTTTGGCTACAGAGTGGCTCTTAATCTCCTGGTGGTCGAGTGAGTCTTCGTGGTCGAATGCCTTCGAGTTCGTCGAGTGGAATCTCTCTTGGTCTACTGGAATGCTGTTTCTTCTAAAGATGTCCTTGGGGAGGGTCCTCTGGACAGGCCCATGACCCTACCCTAGGTACATCACTTCATCACCTGGCAAGTTTGAGCCATTAGAGCCGGAAGAACCTCGCAAGTGCTATGGGAACCAAGTAGGATGCATCCTACGGGAATGCGCGAGCATCAACGATGATGACTTCAGGAGTAAAGAACATTTGACGCAGTTGCTCCTAACGAAGTTGCACAAGAGATTCAAGTTCCCCGACCGGGATGATAACATAGAACACCCGTGGGATGATCCGAAGATGAAAAATATTAACAATCACGCCATGGGAAGTTCACCAACCCCTTATGGGTAAGTTCAGGAATGATTTGGCCTCCTGGAAAGGGAGGGTGAAACGAGCCATTGAGGCTGAGGAACCCCTGTCCAAGATTCTGGAGGAAAATCCGACACTTACGGAAGAGGAGTTCGAAAAGTTCAAGGACACTTGCGCTACCATGGCAGCCTAGGCTAAGGCTGCGAAATTCAAGAGCCTTCAGCAAAGGAACACGGGGAAGCATCGCCTCAGAAGCCGTGGCTACCTCGGTAAAAGGCCCATATGGGATAAGGAGGAAGCAGAACGTGACGCCGCGGGTCTCCTAGACCCCTTCGCGAAGTTCACCAACCCCTTGGAGCATGACTTCATCGGGGCCCGCTACAAGTGGGACAAGGAGAAAAAGATTTTTTACATGGACCAGATCACGAGGAAATTGATTAGACTACTAGAGAAGCATCACCAGCTTGCAGCCGAAAGCCCTACTTCTCCGATGAGGCCCAAATGGGACACCCCTCTCAACCGGGCCTTGAATGAACTTAAGGGACTCCCTTTGGGCCATCGGCCGCAATATGGTCATGTGCACGGCACTGGAGACGGCGCCACGTGGAAGTTTTTTTTACAACGAGGCCTCGGAGGCCAAGAAGCAGAAAAAGAAGTTTAGTCAGGCGGACATCGACGCGAAGGTGAAGCTTGAGGACGAGAAAAAAGTAGCTGAGGACACGAAAAAAACAGCCGAGGAGAAAAATGAGTTGCTACAGCAGGCAGCCAATGCAGCTATAACTGCCTGCAGAAATGATTTTGCTACTAACTTGGTTCCAGCTATCATCAACTGGACGAAGGAAAATCCAGACAAGACGGTACATGATTTCTCGATGCCCAGTTTCGTCGGGAGCAACTCCATGAACAACAACAACACCGCACCATCACTTGCTCACGCAACCGGGCCTCCTCTCGCGATTGCTCCCGCTCATAGCAGCCCATCCTCAGTCTCTGGCGCGCTAGGTGGGCCTTAGTCTTTAGCTGAGCTCGACGCCGTCACGGTAATTACATGTCGCACCAACATATATATATATATATATATATATATATATATATATATATAGAGAGAGAGAGAGAGAGAGAGAGAGAGAGAGAGAGAATATTCCATTTTTGTCGCCTTTCGGATGTTTTACGCCACAGACATATGTGTTTGCAGGGCAAAGAAACCCCGTGCACCATTCTCTACTTGATAAAAGGCCAGAAAGTCAACGCGGGAAAGGGGATGATATTGAACCCCTTGAAACCCACGTTCCAAAACCAGCCGATCCCCACTGGGCACTTCAGGGTTAGCTTGTCCAGTGTGAAATCGGGGCACGAGGTGTTGCCTCCTCCAGTACAGCATGTGGGAGAGGACGACGAGACCCCGCCGCGGGTTGGAAGCTGCAAGGGTTGGGTGCTGCTATGGCAGAAGAATCATATTCGTCTGGAGCCGGCCGAAAGCACACCAATAACCACACATTAACATGCATGTGTGGAGACCACCACCCCGCCTACGCAATTACCAGCTCCTGTAGTGCCGAGTGAGAGCGGTGGACGACGTGATGAAGGGGGTGCAATAGTACTGGCTGATGTAATCGGTCCTGTAGAACAGAGAATGGATGATGAGATGGAGGTCGACCCTATGGGTTTCCTCAATACAAACGCGTATGACTGTGACATAGATATGACGAGTCAACCATATGACGAATCGGGCTATCATCATGCTAATGAGGATATGGATGACATGCCTGGGCAGGAAGGTCATTGGAAGGATTGCAAAAAGTCTCTCTTCATGAATTCCTCACAGGACACGCCTGAAGATGTCGCCTCAACATAGGCTCAACTAGCCGGGGGTCGTACAGTGCTTAGCCCGGGAACCCTAGGGCAGGGGTTAAGGAAGGGTCTAGAAGGTGTGCCCAAGAAAAAAGAGAGGAAGAGATCAGGGAAGATAACTGCCTCCAAACAAGCCAGAGCACAAAGCAGCCAGACGATGCATTCTGAAGAGCGTGTACCTGTGAAAGGTGCGGCCATGTTCCATCTCACGGGCGAGCCGATGCTACTGCCGAAACCGCTGGAGGCACTATTAGGGGATCTTAGGAGACTGCACGACCATGTGCTGTCGACTGAGAAAAGCCTACTAGCCTCAAAGGATCCAGGATATCTGACATACGCGGCTCGTGTGCCTGAGGGGAAGTGCTACGTCGAGACACGAACCGCGGAGGTGCTCTTCCTGCGGTTTGACCATATCTTTGAGATGTTTCTAACAAGGCGGCTCGATTTTACAATCGTCCACCTTTTTGCGCTACATATGAGCTCCGTCATGAAGAGTGAAGAAGTCTCGCTAATCTATGTGGCGGATCCGTACTACATGGACGAGTCTTTCTTGAGTCTCGGTGACTTTGAGCGTGAAACTGCTAGGGAGTACCTCCAAAACTTCATGGTACAGAATAAGGACCGAGAAATTGTCCTCATGCCTTATCATCCAAAGTAAGTCAGTTCCGGACAACCCTTTCTTACATTTCAATCATTCCTTCTCTCTCATATGGGGAATAATTTGAGGTGTCTTTTCCCCGCAGCAACGGGCGCGCCGTCCTTATCGTTCTTTACCCGCAAGTATCCCACACCGTGTATTTTGACCCTTCCAGAGACTACGAGAAAAAAGACTACACCCACATAATGAATATTCTAGATGATGCTCTCCAAGGCTTCAGTATTAGAGGTGGCCACATGCAGATCAGGAAAGAAAGGAACAAGAAGATGGGTTTCGTGCATAAAACTAACTTCTCCTGCATCCATGTCCCAAAACCAAGCAAGAAGGATGGATTCTACATCGTCCATCTAAGGATTCAGTTCAACACGGATCACCAAAAGCTTCGCATGAGAAGCAGAAATGATGATCATATCCACAAGTGGCTAGAATCTCATGGAGAAGCGGATTATAAACTTAGAGATGACTTCTTTCGCATCCAAAGGGACATTGCGACGATCATCATGAAAGAAGTCGTCGATGAGAAGGGGATGTTCCACCACGGCCCTATATCACGAGCTGACGTCCGAATTCGCATAGGCATGCAACGTCTAGACCTGACGCCGTTCAAGAAGCTAGGGTCCATCCTCGATGATATGGAAGGATGGAACTTCTAGTGATTTATGATGCCGATGATGATGATATGTGTCGGTTGAACTTGTATACTTTTTGTAGCGATGAAACTTTGTGATGTCCATGGTCCCTGCCGAACTTGCATAACGCTCTACATTGTTAGTTTGCATACGATGACCTGCGTACCTCTAGTTAATTAGTTTGCGTACTATATGTTGCATCTAGTTGCTAACCCTTTCTTTTTCGGTGTTGCTCTAGTATATTTTGTTGCATATATATGATTGTACATCCTCTTCATGAACATGCATCTCTAACAGGTACCTAGTTTCTTGATGGCGAGATGGAAGTGCTATGTCGTGTACAAAGGGAATGTTCCGGGGGTGTACACGAGTGGCCTGAGTGTCAGGCGCAAGTGAATGGGTTCTCGGGCGCCAGCCATAAAGGCTTCAAAAGTAAACAAGAAGGAGAAGCTAGTTACTTGAGGTTCACGCTAGCGCGAGAGAGGACTCGTAACCGCCGCCTCATGTACTGCAAAGTTCCACTCTCACTCATAGGGATAGCTCTTCTCGCGTACACCTTTGTTTAGATGGATGACATTGTAGTTGCAAGTATTCGAAACTTGCATGTATCACTATTTTCGAGATGATGACAAGATACCACTTTGTGTTGGATGATGATTATGATGAGACTATTTGTATGTATATGCTATGATTACATTTGTGGTATCGTAGGCATTTGTATGTGTATCATGATGACATTTGTATGTGTATCATGATGACATTTGTATGTGCTAAAGATTCTTCTATAAAGCCTGTTCAAATACAAAACAAATATGCAGAAAAAATATATTAAAATTAGCAGTAGCGAGTGGAGAAAAGTTAGCAGCATCGCGGTAGTATCAGTAGCGCGCACACGGGAAGCATGCTATAGCTATTAGCAGTAGCGAGCTCCATAGAAGAACACTATTGCTACACTTGTATATCAGTAGCGTAGGCGCGCACACGCTGCTGCTATGGTTTAGCTGTAGCGCCTTATTAGTAGCGCCGCCTCCCGCGCTACTGATAACCCTAAAACCCGCGCTGCTGCTAGGCTTTTCCCTAGTAGTGTGGTGGAGTAGGTGATACTCTGTTTGTAGATTTAGCCGGTGGACTTGGACCTTCTACTGCACTATAAGTACCAGTAGAATCTCGACGACAGATCCTTTTCCATTTCACCCAAGGAGTAACAACACTCCCTACTATATTATTTTCCTTGCTCTTTTTTGACTTTGCCATGTCAAGCCGTACCCACAACACAAAAGAATAAAATCGCTCTTCAGAACTCATTGATGCATGATACAGACAAGCTATACTTTGATGTAAGACAACCGTATGAGGATGGAATATGTAAGAAAAATAGGACGACGTGACATATTCACAGCTACGATGTGTAAACTAAGCAGAAGGATTTTCAAGAAAATAGAAGTAAGGCAAGCTAGACACCATATGAAAGATGCAACCAATATTACTCTGCCAAGTTAAAAGTGTCTTGTCATAAGTGGCAATTCGAAAAATTAGAAGCAATACGACGTAGAAATCAATGCAAGATGCAACCACTATCAAACTGCCATGTTAAAAGCGTCCAATCATGAGTGACTGACGCGGGATACACAACATCAGTACTTTGATGTAAGTACATGGTATGATAGATAGATGCAGTGTATTCTAGACACAAAAAGCCATGTCATATGCACATGTATAACGTATAAACTCAGCATGTGCAATTTAATCAAAATAGAAGAAATACATGCTAGACAACATATGCAACATGAAACCAATTATCACATTGTCAACTTAGAGCAAGCACCTGCGATGGTAGAGTACGGGAGATGGACTCATCATGTAGACTTGGGACTTCAACTTCATTAGCAGTAGTAGTGGCAAATCTAGAGAGTCTCTGTTTGCGTCGGTGCGGAGGACCACCAACATCCGCTAACTTACTCTTTTCCTTCCTATTTTCTGATATTGCCTTATGAAGTCAAAACCACAAGAAGATGAATAAAATTAGCTCTGCATAACTGGTTGATGCATGATACAGACGAACACTACTTTGATGTAAGGCAAGCGCAGGATAGGAGGATGGAATATATACAAAAAAAGACAGCGTTGCATATTCACACGTATGATAGGAGGATGGAATATGTATGAAAAAACAGTAAGCAGAAGGCATTTCAACAAAATTAGAAGAAATGAAAGCTAGGCACCATATGAACATGCAACCAATATCACTCTATCAGGTCAAAAGTGTCTCGTGTAAGTGCCATTTCAAGAAATTAGAAGCAGTACAAGCTAGAAGACAATGCAAGATGCAACCTACATCACAGTCCCAAGTTAAATGTGTCTTATGGGTAAGTGATCGTTGCAGGTATAAGTTGTAAGCTACACAGATGCAATTCAACATAATCAGAAGCAATACAAACTAGACATCATACGGAAAACACAACCACATATAATAGTTCCAAGTTAGAGAAAGCACCCGTGATGGTGGAGTAGGGGAGATGTGCTCATCATGTACACGTATGTTCTAGAAACAGGAACACGTGTCATATTCACATGCATTATGTGTAAAGTAAGCAGATGCAATTCAACAAAGTTAGAAGCAATACAAGCTAGACATCATACACAACATGCAACCACATATAATAGTGCCAAGTTAGAGCAAGCACCTGGGATGGTGGAGTAGGGGAGATGTGCTCATCATCTACATAGCTATGTTGACTATCCAGCCTTGTGTTGTCTTGCAAATCTTGTTGGGAGGATGGCGGAGTAGAATCTGTAGAGACCCCATGCTTGAGTTGCTCCGAAGGACCACCATCATCCACTGCCGGACTAATTTCCTTCAGCTGTAATGATTTTGCATTGTGAAGTCAAACCGATAAGAAAAAGGAATAAAATTTGCTCTTCAGAACTCATTCATGCATGCTACTGATGAACACTACTCGGATGAAAGGCAAACACATGATGCAAGGATGGAATATGTATGAAAAACAAGATGGCATGACATATTCACACCTATGCTGTGGTAACTAAGCAGAAGGCATTTCAACAAATTAGAAGCACTTCAAGCTAGACACCATATGAAAAATGCAACCAATATCACTCTGCCAAGTTCAAACTGTATGGCGTTTCAACAAATTAGAGGTAGTACATGCTAGAAATCATATGCAAGACACAACCAATATCAAAGTGGTGACTTAAAGGTGCCTTATCATAAGTGACTGATGCGGGATATGCAAGAACAGTAGTCTGATGTAAGAACATAGTGTGATCAGATGTAGTATGTTCTAGAAACAGGAACACATGTCATATTCACATGCATTATGTGTAAAGTAAGCAGATGCAATGCAACAAAGTTAGAAGCAATACAAGCTAGACATCATATGCAACATGCAACCACATATAATATGCCAAGTTAGAGCAAGCACCTGTGATGGTGGAGTAGGGAAGATGTGCTCATCATCTACATAGCTATGCTGACTGTCTAGCCTTGCACTGTCTTGTGAATCTTGTTGGGAGGATGGCGAAGTAGAATGTGTAGAGAACCTCTGTTTCAGTTGCTCGGAAGGACCACCATCATCCAATGCCTTGCCAATTTCCTTCAGCTTCATTGATTTTTCATTGAGGTCAAACCGACAAGAAAAAGGAATATAATTCGCTCTTCAGAACTCATTCATGCATGATACTGACAAACACTACTCTGGTGAAAGGCAAAGTCATGATACGAGGATGGAATATGTATGAAAAACTGGCTGGCTTGACATATTCACACCTATGATGTGGTAACCAACCAGAAGGCACTTCAACAAATTAGAAGCACTACAAGCTAGACACCATATGGAAGGTGCAATCAATATCACTCTGCCAAGTTAAAACCGTCTCATCATAGGTGGCATTCATCAAACTAGAAGCAATACATGCTAGAAATCATATTCAAGACGCAAACCAATATCACACTGCCAACTTAAAGGTGTCCCATCATAAGTGACTAATGCAGGATACACAAGAAGAGTAGTTTCATGTAAGAACATGGTGTGATAGACAAATATAGTATGTACCAAAAACAGGAAAGCGTGTCATATTCACACATATCATGTGTAAGTTAAGCAGATGCAGTTTACACTAATTAGGAGCAATACAAGCTAGGCACCATATGCAACATGCAACCAGATATCACACTGCCAAGTTAGAGCAAGCACCTTGGATGGTGGAGTAGGGGAGCGGAGACTTGGACCTTGTAATGCACTAGCAGTACAAGGAGAATCGGTACAGATGCTCCGTTTACGTTGCTGCAGAGGACAACCATCATCGCCTTCCTTACTCTTTTCCTTCCTCTTTCTTGATTTTGCCTTGTCAAGTGAAACCCACAAGAAAAAGGAATACAATTTGCTCTTCAAAACTCATTGATGCATGATACTGACGAACACTATTTTCATGTAAGGCATCCGCATGATAGGAGGATGGAATATGTATGAAAAACAGGACGGCGTGACATATTGACATGTATGATGTATAAAGTGTAAACAAAGCACAAGGTGTTTGAACTTGTTAGAATCAATGCAAGCTAGAAACCATATGAAAGATGAAACCAATATCACTTGTTTCAAAGGTGAAATAGTAAAGGGAGGAAACCTTGTGCATTTAGTATCATGAAGAAGATGAAATAGTAAAGGTAGGAAACCTTGTGCATTTAGTATCATGAAGAAGATGCAGTAAGAAGCGCTCAACTAGTTTCTTTTGTGGGATGAATATGGTGTGAGCAGAGACGTAAGATTTGCACGAATAAGGGAAGAGGAGTACCTCTTTCTGCTGGCAGTGCTGTGTCCTCCTTCTGTTTTTCCAACGATCTTCTTGTGGTTCGCTAGAAACGAGAAGTTGTGGAGGACGGTGGAGCCTTGGACGAACCCATGGCCAAGTATTTGAATGTGGTGCGATGGCCGTCTGTCGGCGGCGGGGAACCAGATCTGAGGCAGCAAATGACGACATAGCGGGAATAGCTCTGGTGTGGTGGATGGTTGCGATAGTGGAGCGGCAGCATTGAGGCGCAAGACGGCGTGGTCGGATTGGTTCTGGTAGGGCGAGCGTCGGGGTCGGCGTCGTGTAGGCAGCTCTGCCTCGACTTTAGCTGCTAAGTCCTTGAGGGTGTTGCGGTTGCATTTGCATTGGATGACAATGTCGGGGTATCGGCTCCAGCGTGATGGAGGAGGGCGGCGGTGGATTGAGAGCTATGGGGTGGAGGACGGAGGAGGCTGGGGTTTCGTGGCTGGTGGCACTACAAAAAAATACACTTCCGTGATGATGCGTGTTTGTCACAGTAGGTCGTATTTTTTGTCATGCATGTACATCCATGACGATTTTATGACAGAATCAAGATAGTCATACCTGTGCTTTCGTAGAAGTGTTCCATGACATTACCAAAATTATCATCATGGAAGTGTCCACTTCCATGACGATAAATCGCGCGTCACAGAACTGCTTTCGTCAAGGGTGACCGACACGTGGCATCCATCGTAACAGAACGCTATTAAGCTATCGGGTCGGGTTTTGGATCCGATAACCCGTTAACAGCCCCGACCAATGGGGATTTTCCACGTGTAAAATCATCATTGGATGGAGGAAACACGTGTCGGCTCACCGTTGGGACAGATGTCATCCACTCATTGGACCCAAGGCGCCTATGATACGTCAACACGTGGCACGGCCCAACAGAGGCCCATTCCTGTGAAAAGGCCGGCCCATTTGACTTGGTCAAAAGGTGGCAGGCCGGCCCACGGAAAGCCTGTTAACGGCATGTTCGCATATAGCCCATTTATAGCCCGCTAACCCAGGGCCATTACGACCTCTCCGAATTAGGCCCAGTAGCTTCATCTGGGCCGTCCAATATGATTCCAGACCGTTTTAACTTCTGGCCCATGTATGGCCCATGACGTCTTTCGGCCCATATGAGGCCCTTTGTAACTCTTGGCCCATTAACGGCCCGTGGTGAAACTGGCCCGTAATGAACAACGTATCACTTTATACCCATTAACGGCCCATTATTCCATTGGGCCATTTCTAGCCCAAGTTATCTTTCGGCCTTCTCAGGGCCCATTTATTCTTGGGCTCATTTCCAGCATTCGGTTACTTACGGCCCGTTACTGTCATTTTCTGCTTGTGGGCCAAATTCAGCACGTCGTTACAGTCATCCCGTTTGTGGCCCGTTAATACGTTGGGACGTTTTCATGTCAAAAAAACTGTTGGGCTGTTTTCATAGAATTATCAAATACAACCTATTAATGGCCCGCTATGGTCCACGAATAGTACGACCCATGATTGGCGAAATGATGATACGCCATGTAGAAGTCCCATGGATCCTACGGCCCGTAGAAGGCCCATGGATTGTACGGCCGGTAGAAGGCCCATGGAACCTACGACCCGTATAAAAGGCCAATGGATCCTACGACCCGTAAAACGCCCATGGATCATACGGCCCGCAGGAGGCCCATGGTTACAACAGTCTGTTTGTTGCCATGATTATTTTGGCCTAGTTACCAAAAATAGGCTATTGCGGCCACTAGAAAAACATAGAAAAAGAACTGCAGTGACTACAAGCAAACAACTAAACAAGACAATAAGGAACTGAATAAGCAAGCAATTAATGCTATCCTATTACCGCTATTACACACATTACATCCACTGGGCATCAAAGTTCGCCACCAGTGCAAATATAGGGAACAAAGAAGCATATTACATACACTGGCTGTCAAAATTGGCCACCAATGCAAATAAACGCGGCAGCAAAACAAGAGCATAACTGAAACAACTTCAGAAGAGCTCAAGAAATGTTATCCTGGGTATCCACCATGCTGGCAATAAGCTTAGCAAGCTTATTAGCTTTGTCCTGTTTGGCGCTAAAATCCTCCAATGCTTGCTGTTGCACCAAAAAGTATGCATCTGAATGCTCCAGGGACTTCTGCAGTCCTTCCGCTTCTTGTCGCAGCACAACTGATCGATGTCTTTCAGCTTGTAGTTGAGACTCAAGAAACTGAACTGACTCAGACAGTGAGTTTGAATAGCTTGTGCAAGCGGTAGTGGCCAGTAACTCGAACACTAAACCAAGACAGGACTTTGGGGTTGTATCACTGTCTTCAAGATAGTCTTCCTTAGCTATTTTATCAGCTTTGTTGGAGACCAACAAGGATGTGTCACTATCCTGAACCTTATCTGCATTACTTCCTTTACCATTTCTTAATAAGGCACTCTTCCCCAATATTCTGTCAGCATTCTAAAAGAAGAAACAAGCAGACACATGACAGGTTTAGCATGTACTAGTATATGAAACTCATTTCGGTGAACCAGTTTATTAGTAAGGTGGACAGGATTAAACTACCAAGTATTCTATTGCCAAGTACTAGTACATAATAAAAGCATCAAACAAACATATATATATGTCCTATGGTCACTGCATTGTCTTGCCAAATCAAAATAGAGACACGGTTCAAATCATATCAGTTCAAGACAAAGTAGCAGTGAAAGAATACAAAGCGTGGGAAACTACACGGCACAACAAGATTTCAGATGGGTACCACGGGTCTACATGTACAACAACACTATTGGCTCTGTTGTGATGCTAGTAATGTGCATGATATGAGAAGTCAACTGTATACACAATTGAAATTGAAATCAACACAGCTATTGATAAGAGAAAACCTATTAAAGAAACATGCGTGAACATACCTGCTGTGCCATTGGAGTTTCTATTGGATCCTTCAATTTAAAAATAAGTTTGTATGCATAAATACAGTGATACAAGAGCAAAGCAATCATAGTTAAAAAGGGCACGCCTAAGCGAGCGCTTAAGCGTGCCTAGGCTCTAGGCGTTGGCAAAACGCATTGCGCATAACTACACTTAATCTATGCATAACTGCGCATAAGCATGCTCCTTGGTCAATAAAGCGCAAGGCGGTGGCAAAACGCACAATTAACCCCTAGCGCTTTTTTGAACTATGATAGCAATGGAATCTTAAAATAGAACAGTTGTTCTTCAGGTTAGGCACTTGTTCTACATGAACAAAGTACAGTAAGACGCAAGAATATAGTACTTAAAAAATAGAAAATGAGCTCATAGACCTTACCACATTCTTGGTTCGGGACCAGTATAGAACAAGGCGTTCCCAGTCATTGTCCAGTAAATGTGTCTCAGGAGAACGTAAGGGTATTTGATGAGTTTCTTTGCCGGTGAAGTACATTTTCTTCAGGTAATTCCGATACTGCCACCAAGCATTCTTGAAGATAGTAGAGGTATTAGCACAGGTTACCTCATCCTGAGTTTCCAAATTGGTCCTTCTCTATAGAGAAAAATGGGAAAATTTGTTGTATTATAACCATCATGGAGGTAGGATGTACGGGACAAAGCAAAGTAATTGCCATGAATAACATTACTTACACATAACTCCTGGACAAACACTTGCAACTGGCATTTTCCTTCATCTCGGTATAATATTTCCAAGATGGGAAGATATGCACATACGGTTTAACAACATCAAATGCGTTAGATGCTAAACTACGACTAGCTGGTTGTGCTTCCTCCACAGGAATAGGCGTACTAACTAGTGGAGTTGGGGTTCGCCGTGGTAGTACTGGCCCTTTGGGCACTGGAGCTGCCTTACTAACTGCTCTTGTTTGGGAGCTCTATGGTGGAGATGGTGATGTGTCAACAGGAACTGGGTTACTATCTGCTGGGGTTGGGGTTAGATTGGGTGAAGCTGGTTCTCTGTCCATCATAGTAGGGGTACAATCTGCAAGAGTTTGGGTTATATGTGGTAGGGCTGCTTCTCGTGCATGTACAACTGGGGTGCTATCTCCACCAAGAGGTAGCACTGTTTTATTTGAGGACTGTGTTTTTAGTCTGCTAGATACTGACATCACCCGCTCCAATTCAAACGGCTGATAAACAGGAAAGATAGTTGAATGTATAGACATTGTATGAGAGACAGATGCAATAGATAGTGTGGAAAAAGAGGGCATGTAATAGTTGACATGTATATTGTTTAACTAAAATAGATATCATGACATAATTTCACATATATGATGTCTATCTAAACTGGATAGCATAGCATAACATAATTCAAAGATATGATGAATAACTAAACAGGATCGGATGACATAATTCACCAACATGTTATCTAAGTAATCAGGATTGCATCATTTAATTCACATATGTGATTTATATGCTAAACAGAGAGCATTCGATATGATGTCTGAACTAAGAACATGGTGTTGAATATTATGTATATGATGTCTAAACTATGCAATGCAAGACACCATATGCATGATATGAGCAGTATAACCATGCCAAGTTAGAGCATACACCTCGGTGGGGGAATAGGACTGGCCATTTGTCTCTAAATCCATCTCTGAGGAGCTATCGGGACCCAACAAGAGATCTGCTTCGAGAGGTAGCACTGTTTGCTCTGAAGGCCTTGTTTTCACTCCAGATTTTTCCATCTCCCACCCAAATGGCACAGGAAGAGTAGTTTAATGTACAAACATTGTCGACAAATGGAAATGTACTCCCTCCATTTTTATATACAAGGCCACAAAGCCATATTACAGGTACCAAGGTAGAAATTAATGCTTACTTAAGCCAATGTTGCAAGCTTGTCTTTTCTCCTCGCTCGACGTGTTAATTAATGTGTATTTTTCTCTTCAACACACAACAAGACAACCCTCTCACTCCTCGTTGGTTGATTAATTTGGTACATGAAAACCAAGCTTCGCACTCCCACATGCATGCAAGGGGTATTAATGTCCTCGTTTGCTAATACGAGGCAAACCTCATCAATTTTACCTCGATTGATGTTAGTGGCCTTGTATAGTTGCAAATTGTAATTTTGATAATGGCCTTGTATAAAAAAATGGAGGGAGTAATGAAGAAAAGGATGGGCAAGATATCATTCAAATATATGATGCCTGGTTAAACAAGATGGCATTGCACATTTTACATATATTATGGCTGGCTAAAAGACATGAGACATCATAATTCCCATATATGATATAGAAACTAAACAGGTGGCATTACAGAACATGTCTAAACTAAGCAGATAACATATTTGATGTCAAAAGTAGGCACTGCAAGGCAACATATGCATTATATGACTAGCATCATCATGGCAAGGTAGAGCAAACACCTTGGGGGTAAATAGGAGTGGTCAGCGGCGTCTGAATCCGCCTCAGAACAGACATCTTCCTCTGGATTACAATCTGGAGAGGGGTGGGGAGGGTTTTCCATTGAACCCACCATGGAGTGATGTCTGCATGACATTGTATTGCTGTGCAAAACTCTTCTCTTTTTCTCTACATGTTCAACATGACTGTGTACAATATCTGACATGCATACGAAAAAAATATGGTGAGATTATGTAAGGAGAGCATGCAAAAATTTAGAGTGATGGTAACAACCAGTGGATGGATCCAAAAAAATGATAGCAGGGTGATGATTGCTTTAATTTAATAAAAAGATAGATGATGATTGCTTTACTATTTGTTTCCTACCCAAGATGAACAACATAGGCATACCCTAGGTGAACCAGATATTAGACAGAGATACTATTCATTGCTTCCTCGATATGTGCCCCACAACAAATTTAGAATTCATGTTTGAACATTAATTTGGACCTAACTTGGAGTCCAATAGATGATGTAAAATAGATGTAAAATTTACATCACCAAAAACCACCTGACTACAACAGATGAGGTAAAAACTGTTGACTCTGAACTTAACTGTCGAAACTAAAATTTACTATGGAATCTGAATGTTACTGTCGAAATTGAACGCATGTAGTTTAGGGAGGGCCTGCAGTTCATCTTCAACCTGCACCCCCCTGAGCTGCCAGCCACCACCGGCCGAACCGCCGGCCCCAGCGCCGCCTCGCCGCCCCGAAACAACTCCCCGCCGCCGCCACGCTGCCCCGGCCAGCCCTCTAGGCCCCCCGCCCCACCCTGACCACTCCGGTGAGCCCCCGTCCCCGCTGTGGGTGGTTCTTCCTTAACTCCGGCTAGCCCCCCAACCCCCTCAAAATCGACTGACCCAAAAGTCGATTCAGTCGACTGAAGTGTAGCTAAATCGGAGCAGAGCAGCTGCACGAGTGAGGGGGAGAGCAGCAGCAGCAGCGCGAGCGAGAGCCGGAGCAGCAGCAGCTGGGCGAGCGAGCAATCGAGCGAAAGTCGGAGCAGCAGCAACAGCGTGAGCAACCGAGAGAAAGCTGGAGCACCAGCAACAGATCCGGCTGGTATGGCTGCCGGCGCCGAAGGGGCCTCGCACTGGGGGAGAGCCGCCATGGAGATGTTGCCTGCGGTGCCGGCTTCAAGGTAGCCACTCCATGGGGGTGTGGGATGGAGCACCGTCGGTGCCGGGAGGTCGAGTTAAGGAGAAGGTTTGATGCGATGAGTGTACAACCTCTTTGGTGGCGCCGAGTAGGCCTCAGCTTCGTAAGAGGAGTCAGTGAGGATGCTGCAGTTCCGGTGGAGCAGGTTAAGGCGGCACTGTGGGGATGGAGCAACCGCGATAGACGAGATGATCATCGGAGCAGCTCCTTGGAGGTGGAGGACGGGGCGGCTCAACCAGCGGGACGACAAGATGGACGAAGGATCCTCATCCGGGGAGGTGGACGAGGGAAGTCGAGCTGTTGCGGTGGACAATGTCGTCGGGGAAGAGGCTCCGGCTGGGCAGCGGTGAGGTGGCGGACGGAGGAGGGTGGGGTTTCGCGGCTGCAGCAGAGAGGTTATGGCGGCCTGGGATTTCGAATGGCGAAAAGGGGGCGATGCGTGGGGGTGAACCATGACTTAGGAACGCGCTTGTCCAAAATGTAGGGTGTTTTACAAAAGTATCCCCCCACCGATTTGAACTAGCGGCCCTTTCGGCTCAGGGTTAGAAGGGGGATTTCGCGTGTCGGGATTTGGCAGCTGGAGGGAGTTTTCGCGCGCGTTGTAATTTCGGGATAGCAAGGCGCGGGTTGTGAAGGCGCCAGTTTTGGGAGCACGATATCTAAATTTTCAGGATATAACAAGGCGCGGGTTGAATTTTAGGGACAAGCCTAACATGTAGTAATATTGTACTTGTACATACCAAATCAATTCACACTTCCCTCAACAAAAAAGAAAACAAAAAAAAAACTATTCACACCACACAAAGAGAGTCTTGCCTCGTTTTACTATACAAATGCTATTCAAAGCTACTCTCTCCTTCCATCTATATAGGGCCTAATGCGTCTTTCGATCCTAACTCTGACCAAATATTAGAGCAATAATATATGACTTGCAACTTACACAAAGCACATCGTTAAATTCGTCTGTGAAAGGTTCTTTCAATGATATAATTTTCACATTGTGCATGTCATGTACTATTAATCTTGTCAATAGTCAAAGGCGGTCTTTAAAAACTCATTACACCCTATATAGATGGAAGGAGGGAGTATGAATCCATGTTATGTCCAATTAAATTTTTTCGCTTGCTGTATAATGCATGTAACCTACTCATACCAACATTTTAGTGCATTCCAAATGTCTATACTACCACTGCAATTCGAACTAAATTTGAATTCGTTTCTCTATTTCAATAAGAATCTACCATCATGATTGTTGCCAACTTCAATCATCATTCGTGTATTACCTTAATAGACATGAACTCGAATTCTATTTTTTGAATACACTTGATCTTGATTCCAAATAATAGTACATTTGATGTACTAACTATATATTCATAATCTAAACCATGTTCCATACGTACACCATGTTTATCACACAAAGTATAGTGCCCCGCCCCCTACATTATGACAAGTATTTAGGCCTGAGCTTCAAAAGCCACACATCAGCCCAAATTATAATCAATGTTCTATTTATTATACATAGTACTAGCAAGATGCCCATGCTTTCCATAGAAGATCAACATGATCAAGGGGCCTAATTTGCAAATATGGAGAGGGGTGTGGGTATATTTTTTCAAAATTGCCATAGTTTCCTTCCTATCCGCCAGATATAAATCAGACGGCCTATATTGCAAGATGGCAGGCACACCATCATCAACAACTCCGTTTTTTATAAGAGTAGAGATAAAATATATTATATGTAGTATAACATGTTCATAACCACACCATGTGTATCACCGTTATATATATTCACACATGTGTCGGTTTAAAACACTATGATAAATTCTGCAAATATTCGAATTTGCTTTTTATAGTGAAGTATGATCTCTATTCATCTTCTACACCCACACAATCCTCTTATCTTTGTAGCTAGCGCTAACTTTCTCTCGTGCATGCACACGCCCGCATCCCTCTCACCCTCCCTTAGCATTCTCTAGCTCCATCGTGCAAAATTCGTTTTTTCACTTTAGGTCGTTCACCCACGGTGTGTGTAGGCCCCCCAGCTCCTTCTTTATGGCACACATCGATCGATATGCCTCTCTAGCCAAGTGTGCCTAGCACAAACACAAGCTTCCCCTCTTCTCTTATCACCATCCATCCTCACTCCTACCACTCTTTTCATCGATCTCGTACTCGCACACTCCTTTCCCCTCGATATAGTATGCCTCTCGTACCACCTCCTAGATGCATCCCTCTCTCTCTCTATCCTTCTCCCCGTGCCTCATTTGCTTCTAACACACACATGCATGTATACCGATCGATCTCCCAACATATACCTAAATCGACTTTAACTATTCCCCCCCCATCGATCGACGTACCTCACAAGTTATGTCTCTCCTTTCTCTAACAAAGGGCGATTGATCTTCCTATGTAGTTACGTCTGCTTACCACAGCCATATTGTCCTCCCTCATCATTCGTGCATGCCTCCTGACCCATCTCTCACACGCACGTGCACAGACAAGCAGCCATCTCCTCTCTTATTGATATTGCGGGCGTGCCCTCCGTTTGTCTAGCAAGCCTATCCCACCATTTGTTAGAAGCAACTCCACTACCACCCCCTCCAACACTCTAGCCCTGTCTCTCTCCCAAACTTATTCTTCTCCTACACATATGCATGGATCCCGATCGATCTCCCTTAATACATGAGGTAGATCGATCTCCTTAATACATGAGGCAGGCCTCTCTCCTCCTCCACACATATACCAGCCATTGTACCTCTATAGTTAATTAGGCCTCCCTCTCCCCCCACCACACACCGATAGTCGAGCGCTCTAGGTAGGTATCCATGCCACAGAGACAAACTGCACATGTCCCCTCTCACCTTCCTGTAGGCCAACCACTCTATATCTTTGACGTGGGCACATACAAATTCGATGGCACTCTTTATCGATCGCGCGCGCACACACACACACATCATCATCATCCCTCTCTTCAATTCTATGGACACCTCAAGCCGATGATACCTCCACTCTCTTATCGTGGATTGCCCCCTCTATATATATGATATATCCAGGACTCTATTTCACACACATTGCATATGTTACATTTTTTGATTGACCCCCCCCCCCCCAAAAAAAACTCTCACGAACCCACACACTATATCTCTCTAGGTTTGTATCTCTCTCACACAAGCCAACTTAGGTGGTGTATGTATACAACAAGAGAATAGGTGCACCGTGCACGTACTGATGCTTCATGCCCAGCCACATCCGCGCGGGTATACGGTGGAGCTCATTTCTTTATGAAATGGCAGCCCACGTTCTAATTTGAACACGTGTAGCGGTTGTTTACCTAGGGAGGTCGTGGTACCACGTGTGCATGAAACAAAGTTCGACTTGACGTGTTGGCGCGTTATTTTTAAATAAAGTTATAGCGCTCAATGGCTCATACACAGAATATAAAATGATTTTTATGGAGAAAAAGGTAGTCCGCTCCGCTATATACAATGGAGCCTGCCTGCCTGGTTTGTCTCTCTTTAGAGTATCTCACACAAGGCTGTGGTGGCCTCTCTCTCTCACACCATTGGTCAGTGATCCGACCGCATCCCGTCCGCCGGGGGAAAGGGAGGAAGTGCATCGTTTCTCCGTTCGACGGCGCTGAGACAGCACGTCCCAATCTGCGGTACACGCCGTTCTCTCTGACCAAGCTCCGGCGCGGTAGGGCCTACGACACCTGCTCGCTGCCGCAGTATGGGCAGATTCCGTCCGTCGCTGCTCACCTAGTTACATCCCGACGACCTCCAGGTATCCCCTCAGGCCTTGCTCCACTGCCCATGTTCCCACGTTGCTGCATGTTGATCTTACATAGTTCTTTGCCCTAAACGTAGCTCGTCCGGCGTACTTTCCACATTGCAATCTCGTCCTCACACCGTTTTAGACAAAAACAACTGGGTTGTTATCTTCCCTTAGGATAAGGAATATGCTTCTTTTTTGTCATTGCATGTGTCATCAACTGTTATTGGCCAGTAATTGTTTCCTTTCTACCTCTTTTTTGCAAACAGGGCTATCCATTTCACCTTGTTGCTGTTGCGACCTTTTGGTGAACTGCACAAATCACTTTTTTCTTAAGAGTGTTTTGTGCAGTTGTACTAAAATGTCACACGGGCAACGTCTCTACATTTCAGTGCGACTGCACAAAGGGAGATTGGTTTTTCTCTATCCTCCTCATTGATACGTATCCAACGTATCTATAATTTTTGATTGTTCCATGCTATTATATTACCCGTTTCGAATGTTTATGGGCTTTATTATACACTTTTATATTATTTTTGGGACTAACCTATTAACCGGAGACCCAGACCATATTGCTGTTTTATTGCCTATTTTAGTGTTTCGAAGAAAAGGAATATCAAACGGTGTCCAAACGGAATGAAACCTTCGGGAGCTTGATTTTTGGAATGATCATGATCCGGGAGACTTGGAGTACAAGCCAGAGAAGCTTCGAGAAGGCCAGGAGATAGGAGGGCGCGCCCACCCCCTGGGCGCACCCCTTGTCTCGTGGGCCCCTCGAGCCTCCACCGACCGACTTCTTTCGCATATATATTCCCATATACCCTACAAACATCGAATATCAAGATAGTGCAGGAGTTCCGCCGCCGCAAGCCTCCGTAGCCACCAAAAACTTCTCGAGAGCCCATTCTGGCACCCTATTGGAGGGGGGGGGTCCCTCATCGGTGGCCATCTTCATCATCCCGGTGCTCTCCATGATGAGGAGGGAGTAGTTCATCCTTGGGGCTGAGGGTATGTACTAGTAGCTATGTGTTTGATCTCTCTCTCTCTCTCTCTCGTGTTCTCTCTATGGCATGATCTTGATGTATCACGAGCTTTGCTATTATAGTTGGATCTTATGATGTTTCTACCCCTCGACTCTCTTGTGATGAATTGAGTTTTCCTCTTGAAGTTATCTTATCGGATTGAGTCTTTAAGCATTTGAGAACACTTGATGTATGTCTTGCCATGCTTATCTGTGGTGACAATGGGATATCATGTGATCCACTTGATGTATGTTTTGGTGATCAACTTGCCGGTTCCGCCCATGAACCTATGCATAGGGGTTGGCACACATTTTCGTCTTGACCCTCTGGTAGAAACTTTGGGGCACTCTTTGAAGTACTTTGTGTTGGTTGAATAGATGAATCTGAGATTGTGTGATGCATATCGTATAATCATACCCACGGATACTTGAGGTGACAATGGAGTATCTAGGTGACATTAGGGTTTTGGTTGATTTGTGTCTCAAGGTGTTATTCTAGTATGAACTCTATGATAGATTGAACGGAAAGAATAGCTTCATGTTATTTTACTACGGACTCTTGAATAGATAGAACAGAAAGGAGAACTTTGAGGTGGTTTCGTACCCTACCATAATCTCTTCCTTTGTTCTCCGCTATTAGTGGCTTTGGAGTGACTCTTTGTTGCATGTTGAGGGATTGTTATATGATCTATCTATGTTATTATTGTTGAGAGAACTTGCACTAGTGAAAGTATGAACCTTAGGCCTTGTTTCCGACCATTGCAATACTGTTTACGCTCACTTTTATCATTAGTTACCTTGCTGTTTTTATATTTTCAGATTACAAATACCTATATCTACCATCCATATTGCACTTGTATCACCATCTCTTCGCCGAACTAGTGCACCTATACAATTTACCATTGTATTGGGTGTGTTGGGGACACAAGAGACTCTTTGTTATTTGGTTGCAGGGTTGCTTGAGAGAGACCATCTTCATCCTACGCCTCCCACGGATTGATGAACCTTAGGTCATCCACTTGAGGGAAATTTGCTACTGTCCTACAAACCTCTGCACTTGGAGGCCCAACAATGTCTACAAGAAGAAGGTTGTGTAGTAGACATCAAGCTCTTTTCTGGCGCCGTTGTCGGGGAGGCTAGGTAAGAGGCACTCACACCCCGTCAACTAAGCTCTTTTCTGGCGCCATTGCCGGGGAGGTGAGTGCTTGAAGGTATATCTTTAGATCTTTCAATTGAATCTTTTTGTTTCTTGTTTTATCACTAGTTTAGTTTATAAAAGAAAACTAAGAAAAAAATGGAGTTAAGTTTGTCTCATACGCTTCATATTTTTAATACTTTTCATGAGTATGATGAAAAGGAAAATTGTGCTCATGTGCTAGAATAAGAAGTCTATAGAATGTTTGATACTAAATCTTTGAATGATGAGCATGATTGCAATGTTGTTAGTATGAACTCTTTGAATATCCATAGTACTAATGATGATTGGACTAGTTATGATGAAAATGTCTCTTATAAGCATGTCGTTTTTTTGGAGTAGATTGGGTTTGCAAGTACACACCAAATAGGGAAAATAGATATTGCAAGAGGCATAAGCATTTATAAACTAAATTGTTGCAAGAAAGTCTTGATGTTTGTGCTAAAAAATTCAATATTTTTCGCGCTCCTTGTGAACTTTGCAATGAACGTGGTCATTTAAATATCCAATGCAAAGTGTTTCATGATCAAATCGTGTCCAAAAATTGTGATAGCTTGATTACCCTTGAGCATCATAAAGAGCTTAGTCTTCTTTTAGGGTATGAAGAAATGGAACGTATAACTGACGGTATTCCAAAATTTAATCTTGATAGAGTTCTTGATTTTGACCTAGAGGATATTTATATGTTTTGTGCGGTGAATTGCATTGAAAATCCTTATATTGCCAATTACCTAAAGAAAAGGAAGCAAATAGAAGATGATGAGAATACTAATGAAAGCTAAGATACTTCCCAATATCCTCCTATTATTTCTTATGATGAATCAGGTAACGAGGAGGAGCTTTCTATTCAACCAATCTCATCAATATGGAGCTCAAAGAAGAAGGTTGAACCCACACATAATGTAAATAAGAAAAAGAAAAGAAGGAGCAACAAAGGTAAAAAGGTATCCCTCCCAAATGATGTTTCTCCTACTACTCATTGTGATGATGATAATTGTTATACTATTGGTGCTATCCATACTATTAGTGATGAGAGTGATTATGCTTATGATATGAAAGAGCCCAAGCTTGGGGAAGCTATGTTTGATGAGGATGACATATTTGAGAATATATTTGCTGCAATTAATGTTTTTCCCAAGCTTGGGGATGCTATGTTTAATGAAGATGATATTTTTAGCATCCCAAGTCTTGATGCAAAGTTGTTATGATGATAGCATGCCTATTACCTATTATGATTATATTGATGAAAGTGGGTTTGGAAGAGTGTCAACTTTAGGAAGTAGTGATCCCACTATTTTGGAGGATGTTGAATCTTATTGTGATGAATATGAAAGTGGATTTGGAAGAGTGTCAACTTTATTTAGTGATGATTCCACTATCTGGGAAGAGGTTTCAATCGATTATGATGAGAACGAAGTTGCTACTTATGATAATTATTGTGATGAAATTTATGCTATAAAAAGTAGTGATGATTATATTTATAAATCTTGTCATGATTATGATTACCTTTTTTCTGAACATTACTCTTTTAATGTGGAAACAACTTATAGTATTCAAGTCTTTTATGATACTCCCACTATTACGAATGAGAAGAATTTTGCTTATGTGGAGAGTAGTAAATTTTCTATGCTAGTAGATCATGAAAAGAATGATTTAGGTGCTGGTTATATTGTTGAATTCATTCATGATGCTACTAAAAATTATTATGAGGGAGGAGCATATGCGTGTAGGAATTGCAATAATATCAAGTTTCCTCTCTATGTGCTTAAAATCTTGAAGTTATGCTTGCTTTGCCTTCCTAGGCTAGTTGATTATTGTTCCCATAAGTTGTTTGCTCGCAAAATCCCTATGCATAAGAAGTGGGTTAGACTTAAATGTGCTAGTCATATGCTTCATGATGCTCCCGTTATGTTTCAATTCTTATCTTTTATGTGAGCATCATTGTCATCATCCTGCCTAGCTAGAAAGGCATTAAAGAAAAGTGCTTGTTGGGAGACAACCCAATATTTATCCTTACTGATTTTGTGTGTTCACATGATTATGCTACTGTAGTAATCATGTTTTATAACTTTTGTTTCAATAAAGTGCCAAGTAAGACCTTTAGGATAGCTTACGGTGATAGTTGTGTTGATCCTGCTGAGAATCAGAAACTTCTGCACCCAGTAAATTAGTTCTGATCTGATTCTTTTTGCTATGGATTGGTACACAAATTTCTTAGGACTTCCTAATTTGGTAGAATTTTTGGAGTTCCATAAGCATACGTTTGATACATATTATTACTGACTGTTCTGTTTTTGACAGATTCTGTTTTCTATGTGTTGTTTGCTTATTTTGATGAATCTATGAGTAGTATCGGAGGGTATGAACCATAGATAAGTTGGAATACAGTAGGTTTAACACCAATATGAATTTAGAATGAGTTCATTACAGTACCTAAGTGGTGGTTTTATTTCCTTATACTAACGGAGCTTACGAGTTTTCTGTTGAGTTTTGTGTTGTGGAGTTTTCAAGTTTTGGGTAAAGATTCGATGGAGTATGGGATAAGGAGTGGAAAGATCCTAAGCTTGGGGATGCCCAAGGCACCCCAAGGTAATATTCAGGGACAACCAAGAGCCTAAGCTTGGGGATGCCCCGGATGGCATCCCCACTTTCGTCTTCGTTCATCGATAACTTTACTTGGAGCTATATTTTTATTCACCACATGATATGTGTTTTGCTTGGAGCGTCATTTTATTTTCTTTTATTTTGTTTTCTGTTTGAATAAAGTACCAAGATCTGAAATTCTTAAATGTTAGAGTCTTCACATAGTTGCACAATTATTCGACTACTCATTGATCTTCACTTATATCTTTCGGAGTAGTTTGTCATTTGCTCTAGTGCTTCACTTATATCTTTTAGAGCACGGCGGTGGCTTAATTTTGTATAAATTGCTAGTCTCTCATGCTTCACTTATATTATTTTGAGAGTCTTTTAGAATAGCATGGTATTTTCTATGGTTGTAAAATTGGTCCTAGAATGATAGGCATCCAAGTTGGGTATAATAAAAACTATCATAGGAAGTGAATTGGATGCTATGATCAACTTGATACCTGATAATTGTTTTGAGATATGGAGGTAGTGATATTAAAGTCATGCTAGTTGGGTAATTATGAATTTAAAGAATACTTGTGTTGAAGTTAGCAAGTCCCGTATCATGCACGTATGGTTAAAGTTGTGTAACAAATTTGAAACATGAGGTGTCCTTGGATTGTGCATCCTTATGAGTGGCGGTCGGGGACGAGCGATGGTCTTTTCCTACCAATCTATCCCCCTAGGAGGATGCGCTTAGTGCTTGGTTTTTGATGACTTCTAGATTTTTGCAATAAGTATATTAGTTCTTTTGACTAATGTTGAGTCCATGGATTATACACACTTTTACCTTTCCATCATTGCTAGCCTCTTCGGTATCGTGCATTGCCCTTTCTCACCTTGAGAGTTGGTGCAAACTTCGCCGGTGCATCCAAACCCTGTGATATGATATGCTCTATCACACATAAACCTCCTTATATCTTCTTCAAAATATTCACCAAACCTACCTATTATGGCATTTCCATAGCCATTCCGAGATATATTGCCATGCAACTTTCCACCGTTCCGTTTATCATCATGACACGCATTACTTTTGTCATATTGCCATTGCATGATCATGTAGTTGACATCGTATTTGTGGCAAAGCCACCATGCATAATTTTTTCATACATGTCACTCTTGATTCATTGCACCATCCCAGTACACCGCCGGAGGCATTCATATAGAGTCATATCTTGTTCTATTTTCGAATTGTAATTCATGTGTTGTAATCAATAAAAGTGTGTTGATCATCATTATTAGAGCATTGTCCCCAAAAAGAAAAAAAAGAAAGGCCAAAAAAAGGCCCAAAAAAAGAAGAAAAAGAAAAAGAAAAAAAGAAAAAAAAAGAAAAAGAAAAAGAAAAAGAAAATAAATAAAAAGGGGGGCAATGTTACTATCCTTTTCCACACTTGTGCTTAAAAGTAGCACCATTTTCTTCATATAAAGAGTCTCATATGTTGTCACTTTCATATACTAGTGGGAATTTTTCATTATAGAACTTGGCTTGTATATTCCTACGATGGTCTTCCTCAAAATGTCCTAGGTCTTCGTGAGCAAGCAAGTTGGATGCACACCCACTTAGTTTTCTTTTGTTGAGCTTTCATTCATTTATAGCTCTAGTGCATCCGTTGCATGGCAATCCCTACTCCTCATGTTGACATCAATTGATGGGCATCTCCATAGCTCGTTGATTATCCTCGTCAATATGAGACTTTCTCCTTTTTTGTCTTCTCCATACAATCTCCACCATCATATTCTATTCCACCCATAGTGCTATATCCATGGCTCACGCTCATGTAATGCGTGAAAGTTGAATTTTTTTTGAGATTATTTAAGTACAAAACAATTGCTTGGCTTGTCATCGGGGGTGTGCAATTGTGGAGCATTTTTATGTGACGAAAATGAAGCATAGCCTAACTATGTGATTTTTGTAGGGATGAACTTTCTTTAGCCATGTTATTTTGAGAAGACATGATTGCTTTGGTTACTATGCTTGAAGTATTACTATTTCTTATGTCAATATGAACTTTTATTTTGAATCATTTGGATCTGAACAATCATGCCACAATAAAATAAAATTACATTGAGAATTGTGCTAGGTAGCATTCCACATCAAAAATTCTGTTTTTATCATTTACCTACTCGAGGACAAGCAGGCACTACTAGGAAAAGGCATGCCAGTGGCGCACCAGTTTTGCCTACTAATAGCACACTACTGGTGCGCCACTAGCATCACGCCATTAGAATTTATTAGAATTAAATTCTAATGGCGCACCACTGGTGCGCCATTAGTATCTGGTGTTCTAATGGCGCACCATGTAGTGCGCCATTAGTATAGCCCACAGTGCGCCATTAGAATGCCTCCCAGGGGTCATATGTACCCATGTGCTTTCGCATACTAATGGCGCACCAGTGCTTGATGCGCCATTAATGTGATTATCACAGTGCGCCATTAGTGTCTTGTGTGGTGTGCCACTAGTATGAATATTAGGGATTTTTTTATTTTCTGATATTTTCACAGGTTACAAAATATATTATTGAACAGAATTTAGACAACACCACACAGCAACAGCAGATTCATCGAATACAATAGAAGATAGAACAATACAAGTCTCGAGACCGCGAGTAGCGAGTTTGTCTTCACATTACAAGTCGATACCGATCATCTAAACTACCATCACATAGAAGAGAGCTGCGGTCATCACGATGAGCATCATCACGATGAAACTAGCCTTCATCCGGTTCCTCCAACGCTCTCTCCTCTCTCCCGCTAGATAGCGGGCATATCTAGATTCTGCCTCCGCCCTAGTGGTGTACCCTTTGTAACTGTTACCACTGAAACAGTGAACCTGTCTCCGACACTGCTCCCAGTCGTCGTAGACTCCGGGAACCTTACCCTTGTACACGACATACGAAGACATCTCTATGCACAAGCCAAACAATAGACAATACATAAGCAATATATAAGTATGCAATAAAAGGATCGGAAGAGAAAAGCAAGACATTAATAGAACAATTCATGGTCCTACTAATAAATAGCATCGATTACATCTAAGTTGAACGAGTGTCCAAACCAAAGAGACATACAAGTTCATTAAAGTTTAATTACAACATGAGCCAATCAATGTTTCAGAACTACACATAGCATCACTACTTTCGACTCGACTCATGGAACCGGAGCGTGGATGAAGCTGCCGTCTGTCGTGATGGTCATGAAATCGCGGGCGTTGTCAGCCTGCATTTGTAGCGTTGTGTCTATCTCACTGTTGGACGGTTGATATCTGAGGTAGAACTGCCCCGAGGTACGAAGGACATCTTGATGGATAATTTCCGCAAACTCCGACTAGATGCGAAAGAATTCTTGTCTGATGTTCGCGTCCCGGATTGCCGACAAGCTCGCGGTCCAATGTTTGAGATTATCTGGTAGCAGAAGGTGATGATGGTCCCGTACGATTGCCCGCATGTGATGGAGGGCATAGTAGGCATCCTTTTGACCGCCAGGTGGCTGCTTGACGCAAGAGCTCTTTGTATTGTGGGCGAACACGTGCGCTCCGTACTGCCTATGAACTGGCTTGGTGAAGGTGCCTCCAGATTTGGCGTAGCCGGGGAGAACATCATCAAGAACTTTTTTGATATTTGTGTAGTCTATCTTGGAGTCACGGTCCGGGTCGAAATACGTGGCCATGGAATATTTCAGGCTTAAGAGGATGAGTGTGCAATGTGTGTCACTGCACAGAACACGGAATGTTAGAAAAAAAAGAACGATTGAAATCTAAGAAATCATATGTTACGGGGCGGTTAGGGGATGACTTACTCGGGAAAGTAAGGCATGAGGAAGTCATCCTTATCTGGGTTTGCCAGAATGACGCCTTCGAGGTAAGAACTCGCGACATGCCGGTCCCCAGCGCTGCCCAAGATCTTGGCACGCATGTAGAAGGGGTCGACTATCACGATGTCCGGGGTCTTGTCTCTGATGATTCGCATCTCCATACTCAGCAAAAACAGCCGAACAAAGGTGTAGTGCAGTGGATGAAGGTTAAACATAGCAAAGATGTCATCAAACCGCTGGACGATCGTACCCCCGATGGCGCCATCCACAAAGCCCTTGCCCTCTGGCACCTTTGCCACGAAAACCGGGTATGCCACATCATTATGTCTGAGATGCCGCTTCTCCAAAGAAAGAACACTGTCATGCAGACTACGCATAGCACCGGTTGTAGCATTGAGCATATTTGTCGGTAGCATCGCCCTACCCGCCACATGCACCCTCCTCGAGATATCCTTAGGTGAAGGTGGCCCATCCTGAGCACGGATCATACTCGGTGCCGGCTGGCTTGCACCCTTGTTACTCTTTCTTTTCCGTCCCTGTCGGGGCCTGGTCTCTCTGTGGCCACGAGCACCTATGGGGCACGGGGGGCCCCTTCTAGTCCGGCAAGGGGGCGGAGGCCGCGCGCAGAGCAGATCGAGGTCCGGGCGCGCGCTGGGGGGACTGGCGATTTTTACCCAGCTTCGAAGCTCTCCGGAGAGATAAAACTCCTACTGCTGCTTTGTGTTTTTATTTGATCTTGCTCGAGTGCGAGCGCACGGTGGTGTGGTGTGTGTGTGTGGTGAACCGAACCCTATGCCGAATGAACCCTAATCCTGTGTCCCAAGATGAACCGAACCCCTTCTACGTGCGCATGGGCCTCCCTTTTATAGTCTAAAGGGGGCACCAACAGGTGGCAGCGTAAGAAGAGGGGGTAGAAAGGTAAAAATGCAGGTTGGTGTAACAGTGACCAACAGTGTCCCCTACCTAACTCTGACGGCAGGGGACAAGGGCATTTAATGCCCGTCCGGTCGCCCCAACAGTGCAGAGAAGCGATCGTCAAGTGAGCCTCCGGTTTCCATGATGGCGTCTCTGTCAGCTCCGCTTGCCACCTCGCCCCGCATGGCTGCGTAGTGCCTCGCCACGTGCCTTTGGGATGGCCTTGTGATGACACGTCGCCGGATGTGCTGGAGTTTGGTTGGCAATCTTGCCGCGGCAAGTGCCTTGCCGCGGTCCTCCTCTTGTCGTGCCGGCAAGCTTGCCGGCCGTCGGGCCTTGCCGGGACGCGCGGGGCGCCGTGACAAGTCCTCTGGAGGTGCCTTGGTCGGCCTTCCCGGCAAGCTCCTCTTGCCGGGGCCTTTGCTTTCTTCCCGGTAAGCTCTTCTTGCCGGGGCCTTGGTTGGCCTTCCCGGCAAGCTCCTCTTGCCGGGGCTTTAGCTTGAGTACTCTGTTCTTGAATGGCATCAAAGTAGCCGCGGAGGATCTTGGCGGACGCCCGGCAAGCCCTGCCGCGGGTCGCTGCGACTGCCCGTGCACAAGTTCGGGGTACTAAGGTACCCCCCTACTTTAGTACACCGACAGTCCCTTCTTCTTATGTTGTAATGGGACCGAGTGCTGCTCATAGACCGCCTTCTTGAGTGTGTAGGGGCTGATAATATTTCGCTCCTCGGCTATCTGAGGCTTGGTGAAGTCGGCAGCTGGAGGCGTCTCATGAGAACTGAATGCCAGACGACGCCTGTTACAATTGGGTTTCTCCGCCGTACCAGCTAGACCGTGGTCGTCTTTTGTAGGGTTGGGTTCTTGAGAAAGAGGCTCCCAGAGTTCGTCATCATACCCAGGTTTGGCAAAGCACTTATCGACGTTGCTAAATGTATGGCCGTCGTCGTTGTCGTCATCGTCCAAATCCTGTGCCATATGCATGTTCGGATCCTGTGCCATAGGGATGTCCGGCATGTCCGGTAGCGTTGCGGCGGTCTTGCCATGGCTTGGCGCCGGCACGGCTGGCGGTGTTGTCTTTGGGGTGGTGTCCCCCGCCCCCAAATGAATTTGGCTCTTCGGCCAAAGCAGGGGCTAGCTTAGGCAGGCGCTGAGGGTCATCAGATCATCTTCGTTGGCCCCGGCGGGTCGAATCGGAGGTAACAACTCGTCGCAGCCTGGCAGCACCCGAACTAGTTGAACCCTATACATGGTGGGTGGCATCGGTTTACCATGGAACACGGGGTTGCCCGGTTAAACGATTTTTCCCTTGGCGACATCGACCAACTCGTCGTCCACGAAGTGCAGGAGAGTGCACGGAACGTCGGCGGTGCCTTGCGAAAACATTTAGGGCGTCAGGGATGCCCAGTCAAAGGAAAAATGAGATGAAGTCCTCGGCCGAGAGGCTTAATTAGTTACCATGATGATGGCGTCGAGCTCGGCTAATGTTGAGGCACCGCCAACGGCGGGCGTGCAACTGACGGAGGGGCCGCTTGCTGGCGAGGTGCCGGCCGGCGTACACCCGGGTGCATTAAGCTCCAACCGTGCCAGTGCCGGAGACACCAATACCGCCACCTCTGGTGACACCAATGGCGCCGCCGGAGACACCAATGGCCGCCTGCGCGTTGTGCGAGTTGCTGTCCGTGAAGCTGGGAATCGGGGGCGACCCCTGTTGGCCACCCGCAATCCACGTCGTCAGCCCATGAATCAAGGTAGGCATAATGCCGGTGAGCGTCGTTCCAAGTTGTTGTTGCACTTGCTCTTGGATAATCTCCGGAATCTGCGCCACTTGTGCCTTGAGTTCTTAAACCTCGCGCGACTGGCTTTCCGAGCTGGTCTTTTTCTCCTTTCGCCCACCAACGGTATAGTATGACGACCATTTTGTGGACAAGCCTTTTCCGGCCACACGATCAGCTGACGACGGCTTACTGAGCTTATCCTTGTTTTTCATTACATTCAACACCCTATTTAGAGTGCTGTCCCAAGCAGGGGTGCTCTGAGACGACCCCGCGCTACTGCTTTCAGTCTCCTTCGCCAGAACAAGCTCAAGCGCCCTGGTCTTCGGATCCGTGGTAAGCTCCTTTGTTATCGGGTCCTCCTTGTAACGGGCCATGACATAGTTCCTGGTCTTCTTGTCACTGTTGTATTTCTCGAAGCGGGGCGGTAGGCCTTGCTCGGCACGCTCCGCGTCCTCCTTGTCCCATATAGGCTCCGCCAATCTATAACCGCCGGGACCGAGTTTGTGTTCCCCTAAGTTCAACTCCCGCATTTCTTTCCCCCACTGACTTGATTCGGAGGTTGCACTGCTCTTGCACTTGATCTTGAACTCATTGTAGTCCTCTTCGCTGATCGAAGCATTTTTTGCCTTGACCTTCTCATAACTATCACCTTTGTCAATCATTCTCTTCACCATGCTTCTCCAAGTAGACAGGGCCGTGCTCATCCTCGTGAGGGCGGCACTGTTCACTTTATTCCCTGAGAGGCGTGTGTTTTCAAATTCAGCGGGGAACTTGTATCGTTCGTGCAGCTTCGTGAAGAGGAGGTTGCGCAAATTCCCTCGGTCCTTATGCCTAAGGTTCTCGGGGTTGATCGAGATGGTGCTCTGGAGAATGCACCCGAGCTGAAGCGAGTACCCCTTGACTATATGTTTGGGCTCCGTTGGATGCCCGTCGGAGTCCACTTGAGTAAATTCCTCCTTGACGGTGTGGAGCGCGTTCGGGCGCCGGTCCTTCCGTTGCTTCTTCGGTTGGCTGCCATCTGTGCGTGCGCTGCCATCATCAGTGGTGGCATCCTCGTCGGCACCATCAGTGGTGGCATCCTCAGTAGCACCATTAGTGGTGTCATTGCCGACGCCACTAGGGGTTGTGTAGTCAGGATCGATGTCTTCCGCGGCGTCCTCATAGCGGTGAGGTTGTTCCTCCATCTCCTGGGCAGCTCCCAGAATTACTTGCCGCCCGAACCGCCGGCCTCATTGCCGTGGGCCATGTTTCGCTCTAAATAGGAAAAAAGTTTGGTCAAAAAGTTGGTTATTGTCAAGGAACAAGATCATGATCTCATCATTTAGGGTTTGTCGACACCGAGGCATCCTAAAAGCTAAGCCTTTATCATTTAGGGTTTGTCGACGCCGAGGCACCCTAAAAGCCTAAGCATACATCATTTAGGTTCTCATCGACACCGAGGCACCCTATAGAAGCCAAGGTTTCATCATTTAGGGTTTGTCGACGCCGAGGCACCCTAAATGCTAAGTTAAGTTTTCATCATTAGAGTTTATCGATGCCGAGGCACCCTAGGTTGGGCCTACACTTGGCACTAATCACTTGGCTCTATTGCCACCTATGTTGGGTTTATCATCTAGGGTTTATCGATGCTAAGGAGAATTCTAAGTTGGGCCTAATCACTTGGCTCTATTGCCACCTATGGTTTAATGCAGCAAGAATGGCGGGGCAGTTGATCCTACTTAACTAAGTACTAAGATACCCCAGCCCATGCATTAGTCGCAAGTACCCCATATGTCCTATTTTTAGCAAAGTCGTGCTAAAATTCATGGAAAATTTCAGCATGACCTTTGCTGAAAATAGGACATATGGAGTACCCGAATTTGCCGGAACGGAAGTTAATGGACACTCCGGGAAACTCAAGGGCCTCTTGGGGTACCTGCAAATTCATCATGACACAATGGTCGGAGACAAAACACAGCAAACTAGCAAAGTTACTGACGTGTTTACAGAAATTGTTTTCTGTAAAAGATGATCATCATCTTTGCAAGTCTTTCTCAATGTGATCACAAGTACTTCAGAGGCATCACAATAAAGCAACACTCTGCACTAGCCTAAAAACAAGTGAAGTTTCACCCATATAAGAACAACTTCATAAAATCAGAGAAGTTGCTAAATTTTTTGTATCCTTCATACACACTGGAGTACAATGCTTTATAATGTTCCATCATCATTACAGAAATCCAAGAAACATGGTCTTGAGGATATTCTTTATGACTGATTATTTCAGTTTTACATGCAGATTTTGACCAAAAAACACATGGTCTTTTTAATAGTTTTCAGTTTGGACAGAATACTGAAAACTACAGTTTGGACAGAATTCCTAACACTTTGATCTTCTAGTTAGAAAACAAAACTGACATAATTCTAGATGCCATAACTGAATTTTTTGACAGTAGTTCAAGTTTTTGAAAGTAGCTCCTAACTATACCTAACTGAATTTTTTGACAGTAGCTCAAGTTTTTGACAGTAGCTCCTAACAGTAGCTCCTAACTGAATTTTCTGCTTAAAGGCTTAAGTGGCAAGATGATACAATTTGTGTAACATAACAATATATGCATCTTAATATAACACCATCTCCTAACAGAAATAGTATCCCAGGTTTCCATCTTAATACCACAAAGAATACCATAAAAAATCCAGGATCATTTTTTCTAGAGAAAAGCATCATTATAAGGGGAGTTTCTTACTCTACCAGATCTACTAGGGGGCAAAGTAGAACTGATATTCTTTTGCTGACTTCTAGTACAAGGTATAGAAGAGGAGTAAATACAGTAGACATGTAATTGCAATGTATTAACAGTATAATTTCAATAGATTTATAGTGCAAATTTATAGTAGAATTACAAATACAGTGTGAGCCAGAACCATACTCCAAATGTAGTGAACAAACAGGTACTACATAACACCAAGCTAAACATTAAACAACCTAATATAGTGTGAGCATCGAAAGTTCCAATAGCCCGTTGCAACAACTATTTGTGCAGAGATAAGCATGAACAGAGACAATAACTGAAAGACACACTAACTAAGCAAAAAAAAGGCAAACCAGCAAACACACACACACACATCCAAAGAGATTTGGTTGCTTCATATATATGAGTAAATAGATGAGTTCAGAGGGGGAGGTTTGCCTAAACACTACCTGCACTCCACTTAACTAGATCACAATTTTAGAAAGAATTGTCACAATAATCAACATGCAGAAGCACAACCCCCACCGATATAGACCACAAATCCACACTGAAATCAAAACCTAGCCAAGAGGAATCAAGCGCCTACATCCACAAAGAGAATGGGAGAATGAGGTAGAGCTCAAATTCGCTACTCCAGCGGAATCAAGCCTCTAGACATACATCTACATCAAAACGGGCAAGGGGAATTACATCTTCTACTATAAATTTGCTGACTTTTGCTAACCCTAGAACACGGGGGAAGAGGGCTGTGGTACTCGCGGGAGGTAGCCTAGGGGGAAGGAGGGGAAGGGGGAGAGGTGAGGAATAACCTGTGGGATAACGGCAGGCTGCCGTAGGAGGGCGCCGGCATCGAGGAGGCGGCGGGCGGCGGCGCGTCGAGGAGGAGGAGGCGCGTCAAGGAGTAGGCGGCACGTCGAGCTTGCCACCCACATTGGAGCTAGAACCCTAGGGCTCGGGGCCTGCACAAGACCACAACCAGGAGGCACAGCCCCGCGCAGACGGCGAGGTCGGTGAAGGGGGCGCGGGGGCGGCGACACGGGGGAACTGCGTTGGTGGGGGGCGCGGGGGCGGCGGGGGTGGGCTCGATCTGGGCCTGGACGGGTAGCTTCTTAGTGGGGAAGGAGAGGCAAGGAAGGCAGGGAAGAAGAAGGCAGGGAAGGAGAGGCGGCGGCATCACTGACCGCGTGCAGGCGCGGAGGACGGAGGGGGCCGAGCAAGGCGGGGCGGCGGCGTATGGTTGGGGCGGAAGGGGCAAAGTTAGGTCGAGTAGGGATCTGGTGAGGGAGGGGAATAGGTGGAGTGGGGGGGGGGGGGAAGCTTACCAATGGCGCACCCCGCAGCGGTGCGCCATTAGAATGTTTTTTTAGATAGCAATGGCGCACCCCGCAGTGGTGCGCCATTAGAATGTTTTTTTATTATAGTTCGAGTACTCAGGTTATATTCCACCTAACCGTATCTCCATCAAAACAAACACACTAGCCCGACTGGTCAGCACACAGCACACACACCAGGAGGTCCTGGGTTCGATTCCCAGGCTCCCCAATTTTTGTTTTTATGCATTTTTTTCTTTGCACATATCTTTTTATCCATGCATCCAAATATAACATGTCACATATGCTAGATGATCAGAATTTCATGTAGAAAAATAATATGCAGTTTGTTGCCATGTTAACAACATTTAAAATGCTGTTTGATATTTTTTTGTGTTTAAATATGTTCAAACTTGTTTAAATCATAACAGTAATATTTTTTTATAAAAATAGTAATAATTTTTTAAAAAATATCATCAAATTTGTTATTTGAAAATATTTATGAATATGAAAAAATATCATCAAATTTATTATTTGAAAATATCATCAAATTTGTTATTTGAAAATATAATCATTTTTTTTTGCATTTTTAGTTGCATTCATTTGTGACGGTGGAGCGGGCTGGGGAGGGTGCGAGAGGGTGCGGGGGCGAGGGTGAGAGGGAGAGGGTGCAGGGGGTGCTCGGCGGCGGTGGAGTGGGGGGAAGGGTGCGGTGGGTCGTCGTCGGTGGTGGAGTGGGGGGAAGGGTGCGGGGGGTCGGTGGTGGCGGCCAGTGGAGCAGGGGAGAGGGTGCGGGGGGTGCTCGGCGGCGAGGGGGACCGGATCTGGCGAGGTGGGATAGCGATCAAGATGGAGGGGGATCGAGATCGAATGTCCATGAAATTTAAAAAATATTCATGAGTTCAAAATTAAAGTGCCCATGAAAAACAATCGAGAAATGAAGACTACGATTTAAATACAATCGATCTTAGCTAGCTATCTGTTCACAATCTTCTTGCCCTTCTTTTTCGCAAATGGAGTTCTTCTGTCGAACGAGCGTCCTTTAGGTAGGGTGGTCCTGCTTCTTCTTGTGGTGTATGCTGCTACTTCATCGTCGTCATCATGTTCGATCTTCGGGTCGCCGTACTTGTCGAAGTCTTGCTCATTGGCTACTCCATCCATTCCGATGATCTTCCTTTTCCTCTCCTCACGACAACACGACTGGGCTTTGATGGGTCGGTAATGAAGAAGCATTGGTCCACTTGGGAAGCCAGTACCCATGGCTCATTTTTTGCGGTGACGTTTGTGCCCATGGTCTTGGATTTGGCTTCGGGTATAACCATGGTGGTGAAATACGGGTCTTCTTTTAGGACACTCTTGGCCAATCTGACACGGAACATCGGGACCTTCTCTCCAGCGTAGCTCAGCTCCCAGATCTCCTCGATCCTTCTGTAGTATCTGTCCTTGTTGTTACTGGTGTATGATTCCATCGTTCCCCCGGAGTTCTGATAACCATCACTCTTCATGCCCTTGTCCTCGGTGTAGAATGTGTAGCCGTTGTTATCGTACGCCTCATAGGTCATTAGGTTGTGCTTGGTGCCCTGTGACATGGCGAATATGAGTTGTTCTTCCACGGAAGAATCCTCATGTAAAGGGTACGGCAGAAGCTTCTGCTTGGACCAACGCGTGAAACATGAGTTGTGCTCTTTGATTATATCTCCGTCTGTCCTCTGTTGGCCTGGGTCATTGTACGTCTTCTCAATAAAGGTGTTGTGCTCTACCACCCAAGGATCGACCACGTCTATGTGTTGTAGCGCGACTAGGTTTGCTCTTTCAAAGTCGGTGAGTCAACCCTCGAAGTTGACATGCATTTCGCGGCGACCCTCAGGGTGACCCCATCCAGCGAGCCTGCCAAGGTGCCTGTTGACGGGCAAACCAACGGGCCCCTCAATGCCTAGATAATTCATGCAGTAGGAGATGCACTCTTCGGTTAGAAAGCCCCTGGCTATGCTTCCCTCTGGACATGACATGTTGTGAACGTATCCTTTGATGACACCATTCATCCTTTCGAACGGCATCATGCTGTGCAGGATCGTCGGCCCGAGTTGGATGATATCCTCCATGATATGGACCAGCAGATGCACCATAACATCGAAGAATGCGGGCGAGAAGTACATCTCAAGCTCGCAAAGTATCACCATGATCTCTTCCTGTAGCCTTCTGAGCTGCCTCACGCCAACCGACTTCCGAAAGATGACGTCGAAAAAGTTGCATAGGCCAAATAGCGTTTCACGGATGTGCGCATCCATGATCCCACGGATTGCAACTGGAAGTATCTGCGTCATCAGCACATGACAGTCGTGAGACTTCATCCCGCTGGACTTTTACTTCACTTGGTCTAGGTATCTTCTTATCTTCCCGCGTAACCATAAGGAAGTTTTACTCCTATGAGGCAGGTGAAAAACTTCTCGATCTCCTCCTGACTTAGAGTGAAGCATGCGGGAGGGTAGTCATTTCCGGTCTTCTTGGCCTTTTTGCCTTTGCGACGACTTTCCATGTCCTGCTTCGCCTCATCATCATCATCATCATCATTAGCGTGAAGCTCCTCCCTGATGCCCATTGATTTCAAGTTTGCCCTTGCTTTCGGCCCATCTTTCGTCCTGTCTGGCATGTTGAGCAGGGTACCAAGAAGAATCTCGCACACGTTCTTCATGATATGCATGACATCAAGGCTGTGAGGCACACCGTGGATCTTCCAGTACGGCAAGTCCTAGAAAATAGACCTCGTTTTCCATACCTTCAGCAGCGGCTCTGGTGCCTTTCGCTTCTTTCCCGGCTCTGGCATCTTTTGCTTCTTTCCTGGCAGTGGGCAATCTTTCCAATTTTTCAACAGCTGGTCTATTTCCTCGCCGCTCCTAATAGGCGGGCGTCTTCGGGGTTCAGTTTCACCATCGAATAGATCCTTGCGTTTCCTCCACGGGTCATCGTCGCGAAGCCACCTTCGATGTCCCATGACCACGGTTTTCGAAGACCCGGGATCTCTATCTAGCTGCTGATACGTTGTGTCATCCATGCACCTGACGCATCCAGAAAATCCATGGACCACCTGCCCCGCGAGATATCAGTAACCGAGATAGTCGTGCACTGTCGTGAGCAGTGCGACTCTCATAGGGAAATATTCTTTCTGTGCGGCATCCCACGTATTGGCTGGTGTTTTCCACAGCGTGTCTAGCTCCTCTTTCAGCAGCCGCAGATACAGATTGATGTCGTTCCCTGGTTGTTTCGGCCCTTCAATTAGCATATTCATGTGAATGTACTTCCTCTTCATGCACAACCAGGGGGGAAGGTTGTACATCCACACAAACACAGCCAGGTGCTATGTGTGCTTTCCTGGCTGCCAAACGGATTGACTCCATCGGTGCTCGCGCCAAGCATGATGTTCCTTGGATCCTTCCCAAATTCTGGGTGTTCGAAGTTCAACGCTTGCCACTGGCTTGCATCCTTTGGGTGACTCAGCATCTTGTCTTTTTTATTTATCTCCAGATCATTTGCGTCATCTTCTCGCTTCTTCTCCTCCCTATCCGCGTGCCAATGCAGGAGCTTTGCTACCTTAGGGTCCGTGAAATACCGCTGCAGGCAAGGAGTGATCGGAAAGTACCACACCACTTTTTGAGGAGATTTCTTCCTCTTCTTGTATCGAGTGATGCCGCACACCGAACATATGGTAGACTCCACGTGCTCGTCCCGATAAATGATGCAATTGTTCATGCACACATGGTATTTCATGTGCGGTAAATCCAGAGGACACACGATTCTCTTTGCCTCCTCGAAACTGGTCGGGCACTTGTTCCCCTTGGGAAGACGTTCGCGCCAGAATGTCATGTTCTCGTCGAAGCATGCGTCGGTCATTTTGTGTTTTACCTTCATCTCCAGATTCATGAGCGTTACTTTCAGGCGGGTATCCTCGGGCCTGCATCCTTCATACAATGGAGTAACCGCGTCTATCTCTAGTTGATCCAGCTTGGCTTTCTCCCGAGCTGCAGCTCTTGCGTTATCCGTCTGCTTGAGAAGCAGCTCTTGAATATGAGGGTCCTGCACCCAGCCCATCGATGGTCCATCGTCGTCTTCTCCGCCGGCATCTTCATCTTCATGATCATGCCCTTCGTCTGCTCCAGCATCTTCCTCATCATCATGTCCTGCATCTTCTACATGATGACTGTGTACAACATCACCGTCGTGATCATGTCCCGGAGATTCTTCGTCTTCTCGCCCGCTCGAGCCGCGGTGGTTGTCTTGCTGCCCTTCCTCATTTCTTACCCGGCCCCCATGGATGACTTCATAGTCATCTTCATCACCTTGCCACCGATAGCCATCCATGAAACCATGCAAGAGCAGGTGGTCCCGCACCTACCCGGAATCTAGGTCCGCAATAAGGCTCTTCAGCTTGCATCTTTGACATGGACATCTTATCTCCGTCTCGTTCTTTTGAAGCATCTCGGCCTTCGCGGAGCTCAAAAACCTATTCACGATGCCTTCGGTCATCGTGCGGACCATGGTCGCCTACGGGGTAGAGCAAAACGATATTGTAGAACCAAGAAATTTTTTGGCATGACCTTCCCTAAAAATAGGACCAAAAAGAATGCATAGTGCCAAAATTCTCGCCGAAACGGAAATGAATCAGCATTCCGGCAAAACATTGGCAACTATCGCATTTCAAATACCGGTACCTGCAAGCACAAACATATATGCAACACCACAAACATATGGAACACCACGAACATACATAGATCTAGATGGGCCACAAAAAGTGCATGTGCACGTTGTTGGAGAGGGAGAACAACATAAAGATAGCTTCCCCCTTGCTTACATATCAAAAAAAAGGTAATTTAACCACTTAATTTGGATGAATCTATGGTGCAAATGAGGTGAGGAGGAGGAGGCAGCCGAGACAAGATTGGAGGAGGAGGTGGAGAATGAAGTGGGGAAAGTGAGTGGGTAGGTGGGCTGTCCAAAATATCTTGTTGGTCCCAGGTTACTAATGGCGCACCTGCTGCTGGTGCACCATTAGGAGTTTTGCAAAAAAATAAAAAAAAAATATATTCTAATGGCGCACCGTGGCATAGTGCGCCATTACTAGTTTAAACTAGTAATGGCGCACTATGCTACGGTGCGCCATTAGTAGTTTTGCAAAAAAAGAATAAAAAAACAACAATAGTGGCGCACTGTGTGGCCGGTGCACCATTACTTGTTAGCACTAGTAATGGCGCACTGTGCCATGATGCGCCATTAGTATGTTTGGAAAAAAATTTGTTACTAGTGGCACACCATGTGCCTGGTGCGCCATTAGTGTATTCCACACTAATGGCGCACCTGCACATGGTGCGCCAATGCTATATAGGAGTGGCGCACCACATGACAGGTGCGCCATTAGTGTCCATTTAATCTATAGCCCTTTTCCTAGTAGTGAGGAATTAAGCTTGGGGATGCTTGATACATATCCAACGTATCTATAATTTTTGATTATTCCATGCTATTATATTACCCGTTTTGTATGTTTATGGCCTTTATTATACACTTTTATATTATTTTTGGACTAACCTGTTAACTGGAGGCCCAGCCCATATTGCTGTTTTATTGCCTATTTCAGTGTTTCGAAGAAATAGAATATCAAACGGAGTCGAAACGGAAAGAGACCTTCGGGAGCGTGATTTTTGGAACGAACATGATCTGGGATTCTTGGATTACAAGCCAGGGAAGCTTCGAGGAGGCCAGGAGATAGGAGGGCGCGCCCCCCTGGGCGCGCCCCCCTGTCTCGTGGGCCCCTCAAGCCTCTCCCACAGATAGATCGGGAGTTCCGCCACTGCAAGCCTCTGTAGCCACCAAAAACCTCTCGGGAGCCCGTTCCGGCACCCTGCCGGAGGGGGGGGGATCCCTCACCGGTGGCCATCTTCATCATCCCGGTGCTCTCCATGACGAGGAGGGAGTAGTTCACCCTCGGGGCTGAGGGTATGTACCAGTAGCTATGTGTTTGATCTCTCTCTCTCATGTTCTCTCTATGGCACGATCTTGATGTATCGCGAGCTTTGCTATTATAGTTGGATCTTATGATGTTTCTCCCCCTCGACTCTCTTGTGATGAATTGAGTTCTCCTCTTGAAGTTATCTTATCGGATTGAGTCTTTAATAATTTGAGAACACTTGATGTATGTCTTGTTCTGCTTATCTGTGGTGACAATGGGATATCACGTGATCCACTTGATGTATGTTTTGGTGATCAACTTGCGGGTTCCGCCCATGAACCTATGCATAGGGGTTGGCACACTTTTTCGTCTTGACTCTCCGGTAGAAACTTTGGGGCACTCTTTGAAGTACTTTGTGTTGGTTGAATAGATGAATCTGAGATTGTGTGATGCATATCGTATAATCATACCCACGGATACTTGAGGTGACAATGGAGTATCTAGGTGACATTAGGGTTTTGGTTGATTTGTGTCTTAAGGTGTTATTCAAGTATAAACTCGATGATAGATTGAATAGAAAGAATATCTTCATGTTATTTTATTACAGACTCTTGAATAGATAGAACAGAAAGGACAACTTTGAGGTGGTTTCGTACCCTGCCATAATCTCTTCGTTTTTTCTCCGCTATTAGTGGCTTTGGAGTGACTCTTTGTTGCATGTTGAGGGATTGTTATATGATCTATCTATGTTATTATTGTTGAGAGAACTTGCACTAGTGAAAGTATGAACCTTAGGCCTTGTTTCCGACCATTGCAATACCGTTTACGCTCGCTTTTCTCATTAGTTACCTTGCTGTTTTTATATTTTCAGATTACAAATACCTATATCTACCATCCATATTGCACTTGTATCACCATCTCTTCACCGAACTAGTGCACCTATACAATTTACCATTGTATTGGGTGTGTTGGGGACACAAGAGACTCTTTGTTATTTGGTTGTAGGGTTTCTTGAGAGAGACCATCTTCATCCTATGCCTCCCACGGATTGGTAAACCTTAGGTCATCCACTTGAGGGAAATTTGCGACTGTCCTACAAACCGCTGCACTTGGAGGCCCAACAACGTCTACAAGAAGAAGGTTGTGTAGTAGACATCACTCATCCAACTCTGAGCCTAATCTTCTCCAACTAGTTAGTCTTAATAGAGACTGCAAAGGTGATCGGCTTCTATTTGTGTGTTTATTGTTTCATCAGCAGTCCTCTATTATCGTAATCACACTTAATATCTTTGGAACAGGGACGCTCAGCTCTATTTTAGCGGAACGGCACAAAATGATCGGAATGTTGCATGCTCCAGACAGCTACTTTTTTTCCGAACACGCCTTGTTGATTTAGACAGAGCTCGGTGGACATTGCTGCTAATGAAAGCATGGATCAATTTTAATTTAACACATTCTCACAACTTTGTCTTCAGTTGTGATGTAAATATTAGCTCTGATCTGCTAATAATTGAGATGAATTAGCAAGGAAGTTAGTTTCTTATTGTTTCCCAAAGAGCATCGATGGCAAGACACACGAAACAAAAGCTGAAAGCTCACACCATTGTACAATTTCATGTCGCTGGAAACTTATTTGTATAGTACGTCAATTATGTAAACAAATGTTGAAAGCTTGATAGCATTGCCAGAAGCCTCTTCAGCATCCGGGTCCATGAGCCATGCACAAAATTATACTCCTTCGTTCCTAAATATTTGTTTTTTTACAAATTTCAAATGGGCATATTTTAGATTGTAGATTCACTCATTTTGCTTCGTATGTGTACTCCCTCCGTTCCTAAATACTCTATTTCTCTTTCTAGAGATTTCAACAAGTGACTACATATGGAGCAAAATGAGTGAATCTACACTCTAAAAATGTCTATATACATCCGTATGTAGTAGTCCATTTGAATCTCTAAAAAGACAAATATTTGAGTAGTCACTAGTTGAAATCTCTAGAAAGACAAATACTCCGGAGTCTATTTAAGAACCAAGGGGGTAGTGGACAATAGCATGGGAGGCTCAGCTCGGTCGTTGCGCCGCATTAATAGTGAGTAATGAGCAGTAAAATCATAAGCCCCACCTTTCCCACTGTAAGTTGGTCGGAAGAAGCAACCATCAATACGCTCTTCTTTGAATCCGCTCATACTACTCCATCCGTCATTGTTTATAGAGCGCGCTTCAGAAAAAAGAAATAATCTGTGGGACCAAGGCGACTAGCGATCAGCCTGAAAAATAGCATTGGTAGTTATAGAACGACGTCTATTACTAGAGGAAATAATGCGTACACACATGCATGCAGTGCTTCACCCCGAGTACACACATGCATGCACTTACTCCACTCCGTAGTAGTACATTGAGAGAAAATTGTGGACTTGATTGCGGTTACCATGCCCTAATTAATTGAGCATTAAACCAAACACGTCTAAAGTCTCTCTGGTGGTGGTAATGCATTGAGAGAAATGCATCATAATGAAGCGCGCCCTGTAAACTGTGACGGAGGGAGGAGTAGTATATGAAGGTGCAAAACCAAGTACACGTATGGCCAGTTGGTCAACACACCTCGTCTTGGCATATCACTGACATGTGGGACAGGAGTGTGAGCAAACCGATATCAGTTGACGGCAAAATGGCCAACCCGCCATTCCTTGAGAGAGACGAGGAGCGAGAACACACAGACGGGCTCACACAGAGGCCAAGATATATTCGATCATGGTTGGTTGATCGATATCATCATTACATGTTGGGCTGCCGTTTTCCGCCCTTCTCCGGAATAAACCTGTACTTTATCAGAGATTAAAAATAAATAAGAGTACAAATGCTCCACCATGCAGTTCTAGTAGTAGTACTGCTCGTACTACTAAACCTTTTGCTTGGCTCTTCGCTTCTTCGTGAAGTCGAACAACGATGGTACTCCACATGTTGGGTACTACAGTGTATGCCTCTGACAATCTGACACCAAATGGACAGATGCATGTCCACTGAGGGTAGGTTGCATTAGTCAAAAGGCGTAAGCGAGCTTCACCTTGTCCTGCAAGCTTCTCCTCATTCTGTGAGTTGACAGGACACACCGAAAAGTAGTGCTAGTCCATACTCCCTCCTTTCCGGTTAATATGGCTTAATCTTTTTTTGTGGGTAAATGAGCGAGCTTTATTCATATATAAGCATTCTTAGGACGATCAGCCAAGACACTGGTCACTAGGAAGAGAGGTACCCTGCAAAAAAATAGGTAGGAAGCGAGGTGTTTCATCAAGCCAGCTCTCGGCCACATTCAAAGTGCAGCAAGCACGGTTCGCACAAAGATGCGCCGCAAGGTTTGCTGACCTGTTTACATGCTGAATAACAAAAAAAGAGGAAATATTACCGAGCGCTCCTATTTGTAACAGGATATGAGCTAGAATTAAGCGAGAATTGTGGCGAGTGTTCCATGCAATCAACTTCCATTATCACATGTGAGAACCCTCGAAGAGAACCAAATGTGTTGAAGATTGCTTTATCACATTTTAAAATTATAATAAGAGTGCAGACGCTCCTCCATCCGGTTTCTAGTACTAGTATAGTACGTACCTCTATAGACTATAGTAGTAGTACTAGTACTACTAGTAAACTTTGTGTTTGGCTGTTCGCCTATTCGGGAAGTCGAACAATAATAGTACTAGTATAGTGTATGCTTCTGGCAATCTGACACCGAATTAACTGTTGCACGTCCACCGCCTGAGCGAGGGAGAGCTTACATTAGTCAAAAGTTTCTCCTTGTCCTACGAGCCACCGCGCGCAAGCTTCTCCCATCCGACAACTTTCTCCTCGTTCGGCAAGTTGACGGGACACAACAAAGTAATGCTAGTCCATACTGCCTCCTCTCCGGTTAATATGGCTTAATTTCAAACGAGATAAATACACTGTCTGTCACTGTATATTTTTAAAAATACGGCCAGTGGACTTCATAATACGCTCATTGCGCTCAATATATATATTTTTTCCGGTGTTTATACAGTCACTAGCTCACCCTGACTGAGTATGTGTGTGCACGCATGTGTAGGTTGAACACTTGAGCGTGACCGTGTGTGTTCCGTCGTGTGCTCGGACATGCATGCATTAGGGCGTCGCACGCGTTTTTGCGTCCATGTGTATGAGTGACTGTTGCATACACGTAGGGGGAGTACGTGTAGGGGCCACTAAGGAGCAGTCAAATCACACAGTAAATTAGTCGGAAGAAGCAACCATCATTTCACTCTTCAATGACACGTACACAATATAAAATGGTTGATATAGAGAGAAAGAGAAAATCACTATATATATATACTACCAGGAGCCTAAGCTACAAGCCTGCTTACTTAGGTTGCTCTCTTCACAAGCATAGAACGACGGTGGCCACACCGCTGGTCACATATCCGACCTGATCCCACAGCTGGGGGAAGGGAACAATGTTCTGCGTAGACGCAGTCGACATCCGCGAGGGAGAAAACCCACAGCCAGTGCGTCCCAATCAGGGGTCACCGCGGTACGGGCCGATGCCGCGTCCCAACCATCCTTCTAGCTACAGCCCGACGTCCCAGGTAGTCCATCTTCCTTTTGGAGCCGGCTTGCTCCACTGCCATAGCTCCATCTCCATGTCGATCTTTCTCTACTTCTACTGGCTTCTACTTGTGATGAGTTTATGTCTCATGAACTAGTGCCAGTACTATTATTCTAATCACAATTCTTCAATATCTTTGGCATCAGGGATGCTCAGGTCGATTTTAGTGGAACTACACAAAAGCATCATATGATTCGAGGGTGCCAGCCGTCTTTCCTTCGACAGGTTCTACCTGGCCAGGAAATTAAATCCCGTTTAGGGTTTAGGGTTTAAGTCATAGTGACCCCATCAGTAGTTTTTCTTTCGTACACGCTCTCACAACTTTTGTCTTTAGTTGTGAAGTAAATATTGTCTATGATCTGTGAATCATTGAGATGCATCAGCATGCGTGTTAGTTTTCCTTTGTATTTGATGGAATGTTGTAACGGGGCAACCTTGGAATAGGAATGAAAATGGAGTGGAAAGTTTTCGGTTTTCCAGAGAAAAAATGGAAACAGAGAGAAACCACCGTTTCGTTTCGTTGGATCGTGCCATCGAGCAAAACCAACGAAATCACGTCTATCGTGTTCGTGTCTCACCCTCCTCCATAGCTTGACCCCACACGGTAACTCGGCATGCCACTCACCACAAACCGAGTATACGATAACTTTCCCGCCTGCTTGTCGATGGATCGCGCCATGGAGTACTAGCACTACTGGAAGAGATTGACGAGTTGGGGGAGGACAACTAACTGTAGCCCGGACTCCCAAGAACTTTTTACATGCATATTGTGGCCGGTTATTGCGACCTTCGAATGCGGAAGTAAATAATGTGCCAGTTGGACAAATATGATTGGAGATGGATATGGAAATGGAATTTTACGTAAACATGGATATGCATGTCTATGTCTATGTGTGTGCGCGCGACGACTCTCGTGACCTGGAAGCGGGGGCATGTTTTTGATCGAGTTTTATTTCTTGGTACGTTAGAAAATTGTCTGCCAGTTTTTGTTTCTTTTTTCCGAGAACGCGCGTATTCTATTTAAAACCACTGCTATCGAGAGATTTTTTTACTCCATTATGGCCTCTTGTTTGATAGAGTTTCTCGCGTCTCGCTCTCTCACCCTCTCCATATAAAAACAAGAAGACAGTGTCCACTCTATCTCTCTCCTCACCGGTGGTCACAAATCCGGCCGAATCCCGTCCACTGCGGGAGGTGAGGAGGTGCAGTGTTGACGTTGTCGTCATCAGCGATGGCGGAAGCCGATGCGCACCGTCCTCTCGGAGCCGGCGCTGGCGCAGACGAAGGTACTCCGCGCCCTTGTTCACTGCCGTCATGTGGGCAGATCCCGTCCGCTTGCCTAAACGACATCTCGCCCACCCGAGGTATAACTTCTTGTACTGGTCCAACTCCCCAGGTCGCTGTGTGGGGGTTTTCTTCTATGCGACTACTCCCAGCTCCCCATGTATAGTAGCTAGGGTTTGTCGGTTGGTCCAACATCACCTACTATTATAGAGGAAATGTCACTCGAAAAGTTGTCCTGATTTATGCCTCGGTGGAGGTATACATGTTGTTTTGATAAAAATAACATGGTGGTTGTGCGGTCATTGTCCATATGCTCCTATTGCTGCTGCTAATCTAATACTATCACTGGTTAAATGTATGCTTTTTTCTCGGGTATCCTGGTTTAGTTCCCATCAAGATAATCATGATGCTTCTGTTTGTTGGTGTACTTTTCATTAATTCTTATTGAAAATTGACAATTGAGATGTCGTTGCTAGTTCTTATCGACAACACTATATCCCTTTTTTATATTTTTGGAAACAGCGATGCGTATCTCCATACCCGGGCATGTCTTCCTCAATTTTAGTGGAACTGCACAAAATTGGATGGCCATTGTTGTTCCGCCTCACGGTCCTATGCCACGCGGTTCTTCCTTCCTCGAGCTTGATTACTAAGAAGAAACATACCACAGTGAGGATTTGTTGAACTTCATAGGTGCCTCACCCAAACTTGATGCGAAATGGATGATGCATCACCACGATGACCTATCGACGCTCATGGTTGCGCCTCATGGTTGCGTCGGCTGGTGAAGCTGATCGATTTTCAATGAAAAACAAGCTATCTTCCATCAGTGCTCTTTGCTTGTTATGCACAAAGATGATATCGTTCGTCAGTTCACCTTGGTTGCGTTGAAGACGCAATCGTCTTTCATGTTGGTGCAATTTTATCACACAATTGGATATGAACCAAATGTTTCCTCAAAGAAGGATCGACGTTGGTACTAAGAGCATAAGTTTTGTATTGATTTCTAAGCCTTCTCACAACTTTGTCTCCAGCTCCCCTGTAATTTTATTTGTCCAGCTATTAACTTTGATTTAAAAAATGGTGTGGACTAAAAACCTGGATGGACGTAGTAGCCCTCCCTTTTTATTTACTCCGCATATTAGATTTGACTGAAGTCAAACTTTGTAATACTCTCAAATCTTTCTGATAATTGAAATAAAAAATTCTTTATTTGTACACACTCTCACACATTTCTGATAATTTGGCGCATGTGTGGTTGTTCACTTAAGGGAGGATAGTGTACCGCACATGAAGGACAGGAAGTGCGACCAGGACACGTGGATTGTTAGTTCATTGGAAGTAGTAGTAGTTTTCTTAACTGTACGTTAAATAAAGAGTTTTGTTTCGTACTTACACAATTTAAAACGATTGTTATGGAGAGAATAAGAAAACCACTCCACTATATATTAGTCGTATACACGAGTACTATATGGACGCAACTTCATTGACTTAGTGCACCTGCCTTTGGGTTTATGACAGGTGGGCCCAAAATGTGGCTAGCTCACGTGTCATACAGCCAAAAGCGGGTGCAGTCAAGGCACCGAAGCTCAGTCCGTACTACAGTAGTATATATATATAAGCTAGAGCCTCCGCACTTTTTTGCTAGGGTTTGCACTCTCTACACTCTCGCCGCACTACATATATATATTACACGCTAGAGGCTCAGCGTTCATTTGCTAGGGTCTGCTATATTTATAGTCTCTCACCCTCTCTTCACCAGATCTAAACAAGACTGTGTTGGCCTCTTGTCTCTCTCTACCCCTCACAGCTAGTGAAGGAGGCGTCTGGATCCCGTCGCACCAGGAAGTGGAGGAGGTGCAGCGTTCACTCTATCGCCTTCGGCAAGGGAGGCAATCCACTGCCGGCTGCGCTGTTCTCTTTCACCCAGCGCCTGTTGATACGTCTCCAACGTATCTATAATTTTTGATTGTTCCATGCTATTATATTACCCCTTTTGGATGTTTATGGGATTTATTTTACACATTTATATCATTTTTGGGACTAACCTACTAACCGGAGGCCCAACCCATATTGTTTTTTTTGCCTATTTCATTATTTCGAAGAAAAGGAATATCAAACGGAGTCCAAACGGAATGAAACCTTCGGGACCGTGATTTTTGGAACGAACATGATCCGAAGAGCTTGGAGTGCAAATCAAGAGGCTTCCAAGGGCCCCACGAGATAGGGGGTCGTGCCCCCCCTGTAGGGCGCGCCGCCCTGTCTCATGGGCCCCTCGGGCGGCCACCGACGTACTTCTTCCTCCTATATATACCTACGGACCCCGAAAACATCCAGGAGCACCAAGAAACACAATTTCCACCGCCGTAACCTTCTGTATCCGCGAGATCTCATCTTGGAGCCTTCGCCGGCACTCTACCGGAGGGGGAATCAACCACGGATGGCTTCTACATCAACATCCTTGCCCCTCTGATGAGTTGTGAGTAGTTTACCACAAACCTACGAGTCCATAGTTATTAGCTCGATGGCTTCTTCTCTCTTTTTGGATCTCAATACAATGTTCTCCCCCTCTCTTATGGAGATCTATTCGATGTAATCTCTTTTTGCGGTGTGTTTGTCGAGATCCGATGAATTGTGGGTTTATGATCAAGTTTATCTATGAATAATATTTGAATCTTCTCTGAATTCTTTTATGTATGATTGAGTTATCTTTGCAAGTCTATTAGAATTATCAGTTTGGTTTGGCCTACTAGATTGGTCTTTCTTGCCATGGGAGAAGTGCTTAGCTTTGGGATTCAATCTTGCGGTGTTCTTACCAGTGACAGAAAGGGTTGCAAGACACGTATTGTATTGTTGCCATCGAGGATAACAAGATGGGGTTTATATCATATTGCATGAGTTTATCCCTCTACATCATGTCATCTTGCTTAATGTGTTACTCTGTTCTTTGTGAACTTAATACTCTAGATGCAGGCAGGAGTCGGTCGATGTGTGGAGTAATAGTAGTAGATGCAGGCAGGAGTCGGTCTACTTGTTATGGACGTGATGCCTATATACATGATCATGCCTAGATAATCTCATAAATATGCGCTTTTCTATCAATGGCTCGACAGTAATTTGTTCACCCACCGTAATACTTATGCTATCTCGAGAGAAGCCTCTAGTGAAACCTATGGCCCCCGGGTCTATCTCTTATCATATTTGCTTTCAATCTACTTTTATTTGCATCTTTACTTTTTGAATCTATATTACAAAATACCAAAAATATATTATTATCTCTCTATCAGATCTCACTTTCGTAAGTGGTCGTGAAGGGATTGACAACCCCTTTATTACGTTGGTTTCTAGTTCTCAGTTTGTTTGTGTAGGCGTGTGGGACTTTTGAGGAGCCTCCTACTAGATTGATACCTTGGTTCTCAAAACTGAGGGAAATACTTACGCTACATTTGCTGCATCACCCTCTCCTCTTCAGGGAAAACCAACGCTAGCTCAAGACGTAGCAAGAAGAATTTCTGGCGCCGTTGCCGGGGAGGTCTTCGCTCAAGTCAAGACGTACCAAGTACCCATCACAAACCCATCTCCCTCGCATTTACATTATTTGCCTCTCGTTTTCCTCTCCCGCACTTCACCCTTGCCGTTTTATTCGCCCTCTCTTTCCCAATCTTCTTCTCCTCTCTTTTGCTTTCCCTTTCGTTTGCTCGTTTGGTTGGAGTAGATGCTTGTTTATTGCTAAACAGAGAACCTAAGATCTATGGCCTCATCCACTTGCTAATCTCTTTAGGAGATCTAGTTATGTTGAACCAATTGGTAGTGAGTTTTGTGCACTAGATTATCTTTATGAAGTTTTGCTTGAAATTTGTGAATCTGAAAATTATGATGAAGAAATTTATGAAGAGATTTACGATAACTCCTTTAATAGAAAGCATGATTGCAATGATTTTCCTATAAATTCTCTTGATGTCAATTGTGCTAATAATATGAAAAACCCTAAGCTTGGGGATGCTAGTTTGGCTATGTCTACTACTTGTTTCAATGATCATGATTGGGGTGATTCTTCTTATAACCTTGAAAATTTATTTAAGCCCCATGATGAATATGAGATTGATAATAGTGTTTGCAATAATATTGAAAGTGGGTTTGGAAGAGTGTCAACTTTAGATCCCACATATTTGGAGTATGTTCAATCTTATGATATTTTTGATAAAAGTGGATTCGGAAAGGTCATGACTTTAGTTAATGTTAATCCCACTATCTTGGAAGAGTGTCAACTTTGCATGCATGTGGATCATGTTGAGAATATGTTATGTGATAGCTATTTTGTTGAATTTGCTTATGGTCCTACATGTAATTATTATGAGAGAGGAAAATATGGTCGTAGAAATTTAAATGTTACTAAATTACCTCTCTTCATGTTGAGATTGCTATCATCTCTTTGCTCTTCCTTGCATATGCTAGTTTTTGCTTGCCTTGATAATTTTTTTGTTTACAAGATTCCTATACATAGGAAGTATGCTAGACTTAAGTTTGTTTGTCACATGTTTTATGATGCTCTCTTTGTGCTTCAATTCTTGTCTTTCTTGTGAGCATCATTGAAATCTCAATGCCTAGCTAAAAAGGCTTTAAAGAAAAGCGCTTGTTGGGAGACAACCCAATATTTTTCCTTGCTGTTATTTAATAAGTCTTGCATCTACTCTCTGTTTAGATGTTTTTTTATCTTTTAGTTAGTGTTTGTGCCAAGTAGAACCTATAGGATAAACTACGATGATAGTTGATTTGATTTTTCTGAAAAACAGAAACTTTGCGCTCACGAGAAAAAATTCAGTAAATCACAGAAACGTGATTTTGCAGTACTTGATTCTTTTTTCTGATGATCAACAGACAAATCTTACAGTACTTCCTATTTTATTAGGATTTTTAGAGTTCCAGAAGTTTGCGTTAGTTACAGATTGCTACACACTGTTCTGTTTTTGACAGATTCTGTTTTTCGTGTGTTGTTTGCTTATTTCAATGCATCTATGGATAGTAAATTAGCTTATAAACCATAAGAAAGTTGGAATAGAGTAGGTTTGACACCAAAATAAATAAATAATGAGTTCATGGCAGTACCTTATGTAGTGGTTTTGTTTTCTTTCACTAACGGAGCTTATAAGATTTCCTGTTGAGTTTTGTGTTGTGAAGTTTTCAAGTTTTGGGTAAAGCTTTTATGGACTATGGAATAAGGAGTGGCAAGAGCCTAAACTTGGGGATGCCCATGGCACCCCAAGATATTCAAGGATAGCAAAAATCCTAAGCTTGGGGATGCCCCGGGAGGGCATCCCCTCTTTCGTCTTTGTTCATTGGTAACTTTACTTGGAGCTATATTTTTATTCGCTACATGTTATGTGTTTTGCTTGGAGCGTTGTGTGTTATATTAGTCTTTGCTTGTTAGTTTACCACAATCATCCTTACTGTACACACCTTTTGGGAGAAGCCTATTTGATTAGAATTTGCTAGAATACTCCATGTGCTTCACTTATATCTTTTTGAGCTTGATAGTTTTTGCTCTAGTGCTTCACTTATATCTTTTTGAGCACGGTGGTGTCTTAATTTTGAAGAAATTGCTAGTCTCTCATGCTTCACATATATTATTTTGAGAGTCTTTTAGAACAGCATGGTATTTCCTATGGTCATAAAGTTGGTCCTAGAATGATGAGCATCCACGTTGGGTATAATAAAAACTACCATAGGAAGTGAATTGGATGCTATGATCAACTTGATACTTGATAATTGTTTTGAGATATGGAGGTAGTGATATTAAAGTCATGCTAGTTGGTTGATTATGAATTTAAAGAATGCTTGTGTTGAAGTTAGTAAGTCCCGTAGCATGCACGTACGGTTAAAGTTGTGTAACAAATTTGAAACATGAAGTGTACCTGGCTTGTGCATCCTTATGAGTGGCGGTCGGGGACGAGCGATGGTCTTTTCCTACCAATCTATCCCCCTAGGAGCATGCGCGTAGTACTTGGTTTTTGATGACTTCTAAATTTTTTGCAATAAGTATATGAGTTCTTTTGACTAATGTTGAGTCCATGGATTATACGCACTTTTACCTTTCCACCTCTGCTAGCCTCTCCGGTACCGTGCATTGCCCTTTCTCACCTTGAGAGTTGGTGCAAACTTCTCCGGTGCATCCAAACCCCGTGATACGATACGCTCTATCACACATAAACCTCCTTATATCTTCCTCAAAACAGCCACCATACCTACCTATTATGGCATTTCCATAGCCATTCCGAGATATATTGCCATGCAACTTTCCACCGTTCTGTTCATCATCATCATGACGTACTTTACTTTTGTCATATTGCCATTGCATGATCATGTAGTTGACATCATATTTGTGGCAAAGCCACCATGCATTATTTTTCATACATGTCACTCTTGATTCATTGCACCATCCCGGTACACCGCCGGAGGCATTCATATAGAGTCATATCTTGTTCTAGTTTCGAGTTGTAATTCATATGTTGTAATCAATAGAAGTGTGATGATCATCATTATTAGAACATTGCCCAAAGAAAAAAAAGAAGAAAGGCCAAAAGAAAAAAAGAAAGGCCCAAAGAAAGAAAAAGGAAAAAAAGAAAAAAAAGAAAAATAAATAAATAAATAAATAAATAAATAAATAAATAAAAAGGGCAATGTTACTATCTCTTTTTCCACACTTGTGCTTCAAAGTAGCACCTTGTTCTTCATGTAGTGAGTCTCATATATTGTGCTTCAAAGTAGCACCATGTTTTTCATATAGCGAGTCTCATAAGTTGTCTTTTTCATATTAGTGGCATTTTTTCATTATAGAACTTGGCTTGTATATTCTTACGACGGGCTTCCTCAAATGCCCTAGGTCTTTGTGAGCAAGCAAGTTGGATGCACACCCACTAGTTTTCTTTTGTTGAGCATTCATTTATAGCTCTAGTGCATCCGTTGCATGGCAATCCCTACTCCTCATGTTGACATCAATTGATGGGCATCTCCATAGCCCGTTGATTATCCTCGTCAATGTGAGACTTTCTCCTTTTTTGTCTTCTCCACACAATCCCCATCATCATATTCTATTCCACCCATAGTGCTATATCCATGGCTCATGCTCATGTATTGCGTGAAGGTTGAAAAAGTTTGAGATTATTTAAGTATGAAACAATTGCTTGGCTTGTCATCGGGGGTAAAGAAGTTGGGAACATCTTTGTGTGACGAAAATGAAGCATAGCCTAACTATATGATTTTGTAGGGATGAACTTTCTTTTGCCATGTTATTTTGAGAAGACATGATTACTTTGATTAGTATGCTTGAAATGTTACTATTTCTTTTATCAATATGAACTTTTATTTTGTATTCATTTGGATCTGAACATTCATGCCACAATAAAGAAAATCACATTATGAATTATGCTAGGTAGCATTCCACATCAAAAATTTCTTTTTTATGATTTACCTACTCAATGACGAGCAGGAATTAAGCTTGGGGATGCTTGATACGTCTCCAATGTATCTATAATTTTTGATTGTTCCATGCTATTATATTACCCCTTTTGGATGTTTATGGGCTTTATTTTACACATTTATATCATTTTTGGGACTAACCTACTAACCGGAGGCCCAGCCCGTATTGTTTTTTTTTTTGCCTATTTCAGTATTTCGAAGAAAAGGAATATCACACGGAGTCCAAACGGAATGAAACCTTCGGGACCGTGATTTTTGGAATGAACATGATCCGGAGAGCTTGGAGTGCAAATCAAGAGGCTTCCGAGGGCCCCACGAGATAGGGGGACGCGCCCCCCCTGTAGGGCGCGCCGCCCTGTCTCGTGGGCCCCTCGGGCGGCTACCGACGTACTTCTTCCTCCTATATATACCTACGGATGCCGAAAACATCCAGGAGCACCAAGAAACACAATTTCCACCGCTGTAACCTTCTGTATCCGCGAGATCTCATCTTGGAGCCTTTGCCGGCACTCTACCGGAGGGGAATCGACCACGGAGGGCTTCTACATCAACATCCTTGCCCCTCCGATGAGTTGTGAGTAGTTTACCACAGACCTACGAGTCCATAGTTATTAGCTAGATGGCTTCTTCTCTCTTTTTGGATCTCAATACAATGTTCTCCCCTCTCTTGTGGAGATCTATTCGATGTAATCTCTTTTTGCGGTGTGTTTGTCGAGATCCGATGAATTGTGGGTTTATGATCAAGTTTATCTATGAATAATATTTGAATCTTCTCTGAATTCTTTTATGTATGATTGAGTTATCTTTGCAAGTCTCTTCGAACTATCAGTTTGGTTTGGCCTACTAGATTGGTCTTTCTTGCCATGAGAGAAGTGCTTAGCTTTGGGTTCAATCTTGCGGTGTTCTTACCCAGTGACAAAAAGGGTTGCAAGACACATATTGTATCGTTGCCATCGAGGATAACAAGATGGGGTTTATATCATATTGCATGAGTTTATCCCTCTACATCATGTCATCTTGCTTAATGCGTTACTCTGTTCTTTGTGAACTTAATACTCTAGATGCAGGGAGGAGTCGGTCGATGTGTGGAGTAATAGTAGTAGATGCAGGCAGGAGTCGGTCTACTTGTTATGGACGTAATGCCTATTGATACGACCATTTTGCATCATACTTTTATATCGATATTTATCGCAATATGGGCTGTTATTTCACGTTATGTCACAATACTTATGGCTATTCTCTCTTATTTTACAAGGTTTACCATGAAGAGGGGGAATGCCGGCAGCTGGAATTCTGGCTCGAAAAGGAGCAAATATTGGAGACCTATTCTGTGCAACTCCAGAAGTCCTGAAACTCTACGGAATGTCTTAAAATAAATAAATAAAAATCATCGCCAAAGATGAAGGCCGAGGGGGCCACACCCTGCTCACGAGGGTGGGGGGCGCGCCCCCTCCCACCTGGGCGCGCCCCCCTACCTCGTGGGCCCCCTGGTGGCTCTCCGATGCCCATATTCTCCTATATGAGCTCTTTCGATGAGAAAAAAATAACAAGCAACCTTTCGGGACGAGACTCCGCCGCCATGAGGCGGAACCTTGGCGGAACCAATCTAGGGCTCCGGCAGAGCTGTTCTGCCGGGGACACTTCCCTCCGGGAGGGGGAAATCATCGCCATCATCATCACCAACGCTCCGCTCATCGGGAGAGGGAAATCTCCATCAACATCTTCATCAGCACCATCTCATCTCCAAACCCTAGTTCATCTCTTGTATCCAATTCTTGTCTCCAAGTCCGGGATTGGTGCTAGTAGGTTGCTAGTAGTGTTGATTACTCCTTGTAGTTGATGCTAGTTGGTTTATTTGGTGGAAGATCATATGTTTAGATCCTATATGCACATTATTACCCCTCTGATTATGAACATGATATGCTTTGTGAGTAGTTATGTTTGTTCCTGAGGACAAGGAAGAAGACTTGCTGTTAGTAGTCATGTAAATTTGGTATTCGTTCGATATTTTGATGAGATGTATGTTGTCTAGCCTCTAGTGGTGTTATGTGAACATCGACTACATAACACTTCACCATTATTTGTGCCTAGAGGAAGGCATTGGGAAGTAATAAGTAGATGATGGGTTGCTAGAGTGACAGAAGCTTAAACCCTAGTTTATGCGTTGCTTCGTAAGGGGCTGATTTGGATCCATATGTTTCATGCTATGGTTAGGTTTACCTTAATACTTTTATTGTAGTTGCGGATGCTTTCAATAGAGGTTAATCATAAGTGGGATGCTTGTTCAAGTAAGAACAGCACCCAAGCACCGGTCCACCCACACATCAAATTATCAAAGTACCGAACGCTAATCATATGATCGTGATGAAAACTAGCTTGACGATATTCCCATGTGTCCTCGGGAGCGCTTTTCCTATTATAAGAATTGTTCCGGCTTGTCCTTTGCTACAAAAAGGATTGGGCCACCTTTATGCACCTTATTTACTTTTGTTACTTATTGTTCGTTACAATTTACCTTATCACAAAACTATCTGTTACCACTTATTTCAGTACTTGCAGAGAATACCTTGCTGAAAACCGCTTATCATTTCCTTCTGCTCCTCGTTGGGTTCAACACTCTTACTTATCAAAAGGACTACGATAGATCCCCTATACTTGTGGGTCATCAAGACTCTTTTCTGGCGCCGTTGCCGGGGAGTGAAGCACCTTTGGTAGGTGGAATTTGGTAAGTAAAAATTTATTTAGTGTGCTGAAATTTTCTGTCACTTGTTACCATGGAAAGTAATTGTTTGAGGGGCTTGTTCGGGGTATCTTCACCCCGTCCAGTTGAGCTGAGAGTTGCTCCTCAACCTACTGAACCTACTGAATCTATTGAAAATGAAACTGCTTTTCAGATTCCTTCGAGTATGATGGAAAAACTGCTAGCTAACACTTTCGTAGGAGATGTAACAAAGCATCCTGACGAACATCTACGCTTTGTGTATGATATTTGTGGACTATTTAAGCTTGCAGGTATACCCGATGATGCTGTTAAGAGGAAGGCTTTCCCTTTATCTTTGGAGGGAGATGCATTGACATGGTATAGGCTATGAGATGATACGAGATCATGGAACTATAAAAGATTGAAATTGGAATTTCATCAAAAGTATTACCCTATGCATCTTGTTCATCGTGATCGCAATTATATATATAATGTTTGGCCTCACGAAGGAGAAAGCATCGCTCAAGCTTGGGGGAGGCTTAAATCAATGTTATATTCATGCCCCAATCATGAGCTCTCAAGAGAAATAATTATGCAAAGCTTTTATGCTCGGCTTTCTCATAATAATCAAACCATGCTCGATACTTCTTGTGCTGGCTCTTTTATGATGAAGACTATTGAATTAAGATGGAATTTATTGGATAGAATTAAACGCAACTCTGAAGATTGGGACCTCGACGAAGGTAAGGAGTCAGGTATGACACCTAAGTTTGATTGTGTTAAATCTTTTATGGATACCGATATTTTCCGTAAGTTTAGCACTAAATATGGACTTGACTCTAAGATAGTAGCTTCTTTCTGTGAATCTTTTGCTACTTATGTTGATCTTCCCAAAGAGAAGTGGTTTAAATATCATCCTCCCATAGAAGTAAAAGTAGCTGCACCCATTAAAGTTAAAGAATAGACCATCACTTATAATGATCCTATTGTTCCCACCTCTTATGTTGAGAAACCACCTTTCCCTGCTAGAGTAAAGGATCATGCTAAAGCTTCAACTGTTGTTCGTAAAAGCAATACTAGAACTTATACACCTCTTGAGCAAGTCAAAGTAGAACCTAATATTGCTATTGTTAAAGATCTCTTGTCTGATAATATTGATGGGCATGTCATTGAATTCTCTGGTGAAACTGCTAGAATTGCTAAACCCTGTGATAGAGATAAACATAGACCCGTGGTAGGCGTGCCTGTTATTTCTGTTAAAATAGGAGATCATTGTTATCATGGCTTATGTGATATGGGTGCTAGTGCTAGTGTTATACCCATTGACTTATATAAAGAAATCATGCATGATATCGCACCTGCTGAGTTAGAAGATATTGATGTTACAATTAAACTTGCCAATAGAGATACTATATCTGCAATGGGAATTGTTAGAGATGTTGAAGTCTTGTGTGGGAAAACCAAATATCCCGCTGATTTTCTTGTTCTTGGTTCTCCACAAGATAGCTTTTGTCCCATTATATTTGGTAGACCCTTCTTGAATACTGTTAATGCTAAGATAGACTACGAAAAGAATGTTGTTACTATTGGCTTGGATGATATGGTTCATGAGTTTAATTTCTCTAAATTTAGTAAACAACGTCGTGAGGAAGAATTGCCTAGTAAGGATGAAATTATTGGTCTTGCTTCTATTGCCGTGCCTCCTAGTGATCCTTTGGAACACTATTTGCTAGACCATGAAAATGATATGTTTATGAAAGAAGGAAGGGAAATAGATGAAGTATTCTTTAAACAAGAACCTATTCTGAAACACAATTTTCCCATTGAAATCCTAGGGGACACTCCTCCACCCAAGGGTAATCCCGTGTTTGATCTTAAACTGTTGCCTGATAATCTTAAGTATGCTTATCTTGATGAAAAGAAAATATATCCTGTTATTATTAGTGCTAACCTTTCAGAGCATGAAGAGGAAAGATTATTGAAAATTCTAAAGAAGCACTGTGCCGCTATTGGATATACTCTTGATGATCTTAAGGGCATTAGTCCCACTCTATGTCAGCATAAAATAAATTTGGAAGCGGATGCCAAACCAGTTTGTGATCCTCAACGGTGTTTGAATCCTAAAATGAAAGAAGTGGTAAGAAAGGAAATACTCAAGCTTCTGGAGACAGGTATAATTTATCCCGTTGCTGATAGTCAGTGGGTAAGTCCTGTCCATTGCGTCCCTAAGAAGGGAGGTATTACTGTTGTCCCTAATGATAAAGATGAATTGATTCCGCAACGAATTATCACAGGTTATAGGATGGTAATTTATTTCCGCAAATTAGACAAGGCTACTAAGAAAGATCATTACCCCTTACCTTTTATTGATCAAATGCTAGAAATATTATGCAAACATACACATTATTGCTTTCTAGATGGTTATTCTGGTTTTTCTCAAATACCTGTGTCGGCTAAAGATCAATCAAAGACTACTTTTACATGCCCTTTTGGTACTTTTGCTTATAGACGTATGCCTTTTGGTTTATGTAATGCACCTGCTACCTTTCAAAGATGCATGATGGCTATATTCTCTGACTTCTGCGAGAAAATTTGCGAGGTTTTCATGTATGACTTTTCCGTCTATTGTTCCTCTTTTGATGATTGCTTGAGCAATCTTGCTCGATTTTTGCAAAGATGTGAAGAAACTAATCTTGTCTTGAATTGGGAAAAGTGCCACTTTATGGTTAATGAAGGTATTGTCTTGGGGAACAAAGTTTCTGAAAGAGGTATTGAAGTTGATAAAGCCAAGGTTGATGCTATTGAAAAGATGCCATGTCCCAAGGACATCAAAGGTATAGGAAGTTTCCTTGGTCACACTGGATTTTATAGGAGGTTCATTAAGGACTTCTCAAAAATTTCTCGGCCTCTGACTAATTTATTACAAAAAGATGTACCATTTGTCTTTGATGATGATTGTGTAGAAGCATTTGAAATACTTAAGAAAGCATTAGTCTCTGCACCTATTGTTTAGCCACCTGATTGGAATTTACCCTTTGAAATTATGTGTGATGCTAGTGATTATGTTGTAGGTGCTGTTCTAGGGCAAAGAGTTGATAAGAAGTTAAATGTTATCCATTATGCTAGTAAGACTCTAGACAATGCTCAAAGAAATTATGCTACTACCGAAAAGGAACTTTTAGCAGTTGTATTTGCTTGTGATAAATTCAGACCCTATATTGTTGATTCTAAAGTAACTATTCACACTGATCATGCTGCTATTAAATATCTTATGGAAAAGAAAGATGCTAAACCTAGACTTATTAGATGGGTTCTCTTATTGCAAGAATTTGATTTGCATATTGTTGATAGAAAGGGAGCTGAGAACCCCGTTGCAGATAACTTATCTAGGTTAGAGAATGTTCTTGATGACCCACTACCTATTGATGATAGCTTCCCTGATGAACAATTAAATGTCATAAGCACTTCTCGTAGCACTCCATGGTATGATGATTATGCTAATTATATTGTTGCTAAATTTATACCACCTAGCTTCACTTACCAACAAAAGAAAAAGTTCTTTTATGATTTAAGGCATTACTTTTGGGATGACCCACATCTTTATAAAGAAGGGGTAGGTGGTGTTATTAGACGTTGTGTACCTGAGCATGAACAGGAATAGATCCTACACAAGTGTCACTCCGAAGCTTATGCAGGACACCACGCTGGAGATAGAACTGCACATAAGGTATTGCAATCTGGTTTTTATTGGCCTACTCTCTTCAAGGATGCCCGTAAGTTTGTTTTATCTTGTGATGAATGTCAAAGAATTGGAAATATTAGTAGACGTCAAGAAATGCCTATGAATTATTCACTTGTTATTGAACCATGTGATGTTTGGGGCTTTGATTATATGGGACCTTTTCCTGCCTCTAATGGATATACACATATTTTAGTTGCTGTTGATTACGTTACTAAGTGGGTAGAAGCTATTCCAACTAGTAGTGCTGATCATAACACTTCTATTAAAATGCTTAAGGAAGTTATTTTTCCGAGGTTTGGAGTCCCTAGATATTTAATGACTGATGGTGGTTCACACTTTATTCATGGTGCTTTCCGTAAAATGCTTGCTAAATATGACGTTAATCATAGAATTGCATCTCCATATCACCCACAGTCTAGTGGTCAAGTAGAATTGAGTAATAGAGAGCTCAAATTAATTTTGCAAAAGACTGTTAATAGGTCTAGAAAGAATTGGTCCAAGAAACTTGATGATGCATTATGGGCCTATAGAACTGCATATAAGAATCCTATGGGTATGTCTCCGTATAAAATGGTTTATGGAAAAGCATGTCACTTACCACTTGAACTAGAACATAAGGCATATTGGGCTATTAAAGAGCTCAACTATGATTTGAAACTTGCCGGTGAGAAGAGGTTATTTGATATTAGCTCACTTGATGAATGGAGAACCCAAGCCTATGAAAATGCCAAGTTGTTTAAAGAAAAAGTTAAAAGATGGCATGACAAAAGGATAGAAAAGCGTGAGTTTAATGTAGGTGATTATGTATTGCTATACAACTCCCGTTTAAGATTTTTTGCAGGAAAACTTCTCTCTAAATGGGAAGGTCCCTACGTTATCGAGGAGGTCTATCGTTCCGGTGCCATAAAAATCAACAACTTCGTAGGCACAAATCCGAAGGTGGTAAACGGTGAAAGGATCAAACACTATATCTCAGGTAATCCTATAAATGTTGAAACTAATATTATTGAAACCGTAACCCCGGAGGAATACATAAGGGACACTTTCCAGAACGTTCCAGACTCCGAAAAGGAATATGTATGTGTTACGGTAAGTAAACCGACTCCAAAACAAATTCTAAGGCAATATTACTCCGTTTTGGAATATTTAGAAAAACAGAAAAATAAGTAGCAGTCCGTGGAGGATATGAGGCCTCCACGAGGGTGGAGGGCGCACCCACTCCCCCTGGGCACGTCCCCCTACCTCGTGAGCACCTCGTGTGCCCTCCGGACTCCATTTTCTTGCATGATACGTATTTTGGGTGGTAAAAATTCATTATATATTCTCCCGAAGGTTTTGACTCCCGTATCACGCAAATATCCTCTGTTTTCGTTTCGAGTTGTTTCCGTTGAAGATCTGAGGATTCCGGGGACTCGATCATCCTTCTATGAGGGTGAGCCTATGCCATGGAAGGTGGACAACAAGCTTGTATCATCAACAACACCTCCACCGCCAACAAAGAAGGAGACATAATGACATGGGTATGGGCACTCCCCTTGGCAACTGCCAGGCTTGGGGGAGGTGCCCCGGTATCGTATCACCATCACAACTTCTACATTTACCGTTTTTCTTAGTTCGATCCTATTAGTAGTATCTTGATTTAGTAGAATAAAGTCATGGCATGACTTAGTTTTGAAGTTTTGCTTTATGATCCCTCTATGCAATTGAGTCTGTGAGCTATATTTAATAAAGATTAGTGTTGAGTCAAGGGCTTGATTACTTTGCCATGATCTTGAGTGAATAAAAGAAGAGAATAAAAAGAAACAAAGAGCTCATATTGATCTTATTGAAAGTAATGACTTCACATAGAAAGAGTATGATGATTAAAAGTTGTTCGAAGTTGGCAAATATAGCTTTGGTCATCGTTGCAATTAATAGGAAGTAATAAGGAGAGAGAGGTTTCACATATAGATATATTATCATTGACATCTTTTATGATTGGGAACACTCATTAAAATATGACATGCTAAAGAGTTGATTGTGGACAAGGAAGACAACATAATGAGTTATGTTTTCTTATATCTGAGATAAAGTATGTTGTCATGGTTCCTCTAACATGTTGAGCTTGCCTTTCCCCCTCATGCTAGCCAAATTCTCAGCACCAAGTAGAGATACTACTTGTGCTTCCAAATATCCTTAAACCAGTTTAGCCATGAGAGTCCACCATATCTACCTATGGATTGAGTAAGATCCTTCAAGTAAGTTGTCATCGGTGCAAGCAATAAAAATTGCTCTCTAAATATGCATGACTTATTAGTGCAGAGAAATAAGCTTTGTACGAACTTGTTGTGGACGCAATAAAAGCGATGGACTGCATAATAAAGGTTCACATACAAGGGGCAATATAAAGTGATGTTCTTTTGCATTAAGATTTTGTGCATCCAACCATAAAAGCGCATGGCAACCTCTGCTTCCCTCTACGAAGGGCCTATCTTTTATTATTATCCTCTACTTTATGCAAGAGTCACGGTGATCTTCACCTTTCCTTTTTCATTTTATCCTTTGGCAAGCCCAGCATGTTGGAAAGAATGTGATATATATATATATATCTAATTGGATGTAGGGGAGTATGAATTATTATTGTTGACATTACCCTTGAGGTAAAAGGTTGTGGGGCAAAACTATAAGCCCCTATCTTTCTCTGTGTCCGGTTAAAACTCCGTAACCACAAGTATTGCGTGAGTGTTAGCAATTATGAAGGACTAAGTGATAGTTGAGTATGTGGGCTTGCTTTTAAGCTCTGACATAGACTCTTTCCGATGTTATGATAAATTGCAATTGCTTCAATGACTGAGGTTATACTTTGCTAGTGCCCAATAAAGTTTCTGATTCATACTTTTGCATTGTGAAAAGATCATCACTTGAACATGGGTAATCATATGACAAAATCAATATATGTTGCTGCTATGAGAATAATCATGATGCCTTCATGACCATATTTTATTTTTATCGACGCCTCTACCTCTAAACAAGAGGACATATTTATTGTTATCGGCTTTTCGCTTGAGGAGAAGCGAGGTCTAAGCTTGGGCGAGTTGATACATCCATTTTGCATCATGCTTTTATATCGATATTTATCGCATTATGGGCTATTATTTCACGTTATGTCACAATACTTATGGCTATTCTCTCTTATTTTACAAGGTTTACCATGAAGAGGGGGAATGCCGGCAGCGGGAATTCTGGCTGGAAAAGGAGCAAACATTGGAGACCAATTCTGTGCAACTCCAAAAGTCCTGAAACTCCACGGAATGTCTTAAAATAAATAAAGAAAAATCGTCGCCAAAGATGAAGGCCAGGGGGCCCACACTCTTCTCACGAGGGTGGGGGGCGCACCCCCTACCTCGTGGGCCCCCTGGTGGCTCTCCGATGCCCATCTTCTCCTATATGAGCTCTTTCGATGAGAAAAAAATAACAAGCAACCTTTCGGGATGAGACTCCGCCGCCACGAGGCGGAACCTTGGCGGAACCAATCTAGGGCTCCGGCAGAGCTGTTCTGCCGGGGACACTTCCCTCCGGGAGGGGGAAATCATCGCCATCATCATCACCAACGCTCCTCTCATCGGGAGAGGGCAATCTCCATCAACATTTTCATCGGCACCATCTCATCTCCAAACCCTAGTGCATCTCTTATATCCAATTCTTGTCTCCAAGTACGAGATTGGTGCTAGTAGGTTGCTAGTAGTGTTGATTACTCCTTGTAGTTGATGCTAGTTGGTTTATTTGGTGGAAGATCATATGTTCAGATCCTATATGCACATTATTACCCCTCTGATTATGAACATGAATATGCTTTGTGAGTAGTTACGTTTGTTCCTGAGGACAAGGGAGAAGTCTTGCTGTTAGTAGTCATGTGAATTTGGTATTCGTTTGATATTTTGATGACATGTATGTTGTCTAGCCTCTAGTGGTGTTATGTGAACGTTGACTACATAACACTTCACCATTATTTGGGCCTAGAGGAAGGCATTGGTAAGTAATAAGTAGATGATGGGTTGCTAGAGTGACAGAAGCTTAAACCCTGGTTTATGCGTTGCTTCGTAAGGGGCTGATTTGGATCCATATGTTTCATGCTATGGTTAGGTTTACCTTAATACTTTTGTTGTAGTTGTGGATTCTTGCAATAGAGGTTAATCATAAGTGGATGCTTGTTCAAGTAAGAACAACACCCAAGCACCGGTCCACCCACATATCAAATTATCAAAGTACCGAACGCTAATCATATGAGCGTGATGAAAACTAGCTTGACGATATTCCCATGTGTCCTCGGGAGCGCTTTTCCTATTATAAGAGTTTGTTCCGGCTTGTCCTTTGCTACAAAAAGGATTGGGCCACCTTGCTTCACCTTATTTAATTTTGTTACTTATTGTTCGTTACAATTTACCTTATCACAAAACTATCTGTTACCACTTATTTCAGTACTTGCAGAGAATACCTTGCTGAAAACCGCTTATCATTTCCTTCTGCTCCTTGTTGGGTTCGACACTCTTACTTATCGAAAGGACTACGATAGATCCCCTATACTTGTGGGTCATCACCTATATACATGATCATGCCTAGATAATCTCATAACTATGCGCTTTTCTATCAATTGCCCGACAGTAATTTGTTCACCCACCGTAATACTTATGCTATCTCGAGAGAAGCCTCTAGTGAAACCTATGGCCCCCGGGTCTATCTCTTATCATATTTGCTTTCAATCTAATTTTATTTGCATCTTTACTTTTTGCATCTATATTACAAAATACCTGTCGGGGGTTGGGTGCGACATATGCCAACAGATGGCTTATCATGGTGGGAGCGAGTAGAACGTCGCCGGTGCCTGGAAGCGGGATAAGGCGTAGACACGAACGCCGGCGTACTTTACCCAGGTTCGGGGCTCTCCTAGGAGATAACACCCCTAGTCCTGCTCTGCGGAGTTTCCGCATGATCACTAAGGCACAAGTGATACAATGGTGCTCCTTGAGCTGTATGCTAGAGGCAGTAGGAGGCAAGGCTCAACTCTCTTCCTGCTCTAATGGTGGCTAGTTCTAATGGGCCAAACCCTTTGCATGGGTGGCCTGGGGGGTTTATATAGGCCTACCCCCCAGGGGTACAATGGTAATCTGGCTGGCTGCTGGGCCCGGCTGTCAGCGTCTCCAGCCTCCGGCTTCTCCGCCGACCGCTGGGGCCCGCCGCCTGGCGGGCCCCGCTGACTGGTTGGTGGCTACTTACTATAGCCGTGTCGTTGGTGACGAGAGCTTGGTCATCTATGCGTGGCTACAGTCCCGCCGCCTGGCGGGAGATCACTGTAGCCACACATCGTCTCATCAGCTTAATGGCATGCATGTCTTGGGATAAGGGATGGCCGCCTGCTGGAGGCTGGCCCCTCTTGTATCCGCTTGGTCGGGCTTCCGCCGTCTTCCTTGGGGTCGCTGCCAGGTAGGGCCTGCCTTCTGTGGGCCGTACCGACAGGCCATCATGGGGAACAGGACTCCGCCTGCCCGGAGCAACGTCAGGGTAGATACGGCACAGTGCCCCGTCATGCGGGAATCTCCGTCTGTACGGAGCACTGTAGCCACGCCCGTCTCGAGCATGGGGGGCGACGTGCTTCACTGTAGCCATACCTTGCCTTGTACCCTTGAAGGGAGCTCGGCCGCCCGTGGTTATGAGGTGGCCGCCTGCCCATTGCCGCCCTCTCTGGAAGGCGGCCGTCAGGAGCCGACCACTTGGAGCGCCGTTGTCTTGGGTCACCCACCCTATGGAAGCTGGCCGCTGAGCCAGCCGGCCCCAGAGGGTGGAGTTTCGGCTTGGGGCTCAGCTAGGCGGAGCTGGCCCAAAGTCTTGATAAATATAGGGAGTCGGGTGAGCCTACCCGTGGCCCATTACTCTGACAATAGCAAAAATATATTATTATCTCTCTATCAGATCTCACTTTCGTAAGTGGCCGTGAAGGGATTGACAACCCCTTTATTGTGTTGGTTGCGAGTTCTCAGTTTGTTTGTGTAGGTGCGTGGGACTTTTGAGGAGCCTCCTACTGGATAGATACCTTGGTTCTCAAAACTGAGGGAAATACTCATGCTACACTTGCTGCATCACCCTCTCCTCTTCGGGGAAAACCAACGCTAGCTCAAGACGTAGCACCTATGAGGGAGGGCCACCAACCCCTTCTTGCTCGCTATCGTATGTAGAGTGGGCAGATCCAGCCTCCCGTCGCACGCCTTGCCACATCCCGATGACCCTAAGGTATAAGTTTCTTTGAAACCGTCGTTGCTCTAGCTGCATGTGGATCTTTTTCAATCTGTAGTTGAATCTAGGTCTTGGTTCAAAGAGGAAAGAAGGATTCGGTGGGCTGGAGCATGAATCTAGGACGTGGTTCAATGAGGAAAGGAGGGAGGGAAACTAGTATGGACTGGCTATCCTTCCGCTTTGTTGGTCGAGAAGGGAAAAAGGGGGTAACCCGAAAATGGGGGGTCAGGTAGTTTGTGCAGGACTAGATTTGCTGCCCTCACATAGGAAAAAGGTTGAAGAGGACAAATATGGGACCAACGCAGGTATGCTGCTTGTCTACACACTCTGCATCACCCATTTATACGTGTGGACGCACATGGTGCTGGCATGTCCCATGTGCGATGTCCCATACAACTATTTTTGTTGTTGTTAATCTAAGAATGATGCCGGAAAATTGAAGCAATGCCACTGTTAAAAGTAAATTACATTTTTAAAGAATGTTGTTCTAAGAGAATGTCTCTGTTAATATGAACAAATGCAACCGTTTTAGAAATGCAACTATCATACTTTGTTTTCCATCAAGATAAGTTAGATGCTTCTTTTTGTTGTCGTTTGTTTCATCCTCCTTTATCGACAAGTAATTGTTTCCTTTTTTGCCTCTATTAAAATAGGGGTATCTATTCAACTTGTTGCTATTGCGACATTTTGCTTCGCTATGCGAAACACTTATGTTTTATGAGTGTTTTGTGCAGTTCAACTTGAATGTGTCACCGGTGACTTTGCTTAATTTTGGTGGAACTGCACAAAAGGAGATCGAGATTTGTTTCCAGTCTTCGTGGCGAGTTGTTTCAAATCTTGGTCTCATCCACATGATGTGCAGTGTGCTTTGAGATGTTGTGCTACTTGTTTTGGTACTGTTTTAAATAAATGTTGAATTGAAGCTATTGTATTGCTGTCTTTTCTCGTTAAGTAGTGAACAAAAATGGGACCAACCCAGACATGATGCTTGTTGCTTTGTTACAACAAATTCAGCATCGCCCCCTTTATAAGTAGATGGAAGCACATATTGTTGTTGTGCCCAGTCTCCCTGGAACTGTTTATGCTTTTCGTTAATCTAATGCCACTGGTAAAATTAAGCAATGCCACTCTCAGAATTTACTACTGAATCTTATTTCAAAACTGCAACACTTGTTAGGGATTGGTGGGATTACCATTTTTGTGGTTGCATGTTTCATCCTCCTTTATTAGCCAGTAATTGATTCCTTTTTTCCTCTGTTTAAACAGGGATATCTATTCAACCTGTTGCTATTGCGACATTTTGCTTCGCTACGTGAAACACTTATGTTTTAAGAGTGTTTTGTGCAGTTCAACTTGAATGTTACACCGGCGAATTTGCTTAATTTTGGTGGAACTGCAGAAGAGAAGATCTAGATTTCATATATGTGTTGGGATATGTGTCCAGTCTTCCTCTCGAGCTGTTTCAAATCTTGGTCAAGAAAGGTCAGTACCAACTTTCATCCACATGATGCTGCAGTGTGCTTTGAGATACTTGTATTGGTACTTTTTTGGATAAATGTTGAATTGAAGCTATTGAACTGTTGTCTTTTACCATTAAGTGAGCAAAAATTGTGCCAACCAAGACATGATGCTTGTTTCTTTATTACAACAAAACTCTGCATCACCCCCTTTATAAGTAAATGGAAGCACATGCTGTTGTTGCGCCCACTCTCCCCTGGAACTGTTTATGCCTTTTGTTAATCTAATGCTGCTGGTAAAATTAAGCAATGCCACTCTCAGAATTAATTAACTACTGAATCTTAGTTCAAAACTGCAACACTTGTTAGGGATTGGCGGGATTACCATTTTTGTGGCCGCATGTTTCATCCTCCTTTATTGGCCAGTAATTGATTCCTTTTTTGCCTCTGTTAAAATGAATCAGTCGCGTTGTTTTAGGAATGGTACTATCCTGCTTTGTAGTTCTTTCTACATGTTTAACCAAGGTATTGTTAAGATAATGTCTCTGTTAAAATGAATCAGTCGCATTGTTTTAGGAATGGTACTTTTCCACTATGTCGTTCTTTATACACGTTGAAACAAGGCATTCTTAAGATAATGTCTCAGTCAATATGAATGAATTACACTGATGGAGAATTGCTACTCTCCTGCTTTGTTTCCCATTAAGATAAGGTAGATCAGTAGATGCTTTTCTTCTGTGAGTACAGGTCATCAACCGTTATTTTGGAGTAATTGTTTCCCTTATACCTATTGCTGCTTACAGGTATATCAAAATTAAAGCTCGGTTTTATTCCGACTTTGATTTTAGTTGAACTGCAGAAAGGGACCCAATGTGTCCAAGGCAAACTGCTGCATTACTGGGTCAAGTTGGTCGTTCCACTTTGCAGAAAGAAGCAGTCACTGTTTCTGCTACATTACAGAAGGAATGACCGAGAAGCTCTACAGAGTATTAGTAGACGCTGGTGACATGACTAGTCTGCAGAGAGCCGACAATTCTACAACACGTGGAGTGCACTGGGCAGAAAGTGCCCAAACAAGTACAAGAAGCCATGACAGGACTCCACAATCATAGGCATTACATATTTTGAATGGGTAAAGCTTGTCAAAGTTTAATCATAGATGTTAGAAAGAAGACATTAGTTTAATATATTGAATTGGAAAACCTTGTCAAAATTTGCTCATTGATGTTAGCCAGAAGACATGCATTTGATATTTTTGAGTGGGACGCCCTTTGCTATGAGCAGCGTCAATCGTTTTTTCCTATTCATGTGTTCAGTTTAGAAATAAATAGTTACTCTGCTGAGATATTCCTGCATTAAGTGTTTGTTCTGAATATCGTCTATGTAATGCCAGGCCTCGTGTTTGATTGCAAAGTTGAGCTTGGAATGTTGTTGCATGCGGCATCACGAGCTATTCACCGTGCCTCCTGAGAATAATGCTTCATATTGTTTTGCATGTTGATCTAATGCTAGTGATTTGCTTGTTAAGAAGATCATCCTCTTCTGTTGTTTCCGTGCTTAAGAAGTCCATTGTCTTACACTACAAAAAAATACACTTCCGTGATGATACGTGTTTGTCACAGTAGGTTGCGTTTTTTTCATGCATGTACATCCATGACAAATTTATGATAGAATCAAGATAGTCATACCTGTGTTGTCGTAGAAGTGTTCCATGACATTACCAAAATTATCATCACGGAGGTGTCCACTTCCATGACGATAAATCGCGCGTCACAGAAGTGCTTTCGTCAAGGGTGACTAACACGTGGCATCCATCGTAACGGAACGCCGTTAAGCTATCGGGTCGGGTTTTGGATCCGATAACCCGTTAACAGCCCCGACCAATGGGGATTTTCCACGTGTAAAATCGTCATTGGCTGGAGGAAACATGTGTCGGCTCATTGTTGGGACAGATGTCATCCGCTCATTGGACAGAAGGCGCCTATGATACGTCGACACGTGGCCCGGCCCAACAGAGGCCCATTCCTATGAAATGGCCGGCCCGTTTGACTTGGTCAAAAGGTGACGGGCCGGCCCATGGAAAGCCTGTTAATGGCATGTTCGCATATAGCCCATTTACAACCCGCTAACCGAAGGCCCGTTACGCCCTACCCGAATTAGGCCCAGTAGCGTCATCTGGGCCATCCAATATGATTCCAGCCCATTTTCACTTCTGGCCCATGTATGGCCCATGACGTCTTTCGGCCCATATGAGGCCCTATGTAACTCTTGGCCTATTAACGGCCCGTGGTGAAACTGGGCTGCAATGAACAGTGTATCACTTTAGACCCATTAATGGCCCGCATTATTGAGGAAATCATTAACTGCTAGCTGCTCGGTTGGCTGGCGAGTAGGGGATTAATAGGCTAATCGACAAGTTAATAGGCCATTTAATCAATTAATCGGAAAATTTATCGGTTTATCGGCTACTCGGTGACCCTACGAGTAGGGATTAATCGGCAAGTTAACTGGTTAATCGGACGAATTCTTGAACAGGGACGGCCCGTGGTGAAACTGGCCCGCAATGAACAGTGTATCACTTTAGACCCATTAACGACCCGTGGTGAAACTGGCCCATAATGAACAGTGTATCACTTTATACCCATTAATGGCCCGTTATTCAGTTGGGCCGTTTCCATCCCATGTTTTTCGGCCTTCTCAGAGCCCATTTATTCTTGGGCTCATTTCGAGCATTCGTTTACTTACGGCCCGTTACTGTAATTTTTTGCTTGTGGGCCAAATTCAGCCCGTGGTTACAGTCGGCCCGTTTGTGGTCCGTTAATACATTGGACCGTTTTCATAGCGTCATCAAATACAGCCTATTAACGATGGCCCGTTATGGTCGGCCCATGAACGGACGATTCCAACTCTAGCCTGTTTACAACCATAATGCGACCTGTTATTGGCCCATGTTTGGCCAATCGATCATACGGCCCGTATAAGGCCCATTGATGATAGGGCCCGTAGAAGGCCCATTCTTTCTATGTCCCGTAGAAGGCCCAATGTTTGTATGGCCCATAGAAGGCCTACTGTTTCTACGGCCCGTAAAAGGCCCACTATTTCTACGCCCCGTAGGAGGCCCAGTGTCACTACAGTAAATATTAGCCCATGGTTATTGTGGCCTAGTTTTAAAAAATAGGTTATTGCAGCCACTAGCAAACCGCGGAAAAAGAACTGCACTGGCTACAAGCAAACAAATAAACAAGACAACAAGGAAATAAATAAGCAAGCAACTTATGCTAGGCTATCACGACTATTACACATATTACATCCACTAGGCATCAAAGTTCACCACCAGTGCAAATATAGGGAACACAGCAACATATAAACGCCACAGCAAAACATGTCCAGAACTGAAACCACTTCAGAAGAGTTCAAGAAACAATATCCTGGGTACCCATAATGCTGGAAAGATGCTTAGCAAGCTTATTAACTTTCTCTTGTTTGGCGCTTAAATCCTCCAGCGCTTGCTGTTGCACAAGAAAGTACACATATGAATTCTGCAGGGACTTCCTCAGTCCTTCGGCTTCTTGCCGCAACACAGATAACTGATGCCTTTCAGCTTGTAGCTGAGACTGAAGAAGCCGAAGTGATTCAGGCAGCGAGTTCGAAGAGCTTGTGCCAGCGGTACTGGCCAGTAACTCGAACACTACATCAACGCAGGACTGTGGGGTTTTCTCACTGTCTACAAGATCGTTTTTATCACCTTTCTTGGAGACCAACAGGGTTGTCTCACTATCTTGAACCTTATCTGCATTACTTTCTCTACCATTGCATAGTGGGGTGCTCTTCTCCAATATTCTGTTTGCATACTACAAGAGAAACAAGCAGACACATCACGGGTTAAGCTTGTAGTATACCGAACTCATTTTGGTAAACCGGTTCAGTAGTAAGGTGGACAGGATAACAGCATGAAACAAGCATATATCTATGTACTATGGTCACTGTATTGTCCATATCATTCTAGTTTATGTTCCCTAATCAAGATAGAGACACAGTTCAACTCATATATTTTTAAGACACAGCAGCATAGACAGAATATAAGTGTGAGAAACTACACAGCATTTGTAGCACTTGTTATGTGCATCACATGAGAACATAACTGTCTATACAACTTAAACTGAAATCAACATAGAGCAAGAAGTTAGAATAGCAATCCAGTTAAAGAAATAGGTTTAAAACATACCTGTTGCGCCATTGGAGTTTCAATTGGATCATTCAAATTAGAAAGTAGTTGGTATGACTAAATACAGTGATGCAACAGCAAAGGAGTATGGACCATAGCTACAGAATCTGACCTAAGAATAGTTGCTCTTCTGCTTTAAACGTGGAGTTTGGGTTAGCTGTGGTGGTCTTCGTGCTTTGGGCACTGCAGTAGCTTTACAAACTGCTCATGTGGGGGTACTCTGTGGTGGACATGGTGCTTTGTCAACTATAAGTGGGTTACTATCCGCTGGGGTTGCGGTTAGATGGGTTGTAGCTGGTTCTCTGCCCAACAGTGTAAGTGTGCAATCTGGAAGAGTCTTGATTATGTGTGGTGGGGCTAGTTTGTGGGCCAGTACAACCATGGTTCTATCTGCATCGACGGGTAGCACTGTCTTTTGTGAAGAACGGGTTTTTGCTCCCTTAGATACTGCCATCACCCCTCCAATTCAAATGGCTGATAAACAAAAAAAGAAATTGAACGTACAGACATTGTATGATAGACAGATGTGGTAATTCACATATATGTTGTCTAACCAAACAGGACAGCATCACACAATTTCACATATATGATGCCTAACTAAACAGGATAGCATGACACAGTTTTAGATATATGATGGATAACTTAACAAGATATAATGGCATAATTCAACATATGATGAGTACCTAACCAGGATGACATGAAAAAACTATATGATGTCTTTATAAACTAGGTTGGGATGAAATAATTCACATACATGTTGTCTAAGTATATAGGATGGCATGATATAATTGACATAATTGATTCATATACTAAGCAGCTGGCACTCGTATGTATGATCTCTAAACTAAGCAAATAGAATTCAATATTGTGCATATGATGTCTAAACTAAGCAATGCAAGACACCATATGCATCATATGAGAAATATAAACATTGTAACTTAGAGCATACACCTCAGGTGGGATATAGGACTAGTCATCTGTCTCTGAATCCTCCTCTGAGGAGCTCCCTGTAACCATTGAGATATATGCTTCAACAGGTACCATTGCCTGCTCTGAAGACCTTGTTTTCACTCCAGATTTTTCCATAACCGGCTCAAATGGTTGATACACGTGAAGAGTAGTTCAATATATATAGATTGTCGACAAATGGAATACGTAATGAAAGAAAGATGGCATGAGATAATTCACATATATGATGCCTGATGGCGGTGCATAATTCACATATATGATAACTGGCTGAAAAACATGGCATTGCATAATTCACATATCTGATATAGAAAGCAAACAGGAGGCATTCACACAAAGCATATCTAATCTAAGCAGATGGCATGGCAATGCAAGACACCATATGCATGATATGAGCAATATAACCCAGCCAAGTTAGAGCATGCACCTCGGGGGGGGGGGATACGACTGGTCATCTCTCTGAATCCTCCTCTGAGGAGCTATCTGTAACCAGCAAGAAATCTACATCGACAGGTAGCACTGACTGCTTAGAAGACCTTGTTTTCACTCCAGATTTTCCCATGACTGACTCAAATGGCTGATGCACAGGAAGAGTAGATGAACGTATAAACATTGCTGACAAATGGAACACATTATGGAAAAAACTATGGCACGATACAATTCACATATACGATGACTGGCTAAACAGGATGGCATTGCATGATTCACGTATATGATGCCTGGCTAAAGAAGATGGCATTGCATAATTCCCATATACTCCCTCCGTTCCTAAATATTTGCCTTTTTAGAGATTTCAAATGGACTACCACATACGGATATATATAGACATATTTTAGAGTGTAGATTCACTCATTTTGTTCCGTATGTAGTCACTTGTTGAAATCTCTAAAAAGACAAATATTTAGGAATGGTGGGAGTATGATATAGAAACCAAACAGGTGGCATTCACACAAAGCAAATCTAAACTAAGCTGATGACATGTAAGATGTATAATGTAAGCAATGCAAGGCGCCATATGCATGATATGACCAACATCAGCATGCCAGGTTAGAGCAAACACCTCAGGTGGTAAACAAGAATGGTCGGCTCCTTCTGAATCTCCATCTGAACAGTTATATTCCTCTGGAATACAATCTGGAAATGTAGGAGAGGGGGGGCACTTCGCCCATCATGGAGCAGCGTCTACATGACATTATATTCGCATGCAACGTTCTTCGCTTTTTCTCTACATGTTCAGTACGATTGTGTACAATATCTGACATGCATAATAAAAAAATAGTTAGATTTTGTAAGGCCTAAGGGGTGCATACAAAAATCAAGACTGATGGTAGCAAATGAGTGGATGGATCCAAAACTAATGATAGCAGGTAGATTATAGCTTCTGTTTAAAAAGATAGACAATGGATCATCTATTGTTTGTTGCCCACCCAACATGAACCACATAGAAGACCCCAGATGAACCAGATAGTAGACAGATACTATTCGTTGCTGGCTCGATATGAGACCCATGGGCAATTCAAAACTCAAGATTGAACGATAAAGTAGCAGGTAATAATAAAAGATGTATAACTTAAGCAAACACGAAAGACTGCAACCTCTCTTCCGGAACTGTCTAGTCCTCAGGTTCATCTGCTTAGTCGTTGATGGTAATGCAGTTGGCGTGGCTGCCGGCAACAGGGAAGATGATCTGAGGTGGCGAAAGAAAGTCTGCAGGGGGATCTCTGCTGCAGTGAACGCTTCTGTCGATGGTGCACCTCAGGTGGGGTGGATGACGGCACGGCAGGAGCAGGACATAACACACAGAGTTTTCTTTGACGCCAATCTGAAAATGAAGTAAATCTGTAAGTGCTCCTTAGAATTGGAGGATTCTATAAACGCAGGGACAGGAAAAACACAGGAATAGGATAGGAATGCACGTGCAAAACAGAGCATTCGGAAACATAGGATTTCAGTCAACCTGGGTGTTTGGCTCACATGAATTGGAAGAACAGAGGAATGGAGAAACAAAGTGATGCGACGAGTGTACAACCTCTTTGGCATAGCCTTGTGGACCTCAGCATCATTGGGTTGGACATGGAGGATGGTGATGATGCTTGTGTGACTGTCGGAGGCGGGGAGGAAGATCCGAGGCCTCTGGAAACGGCACCGAGGGTACTGCTCCGCTGTGATGGACGGTTCCGTCGTTGGAGCAGCTCCGCTAAGGTGTACGGCGACGAGGCTGAAGCATGACAAGACAGACAACTTTAATCTGACGTGGGACCCTAATATCATCTGCAATAGATGATGTAAAATACATCACCAAAAAGTGCTATATGTAAAACGCATCAGCCGCACCACGGCCGCTCCGATAGATGTTGTAAGTACTGTTGACTCTGAACTTAACTGAAGAAAATGAAGTTCACAATCGAAACTAAATTTTACTGTCGAAACTGATTTAACTAGCAATAGAGCATTGCAATAGATGTTTAGGGCGTTCGAGCACTAGTAGCAGAGAAGAAGTGATCTAAATCAGCAGACGCTCGAGCAGGGAACACACTAGCAGAGAGCAAGTCGTGCAGTAGCACCGCGAGCGAGTGCTAAAGCAGCAACTCCTGTAGCTGCCGGATGTCGTGCAGTAGCAGCAGCAGCACAAGCGAGAGTAAGAGCAGAGCAACAGCATGAACGAAAGCAGGAGCAGTGCAGCAGCGCGACCGACAGCAAGAGTAGAGCCGCAGCGCGAGCGAGATTCGGAGTAGCTGCAGCTAGTGCCATTGTGGAAGTCGCCGCCGAGGAAGCAATGACATGGGGGAGAGACGCCGTGGATGATGTGGCCGGTGACAGCGCCGTTGATGGAGATGCCATGTCTGCTTGGTATCGAACACCGGCAGCCCCGTGAGATTGAATAAAAGATAAAATGCAGCGGTGAGTGCAGAACCTCCTTGGTGGCGCCGAGTTGGCCTCAGCTTCATCGGAGGAATTGTTGAGGGTGCTGCGGTTCCGGTGGGGAAGGTCAAGATGGCCCTGTGGGGATTGAGGTGGCGCGATAGACGAGGCGAACATCAGGGCAGCTCCTTGGAGGTGGAGGACGGGGCGGCTGATCCGGTGGGACGATGAGATCGACAACGGATCCTCATCCGGTGCGGTGGATGAGGGACGGCGAGCTGTTGCGGTGGACGATGTAGTCGGGGAAGAGTCTCCGGCTGGGCGCCGGTCGGGAGGCCGATGGAGGAGCGTGGGGTTTCGCGGGTTTTGGCAGCCTCGGTGTACGTATGGGGGGGGGGGGGAGGGGGCGAAGGGGGAGGGGGAGCCAAGCTTAGGGACGCGCTTGTCCAAAATGTAGGGTAAGTTACCAGCGTACCCCCACCGGTTTTGACACCGCGACGTAGAGCTTCATTTCCGGCTGAGGAGTAGAAGGGGGATTTCGCGTGTCTGGGCTGTGGGAGCGATTTCGGATGAGGAGGGAGTTCTCGCGCGCGTCCAAATTTTGGGATAACAAGGCGCGACGCGGGTTGAAGAAGCGGGAGTTTCAAAACAGGTGAGACAAAAGATACTCGAGCTTGAAAATTTCTTGATAACAAGGTGCGGATTCCATGTTTGGTAGAACAAACTTAACGTGTAAAAAAAATCATACAAGACACAAGAGAGTCATGTCCCCTTTTACTATATTGCTATAGATGCCATTGAAAAAACTACAAGAAAAATGTAAAAAAAATCGGAAGAACATGATTACCCTGCACAGTACCAAATCGATTTGCACTTCCCTCAACAACAACAAAAAACAAATCTATTCCCACCAAAGAAAGAGTAATGTCCCTTTTTATATGATTACAGATGCCATGATCTCGAATTTCAATTTTTGAATCCACGTTATGTTGAATTCGAATATATCATTAGGTGACCTTGCGGTTTATAATTGATGTAGTCATACATTTTGATCTTCCATCATATATGAACATTTTACTCCACCATGTGAACATATATATTGTCGTCTACCATATGGACTAAATTTGAATCAATTTTCCTTATTTGAATACGATTGTTGTCAAGTTATACAATAATTTAAATATTATCTTGATAACAAAAAGACATGCATATAGCAGTAATCATATTTCACTATGAACTACATGTACCATATGCTCTCCAATTCAAATATCTGTATCCATTTTATGTTGAATTCAAATCATATTACATTATTGGTCTAGGTAGCGAGATGTTCCGGATAATCTAAACCCTGTTTTCATACGTATAATTTTTGGCTGAATTGGGACAAGTTTTGGTATAAGCCTCTTGCAAAACCGGAGATTCTCTCAACAAGCCTCGTGGTTCTGAGAGGGAACGTGGCACCTTTGTGTGCGAAACGATATACGCTGCCTCCCCCCTTATTTTATTTACAAAGGCAACATAGAACTATATGAGTGCCCTGTTAAATTTTGGAATTATTTCAGGTTCATTTGGCCTTTTTATACATTAATTGAGTTTCTGGACTTTTAATGTGCATAATCTAAATATGAATTGCATGCACATGCTCTGGTGCACCAAAGTGGGTTGAAAAATCACATGTGTGTCCTTGGTTGAATTTCTAGGTCCCATGGAAGAAATGAGAATGAAATTCAAACATCTGGGTGTCATGACTCTGCCGAGAACATCGAGAAACTTAGATTTTAAATTCATGTAATGAAACTTGGCATGGTGTCATGTCATGGCACTAACATGTTGTGGTAAAAAATTGGGCTGGTTTGGAAGCTCGTGGTTCTAAGAGGGAACATGCCCCCCCCCCCCGCCCTTGAGTTTCTTAACAAAGGCAACATAGAACTACATTAGTGCCATGTTAAATTTTGGAATTATTCTGGGTTCGTTTGTCGTTTTTTATACATTAATTGAGTTTCTGGTTATTTAATGTGCATAAGTCAAATTTGAACTACAAGCACATGCTCTCGTGCACCAAAGTTGGTTGAAAAATCACATTTGTGTCCTCGGGTGAATTTCTAGGTCCCATGCAAGAAATGAGAATAAAATTAAAACATCTGGGCATCGTAGCTCGGCCGAGAACATTGAGAAACTTGGTTTTAAAATTCTTGTAAATCCAAAACACGTCTGAAAATCATGAAACTTGGTATGGATGTCATGTCATGGTACTACCATGTTGTGGTAAAAAAAATGGCCGAATAGGAACAAATTTTGGTATAAGCTTCTTGCAAACCGAAGCTTCTCTCAAGAAGGCTCGTGGTTCTGAGAGGGAACGTGTCACCTTTGAGTGCGAAACGATATACGTTGTCCCCCTTGAGTTTATTTACAAAGGCAACATAGAACTACATGAGTGCCCTGTTAAATTTTGGAATTATTCCGGCTTCGTTTGGCCTTATTTACACATTAATTGAGTTTTTGGTCATTTAATGTGCATAATTCAAATTTGAACTACAAGCACGTGCTCTCGTGCACCAAAGTTGGTTGAAAATCACATTTGTGTCCTCGGGTGAATTTCTACTCCCATGCAAAAAATGAGAATAATATTCAAACATCTGGGCATCGTGGCTCGGTCAAGAACATTGAGAAACTTGGTTTTAAAATCATGAAACTTGGCATGGTGTCATGTCATGGTAGTACCATGCTGTGGTAAAAAAAATTGGCCGAATAGGAAATTTTTTTGGTATAAGCTTCTTGCAAATCGGAGCTTCTCTCAAGAAGGCTCGTGGTTCTGGGAGGGAACATGTCACCTTTGTGTGCATAATTCAAATTTGAAATACAAGCACATGTTCCAGTGCACCAAAGTTGGTTGAAAAATCACATGTGTGTCCTCGGGTAAATTTCTAGGTTCCATGCAAGAAATGGGAATGAAATTCAAAATTCTGGCCGTCGTGGTTGGGTTGGAAACATTGAGAAACTTATTTTTTTAATTCCTGTAAATCCAAAACACGCATGAAAATAATGAAACTTGGCTTGGTGCCATGACATGGCACCAACATGCTGTGGTAAATTTGCAGTCCGATTTGCGAAGGCGCACGCATTAACAATCAACAAAGTCATTTTGGAACAAGTGCTGTCACGTTACAATGTGAAACACAAGTATTATTGAAACCGTGGGTGTTCTACTTACTAGTACCATTTATGTGCCGCCACGCGTCCCCATTTTTTATTAGCTAGGAGGCACCGTGCCGGGTAGCTAGTTGAGTACGAGAGGCGTGCGATCAGACCCCTACGTGTGCTTAGAGGGAGGAGAGCCCTTTTACCTCCATCTGCCGTCAACCTATCTCCCAAGGTCTCCATTAATGGCGCCCGAGCCTCTGTTTAATGGCGTGGCTATGTCTCACTCGACTGAGATTTAAGAGAGAGAAATGAAAATCTGATAGCATGGATCTTGATGTAAGATCCGACGGACCTATATAGCATCTACTGTGACTTATAGCAAGACTGATGAATATATAAGGATGAATTTTTTGATCAAAGAAGGGCTTGCCCCTTCCGATTTTCATTACTGAAAACCACCACAATTCACAAGAAGTTCAGCACAACTCCAGCCTAACACGAAGGACTAAAAGCTACTCCCTCCGTCCCATAATATAAGACGCTTTTTGACACTAGTATAGTGTCAAAAAACGTCTTACATTATGAGATGGAGGGAGTACCAGATTGAAATCGCAACATCCCAAGAGGCCAACAAAGGCCAAACATCTGCGCTAGAACCCAACATTTCACAACCAATGACACAATCCACATCCTAAACCGATTATTACATCAAAATAAACCAGGAAACTGAAGGAAGCCCAGCAGCAACTAGAAGAACAGCAATGCCAAGGTCGCCACAACAAGAGTTTTCTTCATTCCAGCCTTGCAACATTGATCTTCCACAGAAAGATAAGGACGATTAATTTTCTTACAGAATTAGAAAGATAATTAAAAAAGCCACATCCAGCTACGCCCGAAATACACAAGGGCAAAAGAAGAAGGAAGACAAGGATCTGGCTCGCTGATCTCTACTTTCTTGATGCGTTGCTGCAGGCCGCGGGAACTAGTCTTCGCGGCGAGCGGCGATGAGTTCTTTCGTGTCCTCAAGATGCTGCTTGAGAACATCCACGAATTCCTCCACCAGCCTTTGGCGCTCGTTGCAGAGCATGTCATTCTTGTCCATAAGTTTCTTGATGATGATGCTGGTCCTCTTCAACAAGGCACTAGTCACCTCCTGCTAGTCTGCACTTTGGACGATCTTCTCCCTCAGCAGGTCGCGCTCGGCCTGGAGCCTCTCATTGCCCTCCCTTATTTACCGGATGATGCCGATAGCCTGTTCAAACGAGGCTTTCACGTCGTCCTGCAGCCTCGCCAAGCCGGAGATCTGATCCATCTCGCTATGGACGATCGCATGCATGCGTCTGTAACAGTCGTCGCCTGCCCGTGAGAAATTTTCCAAGGCCGCTGCGGTGCGGCGGGACATCTCTGCTGCATTCGTGGTGCGGCGGGACATCTCTGTTGCTTCCGCGGCATAGCCGAACCAGTCTGCTGCATCGATGGCGCGGCGGGACCTCCGTGCTACTTCAGCGGCGCGGCGGGACCTCTGTCCTGCTACTTCCGTGCGGCGGGACATGTCGGCTGCTCTCGCAGCGAGGCAGGACATCTCTCGTGCTTCCACTTCCATGCTCGCCTCTCCCTGGTGGCAATCTCTCGACCCAGAACTCACGCTGGCCATGGCAGACGCAAGGGAAGGATGCTGAATGACTTGTTTGTTTTTGTGGATGAGGAGTGGAGGAGGAATGTGCAATCATCTTGGCATACTAGTATTTATAACCGAGTACTAATACGCTCCTAAGTGGGAAACTGTTTAGGTTGTGATCGGTGTGAATAGGTTTGGAATTCAATATAGCGTGGTACTAATACACTCCTATGTGGGAAACCGTTTAGGTTGTGATCGGTGTGAACAGGTCTGCAATATAGCATGGAGTAATTTGGAATGTGATGAGACGCAAGCTCAAAATTTATAAATACCCGCGTGGCGAGCTCTAGGCTAGTCCTTTTTTCAGACGCATTAAACCTATCTCTCGGGACTTCTCGCACGCACCATCATGCCACCCACAAAAACTTGTACTCTGAGTTTAGTAGTACATTATACAGGAAGAGAAGAGGTGCACACACGCACTCGTCCTCTCACACACGCGTCTGTTTTTTCTCGAAGAGGAGGATGATGACCCCCGACCTCTGCATCTGGGAGTCACACACGCATCTGTAGCTACGAATTGTAGTGTTCTCAACCATCCGATTGGCTCTATCATGGATGTACCTAAATACTAAAACATGTCTAGATACATCTATATTTTGACAAATGGAAGGCATGTATTGTGGAACGGAGGGAGTGCTTGTCATCAAAATGGATAAAAAGGGACGTATCTAGAACTAAAATACGTCTACATACATCTCCTTTTATCCATTTTGATGACAAGTAGTACTTCTTACCCAAAGGAACTTTATATCCAACAGACACAAAATATTCGTTCGACTGTTGGAAATTACTGATTTGATGTCAAAGTAAATGCTGCATCGCCACCAAAACCCACCATTTCTTAAGCTAAAGTAGGCCAAGGTAATCTCTATATTAGGATATTACTAAGATAAACAGAAGGCACTGTCGAAACATTTAGGACGTGAGCTTGTCAATCTGAATGTGGAGGGACACAAGCTTAGCCCCGCCAGCAGCTTGGGCGGAACTATCAACAAGGTCAGCTCCTGCACGTCGATGTCGCCGGGATCCTTGCTGCTTGTCACCTCCATTTCCACCTCGACGGCGTCGGTCGTGCCTTTGGGCTCCCCCGGCGGGCCGTTCGCCCACAGCTTGGCCCAGAAGTGCGGCAGTTGGGACGCCCCCACTCTGATGCAGACGACCGACACGGCGATAGGCGCGCCGATGTCGAGCACGCCGCCGACCAAGAAAAATGCGCGGCGGTCCTCCTCCGTGAACAGCAAGAGCCGTGGCTCCGAAAGTGGCACCTGTAGCTAGAACACCTTACCGTACTGGATCCTGTGCATGGGCATGGGATGCGCGTTGCTGATGTGGTGGTAGAGCGCCGGCGGCGGGCCTTCGTAGCCGCAGACGGGCACGGGGCATTTGCTGGGCGCGAGCGGACATACACTCTGGTGATCGGCGAGCTTGTGGTAAGTGACATAGAGCCCACAGCCTTCGTGCGGGAACTCCACCCTCAGAAACAAAACGACGGCATCCACTGCTGTGTTCCGCACGTCGAAGCCACCGCCGCGCTCGCACTTCTGGCACTGCCGCTGGTTCCCGGGGCGCTCGACGCGGTAGTCCGCGCAGGCCAGGTGCCCTCCATTGCACTACAGAAATCAATCGAACAGCACATCAATCAAGAAACCTGCACCTTGCTCAATCAGCCGAATGGACGAGGTGTATTCGAACCTCATACACTGGAGGCATCAAGGGGCGGAGGCACAAGGGGCAGTGGAGCACGGTGAGGTCCATCGAGACCTTAGTGAGCTCCCTCGTCGGTTCCTGTTCCGTCTGCATGATCTCGCCCTGCTCGTGCACAACCATCTCTCGCTTGGGCCGGGGCATTACAAAGCTTTACCGTAACATATTTTATACTCTGCGCATAAATGTCCTCCTGCATACCAAGGAAGGCAGTAGTTTGAGTTTTCTGGACAAATTTTCCCCTGCGCATGAGTAAGCTGCACAAATATCGACAGTAAACGCGCATGCAATGGTTGGCTGGTCCTCCTTCCTTTTCGCTTGAGTTGGCTTCCCCAGGTAGTCAAGCCGCATCCGGCGCTGCACGCGTTTGCCTGTAGCCATTTTCTGCTTTGGAAACTGGCGCGATTAATGGGGACAGAACTAAGACTAGCCACAATGGTGAGTAACATACACTAGTAACATACACATATCCCTAGACTATGTTACTACCTTCATAGTGGGTAGTAACATAAGTATGGTAACATGCAAAGCTTCATTTATTAGGTTATAGACTCATATTGCATTGGGACGTGTGATGTTACAGTAACTAGCTAAGTTACTATAACTACCTCTCTCGTCATTAACTCACTGCCACATAAGCAAATTTGCTGAGTTGGACTCGATGTTACTGCTGAAGTTACTCCCACTGTGGCTAGTCTAATCGAGCGGGGGCACAGATGGAAACCAACGCAGACGCGTAGACTAATCTGAGAAAAACAAGAAAAAGTTATACGCAAAGTAAAAGGAATCGGAGGGAGTTCTACTTCAAGGTGCATTAAATCAACCCATGCAACTATCAAAAGGAGAGTCACGGCATGCATGCATGCATTGTAATTAATGCATCGGTAACCCTAAATTATTGAAATATATCGAGTGCAGTGCTTTGATGTGTCGCGTCAACTCGTACATCAACGAGAAGTTTGATTATCCTCTCCCTCGCGGACTTAACTACACCTGCCTTTGGCTGTATGATAGGTTGGCCACACACCTGTCGGGCCCATCTGTCATACACCCAAAGACAGGAGCGTCCCTCCCTCGCCCATGAGCGTGGTGGCTGACAAGACTAGGAGAAGCTTTCACTACACGCTCTCCCTCACGCATGCGGTGGACATGCAGCAGTTCAATCGGTGTCAAATGGCTAGAAGCATACTGTAGTACTCCTCCAGTGCAGTAGTACACCATCATTGTTCGACTTCCCGAAGAGGCGAAGAGCCAAGCGCAGCCCGGACGCTCGCGTGGCAGTTTCATGTGTAGAGTAGTCTAGATAGCGTGTATCGTGCCTGTAAGCTTAAAATCGTTGGGATCGGCTCCATGCTATGTGGCCGTCTCGAAGTTTTTTTTTAAAATTAAAATAGTCTTCTGGCCCTACCTGTCACCCTGGTTATTGTAGTTTGCACGCTCATCTGGTCAAGATAGGAATATATATATTTTAATTTGTTTTTTTCGAAAAGGGGGGACTCCCCGGCCTCTGCATCAGAATGATGCATACGTCCACATATATTTTAATTTGTGGTGGGTAAATGTTAGAGGTTGCAGCAAATATATTGTACACTGCGGGTCTTTCAGCCAAGTTTAGAGGCAAGCATGTGGGGCCAGTGCTATGATGTGTCCCATCAACTCGTAGAACGAGGAGAAGCTTGATTTTACTACACGCCTTCTCCCTCGCCCATGCACGCTGTTGCTCCCAAATGAGGACATGCTTTTGCTTAGTAGTACTTCTACAACAAGCTATCCGTCCTGCTCGCGGTGGACGGACATGCACCAGTGGATTCGACACTTTAGAAGCAGTAGTAGTAACATCATTGTTCGTCTTCTCGAAGAGGCAAAGAGCCAAGCGCAAACCGAACGTTGCAATTGCGAACATTGGAGCACGCATATAGCCAGGCTCTTGCATGAGACAAAATTGCTATGTGAGCCCACTATTGTATTAGTACGTACAACTACTTGCTAGTATAGCCCTGTAAACCAGAAAGGAGTATTTTCCCTTCTTGAGATTTCAACAAGTGACTAGACTACACCGAGACGGTGTACATATGGAGCAAAATGAGTGAATCTGCACCGTAAATAAATACGTACTAGTTCTATCGTTTTCCTCTCCGAGGTGCACAATATTGAGTATACTGACTAGTCTCTTTTTGACACGCATTTACGTTGTTTTTTTTGACACAGTACAGACGCAAGCGCTCATATACACGCGCATACACTCACCCCTATGAACGCACACACGCACGGCACTAAGTATCATCTTGAAATTTATGAAGTCACCATAGGCACCTTGTCGTCGACAGGTCCATAGGTGCTAGAATGCCAAGAAGGAAGAGGGTAGCGGTTCCCGAGATGTTGAATGGTCAATGATGCATCCTCAATTACATGCAGAGAGAATTAATTGGAGAAGCAGACTAGAGCCATCATGATGTGAATGCAATAGAGTTTGGACTCTCATATAATAAAGGCGCCCCACCACTCCAATCCATCTACTCCTGAGTCTCTGCACAACACTGCTCACTCTAGTCCAAGACCAAGTGACCAGAAGCCACAAGCACCTATGGAGGTGATGGACGCGAGGGGCAGTCGGCTGTGCCAAATCATCCAAGGCGCCGGCCTGCGGCCCCGCACCGTGCAGCGTTTCCAGAAGGTGTTGGCGATCGCAGGCATCGTAGCCCTCGCCGATGCTGGCTTCACCTCTCGCATGGACGACATGATGGTCAACTCCATCTGCAAGTTCACCAATGTCAAGAAGCGCGCGGACGACCTTGCCGTACTGCTCCAGCCTGCGCGCCTAGGCTCCTCATTGCCTGCCACCCTCATCGGCCTAGATGGTGATGAACTCTTTCAAGCCCTGGTGGCCCCTGCAGGTGCCGGAGGTCGCGACAAAGGATGTGCACCTCGAGGCCGCGCTCGCCGCGCAGCACCTCGCAATGCAAGAAACCATTGACCTGCACATCCACGTCTATGAGGAAATCGTCTACATAGGCCACTATAAGGCAAGCGAGGACAGAAAGACGTTGGCCTTCTTCCAGCGGCTGGAATCTTTGGACGCCATTGTTCAGAAGCACGTCGACCTGGCCACAAAAGCCGCTGCTACTTAGGTGCCGTTCGGTGGGCCGGCGCCCTGAGTCGAGGAGGTGGACGTCGTCGATGGATGCATCTCTTCTTCTTGCCTCCTGTAACCAGCACTGCATCGCCTCGTGGCCTTAATGTTTTATTAGTATAGTACTCCCTCCGTTCCGAAATATAAGTCTTTCTAAAGATTCCAGCAAGTAAATAAATGCATGCCGACGAATTCTGGCTATATGTGCATATTTATATCTAGCTATTGTACTTGTTGGCTATAAACTTGACTATACGTGACATGGCAACATCATATAGCCAGCAGCTGGCTATATTATTAACCATGCTCTTAGAGAGTAGAAGAGAGAAACGAGGGAGGAGGGCTAGCTGTAGCACGGAAGCTGTTGTCAGATGGGACTCGTGTTTATAGAATAGGAGTACTGAGCACTCGTGCCTCTTTTTTTTGAGGAAAAATTAGTCGTATGTCTAGTACCACTAGTTGGGTGCGTGCGACCTATAGCTGTCATCACTTTAGGTCTACTTTTCGAACCGTGGCTACGCTTCATAGTACATATTTTTCACGCATTTATCCTCCTATATGTACTCCTAGGCTATTTCCACATGCTCCCATTCGCCGACATGTGGGACATAGAGCATCTGGGTCATAGTGCATGCACGACTCAGAGCATATGTCGGGGTACTTTACATTTCAGACCTCACGAATTACATGCAAACCCCCCGCAGAAGAATAAATAAATCAATGGATTACTACATGAAACTGGATTATTTTCATGGAAACCGGAGCACATTCATTAAATTTTGGACATAACACGTTTATAAAAAATGACCGGACCTAAACCAGTCTAAGGGCCTCTTTGATTTTTCCTGAAAAAAGGGCCTCTTTGATTTGCAGGATACTGAAAACACAGGAATGGGGAAAGTATGATGGCGATGAACCGAGATGAGGAGAACTCTAACTCAGTTAGAGGTTAGAGTTAGATTCTAAACCTGAACTAACTCTAAACCAAAGAGGTGTATGGATGGCAGGGTTAGATTGACAATAAATTCTCTATCTCAATCATTTGACTACTTTGGACCCTATTTTTAGTTAGACTAAAATAAGTCCCTTGGATCCAAGCACCCTCTTGGTGTGGTCGGCTCTTCTGTGGCCTTTATAAATAATGCAAGCCTGTAACTAAAATACCTAGAAAGGTGAACTGAATCTTTGGGCCTCTAGAAATAATGCAAGCCTGAAACTGAAATACCTAGAAAGGTGAACTAAATCTTTGGGCCTCTAGAAATAATGCAAGCCTGAAACTTAAATACCTAGAAAGGTGAACTGATTCTTTGGGCTCTAGAAATAATGCAAGCCTGAAACTGAAATACCTAGAAAGGTGAACTGAATCTTTGGGCCTCTAGAAATAATGCAAGCCTGAAAATGAAATACCTAGAAAGGTGAACTGAATCTTTGGGCCTCTAGAAATAATGCAAGCCTGAAACTCAAATACCTAGAAAGGTGAACTGAATCTTTGGGCCTCTAGAAACAATGCAAGCCTGAAATTGAAATACCAAGAAAGGTGAACTGAATCTTTGGGCCTCTAAAAATAATGCAAGCCTGAAATTGAAATACCTAGAAAGGTGACCTGAATCTTTGGGCCTCTAGAAAGATTTATTACCTCCTCAAGCAGCATCAAACATTACCATGCGTGCACCACAAATCTATAGCAAGTTTGATCAGGATCTACTTTTCCAAATTAGAATTAGCGCTAGAGCAAGCAAGAACAATGATATGGCCGTGAGATAGAGAAGGAACGAACAAACTCACCCCTCTTGCGACCTCCCTGGTAGATGCACTACTGCCGCGCACGACAGAGGGAGAAAAACGACTGGTGAAGGGGGAGCGGGGCGACCTTCGAAGGTCGGAGGGAGAGGGCGGCCGGAGTAGGGCGGCGGAGGCCGGAAGGAGAGGGCGGCCGAAGGAGAGAGAGGGAGAGCGTCGCTTGGGAGGGCCACCCTATGGGGAACAGAGAGCAGTCATGCGAGAGGGGGGGGGCGATCTGGTGCGGGCAGGTGAGACTTTTTAGGGGAGCGATCTGGTGCGGGCAGGTGAGATTTTTTAGTTCCCTTTTAGTGGGCCCAGGATAACTAACCCAATTAGAACCTCTTCACTGGGCTAGTTTTTTTAGCTGGGTTAGAGAAAACTAGTTCAAACTAACCCCTCTTGTTTCGATATTTTGAGGCTATTTCAACCCAAACTAGCTCTAACTCAGGGATCGAGACAAAGAGGAGTGTTACTGTACATGCTACAGTGTGGACCGTAGCACATTGTTTTTTATGGCCGTATCACCACATTATTTTTTTCTACTGCTGGTTTACTGGGCTACCGTGGTTCGCACGGCTGGTTCACTAGGCTATCGTGGTTCGCACTCCTCCGACCTGAGTAGTACTCCCTCCGTTCCTAAATATAAGTCTTCGTAGATATTTCAGTGTGGACCACATACGGATGTATATAGATGCATTTTATGTGTAGATTCACTCATTTTTCTCCATATGTGGTCCATAGTGAAATCTCTGCAAAGACTTATATTTAGGAATGGAGGGAGTAGTATAGTACTAGTATATACCGCATCATTCTTTGCTCCTTCTTACTACTCCGACGTGTCATGCACCCGGTCGGAGCGCCAGTAATTCATGACTATAGTAAGTGGTCATATCACAAGTCTTTCCAGCAGTAACGCGCCGTCAAATTGCAAAGCCCCACTCGCTCACCCTCCTCGCCTCTCTGTCAAACCACCTACCCGAAAACTGCCGCGCGTACTGCCCGGGAAAAGCCCCACCCTCAACTTTTAACTATGTGAAAATAGTTCGAGCTTGTTCATTCTATATAAATACATTACTTATTGTATGTTTATTCACCCGTGGGGTTGTTCAATGAATGGAGGGGCGGGGAGCACAAGTGAACAATACTACCTCTGTCCGGGTTTATTGGTCCCCATTGTATTTCATGCCAAATTTTGACCATAGATTAAACTAAGAAAATGTTCACGCATGTCACCAAACATTATATTTTTCAAAACTATGTTCAAATACGAATCCAATGAGATAATTTTTCTTGACATGCATTAACATTTTGTTAGTTAAATCTTTAGTCAAAATTTGGCACAAACTATAAAAGGGACCTATAAACCAGGACGGAGGTAGTACTGCAGTAGTAGTAAGTAGGAGTCTTAGAGTAGTCACCTTAAATAGAGAGTTTCTTTTCTTTAATGCCACGTACACAAATTGAAACGCTTGTTGTGTGGAGAAAAAAGATAATCACTCCACTATATATGGATGCAGGGGCCTGAGCGCTCGCTTTACAAGGGTTGCTCTCTTCATTCTCTCATCCTCTCTAGATATAAACAAGACAGTGGTAGCGACATTTTCTCTTTGCTCACCACTGGTCACAGATCCGACCGGATCCCTTCGGCTGGTGTGTGTAGAGAACTAAAAGTGCATCATTCACGCAGTCATCGCCGCCGAGGGAGGAAACCCACAGCTGCCGGAGGGGCCCGATCCTCTGCCCGTGCCGTTCTCTCCGACACAGCGCTGGCTCGGGAGGTCCTCCGACCCTTCTTCCTCCCTGCCGTATTGTCCGTAGATCCGACCTGCCGCCGCCGACATCCTGGCGACCCTCAGGTATAAGTTCTTCAAAAGCGTCCTTGCTCTACTGCCCAAAATCCCCACGTGTCTGCATGTGCATCTTTTTCTACTCCCATCAGCTCTTCCAAAGCCACCTAAATTTTTAGTATTATTAGAGGTAAAGCTACTTTATGCATTCGAATCTAGGGCTTTGTTCGAACAACGAAGAAAGCGGGGAAAGTTGTAGCATGAATCTAGGACTTGATTCAAAGAGAAAATAATATGGTGAAAGTAGTAGAGACCGGATACCCAACCGGTCTCTTGGTTGAAAAGGGAAATAATGGGAAAATGCAGTACAAACTGGATAAGGAACAGATCTATTATTGGTTGAAAAAAGGATAGAAAGTGGTGGCTGGTGGACAAGTCAACAGAGTATGTCCAGGATTAGATTTGCTGCCATCACATAGTAAAAGGTCTCCAGGATTAGATTTGTTGCCCTCACATAGTAAAAGGTCTCAGGATTAGATTTGCTGGCCTCACATAGTAAAAGGTCTTAGGATTAGATTTGCTTCCCTCACATAGTAAAAGGTCTCAGGATTAGATTTGTTGCCCTCACATAGTAAAAGGCCTCCAGGATTAGATTTGCTGCCCTCACATAGTAAAAGGTCTCCAGGATTAGGTTTGCTGCCCTCACATAGCGTGAACAAGCTCGGCATCACCAATTTATGCCTCCTTGTAGGTACATTGTGCTGATGCGTCCACCGTCGCATGTCCTTATACCAACCTTTTGCTATTTTTTTGCGGGTAAACCAACCTTTTGCTATAAGGGCGCATGTAAAATGAAGCGATCACACTGTTACCTTAGGGACATGTCTAACCAGTGTTATTGTTAATCTAATGCCTCCAGTGATAAGATGGAATTAAACTATGTTACAAATGGCACTCCTGTTGTTTTCCCCAGTATGATAAGTAAGTTGCTCCTTTACGCTGCTGAGTGTCCTGGTGTCCCCACGGTCCCATGCCCTTAAACCAACTCTTTAGCTGCTGTTGATTTACTGTGTCTGGTAAACAAGCAATGCCACCATTAAAGTAATCCCATATCTGAGGAATCTCATTGTTGATCGTAATGCTTTTGGTACCATGAAGCATTGCTGACGTTTCAAAATTTCTACTGTCCTTGCGTGATTGCCATGAACATAGTTAAGATGCTTCTTTTCATTTTGTATATGTTTCGTATATTCTTATTGACCAGCAACTGTTTACTTTCTATCATTTTGTGCGGATAGGGATATCCATTTCACCTTGTTGCTATTGTGACCTTTTGGTGAACTGCACAAAACACTTTTTTTGGAATGAGTGTCGTGTGCAGTTCAACTAAAATGTCATGTGGGCAACATCTCTCAATTTTGGTGGAACTGCACAAAATGTTTAAACTAAAGTGAAATCATGCTCTCCTGTCTCCTGGTTTGTGCTATGCAAACATGCTGTGCAAACAGGAATACTCTACTCCAGATGTTGTGACGGTCAAGAGCAACATCTCTCAATTTTGGTGGAACTGCACAAAATGGTTCAACTAAAGCGAAATCATGTTCTCATGTCTCCTTGTTTGTACTATGCAAACATGCTGTGCAAACAGGAATACTCTACTACAGATGTTGTGACGGTCAAGAGCATTTGCCAAGTTCTTCGATTGTATGACATGGCTGGCCAAGATGGATTTAATCCCGATATTCACTTTATCAAAAGGCTCTAACAGGTTGGTTCTGCATCTTGCAAGCTGGGAATAAGTGAGATGTGTAGGCATCTTTGTTGTACTTATTATTTGAATCTTATTTGTTGGTTCTGAATCTTGCAAGCTGGGAGTCAATGAGACATGTAGGCATCTTTGTTGTACTTATTATTTGGATCTTATTTGTTGGTTCTAAATCTTGCAAGCTGGGAATCAATGAGATGTGTAGGCATCTTTGTTGTACTTATTATTTGGATCTTATTTGTTGGTTCTGAATGTTGCAAGCTGGGAAACACGGCATGATGATGCAGAGGACAACAACCATAACAAACAATTCAAACTTGGTAGTATTATCTTTGTGAAAGTGCGACAAATGTGCTGATCGTGTGCGTCCTGAGAATAATAATTCTAATTATTGTGCATGTTGATCCCATGGCACTGATAGAACGAGCCAATGCATTGCTTGTTTTAAGTATAAATTTCTATTAAAGCAAATTAAATTTAAGTAAAGTGACCACTAACTCCTGTTATTACAGTACCAATACAGACCCGCTCGTGAACCGACGTGTGGCCGGAGTAGGTTTCTTAATGAAGGCGTTTGAATGCACCGAGGGTGCATCTTCTGCCAGGCGTGCATCGGACAAGGGAGGGGTAGTAATTGTTGTCGCCTGTACACACTCAGCTTACTGTTGAATCCAGTTCCCCAAGAGCTGAAAAACGAACTATTGCCGCCGCCTACACACTCATTCACTCGAAGAGACTCCAATGGCGATCCGAGGGGTGAGCCTGCTGGATATGGACTTCAACAAGGAGTTAGTTTGCCGTTCAGTCCTATGGCTGCACCAAGTTGAATGTGATGTACACCAACAATACAGACTCGGTGAAGCTCTGCCTTGCCTCAGTCCTATGGCTGCACCAGGTTCTGGAGCATTCGCCCGTTTCATCGGCAGCGCCGACTGCACCTTCGCTACGGTGGAGAGAAAGAAGAACGTGACGATTCGTCCATCTGGTGCAACAAGCTTGTCGACATCCAGAAGCAATACAAGATTATCAGCAACGGGCAGGAGAAGGACTCCGTGGTTGACCTTGATGAGACCATCATCGACCCCTGATATGCCAACATGAAAGAAGACGACCTGAACACGTGGGAGGTACCTCTGAATCTAGCCTACATAACCTACGCGTCCAAGGACCCATACGCATGCTACGACATGTATAGGCAGATCTTGGACATGAGGGCGTGTCTGCTTCCCGTAACCGACGAGTACACGGATAGCCGCAGCGTCATGATCAAGCGTGCCAGGAAGGTCTAGATGTTGTACTTTATCTGTTTATAAGCACCTTTATCATGTGAGTGTTTCATGCATTAGCCTATGTGTCGTAATTATCTGTTTTGTTCGAAATATTTCTTTTAAGAACCCATTAACCTGATTGCTTTTTTTAGTGGCTATTTGCTAATGTATGTAAACTAGTTCACTTGTCCGTAAAAAAAACTAGTTCACTCAGCTGCCGTGCTTTGAATCTCCTTCCTCCCAACATATTCATCTCCTCAGGTGGACCCAGCAGGTCTCTGAATTTTCTCCCACTTTCTTTTTCGATGTAAACTGAGTTTTCTCCTAGTACTTTCCCCTAGAACCAACTCAATTGTCCCACGTCTAGCCTAAAAAATAATAATACCCCACGTACTATTAACTCATCAAATTAAAATGATATTTTATTTCGTAAGTTGAAAGTTCTTACAAAATAATAATAATAATTGTTTATATATAACTTGCCAAGTTAACTCCTAGTGATTGCGTACATAAGCTTGCAAAGATTTTACTAACGTGCGGTCATGTGTTTATGTTTTTATAACATTTCTCCGTCTAGCCCAAAATGATATTTTCACCCAGCCCAGCAAGTCCGTGGATTTTGAGAAAAATGCAAATGGGATTTAAACGGGCTGCATAGATGCTACATCATTGTTTCACCCAGCCCACCAAAGGGACTAAAAAACAAATGGACTGGCTGACATGTGGGCCAGTAGGTCGAAGCCTAAGAAGGCGTTGGATTTACATCCAACGGCCAGCATTCTTCTTCAATCTCTCGTCTTCTTCCCCCAGCGCTGCCGGAACCGCTTGCTCCAGCCTTCGGCGTCCAGCTGTGTTGTTTTGTGCTCCTCAGCAAAACGCTACCCCACCGACGGCTAAGCCATCCCTCCACTCCGCACCTCCTGTTATTCTCTACCGAGTGTAGGCCCACCCTGCATCCGAACCAGTCAAGTTTCCCACTCCTCTCCGTCTGCGACTCCACTGCCGCGTCTTCCCCATCTTCGAGTTGTTCCACTCCGGGGCCTTGCCGTCGTCCACCGCCTCGGTGCGCTCGGCGCGGCGTGGTCAACATACGAGAGTCATCAGAAGAGGACTGTAAATGGAGAGCCTGATGGCTGGGACCCACGAGGTCCATGGTCGCACGCAAGGAAAGTTCCTCCTTATTACGCACTGTACGTGCACTGTACGTGGGAAGGGCTTCTGTATTTCGCAAAAAAAACATCCCCCCGCTAACAGGTTAGACCCACCAGCTATATCTTCACACGCAAGGAAGTGCCTCCTTATTACGCACCAAAAAATGAATACCCCCTGCTAGCTGGGACCCACCATAGTGGTTGGCTGACTTGTGGGGCTACTAAGTTGACGAGGACGGAGGGCTTTGTCAACTTAGTCAATATGAACGATTCTAGCTCCAGTGACCGTACGATGTCCATCCAACGGCCATAGTGCTTCTTCAACCTCTGGTCTTCTTGCTCCAGCCGCCCAAAGCAGCGCCGGTCGTGTCGCGTGCTCCTGCCTCTCGTGGCCGGCTGTGATGCCGCGGAGGCCTCACCGCCCCCTACTACTCCCACCGCTGGCCCAGGGTATCCCTCTACTAACCCACACCCCCTGTTATTCTGCGGCGACAGCAGCCTCACGCTACAGCCAAACCAGTGAACCCTCATACTCGTCTCCGCGTGGGCATCCACTGCCGCGTCTTCCCCGGCTCCTTGTCGTCCCCTTCCTAGGCCTCGCCTCGTCCACCGCCTTGGTGCTCTCGGCACGGCATGGTCAATGTGGTCAACGACCGACTTCCATCAGAAGAGTACTGTACGTGGAGAGGCTGACAGCTGGGTCCAAGGCCACAACCCAGTTTTTTTGTGATTTGCCAAGTAAGTCGCTTTGTTAGGCCTGTTGGGCTGCAAATCTTTCAAGATGAGGAGAGCTTCATTCGGCTGGCCGAGAAAATGGCCTATCAGTAATGAGAAATGGGTTGTACATTTTTAAAACACATCAAACTGGCAATTAATTTCAAATATCTTTTTTTCATTTCGATATTTTAAATTACATTAATTTTTATGCGTGGAGAATTTGTTATATTGATATACATTTATTTTTATAATCAGTTTGAATGTGAGTCAAAATTTCGGGATTAAAAATAGTTCAGACCGCACCGAAATATGCAAAATTTCGTATAATTTTTTAACTGTGGCCACAATATGGGCTGTAATGCTAACAGAAAGAATATGGGCTCCAAACAAAACCATAAGAATTAGAAAATGGGCTGTAAATTATTAGAAATAATGGCAGATGGGTTGTATGCTGTTTTCCACAGATTTGAGGCTTTCCTTAAAAAAATGGTTGACGCACAAGCACTGACTGTTGGATGGCCATCCAACGGCTGTCGTGCTTCTTCAATCTCTGCTCTTCCTACTCCAGCCGCTCAAACAAGCGCCGGCGGGACTGCAGTCGGCTGTGCTGCCTCGCAGGCCTTACCGCCCCATCGTACTCCCATCGCTGGCCTAGCCATCCCTCTACTCACCCACACCTGCTGTTATTCTCTGGCGACCGCAGACGAACCAGTAAACCCTCGTTCAGTCGTACTCCCCTTCGCGTGGGAAACAACTGCGGAGTCTTCCCTGCCTCCGTGTCATTCCCTTCCTAGGCCTCGCCGTCGTCCATCGCCCTGGTGCTCTCGGCACGGCCTGGTCAACATGGTCAACGACCGACATGCATCTGAAGTGGACTATACGTGGAGAGGCCGATAGCTGGGTCCACGGCCGCACGCAAGGAAATGCCTCCTTATTACACGCAAAATAATGATTCCTCCACCTGATATCGGGGACCCACCGAAAGGGCCTCAGTATTTCACGAAAAAACATTACCGCCGCTGACAGCTCGGACCCACCAGCTATATCTTCGCACGCAAGGAAGTGCCTCCTTATTACGCACAAAAAAATGAATACTCACCCGTTAGCTGGGACCCAGTATAGTGGCAGGCTGACTTGTGGGCCTACTAAGTTGAGGGGGACGGAGGGCTTTGTCAACTTAGTCAATATGCATGATTCTAGCTCCAGTGACCGTATGATGTCCATCCAACGGCCGTAGTGCTTCTTCAACCTCTGGTCTTCTTGCTCCAGCTGTCCAAACCAGCGCCGGTCGTGCCTTGTGCTCCTGCGTCCCGTGGCCTGCTGCGATGCGATGGAGGCCTCACCGCACCCTACTACTCCCACCGCTGGCCAAACCATCCCTCTACTCACCCACACCCCCTGTTATTCTGCAGCGACGGCAGCCTCACACCGCAACGAACCAGTGAACCCTCGTACTCCTCTACGCGTGGGCATCCATTGCAGCGTCTTCCCCGGCTCCGCGCGTCCCCTTCCTAGGCCACGCTGTCGTCCACCGCCCTGCTGCTCTCGGCGCGGCGTGGTCAACATGGTCAAGGACCGGCTTCCATCGGACATGCACTGTACGTGGAGAGGCTGATAGCTGGGTCCACGGCCGCAGCAAGGAAGTGCCTCCTTATTACGGGCAAAATAATTATTCCTCCACCTGATAGCGGGGACCCACCAGATGGGCTACTGTCGGAGTAATGGGCCACGGGTAGGCTTACCCGAGCCCCAGAACCTTTCAAGACATCAGGGTAGGCAGCACCCCTCAAGCCGAGTCCTAGACGCGACTCCAAGATAAGTCGAGTCCCAGACGCGACTCCAAGATAAGCCGAGTCCCAGACGCGACTCCAAGATAAGCCGAGTCCCAGACGTGACTCCAAGATAAGACGAGTCCCAGACACGGCTCCAAGATAAGCCGATTCATGGCCGGCGACTCCAAGAGAAGCCGGCTATAGAGAGTCGGCCCGCGACTCCATCCGCCCCTACCTTCGCCACGATAGGCGAGGCGGGGTACGGACACAGCATGGCCGTCACGCCCTGCCTACGAGGAGATGGCATGGCTACAGTGTGCCGTATCGCTGGAGATCACCAGCATGGCGTGGCACTATTTCCATGCCTGCCCTGACCTCAGCCACAGTGGGCAGCGCACTGTGGCCACGATGACCTACCTGTACGACTCGAAGACAGCAGGACTCGCCTGTCGGTGAGAGCGCAGAAGACGGTGGATACACCCCGAAGACGGACCCGTGGGAGTCGGCTCCCCCAGAGTCGGCCAGCCCCTCCCACGGGCCCCACACGCCATTAACGAGACAAGACGGGGAATGGCGACAGTGATCGTCCTATAGACGGCGGCACTGTTGCCACGACCCCATGACCAAGCCTGCGTCATTAGAAGCGCGGCTACAGTATCGGACCTGTCGACGGGTCCCACCAGTCGGCGGGCCCCAGCAGTCGGCGGAGAGGACGGCGGCCTGAGAGACAGACGGCTGGGCCTGCGCCTAGCCGGATTACCATTGTACCCCCGGGGGGTAGGCCTATATAAACCCCCCGGGACACCCATGCAAAGGGTTCGAATCCATTAGCACTAGACCAGATCATATAGGAAGGAGAGAGCTAGCCTTGCCTTCTCCTACCTCCAGAATACAGCTCTAGGAGCAACCTTGTAGTCACTTCGCCTTAGTGATCATGCGGAGACCCCGCAGAGCAGCAGTAGGGGTGTTATCTCCCCAGAGAGCCCCGAAGCTGGGTAAGATCTGCCGGCGTGCATGTCTTCGCCTCATCCCGTTTCCTGGCACCGGTGACGTTCTACTCGCTCCCACCATGATAAGCCATCCTCTGGCATATGTCGCACCCAACCCCCGACATTTGCCACCCACCGTGGGGCGAGGTGCACTATCGTCCGGAGACCTGCTCTGGACGGGAACCCTTTTCCTCCCCAGCGAGCGTAGCCAGCCCGGCATGCCCGATGGCGCTTGCCCCGACGCGCTGCAAGGCATCCACGACGCCTGCGCAGCGAGCTGCCTCGCCGATCTTCTTGGCGAGGTTTGCATCTTCGACGAGCCTGCATCCAACGCAGGCACGGGCGGCCCCGAAAGCCTCCTCGCGGGCCTCCTCGACCATCTCCACGTTGCCGGCGAGCTTGCCGTGGACTTCGAGTCCATAGGCTCCACCGACCCGATGCTGGTCGACTCCGACAGCGTGTCGCTCGACACGTTCCCCACCAATGTGGTGGTCTACGATGAGCTGCTCCCTCATGAGGAGAGCGGCGGAAGCGCCATCACGGAGGTGCTCGTTATCAGTCATGGCGAGCACTCCGGTGAGGGAGCTCACGACCCACTCGACGCGGCTCTGCGAGACCTGACTGCGCCCATTCTAGAGGACGCTGACGCTGTGACGTTGGAGGCACGCCGCCTTCAGCTCATCGAAGGCGCGAAGAAGCTAGCAAGCATGAGACGCTTGTCAGAAGCCTACCAGCGCGAGATGGATCACGCTGTGGGCGGCTCGCCGGCCCCGACTGGGCCTAGCCGCCTAGATGCGGTCTGGCAACGCGGCGCGGCCATCGCCAACCTGTTCGGGGCCGATCGCCCCGTATATGCCACGCCTGCGGAGAACATCCGCGCCGCCCAGGCGGCGGCGGACGAGCTAGACAACATCGAAGGCGAAGAGCGCCGCCTGATGACGGAGCGAGTCCGGCGGCTCCTCAAAGCGGCCGCCGCGCAGAACGAAGCCGGCTACCGCACGGAGGCGCTGCAATGACAAAAAGACGACTTGCCTCCCTCCCGAGACCAAGGCGCGACGTCTCGGACGCCGACTGGCGATGCCCCCAGAAGAAAAGAGAAGGATCCGGCTGTGAGCCACAGTCGGACTCGCATCACCATCGAGCGCGACCAAGATGGCCGCCCTAGAGCAGTGGAACGGCAGGGCGACTACCTGCCTCCCCCGCCACGAAGAGAAAGACGAGTCTCCCCACCACTTGTTGAGCATTCGACTCTCGGCGACCGCCTTGGCCGCCGAGAGGGAGTCGGAGAGAATGATGCCCGCCACCGGATCGACCGACTCCACCGATCCTTGGCAATGGAAGAAGAAGACGAGCTGGGCCTGCCCTGTTTCGGACCCCGCATCCGAGATGAGCCCTTTCCCAAAGGATTCACGCTCCCCCGAGACACGCCCAAGTACACCGGCTCCGTGAAGCCGGAAGATTGGCTAGTTGACTACTCCACAGCCTTAAACATAGCAAACGGCAACAAGCGTGTTGCCGTGAAGTACGTTCCACTCATGCTCCAGGGCACGGCCCGGACATGGTTGAACAGTTTGAAGCCCCGCAGCATCAACAGTTGGGTCGACTTCACCGAGGCCTTCATCCGCAACTTCAAAAGCACGTAGAAGCGACCCCCCAAGCCGCACCAGTTTTCCTTGTGCGTGCAAGGCCAAGACGAGTCGACTCGCGACTACCTCACACGCTGGGGCGAGCTCCGAAACTCCTGCGAGGGCGTGCACGAGGTGCAGGCCATCGAGTACTTCACCGCCGGGTGCAGAGAAGGCACCCTCCTCAAGCACAGGCTCCTCTGTGACGAGCTGGAAACCCTCGACAAGTTGCTGGTCATAGCAGACAAGTATGCCACGGCTGACTCCTCCATGAAGACAGAGATTCAAGTTAGTGCGACTGGAAAAGTGGCCCCTCGGGCTCCCAGAACTCCGGCTGGAGATACCAGTCGGCGACAACAGCAGAATGATCACAAGCACAAGGCCCCATAGCCGACTTCTAGCAGTCGGCAGGTTGCGGCGGTCGAGGACCAGCAACCTGAGGGGCAGCCTCTGGCGAAGCGACGGAAAGGCGGCAAGTCCAACTGGTTGCCGGCCTTCTCTTACAAGCAGACTCTAGATGGTCCCTGCAAGTTCCATAGTGGCGCGAAGCCGTCAAACCATACCGCTCGGAAATGCCCCTAGCTCACCAGAATCGCCAAGGGAGAGGGCCTCCTTCCTCCTCCGCCTGCTGGGCCACCGCCTCCACCGCCGCCCCAGCAGCCGGCTGCTAGGCCAGTCGGTGCCGTACAAGATGAGTACCCGAAAGAGCATGGAGCCTATGTAGTGTTCACCAGTGTGGCTGATGATCGACGCAGCAGACAGCTGCAGCAGCAAGAAGTAAATGCACTAGAATTAGATACTCCAGAGTTTATGCATTGGTCCGAGAAGCCTATCAGTTGGAGCAGAGCTGATCACCCAGAGGTGATGCCGAATCCGGGATCTTACGCCTTGGTTTTAAGCGCCACCTTGGCCACAGATAGGCGGGCCGCTCGCTTCTCGCGAGTGTTGATAGACGGAGGCAGCAGCATCAACATCCTGTACAAGGATACCATGGAGAAATTAGGAATCAAGCAGAGACAGCTTCAGAGGAGCCGAACTATGTTCCACGGCATTGTACCTGGCCTTTCTTGCTCGCCAATCGGCAAGATCCTGAAGCCGGAGGTCAGCATCGCCTCCTTGTCAGTCCAGGACGAGCGCTCGCTCTCGAACTCGGCCAGGAGAGCAGCCTCCTTCTTCTTGGCCTTGTACTGCGCCTTCTTGAGCAGCTCCTTCTGCTCGGCCAGCTGCGCAGCCAGTAGGCCGCGCTCCGCGGCAAGCCTGCCGCACTCCTCCCCCTTGACGCGCAAGGCGGTGTTGACTTCGCCCAGCTGTTCCTGAAGTGCGGCGTTGGCCCCTGAAGAACGAAAGAAAGAGACGTTAAGTCATCAGCAAAGAAGATCGCCGGGAAGATCCGGCCCGACTGCTCAGCAGTCGGCCCGAATCTCGGGGACTACAGCCCGCGGGTGCGCCAGCGCGCCCCCGCGAAGAAGAAGAACAAAGAAGGAGATGTTAAATTCGTCAAGAAAGAATATCGCTGGGAAGATCCGGCCCGACTGCTCAGCAGTCGGCCCGAATCACGGGGACTACAGCCCGCGGGTGCGCCAGCGCGCCCCCGCGAAGAAGAAGAAGAACTCACTCCGGCTTTCTATCAAGTCGGCAATCCTCTTGCTCAACTCCTCAACATTATGGTTGAAGGCAATGGCACGGAGGTTGTGATACTCCTGCAATAAACATTTCAGACAAAGATAAATACTTGGAACTCGCCAGAGGGAGTTCTGAGCCGCCTGCTCAGCAGCCGGCCCAAAACTCGGGGACTACACCCAGTGGGTAAGCTGGCGCGCCCCCACAGAGAAGAGCAAGAAAGACAAGAATCAAAGAAAAAGCATACCCGGACGGCCGTTCGCGATGCCAAATGCGCCCTGGTGCAGTTCTGGAGGGCGTCGCCTTCGGCTCGCAGCTTCACCTGGACGTCCAGAAGCACCTGGTTCAGTGGACCCGTGCCGCCTCCACGCACCCACCCAACGGGCGCTGCACTCGTCGCCTCGGCGTCCGGGATGGCCGAGCTGGCGGCACCAAGCTCCAAGGGTCGCGGCGCTGAAGTCACCTTCTCGAGAGGGTGGCACGCTGGCGAGGCGACTTGAAGGAGCAGCGTCGCCACGGCCTCGTCTTCAGGCGGCGGCACCGGCGGGCCCACCGGCTGTTTTCCACGAACATCCCTAGACGGCGGCGGTGGCGGCGGTGGCGGCACGAGCGTGTCCGACATGGAGGCCTCGCCGCTTTCCTTCTCCATAATGGGGTTCTCGGCGCCGGCTTCTCCAGTCTGCCCCGTGAACTCCGGAGGCGGCGGTGCAGAGGACAGGGGGGTGACGAGCAACGCCGATTGGCGGTGTGTGGCCTCCTCGGCTCGCCGCCTCGCTGCAATGGCGGCCTCGGCCTCTTCCAGTTTCTTCTGCGTGGAGGCCGCCGCTTTCTCGGCCTCCGCCTTCTCCAGGCAGTGGGTCTCCTCCTCGTCGCGCTTCTCCCGCGCGTTTCGCTCCGTCGCCTCCCGGAGGTCGGCGGCGGGGTCAACCCGCCGAGTGTTGGCGGATGTCTCTGCCGACCCTATGACGGAGGGGACGGCGACCCTCTCAAGGGTAAGGGGAGCCCTGAAGAAAAAAGAAAAAATAAAAAGAGAAAGTGTAAAAGAAGAACTCGGACAAGACTCACCGAAGGAAAATAAAGACAAAGGTGAAAAACTTACGCAGAGACTAGCGGCGGCCTCCTCACTTCCTTGCGGAAGCGGTTGGCCTTCGCGCCCGCTTCCTCCCGCTTGGTCGCGGAGGCCGCCCCCTTGAATTTCTTCGGCTTGCCGCCGAGCGAGCTCGGCCTGGCGTGGCGCCTCTTCGCGCCACCTTGGCCGGCCAAGCCGACGGAGGAACCCGCGCCCGACTGGCCGACCCTTAGCTGGTGGCGCGGGACGACTTCCCATTTGGTGTCATCTTCAGGCCAGTCGGCGAAGGTGGCCGAGGGCCTAAGGCCGCTTCCCGCTCCTCCTCCACCTTTGGCGTCGGCTTCCATCGCCGCCGCCCCCAAGTCAGGGTCGTCGACATCGCTCTCTGCTCGGTCGGGGATGAACTCGCGGGGCGGTCTTGCAACGCCGGCTGCAGGCTGAATGAGGGGGTTCTAAATCAGAGAAACCAATGAAGATCAGAAGTTGGATTCGGCTATGAAGGAAACAAAGCAATAAAAAGATGTGACTTACCACCGGAGGGGGGTTGGCGCGCGAGTACGGCTCCTTGCCGAACTCCCAGTCCGCCGCGAGCTCGCAGTTCGCGATGTGGTTCACTATGTTCGCCACCTCTGCGTGGGGCATCTCCCTGGTACACATCCGACTCGGGTCCCGGTGGTCGCTCATCTGACTGATCAGATGAGGCCGGCCTTGGAGCGGGAGGACTCGGCGCGTCACGAAGGCGGCCAGCAAGTCGGCCCCAACGAGGCCCTCCGACTGCGTTAGAACTCGGAGTCGCACTATGACGGCGGCCCCGGCGGGAGTCAGCGTCTTGACTCGATGAGACCAGCTGGGGAGCCCCCCAGCCGGTGCGCCGGCTTCATAAGGCGGCAGATTGACCCAGTCGCCGTCGAGGGCGACGTTCTTCACGTAGAAGTACGACCGCTGCCACATCTTCACCGACTTGATCAGCGGGATGGAGGGAAACGGATTGTCGGCGGTTGATCGCCGCATCGCGATGAAGGCGCCGCATTCAGCCGGCACGCCGGCGACATGCATGCCGAGATTGGATGAGAAGAACTCTCCCCACAGCACGATGGTGGGGAGAACGCCAAGAAAGCCTTCACACAGGGTGGCGAAGGCAGCCAGCAGTACCACCGTGTTTGGGGTGAGGTGGTGCGGCTGGAGCCCATGGAACTCCAGGAAGGAGCGGAAGAAGCCGCTCGCCGGCAGCCCCAGGCCGCGCATGAGGTGCAAGCGGAAAATGACCCGCTCGCCCTCTTCCGGCGCCGGCGATATCTCCCTCGCTGGCGCGGCACGGGCTCACACGAGGTTTGCGTCGGGGAGGCGGCGCGTCTTGCGGAGGAACTCGATGAGGTCGTCATCCACCTCGGAGCCGTCCCACACGCCGGAGCGCATGGCCGAAGCCGCGGCGGCGGAGGAAGAGCTCATCGCTGTTGGTGCGGTGTGGTTCTGCTCGACGGCGGCAAGCAAAAGGAAAGGGAGCAGAGGAGGCGGGGGAGCAGGAAAGATGGGCACGTGTGCTTTGCCGCTCCACTCCCCCCCGCCTACTTGTAGCCTTATAGGCTGAGAAGCCGATGGGGCGGGCGTGGGATTAACTGCACGTGGGACCCCACGCCGCCCCCCCCATGATTTACTCCACGAAGTTACTGCACGCAGTAATGACGTGGGAAACCCAACCGTCCGCACGGCCGCAACGGATCCGTTCGCGTGCCAAGGCGCGGTAGTGGCGGGCCCCACCTGACGGCCCGTCCCGTCGCGCGCGTGGGTGAGCAGACTGTCCTCGCCGCGTGGCGCCACGCGATAGGACCGCGGCGGGCGGCCGTGGGGAAGCGTATCAGGCACGCCGCCTGGTCTCCCGCCACGACTTTCGAAATCTTTATGGAGCCAGACGGCCCTCTGCGGATCCGACTCCAAATAGTCGGCCCGAAGGAAGACGACATCAAAGCCCAGATTCCACCACCAGAAGAATGAAACTGTTGAGGCCCCACAACGTATCACACTCGGAGCCTCACCAGCTTCAGGGACTACTGTTGGAGTAGTGGGCCACGGGTAGGCTTACCCGAGCCCCAGAACCTTTCAAGACATCGGGGCAGGCAGCGCCCCTCAAGCCGAGTCCCAGACGCGACTCCAAGATAAGCCGAGTCCCAGACGCGACTCCAAGATAAGCCGAGTCCCAGACCCGGCTCCAAGATAAGCCGACTCATGGCCGGTGACTCCAAGAGAAGCCGGCTATAGAGAGTCGGCCCACGACTCCATTCGCCCCTACCTTCGCCATGATAGGCGAGGCGGTGTACGGACACAGCATGGCCGTCACGCCCTGCCTACGAGGAGATGGCATGGCTACAGTGTGCCATATCGCTGGAGATCACCAGCGTGGCGTGGCAATGTTGCCATGCCTGCCCTGACCTCAGCCAAAGTGGACAGCACACTGTGGCCATGACGACCTACCTGTACGACTCGAAGACAGCGGGACCCGCCTGTCGGCGAGAGCGCAGAAGACGGCGGATACGCCCCGAAGACGGACCCGTGGGAGTCGGCTCCCCCAGAGTCGGCCAGCCCCTCCCATGGGCCCCACACGCCATTAACCAGACAAGACGGGGAATGGTGACAATGATCGTCCGATAGACGGCGACACTGTTGCCACGACCCCATGACCAAGCCTGCGTCATTAGAAGCGCGGCTACAGTACCAGACCTGTCGACGGGTCCCACGAGTCGGCGGGCCCCAGCAGTTGGCGGAGAGGACGGCGGCCTGAGAGACAGACGGCTGGGCCCGCGCCCAGCCGGATTACCATTGTACCCCCGAGGGGTAGGCCTATATAAACCCCCTGGGACACCCATGCAAAGGGTTCGAATCCATTAGCACTAGACCAGATCATATAGGAAGGAGAGAGCTAGCCTTGCCTTCTCCTACCTCCAGAATACAGCTCTAGGAGCAACCTTGTAGTCACTTCGCCTTAGTGATCATGCGGAGACCCCGCAGAGCAGCAGTAAGGGTTTTATCTCCCAGAGAGCCCCGAAGCTGGGTAAGATCCGCCGGTGTGGATGTCTTCACCTCATCCCGTTTCCTGGCACCGGCAACGTTCTACTCGCTCCCACCATGATAAGCCAACCTTTGGCATATGTCGCACCCAACCCCCGACAGCAACCATACTTCGCAAAAAAATGTTTCCCCCCTGACTGTTGGGACCCACCAGCTACACCTTCGCACGCAAGGAAGTGCGTCCGGGCAAAAAAAAATGATTCGCCCCCCTGACTGCTGGGACCCACCAGCTACATCTTCGCACGCAAGGAAGTGCCTGATAGTTGAGACCCACCTGGTCGAAGCGTACGTAGCATTGTCATTCTGGTCGCGAACGTGTACGTACATACTGGTCGATGTAGAGGCGCGCACGTGTCATAGATGTAGAGGCGCGCACGTGTCGTAGTAGAGGCGCACACGTAACATGTACACGTACATACAACGGCGAGGGTGCAAGAAAGAAAATATGGCCACATACGTACATATGGGCAGGGTCTCGAACGCCTACTCGCGCATATGTACATGGCTGGGTCAGAACGGAGAAACAACATCGTTGTCGTGTTCATGGGGAGCCAACCGGCTGGGTCAGAACGGAATGCGTGGTCGTGTTCATCAGGAGGGCTTGGACGGAACAAGCGATGGAAACGAGGCCTGGTGTACAGCACAACAAAGGAAACGGCCTTGTGTTCGACCGGCCACGTTCAAAACGGGGTCCTTTTGATCGGGAGGGGCCTGGCGTACCGCAAAACGGAGGAAACGGACCTCCTACGGTAGAAACGGGGGTCCTGTTGATCGGGAGGGGTGTGGCATACTGCAAAACGGACGAAACGGACTTGTGTTGGAGCGCTACGGTCGAAATGGGGGTCATGTTCATCGGGAGTGGTGTGGCGTACCGCAAAACAGACGAAACGGACTTGTGTTGGAGAGCTACGATCAAAATGGGGGGGGAGGGGTGTGGCGTATCGCAAAATGGGACTCCACGGGATACTGTTCATCTCCACTGTCGACCTCCTTTATCCTCCACGGGCTACCGTCGACCTCCTCCAGCCTCCACGGGCTCCTGTTCATCCAGCCTCCACCGCGCGCTACCCCACCGGCTACTGTTCAACCACCCCTCCATGGGCACCCCTCCACCGTCTACTGTTCATCCAGCCCTCCACACCACGTGGTCCTGTTCAATCAACCCTCCACGGCCACCCCTCCACTGTCTACTGTTCATCCAGCCCTCCACACCACGGGTTCCTGTTCATCCAAAGGCAATGCCACCGATCACTGTTCATCCACACCCCCCCACAACGCTCACTGTTCATCCCAGGGGCAGCATCGATCGGCTTTAGTTAGCAGCAGTAGCGAAGGAATCGCTCCATCGGGTTCAGTTAACAGCCATCGATCGATCGCTCGGGTTCAGTAACGCGTAGCCTGCAGTGCAATCGCTCGGGTTCAGTTAGAGCCCAATGCATCGCTCGGGTTCAGTTAGAGCCCAATGCATCGCTCGGCTTCAGTTAGAGCCAACGCCTCGCACACACGCGCGTACATACGAGAGAAATGCGCATCGCTCCGCCCCCGACCTCCCACCATAACCGACAACTCCCCGAAATTTTCCTCCCCCTTGCTTCTACCATGGCTTTTTCCCTCATGGATGGCCCAAAGAATGTCATCCAGCTGCGTCTCTGGCCCGTCCAGGATGAAAAGCCCATTTTCTGTCATGATTTTTTGTCATAGAAGTAGGAGCCCACCACATCTATGATGATACAGGGTTTTGTCACAATTATTGTCATAGCAGTGTCATATGTATGACAATTTTTTTTCGTTCGGCCCAAAATGTCACAGATGTGTCTTTTTTTGTAGTGTTATGTTTCATTCATAGCCTATACGACAAGTCGGGTAGGTTAGACGTGAAACCATATGATCTTCCGACCAACTCATCATCTTAGGCCGTGATTGGATCGTCGTTTTGCAACCAAAACCGCTGGTATAACTGACGGTTGTAAATAAAAGCAGATGGTCTCGGGCGAAGCGCTTGGTTGGTCGATTTCGACTAGTAAAATATGCACTGGTCTCTCAGATTACACGTGTAACCCGCCGGTTTTACTTATAGACCTCGGGCCCTCGGTTTAATTACGCTTGTATTTTATGCATTGTTTCTGATGACGAGTAAATCACACTTGTATGTTAATACAGGTGTGAAATAAACCAGAGCTCCCAAGCGCGGCCTTACCGTTTCATGTCGTCCCAGTCTCTCGAAGGTGCTCATAGGTGTACGATGATCCCGGCTTCCTGAATGAGCAGCGGGCGCTGTATTATACTATCCGTAGGGCCCGCGAGGCCCTCTCTGTCTTCCTTCGAGTTGTTGTGCTCACCATGGTGCCGAGCATTGTTAACATGGTCAACGAACATCAGGATTCAGGAGATGACTTTATTTTGACTGGATGACAGTAGGGACCCACTAGGGCCATAGCCGTACGTACGCAAGTGCCTCCTTATTATGTACAACTATATTTTTTTGCTTCCTCCTGGTTTCCTGACATCACGGTCCCACACCATTGTCAACCTATGTAGTCAATATAAACAAGAGAACTGCACAAGGTGCGGCCGACAACTGGGACCAAGCAGCTCGAGCAGTATTTGTGTTTTTGAGGCGTGAGCACTGCATAGCTTTTCTTGGCGATGTTTTCATTGTTGTAGAGAGGAGAGCATGGTATTAACTGGGCGGGCTGTGGCCCGTCTAGCCCAGGCCAGATATCCAGCCCAGATATTAATTTTTTTCAAGATGAAAATGGCTAGCCCAGCTATACTTTTTTCGAGGAATACCCACGCAAGGCCAACTTGTTATTCTCCGCCCCGCTTGGCTGCAAATCTTCCCTAGGAGGGATGCATTAGGCTTAACAGGAAAATGGGCTTTAAAAATAATAAATGGGATGTAATTATAAAAACTGGGCAGTAACTATAAAAAAATGCACGAAACACGAAATTAGTTTCTAAAATATTATTTACCGATTTTGAAAATCTTAATTTTTAATTGTTGCGCGCGCAATGTTTCGTTAGATTTTTACGTATTACAAATTTATATTTAATACGACTAGAAATTTCGGGATAAAAATATTTCGGATCCCATTAAAATGTGGGAGATTTTATTGAATTCTGTCTTGAATGGTTGGTTGAAATTATTAATCGTTGTCCTAGCTAGAAAATGGGATGTACTTTTAACAAACTGTAAATGGGCTGTAGTAATGGGTTGTACATTCGTACAAATCGGAAATGGGCTATAAGTTCTCTGCCACACACTTGTGGGCCTACTAAGTTGATGTGTCCCCTAAAAATAAAGAAGTTGATGTGTTTTCCTCTCCGCGTGGGCATCCACTGCCGCGTCTTCCCCGGCTCCGCGTCGTCCCCTTCCTAGGCCTCACCGTCGTCCACCGCCGTGGTGCTCTCGGCGCGGCGTGGTCAATGTGGTCAACGACCGACTTCCATCCGAAGAGTACTATACGTGGAGAGGCTGACAGCTAGGTCCACGGCAGGCGCAAGGAAGTGCCTCCTTATTACGTGAAAAATAAATATTCCTCCACCTGACAGCAGGGACCCAACGGACGAGCCACCGTATTTCACGAAAAAAACATTTCCCCCTGATTGCTGGGACCCACCGAGTGGGCTACCGTATTTCGTGAACCCCCCCTCCCGCTATCAGCTCGGACCCACCGGAAGTGCCTCCTTATTACGCACAAAAAAATGAATACTCGCCCTGCTAGTTGGGACCCTCCTTGGTGGGAGGCTGACTTGTGGGCCTACTAAGTTGGCGGGGACGGAGGGCTTTGTCAACTTAGTCAATATGAATGATTCTAGCTCTAGTGACCGTACGATGTCCATCCAACGCCCGTAGTGCTTCTTCAACCTCCGGTCTTCATGCTCCAGCCGCCAAAAGCAGCACCGGTCGTGCCGCATGCTCCTGTCTCTTGTGGCTGGCTGTGCTGCCACGGAGGCCTCACCACCCCCTACTATTCCCACCGCTGGCCAGATTCTGCGGCGACAACAGCCTCACACTGCAACCGAACCAGTGAACCCTCGTACTCCTCTCCGCGTCGGCACCCACTACCACGTATTCCCCAGCTCCGCGTCGTCCCCTTCCTAGGCCTCGTCGTCGTCCACCGCCCTGATGCTCTCGGCGCGGCGTGGTCAACATGTTCAAGGAACGACTTCCATCGGACGTGGACTGTACATGGAGAGAGGCTGACAGCTGGGTCCACGGCCGCAGCAAGGAAGTGCCTCCTTATTATGTGGAAAATAATGATACCTCCACCTGACAGCATGGACCCACCGGACGGGCCACTGTATTTCACAAAAAAAAACGGTTCCCCCTGACTTCTGGGACCCACCATCTACATGTTTGCATGCAAGGAAGTGCCTGACAGTCAGGACCCACCTGGTCGAAGCGTATGTAGCGTTGTTATTCTGGTCGCGAACGTGTACGTACATACTGGTCAATGTAGAGGTGCGCACGTGTCATAGTAGAGGCGCGCACGTGTCGTAGTAGAGGTGCGCACATAGCATGTACATGTACGTACAATGACCAGGGTGCAAGAAAGTAAATATGGCCACATATGTACATATGGGCGGGGTCTTAAACACCTACTCGCGCATACGTACGGCCAGGGCTCATGTACATGGCTGGGTCGGAACGGAGAAACAACATCATCGTCGTGTTCATGGGGAGGCAACCGGCTGGGTCAGAACGGAATGTGTCGTCGTGTTCATCGGGAGGGCTTGGACGGAACAGGCGATGGAAACGAGGCCGGGCGTACCGCAGAACGGAGGAAACGGCCTTGTGTTCAACCGGCCATATTCAAAACAGGATCCTGTTCATCGGGAGGGGCCTGGCGTACCGCAAAACGGAGGAAACAGACCTGTGTTGGACCTCCTACGGTCGAAACGGGGTCCTGTTGATCGGGAGGAGTGTGGCGTACCGCAAAACGAAGGAAACGGACTTGTGTTGGAGCGCTACGGTCGAAACGACGGTCCTGTTCATCGGGAGGGGTGTGACGTACCGCAAAACGGGACTCCATAGGATACCGTTCATCTCCACCATCGACCTCCTCCAGCCTTCACGGGCTACTGTTCATCCACCGTCGACCTCCTCCAGCCTCCACCTGCGACTGTTCATCCACGGGCTCCTGTTCATCCAGCCTCCACCGCGTGCTACTCCACCGGCTACTTTTCAACCACCCCTCTCCACGGGCTCCTGTTCAACCACCCCTCCATCATCTACTGTTCATCCAACCCTCCACGGGGTCGTCCTATTCATCCAGCCCTCCACGGGGTCCTGTTCATCTAGCCCCAACCGTCTCGATCGATCGGGGTCCTGTTCATCCAGAGGCAACGCCACGGGGTCCTGTTCATCCACCCCCACTGCTCACTGTTCATCCACCCCCCCCACAACGCACACTGTTCATCCAGAGGCAGCATATCGATCGGCTTCAGTTAGCAGCGGTAGAGAAGGAATCGCCCGATCGGGTTCAGTTAACAGCCATCGATCGATCGCTCGGGTTCTGTAACGCGTAGCCTGCAGTGCAACTGCTCGGGTTTAGTAAGAGCCCAACGCCTCGCTAGGGTTCAGTTACAGCCAATGGCTCGCACACATGCACGTACGTGTACAAGAGAAACGCCCATCGCTCGGCCCCGACCACCCACCGTAATCAGGAACACCCCGATATTTTCCTCGCCCTTGCTTCTACCACGGTTTTTTCCGTCATGGAAGGCCCAAAGAATGTCATGCAGCTGCGTCTCCCGCCTGCCCAGGATGAAAATCCCATTTTCTGTCATGATTTTTTGTCATAGAAGTAGGATCCCACAACATCTATGATGATACCGGGTTTTGTCACAATTATCGTCATAGAAGTGTCATAAGTATGACAGAAAAAAATTTCGTTCAGCCCAAAATGTCACGGATGTGTCTTTTTTTGTAGTGTGGAGAGGGCATTTTGGCGCCCACGGAGTATGAATGGGGAAATGGAGGGAGGGGGGAACTAAGGGGGAACAATGGTTCGGTTCGGGACGCGCTTGTTTGAAACTTGGGGAAAGTTACAAACTTTGCCCCCATCTAAAATTTCGGACATATTGCGGGTTGGGGGTAGGACAGTAATCTCAGGTGTCCCAAATGTGGGCGGGATAGATTTCTGCCGAGCGCATGGGTGTTTAGGCGCCCATGGCGTATGAATGCGTCTTGGTGAAGTTGTAAACCTACCCCGGTTTAGACCTTTGGACATCGGGCCGATAGGCTACACGGGCCAGAGTCAGGACAGTAATTCCCTACCACCAAACATTAGTCTCGCGCGGTTTCGGGTGACTAGAGGCTTATTTGGTGCTTCGTTCATTATTTGGGCGCATAAGCATTAACGTTTTCGGTTCTCTTGAATTGAACTTTCAGGATTTTTCAAACTTCACAAATCTTTACTCTTGAAAATCCTAAAGCTACGATTATTTTGGAATGGAGGGGGTACATTTGAATATACATTGTACGCGAGTATATATTAAAAAATATGCAACTTACCTCAGTTCATGCATGGTTCCAGATAGAATCTCCTTGGTTGCAAAAAAATAGTTAGACATGCGTATGAATATATAGCATGTTCAAACGCACAACAAAGATTGATGCCCCCTTTTATATCTGATTTACAAATGCCATTATCTTGGGTTCAAATAGGTGAATGCACTTCCTATGAATTCAAATCTTTGAAACCCCCTTTATGTTGAATTCAACATGTATTCTATTTCGTAGCTAGCGATTTGGAATGTATCCATGCAAGTGACAAATGTATAAAGTGCTTCACACTAACAACATGGAGTGCACTAATTAATGTTTATATATGAATTGCAAAAGTAATCCATTGCCTGCATTTCAAACCGCTCTCACTCTATGGATTGATAATATGAAATAAACACATGCGCATGCTAGAATTCAATAGAGTATGGGTGTCTGATAGACCGATTTTCGTCCATACACAATTTGCAAAATTCATGATCTCATCCAAAAATAATAATGCCATTTATATTTTAATTTAATGCGTAGAACCTCCTTTTACACGTAGATGCACTATGCCTCGGCCTATTCTCATAAGCACGCTATATATCTCTCTATCTAACGCATAAGTGCACACACTTTATATGCATCGACATTTCTCTTTCACACATGCTCACAATCTCTCTCGGGGTGTCGGGGTGTCCCGCGCACATGCTCTCTCTATCTCTATCTCTCTCTCTCTTTCTGACTACTATGTACCACTCTTTTCACTAATCTCAGTTGGAAAACACTATTTCTCTCACATGCATATATACACACGCACGGTCTCTACTAGCCCTCTATATGCACATATATGCGCCTACGTGTCTCTTGCACGCACATTATCTTTAGGCTTCTCTGGCACACATTGCCCCCGACCCCCCCCCCCAGACATACCTCTCTCTTAGTAGTGGGCAGATATGATTCCATCATATACATTTGGTAGGATATCCCTGACTGTTAGGCTGGATGGTAATACAAGGCAAATTTTTACCCTAGTTCGGACCCTTGCAGTTAAGGAAAAAGCCTACTATTGGTACTATATATTGGTGATAGGGGTGTGTACAAAGTGCACGTGAATACCAGGCATTGTGCGTGTGTGTATACTATCGACGAACTAGCCCCCAAGCTTCTATAACATACTCGGGTCCTAGGGATACAAATCATATATAGTCAGCTTATCACTAGTGGGGATAGAGTCCTCCACGACTCTGGTAGCTTCGTGTTGTACGCCGAGTCCTCCACATGGGTCTTCGTATAACGCGTCTCGGTCCAACCTATGAGGCGCAGGATGGAACCGACCCATGAGTCCTCATGTTGACCCACCACAACTAGAAATGATGTGCCCACCACACCACACACGCAATCAGCCACTAAGAAAATAAGCATATACAATAGTACAATGTTATACATGAAAGTTAATTGCATGGTGCAGCCAAAAATATTTGTTCTTCATTGTGAATGTTTACATATTCTCCTAAAATATTGGTCACGGGAAAGAGAAACGAAGGGCATATCTCTCCTTGTCTCCACTAGACACCCCCTCTTTCTACACCACTTTCGTGTACGCACACAAACTATCTCTCGGCCCTCTAAAAGTATGCATGCCCACAACACATTCACGCGTGACGGTCACTGTATTTTAAGCTAAAGCACTATATGGTCACTGGACTTCAGAATATGCTCATTACGGTCACCATATACATTCTTGTGTTGATCATACGGTATCTAGCTCATGATACGTCTCCGTATTTGCTTGATGACACTGACGGACTTTGCATTTGATGCATGCTCCGTATTTTGTTGACGAAACTTACAACCGTTGTATTTGAAGTGAGAGCACGATATGGTCACTGGACTTCAGAATAAGCTCATCACGGTCACCACATACATTTTCTCGTGCTAACCAACATGTGGTTGGATGGTTAGGAGGACAATGGTTTCTCGAGCCCACCAGGGTTAAAGTCCCGGTGCTTGCATTTATCCTGGGTTAATTTTAGTATTTTCTGGCGATGTGTGTTTAGTGGGAGGAGACGTTCCACTCGAGTACGAGGCACCTATGGTGACTTCATAAATCTCAAGATCATATGCTGGCTCACTCTCTCTAAGGTGCTCATAGGGGTAGGGTATGCCTGTGTGCGCTTATAGCGGTGAGTGCTTGCGCGTATATATGAGCTCTTGTGTCTGTATCATGTTAAAAAATACATGTCATGATTATACGGTCAGAGGCTCACCCGTACAACTCTGTATTTTGTTGATGACACAATCAATTGACCAGTCAAATGTTCCATGTGGCGTAACTAGTGTTGCACCATCGGGGCAGGTAACCGTGGGGCCCACATCTCAGCCCATATATGAAAGAAGGAAATGGTAGTTTGAGTCTGTACTGTGTTAATAAAATATATTTTAGGGTGATCATACGATCACTGGCTCACCATATAGTTCCATAATTTGTTGATGACACGATCAATTGACCAGTCAAACGGTCCACATTCAGCAGCGCACATTACCATAGGGCCCACCCGTCAGCGCGTATATGAAGGACAGAAATGGTAATAAATTAGTGGTTGGTGGGTATTCGAAGTCGTGAGACCTCTGGTTGGTAGTCGCCGGCGGTGGGGGGCGTGGTGATTCGGCGGTGGCGTGGCGGCGCGGCCGGCCGCAGGCGGCGGGGGCCGGCGGTTCTACCGGTGGTGGCTGGCGGCTCAGGGGGGTGAAGTTTGAAGATAAACTGCAGGCCCTTGATTTCATATCCAACGGCTGGAAAATCTAATAACCAGAGATGAAAAGGGCAGTCGACTGACGTGTAGCCTTACCCCGCACTTACACATGCACGCACGCAAGACATGCACGCATGCAGGCGTGCAACACCGACACATACACATAACAAATGCACGCATGCATGCAGGCGTGCAACACTGACTCGTACACATGCACTGACAAACACACGCACGTACGCACACATGCATGCAACACTGAAACATACCATTGCATGCACGCAATACTCGCATGCCTGCATGCACACATCACATTACGCAAGACAGACGCTCAACCTATACATGCATGCACACTTTGTTAAGGACATGGATTGTTTCGGGTATTAATCAATCTTATCTGTGATAAGCAGAACATTGATGTTTGCAGTGGTCTTTATGAACCACAACGTATCGAATGGGCTATCAACATAGTAGGCTTATCTACATGAAATAGATGATGTCACACTCAATGAAAAATCATCGGTTTATGAAATGCCCGCTTTTGACCGCCCTGGCCCACACCAAAAGTTCCTCTGTTGTGCGCTGCCTGCGTTGGGTCACTGACATGCACGCCATATACCCAAAGAGCCCACATGTTAGTGGAAGAACAGCATGGTGTCGTACATCAGAGTCAAGGGCGCCACTAGCTGCACGCCCGGCTGAACACACCTCCTTGCCGCATTCAAACGCCTCCATGAAACCCGCCCGTATGGAAGCCGAGAAACCCACTCTGGACACACGTTCATTCATGACCGGGCCAGCATTAAACGCAAATGGCCGAGCTCCTCCCGTCCGCCGTCTATTTAATCTTCTATTTAAACAAGGCCAAATGCCGGCCAAGAATCGCACACCTCCGCCGCTCCCCTATCTCCTCCTTCACCATTTTGTCCACTCTTTCAATGGCTTACGAACAGTAATTATCCCACATCCAAGCTGGCTGGGTGGCCCACCGAGCCCACCGGATACAAGCTATGCAACTCGCTGATCCACCTCTCTCCCCTCGCCCGATGGAGCCAGTTGCTGCCCCAAGCCGGCGCGTGGTTTAACAACTCGTCGCTCCAGGACAGCTCGACGAGGAGCGGCGCATGGGCGTTGTTGCTACTGTCCACGCCGCCTCCTCGTACAACGTCTCCCATTTCTGTAGCCGAGACTCCCATGCCAGCTGCCGTGCCATCCAAGCAGTGACAGAAGCCGGGTGCACGGAGAGCGATGATTCGGTGGCCAGCACCTCCGCGTTCGCTGCCATTATCAAGGAGAAGTAGAACACGGGAGGCCACCGCCGCTTGGGTCCCATGAAGGCCACCGCGGAGGCAATGCCGGCGTACACAACAGATGTCTTACCGGATTCTTTTGTTGCGAGGACCTTCATCAAACCCGCATGGGCTCCACGAAAGCGGGGAAGCCCCCTTCCACCATCATCTTCGGCATCAGCCAATGATATCAGTTGGGCAGTGGGGAAGCGAGCCATCTGTCGGATATCGGGTTCCGGCAAAACCCTTAAGGTTCAAACTCTGGGGTGCACACGAAGATCTTCTCCCTACCGATCCATGCCCCAAAACCTCACCGTGAATCTAAGCTAGCACGATGAACAACACAAGGGACACGAGGTTTATACAGGTTCGGGCCACCATTGTGGTGTAATACCTTCATCCAGTGTGTGGTGTGGTGGATTGCCTCTGGGGCTGATGATGAATAGTACAGAGGAAGAACAACTTCACGAGGGGTGTTCTTGAGCTGGTGCAGTGTTCTCTCCGGGAAGGATGCCCCTCCTTTCTACTATGGTGGCTATCTCTATATATAGAGGCCCTGGTCCTCTTCCCAAATATTAAGCGGGAAGGGAGCCAACAACGGCCATTTTGAAGGGGGACAACTAGTACAAGCTATCCTGACTAAAGTTGGTCTTCGACTGCCAAAGGCATTGGTGGTGACACCGTCTTGGGCTCCATGGTGATCTCCATCCTGCCGCTCTGCTGGTCTTGGTCTCGTTGCACCGATATGGAAACCTTTGCTTGAGGCCTTGGTACTCCGTGCCTGCGCTTGCCCCCTTTGCACCAAAGAGGAAATGAGTACACTGCGCAGGCTGGCGCCCGCCTGGTCTTGATCGTTATGGCTTGCGTCACGAGCACCTCACGAGGTACTCCTTACTTGATCTCTCTGCCTCCTTGCGAGCCTGCCTGGTGAGGCCGCTCCTGAGGAAGCCTTGTGTCATCTGCCCCGCGAGGCTTGGCCCCTCGTGAGGGTCTTGAACTTGGGTTGATGAATGCGGGCCGTACTGGGCCATTGCTTGAGCCACGCCCCAGGCCGCAGGCAGGCAAATCTAGGGACCCCCATTCCCATAATGCCGACAGTAGCTCGGGCCCAAGGCGTGCTCAGACTTGGCTTAGCAGCAAAGCCAAAGGGCAAGTACGGAGCGCCGCGGGCCCCAACAGCCTACGGTCATGGTCACTGCGTGGCGGTTGATTGGACGTGGGCGTCTCCGCTTCCCCACGCCGCCTCGGCAACTGCTTGATTTGACGAGTCCTTGCTGCATGCAAAACGAGTCATGATTACCTGTGATCGTGGTGGACGGCGGTTGGCCTCCTTTGGAATATAAATGGGGGGGGAATAGCCCCCGTTGCACATCTCCTCTTGCTCCGCCTGCTTCTTCTTCCTCCTTGCTCCGGTTGCTTTCCACGTCCATGGTGCACGGGAAGAGGTTCTTGGCCATGGAAAAAGGGAAGACCTGCCAGGAAGGGCCCAGCTCTCCTCCGCCCAAGCGCGGCGCGGTCGTCCCCACAAGCATCTCGCGACTCACGTTGCGGTTCCTCGTGGTCGCAGCGGTGGCTCTTCGCGTGGTGGTGGCTGCCCACATTGGGGTAGCCCAGTCGGTGAAGGAAGGCGTGCCGTGGCTGTGCGGCCTTCCCGGCCGCGCTTCCATTCGGCAGAGGTGCTGCCGGAGTTTGTTGTGTGGTCAGACAACCCGGCCAGCAACTGGCTCCAGCTTCCTCGCTTTTTCGCCGACGAACTGCCAGCTGCTGGCCCTGGCGGGCTCTGGCTGCAGGCAGACGGCTGCTGCAGCAGGGCCTCCTAGGTCACGGTGGAGATCTCCATCACCGGGAACATGGCCCTGGCCAGCGGCTAGCAGACGTTTGCCCGCACGTGTGGCCTGGGCTGGCGGTGCACCCTCCACTTCAAGTTTGATGGCGACACGACCCTCTACGTGAGGGTGTTCGGAGAAGATGGCTGCCATGTTGGGTGCTTCCCTAAAGACGATGATGGCAATGAGGTGCTTGGCCTTAGCGATGGTGGCGGCGAGGGTGTAGGCGACCCCGCTCTCGGTGGCGTCCACAGCTCCCCGTGCTTCAGCGGCTCCTCCTTCGGTGACAGCTCCTCCATCGGTGGCCGCGATTAGCCACCACGTCACCGCGCCCATTTCGAGGGTGGTAACGGGTCGTCTCGCTGCTGCGCCCCGGTGAAGCACGAGGCGGGGTCTGATTGAGCTCAGGAGGACGATGCGGATCCCTCCTCGCGAGCTGTCTTAGGGCGCGCGCTATTGTTATTTTGTTTTTCTCCTTTTCCTACATTGAGAGAGAGAGGAGTATGGGGCCCCGTGGGGGCGTGCAACAGATTATGATCCCTATTACCATGCTATATTTATCGTCCTTGTGATGTGTTATAGTATTGCGGTTATGTGCCCGCGCGTAGGGATAACTTAGCTCGGGATGTATGCAGTAATTTTCGCCTCGTGAGGTGCCCGCTCGAGGCCTTGCCGGGCGCCTTAAGATCTGCAAAGATCAGTTGGGAGAATAGTTTCCGAACCTTGGTCGCGAGGGTTGCCAGCTTAGGCACGACGCTTTGTGTCGTGATGCCCGTGGGGCACAGACCGGGAGGGGTGCTCCCGCTGTAAACTTGAACGAGGGAGCCTCCCAAAAACAAGGCGAGAAAAGGCTCACGAGGGTGCACACGCAGCCCCCTCACGAGGCTTACGAGATAGAGAGAGCGAGCCAGGCAGAGGCCAAAAACAGAGAACAGGGGCAGAGGATGGCAAACAACACTAGAAGCAACTCCAATAAAGGCTAAAACAAGGGAGAACAAGCCAACTACGGAAAGCAAATGAAAAGCCGCATCCGGCACCTAGTCGAGTCTTCGACATCTTCTCACTAGCGCGGAGCTAAGTGCTGCCACTGGGCATGGGCAAGAGCCCCCGAGGCCCAAGGGCGGCACTTAGGAGACTCCGGGGCATGTACAGCCCCAACTCATTATTACGTGAGAGTGTCATGGGCGGAGAGCTTCACAGGCACTAGGCCTTCTTCACAGGCACCGAGCCTTTCTTGGGGCGGCAAGCTTCACAGGCACTGGGCCTTGTTCACAGGCACTTGGCCTTCTTCACAGGCACCGGGCCTTCCTTCAAGGGTAGAACTTCCGGAGGTGCTGAATGTTCCAAGCGTTTGGGATGGGCACCCCCTCCCGAGTCTCCAGGCGCGCGGCGCCATGCCTGGAAACATGAACAACCTTGAACAGGCCCTCCCACATGGGCGATAGCTTGTGCAGCCCTTCCCTGGAGAGAACCCGCCTGAGCACAAGGTCACCTACCTCAAGAGTCCTGGGGCGGATGTTGTGGCAATGATACCGCCACAACGCCTGCTGGTACCTTGCTGCTCGTAGTGCGGCTTCCCGACGGCGCTCCTCCCCCAGCACGAGGTTCATCCCCTGCATGGCATCCTGCTGTGCTTCATCAAACGCTAGGACCCATGCGAGCGATGCCTAACCTCGTGAGGGAGGACCGCCTCTGCTTCATAGACGAGGAAGAACGGGGTCTGAGCAGTCGATTTGGTAGCGGTAGTGCGAATGGACCACAACACGGACTGGAGCTCGTTGTACCAGCCCCTGCCGCAGGCCTCGAGCTTCTTCTTGAAGGTTCTTGTTTTGAGGCCTTTCAGGACCTCTGCGTTGGTGCGCTCGGCCTGGCTGTTACTCCGGGGGTGTGCCACCGAAGCGTAGAATATCTGTGTTCCAAGGTTAGCACAATATGTTTTGAAGAGATTGCTGGTGAACTGCAAACCATTGTCGATGATGATGCAATTAGGGACACTGAATCGGCTCACGAGGCCCTTGATGAACTTGACTGCAGAGCTAGCTGGGATGGTGCGGACGGCTTCCACCTCCGCCCACTTGGTGAACTTGTCAATGGCGATGGAGAGATAGTGGTAGCCCCCAGGCGCTCAAGGAAATGGGCCTAAGATATCCAGCCCCCAGACTGCGAACGACCACGAGAGTGGGATGGTCTGCAGGCCCTGAGCTGGCTGATGGATCTGCTTGGCATGGAATTGGCAGGCTTCGCAAGCCTTCACCTGCTCGATTGTGTCGTTGAGTGCCGTAGGCCAGTAGAACCCGCTGCGAAACGCCTTGCCAACGAGGGCCGTGATGACGAGTGGTGTCCACAATCTCCATCGTGTATGTCAGCCAGCAACTCCTGCCCCTGTTCCCTCGAGATGCAACGCAGGGAAACATCATTTGGCCGCCTCCGGTAGAGCTCTCCGTCCTGGATGCAATAGGCCGTGGTCTGCCGGGCCACGCATTCTACGTCGTCCTTGCTCTCCGATAGAGTCCCTTGCATCAGGTAGTCCTTGAATTCCGTAGTCCAGCATCCCTCCCGAGGCTCCAGCGCCAGGAGCAAGCATGCTCCTGAGGTTGGGCCACAGGCCGAGGCCCCTGTAGCAGGTGGTTGAGGGAGTTCTTCTCGAGGTTGCGCTGTGCTTGATAGTGCCAGTGCTGCCAAGGGCTTGAAGAGCCGTTCCTCGAAGACGCCAGGCTCCTGAGGCAGCCACCTAGATGCCCTCCTGGCGATGTCATCAGCCTCTTGGTTGGTGCCGCGGGGCACATGCTGCAACTCCAGCCCCCAAAATTGCCTTTCCATCTTGCGCACCTCCACAAGATACGCCTCCATGTGCTCGTCCTTTGGCTCGTACACTTTGTTGGAGAAGTTGACGAGGAGTTGTGAATCACCCTTGATGATGAGGCGCTTCACCCCCAGTGCCGCTGCAGCTTTTAAGCCCGCTATGAGGCCCTTGTATTCTGCTATGTTGTTGGAGACCTTCTCGCCATGCTGAAAACAGAGCTGCACGGCGTAATAGAGCTTATCCTGAGTGGGGGATATAAGCACTGCGCCAGCCCCCGCGCCATGACGCAAGAATGCTCCATCGAAGTACATGACCTAGCTATCTGGTGCCTCGCTTCCTGGGGAAAGTGACCGATCTTCGCCTGCTTCGAGTCCTGACGCCTCCATCCATTCTGCCACAAAATCTGCAAGTGTGGCTCCCTTGATGACCCTGGTTGTGCTGAATTCCAACTGAAATGCTTGTAGCTCAATGTTCCATTCGGCGACCCTTCCAGCAGAATTGGGGCTCCTGAGTACCCTTTCTAATGGGTAGGCCGAGACGACCTTGATGGGGTGACCTTGAAAGTAATGTCGCAACTTACGCGAGAACACCAGCAGTGCAAGCAAGAGCTTCTGGGGCATGGGGTGTCGTGCCCTTGCATCCCACAGCACTGTGCTGAAGAAGTACACCGGATGCTCGACGAGGGTGGGTGTGCTGACGAGGTCCGTGCCCTCCGAAGGGTTTGGCGCCTCCTGAGATGACGGAGCCCCCAGCACCTGGCTGCCTGGTGAGGCCTCCTCAGCCCTGGGGGCGTTTTCCTGTTGAGGCTGACCTCCGTCTGCCAAGGCCGTGGTCTTTGCGAGGCCTTCTTTGTCTGGTGCTGCCACGGCCGAGGCCGTGGCCGGTCGTGATGCAGCCTTGACCTGGCGCTCTTCCCAAACCGCCACCAAAGCTGCATTGGCGGAGTAGGGTGTGGCGGCGAGGTAGAGCACCAGGGCTCAAGAGGGCACGGTGCCAGCATCACAGGAGGGTTGGTCAAGTACTTCTTGAGGTCTTGAAACGCTTTGTCGGCCTCCTATGTCCATTCGAATGGGCCTTTCTTCTTCATCATCTTGAAGAAAAGCAAGGCGCGCTCCCCCAGCTTAGAGATGAAGCGTCCTAACGCGGTTACGCGCCCAGTGAGCTTCTGCATTTCTCTGAGGGTTTGGGGTGGACTCATGTCTTCGATTACCTTGACCTTCTCTGGGTTGGCCTCGATTTCTCTATGGGACACGAGGAAGCCTATAAGCTTGCTAGAAGGAACGCCAAACACGCACTTCTCCGGGTTGAGCCGTAGGTCCACTTCACGGAGGCTCGCGAATGTTTCTTCCAGGTCTTGGATCAAGGTCTTCGTCTCCCGAGACTTCACCACAATGTCGTCGACGTAGGCCTCGGCGTTTCTGCTGAGCTGCCGGCCCAAGGCGATGTGCATCAGTCACTGAAAGGTTGTGCCCGCGTTGCGCAACCCGAACGACATGCAGGTGTAGCAGTACACCCTGCATGGGGTCAGGAAGGCCGTCTTCTCCACGCCTGCTATTGCCATCTTGATTTGATGATAGCCCGAAAATGCATCCAGGAAGCACAACAGGTCACACTCAGCAGTGGAGTGCATAATTTGGTCGATGCGAGGGAGTGGAAACGGATCTTGAGGGCATTCCTTGTTGAGGTTGGTGAAGTCGACGCACATGTGCTCCTTTCCTCCCTTTTTTGGCACAACAACCGGGTCTACCGGCCATTTGGGGTAGCGAACCTCGCGAATAACACTTGCCGCCTCTAGCTTGTGGGTTTCGTGGACAATGAAGGTCTGCTTCTCGGTGGACAGCCGCCTGGCTTTCTGCTTCACGGGGCGTACATTAGGGCACACATTCAGGTGATGCTCAATCACCTGCCTTGGGACCCCCGCTAGATATTTGGGGTTCCCACGCGAACACCTCCTTGTTCGAGCGTAGGAATTTCACCAATGCCTCCTCCTGGCCGGGGTCGAGATTGGCACCTATGGTGAATGTGGCGCCGAAGGATCCATCCTCATCAACTGGTACCTTCTTGGTCTCCGCCTTATCCTTGGTGAACAGCTGCTTCTTCTTAGTTGGCGCAGCCCCCTTTGCCTTGGAGGCGTCGACGCCGGCGGGCTGTGCTGTTGCAGCCGTCTTGAGGGCGAGCTTGAGCGTCATCAACATATCTTTGGTGTCCCCAGCTATGGTGAGAACGCCGCTGCTCCCAGGCATCTTCATGAGGTTGTAGGCCGGATGGGTCGCTGCCTTGAATTGGGCCAAGGCGGGGTAGCCGAGGATGGCATTGTACGGGAGGTCGATGGGGGTGATGTCGAAGTTGACCAGCTCCGTGCGGAAGTTGTCGTGGGTGCCGAAGGTCACAGGGAGGTGGATTTGCCCCAGGGAGCTAGAGGAACCGCCTCCGATGCCCGAGAAGGGCTTGCTGGGTTGGAGTCACTCCAGCGGTACATGGAGGAGGCTGAAGGCCTCCACCAAGAGCATGTTGAGGCCGGCACCACCGACGATGAGGGTCCTGGTGATGGCCACCTGGCAGATGGTGGGCATGCAAAGCATCGGGAGCGCACCTGAGAAGGAGGTGGTGGCGGGGTGATCGTTCGAGTTGAAGGTTAGGTCGGCCTTGGGTGCCGCCCAACCCAGAAGCACTCCCTGCCGCGAGAGGGCGACACCAATCTGGCGGATGAACGACTTGACGTGGCGACCCGAGGGTGGCGCATGTGAGCCGCCCAGGAGAGCTGCGACGACCGGAGGCGCCGGCACAGCGTAGTGGGTGAGGAAGAGGTTGCGCAGCTCCTCCCAAGAGGTCACATAAGTCGTCGGCAGGTGGAGCAGCCACACGCGAGGGACGCCAGTGAGGGCCATGGGAAACCAGTTGGCCATGACCTTGTCGTCGCCTCTGGCCTTGAGGACGGCTCCACGTATGCCAGCAGGAAAGTCAGCGGATCTGCCATGCCGCCATAGCGCGGCGGCATCTCCGGCTTGAACTTGTGCTGCCACCGCACCTGCCGCAAGGCAGGGGCCAAGGCTCGGAGCCCCTTAGCCCTAGTGCTGGCGTCTGCCGCCGGATCGGGTGGCGTGTTGCTCGCCATGAGGGTGAAGCGCGGTGTCGTTGGAGAGCGGGGCGACGGAAAGGAGAGCTCCGGCGCACCCCTACCTGGCATGCCAAATGTCAGATATCGGGTTCCGGCAAAATCCTTAAGGTTTGACCTCCAGGGTGCACACGAAGATCTTCTCCCTACCAATCCATGCCCCAAAACCTCGCCGCGAATCTAGGCTAGCACGATGTTTATACTGGTTCGGGCCACCGTTGTGGTGTAATACCCTAATCCAGTGTGTGGTGGATTGCCTCTGGGGCTGATGATGAACAGTACAGAGGAAGAACAGCCTTGTGAGGGGTGTTCTTGAGCTGGTGCGGTGTTCTCTCTGGCAGGATTCCCCTCCTTTCTACTATGGTGGCTATCTCTATATATAGAGGCCCTGGTCCTCTTCCCAAAATATTGAGCAGGAAGGGAGCCAACAACGGCCATTTTGAAGGGGGACAACTAGTACAAGCTATCCTGACTAAAGTTGGTCTTCGACTGCCAAAGGCACTGGTGGTGACGCCGTCTTGGGCTCCACGGTGATCTTCGTCCTGCCGCTCTGCTGGTCTTGGTCTCGTTGCACCGATATGGAAACCTTTGCCTGATTCCTTGGTACTCCGCGCCTGTGCTTGCCCCCTTTGCACCAAAGAGGAAACGAGGACACTGCGCAGGCTGGCGGCCGCCTAGTCTTGATCGTCATGGCTTGCGTCACGAGCACCTCGCTAGGTACTCCTATTCTTGATCTCTCCGCCTCCTCGTGAGCCTGCCTGGTGAGGCCGCCCCTAAGGAAGCCTTGTGTCGTCCTCCCCGCGAGGCTTGGCCCCTCGCGAGGGTCTTGAACTTGGGTTGATGAAGACGGGCCGTACTGGGCCATTTCTTGAGCCACACCGCAGGCCGCAGGCAGGCAAGTCTGGGGACCCCCGTTCCCAGAACACTGACACCGTCCTTTGCGCTGAAGCATATACCTACGGGGCTCCCAGCAGTCCGATGATCGTGCTGCCGGACATGAGGAACACAAATGGATCGGCGGGTGACCATTTAGGCCAGGTACTATATACCTGTGTTGTCCAGAACTAGCACCGCGTAGTTCATTTGAATGTAATGAAATCCTTCATGTTTGAATGAAAATCCGGTATTTTATATGATTTCCGTTGTTGTTTATATGAAATATCGCCGTGTTTGCATGAATTTCGTCTGGTTGGTTAAGTTGCTATCATAATATGTGCGGCTACGGTTGGATGGCGTAATTTGCGGGTCGCTGATTGATACGTCTCCAATGAATCTATAATTTTTGATTGTTCCATTCTATTATATTACCCTTTTTGGATGTTTTATGGGCTTTATTTTACACATTTTTATCATTTTTTGGACTAACCTACTAACCGGAGGCCCAGCCCATATTGCTGTTTTATTGCCTATTTCAATATTTCGAAGAAAAGGAATATCTAACGGAGTCCAAACGGAATGGAAACTTCGGCAGCGTTATTTTTGGGAAGAATATCATCCTGGAGACTTGGAGTTCATGTTAGAAGATCCTCGAGGAAGCTAGGAGATAGGGGGGCGCCCCCCTACTAGGCACGCCCCCCTGTCTCGTGGGCCCCTCGAGCACCTCCCGACCGACTTCTTTCGCCTATATAAGCCTACGTACCCTAAAAACATCGAATATCAAGATAGATTGGGATTTCCGCCGCCGCAAGCCTCTGTAGCCACCAAAAACCTCTCGGGAGCCCGTTTGGGCACCCTGCCAGAGGGGATCCCATCACCGGTGGCCATCTTCATCATCCCGGTGCTCTCCATGACGAGGAGGGAGTAGTTCACCCTCGGGGCTGAGGGTATGTACCAGTAGCTATGTGTTTGATCTCTCTCTCTCTCATGTTCTCTTTATGGCACGATCTTGATGTATAGTGAGCTTTGCTATTATAGTTGGATCTTATGATGTTTCTCCCCCTCTACTCTCTTGTGATGAATTGAGTTTCCCTCTTGAAGTTATATTATCGGATTGAGTCTTTGATTTGAGAGCACTTGATGTATGTCTTGCCGTGTTTATCTATGGTGACAATGGGATATCACATGCCACTTGATGTATGTTTTGGTGACCAACTTGCGGGTTCCGCCCATGAACCTATGCATAGGGGTTGGCACACATTTTCTTAACTCTCCGGTAGAAACTTTGGGGCACTCTTTGAAGTACTTTGTGTTGGTTGGATGAATTTGAGATTGTGTGACGCATATCGTATAATCATGCCCACGTATACTTGAGGTGACAATGGAGTATCTAGTGACATTAGGGTTTTGGTTGATTTGTGTCTTAAGGTGTTATTCTAGTATGAACTCTATGAAGGATTGAGCGGAAAGAATTGCTTTATGTTATTTTACTGCGAACTCTTGAATAGATAGAACAGAAAGAACAACTTTGAGGTGGTTTCGTACCCTACCATAATCTCTTCATTCGTTCTCCGCTATTAGTGTCTTTGGAGTGACTCTTTGTTGAATGTTGAGGGATTGTTATATGATCTATCTATGTTATTATTGTTGAGATATCTTGCACTAGTGAAAGTATGAACCCTAGGCCTTGTTTCCTATCATTGCAATACCGTTTACGCTCACTTTTATCGCTTGCTACCTTGCTGTTTTTATAATTTCAGATTACAATTACCTTTATCTACTATCCATATTGCACTTGTATCACCATCTCTTCGCCGAACTAGTGCACCTATACAATTTACCATTGTATTGGGTGTGTTGGGGACGCAAGAGACTCTTTGTTATTTGGTTGCAAGGTTGTTTGAGAGAACCATCTTCATCCTACGCCTCCCACGGATTGATAAACCTTAGGTCATCCACTTGAGGGAAATTTACTACTGTCCTACAAACTTGTGCACTTGCAGGCCGAAACAACGTCTACAAGAAGAAGGTTGTGTAGTAGACATCAAGCTCTTTTCTGGCGCCGTTGCCGGGGAGGTGAGTGCTTGAAGGTATATCTTTAGATCTTGCAATCAAATATTTTTGTTTCTTGTTTTGTCACTAGTTTAGTTTATAAAAGAAAACTACAAAAAAATGGAGTTAAGTTTGTCTCATACGCTTCGTCTTTTTAATGTCTTTCGTGAGTTTGATGGAAAGGAAAATTGTGCTCAAATGCTAGAGGAAGAGTGCAGTAAAATACTTGATACTAAATCTTTGAATGATGAGCATGATTGCAATGTTGTTAGTATAAGCTCCTTTAATATCCATAGTATTAATGATGATTGCTCTTGTCATGATGAAAATATCTCTTATGAGCATGTCAACTTTTGTGGAGTGCATGTTTGCATGAACACACCAAATAGAGAAGATATTTATTGCAAGAGGCATAAGCATTTAGAAACTAAATGGTTGCAAGAAAGGCTAGATGTGAGTGCTGAAAATTTAAAATTCCTTTGCCGTACTTGTGAACTTTGTAATGAACATGGTCATTTACATCTCCAATGCAAATTGTTTCATGACCGAACCGTGTCCAAAAATTGTGATGATTTGATTTCCCTTGCACATTATAATGAACTTAGTTTGCTTTTGGGTTATGAAGAGTTCAAACGTTTAACGAAGCCTATTCCAGAATTTGATCTTAAGCATTTCCTTGATATTGATCTAGAAAAGATTTATATGTTTTGTGCAGAGAATTGCATTGAAAATCCTTATATTGCCAATTACCTAAAGAAAAGAAAGCAATTAGAAGATGATGAGAATACTAATGAACGGGAAGAGACTTCCCAATATCCTCCTATTATTTCTTATGATGAATCAGGTAATGAGGAGGAGCTTTCTATTCAACCAATCTCGTCAGTAAGGAGCTCAAAGAGGAAGGTTGAACCTACACATAATGTGAAGAAGAAAAGGAAAAGAAGGGGAAACAAAGGTAAAAAGGTATCCCTTCCAAATGATGTTGCTCCTACTACTTGTGATGATGATAATTGCTATACTATTGGTGCTATCCATACTATTAATGATGAGAGTGATTATGCTTATGATATGAAAAGGCCCAAGATTGGGGAAGCTATGTTTGATGAGAATGACATATTTGAGAATATATTTGCTGAAATTAATGTTTGTCCCAAGCTTGGGGGTGCTACGTTTAGTGAAGATGATATTTTTAGTATCCCATGTTTTGATATGCAAAGTTGTTATGATGATAGCATGCCTCCTACCTATGATGATTATATTGATGAAAGTGGGTTTGGAAGAGTGTCAACTTTATTTAGTGATTCCACTATCTTGGGAGAGGTTTCAATCGATTATGATGAGAACGAAGTTGCTACTTGTGATGATTATTGTGATGAAACTTATGCTATAAAAAGTAGTGATGATTATATTTATAAATCTTGTCATGATTATGATTACCCTTTTTCTGAACATTACTCTTTTAATGTGGAAACAATTTTTAGTGTTCAAGTCTCTTATGATACTCCCACTATTCCGAATGAGAAGAATTTTGCTTATGTGGAGAGTAGTAAAAATTCTATGCTTGTAGATCATGAAAAGAATGCTTTAGGTGCTGGTTATATTGTTGAATTTATTCATGATGCTACTGAAAATTATTATGAGGGAGGAACTTATGCTTGTAGGAATTGCAACAACATCAAGTTTCCTCTCTATGTGCTTCAAATCTTGAAGCTATGCTTGTTTTGCCTTCCTATGCTAGTTGATTATTGTTCCCATAAGTTGTTTGATTACAAAATCCCTATGCATAGGAAGTGGGTTAGGCTTAAATGTGCTAGTCATATGCTTCATGATGCTCCCGTTATGTTATGTGACCATCATTGTCATCATCATGCCTAGCTAGAAAGGCATTAAAGAAAAGTTCTTGTTGGGAGACAACCCAATATTTACCCTTACTGTTTTTGTGTGTTCAAATGATTATGATACTGTAGTAATCATGTTTTATAGCTTTTGTTTCAATAAAGTGCCAAGTAAGACCTTTAGGATAGCTTACGGTGATAGTTGTGTTGATCCTGCTGAGAATCAGAAACTTTTGCACCCAGTAATATAGTTTTGTTAATTCATAGAAATGTGATTCTGATCTGATTCATTTTGCTCTAGATTGGTACACAAATTTATTAGTACTTCCTAATTTTGTAGGATTTTTGGAGCTCCAGAAGTATACGTTTGATACAGATTACTACAGACTGTTCTGTTTTTCACAGATTCTGTTTTCTATGTGTTGTTTGCTTATTTTGATGAATCTATGAGTAGTATCGGAGGGTATGAACCATAGATAAGTTGGAATACAGTAGATATTACACCAATATGAGTTTATAATGAGTTCATTACAGTACCTAAGTGGTGGTTTTATTTTCTTATACTAACGGAGCTTACGAGTTTTCTATTGAGTTTTGTGTTGTGAAGTTTTCAAGTTTTGGGTAAAGATTTTATGCACTATGGAATAAGGAGTGGCAAGAGCCTAAGCTTGGGGATGCCCAAGGCACTCCAATATATTCAAGGATAGCCAAAAGAATAAGCTTGGGGATGCTTCGGGAAGGCATCCCCTCTTTCGTCTTCGTTCATTGGTAACTTTACTTGGAGCTATATTTTTATTCGCCACATGATATGTGTTTTGCTTGGAGCGTCATGTATTATATTAGTCTTTGCTTTTTAGTTTACCACAATCATCCTTGCTGTACACACCTTTTGGGAGAAGCCTACTTGATTAGAATTTGCTAGAGTACTCTATGTGCTTCACTTATATCTTTTGAGTTTGATAGTTTTTGCTCTAGTGCTTCACTTATATCTTTTAGAGCACGGTGGTGTCTTAATTTTGTAGAAATTGACAGTCTCTCATGCTTCACTTATATCTTTTTGAGAGTCTTTTAGAATAGTGTGGTATTTTCTATGGTTACAAAGTTGGTCCTAGAATGATGAGCATCCAAGTTGCCTATAATAAAAACTATCATAGAAAAAGAATTGGATGCTATGATCAATATGATGTTTGATAATTGTTTTGAGATATGGAGGTAGTGATATTAGAGTCATGCTAGTTGAGGTGATTATGAAAAATACTTGTGTTAAGGGTTGTGATTCCCGTAGCATGCACGTATGGTGAACCGCTTTGTGATGAAGTTGGAGCACAATTCTATTTATTGATTGTCTTCCTTATGAGTGGCGATCGGGGACGAGCGATGGTCTTTTCCTACCAATCTACCCCCCCTAGGAGCATGCTCGTAGTGCTTTGGTTTTTGATGACTTCTAGATTTTTGCAACAAGTACATGAGTTCTTTTGACTAATGTTGAGTCCATGGATTATATGCACCTCACCCTTCCATTATTGCTAGCCTCTCTTGTGTCGCACAACTTTCACCGGTACCATACACCCATCATTTACCTTCCTCAAAACAGCCACCATACCTACATATTATGGCATTTCCATAGCCATTCCGAGATATATTGCCATGCAACTTTCCACCGTTCTGTTCATATGGCACGCATTACTTTTGTCATATTGTTCTTTGCATGATCATGTAGTTGACATCGTATTTCTGGCAAGTCCACCTTCATAATTTTCATACATGTCGCTCTTGATTCATTGCATATCCCGGTACACCACCGGAGGCATTCATATAGAATCATATCTTGTTCTAGCTTTGAGTTGTAATTCTTGAGTTGTAAATCCATAAAAGTGTGATGATCTTCATTATTAGAGCATTGTCCTAGTGAGGAAAGGACGATGAAGACTATGATTCCCCCACAAGTCGGGATGAGACTTCGTACTTTACAAAAAAAAGAGAAGGCCAAAAAAAGGCTAAAGAAAAAAAAAATAAAAAATAAAAAATAAAAAAATAAAAAAATAAAATGAGAGAAAAAGAGAGAAGGGACAATGCTAATATCTCTTTCCACACTTGTGCTTCAAAATAGCACCATGATCTTCATGATAGAGAGTCTGATATGTTGTCACTTTCACATACTAGTGGGAATTTTTCATTTTAGAACTTGGCTTGTATATTCCAATGATGGGCTTCCTCAAAATTCCCTAGGTCTTCGTGAGCAAGCAAGTTGGATGCACACCCACTAGTTTTCTTTTGTTGAGCTTTCATATATTTATAGCTCTAGTGCATCCATTGCATGGCAATCCCTACTCACTCACATTGATATCTATTAATGGGCATCTCCATAGCCCGTTGATACGCCTAGTTGATGTGACACTATCTTCTCCTTTTTGTCTTCTCCACAACCACCATTCTGTTCCACATATATTGCTATGTCCATGGCTCACGCTCATGTATTTCGTGAAAGTTGAAAGAGTTTGAGATTATTAAAGTATGAAACAATTGCTTGGCTTGTCATCGGGGTTGTGCATGATTAAATACTTTGTTTGATGAAGATAGAGCAACAGCCAGACTATATGATTTTGTAGGGATAACTTTCTTGGCCATGTTATTTTGAGAAGACATGATTACTTTGATTGATATGCTTGAAGTATCACCATTTTCATGTTAATATGAACTTTTATTTTGTATCATTTGGATCTGAATATTCATGCTACAATAAAGAAAATTACATTGAGAATTATGGTAGGTAGCATTCCACATCAAATATTTCTTTCTATCATTTACCTACTCGAGGATGAGCAGGAATTAAGCTTGGGGATGCTTGATATGTCTCCAACGTATCTATAATTTTTGATTGTTCCATGCTATTATATTACCCTTTTTGGATGTTTTATGGGCTTTATTTTACACATTTATATCATTTTTGGGACTAACCTACTAACCGGAGGCCCAGCCCATATTGCTGTTTTATTGCCTATTTTAGTATTTCAAAGAAAAGGAATATCAAACGGAGTCCAAACGGAATGAAACCTTCGGTAGCGTTATTTTGGGAAGAATATCATCCTGGAGACTTGGAGTTCACATCAGAAGATCCTCGAGGAGGCCAGGAGATAGGGGGCACCCCCCCACTGGGCGCGCCCCCTATCTCGTGGGCCCCTTGAGCACCTCCCGACCGACTTCTTTTGCCTATATAAGCCTACGTACCCTAAAAACATCGAATATCAAGATAGATCGGGAGTTCCGCCGCCGCAAGCCTTTGTAGCTACAAAAAACCTCTTGGGAGCCTGTTGTGGCACCCTGCCGGAGGGGGATCCCATCACCGGTGGCCATCTTCATCATCCCGACGCTCTCCATGACGAGGAGGGAGTAGTTTACCCTCGGGGCTGAGGGTATGTACCAGTAGCTATGTGTTTGATCTCTCTCTCTCTCTCGTGTTCTGTCTATGGCACAATCTTGATGTATCGCGAGCTTTGCTATTATAGTTGGATCTTATGATGTTTCTCCCCCTCTACTCTCTTGTGATGAATTGAGTTTCCCTCTTGAAGTTATCTTATCGAATTGAGTCTTTGATTTGAGAACACTTGATGTATGCCTTGCTGTGTTTATCTGTGGTGACAATGGGATATCATGTGCCACTTGATGTATGTTTTTGTGACCAACTTGCGGGTTCCGCCCATGAACCCATGCATAGGGGTTGGCACACGTTTTCTTGGCTCTCCGGTAGAAACTTTGGGGCACTCTTTGAAGTACTTTGTGTTGGTTGGATGAATTTGAGATTGTGTGACGCATATCGTATAATCATGCCCATGGATACTTGAGGTGACAATGGAGTATCTAGGTGACATTAGGGATTTGGTTGATTTGTGTCTTAAGGTGTTATTCTACTAGGAACTCTATGAAGGATTGAGCGGAAAGAATAGCTTTATGTTATTTTACTACAACCTCTTGAATAGATAGAACAGAAAGAATAACTTTGAGGTGGTTTCGTACCCTACCATAATCTCTTCATTTGTTCTCTGCTATTAGTGACTTTGGAGTGACTCTTTGTTGCATGTTGAGGGATTGTTATATGATCTATCTATGTTATTATTGTTGAGAGAACTTGCACTAGTGAAAGTATGAACCCTAGGCCTTGTTTCCTATCATTGCAATACCGTTTACGCTCACTTTTATCGCTTGCTACCTTGCTGTTTTCATAATTTCAGATTACAATTACCTTTATCTAATATCCATATTGCACTTGTATCACCATCTCTTCGCTGAACTAGTGCACCTATACAATTTACCATTGTATTGGGTGTGTTGGGGACATAAGAGACTCTTTGTTATTTGGTTGCAGGGTTGATTGAGAGAGACCATCTTCATCCTACGCCTCCCACGGATTGATAAACCTTAGGTCATCCACTTGAGGGAAATTTGCTACTGTCCTACAAACCTGTGCACTTGCAGGCCCAACAACGTCTACAAGAAGAAGGTTGTGTAGTAGACATCATCGGTCGCTCTGCGGGTGGCTCGGGCGGCGTGGTGGGACAAAAAACATAGCTCGTGCGAGCTCGTCTCCAACGTGCACGCTGGAGGATGCATGAGCACCCATGCTATTCCTCGCTCATCGGTGGCAAAGGCACCGGTGGACAAAAGGGTCGCCAATATTTTGGCTACCCCGGGCAAGATCCAAACAGCCCCTCCCGGTAGATTCAAATCCCTCGTTCGCCATGGAATTTTTCCATGTGTTGTTTTCATGGACTAGCAAAATGCCCGTGCATTGCACGGAACATCAAGATGCATTTTTTTTTACAAAACACCTGTTGTGATTGACGCATGCAGGAGTAATGACATTTGTAAAAACTAATGATATCTCGAGAACTTTATCTGAAAAATGGTATCTCGATAATTTTATCGGACTCCATTTTTGTATACAAGGCCACAAACCCATATTACAGGTACCAAGGCAAAAATTAATGTCTTCTAAGTCAATGTTGCAAGCCACCTTGTTTCCTTGTTTGCCATGTAAATTAATGTGCATTCTTCTCTTTCATGCACATCAAGCCAATGCTCACACTCCCGCATGCATGCAAGGGATAATTAATGTCCTCCTTTGCTAGTACTACGAGGCAAACACTATTAATATTGCATCGATTAGTGTCAGTGGCCTTGTATATCTGCAAATTGTAAGTTTGATAGTGGCTTTGTATATAAAAATGAAGGAAGAAAGATGAGAGATGAGGTGAGGAGGAGTGGGGCGGAGACATGGTGATGGACGACGCATTATGTCTAGGTTTGTATCTCTCTCACACACACCCACGTAGGTGGGGGGCGTGCATGAAGAGAAGAGGTGCACGCACGGCGCACGTACTCCTATCTCTTTCCCAACCACACCCGCGTGACTACACGGTGGAGCTCATTTCTGTACGAAAAGGCAGCCCACATGGTAATTTGACACGTGTACTGGTTGTCCACTTGATGGAGGGAGGATCGTCTACCACAGGTGAACAAACAAATTGCAACTTGGCGCGTTATGTTAAAAAAGAGGTAAACCATGTGGGGCCTACCTTAGAGGCAAGGCTCTATACATTGGAGTACTTTTGATGTGTCCCGTCAACTCGTAGAACAAGGAGAAGCTTTGTTAGTACGCCATCTCCCCCGCCCACGGGCGCGGTGGCTCGCAGGATGAGGTGAAGCTTGCTTACTAGTACTCCTAGTACTGTATGCCTTACGCCCGCTCCCTCGCCCACACGCATGGTGGCTCACAGGACGAGGAGAAAATTTTACTACTCCCTCCATTTACTCCTCGTCCCTACCTTGGTTAGAGAGATTATCATATTGTTTGGAATATATATGTCCTTTAGTACTCCCTCCATTTACTTATACAAGGCCACTATAAAAAAATACATTTTGCATCTATACAAGGCCACAAATAGTAATCGAGACAAAAGTTACTACTCCCTCCTTTCAAGTTTATGGCTCAATTTCAAAATCTCTCCAACCAAGGTAGACGGTGAGTGGTCAAATTAATTTCGTAGTTTGCACAAGTAATTAGTACGCTCATTTTTGTCAAGAAGTTATGTTTACGGAGGCATTAATTAGAACGAATGCATGAATGACCACTAAATTTCCATGAACTTCTACATGCATTGGTGAGTTTTCTCTTGACACTGCTTCCACCGGGTGATCTGACGCACCTCAAAATCCAACATGTGATGGTACTACTACTACTAGTAGAATTGAGACTTATAAAACGGAAAAATGAATGTTCTTTAGATGAGCCCTATAAACCCTAGTGGGTACGTACTCCGTAAAATTAGATTTTCCCAAAACTAAGTCGCTCAACCTTTGTTTGCTTGTTTCCCTTCCTGCCTCCTTGGCTCGAATAGACTATGCCAAACTCCCCTGCCCACCGCGCGGCAAAAGAACTGACCTCACCTTTTTTATTCCGGGTTTGTATCGATGGATCACGCGAAGCAGCAAAACCAAGCCGTGTCTTGTACTCCTCCATCGACGCTCTCTTTCATGAATTATGTACTTCCTCTAGCCGACATGTGGGACATGTAGCAACTGGGTCAACGTGTCAAGCACCAAATAACAGTGCAGAACAGCAGGGGGGACGCACCCCAGTTGTACCGCCCCAGTAGTAGTAATGAGCAATGAGACGTCAAATCACAATGCCGCACCTTCCCAGACGGACGAAGCAACCATTATTTCACACTTCGGTTCGCCATCATCTCAAACCACGTAGTATTGCTTCTTCCTCAAGAGGGACACGCGCATCGCCTTGGTACATCATGACACGTGGGACCGCATGACAGGCCATGCTCCCCCGCCGATCGCCCGGTAAAATCACGTCATTTTTACTACTTCCTTCATATCGGTTTACATGGCATGCACGTCGTTCTAGGTTGAGAATTTAACTCGCTATATATGTGATGAACAATATATGTTTAGAAACTACATCCGCTTAAGAATCCAATGATATACTTTTTGTGACATAGTAACTCATAATTAGTTAGTCAAATGGATGACCTAGAACTATGTGCACGCCCTATAAACCGAGACGCCTAAAAAACAAGACGGAGAGAGTAGTTCAGTATGTATCTTTTTAGATCAATATAGTTGGGATTCACCAAGGAGCAAAACCAAGTGATAGGCTGCTCCTGTCGTGTTGATGTAGCAACTCAAGGAGGGTCAGTCTGCACATGAAATGGTGACATACTTAACAGGACCCCTTTGGCCGACATGTGGCTCATCAACCATCTTGTTCCACGTGCGATGTACCAAATTACAGTTCGGAGCAGCGGTTGGAATTGGAGGCACCCCGGTCGTAGCGCTGCAGTAGTAGAAAATGAGCGATGAGGGGTCAAATCACAAAGCCCCACCTTTCCCGCATTAAGCTGGACGGACGAAGCAACCATCATTTCACTCTAGGGAGCAAGAACATAAAGAAAAGAGAAAACCAATGATGCATGCAGCAGCTACCTAGGCCACCCTAGGGTAGGGGTCTCCACTATAGATCCTTTTTTTTGGAAAGCACCTCCACTAAAAATCGGCTTTTCCCTCATCCTCTTGTAGAAAACCGATGATGCACGCGGCGGTAGGGTTTGTAGGAGTACTACGGCGTGTGGGCCACATGTAGTAAATGGGAGAGGGATTGAGTTCGAGTTGACGCCTTAAATATGTGTGGGCCGCTTGGTTTTACGGGAGCGAGGCAACATTTTGGGTTCGGGGACCAGTGGAGATATACTACATACAAAAAATTGTGGACGTAGGTTCGACCGAAAGGCAATGATGCATGGGCCCTACATTTTGATATACCTGGGGCCACGTGAAATTTGCTACTCTACTCAAAACTAGTAAGGTACACATGCATTGAACGCATGAGATTTGGAAACCAAATTATGAATAAATACACACTATAGCATGTAAAGCTTTGAGTCATATATGCACGATGTAGATGTTCGTTTAGTTCTTATAGTTCATATCATTCAAAATCAATTAGTTTTATAAAAATGTTAAGATTCATGGGGTTGTGCATTGTAAAGCATAAAGTAAAAAACAAATAATGGCAATTCATTTAGAAAAAAATTAATTATGATACGGAAGATTCTAGAACAAAGGAGAAGTGCTTGTGTTTTGAGGTTTGTGCATTTTGCTTAAGTTCAACCATGGAGTCTTCTAAATGGTACATGTGGCAGATCTGGTGGATGATGATATCCAACGGCTAGTAGTGCTCAGATTCACCATATCTGCACTATCGGATTAGCTTCATCCAGCGACCATCTTCCAAAGTTACTCGCACACTATATAGTTCTTGTGCCATAGTTGCATGTCTTGGAAAAAAGCTACTAGTGGGTTGTACTAGCTATTTAGGAATAGTAGATGTATACATGGAAGTTGTAGGGAAAGAGATGACATGGAGTATCTCAATTCCTATGAGTAGGGATTGGAAAAGAGATGTCATTTGGTTCACATCATAGGACTTTTCTATTGAATCTAGAGATGACATGTATCTCAATTCCTATGAGGAGGGATTAGAAAAGAGATGTAATTTGGTTCATATCATAGGAACTTTTCTATTGAATATATGATAATGTTTATTTTCCTTCGAAATTATGGAAGTATAGGAATCCATCCATATGAACCAAGTGGCTCTAAAGCTATAAAAATGATATCATGTTTATTTCCTTTGAAATGTGGAGTATATGTATCTATTCCTATGAACCAATTGGCTCTAAAGGAAACAAATCCTATAAAAATCATATCATATAGAGTTCCTATGGTATTCCTCCACACCAAACAATACTAGGAAAAGGGCTATAGATGGGATGGGCACTAATGGCGCACCTGTCAGGTGGTGCACCACTACTATATACTAATGGCGCACCGTCTGGTGATACGCCATTAGTGTGGAAGACACTAATGGAGCACCAGACACACGGTGCGCCACTAGTAATATTTTTTTCCATTTTTCCATACATACTAATGGCGCATCCGGTCAAAGTGCGCCATTACTAGTTCTAACTAGTAATGGCGCACCAGGCCGACAGTGCGCCATTACTGTATTCTTTTTTTTGCAAAACTACTAATGGCGCACCGTTTCACAGTGCGCCATTACTAGTTTAAACTAGTAATGGCGCACTTTGACTCGGTGCGCCATTAGTATATATATTTAATTTTTTTACTTTTTTGCAAAACTACTAATGGCGCACCATCTGCAGGTGTGCCATTAGTAACCAGGCATACTAATGGCGCATTTGCAGGTGGTGCACCATTAGTAACCTGGGACCCCAACAAGATATTTTGGACAGCCACACCTACCCACTCACTTTCCCCACTTCATTCCCTCCACCTCCTTCTCCAAGCTTTCGGCTGCCTCCTCCTCCTCACCTCATTTGCACCATAGATTCATCAAAATTAAGTGGTGAAATTACCTTTTTTGATAGGTAAGTAAGGGGAAAGCTATCTTCATGTTGTAGATCTACTTTTTTTCTCCCTAGCTCGCTCCAACAACGTGCACATGCACTTTTTGTGGCCTAGCTAGATCTATGTATGTTTGTGATGTTGCATATGATTGTGGTGTTGCATATATGTTTGTGTTTGCAGGTACCGGTATTTGAAATGCGATAGTTGCCAATATTTTGCCAGAATGTTGATTCATTTCCGTTTCGGCGAGAATTTTGGCACTATGCATTCTTTTTGGTCCTATTTTTTGGGAAGGTCATGCCAAATTTTTTCTTGGTTCTAAAATATTGTTTTGCTCTACCCCGCAGGCGACCATGGTCCGCACGATGACCGAAGGCATCATGAATAGGTTTTTGAGCTCCACGAAGGTCGAGATGCTTCAAAAGAACGAGACGGAGATAAGATGTCCGTGTCGAAGATGCAAGCTGAAGAGCCTTATTGCGGACCCGGATTCCGGGCAGGTGCGGGACCACCTTCTCGTGCGTGGTTTCATGGATGGCTATCGGTGGCAAGGTGATGAAGATGACTATGAAGTCGTCCATGGGGGCCGGGGAAGAAATGAGGAAGGGCAACAAGACAACCACCGCGGCGACGGCATGCGAGAAGACGAAGAATCTCCAGGACATGATCACGACGGTGATGATGTACACAGTGATCATGTAGAAGATGTCATACATGATGATGAGGAAGATCAAGACGAAGGGCATGATCATGAAGATGAAGATGCCGGAGCAGACGACGATGGAGGCTGGGTGCAGGACCCTCATATTCAAGAGCTGCTTCGTAAGCATACGGATAACGCAAGAGCTGCCGCCCAAGAGAAAGCCAAGCTGGATCAACTGGAGATAGACGCGGTTACTCCATTGTATGAAGGATGCAGGCCCGAAGATACCCTCCTGAAAGTAACGCTCATGGCTCTGGAGATGAAGGTAAAACACAAAATGACCGACACATGCTTCGACGAGAACATGTCATTCTGGCACGAACATCTTCCCAAGGGGAACAAGTGCCCGACCAGTTTCGAGGAGGCGAAGAAAATCGTGTGTCCTCTGGATTTACCACACGTGAAATACCATGTGTGCATGAACAATTGCATCATTTATAGGGACGAGCACGCGGAGTCTACCATATGTCTGGTGTGCGGCGTCACTCGATACAAGAAGAGGAAGAAAGCTCCTCGAAAATCGGTGTGGTACTTTCGGATCACTCCTCATCTGCAGCGGTATTTTGCGGACCCTAAGGTAGCAAAGCTCCTGCGTTGGCACACGGATAGGGAGGAGAAGAAGCGGGAAGATGATGGAAATGATCCGGAGATAAATAAAAAAGACAAGATGCCGAGTCACCCTAAGGATGCGAGCCAGTGGCAAGCGTTGAACTTCGAATACCCAGAATTTGGGAAGGATCCAAGGAACATCGTGCTGGGCGCGAGCACCGATGGAGTCAATCCGTTTGGCAGCCAGAGAAGCACACATAGCACCTATCCTGTGTTTGTGTGGATGTACAACCTTCCCCTCTGGTTGTGCATGAAGAGGAAGTACATTCACATGAGTATGCTAATTGAAGGGCCGAAACAACCAGGGAACGACATCAATTTGTATCTGGGGCTGCTGAAGGAGGAGCTAGACACGCTGTGGAAAACGCCAGCCAATACGTGGGACGCTGCAGAGAAAGAATATTTCCCTATGAGAGTCGCACTGCTCACGACGGTGCACGACTATCTCGGTTACGGATATCTCGCGGGGCAGGTAGTCCACGGATTTTCTGGATGCGTAAGGTTCATGGATGACACAACGTATCGCTAGCTAGATAGAGATCCCGGGTCTTTGAAAACCGTGTTCATGGGACATCGAAGGTGGCTTCGTGATGATGACCCGTGGAGAAAATGCAAGGATCTGTTCGATGGTGAAACCGAACCCCGAAAACGCCCGCGTACGAGGAGCGGTGAGGAAATAGACGAGCTGTTGAAAAATTGGAAAGATTGCCCACTGCCGGGAAAGAAGCAAAAGGCGCCAGAGCCGGGAAAGAAGCGAAAGGCGCCAGAGCCGCTGCTGAAGGTATGGAAAACGAGGTCTGTTTTCTGGGACTTGCCGTATTGGAAGATCCACCATGTGCCTCACAGCCTTGATGCCATGCATATCACGAAGAACGTGTGCGAGAGTCTGCTTGGTACCTTGCTCAACATGCCAGAGAGGATCAAAGATGGGCCAAAAGCAAGGGCAGACTTGAAATCAATGGGCATCAGGCAGGAGCTTCATGCTAATGATGATGATGATGATGATGAGGTGAAGCAGGACACGGAAACTCGTCGCAAAGGCAAAAAGGCCAAGAAGACTGGAAATGACTACCCTCCCACGTGCTTCACTTTAAGTCAGGAGGATGTCGAGAAGTTTTTCACCTGCCTCATAGGAGTAAAACTTCCTTACGGTTACGCGGGGAAGATAAGCAGATACCTAGACCCAGCGAAGCAGAAGTTCAGCGGGATGAAGTCTCACGACTGTCACGTGCTGATGACATAGATACTTCCCGTTGCAATCCGTGGGATCATGGAAGCACACGTCCGTGAAATGCTATTTGGCCTATGCAACTTTTTCGACGTCATCTCTCAGAAGTCGATTCGCGTGAGACAACTCAGAAGGCTACAGGAAGAGATCGTGGTGATACTATGCGAGCTTGAGATGTACTTCCCGCCCGCATTCTTCGATGTTATGGTGCATCTTCTGGTCCATATTGGGGAGGATATCATCCAACTCGGGCCGACGTTCCTGCACAGCATGATGCCGTTCGAAAGGATGAATGGTGTCATCAAAGGATACGTTCGCAAGATGTCACGTCCAGAGGGAAGTATACCCAGGGGCTTTATGACCGAAGAGTGCATCTCCTACTGCACAAATTATCTAGGCATCGAGAACCCCGTTGGACTGCCTGTCAATAGGCACCTCGGCAGGCTCGCTGGATGGGGTCACCGTGAGGGTCGCCGCGAAATGCATGTTGACTTCGAGGGTCGACTTGCCGACTTTGAGAGAGCAAACCTAGTCGCGCTACGGCAAATAGACGTGGTCGATCCTTGGGTGGTAGAGCACAAAACCTTTATTGAGAAGACGTACAATGACCAAGGCCAACAGAGGACGGACGGAGATATAATCAAAGAGCACAACTCATGTTTCACGCGTTGGTTCAAGCAGAAGCTTTTGTCGTACCATTTACATGAGGATTCTTCCGCGGAAGAACAACTCATATTCGCCTTGTCACAGGGCGCCGAGCACAACCTGATGACCTATGAGGCGTACGATATCAATGGCTACACATTCTACACCGAGAACAAGGACATGAAGTGCGATGGTTATCAGAACTCTGGGGTAATGATGGAATCCTACACCGGTAACGACAAGGACAGATACTACGGAAGGATCGAGGAGATCTTGGAGCTGAGCTACGCTGGAGAGAAGGTCCCGATGTTCTGTGTCAGATGGGCCAAGAGCATCCTAAAAGAAGACCGGTATTTCACCGCCATGGTTATACCCAAAGCCAAATCCAAGACTGCGGGCGCAAACGTCACCGTGAAAAATGAGCCATGGGTACTGGCTTCCCAAGTGGACCAATGCTTCTTCATTACCGACCCGCCAAAGCCCAGTCGTGTTGTCATGAGGAGAGGTAAAAGGAAGATCATCGGAATGGATGGAGTAGCCAATGAGCAAGACTTCGACAAGTACGGCGACCCGAAGATCGAACATGACGACGACGATGAAGTAGCAGCACACACCACAAGAAGAAGCAGGACCACCCTACCTAAAGGACGTCCGTTCCACAGAAGAACTCCATTTGCGAAAAAGAAGGGCAAGAAGATTGTGAACAGATAGCTAGCTAAGATCGATTGTATTTAAATCGTAGTCTTCATTTCTCGGGCACTTTTTGATATCATGAATATTTTTAAATTTCATGGGCACTTTTTGAATTCATGAATATTTTTTCAAATTTGATGATATTTTTTCATATTCAATAGCTATCCCCCTCCCTCTCGATAGCTATCCCCCTCGCCAGATCCCCCTCACCGCCGAGCACCCCCGCACCCTCCCCCGCTCCACCGCCGCCGACCCCCCGCACCAGCTCCCCCGCTCCACCGCAGCCACCGACAGCCCGCACCCTCCCCACTTCCTCATGAAAATAAAAAATTTGATAAAAAACAAATTATTAGATGCAACAAGAAATAGTGAAAAAAAGTTACTAATGGTGCACCCTATGTGGGTGCGCCATTGCTATCAGAAAAAAAAGTTACTAATGGCGCACCAGATGAGGGTGCGCCATTGCTATCAGGAAAAAAAATACTAATGGCGCACCAGAGGCTGGTGCGCCATTGCTATAGTGTCTAGCTGGATACCTCTTCGCCCGATCCCTCCTTCCCTCTCCCTCGCCAGTTCCCTCTCCATCCCTCGTCCCTCGCCGTCCCCGAGCCGAGAGCCGCCTCCCTCGCCGTCCCCCCTCCACGCGCGCCTGCGCCCTCGACGTCCTCCCGCCCAAGCCTCGAGGGCACCCTCGTGGAACGGATCCTCACCTCCGACCCCAAGCTCCCCTTCAAAGTGTGAGTACAGATCCCCCTCTCTTCCTCCTCCCCCCACCCCTCCTCGGACTAGATCTCATCCTAATCCACGTGTGTCATGTAGTGGCCTCGCAGGTTCAACGTGCCGGAGGCGGCGCCCTTCACCGCGGTGCTCAAGTTCGCCGCCGAGGAGTTCAAGGTCCCACCCCAGACCAGCGCCATCATCACCAACGGTATGGTCCCCCGCCTCCGCCCCTCCGCGCGTCCTCCCGTCTGATTCTGTCGGGACCGTGGTGCTCTTGGTTGCTCTGGTGCGGTTTAGATTAGGTCCGTCGCGAGAGTCTATCATCGGGTTGTGGTTTTACCAAGGAAGTGGTAGATAATCTGCGGATTCTCTGCTCGGTGGGATTTTTCTTCATGTTGGAATGATTGATAGTAATATAGGTGTTCCGTAGGTTCAAATATGCCTGTGAATTTGTGGGAGAAAGAGAGTTAGTGTAGAGCAGTACATCCAAGAAAATATGCCTGTGAATTGTTATGCACAATGTACATACACGTGTAGGTTCAAATATTTTCTGTAGGTTCAAATATTTTCTGTAGGTGTACTTCGATGGTACATCTACTTTTTTGTCTGTGAATTGTAGTGCTAGTGTACTGCTAGTGTACGTCCTAATCCTAAACAAAAAAGTAGAGCCAATGAGCCAACCCGTACATACGTGTACATGTATACCAAGTAAATATGCCTGTGAATTGTTATGCACAATGTGCAGATGTTAGTGTAGATCAGTACATCCAAGAAAATAGTTCATCAATAGTACTTGAATGCACCAGTAGTTTCCTCAAATCTTAATAAAGCTAAATAGCTATTTAATGTGGGCATGTGCTGCCACACTTTTTTTTATATATCAAGAAGTCTGGACTGCTTGGTTTATTTTCCTTTCATTCCTTTTCAGGTATCTGGTCTGAAATCAATTACTTCTAAGCATTTAGCTTTAGCAAGTCAAATTATCAGTTTCATAAATTCTTTGATTCTAGGTAAGCATTTTTTCCCTACTTTTTGCTGCACTGTTATTTATTGTATCTTTTTGCTACACTGTTATTTATTGTATCCATACTTTCTATTAATTTTGCTAGAACATAGAGTTCTGAAGGCTGACTATCCTTTCACTTCAAGTGATTGTGGGTTGCTATCTCTTATCTTATTATATGTTTTTAGTTGATTATTTTTGTGTCTTGATTTGTTGGTGGGATGAAGGTTTGGAAAACTGGAAACCAGGGTCCTTAAAATGATATCTACAGAAATATAAGCTGGAGCGCTTTTGTCTCTCCCTAGAACTGTTAGTATTTGAGTAGCTAGATGTAGAAGGGTAGGGAACAACACAAACTTGAAAAAGTAGATGCAATAGCTAGTTTCTAGCTTAGGGACCGGTACCAGGTGTGTTGTTCCCCTTTGTTTATCTAGAGCCTGATTCATGTGATGGTGATAGCCTGATAGGTAATAGATTTATTTTGGTACAAGTAAACTGCCTTCCAGCCAACCAGAACTAACATTGCATCTAATTAATAAATTTACCAAATATGCAACATATATCCCAAGAGCCATCCTGTTCTTGCTACACCCAATATTTACTTAGGTAAAAGAAAATGCAAATGGCCATGTTGAAATAGTTTTTCTAGGAAATTGTCATGAAACATCCCCCTCTTTAGTTACAAGCATTGCTGCTCTAATCGGTTGGGTGCGCATTAAAAATTCAGTCTAAAAGTCAGTTAAAGTTTCAGTTTTAGATTAATTTTCAGTTTGTAAAACTGAGAAGTGTATTTTTCTATTTTGAAACTTAGTGTAAGTATTTTCAGTCATGCAGGCTGTAACTTGAACTTGAAGAACTCCTTAGATAGTTTTTAGTCTCCTTATACAAAACAAGCTGAAGTTTAAAACCTATTTCTCCTAAGCAGACACTGAAAAATTGCAGATAAGTAGACACTGAAAATTGAAGCCATGTCAAAGTGTCATTTCATTTGGGAGCAGTAGCTATAAGAAAAGGAAGTGAGTTGAATTGCAAAAAAATGGAAGGTGAAATGAATAGAACATTTCTCTATGTGAAAACTGTATGTGCAATCTACAAATGTGAAAAACTGTATGTGCTATCATAGGTGTTGTGCTGTCAAAAACTGTATGTGCAATCTCCAGAACAATTATGCTTATGTGAAAACTGTATGTGCAATCTCCAAATGTATCATCATAATGTAGGTGCTGTGTTGTGTGATTCTTCATGCTGAGAACTTCAGCTTTTTCAACTTGCTGGACTATATGTTCATTGGTACTACTTGTGATGCTGCTGCTGTACTACTTTGGAATTTTGTCAACTTGTGATGCTGCATTTTTACCCCGAGAGGCCCTTGAGTTTGCCGGAATGTCGATTAACTTCCGTTCCGGCAAATTCGGGTACTCCATATGTCCTATTTTCAGCAAAGGTCATGCTGAAATTTTCCATGAATTTTAGCATGACTTTGCTAAAAATCGGACATATGGGGTACTTGCTACTAATGCATGGGCCGAGGTATCTTAGTACTTAATTAAGTAGGATCAACTGCCCCTTTATTCTTGCTGCATTAAACCATAGGTGGCAATAGAGCCAAGTGATTAGGCCCAACTTAGAATTCTCCTCAGCATCGATAAACCCTAGATGATAAACCCAACATATGTGGCAATAGAGCCAAGTGATTAGTGCCAAGTGATTAGGCCCAACCTAGGGTGCCTCGCCATCGATAAACCCTAAATGATGAAAACTTTACTTGGCTGCCCTGGATGCCTCGGTGTCGATGAGAACCTAAATGATGTATGCTTAGGCTTTTACGGTGCCTCGGCGTTGACAAACCCTAAATGATAAAAGCTTAGCTTTTAGGATGCCTCGGTGTCGACAAACCCTAAATGATGAGACCATGATCTTGTTCCTTGACAATAACCAACTTTTTGACCAAACTATTTTCCTATTTAGAGCGAAACATGGCCAACCACGATGTGGTCGGCGGTTCGGGCGGCAAGCAATTCTGGGAGCTGTCCCAGGAGATGGAGGAACAACCTCACCGCTATGAGGACACCGTGGAAGAAACCGATCCTGACTACACAAACCCTAGTGGCGTCGGGGATGACACCACTGATGGTGCCGCCGAGGATGCCACCACTGATGATGACGGCGCACACACAGATGGCAGCCAACCGAAGAAGCAAAGGAAGGACCAACGCCCGAATGCGCTCCGCACCCTCAAGGAGGAATTTACTCAAGTGGACTCCGACGGGCATCCAACGGAGCCCAGACATATAGTCAAGGGGTACTCGCTTCAGCTCGGGTGCATTCTCTGGAGCACCGTCTCGATCAACACCGAGAACCTTAGGCATAAGGACCACGGGAATTTGCGCACCCTCCTCTTCACGAAGCTGCACAAACGATACAAGTTCCCCGCCGAATTTGAAAACACACGCCTCTCAGGGAATAAAGTGAACAGTGCCGCCCTCACGAGGATGAGCATGGCCCTGTCTACTTGGAGAAGCGTGGTGAAGAGAATGATTGATAAAGGTGATAGTTATGAGAAGATCAAGGCGAAAAATCCTTCAATCAGCGAAGATGACTACAAGGAGTTCAAGATCAAGTGCGAGAGCAGCGCAACCTCCGAATCAAGTCAGTGGGGGAAAGAAATGCGGGAGTTGAACTTAGGGGAACACAAACTCGGTCCCGACGGTTATAGAGTGGCGGAGCCTATATGGGACAAGGAGGACGCGGAGCGTGCCGAGCAAGGCCTACCGCCCCGCTTCGAGAAATACAACGATGACAAGCAGACCAGGAACTTTGTCAGGGCCCGGTACAAGGAGGACCCGATAACAAAGGAGCTTACCACGGATCCGAAAACCAGGGCGCTTGAGCTTGTTCTGGTAAGGAATACACCCCTGCGTAATTAGCTCCATATGGTTGCACTCTAATTAATCCCCAATATTTCTAAATGGTTCATGTTCCTTTCGCAGGACACTGAAAGCAGTAGCGCGGGGTCGTCTCAGAGCTCCCCTTTCGACACCCCTTTAAATAGGGCGTTGAACGAAATGAAAAAAAAGGATAAGCTCACTAAGCCGACGTCAGCTGGTCGTGTGGCCGGCAAAGGCTTGTCCACAAAATGGGGGTCATACTATACCGCTGGTGTGCGGAAGGAGAAAAAGACCAGCTCGGAAAGCCAGACGCGCGAGGTGGAAGCACTCAAGTCACAAGTGGCACAGATTCCGGAGCTTGTCCAAGAGCAAGTGGAACAACAACTGGGAATGAAGCTCAAAGCCATGGTGCCTACGTTGATTCATGGGCTGACGACGTGGATTGCAGGCAGCCAACAAGGGCCTCCCCCGGTTCCCAGCTTCACGGCCAGCAACTCGCACAACGTGCATGCGGCGCCATTGGTGTCTCCGGCGGAGGCGGTATTCGTGTCTCCGGCGCCGGCACGGGCATTGGAGCTTAATGCACCCGGGTGTACGCCGGCCGGCACCTCGCCAGCAAGCGCCCCCTCCGTCAGTTGCACGCCCGCCGTTGGCGGTGCCTCGACATTATCCGAGCTCGACGGCATCACGGTAACTAAGCCTCTCAGCCAATGACTTCATCTCCTTGCCTTTGACTGGGCATCCCTGACGCCCTACATGTTTTCGCAGGGCGCCGCCGACATTCCTTGCACTCTTCTGCACTTCGTGGGCGACGAGTTGGTCGATGTCGCCAAGGACAGAATCGTTCAACCGGGCAACCCCATGTTCCACTGTAATCCGATGCCACCCACAATGTATAGGGTTGAAGTGGTTCGGGTGCTGCCAGGCTGCGACGAGCTGTTACCTCCGATTCGACCCGCTGGGGCCGACGAAGAAGATGAGATGACCCTCAGCGCCTGCGTAAACTGGCCCCTGCTTTGGCCGAAGAGCCAGATTCGTTTGGGGGCGGGGACACCACCCCACAGACAAGACTGCCACTCGTGCCGGCGCCAAGCCATGGCAAGAACACCGCAACACTACCGGACCTGCCGGACATCCCTGTGCCGGACATCCCTATGGCACAGGATACGGACATCCCTACGGCACATGATCCGGACGGCAACGACAACGATGACGGTACATTTACCAATGTCGATAAATACTTTGCCGAACATGGGTACGTTGACGAGTACTGCAGGCCTCTTTCTCAAGAACCCAACCAAGACGACCGCAATCTAGCTGGTACGGCGGAGAAATCCAATTGCAACAGGCATCGTCTGGCGTTCAGTTCTCAGGAGACGCCTCCAGCTCCCGCCTTCACCGAGCCTCAGATAGCTGAGGTGCGAAATATTATCAGCCCCAACACGCTCAAGAAGGCGGTCTGTGAGCAGAACTCGGTCCCATTACAGGAGATCAAGAAGAAGGGACGGACGTCGTGGTTTTGTCACGGCAGATGTCCTCATGAAGGGACTTAGTCGTGGAGCCATCGCTACTGGTTAACTTGAAGGGGTTAAAGCGGACGCAAAGACACAAGGGTTTATACTAGTTCGGCCCCTTCAATGAAGGTAAAAGCCTACGTCTAGTTGTGATGGAATTGATGTGGTCTCGATGACTAGGGAGCAAACAAGCTTCGCCTAGGCTCGAGTTGTTGTTGTCTGTCTTTGAACCGCCGCCGGATCGTCCCCTTATATACACGGGTGACGCCCGTCGGTTCATAGAGTCCCACACCGGTTCATATTCATATCCCGGTTGGTCTCTCTCTATTCCTATCTTACAATACAAGTTTACATATCAAGCCGGTTTACGGCTACAGGTTCTAAACTGACTACAGGCCTTGGGCCTTCATCTGCTTAATCACCTTTATACTACTAATGAAGTTAACCCGGCCCAGGTAGGCCGGTTCACACCTAGTAGTAATATCCCCAACATTAGGCCCCAGATTGATTTGAACTGGTTCATGTCAATCCTTCACAAAAAATTTTGTCTTCAACATCTTCTGGTAATTAGTAAACTGCCATGTCGTCATCATCACATCATCACGAAGTTTAACATTTATGACGCCTTCTTTCATTGATAGATCTGAGATACCCAAAGAAGCAGCTCCACTTCCAAATTCTATGGCTCCTGGATTCGCGCGCCTGACACACGTCCTTTGCCTTATAAATAGGACCGAAGGGTCATTTCCTTTTCTCCCCTTTGTCTCTTTCTCTTCGTCTTCCTCGCGTCGCCAGCCTCGGAGCTCCGCCGCCGCCATTGACCTCCGCACCGTCTTGGGCCGCCGCATCAACCTGAACGCTCCAGAGCACTGCGGTAGCTTTTCGCGTCTTCCTCGATTCTGGTAAGCCTTCTGCTCTTCTTAACATAGATCTATTCTAGGGTTTCGTGTTCTTGCCGTGTTCCTCACTTGTTCATGCTCGTACCCAGACTCCTGGATAGATCTATGAAACCCTGCTCTGATTAGCAGTAGCCTTTTAGCATCCACCTGTAGTTTCACGCTCAAGTCCATATATCTCATCTACATACCTGCCCATTGATTCACTTCCGTTCTGCTTTAATCTTTTGAATATTTTCTGTTTTTCTGAACTTGCTTCAGATCCATTACTACAATAGGACCTTGTGAAACCTGTTTCTGCATACTTAGCCATCCGCAACCTCAATTGCTTTCAATGTTTAGATCAGGCTGTTTAACTTAATATAGGAAAACTTATTAAACCGGTATATACCATTAGTCCCCTTGTTGAACTGCCAGACTTCCTCAGTCTTATTATGCTACCTCATAGAAATCTAGTTTAAATGTACTGCCTCCGGTTTAACATTGTTCATACCAGCACATTCTTGAACCGGAATTACTTATTTCTTGTAGATCTCATCATGGCCAAACAAGTATATGAGTGCAACTGGGTTCCTTCTCGCGTCACAGAAACTCAGCTGGATGATTTAGTCTTGATTGGCGCTTTAGACAGCAAAGATACTATCCACTGGAGGGTTCCTGGTGATGAATGTCCTCCCGCACCTCAAGAGGGAGAGGTTGTGATTTTTGCGGACCATTTAGCCCGGGGCTTCAAGCCGCCCAGTTCTAAATTTTATCGGGATGTGTTAGCCAATTTTCAACTTCGCCCGCAAGACACTGGCCCCAACTCTGTTACCAACTTATGTCACTTCCAAGTACTTTGTGAGGTATACCTTCAAGAGGAACCCACAGTTGAATTGTTTAGAGATTGTTTCCACTTAAACCGCTGCACAGAATTCACTGATGGTCCCAATACCGAATTGGGCGGTATGGCAATTCAGAAAAGGAAAGAAATCACTTATCCCCATGCCAGACTACACAGCCACCCCAAGGAGTGGAATGCAACATGGTTCTACTGCAAAGATACTTCCCCTGGTGATGAAAATCCTTTTCCTGGCTTTCGTCCGGAGCGGCTCAGTAATACACACCCCTTCCCTCAAAGGTTAAGTGCCAAGGAGAGGAGTAAATATGCTCCGTAATTATCCAAGCTCTGAGCCTTCATGGCCAACGGTTTAACAGGAATAGACCTCGCACGCTGTTGGATATCATGGAGCATACTGCCTCTCAGCCGACGCTCCGGTTTAATGTGCAAGTATACTGGTAGCGTTGATGACCCGCTTCGACACACCAACATCCAGCTCTCGGATGATGAAGTCACAGAGGCTGTGAAGAAAATGTTGGACGAACCGGAACACCTCTGCGCTCAAACCGGCCTGCTCCCTTTCTGTGCTACCAACAAACCGCCAGCTGTAAGTTTCTGATTGCGTTTTTTACTGAACCTGTTATTGCTATCTCTGTCTGACATCAATTGCTGCTTAACTAGGGTGATAATCCGTTTTGGAGCAAGAAGCTTCCACAAGATAAACCGGAGAAAATAGAACGGTCAACCCGGCTCAAGACCAAGGTTGTCAAGAAGCCTGCTAAAAAGAGGAAAACCACTGCTTCATCTGATCCGGCTGTTGATGATGATGTGGGTAACTCACACCATGATGTAGAACTCGATTCACTAGGCTTACTCTTTACATGCCTTATTGATGATGATACTTGTCAGGATGACGCTGAAGCCAGTAATGCTGATGCCACTGAGGTAACTATTCTCTCTTCCGACTCAGATCCTTTGCCTTTGCCAAAATTTCGCCAGGCAAACCGGAAAGTTAAATTTTCTCATCCTCTTGCTTACTTGGATCCCAAATTTCTTATGAAGACTCGGCAACATGAAGCTCGCCGCACAACCCGGCACAACGGCCAGGTAGTTACTTCCACCGGTTTACCGAACAGTCCGGTTCGAAAACGCCGCTCAGAGGTTTCCGACCTTTTTATTAGTTTCTATCCTAAAGGGGGTTTCATCCGTCAACCTCTTAATCCGTCCGGCTCCGATTATCAGGTTACTTCTCATTCATCCTCTGGTGAATCATCGGCCACTCAGCTGCCACCACTGAAAATGGTTCTTGGGTAAGCTAGGCTGAACATATGCTTCCGGTATACTGCGTTATAATTTATGCTATTCCTTGACTCCTTGTTTCTCTTTCAGGGCTAAACCTAAACCAAGAAAGAAAGCCCGCCTGGATAAAGCGGCCGAGGAAGACGCTGCCCCTAAACAGGATAAAGCACCAGATCTCGAAGCGTTCGTTCCTGAAGATATTCCCAATGATCCTCCCTTGCAAGATGATGCTATTACTGATAAAAGGCCTATCAATACTTCAGTCCCTATTGACCAGCCTGCCAGCTCCGTCCGGATTGAAAGATCCCGCAGTCCTTCAAAACCTGCCGATAAACCGATAGCGCCAGTGCAAACCGGCGAGTCCAAGGATGATGATGTTGTAATTACCGGCATAGGTCGCTCTGAACCAGGGAATCCTGTCGCTTTAGCTAAGCATACTGTCAAAGAGGATTTTTCTGCCATGAACAGAGGCAAATGGGATGTTGATCTGGAAATGTATGCTACTCTGAGTGCCCAAGATCTTCATTCTGCTTACTTGAACCGACTATATACTAGTCGTGACTGTGAAGCTGGCCTGGTAAAGATCATGAGAGATAAATTTGAGGTAACTTCCTTGTGCTTCTTCTTTCTTTAATTACTGCCACTGTTTTAATCCTCCTAGCCCCCAAGGACCGGTTCAACTTAGTATAGTTAAACCGGGACTCCAATAAAGATTCTAACATTAGAACATAACTGAGCAAATAGCCATTAGCCCCCAAGTGCCAAGTTGAATACCTGTATTGAGCTTGGGACTTTGCGATTTAGTAATAGATGAAGATTGAAGGTGCATTAGCCCCCAAGTATCAATCATATAACTTGTTATGTGGTTGGTACTTCAAATTCTTGTACCGTTTGCTTAAAGCCAAGCACTGTCTTTATGCAGGCTGAAGTGAGGATCAAAGAGGACTGGATTACTGATCTGCAAGGAGCTTTGAAAACCCAACAAGCCGAAACCGACAAAACCAGGGAGGAATTAACCAGCGCTTTGAGCATCACAGAACAGCTGAAGGAGGGCTTCAAGAAGGAGCGGGCTGATTGGGCCACTGAAAAGGCCGTTTTGATAAAAAGAGCTGAAGACACTGAAGCTGCCCTTAAACCGGTGGTAGATGAGCTGACCACCATAAAGCAGCAAGTACATTCCATGACCGCTGCTATCTTCGGTAAGCTCCTTGTGGTTTCTTTGACAACTTGGGCCTTTTTATAATAGATCCAGTTTGTGATCTTTTCTGTATTGTTGCAGGTGCACGCATTGGTCACTTAGGGTCAGATGTTCGGAAGAAGTTGAAGGCTGCATACACTTTAATTGAACAGCTGTATACCGGAGCGCAGCGGATCATCACCACTGCATCTCATAACAATCCGGCACCCACTTTAATCCAAGATACTCTGAATAGGTTGGCAATGCTTCCTGCTCGGATTGAAGAACTAAAAAAATCTGCTGCTCGAACCGGAGCCATTAACGCCTTAATCAGGGCAAAAGCATGGGTGCCGGATTTCGATCCTGTTGAAGCAGCTCAAGGCTATCCCAGCTTGAAGGAAGATGGCTCAGAGTTCAGTGAAGATGATTTGAGGGCGATAAACCGTGCAGTACGCCCTCTGGCTTGTCAATTGGCTGAAGAGGCCGACTTGTCGCATTATCAAGCTCAGTACAATGATCAGAACAAATGAGTGGCTGCACCAATTCCTGAAGCGGAGAATCTGGTTCCTCCAATCCGTAAGCATACTTACGCTACTGATATTGAACCGTCTTCTCTGATCCATGAAGAGGCTGTCTTTAAAGCTTTAATGGGAATCGACTGGACCGCTGTTGATTTCCAGCCAATGGATAGAGATGAGGAAGCTGAAGCGGTGCAGGACGACCCACAACCCTCAGACCGGTTTGATGAGCAGGCTTGAACCGGAAGCCGGTTTAAACAACTGCCTTACTATGATCTGCCAAAATAACAATGATCTTATATCGGCACCGCGTTGCCTTGTAATAGAATAGCCAATACTTCTACTTTAAATATGCCTTCGTGCATACATACTGATGCTTTTGCTTGAAATCCTCAATTTATATTTCCTGCAATCAGAAAATCTGGAACTGCCATCGCTGGGCATAAAGTTGGCTTAGCCAGGCTTGAAACGGAGGTTTTATAAACCATTACCATCAAAGGGGAGAAAACAAATCCCGTGTTTTTAAAATGCTGGATTACCATGTAAACCGTGTTGGGTCATTATAAGCCCCCCTGCTACTCCATGATTTTAACAGGAAAGTTAAACCGGGCATATGTCTTTGGATTAAAAATGAACTGAATTCCGTCAGCTGAACCGGTAAAAAAGTGCTGTTGGTTTAAAGGGAACACAACAAAAATTGAAGAATAGTCATAAAAGAAATATAGAAGCAAAGGCAATGATAAAACCGTTTGCAAAAACATGCTTTACTGAGCTGATCAGATGGTGCTACCAAGGTCGGACAAGACCAAGCCCCAAATAGGTGTGCGATGGTTCAAGTCAGCCAGGTCCCCAAATGAAACCGTGGCATTTATGCCGATCAAAAGGCGTGGCAATGGTTCGGGTTCGACCAAGCCCCCAAGTGATTCTGTGGCCTTAGGCCAATCAAGAGGCGTGACTGGTTCAGACTTGACCATGTCCCCAAGTGATCTGGTGGCTTTCGCCTATCAAGAGGTGTTGCATTGGTTCGGACACGACCAAGCTCCCAAGTGATATCACAAAGCTTTTTTTTGAAAAGCAAATTTCAAGGGGTAAACCGGAGGACGCTCTAAGACAGAACAACTCCATGTAACCACACATGATAGGAAAAAGACAGAGACCCCGCTTTAGCTGAGGCTCCGGTTTTATTATATCAATGATAATATATACACTGTCATAATATGTACATAGATAGAGCCAATGGCTCAAGTGTAGTAAGGCCGAAGATGAGCTATGTTCCACGGCCTGTTGGTCTCCTCCTCTGATGTGCGTGAGTCTTTATGCTCTCGAATATCAATCAGATAGTACGACCCGTTGTGCAGATTCTTGCTGACCACGAAAGGTCCCTCCCAAGGTGGGGATAACTTGTGCATATCCATCTGGTCTTGGATGAGCCGGAGTACCAAATCTCCTTCTTGAAAAGCTCTAGTTCTGACCCGGCGACTGTGATAGCGACGAAGATCTTGTTGATAAATCACCGAGCGGGCAGCCGCTATGTCACGCTCCTCATTTAATAAGTCCAAAGCATCTTGCCGTGTTGTCTCATTGTCCATTTCAACATAAGCCGCTACACGAGGCGAATCATGCCGGATATCACTAGGGAGAACCGCCTCTGCTCCGTAGACCATAAAAAACGGCGTGTATCCAGTAGATCAGTTGGGCGTAGTATTGATACTCCATAGCACAGACGGTAGCTCTTCAACCCAACAACCCGGTGTTCTTTCCAATGGAACCATAAGCCGGGGTTTGATGCCTCGCAAGATCTCTTGATTAGCTCGTTCTGCCTGCCCATTGGACTGGGGGTGAGCCACTGACAATATGTCAAGTCAGATGTGCTCACGTTCACAGAATTCCTTCATAGCGCCCTTGGATAAATTGGTACCATTGTTAGTAATGATGCTGTGTGGAAAGCCAAACCGGAAAATCACCTTTTTAATGAACTGCACTGTTGTAGCTGCATCACACTTACTAACAGGCTCCGCTTCAACCCACTTGGTAAATTTATCGACTGCCACAAAAAGGTGGGTTTTCTTATCCTTGGACCTTTTAAAAGGTCCGACAATATCCAGCCCCCATGTTGCAAACGTCCAAGTAATTGGAATCATCCTCAATTCTTGAGCTGGCACATGAGCACGCCTTGAAAATTTCTAACAGCCATCACACCGTTTAACCAAGTCCTCCGCATCAGCATGAGCTGTCAACCAGTAGAACCCGTGACGAAACGCCTTAGCCACCAGAGACTTTGAACCGGCATGGTGACCACAATCCCCTTCATGGATTTCGCGTAAAATTTCATAGCCTTCCTCAGGGGAGACGCAGCGTTGAAACGCCCTTGATACACTAGAATGATGCAATTCGCCATTGACAATGGTCATAGACTTGGATCGCCGGACTATCTTCCTGGCTAGAGTCTCATCCTCTGGCAACTCTCCCCGGTTCATGAAGGCAAGATAAGAAACTGTCCAATCCGGTATAACATGCAGAGCTGCCACCAATTGAGCCTCCGGATCAGGAATAGCCAAATCCGCTTCACCTAGGAGCTTGACTGACGGATTGTGCAACACATCAAGAAAGACGTTAGGCGGGACCGGTTTACGCTGAGAGCCCAACCGGCTGAAAGCGTCCGCCGCTTCATTTTTTCGATGATCCACGTGATCCACCTGATAACCCTTGAAGTGACCTGCAACAATATCCACCTCACGATGATATGCACCCATGAGTGGGTCTTTAGAATCCCAACTGCCAGATACCTGTTGAGCTATGAGGTCCGAGTCACCGAAGCACTTAACCCAACATAGATTCATCTCTTTAGCCATCAGAAGACCATGGAGCAAGGCCTCATACTCAGCTGCATTATTAGTACAAGGGAACATTAAGCGGAGAACATAACAAAACTTATCACCTCGTGGGGAAGTTAACACGACTCCAGCCCCCGAGCCTTCCAATTGCCTGGATCCATCAAAATGGATAGTCCAATATGTGTGATCCGGCTTCTCCTCTGGTGCTTGCAACTCAGTCCAATCATTGATGAAATCAACAAGTGCTTGAGACTTCACCGCCATCCGGGGTACGTACTTCAATCCGTGCGGCCCAATTTCTATAGCCCACCTGGTTCTGTATGATATCGCCCAAGGGAGCTGAACTGACCACTGTGATAGGGTGCCCTTGGAAATACTGCTTCAACTTCCGGCTTTCCATGAAAACTCCATATACCAGCTTCTGCCAATGCGGATACCTTTGCTTGGATTCAATAAGCACCTCCCTGATGTAGTAAACCGGCCGCAGAACCGGATACCCCCTGCCCGCCTCCTTGCGTTCTACCACAATAGCCACGCTAACTACGCGAGCATTGGCCACTACGTATAGCAATACCGGCTCCTTGTCGACCAGAGCTGCAAGAATGGGCGGATTGGCTAATTGCCGCTTCAAGTCCTCCAACGCTTTGTCAGCAGCCGAACTCCAGACGAATTGATCTGTCTTTCTCAGCATCTGGTATAAAGGGATGGCCTTCTCTCCGAGGCGGCTGATAAACCGGCTCAGCGCGGCAATCCGACCCGCCAAACGCTGAACATCGTTGATACACTTCGGTTTAGCCAGGGAGGTGATAGCCGTAATCTTCTCCGGATTAGCCTCGATTCCTCTGTTGGACACAAGAAAGCCCAGTAACTTGCCTGCCGGAACACCAAAAACACATTTGGCCGGGTTAAGCATCATCTTGTAAACCCGCAAGTTGTCAAAGGTTTCCTTCAAATCATCAACCAGTGTCTCCCTCTGCCTTGACTTGACTACAATATCATCCACTTAGGCGTGCACATTGCGGCCGATCTGCTTATGCAGGCAGTTCTGTACACACCGTTGATAAGTGGCTTGGGCGCTCTTGAGCCCAAAAGGCATAGATACATAGCAGAAGGCTCCAAAGGGAGTAATAAACACCGTCTTCTCCTGGTCCTTAACCGCCATTTTGATCTGATGATACCTAGAATATGCATCCAAAAAACTCAAACACTCACAACCCGCCGTCGCATCAATAATCTGGTCAATGCGGGGGAGGGCAAAAGGATCCGCTGGACAAGCCTTGTTAAGATCCGTATAATCCACACACATATGCCAAGTGTCTTTTTCTTAAGAACCAGCACCGGATTAGCAAGCCACTCTGGATGGAACACTTCAATGATAAAACCAGCTGCTAAGAGCCTGGCCACCTCCTCCCCAATAGCTTTGCGCCTCTCTTCATTAAACCGGCATAGAAATTGCTTTACCGGTTTATACTTGGGATCAACATTAAGAGTGTGCTCAGCGAGTTCCCTCGGTACACCTGGCATGTCAGAAGGCTTCCATGCAAAAATGTCCCAATTCTCACGGATGAACTCGATGAGCACGCTTTCATATTTAGGGTCCAAGTTGGCACTGACAGTGAACTGCTTGGACGAATCGCCGGGCACGAAGTCAACAAGCTTGGTCTCGGCCGCTGATTTGAACTTCAGATCTGAATCATGCTCCATAGTTGGCTTCTTCAAAGGGGTCATGTCCGCCGGATCAACATTGTCCCTATAATATTTTAACTCCTCTGTGGCACAAACCGACTCTGCATAGGCCGCATCACCTTCCTCACATTCCAAAGCAATCTTGTGGCTCCCATGAACTGTTATTGTCCCTTTGTGACCCAGCATCTTGAGCTGCAAATAGATATAATAAGGCCGTGCCATGAATTTGGCATAAGCCGACCGCCCAAACAAGGCGTGATACGGGCTCCGGATCTTCACCACCTCAAAGGTTAGTGTCTCGGATCGGGAATCATGCTTGTCCACAAAAGCCACCTCCAGGGCTATCTTACCAACAGGATATGCTGATTTGCCAGGCACCACACCATGGAACACCGTATTACACGGTTTGAGATTTTTGTCTGTGAGCCCCATGCGGCGGAATGTCTCATAGTAAAGGATGTTAATACTGCTCCCTCCATCCATGAGCACTTTCGTGAATTTATAACCTCCCACCTGAGGGTCTACCACTAATGCCAACTGGCCCGGATTGTCCACCCGGGGTGGGTGATCCTCCCTGCTCCACACGATAGGCTGTTCCGACCAACGTAAGTAACGTGGTATGGCCGGTTCAACAGAGTTCACCGCTCGCTTGTGAAGTTTCCGGTCGCGCTTATCCAAGCTAGTTGTGAAAACGTGATACTGCCCATTGTTCAACTATTTTGGATGGCTCTGATAACCCGACTGCTGCTGCTGCTGCTGTTGGTTGTAACCCCCTTGAATGCTCTAATTATTCTGGTTGTTATGACCGTCCTGATTAAAACCTGAACCGGAAGCTCCATCATGGCTCGTCCCATGGAAACCGGATCCTGAGCCACCACCTGACCCATGGTGATACCAGAAGGCATTAGAGTTTTTAAACTCCTGCATAATGTAACAATCCTTCCAAAGGTGGTTCGCCGGCGCTTCCTTCGTCCCGTGTTTCGGACAAGGCTGATTCAACAAATAGTTTAAGTGATCCGGGTTAGGATTCGGAGCTCCACTACGATTCGCCGCTTTACCTCTGCGCCGCTGACCCTTGTCCTGCGCATTAGTGTTAGCCACAAAGTCCATGCTGCCATCCGCTTTACGCTTGCCTCCGTTCCCATGGCTCGCCGGTTTGTGTTGATGCCCCTTGAAATTGTTGTTCTTCTTTCCCTTCCCTGCTTCGTCATCGTCAGTCTCAGGATCCTTGGTACTATCAGAATCAGCATACTTCACCAAAGCGGCCATGAGAGTTCCCATGTCGTTACAGAACCGCTTCATACGCCCCAACTTCAACTTCAGAGGCTTAAACCGGCAGTTACCCTCTAGGGTTAAAATCGCAGAGTCAGCATTGATCCTGTCAGACGAGTGCAAGACTTCCGAAACACGGCGTACCCAATGGGTTGTTGACTCTCCGTCCTCCTGAACACAAGCGGCCAAGTCTACTATGGACTTAGGCTGCTTATACGTATCTTTGAAATTCTGGATAAACCGGGTCTGCAACTGGGCCCATGAACTGATAGAATTAGGCGGCAGGCTCTTCAACCAAGTACGGGCCGTGCCTTCAAGCATCATGGTGAAGTATTTTGCACACGCGGTCTCATCCACATCCAGCATCTCCATGGCCATCTCATAACTCTCTACCCATGCTTCTGGAGAGAAGTCAGCAGTGTAATTCGGCATCTTGCACGGACCCTTGAAGTCTTTGGGCAGGCGCACATTGCGTAAACCAGGGACTAGACAGGGCACTCCCAGGCTAGAGGCGACCCCTGGCCCGGCAGAGGTGGTAGGACGAACCGGTGTAAGCTGATCCGCCTTGTTCTGTGCTGCTAACTCGGCCTCCCTTTGTGCCCGGGCCCGGTCCAATACATCCTGAGCATCGCGAACACTACCTGTCGGGTTATTGCCACGGGCCGCTTCACAGCTCCGCGCATTGCTTGATACGGCTGGTTCATCCATGTGCCTACTGTAGCTCCGGCTTGGACGAGGTGTGGAATGAATCCGATCGCGGCTGTATGAATATGCCTCCTGCTGAATCAAAGTGGTCCGGAGAAGTTCCTTAACCCGGCGCGTCTCTATTTCTTGCGGAGAGTCTCCTTCGATCGGGATAGCTTCTAATCACGCAGCAGCTGCGACAAGATTGTCCATAGGATTAGAATAATGACCCGGAGGTGTCTGGACCGGTGGAGGAATCACAATGTTCTGCCGAGGAGGTTCCATCAGGAGGGGTTGGACTGTCGCTCCTGGCCCTGGTGCCTCGACCTGGTTTACCTCCCGGTGCCCCGGCGGATTACTGGTTCCAGCCTCCGGAGGGTGAAAGAGATTTCGAGGGTCGAACCCTAACGGCAGGCGTGATCTGTACTTCCGCTTCAAGACCTCCTGTGATGCGTTCTGGTCGAGCATGAGCTTATAGGCCTGGGCGTCCAAAGCGGCCCGCTCTGCGGCCATCCTGTCCTTCTCTGCTGCCAGGTCGGCTTTGGCCAGTGCGATCCGCTCTCTCACCTTTGCAACCTCTGCATCATGGGCCTCCTGATCCGCCGGATTGGCATCTGCCATAAGTACAGTTAGTGCATCAAACAGGTCAGACAGAACTTGAACCGGTGGGCGCACAAGGCCTCCTGCCCCTGCTGCCGCTGCCGCTGCTGATCCGGAGAACATTGCTGCTGCGGTCGAGGAGTGATTCGCCGCCTGCATACCGGCCATGAATATTCCAACCCGGTTGATCTGCTCAGGGGGGTCCAGAATACTGTCGCCATCGGAACAGCCCCTAATCTGGTCGTCTTGCAACTGTTACAATGATTCGGTCTCCCTAGTCGAGGACTCGTCGCTAGAATAGACGACGGTCTCGCTACCGTATTCTGACTCGTCCCCATGCTGTCCTCCGTGGATGACTCCCACGAAGGCACGCTTCACGGCCGGTTTAACCTGGGTAGATCTCGCATGCTGAGCCGTTTCGACGAGGTTGGTGCAGATGTCCGGCTCAGGCCCAGGCTCACCAATCTTGCCGATAACAACATGTATGCCACCAAAGGGGACCCGGTACCCGTACTCGATCGAACCGGCTTCGGGACCCCATCCCGCATCGTCGATGTAGAGCTTGCCGCGACGACTCTTGGTCATCCGGCCCACAGCATAACCTTCAAGTCCTTTGAGCTTGCCCTCCAAGATCATCAAACCGTCGTGCGATAGCCCCACGGTGGGCGCCAACTGTCGTGGTTTTGTCACGGCAGATGTCCTCATGAAGGGACTTAGTCGTGGAGCCATCGCTACGGGTTAACTTGAAGGGGTTAAAGCGGACGCAAAGACACAAGGGTTTATACTAGTTCGGCCCCTTCAATGAAGGTAAAAGCCTACGTTTAGTTGTGATGGAATTGATGTGGTCTCGATGACTAGGGAGCAAACAAGCTTCGCCTAGGCTCGAGTTGTTGTTGTCTGTCTTTGAACCGCCGCCGGATCGTCCCCTTATATACACGGGTGACGCCCGTCGGTTCATAGAGTCCCACACCGGTTCATATTCATATCCCGGTTGGTCTCTCTCTATTCCTATCTTACAATACAAGTTTACATATCAAGCCGGTTTACGGCTACAGGTTCTAAACCGACTACAGGCCTTGGGCCTTCATCTGCTTAATCACCGTTATACTACTAATGAAGTTAACCCGGCCCAGGTAGGCCAGTTCACACCTAGTAGTAATATCCCCAACAGAAACGAAAGACTAACAAGGGCGCCGGTGCGAGCCAGCCGACACCGAGTTTGATCTGTGCTCAGGACGGGCCACCTTCACCTAAGGATATCTCGAGGAGGGTGCACGTGGCGGGTAGGGCGATGCTACCACCAAATATGCTCAATGCTGCAACCGGTGCTATGCGGAGTCTGCACGACATTGTTCTTTCTTTGGAGAATCGGCATCTCAGAGAGAATGATGTGGCATACCCTGTTTTCATGGCCAAGGTGCCAGAGAGCAAGGGCTTTGTGGATGGCGACATCGGGGGTACGATCATCCTGCGGTTTGATGACATCTTTGCTATGTTTAACCTTCATTCGCTGCACTACACCTTCGTTCGGCTATTTTCGCTGAGTATGGAGATGTGGATCATTAGAGACAAGACCCCGGACATCGTGATAGTCGACCCCTTCTACATGCGTGCCAAGCACTTGAGCAGCGTTGGGGACCGCCAAGTTGCGAGTTCACACCTCGAAGGCGTCATTCTGGCAAACCCAGATAAGGCTAACTTCCTTGTGGCTTAGTTTCCCGAGTAAGTCATCCCTTAACCGCCCCGTAACATATGATTTCTTAGATTTCGATCGTTCTTTTTTTCTTCTAACATTCCGTGTTCTGTGCAGTGACACACATTGCACACTCATCCTCTTAAGCCTAAAATATTCCATGGCCACGTATTTCGACCCGAACCGTAACTCCAAGATAGACTACACAAATGTCAAGAAAGTTCTTGATGATGTTCTCCCCGGCTACGCCAAATCTGGAGGCACCTTCACCAGGGCAGTTCGTAAGTACGGCAAGCACACCTTCTCACACAATACGAAGTTCTGCTGCGACATGCAGCCGCCTGGCGGTCAGAAGGATGCCTACTACGCCCTCCATCACATGCGGGCGATCGTAAGGGACCATCATCACCTTCTGCTACCAGATAGTCTCAAAGATTGGGCCGCGAGGTTGTCGGCAACCCAGGACGCGGACCTCAGACAAGAATACTTTCGCATCCAGTCAGAGTTTGCGGACATCATCCATCAAGATGTCCTTCATACCTCGGGGCAGTTCTTCCACAGATATCAACCGTCCAACAGTGATATAGATGGAACACTACAAATGCAGGGTGACAACGACCGCGATTTCATGACCATCATGACAGACGACGGCTTCATCCACGCTCCTATCCGATGAGTTGAGACGAAAGTAGAGATGTGTAGTTCTGAAACATTGATTGGCTCATGTTGTAATTAAACTTTAATGAATTCGTATGTCTCTTTGGTTTGGAAAGTCGTTCAACTTAGATGTAATCGATGCTATTTATTAGTAGGACCATGAATCGTGCTATTAATGTCTTGCTTTTCTCTTCCGATCCTTTTGTTGCATACTTACATATTGCTTATGTATTGTGTGTTGTTTGGCTTGTGCATAGAGATGCCGTCGTATGTCGTGTACAAGGGCAAGGTTCCCGGAGTCTACGACGACTGGGAGTAGTGTTGGAGATAGGTTCACCGTTTCAGCGGTAACAGTTACAAAGGGTACACCACTAGGGCGGAGGACGAATCTAGATACGCCCGCTATCTAGCGGAAGAGAGGAGGGAGCGTTGGAGGAACCGGATGAAGACCAGTTTGATCGCGATGATGCTCATCGTGATGACCGCAGCTCTCTTCTATGTGATGGTAGTTTAGATGATCGACATCGACTTGTAATGTGAAGACAAACTCGATACTCGCGGTCTTGAGACTTGTAATGTTTTATCTTTGTTCGGTCTTTTCAATTCGGAGACTAATATGATGAATTGTATTCGGAGACTAATCTTCTATTGTATACGATGAATCTGATGTTGCTGCGTGCTGCTGTCTATATTCTGTCCAATAATATATTTTGTAACCTGTGCAAAAATCAGAAAAGTAAAAAAAATTAAAAACAAATATCCATACTAATGGCGCATCACCTATAGGTGCGCCATTAGTATGACAAAGGATACTATTGGCGCATCACCACAGAGTGCGCCATTAGTATGACAAAGCACATGGTTACGTATGGCCCCCCGGGAGGCATACTAATGGCGCATGTTGTTACATACTAATGGCGCACTGCTAGGTGTGCCATTAGTATACCAGATACTAATGGCACACCAGTGGTGCGCCATTAGTAAAAAATACTAGTGGCGTGGTACTAATGGCGCACCGGTATTGCGCCATTAGTAGGCAAAACCGGTGCGCCATTAGTAGGCCTTTTCCTAGTTGTGAAAGGATGGTTGAAATTGCTGCAGGTGATACGATGATCTTTCTTTGTAGAGTCCTCCCCCATCTTTATAGTTACCTCTCGAAGATGAATGAAATGATATATACTGGGTATTCTACATGTGCAATTTGGTACACGAAAACTCGGTAAAAGTTTGCAATGTTCGAATTTTTAATAAAGCTATATGCACTGCATTTTAGAATGGAGGGAGCATACGGTAGTTGCTAACACTCACGTGGAAGATTTGTGTGTAGGTGGAATGGATGTTTTGATAAATGACATGGCAAAACTGACACTGTCGGATGCCGATCTAATAGTTCTTACGGCGTTCGTCGGGAAAAGGCTTGTGGCGAACGTTTGTCGGATAATGATTTACGGACACATGCATTGCATTGATACGTGCCCCCCTCTCTCTCACGCACATGCACCCTCATGAGTGACGACTCTCCCGAGTCCTCTCTCACGAGCACGACTCTCCCGAGTCATCTACAGGTAGACGTCACACACATATGTGCTCTTCACACCCTACCCTCAGAACTTTTAAAAAGGAAAAGACGTCGCGCACATTTTATTTTAGCTCACACGTCACACGCTTATACTATTACTCTTGTGGCGAACGTCCTTTGGGCATAGTAATTGTACTCTCACGAAGAGAAGCGATGCACACACGCACTAGTTCTCTCACACCCACTCGCGGGTACACGTAGGAGCACATTTTTTGAAGCTGGTACAACAAAATCACTCCACTATATATATAAGTGATGTCTACTACACAACCTTCTTCTTGTAGACATTGTTGGGCCTACAAGTGCACAGGTTTGTAGGACAGTAGCAAATTTCCCTCAAGTGAATGACCTAAGGTTTATCAATCCGTAGGAGGCGTAGGATGAAGATGGTCTCTCTCAAACACCCCTTGTCGGTGTCAAAACCGGCGGATCTCGGGTAGGGGGTCCCGAACTATGCGTCTAGGCGGATGGTAACAGGAGACAAGGGACACGATGTTTTTTACCCAGGTTCGGGCCCTCTCGATGGAGGTAAAACCCTACTCCTGCTTGATTGATATTGATGATATGGGTAGTACAAGAGTAGATCTACCACGAGATCAAGGAGGCTAAACCCTAGAAGCTAGCCTATGGTATGATTGTATGTTGTGTATGTTGTCCTACGGACTAAAGCCCTCCGGTTTATATAGATACCGGAGAGGGCTAAGGTTACACAGAGTCGGTTACAATAGTAGGAGATCTACGTATCCGTATCGCCAAGCTTGCCTTCCACGCCAAGTAAAGTACCTTCCAGACACGAGCCGGAGTCTTCAATCTTGTATCTTCGTAGTCTTGGAGTCCGGCGGACATTGATAGTCCGGCTGTCCGAACACCCCCTAGTCCAGGACTCCCTCAGTAGCCCCTGAACCAGTCTTCAATGACGATAAGTCCGGCGTGCATAATGTTCGGCATTGCAAGGCGGGTTCCTCCCTTGAATAATCTAGAGAAGATAATGAACACCAGGATAGTGTCCGGCTCTGCAAAATAAATTCCACATTCCACCGTAGAGAGAATAAAATGTACACTTAGTTCAATCTGCTGACGTATTATGCGGCATGACATCACACCGCCACCAGGCCTTTGTTTGAATTACTATACCACCTCAGCATGCTTAGCGAAGCGGTTTCCTTGGCACATCTTGTCGAAGCAGAGATCGTGTTCCCCTTATTCCGGGATTCTCATCAATACGTGCGTGGGTAACCCAACCGCTCCCGTCGCCACGCCTCCTCTATCGAAGGGGAATCCCAAACGGTCACGGAGACGGCCCTTGGTATTTTTTCCCCTTTATAAGAGGACCAAGGCTTGCCATTGTTCTTCAATCTCGCATCGAATCTCTTCCCTGCTCCTGGTTCCAACACCCAGAGCCTCAGATTCGAGCACTTCGGATCCTTAATCATGTCCGGCTCCGACCTCCAGGGCCGGTGGATGCCCTCCTCCGTCATGGAGGAAGACATACTGAAGCTGCGTGAGGCCAAGTACCTGGCCTACGAGGTTTTGCACAGGTTGCCTGCCCAAGGGCAGGCTGTGCCAGCCCCTGAGCCCGGTGAATACGTCGTTTTCGTATCCCACCTCCATCGGGGTTTAGGCTTCCCGACGGATCCCTTCGTGAGAGGGCTCCTGTTCTACTACGGGCTGGACTTTCACGACTTGGCTCCGGAGTCCATCCTCCATATCTCCGCATTCATTATTGTCTGCGAAGCCTTCCTCCGCGTCATTCCCCACTTCGGCTTATGGCTGAAGACCTTCAAGGTGGAGCCGAAGATGATCGGGGGGTGTCAAGCGGAGTGTGGCGGGGCGACCATAAGCAAAAAGGTCGATGCCCCGTGGCTCGAGGGTTCCTTCCAAGAGGAACTTCGATTGTGGCAGCAGGAGTGGTTCTATATCACCGCTCCAAGGGGCAGCAAGCAAAAGCCGCCGCCCTTATTCCGCCCGGGACCTCCACGCCAATTGATGTCGTGGGTCAACCAAGGGCTCAATTGGGGGCCGTCCGAAGATGTGCCTTCACTGCAGGGCCGGATTCGAGATCTCCAAGCGAGGGAGATTGACCTGATCAAGGTGATGCAGGTCATGCTAATCAGGCATCTTCTGCCCTGCAAACGCCGTCCTCTCCGTCTATGGGAATTCAACCCGGAGGGACCTCGGATTCTCCAACACTTCATGGGTGCGACACCCGTGGAGATGTACAAGTTGTTCTTTGGACCGCGGGTGGCGTGTCCGGATTTAGCCGAGGATGCAGGTCTAAGCCGCGATTGCCCGGATACTCAGGTAAGTAGCTCAGAGTCCGGACATTCTGTTTATGTGCCTTTCTAGAGTTCGCCTTCTGATCCTTTGTTCTTTACAGGAATGGGTGGCGCGATCAAGGCTGATAAGGTGTCCGGCCCCCCTCCCAGAGACCGCACAGGAGCCCGTGCTGGTCAGAATGTTGGAGGTTGCACCCACAGAAGGGGGCGACGGGGAAAATAGAGGAGCTAATATTTCGCCCAAAGGGGCGACCAAAGAAGGAGGAAGCAAGAACTCCTCCCTTCAGGGGGAGAAGAGGACCGCCTCCGAAGATCCGGAGGCCAAAGCCCCTAAGCATGGGAAGAGATCTTCCCCGGGGGGTCCGGCACCCGTAAAGAATCCGGACGCACAATCATCATCAAAGGATCGGCCCTCCAGCGAGCCGTGAGTATGAAAGAGGGAGTTAATTAGTAAGGAAATACCTTCATTTGTGCTTCTATTGATAACCAAAATATTTATATTGCAGTTCGAATATGCAGCCTTCTCAGATGAGTTCATCTTCGGGGGACCTTCTTCCGGAGATGATGGAGAGCGATACGCCTCCATCCGCAGCGCCGCCAGATGAGGCAGGCGAACCCGAAGTGTCATCACGGAGGGTATCCCCGAGTCCGGAGGGGCCAGAGAGTTCGGCGCCTACTAGTGTCCGGCCGGGAGAACTGAAGAATTTGCTCGAGAGGGCGTCTATTTCAGAAGATCACCGTGCATTAATGTGTATGGTGGTTGGAAGGATCTCGTCCGCTGAGAGCGGATTGCGTAATGCCGCCATGAGTTTGCTGGCGGGATTTGAGGTATGCGAGAATAACGCACCCCTTTGTCTTTTAGCAGTTCTGCATATAAAAAATGCGCCCTGTATAGATAGTAGCCCCTGAGACTCGGTAGGTTGTCGGAAACAACAGCGTACCGAGGATCGAAATCTAAAGAAATGAATTCCGTCGTTCCTATGCAGGTGGCGGATAGTCCGGGGGCTAGCCGGACTAGTGAGTTTGCCGAGTTAAATCGGAAATTGGACTTGGCAGATGCGAACATCGCACTTGTCAACAGGCGACTTGACGAGTCGCAAGGTAAAAGAGTTCTCCGCAGTCACTTTATTAGGGGGGTCAAAGCCCTCCTCTAATAAATTATATGCTGTTTATACAGACGGTGCTGCTGCTGTGGAGGGCCTTCGGGCCGAACTTGCTCGAGCGAAGGAGCAAGCCCGAAGGAGTGAAGCGGCTGCCTCGAGGGCGGCCGAGGAGTTGAAAGCCGAAAAGGCTGCGCACTGCCTAAGCAGAGCAAAGGTGGCCGAATTGGCCAAGAAAGTAAAGGATGCTGCCGACCGCAATGAGGCTCTTGAAAAGGAGCGCTTATCGGAGCGGGAAGACCTGAAGAAGGCCACCGCCGAAGCCAAGGATGCCCGCTCTGCAATGCGGGCTATGAAGGAGGAGCTGCGCCAGGTCGGAGAGATCGTGGCTGGCAAGCCTTTTTTGCTGCGTCGCCGATTTATGGATGGAAAGTATGCTCAATTTGAGCGGCTGTGGAGTCCGGAGGATCCGTATATGGACTTAGCTGCAAGTGCGGCCGATGCCGTTAAGCACTTCCGGAGCCAGAAGGATCGCGAGACGGAAGAGCGATATTGGTCTCAATTCCATAGTCCAGATCACCCACTTCCATTGACAGACCGGTTGGCCGAATGGGCCGAGCTAAATAGATTGTCCGGACTTGCCATGACTGACATCGTGGCTCATGCCTGGCCAGAGAGGTCCAAGGCGACGAGCTACTTTGGCTTATTACAGCAATTCCTTGGAGCGGTGCCTCATATAAAGGAGATGAAGCGGTCGGCCTGTATAGAGGGCGCGCGGATGGCTCTTGCCCGTGTAAAGGCGCATTGTCCAGAGATGGACGCCACCGCTGTTGCTGCCCAGGGTGCGGATGAAAACCGGCTCCCTGCCGAGCACTATTTCGGGGAAGTTATGCGTGGCGCTCATGTAATAGAGTCGCAGTGCTCGAAGAATGTAACGTTCAAATGAACGCATTAGCTTATAAATCGATGATTATGTTATAGCTGCTTTTTATACTTGTGCGTCCAAGTAGTAAAACTTCTCCTTTTCGGCCGTTTACGTATACTTGTGTATAACCTGAAAGATGCAGTCTTCGGCTTCAGCCCCCATGCACAAGGTGCTGGGGTGTTCGCAAAAATAGCGCCTTTTCACACTTAATCCGACGTCTCGGTCCTATTAGAAGGAGGTGGTAGCGTAGCAAACGAGGCAATCCGGACTATAATGCTTTATCACTTTCACTTAGCCAGTGGAGCTCGAGGGTGGGGCTATGATATAGCCCCTGGTGGCATCGCCCTTCTCCGAAGTCGGAGCGCGTGTGCCTGACCGGGAAACGGCCCTTCGTCAAAGCGGGGAATTCTAAACATTCCGATAGTCAATCGAGGGCTGACCAATCTCTCGCTGCATCATGACAGTCAGTTTTCGGCTTTCTCTACTGAGGTGCTCGCCCAGCCGAACTGGGACACAATCGCAGTAGTTCTCCTGGTGCCGTGTTAGCCGATGATACGGGACGTAAGGCAGCAAAACACAGGAGCCGGGCAAACCCAACATTTGACCAAAGACATGATTCGGAGCTGATGCATATAATGCCTAACTCGAGACGCCGAACACTCCCTAAGGTGTTCGGTCTTTATAATAAAGGGCAGAACGATGCCCTAAGCCCCTAGTGTCCGGGTACGGGCATGGTCTTCTGACGCGGCCGATGCCAAAGCGTCAGGCTCCACATTGGCTATAGGAAGAAACCAAGGGAGAATAACAACGAAAGACAGTGAAAAAGGTCTACGCAGGGTCTTAATCTAAAAAGAATCCTCACAACGGGTCTCTACTGCACGTCTGCGCCTGTGTCTCCATTGCGCCATTATCCTGGACGGGTATGCACGTTGTTCATCTGTAAAAAGAGAGGAACGTTAGTTTTAAAAACAAATTGTGCGAAAAATATTAGAAATATAAATAATTAAAGCAGGGTTTGTATAAACCCGCGGTGATTTGTGCGCGCAGCCCCCTGTAAAGGGGTATGCGGCTAGGGAGCCCCTAGCCCACTAACGCCGGATTCGTCTATCCAAGTCCGGGGTCTTTAAGTGACCCTCGCACTAAAATTACGCCACGCGGTCCGGGCATCTTGAGTGTCAGAGATGCATAATGCGGTATGGCGTTGAAGCGGATAAAAGCCTGTCGTCCCAAGAGTGCTTGATATTCACTTTCAAACAGGACGATATGAAAAATTAATTTTTCGCGTCGAGAATTGTTCGGCGATCCGAACACGACTTCTAGTAATATGGAGCCTGTGCACTTGGCGTAATGGCCTGGCGTCACTCCTTTGAAGGAAATGCGGTTGTGTCGAATTTTGGTAGGGTCTATCCCCATCCTACAGATTGTGTTTGAATATAGCAGGTTTAAGTCACTGCCTCCGTCCATTAGGACGTTAGTAAATTGCAATCCATCTATTATGGGATTCAATATCAGGGGAGTCCGTCCCGCATTTCGAATGCTTCTGGAATAGTCCAGGTGGTCGAAAGTGATTGGTTTTGATATCCAATCTCTACGGTCTGCTGGGTTGGACCGTGCAAAGCTCTTTTTAGAAAGTGCCGCACTATTTTTCCGTATTATCACATGAAGTGAGTTTACTGTTTTGACCCCTTGTGGGAAAGTCTTTTGTTTTCCGGTGCTCTGCTGGTGGGGTTTATCTTCTTCGCTTGACGCGTCGAGCCCCTTGTGTTCGGCATTTAGTCGGCCGGACTGTTTAAAAACCCAACAATCCCTGTGGGTGTGATTTGCAGGCCTTCCGGGGGTACTGTGGATTTGACATATCCGACCCAAAATTTTATTTAAGTTGGACAATTCGTCACTGTCATCCTTAAGAGGCTGTGTTTTATTATTGGGCCGCGAGCTTTTGAATCCGGCGTTGACTGCCGCGCTCTTTGGGCTTTTCTATTTATTCCGGCGCTGCTCTTTTCTGCGCCGCGATTTTCCATTTCCATCTCTTATCTCTGATGTACTTGGGTCACTGGTGCTGCATCGTGCTAACCAGCTATCCTCGCCCGCACAAAAGCGGGTCATGAGGCTTGTCAGTGCGGACATTGTTCTCGGTTTCTCTTGACCGAGGTGCCTGGCGAGCCATTCGCCTCGGACATTGTGCTTGAAAGCTGCTAAGGCTTCGGCGTCCGGACAGTCGACTATTTGGTTCTTTTTTGTGAGGAACCTGTTCCAGAATTTCCGCGCTGACTCTCCGGGCAATTGAGTTATATGAATTAGGTCATCTGCATCCGGAGGGCGGACATAAGTCCCTTGAAAATTTGCTCTAAACGCATCCTCGAGCTCTTCCCAACTTCCAACAGTATTTTCTGGGAGGCTTTTAAGCCAATGACGGGCTGGCCCTTTGAGCTTGAGGGGTAGGTATTTTATGGCGTGGAGATCATCTCCCCTAGCCATATGTATATGTAGTATATAATCTTCTATCCAGATTCCAGGGTCTGTTGTTCCATCGTAGGCTTCTATGTTTATGGGTTTAAATCCTGCTGGGAATTCATGGTCCAGCACCTCGTCAGTGAAACATAGTGGGTGTGCGGCGCCCCTGTATTTGTGTGTGCCGCTATCATCGGACACTTGACGTGTTGTCTTGCTTCCTGGGGCCTTCTCCTTTGGCTCGTAGATGGATCTGGCTGGGCCATATATCCTTCCAGGTTCGTTGGTTGGTTTATGTGGGGCGCCGCTGTCAGAATTTGGCCTATCATCTGGCCGTCTATCCAGCCAGGCAGCCTCTTTATTTTTGGACGATGGGGGCTCTATGGCCTCCTCATCGAATTCTGGTAGCAGCTTGCGCTTCGGGTAGCTCTTTGATTATTGGCCATTGCCGTACTTATCTGCGGTTTTGAGCATTTTGCTCCATCTCATTCTGAGTGTATCTTCCGCTGTTTTGAGCCTCCGTTTTTCCTTCTTCAGGCTTTTTGCTGTGGCGATAAGCCTACGCTTGAAGCGCTCTTGTTCGACGGGATCCTCGGGTACAACGAATTCTCCATCGTTGAGGCTTACTTCGTCTTCGGAGGGAGGTATACAATTATGATCCTCAACCTCTTCATCTGCCGCCCCCTCATGAGGGCTTGCTTCTGCATCCTCCTACGCTGAATCTTGCTGGAGGGGATTGTCTTCGGCATTCTCTGGAGTATTATTGTCTCCTGTGCCGGAATTTCCATTCTTGCTGTGGCAAGATTTAGAGCGGCGCCGCTGACGCCGGCGCTTGGGCTGTTTCTTTAAGGAATCCGCCTCTGCTGTTTCTTCGCCGTTCCCATCTTTTGGGGTATCCACCATGTATACGTCATATGACGAGGTGGCCTTCTAGTGCCCTGTGGGCGCCGGATCGTCTCCGGCATCGTCGTCCATAGCGTCGATGTCTTCGGAGTCGTAGTCTAGCATGTCGGTTAGATCGTCGACAGTGGCTACAAAGTGGGTGGTGGGTGGGCTCTGAATTTCTTCGTCGTCCGCATCCCAACCATCCTGGCCATAATCCGGCCAGGACTCTCCTGATAACGAGAGATGCTTTAGTGAATTTAAGATATCGCCAAAAGGCGAGCATTGGAAGATGCCCGCGGCGGCGAATTCCATCACCGGCGCCCAATCTGGATCGATTGGTAGGGGCGCGGGAGGTTCGGAGTCCGGCGAGGAGTCTGGCACCTCGGAATCACGAGTTCCGCAGGGGACAGGATTAGTGTTCGGCTCCATCGCCGTGGACGTTGAAGCCCCCAGGGCGGCGTCTATCCACCGGCCCTCGATCTGGGCGACCGGCTCCGGGCCAATGGCCGGAGCGGATCCGTGTGCGGCCACCAAGGCACTGTTCGGCGGCAGAGCTAGATCATGCCCATCGTCACAGTGCGGCGCGCTTGGCTGTGGCTCGAGTCCATCGAGGATCAAGTCTCCTCGGACATCGGCCGTGAAGTTTAAGCTTCCAAATCTGACCTGACGGCCAGGGGCGTAGCTTTCGATCTGCTCCAGATGGCCAAGTGAATTGGCCCGCAGTGCGAAGCCGCCGAATACGAAGATCTGTCCGGGGAGGAAAGTCTCACCCTAGACAGCGTTGCAGGTTGAAGATGCCATCAAGCCTATCGGTGACGACACAGAGGAACTCTCAATGAAAGCACCAATGTCGGTGTCAAAACCATCGGATCTCGGGTAGGGGGTCCCGAACTGTGCGTCTAGGCGGATGGTAACAGGAGACAAGGGACACGATGTTTTTTACCCAGGTTCGGGCCCTCTCGATGGAGGTAAAACCCTACTCCTGCTTGATTGATATTGATGATATGGGTAGTACAAGAGTAGATCTACCATGAGATCAAGGAGGCTAAACCCTAGAAGCTAGCCTATGGTATGATTGTATGTTGTGTATGTTGTCCTACGGACTAAAGCCCTCCGGTTTATATAGATACCGGAGAGGGCTAGGGTTACACAGAGTCGGTTACAATAGTAGGAGATCTACGTATCCGTATCGCCAAGCTTGCCTTCCACGCCAAGTAAAGTACCTTCCGGACACGAGCCGGAGTCTTCAATCTTGTATCTTCGTAGTCTTGGAGTCCGGCGGACATTGATAGTCCGGCTGTCCGAACACCCCCTAGTCCAGGACTCCCTCACCCCTGCAACCAAATAACAAAGAGTCTCTTGTGTCCCCAACACACCCAATACAATGGTAAATTGTATAGGTGCACTAGTTCGGCGAAGGGATGGTGATACAAGTGCAATATGGATAGTAGATAAAGGTATTTGTAATCTGAAATTATAAAAATAGCAAGGTCACTAATGATAAAAGTGAGCATAAACGGTATTGCAATGATAGGAAACAAGGCCTAAGGTTCATACTTTCACTAGTGCAAGTTGTCTCAACAATAATAACATAGATAGATCATAAAATAATCCCTCAACATGCAACAAAGAGTCACTCCAAAGACACTAATAGCGGAGAACAAGCGAAGAGATTATGGTAGGGTACGAAACCACCTCAAAGTTATCCTTTTTGATATATCTATTCAAGAGTTCGTAGTAAAATAACATGAAGCCATTCTTTCCGCTCGATCCATCATAGAATTCACATTAGAATAACACCTTAAGACACAAATCAACCAAAACCCTAATGTCACCTAGATACTCCATTGTCACCTCAAGTATCCATGGGCATGATTATACGATATGCATCACACAATCTCAAAGTCATCTATTCAACCAACACAAAGTACTCCAAAGAGTGCCTCGAAGTTTCTACTGGAGAGTCAAGATGAAAACGTGTGCCAACCCCTATGCATAGGTTCATGGGCGGAACCTGCAAGTTGGTCACCAAAACATACATCAAGTGGCACATGATATCCCATTGTCACCACAGATAAACACGGCAAGACATACATCAAGTGTTCTCAAATCCTTAAAGACTCAATCCGATAAGATAACTTCAAAGGGAAAACTCAATCCATTACAAGAGAGTAGAGGGGGAGAAACATCATAAGATCCAACTAAAATAGCAAAGCTCGCGATACATCAAGATTGTGCCATAGAGAGTGAGGGAGTCCTGGATTAGGGGGTATCCGGACAGCCGGACTATATACTTTGGCCGGACTGTTGGACCGTGAAGATACAAGACTCAAGATTTCGTCCCGTGTCCGGATGGGACTCTCCTTTGCATGGAAGACAAGCTTGGCGATCCAGATATTATATTTCCTTCTTTGTAACCGAATCCATGTAAACCCTAGCCCCCTCCAGTATCTATATAAACCGGAGGGTTTAGTCCTTAGAGACAAGAATCATAATCATCATAGGCTAGCTCCTAGGGTTTAGCCTCTACGATCTCGTGGTAGATCAACTCTTGTAACACTCATATCATCAATATCAATCAAGAAGGAAGTCGAGTTTTACCTCCATCGAGATGGCCCGAACCTGGGTAAAACATCGTGTCCCTTGCCTCCTGTTACCATTAGCCTTAGACGCACAGATCGGGACCCCCTACTCGAGATCCGCCGGTTTTGACACCGACAGAGAGAACATGAGAGAGAGAAATCAAACACATAGCTACTGGTACATACCCTCAGCCCCGAGGGTGAACTACTCCCTCCTCATCATGGAGAGCGCCGGGATGATGAAGATGGCCACCGGTGATGGGATCCCCCTCCAGCAGGGTGCCGAAATGAGCTCCCGAGAGGTTTTTGGTGGCTACAGAGGCTTGGGTGGCGGAACTCCCGATCTATCTTGATATTCGATGTTTTTAGGGTACGTAGGCTTATATAGGTGAAGGAAGTCAGCCGGGGGAGCCTCGAGGGACCCACGAGAGGGTAGGGCGCGCCCAGGGGTGGTGGGCGCGCCCCCCCTATCTTGTGGCCTCCTCGAGGATCTTCTGACGTGAACTCCAAGTCTCCCGGATCATATTCTTCCTAAAAATCATGCTCCCGAAGGTTTCATTCTGTTTGGACTCCGTTTGATATTCCTTTTCTTCGAAATACTGAAATAGGCAATAAAACAACATTATGGGCTGGGCCTCTGGTTAATAGGTTAGTCCCAAAAATGATATAAATGTGTAAAATAAAGCCCATAAATATCCAAAACGGGTAATATAATAGCATGGAACAATCAAAAATTATAGATACGTTGGAGACATATCAAGCATCCCCAAGCTTAATTCCAGCTCGTCCTCGAGTAGGTAAATGATAAAAACAGAATTTTTGATGTGGAATGCTACCTAGAATAATTCTCAATGTAATTTTCTTTATTGTGGCATGAATGTTCAGATCCAAATGATTCAAGATAAAAGCTTATAAAACATAAAAATAATAATGCTTCAAAGCATACTAACAAATAATCATGTCCTATCAAAATAGCATAGCCAAAGAAAGCTTATCCCTACAAAATCATATAGTTAGGCCATGCTTCATTTTCATTACACAAAATACTCCCATCATGCACAACCCCGATGACGAGTCGAGCAATTGTTTCATACTTCTTAACACGCTTCAGCTTTTTTTCAACTCTTACGCAATACATGAGCGTAAGCCATGGACATAGCACTAAGGTGGTAAAAGATGGTTGTTGTGAGGACAAAAAGAGGGAGAAGATAGTCTCACATCAACTAGGCGTATCAACGGGCTATGGAGATGCCCATTAATAGATATCAATGTGGTCGAGTAGGGATTGCCATGCAACAGATGCACTAGAGCTATAAATATATGAAAGCTCAACAAAAAGAACTAAGTGGGTGTGCATCCAACTCGCTTGCTCATGAAGACCTAGGGCATTTTGAGGAAGCCCATCATTGGAATATACAAGGCAAGTTCTATAATGAAAAATTCCCACTTAGTATATGAAAGTGACAACATAGGAGACTCTCTATCATGAAGATCATGGTGCTACTTTGAAGCACAAGTGTGGAAAAAGAGATAGTAGCATTGTCCCTTCCCTCTTTTTCTCTCATTTTATTATTTTTTTCTTTTTTTCTTTCTTTTCTTCTTTTTTTCTTCTTTCTTCTTTTTTCTTTGGCCTTTATTTTTTTCTTTTTGGCCTTTCTCTTTATTTTTATTTTTTTCTTTTTGTAAATTCCGAAGTCACATCCTGACTTGTGGGGGAATCATAGTCTTCATCATCCTTTCCTCACTAGGACAATGCTCTAATAATGAAGATCATCACACTTTTATTGATTTACAACTCAAGAATTACAAATCAAAGCTAGAACAAGATATGACTCTATATGAATGCCTCCGGCGGTGTACCGGGATATGCAATGAATCAAGAGCGACATGTATGAAAATTATGAAGGTGGCCTTGCCACAAATACGATGTCAACTACATGATCATGCAAAGAGCAATATGACAATGATGGAACGTGTCATAATAGGTAGGTATGGTGAAAAGTTGCATGGCAATATATCTAGATACTCCATTCTCACCTCAAGTATCCGTGGGCATGATTATACGATATGCATCACACAATCTCAAATTCATCTATTCAACCAACACAAAGTACTTCAAAGAGTGCCCCGAAGTTTCTACTGGAGAGTCAAGACGAAAACGTGTGCCAACCCCTATGCATATGTTCATGGGCGGAACCCGCAAGTTGGTCACCAAAACATACATCAAGTGGCACATGATATCCCATTGTCACCATAGATAAACACGGCAATACATACATCAAGTGTTCTCAAATCCTTAAAGACTCAATCCGATAAGATAACTTCAGAGGGAAAACTCAATCCATTACAAGAGAGTAGAGGGGGAGAAACATCATAAGATCCATCTATAATAGCAAAGCTCGTGATACATCAAGATCGTGCCATAGAGAGAACACGAGAGAGAGAGAGATCAAACACATAGCTACTGGTACATACCCTCAGCCCCGAGGGTGAACTACTCCCTCCTCATCATGGAGAGCACCGGGATGATGAAGATGGCCACGGGTGATGGGATCCCCCTCTGGCAGGGTGCCGGAACAGGCTCCCGAGATGTTTTTGGTGGCTACAGAGGCTTTCGTCGGCGGAACTCCCGATCTATCTTGATATTCGATGTTTTTAGGGTACGTAGGCTTATATAGGTGAAAGAAGTCGGTCGGGGGAGCCTCGAGGGGCCCACGAGAGGGTAGGGCACGCCCAAGGGGGGTGGGCGTGCCCCCTATCTCGTGGCCTCCTCGAGGATCTTCTGACATGAACTCCAAGTCTCCCGGATCATATTCTTCCTAAAAATCACGCTCCCGAATGTTTCATTCCGTTTGGACTCTGTTTGATATTCCTTTTCTTCGAAATACTAAAACAGGCAATAAAACAGCAATATGGGCTGGCCTCCGGTTAATAGGTTAGTCCCAAAAATGATATAAATGTGTAAAATAAAGCCCATAAACATCCAAAATGGTAATATAATAGCATGGAACAATAAAAAATTATAGATACGTTGGGGGCGTATCAATAAGCAGGAGCCTTAGCGCTTGCTTTACTAGGGTTTCTCTCGTTCACTCTCTCATGCTCTCCAGATCTAAGCAAGACATAGGTGGCCACACACTCTCTCTGCTCACGGCTGGTCACAAATCCGGCCGGACAACCTCGACCGGGGAAGGGGCGTACGTGCATCGTTCACGCTTTCGTCGGCGGCGAGGGAGCAGACTAGCGGCTGCCCGCGCATCCTGATCGGTGGTCGTGTCGTTCTCTCCGAGAGAGCGCCGACTCAGGAGGGCCTCGGACCCCTTCTTCCTCCCTGTGGTATTGTGGCCAAGATGTGGCCTCCCAATGCATTTTTGCCACATGCCGATGACCCTCAGGTATATATTCCTTCGAAACCTGCCTTGCTCTACTGGCCTAGCTCCCCACTTGGCTTCGTGTGGATCTTTTTCTACTTACGTCCGCTGTTCCAAAGCCACCAAGACTTTTACTATTATTATAGGTAAAGCTAGTTCATACAGTCGACTCTAAGAGTTGGTTCAAACAGGGAAGAAAGTGGGAAAGCTGTAGCATGAATCTAGGACTTGGTTCTAAGAGGAAACAGGGGAAAGTAGTAGATACTGGCTACCCAACTGGTCTCTTGGTTGAAAAGACGAAGAAAGCATGGTGGATGGCGAAGGGTGGGGGGAAGTGGACCTGTCTCTTGGTTGAAAAAGGAAAGAAAGTGACGGGTGTTGGGGGACAATGCAAATGAGAATGAGCACGTCTACATTTCCTGTGCTCTCATAGGAAAATGTCGCTGATGAGATAAAAAATGGGACAAATACAGACATGTTGCCTGATTGTTTGCTGCTCTCGGCAACCACATCTGCCTCACCACTTTATGCCCCTGCTGTCCCTACGCCCATATGATACGTCTCCAACGTATCTATAATTTTTGATTGCTCCATGCTATTATTTTACCTGTTTTGGATGTTTATGGGCTTTACTTTACACTTTTATATCATTTTTGGGACTAACCTATTAACCGGAGGCCGAGCCCATATTGCTGTTTTTTGGCCTATTTCAGTGTTTCGAAGAAAAGGAATATCAAACAGAGTCCAAACGGAATCAAAACTTCGGGAGAGTTATTTTTGGAACGGAAGCAATCCAGGAGACTTGGAGTAGACGTCAGGGAAGCTTCGAGGTGGCCACGAGGGTCAGGAGCGCGCCCTACCCCCCTGGGCGCGCCCCCACCCTCGAGGCTCCCCTGACCGACTTCTTTCGCCTATATATATCCATATACCCTAAAAACATCGAGGAGCATAATAGATCAGGAGTTCTGCCGCTGCAAGCCTCTCTAGCCACCAAAAACCAATTGGGACCCTATTCCGGCACCCTGCCAGAGGGGGGATCCCTCACCGGCGTCCATATTCATCATCCCGGTGCTCTCCATGACGAGGAGGAGGTAGTTCACCCTTGGAGCTGAGGGTATGTACCAGTAGCTATGTGTTTGATCTCTCTCTCTCTCTCATGTTCTTGAGATGGTACGATCTTGATGTACCGCGAGCTTTGCTATTATAGTTGGATCTTATGATGTTTCTCCCCCTCTACTCTCTTGTAATGGATTGAGTTTTCCCTTTGAAGTTATCTTATCGGATTGAGTCTTTAAGGATTTGAGAACACTTGATGTATGTCTTGCCGTGCTTATCTGTGGTGACAATGGGATATTCATGTGATCTACTTGATGTATGTTTTGGCGATCAAGTTGCGGGTTCCGTGACCTTCGGAATCTATGCATAAGGGTTGGCTCACGTTTTCATCTTAACTCTCCGGTAGAAACTTTGGGGCACTCTTTGAAGTACTTTGTGTTGGTTTGAATAGATGAATCTGAGATTGTGTGATGCATATCGTATAATCATGCCCACGGATACTTGAGGTGACATTGGAGTATCTAGGTGACATTAGGGTTTTGGTTGATTTGTGTCTTAAGGTGTTATTCTAGTACAAACTCGATGGTAGATCGAACGGAAAGAATAGCTTCATGTTATTTTAGTACGGACTCTTGAATAGAACAATCAGAAAGGATAACTTTGAGGTGGTTCGTACCCTACAATAATCTCTTCGTTTGTTCTCCTCTATTAGTGATTTTGGAGTGACTCTTTGTTGCATGTTGAGGGATAGTTATATGATACAGTTATGTTATTATTGTTGAGAGAACTTGCACTAGTGAAAGTATGAACCCTAGGCCTTGTTTCCTACCATTGCAATACCGTTTATGCTCACTTTTACCACTTGTTACCTTGCTGTTTTTATATTTTCAGATTAGAAATACCCATATCTACCATCCATATTGCACTTGTATCACCGTCTCTTCGCCGAACTAGTGCACCTATACAATTTACCATTGTATTGCGTGTGTTGGGGACACAAGAGACTCTTTGATATTTGGTTGCTGGTTTGTTTGAGAGAGACCATCTTCATCCTACGCCTCCCACGGATTGATAAACCTTAGGTCATCCACTTGAGGGAAATTTGCTACTGTCCTACAAACCTCTGCACTTGGAGGCCCAACAACGTCTACAAGAAGAAGGTTGCATAGTAGACATCACCATATCGCTACCGTTAATGTAAAATCACATGAAGAATTAAGCAATGCCACCTAATGTCATTATAAGTAATGGTCTAGTGCCGTCAATAAATTGAAGCAATGCCACCACCATTTTATGAAGTGCTTCCATCTTGCTTTATTTCCCATGAATTGTGTTTTTGCAGTTACACTTAAATCTTACACCGCTAACATTGCTTCATCCCAGTGGAACTGCACAAATTTGATTGCACATTTACTGACCATGTGCTACTCTCATGACAGTATACTAATGCCATTGCTCTGCATGTTAATCTAGTGGTAGTGTTGATGTGATGTGATGGTACTTACTTAAGGGCACTTTCATACTGTCAATCCAGTGCCAATTATAACACAATAGATGTTGTTGTTAATCATACAACACTGCAAATATCTATCACTGTTTAAATAACCATATTTCATATTTGCACAAACAGGGATGTCTGTCTCCATATCGTTTCGGGATGTCTGTCTCCGTATCGTTTCTATCCACGCAATCAAAAGCACACACCTTAGTTTTCGTAGAACTACGCAAAATGAGATGGCTATCCCTTGCTGCCGTCGTCTAACCACCCGTCTTCCAGGTATTCCTACATTGGTAGTTGTCGTGGTTCTAAGGCTGATAGTAGAAAGGGGGTAGGTATGGAGAGGCAAGATCTCAGCTATGGTGAAGGTGTACACACGAGTTTTACGAGTTCAGGCCCTTCTCGATGGAAGTAACATCCCTATGTCTCGGTGCCCGGAGGCGGTTGATTGGATTATGTGTGTGATGTTACAGGGGGTGCGAACCCTTGTGCCAGAGGAGGTGGGTGGCTTATATAGAGTACGCCAGGACCCCCATCGCCCTCCATTACAAGGGACTTAATGTACATAAAGTGGGGGCATTACTGGTAACACTAGCCTTAAGTGTTGTTAATGACCTTAAAGACTATGGAGTGAACACCTGTCCATTGTAGTGCTGAGTGACTCCTGGTCTTCGGTAGGTCGAGTGATTCTCTGGATGGTCGAATGACACTAGGTAGGAGGACTCCCGAGTAACATGATTGTCGAGTGGATTGCACTCGACATCTTTGACTGGGGGTCTCTTGCTGCCTCTCGGACTTCTTATCATCTAGAGTAGTGACCTTGGGTAGGACGTACAGGCTAGGCCTATGACCCTACCCCAGGTCTGTATCCTCATCAGTAGCTCCCGAATGGATTAAGGTTCGAGTGGAAAGTAGGTTGAAGTTGAACTTGTTTTGAATTTTGCGCCTTCGCGAGCGTTTTCTGCAAGATGGAAAGCTCACGTTGGTACTTCAGCGTCGACTCAGCCGCCTTGATCCATTAAGAGAGTTGTCGACTTAACTTGTGGCATCATGCGTCGAGTGTGGTATTAGAGCATGGGATCTTGGGCGCGATTGACTGCTGTGTATCCCGGATTTCGCGGGATATGAAATTTCGGGGAAGCGCGCGGGACGGGGAGCGCCGAAGTGGTGGAGTGGATAAACAGTGATGCCTCGATTTCTGTGCCGCCTTTTTCGCCATGTATGTTGTGCGCGACTGTTGTGGGATTTGACAGGATTGCTTGGTCCCACGCGTCAGTCACTCGGAAGCAACCCTTTATCAGGCGACAGGGCCAAGGCATCCGTCCTGTGCACGCCCGTTCCTCCTTCTTCCTCCGTTTCTCCACCGCGCCCAGCTCTTCCGCTCTCGATGCTGCCGCTCCGCCGCCATGGTGAAGGAAAAGACGGCGGTGCTAGAGCACGCAAAAAGGCGACGGGGGCGGCGAAGGGCAAAAAAGCAGAACCGCGGGTCATCTTCGTGCGTGGGGCTGCCACCAGGCTGGATCCAGGGCGATTGGATCCGGTCTTCGATTCGGCAGGAAGATCTGGACGAGCTGGTGGAGTCCGGACTGATCGCCAAGGGAGTGGCAAGGTTGCCGGAGGGGGAGATGGAGCCTCAGCCTCGACTGGGTGAGTGTGTACTGCTCGCCACCCACGTCGACTGGGGTTTTTCGCTTCCTCCGCACCCTTCTTCCGGGGATTCTTGAATTTCTGCGGTGCTCAACTCCACCATTTTTCTCCCAACACCATCACATATCTGGCCGCATTCATGTCGATGTGTGAAAACTTCTTGGGGTGGCGACCGCACTGGGGTCTTTTCAAACATATCTTCACCATCCGCTCCCAGTCGGTCAAAAAAGCAAAGTCGAGTGACTCAAAGACCCATGTCATCCAGATGTGTGGGGGTTTAGGTATCCAGAAAAGGCATAGGAGTTCTTTCCCTGCTATGACTGTCCCTGAATTGGTTAGAGGCTGGCAGTCGACCTGGTTCTACCGCCAGGACGTCGCAGCTCCAGGTCAGTCGGCTGGCCTTCCCCACTTCACATTCGACCGCGTTCAGACTCCTTCTCCACTCAAAGTGACAGCTGTTGAGAACAGGGAGACGAAGATGTTGGTGGAGAAAGTGGTCCAACTTATCAATGAGGGTGTCACCGGCCTGAACCTGCTGGAAGTGTTCCTCATTCGACGCATCCAGCCTCTTCAGGCTCGTGATCATCCTATGCGGTTGTATTCCGGACCCGAAGACACCGCTCGGGTCCACCGAGAGGAAGTGTAGTCCAAGACCGTAGCTATGTGGTTGAAGAGTATCACAGCCAATCAGGACAACCCCAGAGGATCCAGGCGAGTCATCCCCTTCAAAGACGACAATTCGCCCGACAAGGTATGCTCTTTTATTCCGACTGCCTGGCGTATATGTTCCGACTGCACTTGATGTCGACTGACTTTTACTCGACTTTTTGTCTTGTAGGTTTTTACTGAGATGTATTCGATGCCCAACAGCGAACAAGCTCTGGAGCAGGGCCAGGAGGGAGAGGCCAGCGCAGAAGAGAGTGGTGACTGGGAGTCTTCGGATGAAGAGGAGGAGGAGAGCGAGGAGTTGGATGACGAGGAAGAAGTCGACTCGCCGTCGCGTTTCGAGCACCGATCCAAGTAGCAACATGACCCGGCAGGCGGGCGCGAGAAGAACGTGGCTCCGAGTACCCACGCTCAGAAGCGCACTCGGACGTCGACTCCGGAGCCGACAGAGAATGTCGCCAAGCAGCGCAAGGTTGCTCCTCCAAGGCTCGGAAGACTTTGCCGCGGATCAAGATGAACGTCCCTGTGTCTTCGGCGTGAGTATCACACTTGTATTTATGCAGATCGGCTGGAATTTCTGTTCTGACCAATTAGATCATGTATCTTTCTAGCCCCACCTCTGCTTCTACTGACATGGATATCGGTAAGGCACCAGGAGACGAGGAGGCCACCTCTCGAGCTGGCAAGTCCGTTCAACCAGGTTTCATTTAGTCGAGTGAGTCGTCAATCGGCTGAATATCTGATATTTCTCCCTTTCTGTAGTTCTGCAAGAGATCATTGTGCTCCCCGATGATGAAGAAGAAGAAGCGCCTCTATAGGAGAGGACGAAGAAGAGTGGAATTTCAAGCAGGAGGAGGCTGGAAATTCAAGTCCCTCAGTCGACGCCGGCACTTGAGGCGGTGGTCGAACGTTCCGGAGAGCCGGTTCGGACCAACGTCACATTCACCAGCCCATTGACGACTGATCGTCCGTCGGGATCGACTGTACAGGCTCCTTCCGCTCCAGTGCAATTCCACGCGTCTGACCCAGTAACTGCTTCAACTGCCTTGGAGCCATCATTCTTTGCCGCGTATTAGACCTCAGACGACTCGCCGAGTGCCGCTAGGGAAGCTCTTCGCCAGGTGAACCTTGTCATGGAGCAGGTGAAGGTGATGCACGAGGCTAGTCGGGTGGCTTACAACGCCAGCACTACCCTTCAGACCAATGTTCAGGTCAGCAAAACTCCGACTGAACTTTTAAATGTTGTTTTTTATCCGATCACCCACTGGGGTGTTCCTTTGTTGAAAGTGAAGGGAATATTCCACTCCACTCGACTCGAGATGAGTCTCAGTAAACTGTCTGGACTCGCGCTGGGCAGACCCTGCTGAGTATTGATCTGAACCAGTGGGGGCACGCTAAGTGCACCCACTGGGTGTAGTCCCCGAGACCACGGTCGACTGCTGGCAGTCGGCTGAGGTCTTAGAATGTACTTTTTTTTGGACTCACGCTGGGCAGACCATGCTGAGTATTGATCTGAACCAGTGGGGGCACGCTAAGTGCACCCACTGGGTGTAGTCCCCGAGACTACTGTTGAATATTTGATTCGGCAGTAGTCTTAGAGTAACTTTTCAATGTCACTATCTCTTATTTCTGTCGACTGCCATATCTCTCTTGCTGACTGCAGAGGTCTTGTGATCTTGGGACTCGACTCTCTGAGTTAAAGAAGAAGCATATCAGTGTTGAACTTCACCTTGAACTCGCAAAGAAGAACCTCAAGATTGCCCAACAAGAGACGACCATCATGGGAGGTAATCATTCGACTGTCTTGTCCGCTTTGTATCTCGCACTTCCCACTGCTTTTTCTTTCAGTCTCTTTGAACCGAGTGACTTCACACAAGCAGATGTGCGTAGTGAAAATCGGCAACTTCAGACTCGTCTGAAGAGTGTTGTTCCTTTAGAGAGGATGAAGGAGGCTTTGGAGAAGAAGGACCTGGACCTTGCTGCTGCTCAGAAGGAAGCACATGAAAAGACGAAGCTTGCGGACCAGAAGCTGGCTTCAATCGGCAAATTGGAGGAGGAGAACACAAAGTTGAAGACCACCATCTTGGAAGCTAATCGAGAAGTCGAGCAGCTGAGGAAGGACAAGGAGAACCTGACCTCTGAAGTCGGCGGCCTCAGAACCAAGACAGACAAGCTAGAGTCCTATCTAGAACAACTTGCCGTGAAACTTGTTCTGAAGCTTGAGGGTATGGTCATTCGACTGGTTAATTTGGCGTCGATTGAAGTTTGTTGTTATATTGTCGACTCATCGTTTTTTCGATGGGGCAGAACTATGTCAGGACTTTGAAGCTAAAACCGGGCGGGTTGAGACAGGTCTCGACCCCATCAATTGTCCCATGAAAGATGATGTTGCGATGAACCTGCTGTGATTGGAGTCATGCTTGGATGGTGCAGTCGCCTATCTGGCTCGACTAAAGGCGGCGATGAACCGAGTGGACGCTGAACTCTGGCCCCGGGCGGAACTTTCTCAAGACCTTGAGTTGCTGATGACTCGACTTAATCAGATTCCTGGCCTATTGCAAGAATGGAAGAAGTCCTCTACTCATTGTGGTGCTGGCATCGCCTTGTCATTGGTTTGATTCACTGCAAGGAGGCTAAGGAATACAAGCTGGCTACTCTCAAGGTAGCGAATACTAAGAAGCACTCCTTCCAGTCCTTCATGGACACCTTCCTCTAGGCAGCCACTCATATTGCCGACAGCATCAACCTCGACAGCTTCTGTGATCCGACCAGTCCTCCTCCCTCCGAGTGACTGGAAAACATTATGCTTCACCTTTATTTGCCTCAGAATGCCGATTGATTTTGTAATCGTTAAAACTCCTTCGGGCCTGACGCCCGAGTACTTTAATCTACGGTTAGGAATCTTTGGATTTATTTTCGAATATGTTGCATTTATCTTCGAGTGAAATTCGTTCTTCTCTCGGATTGGTTCCTGTTTGCTTGATGCAGCTTCTGAAGAAGAATCAGCAGTCGACCAGTTGGACGAACCTTGAGCTGCATTGATCAGCTCATCAACAAGGCACTCAGCAATGGTCTTGATGTTCCTGTCAGCTGTATGCCTTGGCGCCAGCCGTTGGATGGGCTTTTTACAGCGGCCACAGTCTCATCCTTCTTCTTGATGGTGCAGCCCCCCCTCCCCGGGGGGGTCGTGGTCGACCCGCACCATTCGGCGGGGCCGATCGGCTCACCAACAAGGTATTCAGCAATGGTCTTGACATTCCTGAGAGTGGCTCTCCTTGGCGACACGCTCAATCTCGTCCTTCTTCTTAATGGTGCAACTCTGGAGTGGGGGTCGTGGCCGGCCCGCACTTTGCTAAGTCCCTGAGCGAGAAGATCATTTTTCACTCGGGAGGGTTTTGAAAACTTTGGCGAGTACTGGACTGCAGCTAAGCCCCCGAGTGGGAGGGCTGCTCACCACTCGGTAGGATTTTTCAAACTTAGGCGAGTACTGGACTACAACTAAGCCTCCGAGTGGGAGGGCTGCTCACCACTCGGTAGGATTTTTTTCAAACTTAGGCGAGTACTTGACTGCAGCTAAGCCTCCGAGTGGGAGGATTGCTCACCACTCAATAGGATTTTTTTTTCAAACTTAGGCGAGTACTGGACTGCAGCTAAGCCTCCGAGTGGGAGGATTGCTCACCACTTGGTAGGATTTTTCAAACTTAGGCGAGTACTGGACTGCAGCTAAGCCCCTGAGTGGGAGGATTGCTCACAACTCGGTAGGATTTTTCAAACTTAGGAGAGTACTGGACTGCTCGCCAACGAGGTATTCAACAATGGTCTTAATGTTCCTGAAAGTGGCTCGCCTTGGCGACACGCTCAATCTCGTCCTTCTTCTTGATGGTGCAACTCTAGAGTGGGGTCATGGCCAACCAGCACTTTGCTAAGTCCTCGAGCGAGAAGATCAATTTTCACTCGGTAGGGTTTTTAAAACTTTGGCGAGTACTGGACTGCAGGTAAGCCCCTAGTGGGAGGGCTGCTCACCACTCGGTAGGATTTTCCAAACTTAGGTGAGTACTGGACTGCAGCTAAGCCCCCGAGTGGGAGGATTGCTCACCACTCGGTAGGATTTTTCAAACTTAGGCGAGTACTAGACTGCAGCTAAGCCCCCGAGTGAGAGGATTGCTCACCAGACGGTAGGATTTTTCGAACTTAGGCAAGTATTGGACTGCAGCTAAGCCCTCGAGTGGGAAGATTGCTCCCACAATCTTGTCCTTCTTCTTGACAGTGCAGCCCCGGGAGGGGGGTGGGTCATGGCCGACTCATACCGTTTGGTAGGACTTTTTAAACTTAGGCGAGTTCTGGACTGCAGCTAAGCCCCCGAGTGGGAGGCAGACTCACCACTCGGTAGGATTTTTTATTACTTAGGCGAGCACTGGACTGCAACTAAGCCCCGAGTGGGAGGCAGACTCACCACTCGGTAGGATTTTTTATTACTTAGGCGAGTACTGGACTGCAGCTAAGCCGAGTACTGGACTGCAGCTAAGCCCCCGAGTGAGAGACAGACTCACCACTCAGTAGGATTTTTTTATTACTTAGGCGAGTACTGGACTGCAGCTAAGCCCCCGAGTGAGAGGCAGACTCACCACTCGGTAGGATTTTTTATTACTTAGGTGAGTACTGGACTACAGCTAAGCCCCCGAGTGAGAGGCAGACTCATCACTCGGTAGGATTTTTTATTACTTAGGCGAGTACTGGACTGCAGCTAAGCCCCCGAGTGAGAGGAAGACTCATCACTCGGTAGGATTTTCTCTTCGACTTAGGTGAAATGGATTCGCAGCTAAGGCACCCACTGGTGGATTTTAGAACATGTAAAAAATCAACAACAATCATTCGGAAGACTGTAAAATCATGTCTTTTGATAATCAAACTAAAAGGTACTTCTTATTACATCTCATGAGTCTAAATACTTAAGAGTAAAAAGGACAGAGCAGTTCCGCATTCCAAGCACGTGGCTCATCTTTATTGTTCTCGACGTTAAAGAGACGATATGCTCCGTTGTGGAGCACTTTGGTGATGACAAAAGGGCCTTCCCAAGCAGGAGCAAGCTTGTGTGGTTTTTGCTGGTCCAGTCGAAGGACCAGGTCTCCTTCTTGAAATGCCCGACCCCTTACGTTTCTGGCATGGAATCGACGCAAGTCTTGCTGATAAATGGTCGACCGGATCAAGGCCATCTCTCTTTCTTCTTTTAGGAGATCGACTGCATCTTGCCGAGCCTGCTCTGCTTCCTCTTCTGAGAAGAGTTCGACTCGGGGCGTGTTGTGGAGCAAATCAGTTGGGAGTACAGCTTCGGCTCCATACACTAAGAAGAATGGAGTCCATCCAGTCGACCGATTAGGAGTTGTCCTCAATCCCCAAAGTATTGATGGGAGCTCATCGACCCAAGCCCCTGCTGTATGCTTGAGGTCACGCATCAACCGGGGTTTTAGTCCTTTGAGAATCAATCCATTTTCTCGCTCAGCCTGCCCATTCAACTGAGGATGAGCGACCGAAACATAGTCGACCCTCGTGCCTTGGGAAGCACAAAAGGCCCTGAATTCATCAGAGTCGAAGTTCGAACCGTTATCCATGATGATGCTATGCGGAACACCATATCTGAATATCAGTTCCCTGATGAAACTCACAGTTGTACTTGCTTCAAGGTTTTTAATGGGCTTGGCTTCGATCCATTTGGTGAACTTGTCGACTACCACCAGCACATGAGTAAATCCACTCCTGCCAGTCCTCAGAGGTCCAACCATGTCCAATCCCCAGACAGCAAAAGGCCAGACGAGTGGAATAGTTTTCAGAGCTGATGCAAGTTTATGGGACATGTTGGAGTAAAACTGACAACCTTCACACTTGTCCACTATTTCTTTTGCCATCTCATTGGCACGTGGCCAGTAAAATCCGGCTCGGTATGCTTTGGCCACGATGGTCTGAGAGGACGCATGGTGACCACAGGTCCCTGAGTGAATATCATTAAGGATCATTCGACATTCTTCTGGCGTCATGCATTTCTGGCAGACCCCAGTTACCCTTTCTCTGAACAACTGACCTTTTATCATGGTAAATGCTTTAGATCGTCGGACGATCTGTCAAGCCTCTTCTTCATCCTTCAAAAGTTCTTTCCTAAGAATGTATGCAATGTACGACACTGTCCAGTCAGGAGTGATGACCAAAGCCTCCATGACTAAGTCGACCACGGCTGGGATTTCGACTTCAGTCGGATCTGTGGTGATCTTGGGCTGTGGTGACTCTTCAGTGAAAGGATCTTCCTGAACTGAAGGTGAATGAATATGTTCCAAAAACACATTGCGGGGAATGGCCTCTCTCTTTGAACCTATCTTTGGTAACTCATTTGCAGCTTGATTTTTCAGTCGGGGTGTATGGTGAAGCTCCAATCCTTCAAACTTCTTTTCCAGCATTCTTACTGCATTGCAATAACCAGTCATGGCCGGGCTCCTGACATCCCATTCCTTCATCACTTGATTAACCACCAAATCTGAGTCGCCGTAGACCATAAGGCGATGGACGCCGAGTGAAATGGCCATACGAAACCCGTATAAAAGTGCTTCATATTCGGCCTCATTATTGGAGGAATCAAAATGGATCTGGAGAACATAGCTAAGTTTGTCTCCATGGGGGGATACCAATACTACCCCAGCACCTGAACCATTCAGCATCTTGGAGCCATCAAAGAACAAAGTCCAATGCTCCGAGTGATCTTGAGTCGGTAGTTGCTGCTCAATCCACTCGGCAAGGAAATCTGTGATTGCTTGGGACATGATAGCTTTCTTCGCCTCAAACCATATCGGTCTTACCGAGTTGCACGTCGGTCCCACCGAAAATCATAACGGTCACTAGATTTGCTGAATCGGTCCCACAGAGTTTCTCAATTCGGTCCCACCAAGATTGACAAGTTGTGTGTAATGGTTAGATGTTGTGTGGAGGCTATATATACCCCTCCACCTCCTCTTCATTCGTGGAGAGAGCCATCAGAACGAACCTACACTTCCAACTTGCATTTTCTGAGAGAAAACCACCTACACTTGTGTTGAGGCCAAGATATTCCATGCCTACCATATGAATCTTGATCTCTAGCCTTCCCCAAGTTGCTTTCCACTCAAATCTTCTTTCCACCAAATCCAAATCCTGTGAGAGAGAGTTGAGTGTTGGGGAGACTATCATTTGAAGCACAAGAGAAAGGAGTTCATCATCAACACACCATTTGTTACTTCTTGGAGAGTGGTGTCTCCTAGATTGGCTAGGTGTCACTTGGGAGCCTCCGACAAGATTGTGGAGTTGAACCAAGGAGTTTGTAAGGGCAAGGAGATCGCCTACTTCGTGAAGATCTACCGCTAGTGAGGCAAGTCCTTCGTGGGTGACGACCATGGTGGGATAGACAAGGTTGCTTCTTCGTGGACCCTTCTTGGGTGGAGCCCTCCGTGGACTCGCGCAGCCGTTACCCTTCGTGGGTTGAAGTCTCCATCAACATGGATGTACGATAGCACCACCTATCGGAACCACGACAAAAACATCCGTGTCTCCAATTGCGTTTGAATTCTCCAAACCCTTCCCTTTACATTCTTGCAAGTTGCATGCTTTACTTTCCGCTGCTCATTTACTCTTTGCATGCTTGCTTGAATTGTGTTAAGATTGCTTGACTTGTGCTAAGTTAGCTAAAATCTGCCAAAGACTAAAACTAGGAAAAGGATAAGTTTTTATTTGGTCAAGTAGTCTAATCACCCCCCCTCTAGACATACTTCCGATCCTACAAGTGGTATCAGAGCTTTGGTCTCCATTTGCTTTGATTTCCATAGCTTTTGGTGGTCATAGCCTTGGTTTCACAACCTAGGAGAGTAAGGCATCTAGCGAGGGAAACTACCACCGTAGATGTCCTTACTTTGAATGTACGAATTTTGCTAGTTGGAAGCATAAGATGAAAATGCATATTCTCGGACATAACCCCACCGTTTGGGCTATTGTGTGTATTGGCTTGCAAGGTGAATTCTTTGATGGGAGAGAACCGAACCGTGAAGCTAGCGCGGATGAGTTGAAGATGCTGAAATACAACGCTCAAGCTTGTATATCCTCTTCAACGGATTGTGCCCCGAAGAATTAAACAAAATCAGCCGTCTTGAGAATGCAAAGGAAATTTGGGATACTTTGATTGATATGCACAAAGGTACCGACTCCTTCAAGGAATCCAAGCTGGATGTTCTTCAAAGTCAACTTCACAAGTTCAAGATGAAGGATGGTGAAGGCGTCGCTAAAATGTACTCTAGGCTTGCTCTCATTACAAACGAGATTGCCAGCTTAGGAAGTGAAGAGATGACCGACAAATTCATCATCAAGAAGATCCTAAGAGCATTGGATGGAAAATATGATACCGTGTGCACATTGACCCAAATGATGCCCAATTACAAGAATCTCAAGCCAATGGAAGTCATTGGAAAAATTGTTGCTCATGAGATGTCACTCAAGGATAAGGAGGAGCTCCACAACAAGTCAAGTGGTGCTTACAAAGCCTCATGTTAAGGTCCCACATCATCAAGTGAGAAACAAACCTTCAATGAAGAATTGAGCCTAATGGTGAAGAACTTCAACAAGTTCTACAAGAGTAGAAGCAAAGAGAGAAGCTCCAAGTCAAGGTCCTACAATGACAAAACATCTTCTAGTCAAGAGCATAATTGCTACAATTGTGGAAGAACCGGACACTATTCCAATGAGTGTACGGCTCCCTACAAGAGTAGAGAAGAATCACCTAAGAGGAGAAGTAGAAGAGAAGAATCACCATCAAGAGAGAGAAGGAGTAGAGATGATCGTTATGAACGAAGAACATCCCAGAGAAGCAAGGATTCAGAAAGGAAGGACAAGTCATCAAGGAGCTACACAAAACGAAGACATCAAGCTCATGTTGGTGAATGGGTATCCGGCTCCGACTCCGACAATCACTCCGAGAGAAGCTATCACTCCGGCTCCGAACATACTCAAGACGAAGGTGCCAGTCTAGCACTTGTGTCAACCAACTCCTACGACATATTTGATTCACCAAATGAAGGACTTGGAAGATGCTTCATGGCTAAAGGCCCAAAGGTAACACACCCCGAATATGTTGATTTCAATAGTGATGAAGACGACTTGTTAGGTGATGATGATTTACTTGTTGACAACTCTAGTGATGAATACTATGATGAAACGTCAATTAATCATCCTAATCAAGATAAAACGAATGACAATGATAAGGAGAAGATTGAGCTCCTAACTAGAGAACTAAACACTCTTAAGTTAGCTCATGAAACTATCTTAGGAGATCATCGAGAACTTTTGAGGACTCATGAGAAGTTACGCTTTGAAAAGCTCAACCTTGAGCAAGAGCATGAGTTCTTAAAGGCAATCAATGATGATCTTCGCAAGAAAAGTTCTTCTTACATTGCCAAGCGTTTACTCTTATCTACTTACATGCCTCAAGTCAAATCTAATAACAAGAACAAGAAGGATTCTTCCACTAGTAGTAACAATAATCATGCTAAATCCAATGTTGTTGCTTCTAGTAGTTCTCTTGATTCCACTAATGATTCTCTTAGCCAAGTTACACTTGAGCAAGAAAATAGCTTATTGAAGGGAATTATAGAGAAAGATGTTTACAAGAGCCTTGCCGGAAGTAAGCAATTCGAGGAAATTGTACGCAAGCAAGGAAAGCACTAGAAGAACCAAGGTGTTGGTTTTGAACGAAAGTTCAATGCCAATGGAGTTGAGTGGGAAGAAGATCAATACCCCAAGACGAAGTTTGTTCCTCAACAAGAGAAGTATGATCCTACTTCCTTCAAAGGGACACAATCTCAAGATGATCTTCCACCACAAGACCACAAGCAAAAAGGCAAGGATGAGCTTCAAGAGGAGATTGATGCATTTGAAGAAGCTCCCAAGGCTTTTGTCAAGTGGGTTCCCAAGACTACGTCAAGTTCTACTTCATCAAGTACGACTACAACTCCAAGGATTCCCATCAAGATGATGTGGATCCCGAAGAAGAAGAACTAGAGAGTTCTTGAGGGTGACTCTGCCAACATACATCACTCTATGTCTACGGATATCCTTGTTTGTTCCTTGTGGGACTAACCCGTGTAGGTATTCAAAGCGCAACTCACTTTAAAGGATTGCTTCAAATGATCTACATCAACATTGAGCATCCACATCTTCAACGCCTACATGAAGTCATCATCGACAAAATTCAAGGTTAGTTCATCCCTCTTAGGGGGGATCTCACATCTAGGGGGAGCTTTACTCTAAGAATTGAGTCAAAGAAACTCTAATGGTGTGAACACAACAATGCATTATCTAAAAGTGGCAACCCCACTTGAGCTTAAACGATGAGTATGACCTATGATCAAATGTTCTCATTTCACTCCTAAGTCAATATACTCATATATAGATGACCTACTCATCGCAAATTGCTTTATAGATGCTAGAATGGTTGTGCATGCTTTGCCACATATTTCATTTGTCATTTTATTGTGTGAGCATGTTGGTTGCATATTTTACTCATTCAAGGACATCTACTTGTTGTTTTGACTGTTTGGTTTCTTTTCTTTTGCCAAGTGGATGGACAAGAATGCCTAAGAATCTTCTCTAGCTATCTATGCTTTTCTTGTCTCAAACTCTATTCTTGCTACATCACAAAGTTTGATCAAGTCAGATTCGAACCACTCTGTGTGAGGAGCACTCGGAGTCCCCGATTCGTCATGGACTTAAACTTCCAAAACTTCTTTGTGCGTTTCGGTCTGACCGATTCTTCCATTTCGGTCATACCGAGATCACTAAGTCGATCTAGGTTTTCAATCTCGGTGCAACCGATTTGAACATTTCGGTCACACCGAGTTGCAGTAACTGCTTGCAGTAATGCATCTTGGTGCCACCGAGTTGTTCCCCTCGGTCACACCAACAGGTTCGGGCTATATATATCCACATGCAAATTTTTTGGAAATTTCTCCGAACTGTTTCGCCCGCGCTCAGCCTGCTCTGCCTCCTGGGTCTCTGGATCATCCTCCTCATCGCTAGCTGCCTCCTGCCGCTGGTCTCCGCCGCCATCAACGGGAATCATCTCCGTTGTTGCCGCCGTAGCAAGTCCATCACCGAACTAGGGTATGGACTTGATCCTTGTGCTAATCTCAGTCTGATTCCTAGCACATTGTTTTCGTCATTGTCGCGGGGAACGAGCACCTATGGGAGCGGAGGGCCCCTTTTGGTCCGGCAAGGGAGCAGAGGGCGCACGAAGAGCAGATCGAGGCGAAGCACGCGAGGGATTTTACCCAGCTTCGGAGCTCTCCGGAGAGATAAAACTCCTACTGCTGCTTTGTGTTTATATTTTGTTCTTGCTTGAGAGTGTGGATGTTGTCTAGTTTCGAATGAGCCGAACCGAACTTCCGAACCCCCTCTACGTGCGCATGGGCCTCCTTTTTATAGGCTAAAGGGGTCACCGACAGGTGGCAGCGTAGAAAGAGGGGTAAAAGAGTAAAAACGCAGGTTGGTACAACCGCTACCAATAGTGCCCCCTACCTAACTCTGACGGCAGGGGACAAGGGCATTTAATGCCCGTCTGGTCGCCCAAACAGTGTATGAAACGACCGTTTAGGAGCGCCACCGATCGCCACGATGGCCTCTTGCCAGCGCCTGCTTGCCACCTCGCACCCCTAGCTGCACGGCCTCCTGCCACGTGTGCTTGGGAGGGTCCCAGAGCGACACGTTGGCAGGTGTGCTGGAGCGCGGGCACGAAGTGGGGGTTTCCCGCGGCAAGCTCCTTGCCGCGGTTGTCGTCTTGTCGTGTTCGGGAGCTTGTCGCTCACCGGGCCTTGCCGGGACGCGCGGTGCGTCGCGGCAAGTTTTCTTGGAATGCCTTGAGTGGCCTTCCCGGCAAGCTCCTCTTGCCGGGGTCTTGTCTTCTTCCCGGCCAGCTTCTTTTGCCGGGGCCTTGGTTGGCCTTCCCAGCATGCTCCTCTTGCCAGGGCCTTGGTTTGAGTACTTTGTTCTTGAATGGTCTTCAAAGTAGCCGCGGAGGGTCTTGGCGGACGCCCGGCAAGCCTTGCCGCGGGACGCTGCGACTGCCCATGCACAAGTTCGGGATACTAAGGTACCCCTACTTTAGTACACCGATAGGAGCCCCAGGGCCTGGGCCATACACGGTGCCGAGCGCTGTTGGGCCAGGCCCAAAACAGTGCACGGGCATGCGCGGCCTAGGTCACACCGCATATCTGTCCGCATCCACCGCGCACGCCCAAACGGCACGCGTCAAATGCGGCGTCGTGGATGACGTGGGCAGTGTGCGCGGGGCTAAGCCCCGTGAGCATGCGTCAAGCCATGATGAAGGGGACGGTTCACGCCCTCCTACCTAAACGGAGATAGGCGTGGGGGCGTGGTGCATTTACTGGACGGGGCCGGTGCGCGGTTTTTCGAGGCGTCCACTCCCACGATCACGGGGTGGGGCGAGGCCGCCTCATCCGTCGCCTTGGCTCTGCATCCCCGCCACGCGGCTCCCATGCGCTTGGGGTCGCGGACGGTGGAAGTGGGAATCTGGGCCGTCGCGAGCAGAGGCAGCGGGTCGGCCCCGACTCCCTGCTCTTCCCGTGCCTTGATTCACTGAGCGGGGCGGCCGAGCTCCCACCTCGCTCCTTTATAAAGAGCAGGAGGGGAGCACAGAAGCCCGCACTCTCTCATCTCCTCCTTTCTTCAGCTTCTGCTCCCCTTTCTCCCATTCGCCATGGAGAAAGGGAACCCTGGCCCTTCATCGGTGGCGGCGAGGGTCGCCGCCAGACAGCGCACCTCTCCCTCTCTCGCGCCCATGGTGGCAGAGCCGGCCATAAGGGGAAGAGGGAGGGGGCGAGGTCGCGGACGAGGTCGAGGACGAGGTCGAGGCGCTCGGGGAAGAGGCGGACGGGGTGGCGCGCCAGCTTCGCCTCCGCCGGCGGTTCCTCCCCCCACGGCGGTCCACATAGGGGACGACCCTTGCGAGTTCTTCGTCAGGCTGCGCCAGGCGCCTCGTCGTCGCCTCCAGCTTCCAGCTCCGTTCGCGAGCGCGATGGAGTCGGACCCGCCCGAGACACTGAGACTGCAGATGAGGGGCTGTCGGATCAGCGGCATGCGAGTCCGCGTTGTATTCCCAGCCCCTAATGTGATGTATCTTGATCGAGGTTGGAAGACGTTCGCCCGTATCCACAGCCTGATGGAGGGGTTCACCCTCCATTTTAAGTTGATGGAGGGCGATCTCCTCTCCGTCAAGGTCTTCGGGTGCTTCGGCACTCGGGCGAAGTGCTGCGTGGACAGCTCCTCCGATAGTGAAGGCTCCCCCTCGAGCGAGAGTGACGAGGAGGGGAGCGACAGCGACGATGAGGGTAGCGGGCGGCGGGATGGCGGGTCCGACTAGGTGTCGGGCGCCGCTTTGCGCGGCACCGGCGACCCCATCATCCGTGTCGCCGGCTCCTTGAACTCCCCGGGGTCGTCTCCTTGGGCGGCTGGCGTAGGGAGGCTGCGGAAGGGGAAGAGGGCTGGCGACAAGGCCGTCAAGTCGGAGTACGAGGGTGTGGTGCCCTCGACAGCGTGCTGACGTCCTGCCGCCCCGTCTTCGAGCCCCGCTTTCGGCGCCGCCATCACCATCCAGCCTTCGGACAGCCCCCGGGATGTCCTCTTGGTGTCTTTGGGCACCCGTAGCTCGCCAAGGCGCTCCCTTTACCCTTTTCGCCTCCTTGACCTACCTCCTGAAGAGAAGGACAGGAAAGGGATTACGGGCATCTTATCTTTTTAATTTGTAAGCCTTCGGTCCTTAGCTGCATCTAAAACTTGTAATCCTCCCTTTCATGTTTTTCATCCTCTATGGACTGTACCTGAGTGGGATGTTTTTTAATGAAAAGGGGATGCTTGCCGGGTTATTTGTCTTGCGGGTTGAACCCACGCCAAGGAGCAAATCCTTGGTATCCCTCGGACAGACAGTTCGCCTCCCGGCAACAGGCCCTGCCGCCTTCCAACGTCGCTCGACCTTTCTCACGCCTTTGACGGAGGCGGGAATGAGGTGGGTGCGGCCTCCTCGTTTCATCCCTTCGCTGCCGCAACTACGACCAAACTTGGCCCAGGGAACGGGCCCCAGGGCCTAGAGTTGAGGGAGCACGGCAGTTTTCGGGAAAAAAAACGCGGTTTCGCATTCCCCAGTCCATAAGAGGATGTATGAAGAGGGACGAAAGACTTATCTGATATCTCAGCCCCTGGCAACTCTGGCTTACCGCGGATGAATCTTGGCACTCGCAGCCCCCAGCAATATTGGCTTGCCGGGGCCTAGGTGCCGGCGCGCCCTTCTCCTCCTTTTCGTCCTCAAGCGGTCTGGCCAGGATATGTGAGCCCTGCGAACGAAGGAAAAGCAAAGGGACGGACTCTCGACCTCTAAGCTAGGGGTTAGCTGCTGTTAGGCACTATCAACCCTAACCAAGGATGAGACTCGACCTAGCATGCATGCTATAACCCCGGGGTGTCAGCGCTTCATTTATTTATGCACAGGATCTGCGCCCGGCTTTGTACAAAGGGTTACATGCAACAGCGGCAAGGCTTGTACAAAAGGTGGTTGCCGGAACAGGTTCCGGCAACCGCGCCTTATGGGTAAAACTTACGAAGATGCTCGATGTTCCAGGAGTTGCTCACCGGAAAGCCATCTTCGGTCTCAAGGCAGACAGCGCCAGGCCTAGTGACCCGTTTCACCCGATAAGGGCCTTCCCACTTCGGCGTCAACTTGTTGGAATTCTTGGCGGATTGAACGCGCCGAAGAACAAGGTCGCCTTCCTCGAAGCTTCTGGCATTAACTTTGCGGCTGTGGTAGTGGTGCAAAGCTTGCTGGTAGCGAGCAGCTCGTACAGCAGCCTGAAGATGATCTTCCTCGAGGAGCAGCGCGTCATCTTGCCGCAACTGCTCTTGCTCAAGCTCATCATAAGCGAGCACTCGAGGCGATCCGTATACGAGTTCTGTGGGGAGAACTGCTTCTGCTCCATATACTAGAGCAAAAGGTGTCTGGCCAGTGGCTCGATTTGGCGTCGTTCTGACTGACCAAAGAACCACCGGCAGCTCCTCGATCCAATTTCTTCCGCACTTGTGCAGCCTGTCGAAAGTTCTGGTCTTGAGCCCGCGCAGCAGTTCAGCGTTTGCCCTCTCCGCTTGACCGTTGCTTCTCGGGTGAGCAACAGAAGCGAAGTAGATCTTGGCGCCAAGATCTTGGACGTACTGCATGAAGGTGCGGCTCGTGAATTGTGTGCCATTTTCGGTGATGATCCTGTTAGGGACTCCGTAACGGCAAACAATTGACCTGAAGAACTTGACTGCTGACTGTGCTGTCACCTTCCTCACTGCTTCCACTTCAGGCCACTTTGTGAACTTGTCGATTGCAACGTACAAGTACTCAAAGCCCCCGATAGCTCGGGGAAAGGGGCCGAGGATGTCGAGCCCCCAGACCGAAAATGTCCAGGATAAAGGGATTGTTTGGAGAGCTTAAGCTGGTTGATGTATCTGCTTGGAGTGGAACTGGCACGCTTCACACTTGGTTACTTGTGCAGTTGCATCCTGGAGGGCTGTCGGCCAGAAGAAACCTTACCGGAAAGCTTTGCCGGCAAGTGCTCTTGCGCCAATGTGGTGACAACATATGCCTCCATGTACCTCCGCCAACAGCTCCTGTCCATCTTCCCGGGAAATGCACTTCAATTTCACTCCGTTGAATCTTCTTCTGTACAGTATGTCGTCGACAAACTGGTACATACTTGATTGCCGGGCTACTCTCTCCGCTTCTTCTTGCTCTTTGGGAAGTTCTCCTGTTTGAAGGAAATGGACAATCTGCTGTGCCCATGACGGAGCCTGTGGCTCAACGACAAGGACTAGAGGCACAAATGCTGCTGCGGGAACATCTGCTTCCACAGCAAGAATCTGTGATTCAGCCGGAGCGTGATGCTCCCCGGCAAGCGTGTCAGGACACAGCTTGTCGGGAGCGTCTGCTTCAACGAAACAAGCCCTAGGGCTTGTCGGAGTAGACTGCCCCTCAGCGCTCTTTGTGTTGATCTTGGGGACCTTCTTGACGGCGGCTTCGGGGAGCTCTACTGGAAAGTAGTCACCAGTAACCAACTTCCTCTTCTTGATCTGTCCAGTTGATGGTGTTACAGATGGTTGAGTCAGCTTGAGCACAAAAATCCCTGGTTCCACAGGTAACTTGAGTGCGACGCATTTTGACAGGCCGTCTGCAATGTCATTTTGAGCTCTCAGAACATGTTCCATTTGCAGGCCGTCAAAATGCTCTTCCAACTTCCTCACTTCATCAATGTAGGCTTCCATCAACGGACTCTGATAATCTTTGTTTACTTGACGGACGACAAGCTGTGAGTCACCCCGGACAATAAGCTTCCTGATCCCAAGGTCTGCCGCGATCCTGAGTCCGGCAAGCAAGCCTTCATACTCTGCAGTATTGTTTGTTGCTTGCTCCTTGGGAAAGTGCATCTGGACCACGTACTTGAGGTGCTCTCCGGTGGGTGTGACAAGTAGCACGCCCGCACCGGCGCCTTGCAGCGAGAAGGCACCGTCAAAGTACATGATCCATTATTTGTTCACTTCCTTGACGGGGATGCTCCTCTCCGGAGTTTCTTCATCAGGTGTTGGCGTCCATTCTGCTATGAATTCTGCCAATGATCGGCTCTCGATAGTTGAAGTGCTCTCAAACTTGAGGCCAAAGCTTGACAATTCCAGCGCCCACTCGACAATCCTGCCTGTTGCTTCTGGATTCTGCAATATCCTCTTCAACGGAAAGCGAGTGAAAAATGTGATTTCGTGTGCTTGAAAGTAATGGCGCAGCTTCCTCGAGGCCATGAGAAGGCCGAAAAGCAATTTCTGCACACCAGAGTACCTTGATCTAGCCCCCTGCAGAAGGGAACTGACAAAGTAAACTGGGCACTGCACCATCTTCTTCTGTTTCTCTTCTTGTGGCTACGCAGATCTATCCTTGTCGGAACCGGAACTTGTCGGGGAAGCCCCCTGCTTGTCACTGGACTCGGTTGCCGCGGTCGCTGGCTCATCATCCGCCTCCCTCTCCGCTACTAACGCAGCACTAACCACTTGATTGGTTGCCGCCAGATATAGCAGCAACTTCTCTTGTGGCTTAGGTGCGACAAGTATTGGAGTGGAGGATAGGTATCTCTTCAAGTCCTGCAGTGCGGCCTCCGCTTCCGGAGTCCATTTCATTGGACCTGCCTTTTTCAAAATTTTGAAGAATGGCAGGGCGCGCTCGGCAGACTTAGAGATGAACCGACTGAGAGCAGCAACGCAGCCGGCAAGCCTTCGCACATCTTTGACGCGCTTCGGTGCTTCGATCTGTTCAATGGCTTCGATCTTATCGGGATTGGCTTCGATCCCCCGCTGGGACACAAAGAATCCGAGGAGCTTGCCGGAAGGAACTCCAAACACGCACTTCTCGGGATTCAACTTGAGATTGATCTTGCGCAGATTTGCAAAAGTCTCATCCAGATCTTGGATCAAAGTTTCTTTGTCCTTGCTCTTGACCACTATGTCATCCATGTAAGATTCTACATTTCTGTGCAGTTGTGGCTCAAAAGCATGACTGACTAGTCTTGCAAATGTTGAACCAGCATTCTTTAGTCCGAAAGGCATCCACACAAAGCAGTACGTGCCACATGGAGTAATGAATGCGGTTTTCTCTTCATCCTCTTCCTCCATGAAGATCTGATGATATCCTGAGTATGCATCAAGGAATGAAAGCAGATCACATCCTGCCGTGGAGTCGACAATCTGGTCAATGCGCGGCAAGGGAAATGGATCCTTGGGACAAGCTTTATTAACATCAGTGAAGTCAATACAAAGCCTCCACTTCCCGTTTGCTTTGCGCACGACTACTGGATTGGCTAACCACATTGGATGGAGTACTCCTCGGACCAAGCCTGCTGCTTCCAACTTCTTGATCTCCTCTGCGATGAACTCTTGGTGTTCTACTGCTTGCTTTCTGACTCTCTGCTTGACGGGCCGCGCGTGAGGGCAGACGGCAAGGTGGTGCTCAATTACTTTCCTGGGAACACCGGGGATGTCAGATGGTCGCCATGCAAATACATCGACATTCGCCCGCAGGAAAGCAACGAGCACGCTTTCCTATTTAGGGTCAAGCGTGGCACTAATGGTGAAGGTACCACCAGTGCCGTCCTCCTTGGCGGCCACTTTCTTGGTCTACGGTGAAGCTGTCTTTGCCTTCTTGCACTTGCCGGTGGAGCTCGATGGTGCGTCCTCGACGGTAGCGCAGCACTCCGAAGAGGTGCGCTTGCCGGAGTGGGCATCAGAGCTACTCTTGCCGGACTTGGTCTTCTTCTTCCCCTCGGGAGCTTCAGCGGCAAGTGGTTTGTGTTCTGCCGCAGCTGCTGCTTCCCGGTAGATTTTGTCGGTACAGATAAGTGCATCTTTCTTGTCGCCATGGACAGAAATGACACTTATCGGACCGGGCATCTTGAGCACGTTGTAGGCGTGATGAGAGGCTGCCATGAACTTGGCAAGCGCTGGACGGCCAAATATCCCATTGTAGGGCAATGGAAAATCAGCAACGTCGAATGTGACTCTCTCTGTCCTGAAGTTCAGCTCACTGCCAAACGTTACTGGTAGCGTGATCTTCCCCTTCGGCTTGCTCCTACCCGGGTTGATTCCTTGAAAGGTGCCGGTCTCTTCGAGCTCGCTGTCGGGGATCTGGAGCTTCTTGAGTACCGTGGAAGAGATCAGATTCAGGCTAGCCCCGCCGTCAACCAGCATCTTCGTGACCTTGAGGTTGCGGATTGTTGGCGAAACCAACATTGGCAAGCACCCGACCGCAGTTGTGCGGTCAGGGTGATCCTCAACGTCGAAGATGATGGGCGTGCTGGACCACTTCAGGGGCTTGCGCGCCTCAACGGACGGTTCTGCTGTGTTCACTTCCCGCATCCACTGTTTGAGTTGGCGGTGCAAGGTGTGCAGAGAGGCACCGCCGTCAATGCACAAAACGTCTGTTGCCTTCTGAAACTCCTGGTCGTCGGCTTCGTCTTCCTCCATCTCATCATCTTCATCCTCATCTTCGTCTTTGTCACGGCCGCGGGGAGGCCTGTCTCCTTGCCGCTGCTTGGGCTTGCCGCGGCGCCCTCCCCGGGCGGGACGCTTCTTGCCGGATCCTCCGCCACCTTCCTGGGCCTTCTCCTTGTCGCGGCGCTCGTATTTAGCTTTTTGTAGCTCAACAAGCTGCTCAACCTTCTTGCAGGACTGGAGGTCATGGCCCTTGGTGCTGTGGATCTTGCAGTACTGCTTGCCGGAGTCGTCCTGCTTGTCGGCGGCCACCACAGCCTCGCCGGAGTCACCAGCTTTGGCCTTCTCGGAGCCACCTCCATTGCCGGACTGCTCGACAACTAGCACATCCTTAGCTTTTCCCTTTCTCTTGTTCCGTCTCCGGTTCTTCTTCGCCGGGGCGGCATCCTCACTGTCAGATCCTTCTGCTTCTGCGTTCTCTCCGGGGAGTTTCCTCCCCTCCTCAGCACGTGCACACTTGTCGCCCAGAGCATATAGCTCACTGACATCTCTGATTTTGCACATTGCCATCTCCTCCCTCATCCTGCGGTTACGCACGTTCTGATGGAACGCGCTGATAACCGCGGCAGGGTGGACATCTGGGATGTTGCGCTGCACCTGGCTGAATCTCTGTATGTACTTGCGCAGGGGTTCTCCTTCCTTCTGGGCGAGCAGATGAAGATCGCTCTCCTGGCCATGGGGTTTGTGGCCGCCTGTGTAGGCGCCGACAAACTGATGACACAGGTCCACCCACGAAGAGATGGAGTTTTCCGGCAAGTGCATTAGCCAAGATCTGACGTTGGGCTTGAGCACTAGCGGGAAGTAGTTGGCGAGGATCTTCTCGTCGGGCCCCCCGGCAGCCTGCACCGTGATGGTGTAGACGCTGAGGAACTCCGACGGATGTATCCTGCCATCATACTTCTCGGGTACATCTGGCTTGAAGTTTTTGGTACTGGGCCACTGGACCTGCCGCAGCTCACGGGTGAACGCAGGGCAACCTACCGCGTACGGCAAGTCGCTTGGTTCCCCTGGCGCATGCATATCAACAGTGGGCCCAGCGCGCTGGTCTGATTGACGCCGCGCTTCTCTTCGGCGCTCGATGCGAGTACGAGCGTCTTCTTGTCGTCGTTCTTGGAGAACTTGGCGTTGATCGCGGCGATCTCGCGGGTCCGACGACGCGGTGGAGTCGGTGTCGACGTTGGCTCGGCGAGTCGGCGATCTTGGCCTTCGTGGTGGGGAGTGCATGGTGGTGGCACCCCCAGCGGTCCTATCGGCGTCGGCTTGTGCCTGGGGGTCTTTCCGGGGCTTCGAAGTGCTTGGTTGCCGGGGCTTGTCGCCGTTGGCGAAGCCGATGAGGCTCTGAATGGTGGCCCTCCAGTCATCGATCTTGTCTGGCATTGGAGGGTAATCTAGAAGCAGCTGGGCTCGGGCCAGCGCTTCTTCTGGAGTCTTGGGTGGCGGTGGCGAGCGACGCGAGGTGCGGGATATGCTCAGGCTTCTAACATTGTTAGAAGGAGCAAGATCTCGTCCAGGCGACCGTCCCGCGCTCGTGCCAGCATGTCGACGCGCATGTTGGCCTTGAGCGTCCCGCGACCCACCAGCTTGGCCTTGTTCTAGCGCGAGTACGGTGCCAGGAGCACCGTGGCGTTGTCGATCCTGCACCTCCTGGGAGGGGTGCGGCGGATGTACAGACGCTGAAGCTTGCGGGGCCTTGTCCTTGGACCGAGTGACGATGTGAGTCCCTCCGCCGGCGTCCACTCCACCGCCCGTTTGCTCCGGTGGCGGTAGGATAGACGTGGACGGAGCGGCCACCTCCGAAGCCTTCTTCTTCGGTGGCATGTCGATGAAGATGTTGATGTAGCGCGCGCAAATGCCGGATCAGGTTCGTACAACCTCGCCGAACCCCTACCTGGCGCGCCAGAGATGTCGCGGGGAACGAGCACCTATGGGGCAGGGCCCCTTTTGGTCCGGCAAGGGAGCGGAGGGCGCACGAAGAGCAGATCGAGGCGAAGCACGCGAGGGATTTTACCCAGCTTCGGAGCTCTCCGGAGAGATAAAACTCCTACTGCTGCTTTGTGTTTATATTTTGTTCTTGCTTGAGAGTGTGGATGTTGTCTAGTTTTGAATGAGTCGAACCGAACTTCCGAACCCCCTCTACGTGCGCATGGGCCTCCTTTTTATAGGCTAAAGGGGTCACCGACAGGTGGCAGCGTAGATAGAGGGGTAAAAGAGTAAAAACGCAGGTTGGTACAACCGCTACCAACAGTGCCCCCTACCTAACTCTGACGGCAGGGGACAAGGGCATTTAATGCCCGTCTGGTCGCGCAAACAGTGTATGAAACGACCGTTTAGGAGCGCCACCGATCGCCACGATGGCCTCTTGCCAGCGCCTGCTTGCCACCTCGCACCCCTAGCTGCACGGCCTCCTGCCACATGTGCTTGGGAGGGTCCCAGAGCGACACGTTGGCAGGTGTGCTGGAGCGCGGGCGCGAAGTGGGGGTTTCCTGCGGCAAGCTGCTTGCCGCGGTTGTCGTCTTGTCGTGTTCGGGAGCTTGTCGCTCACCGGGCCTTGCCGGGGCGCGCGGTGCGTCGCGGCAAGTTTTCTTGGAATGCCTTGAGTGGCCTTCCCAGCAAGCTCCTCTTGCCGGGGTCTTGTCTTCTTCCCGGCCAGCTTCTTTTGCCGGGGCCTTGGTTGGCCTTCCCGGCAAGCTCCTCTTGCTGGGGCCTTGGTTTGAGTACTTTGTTCTTGAATGGTCTTCAAAGTAGCCGCGGAGGGTCTTGGCGGACGCCCGGCAAGCCTTGCTGCGGGACGCTGCGACTGCCCGTGCACAAGTTCGGGATACTAAGGTACCCCTACTTTAGTACACCGACAGTCATGTATCTTGCCACTATTGAGATCACCTTATCCAGTAAAAACACTTCATAGATTAGGTTTGGATTGAGAACTTAGGGTTAGGTTTCCGTCGAAACCATCTCGGACCGACCGAGTTATAGAAATCGGTTCCACCAATTTGGCCAAGGCCATTGCACATGTGATGCTCGGTCCGATCGAGAATTGCAAATCAGTGTGATCGAGTTCAGGACTTTGTGAAACCCTAGCAGTCTTGGTGCCACCGAACTGTGACTCGGTCTGACCGAGTTCACGAGTTTAGGTTCTAAAAGCTGCTTCGGTATCACCGAGTTTACAAATAGGTAGATCCGAAATGCTTTCTGTGGAAAACTAAGACTAAGTTTTTGATTCATTCTTTTGCAAAAACCTCTATATTTTGTGATGCTCATCCTACCTACCTCATCTATATCTATTCATAGGGTCTGCTGTCAGTGTTTGCAACATGTCTGATCAAAGTGATAGTCAGAACAAGTCTGAGGAGGAGGTTCACATGAGTGAGGGCACTAGTCCCTCTAGTAGCTATGATGGTAGCAGAAGCACACCCAGCAACTTGCCTAAGGCAGCCACCAGGGCTAGAAAGAAGAAAACCTCAGAGTCTGAAGATGAAGACTATGTGGCTGTTGAGGATGAGGCCACTTCCAAGAAGAAGGTGCTCAAGAAGGAATATGGCACAACTACTGCCACTAAGCCTGGTATGAAGACCAAAGCACCTGCAAAGAGAATTCCCATATCTAAGGCCAGAGCCTCTACTCAAGTGCCTTTGGAATCTGAACCCAAAGAGGCTGCTGAGGAAGGGAAGAAGAGGAAGGTAAGGGTCAAGAAGACCATGGCCAGGGTTGCTGGAAAGCCTTCCATGATGGAAGAGGAAGAAGAAGAAGGGTCAAGAAGACTACGGAGTGAACGCCTGTCTGTTGTAGTGCCGAGTGACTCCTGGTCTTTGGTAGGTCGAGTGATTCTCTGGATGGTCGAATGACAGTAGGTAGGAGGACTCCTGAGTGACATGAGGGTCGAGTGGATTGCACTCACCATCTTCGACTGGGGGTCTTTTGCTGCCTCTTAGACTTCTTATATTCTAGGGTAGTGACCTTGGGTAGGAGTATAGGCCAGGCCTATGACGCTACCCCATGTCTGTATCCTCATCAGTATTAACTAGGTAGAATGACCAACGCAATCTAAAAGAAGTTGATTCGTACGTTTTACTTCCTAATTGCAGTGTAGGGACGAGCCAAAACAACTGCATCCTAGTCTGGAATGCACTTTCTACCAGGTCATCCATGGACCGAGGACTAGCTAGCATGGCTGCACGGCGGTCTTATGGACAGGTGCACGGACAAGAGTCATTGTGGTCTGCTTATTTCTGCAAATAGTGGTGCTTAAATTTAGTGGAATGCACAAGAATTTCAGCTGGTCAGTACATTGCATGGTTCGGTTCAGCATTCCCGCTGAGACCACAATTATAATTGGTTATTCTGGAAAGAGAGAACCTAACCCTGGATGGTGGCAACAAGAAAAACCAGATTGAACTCCAGGAAATTTAAGCCTGCCGGGAGACCCTTTGATCAGAGAAGCCTTGCTTGTTTTTTCCTGATTTGTAAACCTTCTCACAACTTTGTCTTTTGCTGTGAACTAGTATATGTTTGTTATGTTCTATGAATCATTGAGATGTATAAAATTGCTTAACTTATGATTTTCAAGTTTTTTATGAAGCCGAGTTTAATGTGAGTGTTCCACATTAATGCTGGACCAGCGTGTGAACGTTTGGAATTTACATTGTGGCCTCAGTTAACTACATGAACCACTGTAACAAGATACATAGTTGCTTATATGTCAGACAACAAATTGTTGATTGTTAGCTGGTCCATAGCCTAGTGTTGAAGCGAGCTAAGCCAATGTGTTGTGCTTTGCACAACTGCTTACAAGTGGGGTAGCACTAAGAATGTTTACAAGTACTTATGTATACGTCGGCGCTTCTCGAACGAGTACTCTATTTCATCGAACACACACTGCTCGTATGATGAACTGTGACAACTTATGTCTTACCATGCCATATTCACGAAAAAATAGCGAGGACGCATCTGTTTCGGCAACAATTACGATGGTTCTCACATGATTCATGAGCACACAAAAGTAGCAGCAGTTCCCATAAACAAATTCAAACAGAGTACTAGCCCCAGGGGGCTCGATAACAGGCAAGGTTCGGATAATTAGACACAATCCAAACTACTATTAAACACTAGCTGGGGCGACTATTTCATTCCTCGATCTAATTTGGGCTGGACACAAGACGGACCTTGCCATGAACATCATCGAGGACGTCCGGCAGCAGTTCAATCCTGTGAACCTTCATGAAGACAACCTTGTGGCCTTGCCACTCATAAACTTGTTTGTGGAGGTATGCCACGTCATCTTCCTGCGTAAGCTTGACAAGAATAGTATGACTCACAAATGAAGGAGTAGCTTTGAACTTCTTGTGCTTTAGTACACCCAGGACAACACGCCTGATAACAGTGAGGCTGCAATACAACTCGACATTGGTATAAGCGCAAATGGCTTCCAGGGTCCAACAGCCTAGGAACTCGGTTTTCCTAGTGCGTATATTTAGGTCATCCACCTCATAGCGAGTGACATGTACAACCACACAATCCTTGTCTGCATCAGGGCTCTAATTGAAACAGAAACAAATTCTGAATTACTTTCCAGTATAAGAAACACAAGTTATTTAAACCACCATGTATAGCATGGCATCGAAGCTAATAAAATTTTGCATTATTCATCACCACATACTTACATGCAAAACCACAATCGAGATCGACAAAGAAGAAAATCACCTTGGGCAGCTCAGCGGGGGGGGGGGGGGACACATCCTCGAAGGGGGAAAACCGCTCCTGCAGTGCCACGGGGGCTGTAACTTCAAACGGGGCATTGACCATCTTAGTAGTGGTCGTGAGCGTATCTGGGGTCGGCTCGGTGGCTGCTGAGGGCCGGGAGTCCTGGATTAAGGGGTCCTCGGACAGCCGGACTATATGCATATGCCGGACTATTGGGCTATGAAGATACAAGATAGAAGACTTCGTCCCGTGTCCGTGCGGGGCTCTCCTTTGCATGGAAGGCAAGCTTGGCGATTCGGATATGAAGATTCCTTTCTCTGTAACTGACTCTATGTAACCCTAGACCCCTCCGGTGTCTATATAAACCGGAGGGTTTAGTCCGTAGGACAAGAACAATCATAATCACAGGCTAGCTTCTAGGATTTAGCCTCTACGATCTCGTGGTAGATCAACTCTTGTAATACTCATATCATCAAGATCAATCAAGCAGGAAGTAGAGTATTACCTCCATCGAGAGGGCCCAAACCTGGGTAAACATTGTGTCCCCTGCCTCCTGTTACCATTAGCCTTAGACGCATAGTTCGGACCCCCTACCTGAGATCCGCCGGTTTTGACACCGACATTGGTGCTTTCATTGAGATTTCCACTGTGACATTGAAGATAGGGTTGATGGCTCGCCTTGTTATCAAGGACAACATCACCTCCAGGGGAGCCCTGGCCTCAGGCAAAACCCTCCGGCTGGGCGGCTTCATCATGATCGCCCGTTCGGCCGTCGGGCCGGCAATAACTTCTCGGGACATCGAAAATCGTCTCCATGTCAGCTCGGAATACGCCGAGTAGATGAATCCAATGGAGTTATCGTCTTTAAACGAGCTCCTGGATTGCATTGCCACTTTGGGAGTCGCTTCGGACTATGATCGGATTGGGGTTAAACCCGATCAGAGAGAGAATGAATCTCCGCCGATCACCCATCAGAGAGCGGTGGTGGAGGAGCAATGCAACAACTCTTCCCCTATATTGAGGATGAAATATGTCCTGATTTCCAAGCTCACCGAGCCGGATACCTGCCCGCGGGAAGACGTGCCTCGAACTCTGAATTAGAATTGGACTGTGGGCCTAAAAAATTGGTTGACATCCCGGAACCCGAACTATTAAGCTCGGAAACTCCTCAAGCTCTGGGTCACAGATCGGATCAGGGTTCGAACTGAAATCCACCCACCCACCCAGACTCAAGCGATCTCTCTTGCATCAGACAATAGTCCCAAGAGACGGTACATCACTTTTGGGTCAGATTCCTCCTTGTCAAGGACTATTGCGATGAAGACGCAATTTCATTATTCTGCAAACATTGCACGGACAAGGGAATCCTTAACGCCATAAATCGCCGTCACGACTTGGCGACCATAGTACAGAAGTACTGTGCGATGGAAAGCGCCTAGAAAACTCAGTCAACCTTCTGGGATCCACTGGCTCTCACTAAACCCCTCGTCCGAGCAAAAAGGGTGTACCCTCATAGGTCGCCCAATCCAACCATGAAGACAACATCCATGAGGGCACAACTAGACCCCACAATCGACGCTGCACTACGGGCGCTCTTACGTGAGAACTGGGATATCTTCGCCTGACACCCTTTTGATATGCCGGGGATCCCACGCAGGCTGGCCGAACACAACCTTAACAAACTGAAGGGATACAAGCCGGTCAAGCAAACACTACGGTGCTTTTCAGAACCTAAACGACAAGCTATGGGAGAGGAACTAGCCAAGTTACTTGAAGCCGGATTCATCAGAGAAATAAAACACCCGGATTGGCTAGCAAACCTGGTGATGGTACCAAAGAAGGATAAATCCTGGCGCCTATGCATCGATTTCAAAGACCTCAACAAGGCTTGCCCTAAGGATCCCTTCCCTCTCCCGCGCATCGATCAGATTATTGATGCTACCGCGGGACACGACTCATTGTGTTTCCTCGACGCATACTCTGGATACCATCAAATCAAGATGACGGAGTCCGATCAAGCCGCAACGACATTTATCACCCCATATGGGCCTTTCTGCTTCAACACTATGCCTTTCCGGCTCAAAAACGCTGGTGCCACCTACCAACGCAAGATTCAAACATGCCTAGAGAAACAAATCAGCAAAACAGTTGAAGCATATGTCGACGACATGGTCATCAAGTCCAGACATGTCGAATCTTTAATAGATGATCTAAGGCTCACATTCGATAACCTCCGAACATATGACATTAAGCTCAATCCGGAAAAATGTGTTTTCGGCGTTCCCGCCGGAAAGCTGCTGGGCTTCATCGTTTCCAATAGAGGAATTGAAGCAAACCCAGCTAAAATCCTAGCTTTGTCACAGTTGGCTACCCCAACAGATCTCAAACAAATCCAGAAACTAACTGGATGCGTGGCAGCTTTAAGCCGCTTTACTCCAGATTGGGATAAAAGGCATTGCCACTTTATCGCCTTCTTCTATGAACCGAACACTTCGAGTGGATGGACGTGGCGACGGCCGGACTGGAGGAAATAAAGGCTCTTTTAGCGAGCAACCCAATCCTTGCCGCGCCGAACGTTGGGGAACCCATGTTGTTTGCTACGTCTTGAGCTCGCGTTGGTTTTCCCTGAAGAGGAAAGGGTGATGCAGCAATAGTAGCGTAAGTATTTCCCTCGGTTTTTGAGAACCAAGGTATCAATCTAGTAGGAGGCTCCCCACAAGTCCCACGCACTTACACAAACAAACAAGAAATCGCAACCAACGCAATAAAGGGGTTGTCAATCCCTTCACGGCCACATGCAAAAGTGAGATCTGATAGAGATAATATGATATTAGCTGGCGATGCCTTCTTGGATTTCTCCAGTTTAGCAGTAGCAACAGCTAGCTGAGTCCAACACTTTTCCAGCTCTTGAGATAACAAGTTGTTCCTCTCTGGGAGCACCTAGTTATACAATGATCCTTAAGTCAGTTGTACCAATTGTTTCAAGTGTCGGGGGCTACTAGTATATATAATTATCAGATTTGTACAAATATGTACTTACCCGCATATCTTTCAAATATTGGTCAGTGGCTCTGGTAAGCCCATCTTGAGCAGCTAAGATGTATGCATCATCCAAGCTAAAGGCGTTGAATGCCTCTTTTGAAAAGTCAGGGTCTTGAAGAGAGGCCCGCCCGTGCTGATGATTCATGGCGCTTTCCACTTCAGAGTTTGTAACGGATACATCATCTGAATCCTCTGCAGAAGGACAATCCGGCTTCACTCCCACTTCCTCCTCTATCCTGAAGGCAGGATCTAGAATCCGGCTAGTGGGGGCATGATTTGCAGGATCCCCGGACATAGTCCGACAGACGTTCTTCCTAATAAGACATAACGCATAATGTCACACTTCAATGCGACAGGCAAGGAGCGTACTTAAACAGACATACCTCTTTGATGAAGGCTCAGCCATGTTTCCATTTGCCTTCCTCTTTGAAGGCCTGCCCAACGTAGGCGCTGCTCTCTTGAGGATTGCCTTAGGTGGAGTATGGCGCGCCGAGCGCCTCCCCTTTGGAGCACGAGACAGTGTGGTGGGTGAGGCGTAACGAGGAAGCTCTTTTTGAAGAGATGTCTCCTGGGTACTTACGTGTGAGCCAGGGAGAAGACCGGGATAGTCGATGGTGATGGCCACTTCCATGCCGTCATGGCTCGGCTGGTAAAACACTCCATCCTCGAGCTCCACAAATATATCTGGATCCTCTTTGAATCCAGGGTCGAGGTCCCGTTTGTGGTCCTCTGGCTGTGGTGCGGGGCTCTTGAGCTCCTTGGTGATTTTCTTCCATTCCTGTTACAAATGGACAAATTAATGTCCATGAAAAGCAACTCAGGGAGCAGAATGAGAAGAGTAGTGGGATTAGAACTCTCCCAACTAGGTGGGTTGTACATGGAAAATCCATCTCGGTGCTTAATACGAGTGAACTCCTCTTTCTCCCCTTTGTACAGTTCGACCAGTATTTTGGCCAAAGCGGCAGGGGTATCCGAACCCTTCTGACCGCAGTGGGAGGCGTCGTCTTCCCCATTGTAGTGCCACATGGGAAGCCTTTTGTATTGGAGTGGATGAACCCCTCGCACTATGGAAGTCGCCATTACCTCGACTATTGATAATCCAGACTGAGCGACCGTCTTTATCTTGCTCGTCAATTGACGGACTTCTGCGCTATCTTCCTCCTTGAGGCTCTGAGGGCGCCAGCCATGGCATTTCTTCAACGGAATGCTTGAAAACTCAGGAAGACCCATTCGTACTGGGTTGGGAAGGGCGGCGTCCTCGATATAAAACCATTTGGATGGCCACTCTTTGGATGCCTTCTTCGGCGTGCCGGACGGGTATCCGGTCCCGGCGATACGCCATACCTCGGCTCCGCCCACTTCAAATATTGATCCCTCTTGGCTACGAGGGACGAGGCACAATAGTTTCCTCCATAATTGAAAATGGGCCTCACAACCCTGGAATAACTCACAAAGAGCAACGTAACCCGCAATGTGCGGGATGGAGGCATGAGTGAAATTGTGCAGCTGGAGACCATAATACTCCAGAAGCCCTCAGAGGAATGGGTGGATTGGAAATCCGATGCCTCTCAACAAGTAGGGAATGAAGCACACCCATTCCCCCTGGATGGATTGGGGCAATTCTCCGTCTGAGTCCCGTCGTTGAAGGAAAACAATCCTGCTCGAACGGGGACTAGATCTGCGGGGGGGGGGGGGGGGAATCCCTATGTTTGCACCTTCTCTAGCTCTATGTGGGATACGGAACACTTCTCTGAATCGCCTTTTCTAGGGCCGTGCGGATGGGAGGAACAGTTGGGAGCGCTAGCCATGTTGGAATGGTTCCTCCTAGCAAGCTCTGAGGATTCCTCGCTTGGTATGGAATGGATTTGAAGATCCCGATCTCTTTAAATATACACCTTTCTTATATGGTCAGGGTGGTATGTGTAAAAATACTCCGACCTCTCATATTCGCTTGACACGTGGAAGCTTAAGTCATGAAGGTGTGGAAGCCGATGGGCGCGACATTAAATGGAAAGCCGAATACTGCTCTTTAAGTTAGGTACTTTGAAATAATTGGAGGAGGAACCCGCCTTGCAATGCCGAAGACAATCTGCGCACCGGGCACATCGTCATTGGAAGACTGGTTCGGGGGCTACTGAGGGAGTCCTGGATTAAGGGGTCCTCGGCCGTCCGGACTATGTGACATGGGCCGGACTGATGGACTATAAAGATACAAGACAGAAGACCTCTCCCGGTGTCCGGATGGGACTCTCCTTAGCGTGGAAGGCAAGCTTGGCGCCTGGATATGAAGATTCCTTTCTCTATAACCGACTTTGTACAACCCTAGCCTCCTCAAATGTCTATATAAACCAGAGGGTTTAGTCCATAGGGCAGAATCATAATCAATCAGGCTAGACTTCTAGGGTTTTAGCCATTACGATGTGGTAGATCAACTCTTGTAATACTCATATTCATCAAGATCAATCAAGAAGGAAGTAGGGTATTACCTCCATAGAGAGGGACCAAACCTGGGTAAACATCGTGTCCCCCGTCTCCTGTTACCATCGACCTTAGACGCACAGTTCGGGACCCCCTACCCGAGATCCGCTGGTTTTCACACTGACAGGTATGTCGAAGAGCAAAAAAAGGAGTTTCAGGTGGGCAAAAGAGCTTCTGAACGTGTAGGGCTTCTATTACAACATATTGTGGTCATAATCTAGTAAATTTTATGACCCAAGATGTTCATTCTATGGACCTGACTAATCCATTTGACTGTGACTGCCGAGAACAGTGTTGGAGTTAGATGTTTTTGCACTTTTCAACCTGGGTTTTGTGTAAACCTGATGAATAATTAACCCTCGTGCTTTTGTACAGTTTGTAAGCTAGAGTTACATGTTCTTGCCCTTTTCAACTCGGTTGTGACTGTCATATTTTCTTTGAAACAAAGCAAATGGCTTGCCATTCGTTTAATTTAGAGTGAAATATTGTACAAATCCCAACCAAGGGAAATAACATCACTCTCGCCTGCTTCTTGAGCTCACTGTGCATTACAGAAGCCAAGTGATTAGCCCCCACCAGCACCCACAAACTTATTTCAAACTAGCACATCAAATGGGCTATAAATTTTCATAGGAAAGGCTGCATGACCGTGATAGATTTGGATTTTGACATTTGGGTCCCGTGAGGAAATAGCCTATCCAAGGTGGTGTCGACTTACTAGCTAGTCAACAAACGATTCTGCCTACCAGCCTTGGATTGACGTCCAACATCTGTCGTGTATCTTCTATCTCTTGTCTTCCTCTTCCTCCAGCCGCCCAAACCAAACCACCCCGTCGGCTCCGCTTGCTCCTGCCTCCCATGGTTGGATGCGCCTCCGCCGCCCTACCGTACCCTTCAACATTGGCCAGTCCCTCCCTCTATTACCCCACACGTCTTGTTATTCTCCGGCGACGTCAACTCCAACACGCACCCGCACCCGAACCAGTCAACCCTCGTACTCCCCTCCACTTGTGACTGGACCGGCGCATCTTCCATGGCTCATGTTCATTCCGTCTGAGGCCTCGCCATTGTCCTCTGCCTTGGTTCGCTCGGGGTGCGTGGTGCACCGCCCTCTTGCGTTGTCAACGTCATCAACAACCGAGAGGAACAATGAGATGACTGTACATGGAGAGGATGACAGTAGGGACCCACTAGTGTCATGGCAGTACGCAAGCAAGTGCCTCTATTTTACAAGCCCAAAAAATATGGTTCCTCCTAATGGTTGGACATCCGAGAAAATTACACTACGAGCGGCTAACACCAGGGACCCAGCAGGTCGCGTAGTTTTTTTTGAAGAACAAGCAGTTGTTATTTATACTAGTTTTAGCGGTGGATCAGGGAAACAACGGGGCTGTCCAGGGGCTATGGCCCATCTAGCCAGGGTTTTATTTATGTTTACCACATCATGAGCCCAGTTGTGTTTTTTCTTGCTGAAAATGGCTAGCCCAATTCTATTTTTTTAAAGAAAAACCCAAATGAGGCTACTCGCTTTATCAGCCCTACTGGGCTGCAAATCTTTCAAGACAAGGAGAGTTTCATTTGGTTTGCCTAGAAATGGGCTGTACATTTTTAAAACACATCAAGCCGGGTATTAGTTTCAATTTTTTTATTACAAGATTTTAAATTCCATTGATTTTTATGCGTGGACAATTATTTGGATTTTATATTTATATAAATTATTTTGCAAAATAGTTTGAATGTGAATCGATATTTCATGATTAAAAACAGTTGACCGCACTGAAATATGCAAAATTTTGTATACCTTTTAACTGTGGCCACAATATGGGGTGTAATGCTAACAAAAAGAAGATGGGCTCCAAAAAAAATCTTAAGAAATAGCAAATGGGTTGTACATTATTAGAAATAATGGTAGATGGGTTATATGTTGTTTTCCACATATTTGAGGCTGACTTGTGCACCTACTACAGGTTGACGCGTATGCTTTCCTAAAAAAAGGTTGGCGCACACGCAACGCCGTGTCAACTTAGTCAACACACGAGAGCAGTGACGGTTGGATGTCCGTCCAACGGCTGTCGTGCTTCTTCAATCTCTGCTCTTCCTGCTCCAGCCGCTCAAACAAGCACCGGCGAGACTGCCTGCTCCCTCCTCCCGCGGCCGGCTATGCTACCGCACAGGCCTCACCGCCCCACTGTACTCCCATCGCTGGCCTAGCCATCCCTCTACTCACCCACACCTGCTGTTATTCTCTGGGGGTGGCAGATGAACTAGTAAACCCTCGTACTCCCCTTTGCGTGCGAAACAACTGTCGAGTCTTCCCTGGCTCCGTGTCGTTCCCTTCCTAGGCCTCGCCGTCGTCCACCATCCTGGTGCTCTTGGCACGGCCTGTTCAATGTGGTCAATGAATGACATCCATCGGAGGTGGACTGTACATGGAGAGGCTGATAGCTGGGTCCACGATCGCACGCAAGGAAATGCCTCCTTATTACACACAAAATAATGATTCCTCCACCTGACAACTAGGACCCACCGGAAGGGCCTTTGTATTTCGTGAAAGAACGCCCCCCCCCCGCTGATATGTCGGACCCACCAGCTATATCTTCGCACGCAAGGAAGTGTGTCCTTATTACGCACAAAAAATGAATACCCCCTACTAGCTCGGACCCAGCATAGTGGGAGGCTGACTTGTGGGCCTACTAAGTTCATGGGGACGGGGGGCTTTGTCAACTTAGTCAATATGAACGATTCTCGCTCCAGTGACCGTACGATGTCCATCCAACGGACATAGTCCTTCTTCAACCTCTGGTCTTCTTGCTCCAGCCACCCAAAGCAGCGACGGTCGTGCCGCCTGCTCTTGCGTCCCGTGGCCAGCTGTGCTGCCGCCGAGGCCTCACTACCACTACTACTCCCACCGCTGGCCAGGCCAGCCCTCCACTCACCCACACCCCCTGTTATTCTGCGGCGACGGCAGCCTCACACTGCAGCCAAACCAGTGAACCCTCGTACTCCTCTCCGCATGGGCATCCACTGCTGCTTCTTCCCGGCTCCGCGTCATCCCCTTCCTAGGCCTCACCGTCGTCCACCGCCATGGTGCTCTTGGCGCGGTGTGGTCAATGACCGACTACCATCGGAAGAGTACTGTACGTGGAGAGGCTGACAGTTGGGTCCACGACAGCCGCAAGGAAGTGCCTCCTTATTACACGCAAAATAATTATTCATCCACCTGACAGCAGGGACCCACCGGACAGGCCACCGTATTTTGTGAAAAAAACATTTCCACCTGACTACTAGGACCCACCGTATGGGCCACCATATTTCGCGAAAAAAACGTTCCCCCCGCTGTCAGCTCGAACCCACTAGAAGTGCCTCCTTATTACGCACAAAAAAAGAATACTCTCCCTGCTAGTTGGGACTCACCTTGGTGGGAGGCTGACTTGTGGGCCTACTAAGTTGACAGGACAGAGGGCTTTGTCAACTTAGTCAATATGAACGATTCTAGCTCCAGTGACCGTAAGATGTCCATCCAACAGCCGTAGTGCTTCTTCAACCTCTAGTCTTCTTGCTCCAGCCGCCCAACCAAGCGCCGGTTGTGCCGCGTGCTCCTGCCTCCCGTGGCCGGCTGTGATTCCGCGGAGGCCTCACCACCCCCTACTACTCCCACCGCTGGCCAGGCCATCCCTCTACTCACCCACACCCCCTGTTATTTTGCGGTGACGGCAGCCTCACACCGCAGCCGAACCAGTGAACCCTCATACTCCTCTATGTGTGGGCATCCACTGCTGCATCTTCCCCAGCTCCGTGTTGTCCCCTTCCTAGGTCTTGACATCGTCCACGACCGTGGTGCTCTCGGCGCGGCGTGGTCAACGTGGTCAAGGAACAACTTCCATCGGAAGAGTACTATACATTGATAGGCTGACAGCTGGGTCCATGGCAGCCGCAAGGAATTGGCTCCTTATTACGTGCAAAATAATTATTCATCCACCTGACATCAGGGACCCACCGGACGGGCCACTGTATTTCATGAAAAAGAAGTTTCCCCCTGACTGCTGGGACCCACCATCTACATCTTCGCACGCAAGAAGCGCATCCGGGCAAAAAAAAGGATTCGCCCCCCTGACTGCTGGGACTCACCAACTACATCTTCGCACACAAGGAAGTCCCTGACAGTCGGGACCCACCTAGTCGAAGCGTACGTAGCGTTGTCATTCTGGTCGCGAACATGTACGTACATACTGGTCGATGTAGACGCGCACATGTCGTAGTAGAGGCACACATGTAGCATGTACACGTACGTACAACGGCTAGGGTGCAAGAAAGTAAATATGGCCACGTATGTACATGCGGGCGGGGTCTCGAATGCCTACTGTCGGTGTCAAAACCGGCAGATCTCGGGTAGGGGGTCCTGAACTGTACGTCTAAGGCTAATGGTAATAGGAGGCGGGGGACACAATGTTTACCCAGGTTCGGGCCCTCTCGATGGAGGTAATACCCTACTTCCTGCTTGATTGATCTTGATGATATGAGTATTACAAGAGTCGATCTACCACGAGATCATAGAGGCTAAACCCTAGAAGCTAGCCTATGATTATGATTGTTTTCTTCCTACGAACTAAACCCTCCGGTTTATATAGACACCAGAGGGGGCGGGTTACACAGAGTTGGTTACAGAGAAAGGAATCTTCATATCTAAATCGCCAAGCTTGCCTTCCACGCAAAGGAGAGTCCCATCTGGACATGGGGTGAAGTCTTCTATCTTGTATCTTTATAGTCCAACAGTCCAGCATATGCATATAGTCCGGCTGTCTGAGGACCCCTTAATCCAGGACTCCCTCAGTAGCCCCTAAGCCAGGCTTCAATGACGATGAGTCTGGCGTGCAGATTGTCTTCGGCATTGCAAGGCGGGTTCCTTCTCCGAATACTCCAAAATAGATCTTGAGCATAAGAATCGTGTCTGGCTCTGCAAAATAAATTCCATATACCACCGTGGAGAGCATAATATTTTCATGATTCCAATCCGCTGACAGCTTTTGCAACACGATATTATGTCATCATTCGGCCTTTATTTTGAATCGTTTTTCCAACCTGCTGCTCCATGCTTTGCGAGGCGGTTTTATTGGCATGTCTTGTCTAAGCGGACATCGTGTCCCCTTATTGCGAGATTCTCATCAACACGGCTGTGGGTAACCCAACCGCCCCATTGGTATGACTCCTTGGGAATAGGCATGTTTTAAGGCCATGTAGGGGACGTTTGATATTCGTCATCTTTATAAGGAGGCCGAGACCCGCCTTTCTTCTCTACGCTTCTCCTCTCCTCTTCCCACCTCGAGTTCCAACACCCAAGGTTTAACCAGTCGCTTCGAACCTCAGGCCATGTCCGGATCCAGCATTATCAAGGCCGGTGGATGGTTTCTTCTATAACAGAGGAGGATATCACGAAGCTTAGGGAGGCGAGGTATTTGACCGCGGAGATCCTTCACAGGATTCCTGCACAAGGGTAGGTTATCTCTACTCCTAGACCCAATGAGAGGGTCGTATTTGTCCCTCACTTCCTCCGGGGGCTAGGTTTCTCCCTTCATCCCTTTATCCGAGGGCTCATGTTTTACTACGGACTAGATTTCCATGATCTAGCCCCAGATTCCTTCCTCCACATCTCATCATTCATTATCATGTGTTAGGCCCTCCTCCGTATCTCTCCACACTTCAGCTTATGTCTCAAGACCTTCAATGTAAAGCCGAAGATAACAGATGGGAGACACGCAGAGTGCAGAGGTGCTATAATAAGCAAATTGGCCGACATTGCCTGGCCAAAGGGTTCCTTCACCAAAGCTTCCGACCTATGGCGACGGGAGTGGTTTTATATCATGGAACCTCGTGGTACAAAGTGGGCGGCTTCACCCGCCTTCCAATCCGGCGCAACACCTCAGCTTGCATCGTGGATCAACAAGGGGCTGGATTGGGGATCACTAGATGAAGTGCAAATACTGCAAAGCTGCATTTGATACCTTATTAAGAAGGACATCGATCTCGTCAAGGTAATCCAAGTTATGTTAGTCCGTCGGGTCTTGCCATGCCAGCATCGACCTCTTCGCGTGTGGGAGTTCAATCTAGAAGGACCGTGAACCACTCAACGCTTCTTTGGCACAACGCTCGAAGGGACGTATGAATTATTCTTTGGGTCACAAAAAAGGTGTTTGGACACCTCAGACGATGCAGGCCTCGACTGCAACCACCCGGATTCCCCGGTAAGCACTCAATTTCCGAACACATTTTTTAGTTTAAGTTTCCCATAACAATATTCTGAGAAAACCGTACTCGGCCAGGGCTGGGTAAAGAAAGTGGAGAGGATCAGGTGTTCGGCCCCTCTTCCCAAAAACTCAGCGGATCCAGTGTTAACCAGGATGCTGGCTCCGGTGCCTTATCAAGTGCCGATGAGGGAAGAAAAGGAGAGGAGTGAGGATGTCAAAAGTGGCTTTCATACCGGAGGTACGTCACGCACCGTATCCGGAGGAATCGAAACTCCCATGTCGGAGGATGAACGGGGAGGAGAATCTAACATTCCTTCCCCCCACTGGAAGAAGAGAATCGCCCCGAAAGACCTGAAGGCAGAGGCCTCCAAGCGAGGGATGAAATCCCTAGCGGGGGGCCCGGATTCAGGAGGCGATATTGCCGTACAGTGCCCACAAGGGGGCCAGCCTTTAGCCAAACCATAAGTGAACAAAGGCATTTAATAAGCATACCCCATTCTTTTCCTGTTTGTGAGGGTAATATCTGAAACGTATGTTTTGCAGGTCGGCCTATAGCCTCCCTCAACAATCTTCTTCTTCAGGGGATCTTCTTCCTGAGATGATGGAGAGCGAAACGCCGCCTCATACCTTCCCGCCTCATAAGGCGGACGACCCCGAGGTGTCGTCCCGGAGGATCTCTCCCGATCCGCAAAGGAGGACCAGGCCAGAAGGTGACTCTTTGGCCGCCCGAGGTCCGGGGTGTTCAGCTCCTAGAGAGACCAATAACACAAGCCCCGGACTATTCGATGTATAGCCGGACATGTTGACGGGTCTTCTGCGGTGAGCGCCTATCTCAGAGGAACATCGTACCTTAATGGGTACGGTGATTGAGAGAATTTCATCCGCCAAAAGCGGATAGAATGAAGCCTTTACGAGCCTGCTAAGAGGCTTTGAGGTACGTAGTGTGATATTTTTTAATTATACCATAAACGCAAGGTGCACTGTGTATAGATAGTAGCCCCTGGGACTCTGGTTGTCTTCCAAATGGGGCGATCAAAGGATCAAAAGATAACTAAACTCAGGTAATAATTTTTCCAATTTGTACACAGGCGGCAGCCCCGGCCACTACCCAGGCTGCCGAATTTGCCGAACTGAAGTGGCAACTTGATGTAGCGGATGATGACATCACGCTCATGAACAAGCGGCTTGACGAGGCACAAGGTATGTCTTTTGGGCGGTCAGTGAGTATAAATAGGAGCATGATGCTGAAATTTAGAGTATGCTTGACTACAGATGGTGCTGCCACCATGGAGACCCTTCGGGCTGAGCTTGCCTGGGACAAGAGCAAGCCAGGATAAGCAATGTGGCTGCCGAGAAGGGAGTTGGTGAATTGAAAGCCGAACAGGCTACTCATCGCCTGAGTGAGGAGAAAATATCCAACATGGCGCTGGAGCTAAGGGGTGCCGCTAGCCGATATGCACTTCTCGAGAAAGAGAACAAAGCAAAAATGGCTGACCTTGAGAAGGCCTTACAAGTGGCAAAGGAAACTCGGTCAGAGGCCAGAGTGGCTAGGGAAGAGATCCGGCAAGCCGGGGAGATCGCGACTGGGAAGCCCTTTTTATTACGAACTAAGTTCGGTGATCTGAAGTATGCCCCGCTTGATCAAATGTGGAGTTCTCTGGACGCATATTTGGACTTGTCGAAGAGTGCTTCTGATGCGACGCATTTTTTCCAAGCCCAAGAAGGCCATGAAGCGAAAAGTCTTTTTTGGTCGCAGTTTAACATGCCAAGGCGTCCGTTGCTGTTGAATGAACAGATGTGTGACAGCCTGGTTTTTGGCCCTTTCTTTTTCTTTTGTTTTTCCGAGGTTTTCGCCTGAGTTTTCTTTTTCTGTGGCTTAGTGGTTTGGAAACTAAAGAATATGCCCTCTTCTTTGCTTCCAGAGTGTCTTGTCATTCCCAAATCCTTCCCTAGACCCTGTCATTTCCATCCTAGCCCAAATCCCAATATTCTTTTTATTGGGAATATTCCTTTTCTATTAAAGGAATAACTCAAATTGCCCTAGGTTGTGAAGCAACCTATATTTCCCTCACTCCTAAAATTCCCAAATAATTCTCATAAATTGTTTGGGTCATATATTGGTCAAATATGGCAAAATGTTTCAATGCCATGTTCAAAAATAATCCTCCAATAATTCATTTCCTATTCTGCCCTGAATGGCACTTTCTGAAGGAAGTGTCATTTATATTTCTCCTATTGTATCTCATCCTTTTTGGGCATGTTTATATGTCCAAATAATTGCCTCATGCACAAGTTCAAATTTATTTGCTTAGTCAATCTTCCTCAGTGAATTTTCAAAGTTTCTGTCAAACAGAAGGCTTTGTGAACGAAGTACTAGCTAGGAGTACCCAAATGAGTTGAACTTTTGCACACTCTTTAATGTGCTCATGTTAATCCCCTCCACCCATGTGCAGCCCCATCCAATTATCTATGTGAGCACAGGAGCAAATCTTTGTTTCTGGCAATATTTTCAGGTTGTGAAGCAAGTGCATTTTATATTGCTTCAAAAATCATGATAAATTACCAGATCATTCTTATACCCATAAAACATATCTCGACCCAATTTTGCATCATTTCAATGAGCCATTTGATCACCATAATTATTTCAACTTTGTGGACAAAAATGATGTTTGTGAAGCAAGTGCCATTTTGGCTTGTCCATTTGGCCTCAGCTTTTTACATCATCTTTATATGTCCATATCATGAGGATTTGCCATGTTGCATCCCATTCCGTAACTCCATGTGAGTGCACCATCATGATCTAGTTTCTGGACCATTTTGGTCAGTTGTGAAGCAACTGCAGTAAATATTTATCCATTTACCCTCAAAACCTCCAGGATGAAAGTCCTTCGATAGATAAACCTCTCAGACAAGTTATTTACTGAGTTACCTAGCTGGTGTCCCCACTACACAGCACAAACATTTGGCTGCTGGTTTACTTTGGAGCTAAGTGCAATTCTCTTCTTTGCCCCTAGAACGATTTGTTTCCTCATTTATACTTATGACACTAGGGTCATTCCACTCGACATGGTCGGCCCGGCCAAAACACGCCATTGGCACCAGAGCCCGTGGTGATCATGCTTGCGTTATGCAGATTGCACGCTCTGGCTTCTTCCCGGCCCTGTGCCCATCGTCTTCCTCCTCGTCTCGACCTCCAACCATGTCTAGTAGCTCCCCCGTGATGCCTTGCATCGCCCTTCATCGATGGTTCATCGTCGTTCTCCTTAAATGCGTTGGCAGATCCATGCCCGTGCCATGCCCCGCCTCTGTCCTCCATTAAAGCTTGGTCGGGAGCTCGCCCGTGATCTCCAGAATCCTCCCCTCGGCCTATATAAGGGCCCCTGGACTCCTCCGCAGCTCCCAAGCCCCTCCTCGTCCCTCCTAGTCCACCGGAGCCACGGCATCTCGCCGCTGTTCGCCATCACCATCCATGGCCGCCTCGGCCTCGGCTTGGGTCCGGCCACCTCAGGCCTCCCCACGCCTCTCCTCCATGTCCAACAACCTCCCCTCGTCCCACTCAGCCGCCCCACCCCCTTGCCCCATCGCCGGAGTGCCCGCATCACCGAGAACCGTATAGTGTGCGTCAACGTGTGGGATCCCCGTGTGGGATCGTTTATGTTTTGTCCACGCGGTGGTATCAAGGATACCGAGTTGTTGTATATTCGTGATGTGGTACGATAATCGTGGGTAAAGGTCAAGCTCCTTGTGGTCATTTATTGATTACTACAGTATTGTTTATACCAAGCTTGATTTGATCCTGAGATGATCGTGTGATGTCTGAGGTTGGTAAGTGATGCAAGTGTTGGTTACGAGGTAGCCGAGCAGAATAAGCGGTGCATATAGCGTCATTATGTTGCACGCTAGTATTGTCGGATTAATATGTTCATGCTATGTTCAGGTTGAGTTAGCTGTATCATGTTTATGTTGGTCATGCCATGTTGTTCTAATGATATCATGATAATTCCTGTTTAACCTATAATTGCCACGAGAGCGCTATTTTGAGGAAGTCTTGGAGGGTGCCCGCTTGATAGAGGGTCAGTGCTCGAAAAGAATTATGTTCGAGTAACATGTATCCGAATTGTAAAAACAATGCTTATGATAATGAAGGCTGTGTTTATACTTTTGCCCGTAAAGTATTTTAGTGCCTCCTGTGCGGCCGTTTATGTATATATGTATATAACCTAAAAGTTTGCAGTCGTCGGCTTCAGCCCCCTCGCGTATAACGCGGGGGTGTTTGAAAAAGCACTTGATCACACTTGACCCAACGTCTTGGTCCATTAAGGAGGTGTTAGTGCGGCGAACTAGGCAATCGGACTATAGAGCTTTAACACATTCACTTAGCCATAGGAGTTTGACGGTGGGGCTATATAGCCCCTAGTATGTCCATGTTTATCCGAATATGATGCGTTTACATACGTGACAGGGAAACCGGTCCTTCGTTAATGTGGAGGAATCGCAAAGATTCCGCTGAGTCATCGAGTGGTTGACCAGCTCTCAGTCTCCTGTTACCATTAGCCTTAGACGCACAGTTCGGGACCCCCTACCCAAGATCCGCCGGTTTTGACACCGACATTGGTGCTTTCATTGAGATCGTGTCTCAGTCCTCTGTGTCGTTGCTGTATGGCTCGATAGCTCCCCCAACCTTCAACAACATAGTCCAACATGAGACCTTTCTCCCCGGACAAATCTTCGTGTTCGGTGGCTTCGCACTGCGGGCCAACTCCCTTGGCCATCTGGCGCAGATCGACAGCTACGCCCCTAGCCATCATGTCAGGTTTGGGAACTTGAATTATATGGCTGATATCGGCGGAGACTTGATCTTTGATGGATTCGGGCCTACATCAGGAGTATCGAACAGTCAGGACGAGCATGACTTAAATCTGCTATCGGACAGTATTCGGGATATCGCCCCTGCAGCCGCTCTGGACCAAAATCCGGGGCCGATCGCGTCGATCGAGGATGGGTGGATGGACCCCGCCACGGAGGCCGCATACTCTTCGGCGGTACAGCTGAACATAGACTGCGCCGTTAAGGGGATCTGCGTCACCAGACCCCCGGACCTGTGTCCGGACGTGGGTTCCGAACCGCGAGTGCCCGGGCACATCAAGTCCGACTGGGCTCCGATAATGGAGTTCACCGCCGCGGATATCTTTCAGCACTCCCCCTTTGCCGATGTGCTAAATTCATTAAGGTCTGTCTCTCTATCAAGAGAGTCTTGGCCGAACTATGTCCGGCTCGAGTGGGAAGCAGGCGATGAAGAAATTCGTTACCCACCCACCACCCACTTCATAGCCACGGTCGATGATTTGACCGACGTGCTTAACTTCAACTCCAAAGACATCGACGGTATAGATGATGATGCTGGAGAAGAACAGCAACCACCGCCCACAGGGCGCTGGACTGCGACCTCTTCATATGACATATATATGGTGGACCCCCCCCAAAGAAAACAACGGCGATGAGGCAAAAGAAGATAATCCCTCAGGGAAGAAATCAAAGCATGGGCGTCAGCGGCACCGCTCTAAGCCCCGCCACAGCAACACCGGCACTGGAGGAAAAAACAATCCAGATGGCGTTGAAGAGGAATACAATCCTGATCAGCCTACATTCGAGCAGGCCGAGCAAGAACACGGGCAGGTCAGCCCAGATGAACAGGCGACAGGCGGATACTTGGAGGACGACAACTATATGCCTCCCTCCGAAGACGAGGTGAGCCTTGGTGACAATGAATTCGGCGTACCGGAGGATCCCATAGAGCAGGAGTGCTTTAAGCGCTAGCTTATAGCCACTGCAAGAAGCCTGAAAGAGAAGGAGCAACAGCTCCAAGCTGATCAAGATCTGCTCGCAGACAGATGGACTGAGGTCCTGGCGGCCGAGGAATACGGAATCGAGCCCCCAACCAAGGGTTACCCAAAACACAAGTTGCTACCCTAGCTAGAGGAAAAGGCCGTAGAGCCTGCACTAAAAGCACAAGACGAGGCTGACCGGCCACATCGTGGCCAGGATAAAACGGCGTATCAGACCGAACACCAGCCCGCACCCCCAGGCCAGTTCACTATGGCCCGGGGCAATACGCAGGACCTGCGAAATATATTGGAAAACAACGCAGGACAACCAAGATCAATATACGGATCACGGGGACATGCCACAGCAATGACGACGACCATCATGTCGAATACACTAATAATAAGTCCGACCGGGCCGAACATAACCGACCAGATTTAGTCGGACTACGTCATGAAATAGCCCGGCACAGAGGCACTGCACACCCCCTCAGCTTCACTGATGAAGTAATGGATCACCAATTCCTAGAAGGGTTTAAACCCGTCAACATCAAATCATACGATGGCACACTGGACCCCACGGTATGGATCAAAGATTTCCTTCTCCACATTCACATGGCCCGCGGTGATAATCTACATGCCATCAAGTTGTTGGAGATATGCCCTAGAGGCAATCATGTATGATGATATTTCCTATGTGTTTATGAATAAAGATAGTCCTTGGACATTATCAATGATGTGTATCAGCAAGTACGTGACTTGTTTGTGGGACTATGCATTGTATGATAACTGTCCTAAAAGGTCCCTAGTCGAAAGGGTTGTGTGGATGCGCAGCCGACTAGACTAGCATATGACACGGTCGATGGCTTGGTCTCACTAGCCATGGAGCATTGGATGCTAACCGGATAATATGGACTTGGAAAGGTCTGGTCGGATTCGACGTAGTCGGATCCGAGTCGAGATAAGGTCTGAGTCGGACAGACCCAACTATATGAGACGCAGCGATATGTCATCTGTGAGTCTCTAGTACAACATACGTTCTATGTCCTAAGACCTGAGCTGACGCATGTACTCAAGATGGTGACAAACTTTATTTGGGCTGACCAAACGCTACTCCGTGACTGGGTAGTTACAAAGGTAGGTTTCGGGTTTGTCCAGACCCATGCTGCAAGACGTGGTCGAGCAAGATGGGATTTGCCCCTCCGATAAGGAGAGATATACTCTGGGCCCCTCATGTGATCCGATAGGGATAAGCATGGCCATGCGACAAGGATTATGAGATAATCCGGTTTGTGGTCGGTATCATTGGAATGAGAAAGAGGTCGGGCTAGCACAAGGATGACAGTCTCGCCTTGAGCCCGACAACATATATCGTGTGGCAAAGGGAACAGAAGTGTGACACGTTGTACAGGTTCGCCTAACCAGCTTCGTAGTCTGCTTGATGGTTGGCACGCCTTGCTAGAGGCCGCTACTAACCGTGCAGGTCGGATGTGATCCAAACTATGACCAAGCTGACTTGAACCGAAGGGGTCGCGCGCTTAAGGGAAGGAACCTATGAGGTCGGTTTGTAGGACACTGGTCGGATGTGATCCGAACTGGACTAGGAACGTGACCGAGTAGACTTTGGGCTTTAGGGTCCGTGCGAGGCCCAAGTGTTGAGCCCACGACGTACGCCTATATAAGGTGGAGGTGCATCGCATTTATTTGGTTGATCGCTTTGGCGCTGCGACTAGGGTTTGCATGTGTTGCGAATAGCTACCTCCACTCACCGCCGACTGTGTGATCGGACCTAGCAGTCTGCCGCATGGTGTTCCTCCTACACGTGTGGATACCGTTAGAGGCGGCGCACTTGCGCCGCTCCGGCGAACTTGTACCTGGGATCGGACGACCGGCTGTTCGAGGGAGATCGGACGAGGAGGAGATGGTCCACGCGGACGCGTTGCCTCAACTCTACTTCCGCTACACGGCACTGCGTATCTAGTGGTAACGAACTATGATCCATCTCCCGTAGCATGTTCTTGGTTATTCTGTGTGAAGGAAGTTTTAATTTGCAGTTGACGCACCCTACCGTAGATCCCAACAGTGGTATCAGAGCCTCTCCTATAGGATTTGGTTTCAGATTGTATGCATATTAGATATGTGGAGGCGGCAGATGAGATCTGTTGTCGTTGATAAGATCGGCTATGTGCATGGTTGCTGTGATCAACTGCACATGGGGATTGAAGAGGCTATGTTTTCAGATGATCGGAGTCGATGAGGTCGTGACACAACCTACCCCTACCGGTCGGTATCCGCCATCGGGGTTAACAGTGAAATGTAAACCCGAATCGGACTCGCAATGATCGATAAGATCAGTCAGATCAGAAAATTCGGCGTGATCAGAGTTCAGATGTGATATGTGATTTCCGAAAACGTCGGGCGCTGCCGTGTGCGTAGCGCCGTGTATTTCGTACCCGACACACAAACCGGTAGATGCGATTCTATGCATAACTTTGTTTTCCAGGTTTGCTGTGAATAGTATGGCTCATGTGTATGTGATGCATGTGTGTAATTTATACGTGGCATGCGTTCATGCTTGTCAGCCGGCAGGAGCCAAAGTGCTATCATTTTTTTGTATAACGACCTATGTGTCGACTTGTGACTCTATGTAAATTCATTACTAGTTGTAGTAGTTGGATAATAGAGATCAGGTTGGTGGCTTGGCGTCCCGGCGTGACAAACAAGATGGAGTTCGTAGATGGTCATCAGAGTTGGAGCCGACCTGGAAGAACGCCCATGAAGGAGCCATACTATTTCACAATATGTGTTTATTTGTGATTGTTATGCTTCTTTGGTTCTATGCATGTTAGAATGGTAGAATGATCCGTCATGAATATCAAGCAAATTGCCATCCTCGATGTTGCACCTTCGCACGTCAAGTACGTCTAGTAGTGGGCTCATAAAATTGAGGTGCTGCTGGATGTCCTTGAACTGAATGGTTCGTGTCAAACATGGACATGCACTGCATCAGGTTAACTTGACAAGGCTATCAAAACGGTTTTGGGCCTTGTGGCAAAGAAGGTTGGGAGCCAGGGTATGAGATACCTTCCCGACCGACAGGAGTCGTATAGAGATACGATTAGCAAGGAGTTGCTTACCGGATAGGTATATTGGCTAGCAGTGATGCTAAAGCTCACTAGTCGCATGCGCTAGTCGGATCCTGAATCACTGAGAGTTTGTGGAGGGATGCTGACTTTAGTGGGAGTATTTCTGTTTAGGCTAGAATTACTCTACATAAACACATTGCTTAGTGATTGCATATTTTCTATTGTAGATCAATGGCACCACATGCTCAACCCAACTTTGCATTGGAATCAATTCTGGAAAAGGATAAACTGAATGGAACAAACTTTACCACCTGGTATAGAAATCTGAGAATTGTTCTCAAGCATGATAAAAAGGAACATGTTCTAGAGGATCCACTTCCAGAGGAACCTGCCGATAATGCTAATGCCACAACTAAGAATGCCTACCAGAAACTCATTGATGAATCAACAGAGATCAGTTGTCTAATGCTAGCTTGTATGGAGCCCGACAATAGCATTTCGAAAATGTTGAGGCTTACGATATGATCGAGAGTCTCAAGAGCATGTTTCAGACACAGGCTAGGACCGAAAGGTTCAACCTCTGGTGATCCTTGATGGATTGCAAGTTGAAGGAAGGTGATCCACTGAGCCCACATGTGATCAAGATGATCGGATATGTGCAAGCTTTGGATCGTTTGGGCTTCTCACTCTTGGATGAGCTGGCTACTGATGCTGTTCTGGGTTCTCTTCCGCCTAGCTATGGGACGTTCATCTCGAACTATCATATGCATGGCATGGATAAGAAGCTCACTGAATTGCATGGGATGCTCAAAGTGGCAAAGCAGGATATTAAGAAAGGCATGCATCAAGTGTTGATGGTGCAGAAATCGGCTAAGTTAAAGAAGAGTTGGTCCAAGAAAAAGGCTAAGGCAAAGGGCACAGAGACGGTAACCTCCACCGCTGCGCCGAAGTCTGGACCGGACTCGAAGACCGTTTGCTATCACTGCAAGGAGACCGGTCACTGGAAGAGGAACTGTAGCAAGTGGCTTGCAGAGCATGGCAAGAAGGCCGGGAATGCTGCTCCAGGCAAAGGTACACTTGTTGCATATGTTATAGACATTTAACTTGCTGACATACCTAGTAGCTCTTGGGTATTTATTACCGGATCGGTTGTTCATATTTGCAACTCGATGCAGGGGATGGTAAGAACTAGGCGTGTGGCACAAGGGGAGATTAACATCAGGGTCGGCAACAAAGCAAGAGTTGCTGCGTTGGAGGTCGGCACGATGCAGCTCCAGCTTCCTTCCGGATTCATTATGGAATTGAATAATTGTTATTACATTCCTACACTTAGTCGGAACATTATTTCTGCCTCATGTTTGATGAGTCAAGGTTATGAATTCAATTTAAAGGACAATGGTTGTTCGATATTTTTGAATGCACTACTAGGGAAAAGCCTATACACAGAATCTTACCAGCAGCGCGCTCCAAAATAACTCGCTGCTGCTAACTAGCAGTAGCGCGGACAGACGAAACTCGCTGCTGAGACAAATATAGCAGTAGCGCGTCACCCCAAAGACGCGCTGCTGCTATAATTCCTACGAGGCCGCCGTGAGGGTAGTTATAGCAGCAACGCGTTAAGGTGATGCGCGCTACTGCTAGGTGGCATAGTAGCAGCGCATTTCTCTGATAACCGCTACTGCTAAGTTTCCTACAAAAATTTAGTCCCACCTCGCTCCGTGAAGAGAGTTTCTACAACCTTAAATATGTTACTTCTCACACTTTGACAAGCACTTGATCTTCATTGAACTCTATGTGTAGAATTTGTGGCTGCAATATGAGTCTTCACCTATTCCTAAACCAGTGAGGACTCATATTGTCAAATCAGATTGTACACAAAAATATCGTTGCTGATCAATGTGTTTTTGATATATTGAACAAAGTATATTTTTACATGCTGACACATAGCAGTAGCGCTTTACTGTGAAAGGCGCTGTTGCTAGGTAGCTTAGCAGTAGCGTCTTTTCCTGAAGATCGCTACTGCTAAGCCATTCATCTCCCTCATCTCCTCCATTCGGATCCACTCACACACACAGCCACTCAATCCTCTCCGATCCGTCTGCGCCGCGCGCCCCCGGTGCCCCTCCTCCGTCTGCGCCGCGCGCCGTCACCTCCTCCTCCTTGCTGGACTCGGTACCGGCCTCCTCCTCCGTCCTCCCTCTTCACTCGCCGCTGGCCGGCCCCTCCTCGCTCCGCCTTCCTCCTCCGTCCTCCCTCAACTGGCCGCGCCGGCTGGCCCCTCCTCGCTCCACCTTCCTCCTCCATCCTACTCTCTTCTCCCTCCTCGAGTCGCCCCTCCTTCTCCCTCCTGCTCATATGCAACATTTTGATTTAGTTGATATAATTTAGTTGACTTAGTAGGCTAGTTGATTTAGTTGACTTAGAACATTTTGATTTAGTTGATTTAGTAGGCTAATTCATTTAGTTAATTTAGTTGACTTAGAACATTTTGATTTAGTTGATTTAGTAGGCTAGTTGATTTAGTTGACTTAGAACATTTTGATTTAGTTGATTTAGTAGGCTAGTTGATTTAGTTGACTTAGAACATTTTGATTTAGTTGATTTAGTAGGCTAGTTGATTTAGTTGACTTAGAACACTTTGATTTAGTTGATTTAGTAGGCTAGTTGATTTAGTTGACTTAGAACATTTTGATTTAGTTGATTTAGTAGGCTAGTTGATTTAGTTGACTTAGAACATTTTGATTTAGTCGATTTATTAGGCTAGTTGATTTAGTTCACTTAGAACATTTTGATTTAGTTGATTTAGTAGGCTAGTTGATTTGTTCACTTAGAACATTTTGATTTAGTTGATCATTAATCCTTTGCTCATATTGCTTTAGGAAGAATGGCGCCACCACCACCACCACTATGTCAACTGTGCAAGTCAAGATGCGCCAGCAGCCTTGCAACTCGCAAGCTGTTCGGCATCTACTTCCAGCCGAGTTTTCGTCATGCGGCGGTAAGAAATTAGATGAAATGTAATAACTATTTTATTTTTAGTGTTGGCATTACTGCATTGTGTCATTTTTCTTATTTTACACAGATCGTCCCATGCAATGTGTGGTTGAAATTCAACAAGCTGACAGGAGACACTGTGACATTTGAGGCTCCAGGGGGCCGTACACTATGGAGGTCGAGAAAGGACGCAATATGTCGCAGATTGGAGGAGATGGATGGGCCCGTTTCGTCGCTCGCATGCATCTTACTGGTGGTGAGTTGATCAGCTTCAACTTCCGAGCAGAAAGACCCAAGCTAGCTGGCATTTATCTCAACCTGGTGGAAGATGATGAAGATGACGAAGATGATGAAGATGATGAAGATAATGAGGACCCACTTGATGAAGATGATGAGGACCCACTTCATGAAGCCATCGTAGCTCAAAGAACAAGGCTGAGTGAGGAGGAGGTGTGCAACCTGTGGGACATAATTCTGCCACGTGCTGACTTTGTCGGGGTGCCATTCGTGACCCGCTTGACAAATACCATGGTTGATCGACATGATATGGTATGTTATACTTACAAATGCAAATTAATAGTGTGAATTACTTAGTGTACAGTCCAATGATATGGTATGTTGTGTGGAATCTAGTCGATGATATATATGTTTTAGTGTAGAGTTCGATCATATGCTTATTAATTGATATGTTTTTCTTATTCAGAAATTGGCAAAGAGCATATCTGTGAGTTATGGTATCGATCCTGATGAAGAAGGCTCAGCTGGACTACGCCTTACTGCAAGGGGCTCCGTCACAACCTGTACTTACCGCGTGGACACGAACGGTCGCACACACTTAAACTCGGTTGGGTGGAAGAAATTCCTCGATGGAAAGAATCTTCATGTTGGACAGGCCATCCTAATTACTATCAGGAACACCATATATATGTGTGTGGCTATATCATCTAGAACTACATATATATGTGTGTGGCTATATCATCTAGAACTACATATGTGTGTGTGGCTATATCATCTAGAACTACATATGATGATCGTCGTCGATATCATCTAGAACTACATATCATGATGGCCGTTGATACGACCTTGCATTGCTTGAGTATGCATGTTGGCTATGCATGAAATTGTTATCTAGTACTCCCTTCGTTCCAAATTACTCGTCGCGGTTTGAACTAAAACCACGACGAGTAATTTGGAAAGAAGGGAGTACTACCGTACCTAGTAATGGTTTATGAATTTGATATCTAATAGCAGTACCTAGTATCTAGTATCTGAAAGGAGAACTGAAATGGGAAAATGATGAAAGATATAGCAGTAGCGAGGGATGGAGAAATCGCTACAGCTAGTTAATAGTAGCGCGTTCGCAAAAAGCGCTGCTGATATCGTCAACAGTAGTAGCGCGGGTTAGGACCGCGCTACTACTATGAGTTAGCTGTAGCGCCTTATTAGTAGCGCGGCCACCCGCACTGCTGCTAGCCTAAAAACCCGCGCTGCTGCTAGCCTTTTCCCTAGTAGTGATGGTATGTTCCACGGCTATGCTCCCATTGTTGATGGGCTATTTATATTGAATCTAGAACAGGAACCGGTCTATAACGCGAATGTCAAGAGGCATAAGCCTAATGAGATAAATTCGACATACTTCTGGCATTGCTGGCTTGGACACATTAGTCTGAAACGCATGAAGAAGCTCCATGATGATGGGCTCCTAACTTCGCCCGACTTTGAGTCATTCGAGACATGCGAATCATGCTTGCTCGGCAAGATGACTAAGTCTCCTTTCGCAAAGAGTAGCGGGAGGGCGTCTGAGCTATTGGAACTTATACATAGTGATGTGTGTGGTCCAAGGCTATCAGTACTTCGTGACTTTTACCAACGACTTGAGTAGATATGGATATATCTATTTGATGAGGCACAAGTCAGAAACTTTTGAAAAATTCAAAGAGTTTCAGAAAAAAGTTGAGAATCAGCTCGACAAGACTATAAAGCTTCTGCGATCTGATCGTGGAGGTGAGTACATGAGCCAGGAGTTTGATGATCATCTGAAAGGCCGAGGTATATTACCTCAGCTCACACCTCCAGGTACGCCACAGAGAAACGGCATGTCAGAACGGAGGAATAGGACCTTGTTGGACATGGTCCGGTCAATGATGAGCAAATCGGATTTACCCTTGTCATTCTGGGGATACACACTAGAAACTACAGCTTTCACACTTAATAGGGTACCATCAAAATCCGTAGACAAGACACCACATGAGATGTGGACCGGTAAGAGTCCCAGTTTGTCTTTTCTAAAGATTTGGGGTTGTGAAACATTTGTCAAGCGACTTATGTCAGACAAGCTTACACCTAAATCGGATAAATGCATATTTGTGGGATATCCGAGGGAAACCTTGGGATATAGCTTCTACAACCGGGAAGAGAACAAAGTGTTTGTTGCTCGGAATGGGGTTTTCCTTGAGAAAGAGTTTCTCAGTTGGGAGGCCAGTGGGAGGACGGTTTGACTCGAAGAAATTCGAGGACCACTCGGGAACGGCTCGGCTGGTGATGAGATCATACCGGACTCAGTCAGGGAACCTGTAGTGGAAGCGGCACTGGAACCACGGAGGTCGGAAAGATTGCGCAGAGTGCGTGATATATTGTTGCTAGAAAGAGACAAGCCGGCCACGTATGCGGAAGCGATGGTGAGCCCATATTCCGAGGCATGGCTGTAGGCCATGAGATCCGAGTTAAAGTCCATGGATGAGAATCAAGTCTGGGACTTGGTTGATCCGCCAATGGGTCCTTAAGAGGAAAACCAATGTGGAAGGAAATGTTCAGATCCACAAAGCTCGGCTTGTCGCTAAAGGTTATGGACAAGTTCAAGGAATTGACTACGACGAGACTTACTCGTCGGTAGCGATGCTGAAATCGGTGAGGATCATACTAGCTATAGCTGCATATTTCGATTACGAGATATGGCAGATGGATGTCAAAATGGCTTTCCTTCATGGAAATTTAACCGAGGACGTGTATATGATACAGCCCGAGGGTTTTGTCGATCCGACTAGCACTAGTAAGGTATGCAAGCTCAAGAGATCCATTTATGGGTTGAAGCAAGCATCTCGCACTACTAGGAAAAGGGCTATAGATAGGATTGATACTAATGGCACACCAGGTAAGTAGTGCGCCACTACTATATACTAATGGCGCACCGGTTGGAGGTGCGCCATTAGTGTGGAAGACACTAATGGCGCACCAGACAAACGGTGCGCCACTAGTATTGATTTTTTTTTCATTTTTCCATACATACTAATGGCGCATGATGTCAAAGTGCGCCATTACTAGTTCTAACTAGTAATGGCGCACCTTATAGACAGTGCGCCATTAGTATATTTTTTTTTACTTTTTTGCAAAACTACTAATGGCGCACCATGTCAAAGTGCGCCATTACTAGTTTAAACTACTAATGGCGCACTTTTCCACAGTGCGCCATTAGTATATTTTTTTTAATTTTCTGCAAAAACTACTAATGGCGCACCACCCGCAGGTGTGCCATTAGTAACCAAGGTTACTAATGGTGCATTTGCTGGTGGTGCGCCATTAGTAACCTGGGACCAACAAGATATTTTGGACAGCCCACCTACCCACTCACTTTCCCCACTTCATTCTCTCCACCTCCTCCTCCAAGCTTGTCTCGGCTGCCTCCTCCTCCTCACCTCATTTCCACCATAGATTCATCCAAATTAAGTGCTGAAATAACCTTTTTTTGATAGGTAAGTAAGGGGAAAGCTATCTTCATGATGTAGATCTCCTTTTTTTCTCCCTAGCTCGCTCCAACAACGTGCACATGCACTTTTTGTGGCCTAGCTAGATCTATGTATGGTTGTGGTGTTGCTTGTGTTTGTGGTGTTGCATATATGTTTGTGTTTGCAGGTACCGGTATTTGAAATGCGATAGTTGCCAATATTTTGCCGGAATGTTGATTCATTTCCGTTTCGGCGAGAATTTTGGCACTATGCATTCTTTTTGGTCCTATTTTTAGGGATGGTCATGCCAAATTTTTTCTTGGTTCTAAAATATCGTTTTGCTCTACCCCGCAGGCGACCATGGTCCGCACGATGACCGAAGGCATCGTAAATTGGTTTTTGAGGTCCGTGAAGGCCGAGATGCTTCAAAAAAACGAGACGGAGATAAGATGTCCGTGTCGAAGATGCAAGCTGAAGAGCCTTATTGCGGACCCGGTTTCCGGGCAGGTGCGGGACCACCTGCTCTTGCGTGGTTTCATGGATGGCTATCGGTGGCAAGGTGATGAAGATGACTATGAAGTCGTCCATGGGGGCCGGGCAAGAAATGAGGAAGGGCAACAAGACAAGTACCACCGCGGCGAGGGCGGGCGAGAAGACGAAGAATCTCCAGGACATGATCACGGCGGTGATGCTGTACACAGTCATCATGTAGAAGATGTCGTATATGACAATGAGTGTCGGTGTACTAAAGTAGGGGTACCTTAGTACCCCGAACTCGTGCACGGGCAGTCGTAGCACCCCGCGGCAAGGCTTGCCGGACGCCCGCCAAGACCCTCCGTCATTTCCTATTACTACCATTCAAGAACAAAGTATTAACCAAGAAAACAAAGGCCCTGGCAAGAGGAGCTTGCCAGGAAGGCCAACCAAGGCATCTCCAGAAGACTTGTCGCGGCGCCCCGCGCGTCCCGGCAAGGCCCGACGGCCGGCAAGCTTGCCGGCACGACAAGAGAAGGGCCGCGGCAAGGCACTTGCCGCGGCAAGGCGGCCACCCAAAATCCAGCGCATCCAGTGACGTGTCACCCCAGGGCCACCCCAGGGGCACGTGGCGGGGCGTTCCGTAGACATGCGGAGCAAGGTGGCAAGCGGAGCTGACAAGGAGGCCATCGTGGCGATCGTTGGCGCCTCTAACGATCGTTTCCTTGCACTGTTGGGGCAACCGGACGGGCATTAAATGCCCCTGTCCCCGGCTGTCAGAGTTAGGTAGGGGACACTGTTGGTAGTAGTTGTACCAACCCGCATTTTTACCTTTCTACCCCTCTTTCTACGTTGCCACCTGTTGGAGCCCCCTTCAGACTATAAAAGGGAGGCCCATGCGCACGTAGAAGGGGTTCGGTCCATTCGACACACGCAATACCACCATACGCTCGCTCTCGAGCAAGATCAAATACAAACACAAAGAAGCAGTAGGAGTTTTATCTCTCCGGAGAGCTCCGAAGCTGGGTAAAAATCGCCCGTCTCCCCGCGCGCGCCCGACCTCGATCTGCTCTGCGCGCGGCCTCCGCCCCCTTGCCGGACTAGAAGGGGCCCCCTGCCACGGCGAGAGAAGCTTGCCGGGGAGGGCAAAAGGGGCGCCTAGGTGAGCTACGGGTGCCAGAAGACACCAAGAGAACATCTCGGGGGCCGGCCAGGAGCTTGGCGGAGACGGAGGCGCCGGAGGCAGAGCTCGAAGATGGGGCGGCAGGACGTCAGCACGCTGTCGAGGGCACCTCGCCCTCGTACTCCGACTTGATGGCCTTGCCGCCACCCCTCTTCCTCTTCCGCAGCCTCCCTACGCCAGCCGCCCAAGGAGACGGCCCCGGGGAGTTCAGAAGGCCGGCGACCCGGATGATGGGGTCGCTGGTGGCGCGCGAGGCGGCGTCCGGCGCCTAGTCGGACCCGCCGTCCTCGTCGTCGCTGTCGCTCCCCTCCTCGTCACTCTCGCTCGAGGAGGGGCCTTCGCTATCGGAGGAGCTGTCCACGCAGCATCTCGCCCGGGTGCCGGAGTCCCCGAAGACCTTGACGGCGAGAAGGTCGCCCTCCATTAACTTAAAATGGAGGGTAAACCCCGCCGTCAAGCTGTGGATGCGGGCGAACGTCTTCCACCCTCGATCGAAGTACATCACGCCGGGGGCTGGGGATACGACACTAACTCGAGTGCCGCTGATCCCGCAGCCCCTCATGCGCAACTCCAGCATCTCGGGCGGGTCCGGTTCCATCGCGCTCGCAAACAGGGCCGGAAGCCGGAGGCGTCGACGAGGTGCTCAGCGCAGCCTGACAAAGAACTCCCAGGGGTCGTCCCCGGTGTGGACCGCCTCGAGGAGAGGAGGCCGCCGGCGGAGACGGGGGTGGCGCACCACCCCGGCCGCCTCTCCCCCGAGCGCTCCGGCCACGCCCTCGACCTCGTCCACGGCCTCGCCCCCTCCCTCTTCCCCTCGCGGCCGGCTCCACCACCGCAGGCGCAGGATAGGGAGAGGCGCGCTGCATGGTGGCGACCCTCACCGCCACAGATGAAGGACCAGGGTTCCCTCCCTCCATGGCTGATGGGAGGAAGAGTAGCAGAAGTTGAAGAAAGAGGAAGAAGAGGAAGTGCGGGATTTTTGCGCTCCCCTTCCGCCCTTTTTAAGGAGCGAGGTGGGGGCTTGGCCGCCCCGCTCAGCCGATCAGAGCACGGTGAGGGCAGAGGAACGGGGCCGACCCACCATCTCCGCCCGTGACGGCTCGGTCTCCCACCTTCGCCGCCCACGACCCCACACGCATGGGCGCCGCGTGGCGAGGAGGCGAAGCCGGGGCGACAGATGAAGTGACCTCGCCCTGCCCCGTGATCACAGGGGTGGACACCTTGAAGATCGCACACACCACCCACGCCTCCCACGACGCCGCAATCGACGCGTGCCGTTGCGGGAGGACGCGGTGGACACGGAGTCCGATTCTGTGTGGCCCCAGGCCACGCGTGCCCGTGCACTGTTTTGGGCCTGGCCCAACAACGCTCGGCACCGTGTATGGCCCAGGCCCGGGGGCTCCTGTCGGTGTACTAAAGTAGGGGTACCTTAGTACCCCGAACTCGTGCACGCGCAGTCGTAGCACCCCGCGGCAAGGCTTGCCGGATGCCCGCCAAGACCCTCCGTCATTTCCTATTACTACCATTCAAGAACAAAGTATTAACCAAGAAAACAAAGGCCCCGGCAAGAGGAGCTTGCCGGGAAGGCCGACCAAGGCATCTCCAGAAGACTTGCCGCGGCGCCCCGCGCGTCCCGGCAAGGCCCGACGGCCGGCAAGCTTGCCGGCACGACAAGAGAAGGGCCGCGGCAAGGCACTTGCCGCGGCAAGGCGGCCACCCAAAATCCAGCGCATCCAGCGACGTGTCACCCCAGGGCCACCCCAGGGGCACGTGGTGGGGCGTTGCGTAGACATGCGGAGCAAGGTGGCAAGCGGAGCTGACAAGGAGGCCATCGTGGCGATCGGTGGCACCTCTAACGGTCGTTTCCTTGCACTGTTGGGGCGACCGGACGGGCATTAAATGCCCCTGTCCCCGGCTGTCAGAGTTAGGTAGGGGACACTATTGGTAGTAGTTGTACCAACCCGCATTTTTACCTTTCTACCCCTCTTTCTATGTTGCCACCTGTTGGAGCCCCCTTCAGACTATAAAAGGGAGGCCCATGCGCACGTAGAGGGGGTTCGGTCCATTCGACACACGCAATACCACCATACGCTCGCTCTCGAGCAAGATCAAATACAAACACAAAGTAGCAATAGGAGTTTTATCTCACCGGAGAGCTCCGAAGCTGGGTAAAAATCGCCCGTCTCCCCGCGCGTGCCCGACCTCGATCTGCTCTGCGTGCGGCCTCCGCCCCCTTGCCGGACTAGAAGGGGCCCCCCGTGCCCCATAGGTGCTCGTGGCCACAGAAAGAAACGGCCCCGACATCTTTGGCACGCCAGGTAGGGGCGCGTCGAGGTCGTGAGCATCTGATCCGGTCTCCACGCGCGCTGCATCAACGCCTTCATCAACATGCCACCGAAGAAGAAGCCTTCGGAGGTGGCCGCTCCGTCTACATCGATTCCGCCACCACCGCCGGAGCAAACGGGCGGTGGAGTGGACGCCAGCGAAGGAGTGGGCGCCGACGGTGGGACTCACGTCGTCACCAGATCCAAAAACAAGGCTCCGCAAGCGTCAGCGACCGTACAGGCACCGCACCCTTCCCAGGAAGTGCAAGGTCGACAACGCTCCGGTGCTCCTAGCACCGTGCTCGCATTGGTACAAGGCCAAGCTGGTGGGTCGCGGGACGCTCGAGGTCAGCATGCACGCCCGCATGCTGGCGCGAGCGAGGTACGGTCGCCCGGGCGGGGTGTTGCACCTCCCAATCCAGTTGGGAGTCCGAGCACATCCCGCTCCTCGCGCCGCTCGTCGCCACCACCACCCAAGACAGCAGAGGAAGCGCTGGCCCGAGCCCAGCTGCTTCTAGACTACCCTCCGGCGCCGCACAAGATCGACGACTGGAGGATGACCATATACAGTCTCATCGGCTTCGCCAACGGCGACAAGCCCCGGCAACCGAGCGCATCGAGGCCCCGGCAAGGCGCCCAGGCGCAAGCCAACGCCGACAAGACCGCTGGGGGTGCCACCTCCGTGCACTCCCAGCCCCGAAGGCCAAGATCGCCGGATCGTCGGGCCAACCCCGACGGCGACTCCACCGCGTCGTCGGACCCGCGAACCCGACGCGATCAACGCCACGTTCTCCAAGAACGGCGGCACAAAGACGCTCGCACTCGCATCGAGTGCGGAAGGGAAGCGCGACGTCAATCCGACCAGCGCACTGGGCCCACTGTCGATATGCACGCACCAGGGGAACCAAGCGACTTGCCGTACGCGGCAGGTTGCCCTGCGTTCACCCGCAAGCTGCGGCAAGTCCAGTGGCCCAAAACCAAGAACTTCAAGCCAGACGTGCCCGAGAAGTACGATGGCAGGATACATCCATCGGAGTTCCTCAGCATCTACACCATCGCGGTGCAGGCTGCTGGAGGGCGCGACGAGAAGATCCTCGCCAACTACTTTCCGCTGGTGCTCAAGCCCAACGTCAGATCTTGGCTCATGCATTTGCCGGACGGTTCCATCTCTTCATGGGCGGACCCGTGTCATCAGTTTGTTGGCGCCTTCACAGGTGGCCACAAGCCTCATGGCTAGGAGAGTGACCTCCACTTGCTCGTCCAGAAGGAGGGAGAACCCCTGCGCAAGTACATACAGAGATTTAGCCAAGTGTAGCGCAACATCCCAGACGTCCACCCTGCCGCAGTTATCAGTGCGTTTTATCAGAACATGCGTAACCGCAGGATGAGGGAGGAGATGGCGATGTGCAAGATCAGAGACATCAGTGAGCTCTATGCTCTGGCCGACAAGTGTGCACGGGCTGAGGAGGGGAGGAAAATCCCCGGAGAGGGTGCAGGAGCAGAAGGATCTGACAGTGAGGATGCCGCCCCGGCAAGGAAGAACCGGAGGCGGAACAACAGGAAGAGAAAGACTAAGGATGTGCTAGCTGTTGAGAATTCCGGCAACAGAGGCGGCTCCGACAAGGCCAAAGCCGATGACTCCGGCGAGGCTGTGGTAGCCGCCGACAAGCAGGATGGCTCCGGCAAGCGGTACTGCAAGATCCACCGCACCAAGGGCCATGATCTCCAAACCTGCAAGAAAGTGGAGCAGATGGCGGAGCTACAGAAAGCCGAATACGAGCGCTGCGATAAGGAGAGAGCCCAGGGAGGTGGCGGAGGATCCAGCAAGAAGCTTCCCGCCCGGGGAAGGCACCGCGGCAAGGCCAAGCCGCGGCAAGGAGATAGGCCTCCCCGTGGCCGCTACAAGGACGAAGATGAGGATGAGGATGATGAGATGGAGGAAGATGAGACCGATGACCAAGAGTTTCAGAAGGCGATAGAGGTGTTGTGCATCGACGGCGGCGCCTCTCTGCACACCTCGCACCGCCAACTCAAGCAGTGGGTGCGAGAGGTGAATGCCGCGGAGCCGTCCGTCGAGGCGCGCAAGCCTCTGAAATGGTCCAGCACGCCCATCATCTTCGATGTTGAGGACCACCCTGATCGCATCACTACGGTCGGGTGCTTGCCGATGTTGGTCTCACCAACAATCCGCAACCTCAAGGTCACGAAGATGTTGGTTGACGCCGGGGCCGGCCTGAACCTGATTTCCTCCGCAGTGCTCAAGAAGCTCCAGATCCCCGACAGCGAGCTCGAAGAAACTGGTACCTTTCAAGGGATAAATCCGGGAAGGAGCAAGCCCAAGGGGAAGATCATGCTGCCAGTAACGTTTGGCAGCGAGCTGAACTTCAGGACAGAGAGGGTCACCTTCGATGTTGTTGATATCCCATTACCCTACAATGGGATACTCGGCCGACCAGCGCTTGCCAAGTTCATGGCAGCCTCTCACTACGCATACAACGTGCTCAAGATGCCTGGTCCGATAAGTGTCATCTCTGTCCAACGCGACAAGAAGGATGCACTTATCTGCACCGACAAGATCTACTGGGAAGCAGCAGCCGCAGCAGAGGGCAAGCCACTTGCCGCTGAAGCTCCCCGGGGGAAGAAGAAAGTCAAGTCCGGCAAGAGCAGCTCTGATGCCCACTCCGGCAAGCGCACCTCCCCGGAGTGCTGCGCTGCCGTCGAGGACGCACCATCGAGCTCCACCGGCAAATGCAAGAAGGCAAAGGTAGATCCACCAAAGACTAAGCCCGGCAAGAACAGCTCTGGTGCCTGCTCCGGCAAGCACGCCTCCCCGGAGTGCCGCGCTGCCGTCGAGGATGCGCCATCGAGCTCCACCGGCCAGTAGGGCGAAGGAAGCGTCCAGTTTCGAGCTTTTGAATTGTATTCCCTGAGAATCCGTACCTTGTATGAAGAACCTGTGCGCAGAAGGGTCGAATCGTGGCTAAGTTGCGCCCTTGATCTGTTTCGAGTCCGCTCAACGATGAAAGCGCGCCGCAACTAGCCCGACGAGTTCTTCCTGCCGGAAGCAACACCGCCAGCGGGCTGCTGATGTCCCACACTCAGCAAGTGTGTTTGCGCCGGCGGGTTCCCTGAAAGCGTGGGGGTTAAAACATACAAGGGAGGAAGTCAAGGGAGAAGTGCGGCTTCGCCGGATCATGGAGGACGGAAAAGCTAAGTCGCCCGAGCTTGAGTACAGAGCACTTTTTAGTTCTAAGCTCTTATGTTATATTCCTCGAACGTTCGTCCCTTGTACGAAAAACCTGTGCGCGGAGGAACCAACTCATGGTTAAGTTGCGTCCTTGCTTTGTTTTCGAGTCCGCTCAACAAAACAAGTGCGCTGCAACTGGCCCAAGAAGGTTTCTTGCCGGGGACAACACCGCCAGCGGGCTACTGATGTTCCGCACTCAGCAAGTGTGTTAGCGCCGGCAAGTTCCCAAGAAGCGTAGGGTAAAAACGTACAAGGGATGTAATGAAGTAGAGGACGTAACATAGCAAGCCTTGCCGTGGGACGTCCTTCGTATGTAAAACTTGTGCGCAGAGGAGCTAACTCGCGGCTGAGTTGCACCTTTGATTTGTTTCCGAGTCCGCTCGACAATGAAAGCGCGCTGCAACTAGCCCGACGAGGTTTCTTGCCGGAGGCAACACCGCCAGCGGGCTGCTGATGTTCCGCACTCAGCAAGTGTGTATGCACCGGCAAGTCCCCTAAAAAGCATAGAGTGTAAACATACGAAGGGCGAAGCATGGCATTGCGTTGCCCAACCTAAATAATCACGCCACGAAAGAGTAACTTATTACGGCGCTGTCTTAGTTATTTTCGTGACTATAATAACAGCGACAAGGAAAAACCAGAAGGGCGCACTGGCGCAGGGGCCCCGGTAAGCCGATTTCGCTGGGGGCTACAAGTACCGAAGTTCCTTCGCGGCAGGCCAGGATCCCCGGACGCCGCAGCGTAAGCGACAAGGGCAAGGAAAGGCGCACCGGCACCTAGGTCTCGGCGGAGCCAGAGTTGCCGGGGGCTGCAAACGCCAAGATTCATCCCTGGCGAGCTAGAGTCACCGGGGGCTGCAGTATCAGATAAGTTTTTCATCCCTCGTCATGCATCCTCTTATGGGCTGGGGAAAGCGAGGCCGCGTCCTTGAACGAATGTGTCTTGTAAACCCCCCCCCCCCCCCCCCGTGCGCGGAGGAGCCAAGTCGCGGCCAAGTTGCGCCCTGGGTTTGTTTCCGAGTCCGCTCAAACAATACAAGTGCGCTGCAACTGGCCCGACAAGGTTTCTTGCCGGAAGCAACACCGCCAGCGGGCTGCAGACGTTTCGCACTCAGCAAGTGTGTTTGCGCCGGCAAGTTCCCTAGAAGCGTAGGGTGGGAACATACAAGGCACAAAATCAAGTAAAGGGCATAATCCGGCAGGCATTCCCCTCTTTTCATTAAAAAAACATCCCAATTTAGTACAAGTCCATAGAGGATGAAAAACATGATAGAGAGGATTACAAATTTTAAATGCAGCTAAGGCCCGAAGGCTTACAAATTGAAAGATAAGATGCCTGTAATCCCTCTCCTGTTTCTCTCTTCAGGAGGTAGGTCAAGGAGGCCCCGGCGAGAGAAGCTTGCCGGGGAGGGCAAAAGGGGTGCCTAGGTGAGCTACGGGTGCCAGAAGACACCAAGAGAACATCCCGGGGGCCGGCCAGGAGCTTGGCGGAGACGGAGGCGCCGGAGGCAGAGCTCGAAGACGGGGCGGCAGGACGTCAGCACGCTGTCGAGGGCACCTCGCCCTCGTACTCTGACTTGATGGCCTCGCCGCCACCCCTCTTCCTCTTCCGCAGCCTCCCTACGCCAGCCACCCAAGGAGACGGCCCCGGGGAGTTCAGAAGGCCGGCGACCCGGATGATGGGGTCGCCGGTGGCGCGCGAGGCGGCGTCCGGCGCCTAGTCGGACCCGCCGTCCTCGTCATCGCTGTCGCTCCCCTCCTCATCACTCTCGCTCGAGGAGGGGCCTTCGCTATCGGAGGAGCTGTCCCCGCAGCATCTCGCCCGGGTGCCGGAGTCCCCGAAGACCTTGATGGCGAGAAGGTCGCCCTCCATTAACTTAAAATGGAGGGTAAACCCCGCCGTCAAGCTGTGGATGCGGGCGAACGTCTTCCACCCTCGATCGAAGTACATCACGCCGGGGGCTGGGGATACGACACTAACTCGAGTGCCGCTGATCCCGCAGCCCCTCATGCGCAACTCCAGCATCTCGGGCGGGTCCGGTTCCATCGCGCTCGCAAACAGGGCCGGAAGCCGGAGGCATCGACGAGGTGCCCGGCGCAGCCTGACAAAGAACTCCCAGGGGTCGTCCCCGGTGTGGACCACCTTGAGGAGACGAGCTGCCGGCGGAGACGGGGGTGGCGCACCACCCCGGCCGCCTCTCCCCCGAGCGCTCAGGCCACGCCCTCGACCTCGTCCACGGCCTGGCCCCCTCCCTCTTCCCCTCGCGGCCGGCTCCGCCACCGCAGGCACAGGATAGGGAGAGGCGCGCTGCCTGGTGGCGACCCTCGCCGCCACAGATGAAGGACCAGGGTTCCCTCCCTCCATGGCAGATGGGAGGAAGAGTAGCAGAAGTTGAAGAAAGAGGAAGAAGAGGAAGTGCGGGATTTTTGCGCTCCCCTTCCGCCCTTTTTAAGGATTGAGGTGGGGGCTCGGCCGCCCCGCTCAACCGATCAGAACACGGTGAGGGCAGAGGAACGGGGCCGACCCACCATCTCCGCCCGTGACGGCTCGGTCTCCCACCTTCGCCGCCCACGACCCCACACGCATGGGAGCCGCGTGGCGAGGAGGCGAAGCCGGGGCGACAGATGAAGTGACCTCGCCCTGCCTCGTGATCACAGGGGTGGACACCTTGAAGATCGCACACACCACCCACGCCTCCCACGACGCCGCAATCAACGCGTGCCGTTGCGGGAGGACGCGGTGGACACGGAGTCCGATTCTGTGTGGCCCTAGGCCACGCGTGCCCGTGCACTGTTTTGGGCCTGGCCCAACAACGCTCGGCACCGTGTATGGCCCAGGCCCGGGGGCTCCTGTCGGTGTACTAAAGTAGGGGTACCTTAGTACCCCGAACTCGTGCACGGGCAGTCGTAGCACCCCGCGGCAAGGCTTGCCGGACGCCCGCCAAGACCCTCCATCATTTCCTATTACTACCATTCAAGAACAAAGTATTAACCAAGAAAACAATGGCCCCGGCAAGAGGAGCTTGCCGGGAAGGCCGACCAAGGCATCTCCAGAAGACTTGCCGCGGCGCCCCGCGCGTCCCGGCAAGGCCCGACGGCCAGCAAGCTTGCCGGCACGACAAGAGAAGGGCCGCGGCAAGGCACTTGCCGCGGCAAGGCGGCCACCCAAAATCCAGCGCATCCAGTGACGTGTCACCCCAGGGCCACCCCAGGGGCACGTGGCGGGGCGTTCCGTAGACATGCGGAGCAAGGTGGCAAGCGGAGCTGACAAGGAGGCCATCGTGGCGATCGTTGGCGCCTCTAACGGTCGTTTCCTTGCACTGTTGGGGCAACCGGACGGGCATTAAATGCCCCTATCCCCGGCTGTCAGAGTTAGGTAGGGGACACTGTTGGTAGTAGTTGTACCAACCCGCATTTTTACCTTTCTACCCCTCTTTCTACGTTGCCACCTGTTGGAGCCCCCTTCAGACTATAAAAGGGAGGCCCATGCGCACGTAGAAGGGGTTCGGTCCATTCGACACACGCAATACCACCATACGCTCTCTCTCGAGCAAGATCAAATACAAACACAAAGCAGCAGTAGGAGTTTTATCTCTCCGGAAAGCTCCGAAGCTGGGTAAAAATCGCCCGTCTCCCCGCGCGCGCCCGTCCCCGATCTGCTCTGCGCGTGGCCTCCGCCCCCTTGCCGGACTAGAAGGGGCCCCCCGTGCCCCATAGGTGCTTGTGGCCACAGAAAGAAACGGCCCCGACAATCAGGAAGATCAAGATGAAGGGCATGATCATGAAGATGAAGATGCCGGAGCAGACGACGATGGAGGCTGGGTGTAGGACCCTCAATTCAAGAGCTGCTTCTCAAGCAGACAGACAACACAAGAGCTGCCGCCCGAGAGAAAGCCAAGCTGGATCAACTGGAGATAGACGCAGTTACTCCATTGTATGAAGGATGCAGGCCCGAGGATACCCGCCTGAAAGTAACGCTCATGGCTCTGGAGATGAAGGTAAAACACAAAATGACCGACGCATGCTTCGACGAGAACATGTCATTCTGGCATGAACGTCTTCCCAAGGGGAACAAGTGCCCGACCAGTTTCGAGGAGGCGAAGAAAATCGTGTGTCCTCTGGATTTACCGCACGTGAAATACCATGTGTGCATGAACAATTGCATCATTTATCGGGACGAGCACGCAGAGTCTACCATATGTCCGGTGTGCAGCGTCACTCGATACAAGAAGAGGAAGAAAGCTCCTCGCAAATCGGTGTGGTATTTTCCGATCACTCCTCGTCTGCAGCGGTATTTCGTGGACCCTAAGGTAGCAAAGCTCCTGCGTTGGCACGTGGATAGGGAGGAGAAGAAGCGGGAAGATGACGGAAATGATTCGGAGATAAATAAAAAAGACAAGATGCTGAGTCACCCTAAGGATGCGAGCCAGTGGCAAGCGTTGAACTTCGAATACGAAGAATTTGGGAAGGATCCAAGGAACATCGTGCTGGGCATGAGCACCGATGGAGTAAATCTGTTTGGCAGCCAGAGAAGCACACATAGCACCTAGCCTGTGTTTGTGTGGATGTACAACCTTCCCCCCTGGTTGTGCATGAAGAGGAAGTACATTCACATGAGTATGCTAATTGAAGGGCCGAAACAACCAGGGAACCACATCAATCTGTATCTGGGGCTGCTGAAGGAGGAGCTAGACACGCTGTGGAAAATGCCATCCAATACGTGGGACGCCGCAGAGAAAGAATATTTCCCTATGAGAGCCGCACTGCTCACGAGGATGCATGACTATCTCGGTTACGGATATCTCGCGGGGCAGGTAGTCCACGGATTTTCTGGATGCGTAAGGTGCATGGATGACACAATGTATCGCCAGCTAGATAGAGATCCTGGGTCTTCGAAAACCGTGTTCATGGGACATCGAAGGTGGCTTCGCGACGATGACCCGTGGAGGAAACGCAAGGATCTGTTCGATGGTGAAACCGAACCCCGAAAACGCCCGTGTATGAGGAGCGGCGAGGAAATAGACCAGCTGTTGAAAAATTGGAAAGACTGCCACTGCCGGGAAAGAAGCAAAAGGCGCCAGAGCCGGGAAAAAAGTGAAAGGCGCCAGAGCCGCTGCTGAAGGTATGGAAAACGAGGTCTGTTTTCTGGGACTTGCCGTACTGGAAGATCCACCGTGTGCCTCACAGCCTTGATGTCATGCATATCATGAAGAACATGTGCGAGAGTCTGCTTGGTACCCTGCTCAACATGCCAGAGAGGACCAAAGATGGGCCGAAAGCAAGGGTACACTTGAAATCAATGGTCATTAGGCAGGAGCTTCACGCTAATGATGATAATGATGATGATGATGATGAGGCGAAGCAGGACACAGAAATTTGTCGCAAAGGCAAAAAGGCCAAGAAGACCGGAAATGACTACCCTCCCGCGTGCTTCACTCTAAGTCAGGAGGAGATCGAGCAGTTTTTCACCTGCCTCCTAGGAGTAAAACTTCCTTACGGTTACGCGGGGAAAATAAGCAGATACCTAGACCCAGCGAAGCAGAAGTTCAGCGGGATGAAGTCTCACGACTGTCACGTGCTGATGACGCAGATACTTCCAGTTGCAATCCGTGGGATCATGGACACGCACGTCCGTGAAATGCTATTTGGCCTATGCAACTTTTTCTACGTCATCTCTTGGAAGTCGATTGGCGTGAGGCAACTCAGAAGGCTACAGGAAGAGATCGTGGTGATACTATGCGAGCTTGAGATGTACTTCCCGCCCGCATTCTTCGATGTTATGGTGCATCTGCTGGTCCATATCGTGGAGGATATCATCCAACTCGGACCGACGTTCGTGCACAGCATGATGCCGTTCGAAAGGATGAATGGTGTCATCAAAGGATACGTTCACAACATGTCACGTCCAAAGGGAAGTATAGCCAGGGGCTTTCTGACCGAAGAGTACATCTCCTACTGCACGAATTATCTAGGCATCGAGAACCCCATTGGTCTGCCCGTCAACAGGCACCTAGGCAGGCTCGCTGGATGGGGTCACCGTGAGGGTCGCCGCGAAATGCATGTTGACTTCGAGGGTCAGCTCGCCGACTTTGAAAGAGCAAACCTAGTCGCACTACAACACATAGACGTGGGTGGTAGAGCGCAAAACCTTTATTGAGAAGATGTACAACGACCGAGGCCAACAGAGGACGGACGGAGATATAATCAAAGAGCACAACTCATGTTTCACGCGTTGGTTCAAGCAGAAGCTTCTGTCGTACCCTTTACATGAGGATTCTTCCACGGAAGAACAACTCATATTCGCCTTGTCACAGGGGTCTCAACACAACTTGATGACCAGTGAGGCGTACGATATTAACAGCTACACATTCTACACCGAGAACAAGGACATGAAGAGCGATGGTTATCAGAACTCCGGGGTAATGATGGAATCCTACACCGGCAATGACAAGGACAGATACTACAGAAGGATCGAGGAGATCTGGGAGCTGAGCTACGCTGGAGAGAAGGTCCCGATGTTCCGTGTCAGATGGGCCAAGAGCGTCCTAAAAGAAGACCGGTATTTCACCACCATGGTTATCCCCGAAGCCAAATCCAAGACCGCGGGCGCAAACGTCACCGCGAAAAATGAGCCATGGGTACTGGCTTCCCAAGTGGACCAATGCTTCTTCATTACCGACCCGTCAAAGCCCAGTCGTGTTGTCGTGAGGAGAGGCAATAGGAAGATCATCGGAATGGATGGAGTAGCCAATGAGCAAGACTTCGACAAGTACGGCGACCCGAAGATCGAACATGACGACGACGATGAAGTAGCAGCACACACCACAAGAAGAAGCAGGACCACCCTACCTAAAGGACGTCCGTTCCACAGAAGAACTCCATTTGCGAAAAAGAAGGGCAAGAAGATTGTGAACAGATAGCTAGCTAAGATCGATTGTATTTAAATCGTAGTCTTCATTTCTCGATTGTATTTCATGGGCACTTTTTGATATCATGAATATTTTTAAATTTCATGGACACTTTTTGATCTCGATCTCGATCCCACCCGCAGCCTCCCCCGCTAGCTCCACCGCCGCCGCCGACCCACCGCAACCCTCCCCTGCTCCACCGCCACCGACGAGCACCCGCCCCCCCCCCTCCCCCGCACCCTCCCCCGCTCCACCGCCACCAACGGGCACCCCCCGCACCCTCCCCCGCTCCACCGCCACCGCCGATGATATTTTCAAGTAACAAATTTGAACATATTTTTTAAAAATTATTAGTATTTTTATAAAAATATATTACTGTTATGATTTAAACAAGTTTGGACATATTTAAAAACAAATAAATATCAAACAGGATTTAAAATGCATAAAAAAATATTGGGGAGCCTGGGAATCAAACCCAGGACCTCCTGGTGTGTGTGCTGCGTACTGACCAATCGGGCTAGTGGGCGAGTTCTGTTGTAGATAGGGTTAGGTGGTATATAACCTGAAAAGTCGGGCTAGATTAAATTACTTATGGTGCACCCCTCGGTGGTGCGCCATTGCTATGGATGTACTTATGGCGCACCCCTGGGTGGTGCGCCATTGCTAAGCCTCCCCCCACACTAAAATCCCCAATCCCCAATCCACACTCTAATCCCTCCCCTGCCTCATCTCACCCGCCGACCACCACTTCCCCCGTGCTCGCTGTCCCCGGCCGTGCACCCGACCACCTCCCTCACCATCTCCCCTCCGCTCGCGCCCGCGCCCTCGCCGTCCCCCTACCCCCGTGGCCCCGCCTGCGTCAACCTCCCTCCCGAGCGCGACAGCTAGGGTTCCTAGCCGCCGCCACCGCTGCTGGCCCACCGCCACGGCACGCCCAGCCGGCCGAACCCTCCGCTGCCCCGCCTCCGGTACAGGCCCCTGCAGCAGCCGGCGAGCGCGGCCCCGACACGCCCACCCCGCCTTCCCCTGCTATCCTCCACCACCGGTCACCTTCGCAGCAGCCGGCGAGCCAAGGACGGTGCCGTGACCCTCGCCACCACCTCCCGCCGTCTCTTCCTGCGCGTGGCCAGCGGCTGCTCTCCTTCGACCGTAGCCTGGGGTGAGCCTCTCTTCCTTGCCTCTATGCTTCTTGTCCATGTCACTATTCCCTGTTCCTCTCTTGTTACACGGATCAATGGATGTTAGATAGATGTATGTATGTTGATGTTAGTTAGGTATATGATGCTTGATGGATGTATGGATGAGTTGTGCTAGTTGCTTGCTAGATGGATGGATAGTAGTTTGGTTCTGTTTTAGCTGGTGTTTGGTTCTAAAGATGAGTAGCAATTATAGTAGGAAGATGATGCATAGTAGTTTTATGTTGTTGTAGTAGTTGTAGTTGTAGATATAGTAGCAGTATCATGTGCTACTATTATAGATACAGTAGTTGTAGGAACATTAGATAGAGTAACAAGTGTCATGTTGTTGTATTAGATATAGTACTAGTATCATGTGCTGCTGAAGATGAGTAGTTGTAGGAAGATGATGCCCTAATGGAAGTGACATGAATATTTGGCCTACCTTTTTTTCTTGTAGAATTTTTTTTATTGACGGTATAAATGAATCAGAGACTTGCTAGGTAGGTTCTCCTAATTAATTAGAAATGATGCATCTTGCAATTAGGGGGAATATTGCAACCTGCTGCTAAACTAGATCATGAATATGTCATTGCTTTTCGGTGAGCTCCTAAGTGTACAAGGCAACAAGGAGCAAGTGCATCATATATAGTAATGTTGTGTTTGTTCTGGCTGACTTTGGGAATAGATTCAAAGACAAATAAAAAATTCAGAAAAGAATTTTCCTCTCACTACATCTCTGTCCATCTGATTTGTCGATGTTGGTTCATTAATCTTAAGCCCATCATGTTTGTTGGTTGTTTGCTGTCATGTTGTTATTACTTCCATTAGGGCATCTGTTGGTTCATTAACCTTTCTAACATCTGCATATTTCAGGAAGTAAAGGAAGTGAAGTTCAGACAGTGCAGCAGCAGCAACACCTCCAAGGTAAGAAATATGTTCCTATTTATCTTTTTTGCTCAAGTTCTTCAGTACATCATATAATATAGAGAAGTGCAGATCAAATGGTGCAATCATATACATCTGCCACTTCGATGCCTTTCGATGTCATCCTTCCCTTTAAGCAGAGTGATGCCTTTCGATGTCACACAATAATGTTTGTTGCAAGAACATTCTGCTCTTAGTGTTCGTTTGTTTACAAAGATCCTCCTTATATATATTGATGATGAGTCTTGTTGAAACCTTACATATGTTGGTTCCTGCTTATTTCTCCAATGGCACAAACTTGAGGTGCTAGCATAAAAAGTGTTGCAGGCAACAGAAAGTGAGGAGCTACTGTCAAAAACTTGAGCTACTGTCAAAAAATTCATTTAGGTACTGTTAGCATCATGTAAGAAAATGGCCATAATGTGCCTTGATAATGATGTATTTTGTCATAAAAATATATAGTGGACTGCCATGATAATGACATGGTCCTGTTTTTGCAAGCTGTCATAATCTTCAATTTACTTGACTTTTGAGCCTGCTAGTAGTTTACTTCCATGAGTTGTTTTATTGAGATGGCACATTTGCAATGTAGTTTTATATATCTTTAGACACTATTCATTAACAGCAAGTCAATTTTGCTGCTCTTATGCCTGTATTCACTGCTGGTGCTACTGTACTTGTGATGATGTTGTACTTGTGATGATGCTACTTGTGATCTTCTGAAATGACCCATTGGCGACTTCATTACACGGGGATAATGATTTTGCAGGTACCCTGAGAGGCCCTTGAGTTTGCCGGAATGTCGATTAACTTCCATTCCGGCAAATTCGTGTACTCCACATGTCCTATTTTCAGCAAAGGTCATGCTGAAATTTTCCGTGAATTTTAGCATGACTTTGCTGAAAATAGGGCATATGGGGTACTTGTGACTAATGCGTGGGCCGGGGTATCTTAGTACTTAGTTAAGTAGGATCAACTGCCCGCCATTCTTGCTGCATTAAACCATAGGTGGCAATAGAGCCAAGTGATTAGGCCCAACTTAGAATTCTCCTTAGCATCGATAAACCCTAGATGATAAACCCAACATAGGTGGCCCAACCTAGGGTGTCTCAGCATCGATAAACCCTAAATGATGAAATCTTAACTTAGCATTTAGGGTGCCTCGACATCGACAAACCCTAAATGATGAAACCTTGGCTTCTATAGGGTGCCTCGGTGTCGATGAGAACCTAAATGATGTACGCTTAGGCTTTTAGGGTGCCTCGGCGTCGACAGACCCTAAATGATAAAAGCTTAGCTTTTAGGATGCCTCGGTGTCGACAAACCCTAAATGATGAGACCATGATCTTGTTCCTTGAAAATAACCAACTTTTTGACCAAACTTTTTTCCTATTTAGAGCAAATCATGGCCCACAACAATGAGGCCGGTGGTTCGGGCGGCAAGCAATTCTGGGAGCTGTCCCAGGAGATGGAGGAATAACCTCACCGCTATGAGGACGCCGCGGAAGACACCGATCCTGACTACACAACCCCTAGTGGCTTCTGGGATGACACCATTGATGGTACCGCCGAGGATGCCACCACTGATTATGGCGGCGCACACACAGATGGCAGCCAACCGAAGAAGCAAAGGAAGGACCGGCGCCCGAATGCGCTCCGCACCCTCAAGGATGAATTCACTCAAATGGGCTCCGACGGGAATCCAACGGAGCCCAAACATATGGTCAAGGGGTACGCGCTTCAGCTTGGGTGCATTCTCCGGAGCACCGTCTCGATCAACACCGATAACCTTAGGAATAAGGACCACGAGAATTTGCGCAACCTCCTCTTCACGAAGCTACATGAACGATACAAGTTCCCTGCCGAATTTGAAAACACACACCTCTCAGGGAATAAAGTGAACAGTGCCTCCCTCACGAAGATGAGCACGTCCCTGTCTTTTTGGAGAAGCGCGGTGAAGAGAATGAGTGATAAAGGTGATAGTTATGAGAAGATCAAGGCGAAATATCCTTTGATGAGCGAAGATGAGTACAAGGAGTTCAAGATCAAGTGCGAGAGCAGCGCAACCTCCGAATCAAGTCAGTGGGGGAAAGAAATGCAGGAGTTGAACTTAGGGGAACACAAACTCGGTCCCGCCGGTTACAGAGTGGCGGAACCTATATGGGACAAGGAGGACGCGGAGCGTGCCGAGCAAGGCCTACCGCCCCCGCTTCGAGAAATACAGCGGTGACAAGCAGACCAGGAACTATGTCAGGGCCTGGTACAAGGAGGACCCGATAACAAAGCAGCTTACCACGGATCCGAAGACCAGGGCGCTTGAGCTTGTTCTGGTAAGGAATACACCCCCGCGTAATTAGCTCTATATGGTTGCACTCTAATTAATCCCCAATATTTCTAAATGGTTCACGTTCCTTTCGTAGGACACTGAAAGCAGTAGCGCAGGGTCGTCTCAGAGCTCCCCTTTCGACACCCCTTTAAATAGGGCGTTGAACATAATGAAAAGCAAGGATAAGCTCACTAAGCCGATGTCAGCTGGTCATGTGGCCGGCAAAGGCTTCTCCACAAAATAGGGGTCATACTATACCGCTGGTGTGCGGAAGGAGAAAAAGGCCAGCTCGGAAAGCTAGACGCGCGAGGTTGACGCACTCAAGGCACAAGTGGCGCGGATTCCGGAGATTGTCCAAGAGCAAGTGGAACAACAACTGGGAACGAAGCTCAACGCCATGGTGCCTACGTTGATTCATGGGCTGACGACGTGGATTGCAGGCGGCCAACAGGGGCCTCCCCCGGTTCCCAGCTTCACGGCCAGCAACTCGCACAGCACGCAGGCGGCACCATTGGTGTCTCCGGCGGCGCCATTGGTGTCTCCGGTGCCGGCACGGGCATTGAAGCTTAATGCACCCAGGTGTACGCCGGCCGGCACCTCGCCAACAAGCGCCCCCTCCGTCAGTTGCACACCCGCCGTTGGCGGTGCCTCGACATTAGCGGAGCTCGACGGCATCACGGTAACTAAGCCTCTCGGCCGATGACTTCATCTCCTTGCCTTTGACTAGGCATCCCTGACGCCCTGTACATGTTTTCGCAGGGCACCGCCGACGTTCCTTGCACTCTTCTGCACTTCGTGGGTGCCGAGTTGGTCGATGTCGCCAAGGGCAGAATCGTTCAACCTGGCAACCCCATGTTCCACGGTAATCCAATGCCACCCACAGTGTATAGGGTTGAAGTGGTTCGGGTGCTGCCAGGCTGCGATGAGCTGTTACCTCCGGTTCAACCCGCTGGGGCCGACAAAGAAGATGAGATGACCCTCAGCGCCTGCGTAAACTGGCCCCTGCTTTGGCCGAAGAGCCAGATTCGTTTGGGGGCGGGGGACACCGCCCCACAGACAAGACCGCCAGTCGTGCTGGCGCCAAGCCATGGCAAGAACGCCGCAACACTACCAGACCTGCCGGACATCCCTATGGCCCAGGATCCGGACAACCCTATGGCACAGGATCCGGACGACGACAACAACGACGACGGTACATTTACCAAAGTCGATAAGTACTTTGCCGAACATGGGTACGCTAACGAGTTCTGCGAGCCTCTTTCTCAAGAACCCAACCAAGACAACCGCAATCTAGCTGGTACGACGGAGAAATCCAATTGCAACAGGCGTCATCTGGCATTCAGTTCTCAGGAGACGCCTCCAGCTCCCGCCTTCACCGAGCCTCAGATAGATGAGGTGCGAAATATTATCAGCCCCAACACGCTCAAGAAGGCGGTCTGTGAGCAGAACTCGGTCCCATTACAGGAGATCAAGAAGAAGGGACGGAAACGAAAGACTAACAAGGGCGCCGGTGCGAGCCAGCCGGCACCGAGTTCGATCCGTGCTCAGGACGGGACACCTTCACCTAAGGATATCTCGAGGAGGGTGCATGTGGCGGGTAGGGCGATGCTACCGCCAAATATGCTGAATGCTGCAACAGGTGCTATGCGGAGTCTGCACGACAGTGTTCTTTCTTTGGAGAAGCGGCATCTCAGAGAGAAGGATGTGGCATACCCGGTTTTCGTGGCCAAGGTGCCAGACGGCAAGGGCTTTGTGGATGGCGACATCGGGGGTACGATCGTCCTGCGGTTTGATGACATCTTTTCTATGTTTAACCATCATCCGCTGCACTACACCTTCGTTCGGCTGTTTTCGCTGAGTATGGAGATGCGGATCATTAGAGACAAGACCCCGGACATCGTGATAGTCGACCCCTTCTACATGCGTGCCAAGCACTTGAGCAGCGCTGGGGACCGCCAAGTTGCGAGTTCACACCTTGAAGGCGTCATTCTGGCAAACCCAGATAAGGATAACTTCCTTGTGGCTTACTTTCCTGAGTAAGTCATCCCTTAACTACCCCGTAACATATGACTTCTTAGATTTCGATCGTTCTTTTTTTTCTAACATTCCGTGTTCTGTGTAGTGACACACATTGCACACTCATCCTCTTAAGCCCGAAATATTCCATGGCCACGTATTTCGACCCAAACCGTAACTCCAAGATAGACTACACAAATGTCAAGAAAGTTCTTGATGATGTTCTCCCCGGCTACGCCAAATCTAGAGGCACCTTCACCAGGGCGTTTCGTAAGTACGGCAAGCACATGTTCTCACACAATACAAAGTTCTGCTGCGTCAAGTAGCCACCTGGCGGTCAGAAGGATGCCTACTACGCCCTCCATCACATGCGGGCGATCGTAAGGGACCATCATCAACTTCTGCTACCAGATAATCTCAAAGGTTGGGCCGCGAACTTGTCGGCAATCCAGGACGCGGACCTCAGACAAGAATTCTTTCGCATCCAGTCGGAGTTTGCGGACATCATCCATCAAGATGTCCTTCATACCTCGGGGCAGTTCTACCTCAGATATCAACCTTCCAACAATGAGATAGATGGAACTCTACAAATGCAGGGTGACAACGACCATGATTTCATGACCATCACGACAGACGGCGGCTTCATCCACGCTCCTGTCCGATGAGTCGAGTCGAAAGTAGTGATGTGTAGTTCTGAAACATTGATTGGCTCATGTTGTAATTAAACTTTAATGAATTCGTATGTCTCTTTGGTTTGGACAGTTGTTCAACTTAGATGTAATCGATGCTATTTATTAGTAGGACCATGAATCGTGCTATTAATTTCTTGCTTTTCTCTTCCGATCCTTTTGTTGCATACTTACATATTGCTTATGTATTGTCTGTTGTTTGGTTTGTGCATAGAGATGCCGTTATATGTCGTGTACAAGGGTAAGGTTACCGGAGTCTACGACGACTGGGAGGAGTGTCAGAGACAGGTTCACCGTTCCAGCGGTAACAGTTACAAAAGGGTACACCACTAGGGCGGAGGCCGAATCTAGATATGCCCGCTATCTAGCGGGACAGAGGAGGGAGCGTTGGAGGAACCGGATGAAGACCAGTTTGATCGCAATGATGCTCATCGTGATGACCACAACTCTCTTTTATGTGATGGTAGTTTAGATGATCGATATCGACTTGTAATGTGAAAACAAACTCGATACTCGTGGTCTTGAGACTTGTAATGTTTTATCTTTGTTCGGTCTTTTAAATTCGGAGACTAATATGATGAATTGCATTCGGAGACTAATCTTCTATTGTATTCGATGAATCTGATGTTGCTGTGTGCTGCTATCTATATTCTGTCCAATAATATATTTTGTAACCTGCGCAAAAATCAGAAAAGCCAAAAAAAACCAAATATTCATACTAATGGTGCATCACCACAAGGTGCGCCATTAGTATGCCAAAAGGATACTAATGGCGCATCAAGGCACGGTGCGCCATTAGTATGACAAAGCACATGGTTACGTATGGTCCCCCGGGAGGCATACTAATGGCGCACGGTGTTACATAAGTACACCAGATACTAATGGCGCACAAGAGGTGCGCCATTAGTAAAAAATACTAGTGGCGTGCTACTAATGGCGCACCGGTAGTGCGCCATTAGTAGGAAAAATCGGTGCGCCATTAGTAGGCCTTTTCCTAGTAGTGTCGGAGTTGGAACATTCGTTTTGATGAGGTCGTCACTGGTCTCGGTTTCATCAAAAGCAAAGAGGACTCATGTTTATACAAGAAGTTAAGTGGGAGCTCGATAGTGTTTTTGATCTTGTATGTGGATGACATACTACTGATCGGGAACAATGTTTCGATGCTAAACTCGGTCAAGGAGTCATTGAATGGCAAGTTTTCATTGAAAGACCTTGGTGAGGCAGTCTATATTTTAGGCATTAAGATCTATAGAGATAGATCGAGGAGGCTGCTCGGCTTGAGCCAGAGCACGTACATAGATAAAGTGTTGAAGCAGTTCAACATGAGTGAGGCGAAGAAAGGGTTCTTGCCACTCTCACATGGTATAAGGCTAAGCGAGACTCAGAGTCCTTCGACATCTGATGAGCGAAGCATGATGAGTAGGATTCCGTATGCCTCGGCAATTGGATCCATCATGTATGCCATGATATGTACAAGGCCTGATGTTGCTTTTGCAATCAGCCTAACAAGTAGATATAAGGCAAACCCAGGTGAGAGTCACTGGGCAGTGGTAAAGACAATTTTGAAGTACCTGAAAAGGACTAAAGAGATGTTCCTAGTTTATGGAGGTGAGGAAGAGCTCATCGTAAGGGGTTACACTGATGCTAGTTTCCAAACCGACAGAGATGATTGTTGATCACAGTCCGGATTCGTGTACGTCCTGAATGGAGGAGCAGTGCACTGGATGAGTTCCAAGCAGGATACGGTGGCCGATTCTACCACAGAAGCAGAATACATTGCGGCTTGTGAAGCTGCAAAGGAAGGTGTCTGGATCCGGCATTTCCTGGATGATCTTGGTATTCTCCCAGCCTCGGTGAAACCGTTGGTCCTTTATTGTGATAATTCTGGTGCCATCGCACAAGCCAAGGAGCCAAGGAATCATCACAAGGTCAGACACATAGATCGGAAATATCACCTGATATGAAAGATCGTAAAGAATGGTGATGTAGAGTTATGCAAGATTCACACGGATGCAAATGTTGAATATCCGTTGACTAAGCCGCTTCCACAATCCAAGCATGAGGGGCACGTTAGAGCAATGGGCATTCGATGTCTATTTGATTGACTCTAGTGCAAATGGGAGACTGTTGGAGATATGCCCTAGAGGCAATCGTGTATGATGATATTTCCTATGTGTTTATGAATAAAGATAGTCCTTGGACATTATCAATGATGTGTATCAGCAAGTACGTGACTTGTTTGTGGGACTATGCATTGTATGATGATTGTCCTAAAAGGTCCCTAGTCGAAAGGGCTGTGTGGACGCGCAGCCGACTAGACTAGCATATGACACGGTCGATGTCTTGGTCTCACTAGCCATGGAGCATTGGATGCTAACCGGATAATATGGACTTGGAAAGGTCTGGTCGGATTTGACGTAGTCAGATCCGAGTCGAGATAAGGTCGAAGTCGGACAGATCCAACTATATGAGACGCAGCGATATGTCATCTGTGAGTCTCTAGTACAACATACGTTCTATGTCCTAAGACCTGAGCTGGCGCATGTACTCGAGATGGTGACAGACTTGCTTTGGGCCGACCAAACGCTACTCCGTGACTAGGTAGTTACAAAGGTAGGTTTTGGGTTTGTCCAGACCAATGTTGCGAGACGTGGTCGAGCAAGATGGGATTTGCCCCTCCGATAAGGAGACATATACTCTGGGCCCCTCGTGTGATTCGACAGGGATAATCATGGCCATGCGACAAGGATTATGAGATAATCCGGTTTGTGGTCGGTATCACTGGAACAAGAAAGAGGTCGGGCTAGCACAAGGATGACAGTCTCGCCTTGAGCCCGACAACATATATCGTGTGGCAAAGGGAACATAAGTGTGACACGTTGTACAGGTTCGCCTAACCAGCTTAATAGTCTGCTTGATGGTTGGCACGCCTTGCTACAGGCCTCTACCAACCATGCAGGTCGGAGGTGGTCCGAACTGTGACCAAGCTGACTTGAATCTAAGGGGTCGCACGCTTAAGGGAAGGAACCTACGAGGTCGGTTCGTAGGACACTAGTCGGATGTGATCCGAACTGGTCTAGGAACGTGACTAAGTAGACTTTGGGCTTTAGGGTCCATGCGAGGCCCAAGTGTTGAGCCCGCGACGGACGCCTATATAAGGTGGAGGTGCATCGCACTTATTTGGTTGATCGCTTCGGCGCTGCGACTAGGGTTTGCATGTGTTGTGAATAGCTACCTCCACTCGCCGCCGACTGTGTGATCGGACCTAGCAGTCCACCGTACGGTGTTCATCCCACACGCGCGGATACCGTTAGAGGCGGTGCACTTGCGCCGCTCCGGCGAACTTGTACGTGGGATCGGACGACCGGCTATTCGAGGGAGATCGGACGAGAAGGAGACGATCCACGCGGACGCGCTGCCTCAACTCTACTTCCGCTGCACGGCACTGCGCGTCTAGTGGTAACGAACTGTGATCCATCTCCCGTAGCATATTCTTGGTTGTTCTGCGTGTAGGAAGTTTTAATTTGCAGTCGACGCACCCTACCGTAGATCCCAACATAAGTATCTCACCCTTAAGCTTAAAGGACAGCCAGACAGTGGCTGAATAGCCTGCCGGCGAAGTCCATCGGCAGCTGGGAAAATCTTGAGGATGCATTCCTCGACAACTTCCAAGGTACCTATAGGCGACCACCGGATGCTGATGACTTAGGTCACATTACCTAACAGCCTGGAGAGTTAGCCAGGAGACTCTAAACCCGGTTCCTACTAAAAAAGAACCAAGTCGCCGACTGTCCGGACACCCAAGCCATAGCAGCCTTCAAACACAGTATCCGAGACGAATGGCTCGCCCGACACCTCAGCCAAGAGAAACCAAAGTCCATGGCAGCCCTAACTACACTCATTACCGACTTTTGCACGGGCGAAGATAGCTGGCTGGCTCACAGCAACAAAGCAAACATCGCTGGCACATCAGAGGCTAGATATAGCACCCATAAATATCGACACAACAAACATAAGCGTCCGAAGACCAACGATGATGCCCGCGAGATGGCAGTCAATGCCGGATTCTGCGGCTCCAAGACCAGTCGGCGGAAAAAGCCACTTCAGCAAAGCAATTCGGGCCCATCCGGCCTAGACCGCATCCTCGATCGCCCATGCCAAATCCATGGTAAACCAGGATCGGTACCTAATCATACAAATAGAGAATGCCGGGCCTTCAAACAAGTTGGTCAGTCATACACCGAAAACAATAAAGGGGTCAAACCAATGCAACACAGAGCAAAAGAAACTCCTACACAATCCAACACGGTGAGCATTATAAACACCACCCTAGAGGTTGTCTCTAGATCAACGGATGATCACCATACCGGAGAGTCAGTCTTTGACACTATCCCCCTATACAGTAACTATTACGTACTGCCGGGGCAAACCATGTTGGCTAGATTCAACGTGGTACCATACCAGGCCCACGTGACATAGTCACAATTGCGGGCACGGCTGAACCCCACTTCGGCGCCGAAAAGCATACGACCACTGAAGCAGCGAATTGTGCCACCCTGCCGAACCTCGATTCGACAGCCAACCCCTCGGACACCAATAAAGGAGTCCGAACTACTTCATGACAGGCTAGCTCGGCTCGACCAGACTCCAGTCAAACACCCAGGCATAAGTTGGGAAGGGTCACGCCCTGCGGTTCAACCGCTCTGTGGCGCACATACGTCTCTCAGCATTTTCCTTGCAGGATCTCTGTAGGACCTTGAAGTATGTCTAGAGGGGGGGGGTGATTAGACTACTTGACCAATTAAAAACTTAACCTTTTCCCAATTATAGAGTTTGGCAGATTTTAGCAATCTTTGGACAAGTCAAGCAATCATCACACAATTCAAGCAAGCATGCAAAGAGTATATGAGCAGCGGAAATTAAAGCATGCAACTTGCAAGAAAGTAAAGGGAAGGGTTTGGAGGATTCAAATGCAATTGGAGACATGGATGTTTTTGTCGTCGTTCCGATAGGTGGTGCTATCGTACATCCACGTTGATGGAGACTTCAACCCACGAAGGGTAACGGTTGCGCGAGTCCACGAAGGGCTCCACCCACGAAGGGTCCACGAAGAAGCAACCTTGTCTATACCACTGAGGAAGTCCCGGATTAGGGGGTGTCCGGATAGACGAACTATCATCGCTGGCCGGACTCCTGGACTATGAAGATACAAGATTGAAGACTTCGTCCCGTGTCCGGATGGGACTTACCTTGGCGTGGAAGGCAAGCTTGGCGATACGGATATGTAGATCTCCTACCATTGTAACCGACTCTGTGTAACCCTAACCCGCTCCGATGTCTATATAAACCGGAGGGTTTTAGTCCGTAGGACGAACAACAATCATACCATAGGCTAGCTTCTAGGGTTTAGCCTCTTTGATCTCGTGGTAGATCTACTCTTGTACTACCCATATCATCAATATTAATCAAGCAGGAGTAGGGTTTTACCTCCATCGAGAGGGCCCGAACCTGGGTAAAAACATCGTGTCCCTTGTCTCCTGTTACCATCCGCCTAGACGCACAGTTCGGGACCCCCTACCCGAGATCCGCCAGTTTTGACACCGACATTGGTGCTTTCATTGAGAGTTCCTCTATGACGTCGCCATCAGGAAGGATGCCTCGTCCCGTCTTTAAAGACAACACCGTTGCTAAAAAAGCTTTTGCCATCGGCCAAATTCTCCGGATAGGCGGTTTTCTTATGACCGCCTGTTCTGCCGCCGCGCCGACAATGACTTCTCGGGTCATCAAAAGCAATCTTCACGTCAACTCGGAACTCGCCGAGTAGTTAGATCTGATGGAGCTCTCTTCCTTAAACGATCTCTTGGATCGCATTGCCACCCTGGGAGTCGCTACGGACTACGACCAGATTGGGCCTAAAGCCGATCTGAGAGAAATTAACTCTCCCTAGGCTACCCACCACGTTGCAGTGGTAGAGGAACAATATGGCGACCCTTCTTCTATCTTAAGGACTAGATATGTCCGGATTCCTGACCCCTCCATGCCGGATTCCCGCGGAGGGGAGAACACCACTCAAGCCCTGAACTTAAAGTCAGGCAGCGGACTAGATTCATCTGACAACGTCCAAGAACCCAAGCTTCCAAGTTCGGAAACTTCTTAGCCCCTGAGTCTTAGATCGTACGATGTTCAGAATTTAACTCCACCCGCCCACCCAAACATAAGCGATCTATCCCAAATCCGGCAAGAGCCCGCTGAAACAGTACATCATTACTGGGCCAGATTCCTCCTGGTCATGAACAAGATAAAGGACTGTCGTGAAGAGGACGCAATTTCATTCTTCTGCATTAATTGCATGGACGAAGGAATCCTCAACGCCGTAAGTCGTTGCGAAATTACATGCTTTGCTGATTGGCGTCCATAGTACGAAAGTACTGTGTGATGGAGAGCGCCTGGAAAACCGAAATCAAATTTTGGGATAATCCGGCCTTGAACACAACCCTAGTCCAAAGTAAAAGGCTGCATCATTACCAGGCACCTGGGTTAAATACCAAAAAGCAAAAACCCTCTAAAGTGCATGGAACCGTACTGAAGGGATGGCTCAATGGACCCTGCAAAATTCATAGTACAGAGGGCGCCACTCCAACTCATAGCCTTAGAGCATGTTGGATACTACGGCAGGTGGCCAAAAGTGGCGAAGAGCTTCTAGCTCCAGAGCACCAGCCCAGCAATACCAGTACAGTATTAACAGTCTTCGAAACTTTCGCATCAAATAATATGCGGAAACGAACACTCCGCAGCCTTGGCGAAGTCCACCAGGTAGCAACAATAAATCCATGGAGTAACACGGCTATTACCTTTAACGCCAGTGACGAACTTAAATTGCAAACAGCCCGAGCACCAGCTGCATTGGTCCTCAGTCCAATAGTGGACGACTTTCGCCTTACCAAGGTACTCATGGATGGCGGCTGCGGATTAAACCTCATTTATGAGGAAACCCTTCGAAAAATGGAAATAGACTGGAGCTGCATTGAGCGAAGCAACATAACCTTTAGAGGAATAATCTCCAGTCGGGAAGTATGCTGTACAGGAAATATCACACTGGATGTGGTGTTCAGCACACCAGATAATTACAGGTCCAAGGAGGTCACATTCCAAGTGGCCCCGTTTAGCAGCGGATACCACACTCTATTAGGGCGAGAGGCATTCACAATTTTTCAAGCTATACCCCATTACGGGTACATGAAGCTCAAAATGCCCGGACCCAACGGAATCATCACTCTTGCTAGTGACCCGGACATAGCACTTTGCGCCGAAAATAAAACAGCCGCACTTGCCCTTGAGGCACTATCCAAAGCCCTAGCGGCCGAGGAACTCATTGCGCTGCGCTCCACGGTGAACAGGTACGATGTGATACTCGATAAGAGATCCAAGTCCACCTCTTTTAAACCGGCGGATGAAATAGTCAAATTCCATGTCCATCCAACGGACCCTACAAAAACGGCCTCCATCGGGGCACAATTAAACCCTGATGTAGACGCCACTTCGTCTGGCACCCTTCAGACATGCCTAGAATCCCACTCCAGCTGGCCGAGCACAGCCTAAATATCCTAAAAGGATTCAAGCCAGTCAAACAAGCTCTTCGGTGTTTCTCTGAACCTAAGAGACAGGCCATGGGAGAGGAGCTAGCCAAACTATTGGAGGCCGGATTCATTAGAGATATAAAACATCCGGACTGGCTAGCAAACCTGGTAATGGTACCAAATAAGGACAAATCCTGGCGCCTGTGTGTCGATTTCAAGGACCTTAACAAGGCTGGCCCAAAGGATCCCTTCCCCCTTCCCCGCATCGATCAAATTATCGATGCTACCACAGGACACGATTCATTGTGCTTCCTCGACGCATACTCCGGCTACCACCAAATTAAGATGGCAGAGCCAGACCAAGCCGCAACGGCATTCATCACTCCATACGGCCCATTCTGCTTCAACACAATGCTTTCAGGCTCAAAAACGCCGACGCAACATATCAACGCATGATTCAGACATGTCTGGCAAACCAGATCGGCAAAACAGTGGAGGCATATGTAGATGATGTGGTCGTCAAATCCAAGCATGTCGAAACTCTAGTAGACGACTTGAGGCTCACATTCGACAATCTCCGAGCATATGACATTAAGCTCAACCCGGAAAAATGCGTTTTCGGCGTACCAACCGGAAAGCTCTTGGGCTTCATTGTATCCGGTAGAGGAATTGAAGCAAACCCAGCCAAGATTCGAGCTCTGTCACAATTGGATATCCCAAAAGACCTCAAACAAATACAAAAATTGACTGGATGCGTGGCGGCTCTAAGCCGCTTTATCTCCCGCTTAGGAGAAAAGGCATTACCCCTTTATCGCCTCCTGCGGTGCACTGAACACTTCGAGTGGACGAATGACGCCACAGCCGAACTCAAAGAAATCAAAGCCACATTGGCAACAAATCCGGTCCTGGCCGCGCCCAACATGGGCGAACCAATGCTATTATACATCGCGGCAACCCATCAAGTTGTAAGCGCGGTGCTCATTGTCGAACGAGAAACGGACGGACACAAGTTCCCTCTCCAAAAACCAGTTTACTACATGTCCACTGTCCTAACTCCATGCAAAGTCACGATACCCGCATTATCAAAAGATAGCATACGCGGTGTTCATGGCATCCCGGAAGCTGCGACACTACTTCCAAGAGTGTTCGATAACAGTAGCCTCCGAAGTACCTCTTAATGACATTATAAACAACCGCGACGCAACGGGCCGGATTGCCAAATGGGCCATCGAGCTCCTCCCGTTTGACATAACCTACAAGCCACAGCGAGCTATTAAGTCGCAAGTTTTGGCCGACTTCATCGCCGAATGGACTGAAGCCGAACTCCCTAAAGAGTACGGCGCATATTCCAACTGGATCATGCACTTCGACGGCTCCAAAATGTTGGCTGGCCTGGGGGCTGGCATTGTTCTGACGTCCCCAACTGGAGATACAGTCCAATACGTACTTCAGATAATGTACATGGACTCCAACAACACAGCTGAATACGAGGCCCTTCTACACGGTCTCCGGATGGCAGTCTCCATGGTCATTCTGCGCCTAGAGGTCCGCGGGGATTCAAACCTTGCGATATCCCAAATAAATGGATATTTTGATGCCAAGGATCCAAAAATGGCAGCTTATCGCAACGCCGTCCTAAAAATGTCAGCTCGGTTTGAGGGGCTCGAATTTCATCATATAGCCCGGGAGAACAACCAGGCAACAGACGTGTTGGCACGCATTGGCGCAAAGCGCGATGACGTCCCTCCCAATATCCTCCTAGAGAGGCTTTTCAAGCCATCCGTATTATGGGAGGGAGAGTCCGGAAATAACATCCCGGACCCAACCACACTACCCCACACCAAACATTCTGACATAGTTGGTGGTTCTGCCAACAAAATAACACCGTCAGCCCACATAATAATGGCAGTCATTGCCCCGTGGACAAAACCATTCCTAGCCTACCTAAATAGGCAGGAACTTCCCAAGGACCAAAACAAGGCCCGCTGCATAGTGCGGCGATCTAAAGCCTATAAGGTCCATGAGGGAGAGCTTTATAAGAAAATCACAACCGGAGTCCTTCAAAGGTGTATCTCCGAAGAGGAAGGGCGGAATCTTCTGGCTGGAATTCATGCCGGACTCGACGGGCACCACGCCGCAGCCCGGGCCCTTGTAGGCAAGGCCTTCCATACAAGATTTTATTGGCCGACGGCCCGGGCAGATGCTCAGGACTTGGTCCAACGATGCGTCGGATGCCAGCTCTTTGCTAATAAAAGCCACATGACATCTACCGCCCTCAAAACTATACCCATCACCTAGCCGTTTGTGGTCTGGGGGCTTGATATGGTTGGACCCCTTAAAGGAGAAACCCACAAGCAAAAATACCTATTGGTCATGGTGGATAAATTCACCAAATGGATAGAGGCAAAGCCTGTTAAGACGGCTGAATCTGGACCGGTGATAGACTTCATATCAGGAGTAGTACACCGTTATGGCGTCCCCCATAGCATCATCACTGATAATGGCACGAACTTCATGGCCGACGAGGTCAAACTCTGGTGCAAAAACATGGGCATCAAGCTCGACTACGCTTCAGTCTATCACCCTCAAACTAACGGTCAAGTCGAGCGAGCGAATGGTCTAATCATGAGCGGCATTAAACATAGACTAGTGTGGTCCCTCAAGGAATCTAATACGCCCTGGGTAGAGGAGCTCGACTCCGTACTATGGGGGCTGCGCACCACGCTGAATCGCACTACCGGATTCACACAATTTTTTATGGTATACGGCGCAGAGGCAGTTTTGCCCTGCGAGATAATTCATGACTCACCTCGCGTGTGCATGTACAAAGAAAGAGAAGATGAGCTCGATCGGCAGGATAGTTTGGACACCTTGGAGGAGGAGCGCGACATGGAAAAAGCCCATTCCGCATTCTATCAACAGCAGGCTCGAAGATACCAAAGCAGAGAAGTACGGGCCAAAGCTTACAATGTTGGCGAATTAGTTCTACGCCTGCCGGACAAGAAAAAGGACAAACTCAAGCCCAAATGGGAGGGTCCCTTCATCATCGACCAAGTCCTGACCGGCGGGGCGTACCGTCTGCGGAACGCATCAGATAACCGACTTGAGCAGAACCCATGGAACGCAGCCCGTCTCCGAAGATTCTACGCCTAGCGCCGGACTCTGAGTTTGTCTCCTTCCCCCGTCTATATTTTGTACTTTAAACTGTCTTTTATTTCTCTCCTCCTCCCTCCTTTTTTCTGAAGCCGTTGGAGGCTCGTTTGCGCACTGTTCGCACACACTTGATGCGTTATCCGCGCTCAGTATACCTGGGGGCTTCTTTAACAGAAGCTTATTTATACGGGCTTTATGCCCAACACATGTGTCACACTTCCGCATGTACCTTTTATTCACCATTATATGCATCGACATGACTTAAGTTTTGGCCAAGCGGGGTTGCCTGGCTCCTTTTCTTACCCCTATGTTCCCGATTGTTCGGCTAGGTGGTAAAGGGAGCACCTCTGTGATTGTTACCGCCGGGTCAGCCGGATGTGTACCTCAGACTGGGTGAAGCCAAAAGCTAGCGTTCTTAAGGGAATATTCGGTCGGTGAACTAAAAGACGATTTCTTACTTATTCATTTATCTGCCCCAGATGTTTTTTTGCTTTTTCACAGTCCGGACATACACTTTAGGGCATGCCTCCCAGGGAAAGGAACCCCTAACAGAACTATTCTCCCTGGAAGATGTTTCTTACTAACCATGTAATATAACATAACTAGTTGGGCACTTGTCTGATAAAGCACTCATGACCCCTATGCCTGGTCTCCACGCATGCCCGGTTCTTACATAACTGCGAGTGTATTCGGACACACTCCGGACTGTCGGGTCCCGAGGTTGAAGCGAAAAGGTCTGCTACGACAAACGATGTACAATCCGGCTAGAAGGCATTTTACATGTCATTTTAAATTACATAGTCAAACTGACTGATTGTATTCCTCTTCAATACCATCTAATAGGCTGTCTAGTTTACAGTCCCGCTGGGAATACTTTGCGGCCAACTCTACTTGGCCGTACACTAAGCTCACAGGGATCTTCTTCCCATCGGGCCCCACAGGTCCGACCTCGGCCATGTGGTTTGGGTCAGCCTTCGTGTACCGCGTCTTCACCATGGCCCAGGCCTCCCTGGCGCCTTGACGGCAGGCCGATATCTTCCATAGCCGGAAGCGCCGCTGTGCTCCCTGAAGCCTCTCTGCAAGCTCTACAAGGCCTTCGGGTAGGAAGATGGATGGCCACAAGGCCTGGGCGACGCCTCTCATCACCTGCCGAACTCGTTCGTGCAGTTGCAGCAGCTCGGGAAGTAGGTCACCCGTTGAACCGGGTATTTCCTCTGCAGGACGACCTGTGAGCATACCTACAGACATATTTCTGTTAGTCGACTTCCTCACCGAACTCTTCTTTTCAAAAGTTCACTCAAGCACTTACTATAAATGCTGCGACGAAGCCGCCGATTCTCCTTAACAGAGTCAGACAGCTGGGCTCGAACATCCTTTAGTTCCTCACCTAGCTGGGTGTTGGCATCTTGGAGATTATTTTTCTCTTGCCTCACCCTTGTAAGCACATTCTCGCCGGCCTTTAACCGGCGCAGGAGCGGTTGCTTATCCGGATCTAGTCCGGCGCCATCTGCAATATTATTGTCAGACTTATACACACGCCGCACTTCACAAACTACTTATCTTTCGAAGTATATATTACCGGAAGGGGTCTCTGTGGCTCCCCCTGTGGCAGCTAGTGCGGCCTCAAGTTGGGCCTTGCACTCTTCAAGCTCCTGAGACAGTCGAGTATTCTTTTCCGTAAGATCCTGCATAACAAATGATCCTTAAATCAGTTCTCCTAACTATTTTAAGTCTCGGGGGCTACTGGCATATATAACTGTCAAATCTCCTCACCCGTATGTCCTTTACATACTGCTCCGTGGCTCTGGCTAGACCATCTTGAGCGGCACGGAGATGCGCGTCTCCCGAATTGAAGGCGTTCAATGCCTCTTGGGAGAAACATGTTTCACGAAGAATTGTCCGGCGGCGCCTGTGATTCATGGCACTCTCCACCTCAGAGTTGGTGGCGGACAATCTGTCAGCATCCTCTGTCGGAGGAGCATCCGACGCACGCCTCATGTTCACCTCCGATTCTGGACATGGCGTTGGAGCCTCGCTGGCGGAGGCTCGGTTGGCCATCTCTCCGGACACAGTCCGGCGAGCGCTCTTTTTCCTGAAAGGAGCACCAGCATTAATATACCTTCCCGGAATCAATCCCGAGAATATTGTGACACGCCTTACCATTGCGGCGACGTTTCAATCCGGACCGCACTTCTTTTTAGCCTGCGTGGCCGTGCTACCCCTTGTTGGCTAGCCGCCGCGGGCTCGGCCTCCCGCCTTGAAGGCACCCCCTGCGATACACCTTGATATACGGTGATCAAAAATAAGCATGGATGGGTCATTATCAAAGTACTGGGGCTTCGGTCTCAGTTACCTATGAGGCTGGAAGTATTCCGGGGTAATCGGCCGTAATGGGAACCAAGGCATTATCGATGCTTAGTTGGTGAAATACCCCATCAATCAGCTCCACCAATATGTCCGGATCCTCTTGGGAGGCCGGATCGAGGAACCGTTCCGGATCCTTGGGTTGCGGAGGCGGGCTGCTTATATCTTTTACGGCCTAGCGCAGTTCCTGCGTCGAAATCACAAAATGAGATATCTAACCATGGGAGTACGGATCGGATGTGCAAAAAAGGAAATGTCCGCTTACCCAGCTTTGAGGATTGTTCATAGAAAATCCGTTCAATGGACTGACACGGAGAAAATCCTCCTCTTCCCCCTTGTATAGCATGGACAAGATCTTCACCAGATCGGCGACCGATCCTGGCCCCGTACGGCCATGACGGGTGGCATCGTACTCCCCGTTGAAATCCCACATGGGGTGGCCCCTATACTGGAGCGGCTGCACCCCCTGCATAATGCAGGTGGCTATGACACCGATCATGGTCAGTCCGGAATGAGCTAGCAACCTTATTAGGCTCATCAGGTAAAGGACGTCCCTGTCGTTTTCCCTCTGGGGGCTCCGTGGACGCCAACTTAGGCGTTTCTTCAAGGGAGCATTACTGAACTCCGGGAGGCCGATCAGAACGGGATCCGGTAGCGGGGCATCTTCTATATAAAACCATTCCGAAGGCCAGTCTTCGGACGCCTTCTTCGGGGTTCCGGATAGATATCCGGTCCCGGCAATGCGCCATAGCTCAGCTCCGCCCACTTGATATATTGACCCCTCATGAGAACAGGGTACGAGGCAGAATAATCTCTTCCACAGTGCAAAATGAGCCTCGACGCCCAAGAACAGTTCGCAAAGGGCCACGAAGCCCGTGATGTGCAGAATGGAGGCAGGCATAAGGTGGTGCAGCTGGAGGCCGTAGAACTCCAGGAGCCCCCAGAGAAACGGATGTATTGGAAATCCGAGTCCTCTTATCAGATGAGAGACAAAGCATACCCGCTCTCCTTTGGAAGGATCGGGGACGCTCTTTGCTTGCTTTCCGCCCTTATAGGTGGCGAGTTCGGCTCGAACCAGAACCATGAATGCTGGGGGAAGAAATCCCTTGGTTTGGAGCGTCACTAGCTTGCTATGCGGGACTGAGCATCTCTCCCAATCCCCAGGCTGGGGGCTGGGAGCGCGAGAGGAGGAGCCGCGTCGACTGTCCATGATGGAATGGATTTTTGTCAGAGGCGCTCTGATGTAAGCTTGCGGAGGGAGGATGGTGTTATTCGGATCTAGATCCTCGTCTCTTTTTATAGGCGGCTCATTTGCGCAGCTAGGGGGGAAAGTGTAAAAATACCCTGGCTTTTCGCATTCGTTCGACACGTGGAAGATGGCCATTATTGGGCGTGGAAGCCAAGGAGCGCAGCATTTATCAGAAGCCGGACACTATTCGACAAGTATATGGAATTTGGAGAAGAACCCGCCTTGCAATGCCGAAGACAATCTACGCGCCGGACTCGTCGTCATTGAAGCTTGGTTCGGGGGCTAATGAGGGAGTCCCGGATTAGGGGGTGTCCGGATAGCCGAACTATCATCGTTGGCCGGACTCCTGGACTATGAAGATACAAGATTGAAGAATTCGTCCCGTGTTCGGATGGGAATTTCCTTGGCGTGGAAGGCAAGCTTGGCGATACGGATATGTAGATCTCCTACCATTGTAACCGACTCTGTGTAACCCTAACCCTGTCCGGTGTCTATATAAACCGGAGGGTTTTAGTCCATAGGACGAACAACAATCATACCATAGGCTAGCTTCTAGGGTTTAGCCTCTTTGATCTCATGGTAGATCAACTCTTGTACTACCCATATCATCAATATTAATCAAGCAGGAGTAGGGTTTTGCCTCCATCGAGAGGTCCCGAACCTGGGTAAAAACATCGTGTCCCTTGTCTCCTGTTACCATCCGCCTAGACGCACAGTTCGGGACCCCCTACCCAAGATCCGCCGGTTTTGACACCGACACCCACCATGGCCGTTGCCCACGAAGGACTTGCCTCACTAGCGGTAGATCTTCACAAAGTAGGCGATCTCCTTGCCCTTACAAACTCCTTGGTTCAACTCCACAATCTTGCGGAGGCTCCCAAGTGACACCTAGCCAATCTAGGAGACACCACTCTCCAAGAAGTAACAAATGGTGCGTTGATGATGAACTCCTTGCTCTTGTGCTTCAAATGATAGTCTCCCCAACACTCAACTCTCTCTCATGGGATTTGGATCTAGTGAAAAGAAGATTTGAGTGGAAAGCAACTTGGGAAGGCTAGAGATCAAGATTCATATGGTAGGAATGGAATATCTTGGCCTCAACACATGAGTAGGTGGTTCTCTCTCAAAAATGGTAAGTTGGAAGTGTAGGTTTGTTCTGATGGCTCTCTCCACGAATGAAGAGGAGGTGGAGGGGTATATATAGCCTCCACATAAAATCTAATCATTACACACAATTTACCAAACTCGGTGGGACCGAATCAACAAACTCGGTCGGATCGATTCAGTAAATCTAGTGACCGTTAGGATTTTCGGTGGGACTGACATGCAACTCGGTAGGACCGATATGGTTAGGGTTAGGGCATAACGTAATCTCAGTGAGACCGATTGTAACACCCCAAAAATTTAACCAAATTTTTGGAAATTAAAATTTTGCCAGGAGTTTTAATTTTTTTCCTTTTGGATTATTTTTGTGGAGTTCAGAGCATCTCTTTTAATATTGAGGATACTTATTTTTTTTCCTAGTGGAGCTTTCCAAAATATTAAACATCTATGCTCTCTGTATAACTATTTCTAAATCAGTAGATTTATTTATAAAATTATTTCACCCTAAGCTTTAATCATTAAAACGACTTGTTTGAGTTTTGGAGCTCTTTTTCTACTTCAACCAGTTGATAAACTTAGCTAAAAATCCAACCAAAATTTGGAGACATCATGTGAGGTCTCTAAATCATTTCTGTGCAATTATATATCTATTTCATTGCATATTATGAGTTTTGTGCCTATTTTCTTCTCTGGTCCAGTGGACAGTTTTGCACTGCAACCCATTTAAATAATTCCCTAGAGCCTCCACCAAAATTATGGGATGTCAGTAGCAGCATATGATTCCACTTTATGCAAAAACCCAGTGTTGTTGTTTGAAATTTTTGAGTGAATCAACATCATTTTCATTCTGGACCAGACCTGTGCTTTCTACTGCAACCCTATTCTTTCTTGCTCAAGTGACCTTGTGTCTTCTCATGCTTGTAGCCAACCCTGCAAAACCCCTACGTCCAGGAGCATGCACTCTTTGGAGCACTCTTAGCCCATGTAATGATGCCATCTGCTCCCTGTCCAGAAGTGTAGTTTTGCAAAACTTGCATTAGCAAGTTTCTCCTTTTTGCAAACTAACTTCACCACTCTCTCTTACATCCATAGAGACACTAATCTGGAGAATTTGGCCACTCCAAGAACTACCTAGGTGCTTTTGGCATTTTGTCAAACACCCTGAGTGCACAGCCAGTTTTGGCATGAATTCAAGTTTACATGGTGAACTTGAGCCCCTGACCAATCCACCATGTCCCTCAGTCCCCGATTGCATACGTCATTTTATGTGAGGAAGTGATCCTACTTATGAGTGCATTTTCAATGAGTTTATGCTAATGAAGTTGACATGATTTGTGATGGAAATCACCATCATACGTCTTTCATGCATACCGGAAGGGAAGCCGGGAAGGCCTCTGTCTTGGGTAGACATGGTCTTGTCCCTAGTCCTCCGTCGAGACGGTCGTGTCCGGTATGGCATGAGGGGTATGTCGCGTGATGTTTCTATCGGTTATTTGAAATATGTGCATTGTTATGCTAATCATGCAGGATATAATACAACCTCCTGAGTCGACCGTAGATCGAGTCTTGTGCCAGTAACCCCCATACTTGCTTCGTACTACCACTCGTCTCTACGATTAGTAGGGTACGGCTCAGTAAGTTTTCAACCCCTTTCCTAGCACACACCGTACAGAGAGGCCGTGGTGGAAGATATTGGAGGCATCCGGTAGTCATGCCACCTGGTCCGGGAGCATGGGTGTTTCGGTTGTAGCCGAAGGGGGTAGCTTCCCCAGTTTTGCGTGCGGTATATATTTGTGATCCCATGTTACGTCGAGGTTGTAGCCTCCCCACTTAGAGTTTGCTTGACAGGTGGCATGGGTGATTCCAGACACATGTGAGTTAAGCTGGTGTGTGCAAGTTAGGTGTGTTTTCAACAAAAAGACCGTAGACGGAATTAGTCCCGATGGACTAAAGGAATCCATTACTCGTGGGTAAAGAGTACACCCTATGCAGAGATTAAACCTATTCGAATAGCCGTGTCCATGGTTAAGGACTACGGTCTGGGATGGGTCAAGTGTCGGTCTTAGTGTCGGTCTTCGGAGGTGAAACTATTAAATCAGAACTGATATTGCAACTTGTGACATGTGATAATAATGAGTATTATTTTGTTGTGGACTAACCCATGATATTCTTGGTATTATCGAATATCTCTGGGATGGTTCTACCTCTGGGACATTCACTATGATTATTTCTTTCAAATCACTTTATGTGGTGTCGCTCAGACGCCCGACTGTGGCATTTCTTTTAAAGCCCTTTATGTGGTGTCGCTCAGACGCCCGACTGTGGCATTTCTTTTAAAGCCCTTTATGTGGTGTCGCTCAGACGCCCGATTGTGGCATTTCTTTTAAAGCCCTTTATGTGGTGTCGCTCAGACGCCCGACTGTGGCATTTATTTTAAAGCCCTTTATGTGGTGTCACTCAGATGCCCGACTGTGGCATTTCTTTTAAAGCCCTTTATGTGGTGTCGCTCAGACGCCCGACTGTGGCATTTCTTTTAAAGCCCTTTATGTGGTGTCTCTCAGACGCCCGACTGTGGCATGCTTGTTATTTATGTCATTATATTTTTACTACTTCTATGATATTACATATTCATATATAAAATGCTTACACGCATCAGAGTTATATTTATATTTTGTGACTAACGTCATGAGCATAAAATATTTTCAGCACATCGTTATTATATTTTACCCGTGTTCATAATGTTTGTGAGTACATTCAAAGTACTCACTGGCTTGTCCCTGGCTATAGTCTTGGCCAGATTTCTTGCACGGAGAGGAGCGACGTGATGACAGCCCCGGAACCTAAGCAACGATGATAGCAGCCTCGCGAAGATAGGAGCTAGCCTGGTCAGCTGTTCCCGTGGGAAATGGAGTCCCATAGACACTGATGATTCACAAACCGCTTCCGCCATAACCATTAGAAACCATTTGTTGTACTCACAGACCAGAATGGTCTTGTACTACATATTTTGTATTTGCTTGGAATTTCTGTATCAAGTTGGTGCCTCATCAGCTAACAGTTATCTTGGGGATGATGAGTACAAGGGCCATTTTCTGGGAGTTAATACCCGGAGATTCGGTCACCACACCGATTACACAAACTCGGTGAGACCAATTTTGGTAATTAGCTAACCAGAGAGTTGGTCAAGTAAACTCGGTGGGACCGATTCGCTCTTTTCGGTGAGACCGAAATGTTACGAAAGGGAAACAGAGAGTTTACATTGCAATCTCGGTGGGACCGATCGCTCACTTCGGTTAGACCAAAACGTTACGAAGGGAAACAGAGAGATTACAATCCCATCTTGGTGAGACCGAGATCCCTATCGGTAAGACCGATTTGCCTAGGGTTTGTGGCAGTGGCTATGAAATTTGAACTCAGTGGCGCCGGATAGAAAGAATCGGTATGGCCGATTTTGACTTTCGGTTTAGGTCATATGAGGATGTGAGAAAGTAGTTGAGGGTATTTGGAGCATATCACCAAGCACTTGAAGCAAGAGGCTCATTAAGCAACACCTCATCCCTCCTTGATAGTATTGGCTTTTCCTATAGACTCAATGTGATCTTGGATCACTAAAATGTAAAATGAAGAGTCTTGAGCTTTTGAGCTTGAGCCAATCCTTTGTCCTTGATATTTTGAGGGATCCACTTTCATCATCCATGCCATGCCATTCATTGAGCTTTTCTGAAATAATAGTCTTGGAATAGCATTATCTCAATGAGCTATATGTTGTTATGAATTACCAAAACCACCTAGGGATAGTTGCACTTTCAATCTCCCCCTTTTTGGTAATTGATGACAACATATAGATCAAAGCTTCGACAAATGATAATAAGATTGAAAGAACATCGTCGCTTTGAGAAGTATGTGATAAGCAAGAGCTCCCCCTAAATTTGTGCATAATTAAAGATTTGCTTTGGACTGCAAATGCACAAGGAATTAGGCTCATGGGTTACTCTTCCATGTCACATACATCTTGGTGGAGCGCTCAAAATAATAAAGATTGAATACATGCACTCATCACCAAGCAAAGTGAATGATCATATAAGGATAGGTAAGATAATATCATCTAACAGGCATAAGTGTAGCTTATGATCAAACACATGATCATCAATGTCTCACGGGTAATAGCATAGTATCTCAAGCAATCAAAAGCAAACAAAGTTTAACCACAAAAGCAAGAGAGAACAAAAGCAACACTCTCTCTCTCGAAGCCTATGATCTATACATTTTTCTCCCCCTTTGGCAACAAGTTACCAAAAAGTTCATAGAAAATGCATAGTGCTAGATCGACTCTCAGGCTTGATCTTCAGTTGGTGGTGTAGAGATGGCTCCTCGGACGAAGGCTTCAGTTGATGTGGATGGAGCTGGAGGTATTGGTGCTAGAGCTGGTTGCACTAGAGATGTAGGAGCAGTAGCTGGTGCAGATGATGTGGCTCTAGTGTCTGTCACAGGCACTGCAGCTGACCTCTGAGCTCTAGGCACTTTGGCAAATGCATCAGTTGTAGTCTTGCCCTTCCTCTCCTGCATGTCATCCTGAAGCTGCTCCACAACTGACTGAATCTCAGTTACTTTGACATCTAGATCATAGAATTTTTGTTCCATGATTCTTTCCAGGCTCTCCTGGTTTTGAGTTAGGGTGGCCAATCCCTTCTCAATCCTCAGTGTTGATGCTATCAAGTAACCAAGCTGGTCCTGCTTGTTCTTAAAAAAGTACTCAGATGCCTCCTCTTGAGTTGGCATCTTGGCAACCTTCTCTCTCTTTGCTTTCTCCTTCTTCTCTTGAGCTTGCACTAATGATGGTTCATTCTCATTCATTACAACTTGATTGTCCTCAATGTCTGGATAAAGAGAAAAGTTTTCCTTATCCAACAGATATTTTCCTGTGCCCATCTTTGAGTTAATCAACTCCTGAATCTGTGGGGCATATCCACAACTTCTTTTCTGGTCTACTGCTGTCCTCTTAATGGTCTCAACCATAAGGCTCATGACCTTGAATTTCTGTGGAACATCAAATATATGCAGCAAGTTGATTGCAAGCCCTCTGATCATGCTTTGGTCACCTGACTTGGGCAAAACAGTGTGCCTTAAGATCCAGTTAATCGTTGGCAGCACTGACAGAAGAAAATGAACTGACCCAAACTTGAAAGTCTCAAGAGCTTTGTCTGGGATCTCCTTGTACATATGTGACATAGAATTGTGTCCCATCTTCTTCTTGGCATAGACATCCAAGTCATCTTCACTCTCCTTTGGGGCATTGATCAGCCTAGCCCATTCCTCTATGGTTGACTGGTACCTCGTACCTTCTAACATCCAAACTATCCTGCCATCTGGATAGAAGTGTGCTGTGGAGTAGAATTGCATAATGAGTTCATCATTCCAGTTGGTGAGATTTTGCCCAACAAAATCTGCAACTCCACAAGCAACAAAACTGTCTTGCACTCCAGGATAGTGTTCCTTATTTTCTTCTATGTAGGTCCAGTCGACCCACCTCATATCACACACTATGGGCTTCTTGTCCAACAAGATTGTCTCATAGATGTCCCGCTGTTCGTTTGTATGGAACCTATAATCAACAGTAGTCGTTCTCCTGGTGGCATATGGATCTGTCATTCTCCATAGCCTCAATCCTGAGTCTCTCCTGATATTCATGTCCTCAGCCACAGGATGAGCATCATTGTGGTCTGGAATTTAGCTTCCGCAGGACTTGTCCTTCACCCTCTTCCTCATCAGCAACTTCAGGCACTGGGGCCTTGCTCTTATTAGCAGCTGGAATACTCCTGGTATTCCTATTTGGTGCAATCTTGGGCTTGGGGGCAGCTTTGGGTGCTTCTTTGGGCTTTGATGTTGCAGCCCCTGATTTTATAGCATCACCCATCAGCTTTTGTGCCTTGGGTGCTGGTGCAACAACCTCTTCTTCTTCTTCCATCATGGAAGGTTGCCAAACAACTCTGGCCATGGTATTTTTGACCCTTTCTTTCCTTTTCTTTCCTTCTGCAGCAGGCTCTTTGGGATCAGGCTTTTCAGGTATTTGTGTTGATCCTCTGACCTTTAGCATAGGTGTCCTCTTGGCAGGGACCTTCCTATTAAGTCCAGGCTTTGTGGTCTTTGCTGAGCCATACTCCTTTTTGAGCACTACCTTCTTGGAAGTAGCCTCATCTTCTTCTGCCATATAATCCTCATCCTCAGATTCTGACGTTCTCTTCTTCCTTGTCCTGGTGGCAGCTTTAGGCAGATTGCTTGGGGTGCTCCTGCTGCCATCATCTGAAGAACTTGAGGGACTAGTGCCCTCACTCATGTGAATCTGCTCTTCTGACTTGTTCTGACTATCACTTTGGTCTGACATGCTGCAAATCACTGACTGCTGACCCTGTGAGTAGTTATAGATGAGATAGAATGGATGAGCATCACAAAATGCAGAGATTTTTGCAAAAGAATGATTCAAAAACTTAGTTTTAGTTTTCCACAGAAAGCATTTCGGATCAACCAATTTTCAAACTCGGTGATACCGAAGCAGTTTTGGAACCTAAACGGGTAAACTCGGTGGGACCGAGTCATAGTTCGGTGGCACCAAGGCTGCTAGGGTTTCACATAGTTTTAAAATCGGTCACACCGATTAGCAATTCTCGGTCAGACCAAGAGTTACTAGTGCAATGGCGTTAGCCAAATCGGTGGGACCGACTTTTTCAACTCGGTGGGTCCAAGATGGTTTCTGCGGAAACCTAACCCTAAATTTTCAAATCGCATCTACTCTAAGGATTATATTGACTGGATAGGAGTGTTTCAATCGTGGCAAGAATCATGATGAACACAATGTGCTAGGAATCAGACGAGGATAGCACTGTGATCGAGTCCATACCCTAGCTTGGCGATGAACTCGCTATGGCGGCAACGGCGGAGGTGAATTCCGTTGACGGCAGCGGAGACCAGTGACTAGAGGCCGCTGGCGACGAGGAGACGATCCGGAGACCGTGGAGGCAGAGCGAGCAATGCGCGGGAGAAGGGGTTTGGAGAAATTTCCAAAATTTTGTCCGTGAGTATATATAGCCCGACCCTGTCGGTGTGACCGAGTGGAACAACTCGGTGGCACCGAGATGCATAACTGTATACAGTTATAGCAACTCGGTGGGACCAAAAAGTTCAAATCGGTTGCATCGAGATTGAAAACCTAGATCGACTTAGTGATCTCGGTGGGACCGAAATGGAGGAATCGGTCAGACCGAGAATCACAAAGAAGTTTTGGAAGTTTAAGTCTCTGACGAATCGGGGACTCCAAGTGCTCCTTACACAGAGTGGTTCAAATCTGACTTGATCAAATTTTGTGATGTAGCATGAATAGAGTTTGAGACGAGAAAAGCATAGATAGCTAGAGAAGGTTCTTAGGCATTCATGTCCATCCACTTGGCAAAAAGAAAAGAACCCAAACAATCAAAGCAACAAGTGGATATCCTCGAATGAGTAAAGTATGCAACCAACATGCTCACACAATAGAATGGCAAATGAAATATGTGGCAAAGCATGCACAACCAATTCTAGCATCTATCAAACAATTGGCGATGACTAGGTCATCTATATATGAGTATATTGACTTAGGAGTCAAATGAGAACATTTGATCATAGGTCATACTCATTGTTTAAGCTCAAATGGGGTTACCACTTTTACATAATGCATTGATGTGTTCACACCATTAGAGTTGCTTTGAATCAATTCTTAGAGTTAAGCTCCCCCTAGATGTGAGATCCCCTTTTAGAGGGATGAACTAACCTTGGGTTTTGTCGATGATGACTTCATGTAGGTGTTGAAGATGTGGATGCTCAATGTTGATGTAGATCATTTGGAGCAATCCTTTGGAGTGAGTTGCACTTTCAACATACCTACATGGGTTAGTCCCACACGGAACAAACAAGAATATCCATAGACATAGAGTGATGCACACACAAGATGATGTCCGTGAAATCATTAGGTTACCTTGTCCCTTGCCTTACCAACATGAGGGTTTGTGACTCCTTGAACTAGTGCAAGATGTGGATGTTTATTGCACTTGTCCTTGCCATAATGATATGAGTGAAGAATGTTGGCGGAGTCACCCTCAAGAACTCTCTAGTTCTTCTTCTTCGGGATCCACATCATCTTGATGGGAATCCTTGGAGTTGTAGTTGTACTAGATGAAGTAGAACTTGACGTGGTCTTGGGAACCCATTAGACCAAGGCCTTGGGTGCTTCTTCAAATGTATCAATCTCCTCTTGAAGCTTGTCCTTGCCTTTGTTCTTGTGGTCTTGTGGTGGAAGATCATCTTGTGCTTGTGTTCCCTTGAAGGAAGTAGGATCATACTTCTCTTGTTGAGGAACAAACTTCGTCTTGGGGTATCGATCTTCTTCCCACTCAACTCCATTGGCATTGAACTTTCGTTCAAAACCAACACCTTGATTCTTCCGGTGCCTTCCTTGCTTGCGTACAATTTCCTCGAATTGCTTACTCCCGGCAAGGCTCTTGTATACACCTTTCTCTATAATTCCCTTCAATAAGCTATTTTCTTGCTCAAGTGTAACTTGGCTAAGAGAATCATTAGTGGAATCAGGAGAATTACTAGAATCAACAATATTTGATTTAGCATAATTATTGTTACTACTAGAGGAAGGATCTTTCTTGTTCTTGTTACTAGACTTGACTTGAGGCATGTAAGTAGATAAGAGTAAACACTTGGCAATGTAAGAAGACTTTTCCTACGGAGATCATCATTGATTGTTTTTAAGAACCCATGCTCTTGCTCAAGATTGAGATTTTCAAAGCGTAACTTCTCATGAGCCCTTAAAAGTTCTCAATGATCTTCGAAGATAGTTTCATGAGCTAACTTAATAGTGTTTAGTTCTTTAGTTAGAAGCTCAATCTTCTCCTTATCATTTTCATTCGTTTTATCTTGATTAGCATGATTAATTGACGTTTCATCATAGTATTCATCACTAGAGGAGCTTGCCGGGAAGGCCGACCAAGGCATCTCCAGAAGACTTGCCGCGGCGCCCCGTGCGTCCCGGCAAGGCCCGATGGCCAGCAAGCTTGCCGGCACAACAAGAGAAGGGCTGCGGCAAGGCACTTGCCGCGGCAAGGCGGCCACCCAAAATCCAGCGCATCCAGCGACGTGTCACCCAGGGCCACCCCAGGGGCACGTGGCGGGGCGTTCCGTAGACATGCGGAGCAAGGTGGCAAGCGGAGCTGACAAGGAGGCCATCGTGGCGATCGGTGGCGCCTCTAACGGTCGTTTCCTTGCACTGTTGGGGCAACCGGACGGGCATTAAATGCCCCTGTCCCCGGCTGTCAGAGTTAGGTAGGGGACACTGTTGGTAGTAGTTGTACCAACCCGCATTTTTACCTTTCTACCCCTCTTTCTACGTTGCCACCTGTTGGAGCCCCCTTCAGACTATAAAAGGGAGGCCCATGCGCACGTAGAAGGGGTTCGGTCCATTCGACACACGCAATACCACCATACGCTCGCTCTCGAGCAAGATCAAATACAAACACAAAGCAGCAGTAGGAGTTTTATCTCTCCGGAAAGCTCCGAAGCTGGGTAAAAATCGCCCGTCTCCCCGCACGCGCCCGACCTCGATCTGCTCTGCGCGCGGCCTCCGCCCCCTTGCCGGACTAGAAGGGGCCCCCCGTGCCCCATAGGTGCTTATGGCCACAGAAAGAAACGGCCCCGACAATGAGGAAGATCAAGATGAAGGGCATGATCATGAAGATGAAGATGCCGGAGCAGACGACGATGGAGGCTGGGTGTAGGACCCTCAATTCAAGAGCTGCTTCTCAAGCAGACAGACAACACAAGAGCTGCCGCCCGAGAGAAAGCCAAGCTGGATCAACTGGAGATAGACGTAGTTACTCCATTGTATGAAGGATGCAGGCCCGAGGATACCCGCCTGAAAGTAAAGCTCATGGCTCTGGAGATGAAGGTAAAACACAAAATGACCGACGCATGCTTCGACGAGAACATGTCATTCTGGCACGAACGTCTTCCCAAGGGGAACAAGTGCCCGACCAGTTTTGAGGAGGCGAAGAAAATCGTGTGTCCTCTGGATTTACCGCACGTGAAATACCATGTGTGCATGAACAATTGCATCATTTATCGGGACGAGCACGCGGAGTCTACCATATGTCCGGTGTGCAGCGTCACTCGATACAAGAAGAGGAAGAAAGCTCCTCGCAAATCGGTGTGGTATTTTCCGATCACTCCTCGTCTGCAGCGGTATTTCGCGGACCCTAAGGTAGCAAAGCTCCTGCGTTGGCACGTGGATAGGGAGGAGAAGAAGCGGGAAGATGTAGGGAAATGATTCGGAGATAAATAAAAAAGACAAGATGCTGAGTCACCCTAAGGATGCGAGCCAGTGGCAAGCGTTGAACTTAGAATACCCAGAATTTGGGAAGGATCCAAGGAACATCGTGCTGGGAGTGAGCACCGATGGAGTAAATCTGTTTGGCAGCCAGAGAAGCACACATAGCACCTAGCCTGTGTTTGTGTGGATGTACAACCTTCCCCCCTGGTTGTGCATGAAGAGGAAGTACATTCACATGAGTATGCTAATTGAAGGGCCGAAACAACCAGGGAACCACATCAATCTGTATCTGGGGCTGCTGAAGGAGGAGCTAGACACGCTGTGGAAAATGCCATCCAATACGTGGGACGCCGCAGAGAAAGAATATTTCCCTATGAGAGCCGCACTGCTCACGAGGATGCACGACTATCTCGGTTACGGATATCTCGCGGGGCAGGTAGTCCACGGATTTTCTGGATGCGTAAGGTGCATGGATGACACAATGTATCGCCAGCTAGATAGAGATCCTGGGTCTTCGAAAACCGTGTTCATGGGACATCGAAGGTGGCTTCGCGACGATGACCCGTGGAGGAAACGCAAGGATCTGTTCGATGGTGAAACCGAACCCCGAAAACGCCCGTGTACGAGGAGCAGCGAGGAAATAGACAAGCTGTTGAAAAATTGGAAAGACTGCCACTGCCGGGAAAGAAGCAAAAGGCGCCAGAGCCGGGAAAAAAGTGAAAGGCGCCAGAGCCGCTGCTGAAGGTATGGAAAACGAGGTATGTTTTCTGGGACTTGCCGTACTGGAAGATCCACCGTGTGCCTCACAGCCTTGATGTCATGCATATCATGAAGAACGTGTGCGAGAGTCTGCTTGGTACCCTGCTCAACATGCCAGAGAGGACCAAAGATGGGCCGAAAGCAAGGGTACACTTGAAATCAATGGTCATTAGGCAGGAGCTTCACGCTAATGATGATGATGATGATGATGAGGCGAAGCAGGACACAGAAATTCGTCGCAAAGGCAAAAAGGCCAAGAAGACCGGAAATGACTACCCTCCCGCGTGCTTCACTCTAAGTCAGGAGGAGATCGAGCAGTTTTTCACCTGCCTCCTAGGAGTAAAACTTCCTTACGGTTACGCGGGGAAAATAAGCAGATACCTAGACCCAGCGAAGCAGAAGTTCAGCGGGATGAAGTCTCACGACTGTCACGTGCTGATGACGCAGATACTTCCAGTTGCAATCCGTGGGATCATGGACACGCACGTCCGTGAAATGCTATTTGGCCTATGCAACTTTTTCTACGTCATCTCTTGGAAGTCGATTGGCGTGATGCAACTCAGAAGGCTACAGGAAGAGATCGTGGTGATACTATGCGAGCTTGAGATGTACTTCCCGCCCGCATTCTTCGACGTTATGGTGCATCTGCTGGTCCATATCGTGGAGGATATCATCCAACTCGGACCGACGTTCGTGCACAGCATGATGCCGTTTGAAAGGATGAATGGTGTCATCAAAGGATACGTTCACAACATGTCACGTCCAAAGGGAAGTATAGCCAGGGGCTTTCTGACCGAAGAGTACATCTCCTACTGCACGAATTATCTAGGCATCGAGAACCCCGTTGGTCTGCCCGTCAACAGGCACCTAGGCAGGCTCGCTGGATGGGGTCACCGTGAGGGTCGCCGCGAAATGCATGTTGACTTCGAGGGTCGACTCGCCGACTTTGAAAGAGCAAACCTAGTCGCGCTACAACACATAGACGTGGTCGATCCTTGGGTGGTAGAGCACAAAACCTTTATTGAGAAGATGTACAACGACCGAGGCCAACAGAGGACGGACGGAGATATAATCAAAGAGCACAACTCATGTTTCACGCGTTGGTTCAAGCAGAAGCTTCTGTCGTACCCTTTACATGAGGATTCTTCCGGGAAAGAACAACTCATATTCGCCTTGTCACAGGGGTCTCAGCACAACCTGATGACCAATGAGGCGTACGATATTAACAGCTACACATTCTACACCGAGAACAAGGACATGAAGAGCGATGGTTATCAGAACTCCGGGGTAACGATGGAATCCTACACCGGCAATGACAAGGACAGATACTACGGAAGTATCGAGGAGATCTGGGAGCTGAGCTACGCTGGAGAGAAGGTCCCGATGTTCCGTGTCAGATGGGCCAAGAGCTTCCTAAAAGAAGACCGGTATTTCACCACCATGGTTATACCCGAAGCCAAATCCAAGACCGCGGGCGCAAACGTCACCGCGAAAAATGAGCCATCGGTACTGGCTTCCCAAGTGGACCAATGCTTCTTCATTACCGACCCGTCAAAGCCCAGTCGTGTTGTCGTGAGGAGAGGCAAAAGGAAGATCATCGGAATGGATGGAGTAGCCAACGAGCAAGACTTCGACAAGTACGGCGACCCGAAGATCGAACATGACGACGACGATGAAGTAGCAGCACACACCACAAGAAGAAGCAGGACCACCCTACCTAAAGGACGTCCGTTCCACAGAAGAACTCCATTTGCGAAAAAGAAGGGCAAGAAGATTGTGAACAGATAGCTAGCTAAGATCGATTGTATTTAAATCGTAGTCTTCATTTCTCAATTGTATTTCATGGGCACTTTTTGATATCATGAATATTTTTAAATTTCATGGACACTTTTTGATCTCGATCTCGATCCCACCCGCAGCCTCCCCCGCTAGCTCCACCGCCGCCGCCGACCCACCGCAACCCTCCCCTGCTCCACCGCCACCGACGAGCACACACCACAAGAAGAAGAAGGACCACCCTACCTAAAGGACGTCCGTTCCACAGAAGAACTCCATTTGCGAAAAAGAAGGGCAAGAAGATTGTGAACAGATAGCTAGCTAAGATCGATTGTATTTAAATCGTAGTCTTCATTTCTCAATTGTATTTCATGGGCACTTTTTGATATCATGAATATTTTTAAATTTCATGGACACTTTTTGATCTCGATCTCGATCCCACCCGCAGCCTCCCCCGCTAGCTCCACCGCCGCCGCCGACCCACCGCAACCCTCCCCTGCTCCACCGCCACCGACGAGCACCCGCCCCCCCCCCCCCCCCCGCACCCTCCCCCGCCCCACCGCCACCAACGGGCACCCCCCGCACCCTCCCCCGCTCCACCGCCACCGCCGATGATATTTTCAAGTAACAAATTTGAACATATTTTTTAAAAAATTATTACTATTTTTATAAAAATATATTACTGTTATGATTTAAACAAGTTTGGACATATTTAAACACAAATAAATATCAAACAGGATTTAAAATGCATAAAAAAAATATTGGGGAGCCTGGGAATCGAACCCAGGACCTCCTGGTGTGTGTGCTGCGTACTGACCAATCGGGCTAGTGGGCGAGTTCTGTTGTAGATAGGGTTAGGTGGTATATAACCTGACAAGTCGGGCTAGATTAAATTACTTATGGTGCAACCCTCGGTGGTGCGCCATTGCTATGGATGTACTTATGGCGCACCCCTGGGTGGTGCGCCATTGCTAAGCCTCCCCCCACACTAAAATCCCCAATCCCCAATCCACACTCTAATCCCTCCCCTGCCTCATCTCACCCGCCGACCACCACTTCCCCCGTGCTCGCTGTCCCCGGCCGTGCACCCGACCACCTCCCTCACCATCTCCCCTCCGCTCGCGCCCGCGCCCTCGCCGTCCCCCTACCCCCGCAGCCCCGCCTGCGTCAACCTCCCTCCCAAGCGCGACAACTAGGGTTCCTAGTCGCCGCCACCGCTGCTGGCCCGCCGCCGCGGTACGCCCAGCCAGCCGAACCCTCCGCTGCCCCGCCTCCGGTACAGGCCCCTGCAGCAGCCGGCGAGCGCGGCCCCGACACGCCCACCCCGCCTTCCCCTGCTGTTCTCCACCACCGGTCACCTCCGCAGCAGCCGGCGAGCCAAGGACGGTGCCGTGACCCTCGCCACCACCTCCCGCCGTCTCTTCCTGCGCGTGGCCAGCGGCTGCTCTCCTTCGACCGCAGCCTGGGGTGAGCCTCTCTTCCTTGCCTCTATGCTTCTTGTCCATGTCACTATTCCCTGTTCCTCTCTTGTTACACGGATCAATGGATGTTAGATAGATGTATGTATGTTGATGTTAGTTAGGTATATGATGCTTGATGGATGTATGGATGAGTTGTGCTAGTTGCTTGCTAGATGGATGGATAGTAGTTTGGTTCTGTTTTAGCTGGTGTTTGGTTCTAAAGATGAGTAGCAATTATAGTAGGAAGATGATGCATAGTAGTTTTATGTTGTTGTAGTAGTTGTAGTTGTAGATACAGTAGCAGTATCATGTGCTACTATTATAGATACAATAGTTGTAGGAACATTAGATAGAGTAACAAGTGTCATGTTGTTGTATTAGATATAGTAGTAGTATCATGTGCTGCTGAAGATGAGTAGTTGTAGGAAGATGATGCCCTAATGGAAGTGACATGAATATTTGGCCTACCTTTTTTTTCTTGTAGAATTTTTTTTATTGACGGTATAAACGAATCAGAGACTCGCTAGGTAGGTTCTCCTAATTAATTAGAAATGATGCATCTTGCAATTAGGGGGAATATTGCAACCTGCTGCTAAACTAGATCATGAATATGTCATTGCTTTTCAGTGAGCTCCTAAGTGTACAAGGCAACAAGGAGCAAGTGCATCATATATAGTAATGTTGTGTTTGTTCTGGCTGACTTTGGGAACAGATTCAAAGACAAATAAAAAATTCAGAAAAGAATTTTCCTCTCACTACATCTCTGTCCATCTGATTTGTCGATGTTGGTTCATTAATCTTAAGCCCATCATGTTTGTTGGTTGTTTGCTGTCATGTTGTTATTACTTCCATTAGGGCATCTGTTGGTTCATTAACCTTTCTAACATCTGCATATTTCAGGAAGTAAAGGAAGTGAAGTTCAGACAGTGCAGCAGCAGCAACAGCTCCAAGGTGAGAAATATGTTCCTATTTATCTTTTTTGCTCAAGTTCTTCAGTACATCATATAATATAGAGAAGTGCAGATCAAATGGTGCAATCATATACATCTGCCACTTCGATGCCTTTCGATGTCATCCTTCCCTTTAAGCAGAGTGATGCCTTTCGATGTCACACAATAATGTTTGTTGCAAGAACATTCTGCTCTTAGTGTTCGTTTGTTTACAAAGATCCTCCTTATATATATTGATGATGAGTCTTGTTGAAACCTTACATATGTTGGTTCCTGCTTATTTCCTCCAATGGCACAAACTTGAGGTGCTAGCATAAAAAGTGTTGCAGGCAACAGAAAGTGAGGAGCTACTGTCAAAAACTTGAGCTACTGTCAAAAAATTCAGTTAGGTACAGTTAGCATCATGTAAGAAAATGGCCATAATGTGCCTTGATAATGATGTATTTTGTCATAAAAATATATAGTGGACTGCCATGATAATGACATGGTCCTGTTTTTGCAAGCTGTCATAATCTTCAGTTTACTTGACTTTTGAGCCTGCTAGTAGTTTACTTCCATGAGTTGTTTTATTGAGATGGCACATTTGCAATGTAGTTTTATATATCTTTAGACACTATTCATTAACAGCAAGTCAATTTTGCTGCTCTTATGCCTGTATTCACTGCTGGTGCTGCTGTACTTGTGATGATGTTGTACTTGTGATGATGCTACTTGTGATCTTCTGAAATGACCCATTGGCGACTTCATTACGCGGGGATAATGATTTTGCAGGTACCCTGAGAGGCCCTTGAGTTTGCCGGAATGTCGATTAACTTGCATTCCGGCAAATTCGGGTACTCCACATGTCCTATTTTCAGCAAAGGTCATGCTGAAATTTTCCGTGAATTTTAGCATGACTTTGCTGAAAATAGGACATATGGGGTACTTGTGACTAATGCATGGGCCGTGGTATCTTAGTACTTAGTTAAGTAGGATCAACTGCCCGCCATTCTTGCTGCATTAAACCATAGGTGGCAATAGAGCCAAGTGATTAGGCCCAACTTAGAATTCTCCTTAGCATCGATAAACCCTAGATGATAAACCCAACATAGGTGGCCCAACCTAGGGTGCCTCGGCATCGATAAACCCTAAATGATGAAATCTTAACTTAGCATTTAGGGTGCCTCGGCATCGACAAACCCTAAACGATGAAACCTTGGCTTCTATAGGGTGCCTCGGTGTCGATGAGAACCTAAATGATGTACGCTTAGGCTTTTAGGGTGCCTCGGCGTCGACAGACCCTAAATGATAAAAGCTTAGCTTTTAGGATGCCTCGGTGTCGACAAACCCTAAATGATGAGAACATGATCTTATTCCTTGAAAATAACCAACTTTTTGACCAAACTTTTTTCCTATTTAGAGCAAATCATGGCCCACAACAATGAGGCTGGTGGTTCGGGCGGCAAGCAATTCTGGGAGCTGTCCCAGGAGATGGAGGAATAACCTCACCGCTATGAGGACGCCGCGGAAGACACCGATCCTGACTACACAACCCCTAGTGGCTTCTGGGATGACACCACTGATGGTACCGCCGAGGATGCCACCACTGATTATGGCGGCGCACACACAGATGGCAGCCAACCGAAGAAGCAAAGGAAGGACCGTCGCCCGAATGCGCTCCGCACCCTCAAGGATGAATTCACTCAAGTGGGCTCCGACGGGAATCCAACGGAGCCCAAACATATAGTCAAGGGGTACGCGCTTCAGCTCGGGTGCATTCTCCTGAGCACCGTCTCGATCAACACCGATAACCTTAGGAATAAGGACCACGGGAATTTGTGCAACCTCCTCTTCACGAAGCTGCACGAACGATACAAGTTCCCTGCCGAATTTGAAAACACACACCTCTCAGGGAATAAAGTCAACAGTGCCTCCCTCACGAAGATGAGCACGGCCCTGTCTTTTTGGAGAAGCGCGGTGAAGAGAATGATTGATAAAGGTGATAGTTATGAGAAGATCAAGGCGAAATATCCTTTGATGAGCGAAGATGAGTACAAGGAGTTCAAGATCAAGTGCGAGAGCAGCGCAACCTCCGAATCAAGTCAGTGGGGGAAAGAAATGCAGGAGTTGAACTTAGGGGAACACAAACTCGGTCCCGGCGGTTACAGAGTGGCGGAACCTATATGGGACAAGGAGGACGCGGAGCGTGGCGAGCAAGGCCTACCGCCCCCGCTTCGAGAAATACAGCGGTGACAAGCAGACCAGGAACTATGTCAGGGCCCGGTACAAGGAGGACCTGATAACAAAGCAGCTTACCACGGATCCGAAGACCAGGGCGCTTGAGCTTGTTCTGGTAAGGAATACACCCCCGCGTAATTAGCTCTATATGGTTGCACTCTAATTAATCCCCAATATTTCTAAATGGTTCACGTTCCTTTTGCAGGACACTGAAAGCAGTAGCGCAGGGTCGTCTCAGAGCTCCCCTTTCGACACCCCTTTAAATAGGGCGTTGAACATAATGAAAAGCAAGGATAAGCTCACTAAGCCGACGTCAACTGGTCGTGTGGCCGGCAAAGGCTTGTCCACAAAATAGGGGTCATACTATACCGCTGGTGTGCGGAAGGAGAAAAAGGCCAGCTCGGAAAGCTAGACGCGCGAGGTTGAAGCACTCAAGGCACAGGTGGCGCGGATTCCGGAGCTTGTCCAAGAGCAAGTGGAACAACAACTGGGAACGAAGCTCAACGCCATGGTGCCTACGTTGATTCATGGGCTGACGACGTGGATTGCAGGCGGCCAACCGGGGCCTCCCCCGGTTCCCAGCTTCACGGCCAGCAACTCGCACAGCACGCAGGCGGCACCATTGGTGTCTCCGGCGGCGCCATTGGTGTCTCCGGTGCCGGCATGGGCATTGGAGCTTAATGCACCCAGGTGTACGCCGGCCGGCACCTCGCCAACAAGCGCCCCCTCCGTCAGTTGCACGCCCGCCGTTGGCGATGCCTCGACATTAGCGGAGCTCGACGGCATCACGGTAACTAAGCCTCTCGGCCGATGACTTCATCTCCTTGCCTTTGACTAGGCATCCCTGACGCCCTGTACATGTTTTCGCAGGGCACCGCCGACGTTCCTTGCACTCTTCTGCACTTCGTGGGTGCCGAGTTGGTCGATGTCGCCAAGGGCAGAATCGTTCAACCTGGCAACCCCATGTTCCACGGTAATCCAATGCCACCCACAGTGTATAGGGTTGAAGTGGTTCGGGTGCTGCCAGGCTGCGATGAGCTGTTACCTCCGGTTCAACCCGCTGGGGCCGACGAAGAAGATGAGATGACCCTCAGCGCCTGCGTAAACTGGCCCCTGCTTTGGCCGAAGAGCCAGATTCGTTTGGGGGCGGGGGACACCACCCCACAAACAAGACCGCCAGTCGTGCTGGCGCCAAGCCATGGCAAGAACGCCGCAACACTACCAGACCTGCCGGACATCCCTATGGCCCAGGATCCGGACAACCCCATGGCACAGGATCCGGACGACGACAACAACGACGACGGTACATTTACCAAAGTCGATAAGTACTGTGCCGAACATGGGTACGCTAACGAGTTCTGCGAGGCTCTTTCTCAAGAACCCAACCAAGACAAACCGCAATCTAGCTGGTACGACGGAGAAATCCAATTGCAACAGGCGTCATCTGGCGTTCAGTTCTCAGGAGACGCCTCCAGCTCCCGCCTTCACCGAGCCTCAGATAGCTGAGGTGCGAAATATTATCAGCCCCAACACGCTCAAGAAGGCGGTCTGTGAGCAGAACTCGGTCCCATTACAGGAGATCAAGAAGAAGGGACGGAAACGAAAGACTAACAAGGGCGCCGGTGCGAGCCAGCCGGCACCGAGTTCAATCCGTGCTCAGGACGGGACACCTTCACCTAAGGATATCTCGAGGAGGGTGCATGTGGCGGGTAGGGCGATGCTACCGCCAAATATGCTGAATGCTGCAACCGGTGCTATGCGGAGTCTGCACGACAGTGTTCTTTCTTTGGAGAAGCGGCATCTCAGAGAGAAGGATGTGGCATACCCGGTTTTCGTGGCCAAGGTGCCAGACGGCAAGGGCTTTGTGGATGGCGACATCGGGGGTACGATCGTCCTGCGGTTTGATGACATCTTTTCTATGTTTAACCTTCATCCGCTGCACTACACCTTCGTTCGGCTGTTTTCGCTGAGTATGGAGATGTGGATCATTAGAGACAAGACCCCGGACATCGTGATAGTCGACCCCTTCAACATGCGTGCCAAGCACTTGAGCAGCACTGGGGACCGCCAAGTTGCGAGTTCACACCTTGAAGGCGTCATTCTGGCAAACCCAGATAAGGATAACTTCCTTGTGGCTTACTTTCCCGAGTAAGTCATCCCTTAACTGCCCCGTAACATATGACTTCTTAGATTTTGATCGTTCTTTTTTTTCTAACATTCCGTGTTCTGTGTAGTGACACACATTGCACACTCATCCTCTTAAGCCCGAAATATTCCATGGCCACGTATTTCGACCCAAACCGTAACTCCAAGATAGACTACACAAATGTCAAGAAAGTTCTTGATGATGTTCTCCCCGGCTACGCCAAATCTGGAGGCACCTTCACCAGGGCGTTTCGTAAGTACGGCAAGCACATGTTCTCACACAATACGAAGTTCTGCTGTGTCAAGTAGCCACCTGGCGGTCAGAAGGATGCCTACTACGCCCTCCATCACATGCGGGCGATCGTAAGGGACCATCATCAACTTCTGCTACCAGATAATCTCAAAGGTTGGGCCGCGAACTTGTCGGCAATCCAGGACGCGGACCTTAGACAAGAATTCTTTCGCATCCAGTCGGAGTTTGCGGACATCATCCATCAAGATGTCCTTCATACCTCGGGGCAGTTCTACCTCAGATATCAACCGTCCAACAATGAGATAGATGGAACTCTACAAATGCAGGGTGACAACGACCGTGATTTCATGACCATCACGACAGACGGCGGCTTCATCCACGCTCCTGTCCGATGAGTCGAGTCGAAAGTAGTAATGTGTAGTTCTGAAACATTGATTGGCTCATGTTGTAATTAAACTTTAATGAATTCGTATGTCTCTTTGGTTTGGACAGTCGTTCAACTTAGATGTAATCGATGCTATTTATTAGTAGGACCATGAATCGTGCTATTAATGTCTTGCTTTTCTCTTCCGATCCTTTTGTTGCATACTTACATATTGCTTATGTATTGTCTGTTGTTTGGTTTGTGCATAGAGATGCCGTCATATGTCGTGTACAAGGGTAAGGTTACCGGAGTCTACGACGACTGGGAGGAGTGTCAGAGACAGGTTCACCGTTCCAGCGGTAACAGTTACAAAAGGGTACACCACTAGGGCGGAGGCCGAATCTAGATATGCCCGCTCTCTAGCGGGACAGAGGAGGGAGCGTTGGAGGAACCGGATGAAGACCAGTTTGATCGCAATGATGCTCATCGTGATGACCACAACTCTCTTTTATGTGATGGTAGTTTAGATGATCGATATCGACTTGTAATGTGAAAACAAACTCGATACTCGTGGTCTTGAGACTTGTAATGTTTTATCTTTGTTCGGTCTTTTAAATTCGGAGACTAATATGATGAATTGCATTCGGAGACTAATCTTCTATTGTATTCGATGAATCTGATGTTGCTGTGTGCTGCTATCTATATTCTGTCCAATAATATATTTTGTAACCTGTGCAAAAATCAGAAAAGCCAAAAAAAACCAAATATTCATACTAATGGTGCATCACCACAAGGTGCGCCATTAGTATGCCAAAAGGATACTAATGGCGCATCAAGGCACGGTGCGCCATTAGTATGACAAAGCACATGGTTACGTATGGGCCCCCGGGAGGCATACTAATGGCGCACGGTGTTACATACTAATGGCGCACCTCCTGGTGCGCCATAAGTACACCAGATACTAATGGCGCACGAGAGGTGCGCCATTAGTAAAAAATACTAGTGGCGTGCTACTAATGGCGCACCGGTAGTGCGCCATTAGTAGGCAAAACCGGTGCGCCATTAGTAGGCCTTTTCCTAGTAGTGTCGGAGTTGGAACATTCGTTTTGATGAGGTCGTCACTGGTCTCGGTTTCATCAAAAGCAAAGAGGACTCATGTTTATACAAGAAGTTAAGTGGGAGCTCGATAGTGTTTTTGATCTTGTATGTGGATGACATACTACTGATCGGGAACAATGTTTCGATGCTAAACTCGGTCAAGGAGTCATTGAATGGCAAGTTTTCGTTGAAAGACCTTGGTGAGGCAGTCTATATTTTAGGCATTAAGATCTATAGAGATAGATCGAGGAGGCTGCTCGGCTTGAGCCAGAGCACGTACATAGATAAAGTGTTGAAGCGGTTCAACATGAGTGAGGCGAAGAAAGGGTTCTTGCCACTCTCACATGGTATAAGGCTAAGCGAGACTCAGAGTCCTTCGACATCTGATGAGCGAAGCATGATGAGTAGGATTCCGTATGCCTCGGCAATCGGATCCATCATGTATGCCATGATATGTACAAGGCCTGATGTTGCTTTTGCAATCATCCTAACAAGTAGATATAAGGCAAACCCAGGTGAGAGTCACTGGGCAGTGGTAAAGACAATTTTGAAGTACCTGAAAAGGACTAAAGAGATGTTCCTAGTTTATGGAGGTGAGGAAGAGCTCGTCGTAAGGGGTTACACTGATGCTAGTTTCCAAACCAACAGAGATGATTGTTGATCACAGTCCGGATTCGTGTACGTCCTGAATGGAGGAGCAGTGCACTGGATGAGTTCCAAGCAGGATACGGTGGCCGATTCTACCACAGAAGCAGAATACATTGCGGCTTGTGAAGCTGCAAAGGAAGGTGTCTGGATCCGGCATTTCCTGGATGATCTTGGTATTCTCCCAGCCTCGGTGAAACCGTTGGTCCTTTATTGTGATAATTCTGGTGCCATCGCACAAGCCAAGGAGCCAAGGAATCATCACAAGGTCAGACACATAGATCGGAAATATCACCTGATATGAAAGATCGTAAAGAATGGTGATGTAGAGTTATGCAAGATTCACACGGATGCAAATGTTGAATATCCGTTGACTAAGCCGCTTCCACAATCCAAGCATGAGGGGCACGTTAGAGCAATGGGCATTCGATGTCTATTTGATTGACTCTAGTGCAAGTGGGAGACTGTTGGAGATATGCCCTAGAGGCAATCGTGTATGATGATATTTCCTATGTGTTTATGAATAAAGATAGTTCTTGGACATTATCAATGATGTGTATCAGCAAGTACGTGACTTGTTTGTGGGACTATGCATTGTATGATGACTGTCCTAAAAGGTCCCTAGTCGAAAGGGCTGTGCGGACGCGCAGCCGACTAGACTAGCATATGACACGGTCGATGTCTTGGTCTCACTAGCCATGGAGCATTGGATGCTAACCGGATAATATGGACTTGGAAAGGTCTGGTCGGATTTGACGTAGTCGGATCCGAGTCGAGATAAGGTCCAAGTCGGACAGATCCAACTATATGAGACGCAGCGATATGTCATCTGTGAGTCTCTAGTACAACATACGTTCTATGTCCTAAGACCTGAGCTGGCGCATGTACTCGAGATGGTGACAGACTTGCTTTGGGCCGACCAAACGCTACTCCGTGACTAGGTAGTTACAAAGGTAGGTTTTGGGTTTGTCCAGACCAATGTTGCGAGACGTGGTCGAGCAAGATGGGATTTGCCCCTCCGATAAGGAGACATATACTCTGGGCCCCTCGTGTGATCCGACAGGGATAATCATGGCCATGCGACAAGGATTACGAGATAATCCGGTTTGTGGTCGGTATCACTGGAACAAGAAAGAGGTCGGGCTAGCACAAGGATGACAGTCTCGCCTTGAGCCCGACAACATATATCGTGTGGCAAAGGGAACATAAGTGTGACACGTTGTACAGGTTCGCCTAACCAGCTTCATAGTCTGCTTGATGGTTGGCAAGCCTTGCTAGAGGCCTCTACCAACCATGCAGGTTGGAGGTGATCCGAACTGTGACCAAGCGGACTTGAATCTAAGGGGTCGCACGCTTAAGGGAAGGAACCTACGAGGTCGGTTCGTAGGACACTAGTCGGATGTGATCCGAACTGGTCTAGGAACGTGACTGAGTAGACTTTGTGCTATAGGGTCCATGCGAGGCCCAAGTGTTGAGCCCGCGACGGACGCCTATATAAGGTGGAGGTGCATCGCACTTATTTGGTTGATCGCTTCGGCGCTGCGACTAGGGTTTGCATGTGTTGCGAATAGCTACCTCCACTCGCCGCCGACTGTGTGATCGGACCTAGCAGTCCACCGTACGGTGTTCGTCCCACACGCGCGGATACCGTTAGAGGCGGTGCACTTGCGCCGCTCCGGCGAACTTGTACGTGGGATCGGACGACCGGCTATTCGAGGGAGATCGGACGAGGAGGAGACGATCCACGCGGACGCGCTGCCTCAACTCTACTTCCGCTGCACGGCACTGCGCATCTAGTGGTAACGAACTGTGATCCATCTCCCGTAGCATATTCTTGGTTGTTCTGCGTGTAGGAAGTTTTAATTTGCAGTCGATGCACCCTACCGTAGATCCCAACATAAGTATCTCCCCCTTAAGCTTAAACGACAGCCAGACAATGGCTGAATAGCCTGCCAGCGAAGTCCATCGGCAGCTGGGAAAATCTTGAGGATGCATTCCTCGACAACTTCCAAGGTACCTGTAGGCGACCACCGGATGCTGATGACTTAGGTCACATTACCTAACAGCCTGGAGAGTCAGCCAGGAGACTCTAAACCCGGTTCCTACTAAAAAAGAACCAAGTCACCGACTGTCCGGACACCCAAGCCATAGCAGCCTTCAAACACAGTATCCGAGACGAATGGCTCGCCCGACACCTCAGCCAAGAGAAACCAAAGTCCATGGCAGCCCTAACTACACTCATTACCGACTTCTGCATGGGCGAAGATAGCTGGCTGGCTCACAGCAACAAAGCAAACATCGCTGGCACATCAGAGGCCAGATATAGCACCCATAAATATCGACACAACAAACATAAGCGTCCGAAGACCAATGATGATGCCCGCGAGATGGCAGTCAATGCCGGATTCCGCGGCTCCAAGACCAGTCGGCGGAAAAAGCCACTTCAGCAAAGCAATTCGGGCCCATCCGGCCTCGACCGCATCCTCGATCGCCCATGCCAAATCCATGGTAAACCAGGATCGGCACCTAATCATACAAATAGAGAATGCCGGGCCTTCAAACAAGTTGGTCAGTCATACACCGAAAACAATAAAGGGGTCAAAGCAATGCAACACAGAGCAAAAGAAACTCCTACACAATCCAAGACGGTGAGCATTATAAACACCACCCTAGAGGTTGTCTCTAGATCAACGGATGATCACCATACCGGAGAGTCAGTCTTCGACACTATCCCCCTATACAGTAACTATTACGTACTGCCGGGGCAAACCATGTTGGCTAGATTCAACGTGGTACCATACCAGGCCCACGTGACATAGTCACAATTGCGGGCACGGCCGAACCCCACTTCGGCGCCGAAAAGCATACGGCCACTGAAGCAGCGAACTGTGCCACCCTGCCGAACCTCGATTCGACAGCCAACCCCTCGGACACCAATAAAGGAGTCCGAACTACTTCATGACAGGCTAGCTCGGCTCAACCAGACTCCAGTCAAACACCCAGGCATAAGTTGGGAAGGGTCACGCCCTGCGGTTCAACCGCTCTGTGGCGCACATACGTCTCTCAGCATTTTCCTTGCAGGATCTCTATAGGACCTTGAAGTATGTCTAGAGGGGGGGTGATTAGACTACTTGACCAATTAAAAACTTAACCTTTTCCCAATTTTAGAGTTTGGCAGATTTTAGCAATCTTTGGACAAGTCAAGCAATCATCACACAATTCAAGCAAGCATGCAAAGAGTATATGAGCAGCGGAAATTAAAGCATGCAACTTGCAAGAAAGTAAAGGGAAGGGTTTGGAGGATTCAAATGCAATTGGAGACACGGATGTTTTTGTCGTGGTTCCGATAGGTGGTGCTATCGTACATCCACGTTGATGGAGACTTCAACCCACGAAGGGTAACGGTTGCGCGAGTCCACGAAGGGCTCCACCCACGAAGGGTCCACGAAGAAGCAACCTTGTCTATACCACTGAGGAAGTCCCGGATTAGGGGGTGTCCGGATAGCCGAACTATCATCGCTGGCCGGACTCCTGGACTATGAAGATACAAGATTGAAGACTTCGTTCTGTGTCCGGATGGGACTTACCTTGGCGTGGAAGGCAAGCTTGGCGATAAGGATATGTAGATCTCCTACCATTGTAACCGACTCTGTGTAACCCTAACCCGCTCCGATGTCTATATAAACCGGAGGGTTTTAGTCCGTAGGACGAACAACAATCATACCATAGGCTAGCTTCTAGGGTTTAGCCTCTTTGATCTCGTGGTAGATCTACTCTTGTACTACCCATATCATCAATATTAATCAAGCAGGAGTAGGGTTTTACCTCCATCGAGAGGGCCCGAACCTGGGTAAAAACATCGTGTCCCTTGTCTACTCTTGTACTACCCATATCATCAATATTAAACCCGAGATCCGCCGGTTTTGACACCGACATTGGTGCTTTCATTGAGAGTTCCTCTATGACGTCGCCATCAGGAAGGATGCCTCGTCCCGTCTTTAAAGACAGCACCGTTGCTAAAAAAGCTTTTGCCATCGGCCAAATTCTCCGGATAGGCGGTTTTCTTATGACCGCCTGTTCGGCCGCCGCGCCGACAATGACTTCTCGGGTCATCAAAAGCAATCTTCACGTCAACTCGGAACTCGCCGAGTAGTTAGATCTGATGGAGCTCTCTTCCTTAAACGATCTCTTGGATCGCATCGCCACCCTGGGAGTCGCTACGGACTACGACCAGATTGGGCCTAAAGCCGATCTGAGAGAAATTAACTCTCCCTAGGCTACCCACCACGTTGCTATGGTAGAGGAACAATATGGCGACCCTTCTTCTATCTTAAGGACTAGCTATGTCCGGATTCCTGACCCCTCCATGCCGGATTCCCGCGGAGGGGAGAACACCACTCAAGCCCTGAACTTAAAGTCAGGTAGCGGACTAGATTCATCGGACAACGTCCAAGAACCCAAGCTTCCAAGTTCGGAAACTTCTTGGCCCCTGAGTCTTAGATCGTACGAAGTTCAGAATTTAACTCCACCCGCCCACCCAAACATAAGCGATCTATCCCAAATCCGGCAAGAGCCCGCTGAAACAGTACATCATTACTGGGCCAGATTCCTCCTGGTCATGAACAAGATAATGGACTGTCGTGAAGAGGACGCAATTTCATTCTTCTGCATTAATTGCATGGACGAAGGAATCCTCAACGCCGTAAGTCGTCGCGAAATTACACGCCTTGCTGACTTGGCATCCATAGTACGAAAGTACTGTGTGATGGAGAGCGCCTAGAAAACCGAAATCAAATTTTGGGATAATCCGGCCTTGAACACAACCCTAGTCCAAAGTAAAAGGCTGCATCATTACCAGGCACCTGGGTTAAATACCAAAAAGCAAAAACCCTCTAAAGTGCATGGAACCGTACTGAAGGGATGGCTCAATGGACCCTGCAAAATTCATAGTACAGAGGGCGCCACTCCAACTCATAGCCTTAGAGCATGTTGGATACTACGGCAGGTGGCCAAAAGTGGCGAAGAACTTCTAGCTCCAGAGCACCAGCCCAGCAATACCAGTACAGTATTAACAGTCTTCGAAACTTTCGCATCAAATAATATGCGGAAATGAACACTCCACAGCCTTGCCGAAGTCCACCAGGTAGCAACAATAAATCCATGGAGTAACACGGCTATTACCTTTAACGCCAGTGACGAACTTAGATTGCGAACAGCCCGAGCACCAGCCGCATTGGTCCTCAGTCCAATAGTGGACGACTTTCGCCTTACCAAGGTACTCATGGATGGCGGCTGCGGATTAAACCTCATTTACGAGGAAACCCTTCGAAAAATGGAAATAGACTGGAGCTGCATTGAGCGAAGCAACATAACCTTTAGAGGAATAATCTCCAGTCGGGAAGGATGCTGTACAGGAAAAATTACACTGGATGTGGTGTTCGGCACACCGGATAATTACAGGTCAAAGGAGGTCACATTCCAGGTGGCCCCGTTCAGCAGCAGATACCACACTCTATTAGGGCGAGAGGCATTCACAATTTTTCAAGCTATACCCCATTACGGGTACATGAAGCTCAAAATGCCCGGACCCAACGGAATCATCACTCTTGCTAGTGACCCGGACATAGCACTCTGCGCCGAAAATAAAACAGCCGCACTTGCCCTTGAGGCACTATCCAAAGCCCTAGTGGCCGAGGAACTCATTGCGCTGCGCTCCACGGTGAACAGGTACGATGTGATACTCGATAAGAGATCCAAGTCCACCTCTTTTAAACCGGCGGATGAAATAGTCAAATTCCATGTCCATCCAACGGACCCTACAAAAACGGCCTCCATCGGGGCACAATTAAACCCTGATGTAGACGCCACTTCGTCTGGCACCCTTCAGACATGCCTGGAATCCCACGCCAGCTGGCCGAGCACAGCCTAAATATCCTAAAAGGATTCAAGCCAGTCAAACAAGCTCTTTGGTGTTTCTCTGAACCTAAGAGACAGGCCATGGGAGAGGAGCTAGCCAAACTATTGGAGGCCGGATTCATTAGAGATATAAAACATCCGGACTGGCTAGCAAACCTGGTAATGGTACCAAATAAGGACAAATCCTGGCGCCGGAGTGTCGATTTCAAGGACCTTAACAAGGCTGGCCCAAAGGATCCCTTCCCCCTTCCCCGCATCGATCAAATTATCGATGCTACCACAGGACACGATTCATTGTGCTTCCTCGACGCATACTCCGGCTACCACCAAATTAAGATGGCAGAGCCAGACCAAGCCGCAACGGCATTCATCACTCCATACGACCCATTCTGCTTCAACACAATGCTTTCGGGCTCAAAAATGCGGACGCAACATATCAACGCATGATTCAGACATGTCTGGCAAACCAGATCGGCAAAACAGTGGAGGCATACGTAGATGATGTGGTCGTCAAATCCAAGCATGTCGAAACTCTAGTAGACGACTTGAGGCTCACATTCAACAATCTCCGAGCATATGACATTAAGCTCAACCCGGAAAAATGCGTTTTCGGCGTACCAACCGGAAAGCTCTTGGGCTTCATTGTATCCGGTAGAGGAATTGAAGCAAACCCAGCCAAGATTCGAGCTCTGTCACAATTGGATATCCCAAAAGACCTCAAACAAATACAAAAATTGACTGGATGCGTGGCGGCTCTAAGCCGCTTTATCTCCCGCTTAGGAGAAAAGGCATTACCCCTTTATCGCCTCCTGCGGTGCACCGAACACTTCGAGTGGACGAATGCCGCCACAGCTGGACTCGAAGAAATCAAAGCCATATTGGCAACAAATCCGGTCCTAGCCGCGCCCAACATGGGCGAACCAATGCTATTATACATCGCGGCAACCCATCAAGTTGTAAGCGCGATGCTCATTGTCGAACGAGAAACGGACAGACACAAGTTCCCTCTCCAAAAACCAGTTTACTACATGTCCACTGTCCTAACTCCATGCAAAGTCACGATACCCGCATTATCAAAAGATAGCATACGCGGTGTTCATGGCATCCCGGAAGCTGCAACACTACTTCCAAGAGTGTTCGATAACAGTAGCCTCCGAAGTACCTCTTAATGACATTATAAACAACCGCGACGCAACGGGCCGGATTGCCAAATGGGCCATCGAGCTCCTCCCATTTGACATAACCTACAAGCCACAGCGAGCTATTAAGTCGCAAGTTTTGGCCGACTTTGTCGCCGAATGGACTGAAGCCGAACTCCCTAAAGAGTACGGCGCATATTCCAACTGGATCATGCACTTCGACGGCTCCAAAATGTTGGCTGGCCTGGGGGCTGGCATTGTTCTGACATCCCCAACTGGAGATACAGTCCAATACGTACTTCAGATAATGTACATGGACTCCAACAACGCAGCTGAATACGAGGCCCTTCTACACGGTCTCCGGATGGCAGTCTCCATGGGCATTCAGCGCCTAGAGGTCCGCGGGGATTAAAACCTTGCGATATCCCAAATAAATGGAGACTTTGATGCCAAGGATCCAAAAATGGCAGCTTATCGCAACGCCGTCCTAAAAATGTCAGCTCGGTTTGAGGGGCTCGAATTTCATCATATAGCCCAGGAGAACAACCAGGCAGCAGACGTGTTGGCACGCATTGGCGCAAAGCGCTATGCTGTCCCTCCCAATATCCTCCTAGAGAGGCTTTTCAAGCCATCCGTATTATGGGAGGGAGAGTCCGGAAATAACATCCCGGACCCAACCACACTACCCCACACCAAACATTCTGACATAGTTGGTGGTTCTGCCAACAAAATAACACCGTCAGCCCACATAATAATGGCAGTCATTGCCCCATGGACAAAACCATTCCTAGGCTACCTAAATAGGCAGGAACTTCCCGAGGACCAAAACAAGGCCCGCTGCATAGTGCGGCGATCTAAAGCCTATAAGGTCCATGAGGGAGAGCTTTATAAGAAAATCACAACCGGAGTCCTTCAAAGGTGTATCTCCGAAGAGGAAGGGCGGAATCTTCTGGCTGGAATTCATGCCGGACTCGACGGGCATCACGCCGCAGCCCGGGCCCTTGTAGGCAAGGCCTTCCATACAAGATTTTATTGGCCGACGGCCCGGGCAGATGCTCAGGACTTGGTCCAACGATGCGTCGGATGCCAGCTCTTTGCTAATAAAAGCCACATGACATCTACCGCCCTCAAAACTATACCCATCACCTAGCCATTTGCGGTCTGGGGGCTTGATATGGTTGGACACCTTAAAGGAGAAACCCACAAGCAAAAATACCTATTGGTCATGGTGGATAAATTCGCCAAATGGATAGAGGCAAAGCCTGTTAAGACGGCTGAATCCGGACCGGTGATAGACTTCATATCAGGAGTAGTACACCGTTATGGCGTCCCCCATAGCATCATCACTGATAATGGCACGAACTTCACGGCCGACGAGGTCAAACTCTGGTGCAAAAACATGGGCATCAAGCTCGACTACGCTTCAGTCTATCACCCTCAAACTAACGGTCAAGTCGAGCGAGCGAATGGTCTAATCATGAGCGGCATTAAACATAGACTAGTGTGGTCCCCCAAGGAATCTAATACGCCCTGGGTAGAGGAGCTCGACTCCGTACTATGGGGGCTGTGCACCACGCTGAATCGCACTACCGGATTCACACCATTTTTTATGGTGTACGGCGCAGAGGCAGTTTTGCTCTGCGAGATAATTCATGACTCACCTCGCGTGCGCATGTACAAAGAAAGAGAAGCCGAGCTCGATCGGCAGGACAGTTTGGACACCTTGGAGGAGGAGCGCGACATGGAAAAAGCCCGTTCCGCATTCTATCAACAGCAGGCTCGAGGATACCAAAGCAGAGAAGTACGGGCCAAAGCTTACAATGTTGGCGAATTAGTTCTATGCCTGCCGGACAAGAAAAAGGACAAACTCAAGCCCAAATGGGAGGGTCCCTTCATCATCGACCAAGTCCTGACCGGCGGGGCGTACCGTCTGCGGAACGCATCAGATAACCGACTTGAGCAGAACCCATGGAACGCAGCCCGTCTCCGAAGATTCTACGCCTAGCGCCGGACTCTGAGTTTGTCTCCTTCCCCCGTCTATATTTTGTACTTTAAACTGTCTTTTATTTCTCTCCTCCTCCCTCCTTTTTTCTGAAGCCGTTGGAGGCTCGTTTGCGCACTGTTCGCACACACTTGATGCGTTATCCGCGCTCAGTATACCTGGGGGCTTCTTTAACAGAAGCTTATTTATACGGGCTTTATGCCCAACACATGTGTCACACTTCCGCATGTACCTTTTATTCACCATTATATGCATCGACATGACTTAAGTTTTGGCCAAGCGGGGTTGCCTGGCTCCTTTTCTTACCCCTATGTTCCCGATTGTTCGGCTAGGTGGTAAAGGGAGCACCTCTGTGATTGTTACCGCCGGGTCAGCCGGATGTGTACCTCAGACTGGGTGAAGCCAAAAGCTAGCGTTCTTAAGGGAATATTCGGTCGGTGGACTAAAAGACGATTTCTTACTTATTCATTTATCTGCCCCAGATGTTTTTTTGCTTTTTTCACAGTCCGGACATACACTTTAGGGCATGCCTCCCAGGGAAAGGAACCCCTAACAGAACTATTCTCCCTGGAAGATGTTTCTTACTAACCATGTAATATAACATAACTAGTTGGGCACTTGTCTGATAAAGCACTCATGACCCCTATGCCTGGTCTCCACGCATGCCCGGTTCTTACATAACTGCGAGTGTATTCGGACACACTCCGGACTGTCGGGTCCCGAGGTTGAAGCGAAAAGGTCTGCTACGACAAACGATGTACAATCCGGCTAGAAGGCATTTTACATGTCATTTTAAATTACATAGTCAAACTGACTGATTGTATTCCTCTTCAATACCATCTAATAGGTTGTCTAGTTTACAGTCCCGCTGGGAATACTTTGCGGCCAACTCTACTTGGTCGTACACTAAGCTCACAGGGATCTTCTTCCCATCGTGCCCCCACAGGTCCGACCTCGGCCATGTGGTTTGGGTCAGCCTTCGTGTACCGCGTCTTCACCATGGCCTAGGCCTCCCTGGCGCCTTGACGGCAGGCCGATATCTTCCATAGCCGGAAGCGCCGCTGTGCTCCCTGAAGCCTCTCTGCAAGCTCTCCAAGGCCTTCGGGTAGGAAGATGGATGGCCACAAGGCCTGGGCGACGCCTCTCATCACCTGCCGAACTCGTTCGTGCAGTTGCAGCAGCTCGGGAAGTAGGTCACCCGTTGAACCGGGTATTTCCTCTGCAGGACGACCTGTGAGCATACCTACAGACATATTTCTGTTAGTCGACTTCCTCGCCGAACTCTTCTTTTCAAAAGTTCACTCAAGCACTTACTGTAAATGCCGCGACGAAGCCGCCGATTCTCCTTAACGGAGTCAGACAGCTGGGCTCGAACATCCTTTAGTTCCTCACCTAGCTGGGTGTTGGCATCTTGGAGATTATTTTTCTCTTGCCTCACCCTCGTAAGCACATTCTCGCCGGCCTTTAACCGGCGCAGGAGCGGTTGCTTATCCGGATCTAGTCCGGCGCCATCTGCAATATTATTGTCAGACTTATACACACGCCGCACTTCACAAACTACTTATCTTTTGAAGTATATATTACCGGAAGGGGTCTCTATGGCTCCCCCTGTGGCAGCTAGTGCGGCCTCAAGTTGGGCCTTGCACTCTTCAAGCTCCTAAGACAGTCGAGTATTCTTTTACGTAAGATCCTGCATAACAAATGATCCTTAAATCAGTTCTCCTAACTATTTTAAGTCTCGGGGGCTACTGGCATATATAACTGTCAAATCTCCTCACCCGTATGTCCTTTACATACTGCTCCGTGGCTCTGGCTAGACCATCTTGAGCGGCACGGAGGTGCGCGTCTCCCGAATTGAAGGCGTTCAATGCCTCTTGGGAGAAACATGTGTCACGAAGAACTGTCCGGCGGCGCCTGTGATTCATGGCACTCTCCACCTCAGAGTTGGTGGCGGACAATCTGTCAGCATCCTCTGTCGGAGGAGCATCCGACGCACGCCTCATGTTCACCTCCGATTCCGGACATGGCGTTGGAGCCTGGCTGGCGGAGGCTCGGTTGGCCATCTCTCCGGACACAGTCCGGCGAGCGCTCTTTTTCCTGAAAGGAGCACCAGCATTAATATACCTTCCTGGAATCAATCCCGAGAATATTGTGACACGCCTTACCGTTGCGGCGATGTTTCAATCCGGACCGCACTTCTTTTTAGCCTGCGTGGCCGTGCTACCCCTTGTTGGCTAGCCGCCGCGGGCTCGGCCTCCCGCCTTGAAGGCACCCCCTGCGATACACCTTGATATACGGTGATCAAAAATAAGCACGGATGGGTCATTATCAAAGTACTGGGGCTTCGGTCTCAGTTACCTATGAGGCTGGAAGTATTCCGGGGTAATCGGCCGTAATGGGAACCAAGGCATTATCGATGCTTAGTTGGTGAAATACCCCATCAATCAGCTCCACCAATATGTCCGGATCCTCTTGGGAGGCCGGATCGAGGAACCGTTCCGGATCCTTGGGTTGCAGAGGCGGGCTGCTTATATCTTTTACGGCCTGGCGCAGTTCCTGCGTCGAAATCACAAAATGAGATATCTAACCATGGGAGTACGGATCGGATGTGCAAAAAAGGAAATGTCCGCTTACCCAGCTTTGAGGATTGTTCATAGAAAATCCGTTCAATGGACTGACACGGAGAAAATCCTCCTCTTCCCCCTTGTATAGCGCGGACAAGATCTTCACCAGATCGGCGACCGATCCTGGCCCCGTACGGCCATGACGGGTGGCATCGTACTCCCCGTTGAAATCCCACATGGGGTGGCCCCTATACTGGAGCGGCTGCACCCCCCGCATAATGCAGGTGGCTATGACACCGATCATGGTCAGTCCGGAATGAGCTAGCAACCTTATTCGGCTCATCAGGTAAAGGACGTCCCTGTTGTTTTCCCTCTGGGGGCTCCGTGGACGCCAACTTAGGCGTTTCTTCAAGGGAGCATTACTGAACTCCGGGAGGCCGATCAGAACGGGATCCGGTAGCGGGGCATCTTCTATATAAAACCATTCCGAAGGCCAGTCTTCGGACGCCTTCTTCGGGGTTCCGGATAGATATCCGGTCCCGGCAATGCACCATAGCTCAGCTCCGCCCACTTGATATATTGACCCCTCATGAGAACAGGGTACGAGGCAGAATAATCTCTTCCACAGTGCAAAATGAGCCTCGACGCCCAAGAACAGTTCGCAAAGGGCCACGAAGCCCGCGATGTGCAGAATGGAGGCAGGCATAAGGTGGTGCAGCTGGAGGCCGTAGAACTCCAGGAGCCCCCAGAGAAACGGATGTATTGGAAATCCGAGTCCTCTTATCAGATGAGAGACAAAGCATACCCGCTCTCCTTTGGAAGGATCGGGGACGCTCTTTGCTTGCTTTCCTCCCTTATAGGTGGCGAGTTCGGCTCGAACCAGAACCATGAAGGCTGGGGGAAGAAATCCCTTGGTTTGGAGCGTCACTAGCTTGCTATGCGGGACTGAGCATCTCTCCCAATCCCCAGGCTGGGGGCTGGGAGCGCGAGAGGAGGAGCCGCATCGACTGTCCATGATGGAATAGATTTTTGCCAGAGGCGCTCCGATGTAAGCTTGCGGAGGGAGGATGGTGTTATTCGGATCTAGATCCTTGTCTCTTTTTATAGGCAGCTCATTTGCGCAGCTAGGGGGGGAAGTGTAAAAATACCCTGGCTTTTCGCATTCGTTCGACACGTGGAAGATGGCCATTATTGGGCGTGGAAGCCAAGGAGCGCAGCATTTATCAGAAGCCGGACACTATTCGACAAGTATATGGAATTTGGAGAAGAACCCGCCTCGCAATGCCGAAGACAATCTACGCGCCGGACTCGTCGTCATTGAAGCTTGGTTCGGGGGCTAATGAGGGAGTCCCGGATTAGGGGGTGTCCGGATAGCCGAACTATCATCGTTGGCCGGACTCCTGGACTATGAAGATACAAGATTGAAGAATTCGTCCCGTGTTCGGATGGGACTTTCCTTGGCGTGGAAGGCAAGCTTGGCGATACGGATATGTAGATCTCCTACCATTGTAACCGACTCTGTGTAACCCTAACCCTATCCGGTGTCTATATAAACCGGAGGGTTTTAGTCCATAGGACGAACAACAATCATACCATAGGCTAGCTTCTAGGGTTTAGCCTCTTTGATCTCATGGTAGATCAACTCTTGTACTACCCATATCATCAATATTAATCAAGCAGGAGTAGGGTTTTACCTCCATCGAGAGGTCCCGAACCTGGGTAAAAACATCGTGTCCCTTGTGTCCTGTTACCATCCGCCTAGACGCACAGTTCGGGACCCCCTACCCAAGATCCGCTGGTTTTGACACCGACACCCACCATGGCCGTCGCCCACGAAGGACTTGCCTCACTAGCGGTAGATCTTCACGAAGTAGGCGATCTCCTTGCCCTTACAAACTCCTTGGTTCAACTCCACAATCTTGCGGAGGCTCCCAAGTGACACCTAGCCAATCTAGGAGACACCACTCTCCAAGAAGTAACAAATGGTGCGTTGATGATGAACTCCTTGCTCTTGTGCTTCAAATGATAGTCTCCCCAACACTCAACTCTCTCTCATGGGATTTGGATCTAGTGAAAAGAAGATTTGAGTGGAAAGCAACTTGGGAAGGCTAGAGATCAAGATTCATATGGTAGGAATGGAATATCTTGGCCTCAACACATGAGTAGGTGGTTCTCTCTCAAAAATGGTAAGTTGGAAGTGTAGGTTTGTTCTGATGGCTCTCTCCACGAATGAAGAGGAGGTGGAGGGGTATATATAGCCTCCACACAAAATCTAATCATTACACACAATTTACCAAACTCGGTGGGACCGAATCAACAAACTCGGTCGGATCGATTCAGTAAACCTAGTGACCGTTAGGATTTTCGGTGGGACTGACATGCAACTCGGTAGGACCGATATGGTTAGGGTTAGGGCATAACGTAATCTCAGTGAGACCGATTGTAACACCCCAAAAATTTAACCAAATTTTTGGAAATTAAAATTTTGCCAGGAGTTTTAATTTTTTTCCTTTTGGATTATTTTTGTGGAGTTCAGAGCATCTCTTTTAATATTGAGGATACTTATTTTTTTTCCTAGTGGAGCTTTCCAAAATATTAAACTTCTATGCTCTCTGTATAACTATTTCTAAATCAGTAGATTTATTTATAAAATTATTTCACCCTAAGCTTTAATCATTAAAATGACTTGTTTGAGTTTTGGAGCTCTTTTTCTACTTCAACCAGTTGATAAACTTAGCTAAAAATCCAACCAAAATTTGGAGACATCATGTGAGGTCTCTAAATCATTTCTGTGCAATTATATATCTATTTCATTGCATGTTATGAGTTTGTGCCTATTTTCTTATCTGGTCCAGTGGACAGTTTTGCACTGCAACCCATTTAAATAATTCCCTAGAGCCTCCACCAAAATTATGGGATGTCAGTAGCAGCATATGATTCCACTTTATGCAAAAACCCAGTGTTGTTGTTTGAAATTTTTGAGTGAATCAACATCATTTTCATTCTGGACCAGACCTGTGCTTTCTACTGCAACCCTATTCTTTCTTGCTCAAGTGACCTTGTGTCTTCTCATGCTTGTAGCCAACCCTGCAAAACCCCTACGTCCAGGAGCATGCACTCTTTGGAGCACTCTTAGCCCATGTAATGATGCCATCTGCTCCCTGTCCAGAAGTGTAGTTTTGCAAAACTTGCATTAGCAAGTTTCTCCTTTTTGCAAACTAACTTCACCACTCTCTCTTACATCCATAGAGACACTAATCTGGAGAATTTGGCCACTCCAAGAACTACCTAGGTGCTTTTGGCATTTTGTCAAACACCCTGAGTGCACAGCCAGTTTTGGCATGAATTCAAGTTTACATGGTGAACTTGAGCCCCTGACCAATCCACCATGTCCCTCAGTCCCCGATTGCATACGTCATTTTATGTGAGGAAGTGATCCTACTTATGAGTGCATTTTCAATGAGTTTATGCTAATGAAGTTGACATGATTTGTGATGGAAATCACCATCATACGTCTTTCATGCATACCGGAAGGGAAGCCGGGAAGGCCTCTGTCTTGGGTAGACATGGTCTTGTCCCTAGTCCTCCGTCGAGACGGTCGTGTCCGGTATGGCATGAGGGGTATGTCGCGTGATGTTTCTATCGGTTATTTGAAATATGTGCATTGTTATGCTAATCATGCAGGATATAATACAACCTCCTGTGTCGACCGTAGATCGAGTCTTGTGCCAGTAACCCCCATACTTGCTTCGTACTACCACTCGTCTCTACGATTAGTAGGGTACGGCTCAGTAAGTTGTCAACCCCTTTCCTAGCACACACACCGTACAGAGAGGCCGTGGTGGAAGATATTGGAGGCATCCGGTAGTCATGCCACCTGGTCCGGGAGCATGGGCGTTTCGGTTGTAGCCGAAGGGGGTAGCTTCCCCAGTTTTGCGTGCGGTATATATTTGTGATCCCATGTTACGTCGAGGTTGTAGCCTCCCCACTTAGAGTTTGCTTGACAGGTGGCATGGGTGATTCCAGACACATGTGAGTTAAGCTGGTGTGTGCAAGTTAGGTGTGTTTTCAACAAAAAGACCGTAGACGGAATTAGTCCCGATGGACTAAAGGAATCCATTACTCGTGGGTAAAGAGTACACCCTATGCAGAGATTAAACCTATTCGAATAGCCGTGTCCATGGTTAAGGACTACAGTCTGGGATGGGTCAAGTGTCGGTCTTAGTGTCAGTCTTCGGAGGTGAAACTATTAAATCAGAACTGATATTGCAACTTGTGACATGTGATAATAATGAGTATTATTTTGTTGTGGACTAACCCGTGATATTCTTGGTATTATCGAATATCTCTGGGATGGTTCTACCTCCGGGATATTCACTATGATTATTTCTTTCAAAGCCCTTTATGTGGTGTCGCTCAGACGCCCGACTGTGGCATTTCTTTTAAAGCCCTTTATGTGGTGTCGCTCAGACGCCCGACTGTGGCATTTCTTTTAAAGCCCTTTATGTGGTGTCGCTCAGACGCCCGATTGTGGCATTTCTTTTAAAGCCCTTTATGTGGTGTCACTCAGACGCCCGACTGTGGCATTTATTTTAAAGCCCTTTATGTGGTGTCGCTCAGATGCCCGACTGTGGCATTTCTTTTAAAGCCCTTTATGTGGTGTCGCTCAGACACCCGACTGTGGCATTTCTTTTAAAGCCCTTTATGTGGTGTCGCTCAGACGCCCGACTGTGGCATGCTTGTTATTTATGTCATTATATTTTTACTACTTCTATGATATTACATATTCATATATAACATGCTTACACGCATCAGAGTTATATTTATATTTTGTGACTAACGTCATGAGCATAAAATATTTTCAGCACATCGTTATTATATTTTACCCGTGTTCATAATGTTTGTGAGTACATTCAAAGTACTCACTGGCTTGTCCCTGGCTATAGTCTTGGCCAGATTTCTTGCACGGAGAGGAGCGACGTGATGACAGCCCCGGAACCTAAGCAACGATGACAGCAGCCTCGCGAAGATAGGAGCTAGCCTGGTCAGCTGTTCCCGTGGGAAATGGAGTCCCATAGACACTGATGATTCACAAACCGCTTCCGCCATAACCATTAGAAACCATTTGTTATACTCACAGACCAGAATGGTCTTGTACTACATATTTTGTATTTGCTTGGAATTTCTGTATCAAGTTGGTGCCTCATCAGCTAACAGTTATCTTGGGGCTGATGAGTACAAGGGCCATTTTCTGGGAGTTAATACCCGGAGATTCGGTCACCACACCGATTACACAAACTCGGTGAGACCAATTTTGGTAATTAGCTAACCAGAGAGTTGGTCAGGTAAACTCGGTGGGACCGATTCGCTCTTTTCGGTGAGACCGAAATGTTACGAAAGGGAAACAGAGAGTTTACATTGCAATCTCGGTGGGACCGATCGCTCACTTCGGTTAGACCAAAACGTTACGAAGGGAAACAGAGAGATTACAATCCCATCTTGGTGAGACCGAGATCCCTATCGGTAAGACCGATTTGCCTAGGGTTTGTGGTAGTGGCTATGACATTTGAACTCAGTGGCGCCGGATAGAAAGAATCGGTATGGCCGATTTTGACTTTCGGTTTAGGTCATATGAGGATGTGAGAAAGTAGTTGAGGGTATTTGGAGCATATCACCAAGCACTTGAAGCAAGAGGCTCATTAAGCAACACCTCATCCCTCCTTGATAGTATTGGCTTTTCCTATAGACTCAATGTGATCTTGGATCACTAAAATGTAAAATGAACAGTCTTGAGCTTTTGAGCTTGAGCCAATCCTTTGTCCTTGATATTTTGAGGGATCCACTTTCATCATCCATGCCATGCCATTCATTGAGCTTTTCTGAAATAATAGTCTTGGAATAGCATTATCTCAATGAGCTATATGTTGTTATGAATTACCAAAACCACCTAGGGATAGTTGCACTTTCAATCTCCCCCTTTTTGGTAATTGATGACAACATATAGATCAAAGCTTCGACAAATGATAATAAGATTGAAAGAACATCATCGCTTTGAGAAGTATGTGATAAGCAAGAGCTCCCCCTAAATTTGTGCATAATTAATGATTTGCTTTGGACTGCAAATGCACAAGGAATTAGGCTCATGGGTTACTCTTCCATGTCACATACATCTTGGTGGAGCGCTCAAAATAATAAAGATTGAATACATGCACTCATCACCAAGCAAAGTGAATGATCATATAAGGATAGGTAAGATAATATCATCTAACAGGCATAAGTGTAGCTTATGATCAAACACATGATCATCAATGTCTCACAGGTAATAGCATAGTATCTCAAGCAATCAAAAGCAAACAAAGTTTAACCACAAAAGCAAGAGAGAACAAAAGCAACACTCTCTCTCTCTCTCGAAGCCTATGATCTATACATTTTTCTCCCCCTTTCGCAACAAGTTACCAAAAAGTTCATAGAAAATGCATAGTGCTAGATCGACTCTCGGGCTTGATCTTCAGTTGGTGGTGTAGAGATGGCTCCTCGGACGAAGGCTTCAGTTGATGTGGATGGAGCTGGAGGTGTTGGTGCTAGAGCTGGTTGCACTAGAGATGTAGGAGCAGTAGCTGGTGCAGATGATGTGGCTCTAGTGTCTGTCACAGGCACTGCAGCTGACCTCTAAGCTCTAGGCACTTTGGCAAATGCATCAGTTGTAGTCTTTCCCTTCCTCTCCTGCATGTCATCCTGAAGCTGCTCCACAACTGACTGAATCTCAGTTACTTTGACATCTAGATCATAGAATTTTTGTTCCATGATTCTTTCCAGGCTCTCCTGGTTTTGAGTTAGGGTGGCCAATCCCTTCTCAATCCTCAGTGTTGATGCTATCAAGTAACCAAGCTGGTCCTGCTTGTTCTTAAAAAAGTACTCAGATGCCTCCTCTTGAGTTGGCATCTTGGCAACCTTCTCTCTCTTTGCTTTCTCCTTCTTCTCTTGAGCTTGCACTAATGATGGTTCATTCTCATTCATTACAACTTGATTGTCCTCAATGTCTGGATAAAGAGCAAAGTGTTCCTTATCCAACAGATATTTTCCTGTGCCCATCTTTGAGTTAATCAACTCCTGAATCTGTGGGGCATATCCGCAACTTCTTTTCTGGTCTACTGCTGTCCTCTTAATGGTCTCAACCATAAGGCTCATGACCTTGAATTTCTGTGGCACATCAAATATATGCAGCAAGTTGATTGCAAGCCCTCTGATCATGCTCTGGTCACCTGACTTGGGCAAAAGAGTGTGCCTTAAGATCCAGTTAATCGTTGGCAGCACTGACAGAAGAAAATGAACTGACCCAAACTTGAAAGTCTCAAGAGCTTTGTCTGGGATCTCCTTGTACATATGTGACATAGAATTGTGTCCCATCTTCTTCTTGGCATAGACATCCAAGTCATCTTCACTCTCCTTTGGGGCATTGATCAGCCTAGCCCATTCCTCTATGGTTGACTAGTACCTCGTACCTTCTGACATCCAAACTATCCTGCCATCTGGATAGAAGTGTGCTGTGGAGTAGAATTGCATAATGAGTTCATCATTCCAGTTGGTGAGATTTTGCCCAACAAAATCTGCAACTCCACAAGCAACAAAACTGTCTTGCACTCCAGGATAGTGTTCCTTATTTTCTTCTATGTAGGTCCAGTCGACCCACCTCATATCACACACTATGGGCTTCTTGTCCAACAAGATTGTCTCATAGATGTCCCGCTGTTCGTTTGTATGGAACCTATAATCAACAGTAGTCGTTCTCCTGGTGGCATATGGATCTGTCATTCTCCATAGCCTCAATCCTGAGTCTCTCCTGATATTCATGTCCTCAGCCACGGGATGAGCATCATTGTTGTCTGGAATCCTGGGCTTTAGCTTCCGCAGGACTTGTCCTTCACCCTCTTCCTCATCAGCAACTTCAGGCACTAGGGCCTTGCTCTTATCAGCAGCTGGAATACTCCTGGTATTCCTCTTTGGTGCAATCTTGGGCTTGGGGGAAGCTTTGGGTGCTTCTCTGGGCTTTGATGTTGCAGCCCCTGATTTTATAGCATCACCCATCAGCTTTTGTGCCTTGGGTGCTGGTGCAACAACCTCTTCTTCTTCTTCCATCATGGAAGGTTGCCAAACAACTCTGGCCATGGTCTTTTTGACCCTTTCTTTCCTTTTCTTTCCTTCTGCAGCAGGCTCTTTGGGATCAGGCTTTTCAGGTATTTGTGTTGATCCTCTGACCTTTAGCATAGGTGTCCTCTTGGCAGGGACCTTCCTATTAAGTCCAGGCTTTGTGGTCTTTGCTGAGCCATACTCCTTTTTGAGCACTACCTTCTTGGAAGTAGCCTCATCTTCTTCTGCCATATAATCCTCATCCTCAGATTCTGACGTTCTCTTCTTCCTTGTCCTGGTGGCAGCTTTAGGCAGATTGCTTGGGGTGCTCCTGCTGCCATCATCTGAAGAACTTGAGGGACTAGTGCCCTCACTCATGTGAATCTGCTCTTCTGACTTGTTCTGACTATCACTTTGGTCTGACATGCTGCAAATCACTGACTGCTAACCCTGTGAGTAGTTATAGATGAGATAGAATGGATGAGCATCACAAAATGCAGAGATTTTTGCAAAAGAATGATTCAAAAACTTAGTTTTAGTTTTCCACAGAAAGCATTTCGGATCAACCAATTTTCAAACTCGGTGATACCGAAGCAGTTTTGGAACCTAAACGGGTAAACTCGGTGGGACCGAGTCATAGTTCGGTGGCACCAAGACTGCTAGGGTTTCACATAGTTTTAAAATCGGTCACACCGATTAGCAATTCTCGGTCATACCGAGAGTTACTAGTGCAATGGCGTTAGCCAAATCGGTGGGACCGAGTTTTTCAACTCGGTGGGTCCAAGATGGTTTCTGCGGAAACCTAACCCTAAATTTTCAAATCGCATCTATTCTAAGGATTATATTGACTGGATAGGAGTGTTTCAATCGTCGCAAGAATCATGATGAACACAATGTGCTAGGAATCAGACGAGGATAGCACTGTGATCGAGTCCATACCCTAGCTTGGCGATGAACTCGCTATGGCGGCAACGGCGGAGGTGAATTCCGTTGACGGCAGCGGAGACCAGTTACTGGAGGCGGCTGGCGACGAGGAGACGATCCGGAGACCCTGGAGGCAGAGCGAGCAATGCGTGGGAGAAGGGGTTTGGAGAAATTTCCAAAATTTTGTCCGTGAGTATATATAGCCCGACCCTGTCGGTGTGACCGAGTGGAACAACTCGGTGGCACCGAGATGCATAACTGTATACAGTTACAGCAACTCGGTGGGACCAAAAATTTCAAATCGGTTGCACCGAGATTGAAAACCTAGATCGACTTAGTGATCTCGGTGGGACCGAAATGGAGGAATCGGTCAGACCGAGAATCACAAAGAAGTTTTGGAAGTTTAAGTCTCTGACGAATCGGGGACTCCAAGTGCTCCTCACACAGAGTGGTTCAAATCTGACTTGATCAAATTTTGTGATGTAGCATGAATAGAGTTTGAGACGAGAAAAGCATAGATAGCTAGAGAAGGTTCTTAGGCATTCATGTCCATCCACTTGGCAAAAAGAAAAGAACCCAAACAATCAAAGCAACAAGTGGATATCCTCGAATGAGTAAAGTATGCAACCAACATGCTCACACAATAGAATGGCAAATGAAATATGTGGCAAAGCATGCACAACTAATTCTAGCATCTATCAAACAATTGGCGATGACTAGGTCATCTATATATGAGTATATTGACTTAGGAGTCAAATGAGAACATTTGATCATAGGTCATACTCATCGTTTAAGCTCAAATGGGGTTACCACTTTTACATAATGCATTGATGTGTTCACGCCATTAGAGTTGCTTTGACTCAATTCTTAGAGTTAAGCTCCCCCTAGATGTGAGATCCCCTTTTAGAGGGATGAACTAACCTTGGGTTTTGTCGATGATGACTTCATGTAGGTGTTGAATATGTGGATGCTCAATGTTGATGTAGATCATTTGGAGCAATCCTTTGGAGTGAGTTGCACGTTCAACATACCTACATGGGTTAGTCCCACACGGAACAAACAAGAATATCCATAGACATAGAGTGATGCACACACAAGATGATGTCCATGAAATCATTAGGTTACCTTGTCCCTTGCCTTACCAACATGAGGGTTTGTGACTCCTTGAACTAGTGCAAGATGTGGAAGTTTATTGCACTTGTCCTTGCCATAATGATATGAGTGAAGAATGTTGGCGGAGTCACCCTCAAGAACTCTCTAGTTCTTCTTCTTCGGGATCCACATCATCTTGATGGGAATCCTTGGAGTTGTAGTTGTACTTGATGAAGTAGAACTTGACGTGGTCTTGGGAACCCACTAGACCAAGGCCTTGGGTGCTTCTTCAAATGTATCAATCTCCTCTTGAAGATTGTCCTTGCCTTTGTTCTTGTGGTCTTGTGGTGGAAGATCATCTTGTGCTTGTGTTCCCTTGAAGGAAGTAGGATCATACTTCTCTTGTTGAGGAACAAACTTCGTCTTGGGGTATCGATCTTCTTCCCACTCAACTCCATTGGCATTGAACTTTCGTTCAAAACCAACACCTTGATTCTTCCAGTGCCTTCCTTGCTTGCGTACAATTTCCTCGAATTGCTTACTCCCGGCAAGGCTCTTGTATACACCTTTCTCTATAATTCCCTTCAATAAGCTATTTTCTTGCTCAAGTGTAACTTGGCTAAGAGAATCATTAGTGGAATCAGGAGAATTACTAGAATCAACAATATTTGATTTAGCATAATTATTGTTAATACTAGAGGAAGGATCTTTCTTGTTCTTGTTACTAGACTTGACTTGAGGCATGTAAGTAGATAAGAGTAAACACTTGGCAATGTAAGAACACTTTTCTTACGGAGATCATCATTGATTGTTTTTAAGAACCCATGCTCTTGCTCAAGATTGAGCTTTTCAAAGCGTAACTTCTCATGAGCCCTTAAAAGTTCTCAATGATCTTCGAAGATAGTTTCATGAGCTAACTTAATAGTGTTTAGTTCTTTAGTTAGAAGCTCAATCTTCTCCTTATCATTTTCATTCGTTTTATCTTGATTAGCATGATTAATTGACGTTTCATCATAGTATTCATCACTAGAGTTGTCAACAAGTAAATCATCATCACCTAGCAAGTCATCTTCATCACTATTGAAATCAACATACTCGGGATGTGTTACCTTTGGACCTTTGGCCTTGAAGCATCTTCCAATTCCTTCATTTGGTGAGTCAAATATGTTGTAGGAGTTGGTTGACACAAGTGCTAGACCGGCAACACCTTCATCTTGAGTATATTCGAAGTTGGAGTGATAGCTTCTCTCGGAGTTATTGTTGGAGTCGGAGCCGGATACCCATTCACCAACATGATCTTGATGTCTTCGTTTTGTGTAGATACTTGATGACTTGTCCTTCCTTTCCGAATCCTTGCTTCTTCGTGAGGGTCTTCATTCATAACGATCATCTCTACTCCTCCTCTCTCTTGGTGGTGATTCTTCTCTTTTGCTTCTTCTTTTTGGAGAATCTTCTCTTCTTTTGTAGGGTGCCGTACACTCATTGGAATAGTGTCCGGGTCTCCCACAATTGTAGCAATTGTGCTCTCGACTAGAAGATCTTTTGTCATTGTAGGACCTTGACTTGGAGCTTCTTTCTTTGCTTCTACTCTTGTAGAATTTGTTGAAGTTCTTCACCATTAAGCTCAATTCTTCATTGAAGGTTTGTTTCTCACTTGATGATATGGGGGCTTCACATGAGGATTTTTAAGCACCACTTGACTTGTTGTGAAGTTCCTCCTTATCCTTGAGTGACATCTCATGAGCAACAATTCTTCCAATGACTTCCGTTGGCTTGAGATCTTTATAGTTTGGCATCATTTGGATCAATGTGCACACGGTATCATAATTTCCATCCAATGCTCTTAGGATCTTCTTAATGATGAATCTGTCGGTCATCTCTTCACTCCCTAAGCCGGCAATCTCATTTGTGATAAGAGCAAGCCTAGAGTACATTTCAGCGACCCCTTCACCATCCTTCATCTTGAACTTGTCAAGCTGACTTTGGAGCACATCCAGCTTGGATTCCTTGACGGAGTCAGTACCTTCATGCATATCAATCAAAGTATCCCAAATTTCCTTTGCATTCTCAAGGCGGCTGATTTTGTTGAATTCTTCGGGGCACAATCTGTTCAAGAGGATATCACAAGCTTGAGCGTCATATTGCAGCATCTTCAATTCATCCGCATTAGCTTCACGGTTCGGCTCTCGCCCATCAAAGAATTCACCTTTCAAGCCAATACAAATAATAGCCCAAACGGCGGGGTTATGTCCGAGAATATGCGTTTTCATCTTATGTTTCCAACTAGCAAAATTAGTACCATCAAAGTAAGGACCTCTACGGTGATAATTTCCCTCACTAGACGCCATACTCTCCTAGGTTGTGAAACCAAGGCTATGACCACCAAAAGCTATGGAAATCAAAGCAAATGGAGACCAAAGCTCTGATACCACTTGTAGGACCTTGTAGTATGTGTAGAGGGGGGGTAATTAGACTACTTGACCAATTAAAAACTTAACCTTTTCCCAATTTTAGAGTTTGGTAGATTTTAGCAATCTTTGGACAAGTCAAGCAATCATCACACAATTCAAGCAAGCATGCAAAGAGTATATGAGCAGCGGAAATTAAAGCATGCAACTTGCAAGAAAGTAAAGGGAAGGGTTTGGAGGATTCAAACGCAATTGGAGACATGGATGTTTTTGTCGTGGTTCCGATAGGTGGTGCTATCGTACATCCACGTTGATGGAGACTTTAACCCACGAAGGGTAATGGTTGCGTGAGTCCACGGAGGGCTCCACCCACGAAGGGTCCACGAAGAAGCAACCTTGTCTATCCCACCATGGCCGTCGCCCACGAAGGACTTGCCTCACTAACAGTAGATCTTCACGAAGTAGGCGATCTCCTTGCCCTTACAAACTCCTTGGTTCAACTCCACAATCTTGTCGGAGGCTCCCAAGTGACACCTAGACAATCTTGGAGACACCACTCTCCAAGAAGTAACAAATGGTGCGTTGATGATGAACTCCATGCTCTTGTGCTTCAAATGATAGTTTCCCCAACACTCAACTCTCTCTCATGGGATTTGGATCTGGTGGAAAGAAGATTTGGGTGGAAAGCAACTTGGGAAGGCTAGAGATCAAGATTCATATGGTAGGAATGGAATATCTTGGCCTCAATACATGAGTAGGTGGTTCTCTCTCAGAAATGGTAAGTTGGAAGTGTAGGTTTGTTCTGATGGCTCTCTCTGCGAATGAAGAGGAGGTGGAGGGGTATATATAGCCTCCACACAAAATCTAACCGTTACACACAATTTACCAAACTCGGTGGGACCGAATCAACAAACTCGGTCGGACCGATTCAGTAAACCTAGTGACCGTTAGCATTTTCGGTGGGACCGACATGCAACTCGGTAGGGCCGATATGGTTAGGGTTAGGGCATAATGTAATCTCAGTGAAACCAATTACACAAACTCGATGAGACCGATTTTGGTAATTAGCTAACCAGAGAGTTGGTCAGGTAAACTCGGTGGGACCGATTCGCTCTTTTCGGTGAGACCGAAATGTTATGAAAGGGAAACAGAGAGTTTACATTGCAATCTCGGTGGGATCAATCGCTCACTTCGGTTAGACCGAAACGTTATGAAGGGAAACAGAGAGATTACAATCCCATCTTGGTGAGACCGAGATCCCTATCGGTAAGACCGATTTGCCTAGGGTTTGTGGCAGTGGCTATGACATTTGAACTCGGTGGCGCCTGATAGAAAGAATCGGTATGACCGATTTTGACTTTAGGTTTAGGTCATATGAGGATGTGAGAAAGTAGTTGAGGGTATTTGGAGCATATCACCAAGCACTTGAAGCAAGAGGCTCATTAAGCAACACCTCATCCCTCCTTGATAGTATTGGCTTTTCCTATAGACTCAATGTGATCTTGGATCACTAAAATGTAAAATGAGGAGTCTTGAGCTTTTGAGCTTGAGCCAATCCTTTGTCCTTGATATTTTGAGGGGTCCACTTTCATCATCCATGCCATGCCATTCATTGAGCTTTTCTGAAATAATAGTCTTGGAATAGCATTAACTCAATGAGCTATATGTTGTTATGAATTACCAAAACCACCTAGGGATAGTTGCACTTTCAATCTCTCTTGCGGATAATAGGACCGGCGCCAGGAAATCAGCATGGACACGCAAAGGGGGAATCTTTGAACATTTCCTCTGAATACAACCCGGACATACTTTGGATTCATACAAAGGGTACGCCGTCATACCTCCTTCTTACAACATGAACAGTAGTCATACGCATAAACGTATTACTTGAATACAACATGTAGAGTTATATGACACTTATCCGCTATCATCTACCATTGACATTTTTAGTCATAAAAAGGCATCCGAATATCGTGCTCTGCCTTAAAATGCCAAGGGGCTTCATTATAACCGCACCATGGCAACAAAGCCCGACCACCTTCTCGGTCGCTCGGCACCCCGAACTTATAGCATTATATGCATTAGCTCCGAATCATGACTTGGGTCATTAGTTGGGTTTTCCTGGCTCCCTTGTTTTGGTACCTTACATTCCACAATATCAGCGAAGGTAGCGCTGGGAGAACTACTGCAATTGTGTCCTAGTTCTTCCGGGCGAGCACCTTAGTAGAGAAAGCCAAAAACTGACTGTCATGATAAGGCGAGAGCTGGTCAGCTGTTCGAGAGGTTGTAAAATCTTTAAGGATTTATTTCACATAATGCCATCATAAATGCAGAGTGCGACGGATCGGTCTGCCGATCAGGTGTTGTTGGAGTCCCTCGTGCGGACTTCTGAACACCAGGGGCTGCGCCTACCATACTCGAATTCCTATGGTTAAGTGAGAGTGATAAAGCCCTATAGTCTGATTGCCTAGTTTGCTGTGCTGAACACCTCCTTTATGGACCCAAGAATGGGGTAAAGAGTGTTCAGATGTATCCCAAACACCCTCGTATTTCCTACATGGGGGCAGAAGCCGACGACTGGCCAACTCTCAAGATTAACATATAAAAACGGCCGCGAAGGAAGAAAAACTTTTTATATAAAAGGCAAATACATAAATAACGGTGACTCTGTTCGGCCTTACAAAGGACAGCATAATTGCCTTCATGGAAATACAATGTCTTTGGTACATTGCTCCGCCACAAGGCGGGCTCCTTTCAGGACACCATCATAATATAGTTCGGGCCTGCAGTGCTCCTTCCCCTCAGGTGGTCCCTCGGTCATCAGCTTTTCAGCAACCAGCTTTCCCCAGTGCACTTTCGCGCGAGCAAATGCCATTCATGCACCTTCTATACAAACCGACCGCTTAATGGTGTCAAGCCGAGGATAGTCACTCACAATTCGCTTCATGAGCCCAAAGTAACTGCTCGGAATAGGCTCGGCGAGCCATAGCTGGACAATCAGATCCTTCATGGCTAGTTCGGCCGCCTGGTGCAGTTCGACCAGCTGCTTCAGCTGATCGACGAATGGCACCGGATAACTCGGCGCCAAATACTGCGAACAGAAAAGATTTTCCGCAGTCTTCTTCTCCTCAGCTCGATAGAATTGAGCAGCATCAGATATGCTGCACGGAAGATCCGCAAACGCCCCTGAAGAAATCAGAAGTCAATTTTTCACCTCGAATTTTTCTGCTACGGCACTAGCAAATGCTCTAAATAGGTAAAGGCCTTACCAGCCGCAATCTTCCTCGCTTCCTGAATGTCCTTCATAGCACCTTGGGCTTCCTCCCGAGCATCAGTTGCGGCTTGGAGAGCTTGTGTGAGTTCGGATTCTTTCAATGACAGACCCCGCTCCAAAGTCTCACTTTTCTACACGGCCTCCTGAAGCTCTCGTTCAGCTTCAATTACCCTGGCCTCGTGCTGCTCGCGAAGGGCCTGTTCTGCGGCTGCCTTCTTTTCAACTAAGGCCACAGCCTTCTTCAATGCCTCAATTTCGGCATTCGCCCCTAGAGCGCGCAATATACATACTTTCATGAGGCACACCTACTTCATTGTGCTAAACTTAAACAAAGTTTCGACATACCTTGGTGGTCCTCCAACTGCTTCTTCACGTAGCCAAGTTCTTCTTCGGTCCGCTCTAGACTCTGCTTCAGTCTGGATACTTCCGCAGTATGAGAAGCGGCAGTCGCCACAGACGCCTATTTATAAAGGAAGAGATATATGTCATGCACTGAGTCTCCTGTGGGAGGAAATTCGATCCCCTGTCCGGTTCCTTCTTTCACCGGACAATGTATGAGGGGCTACTATCTATACTATGACAAATCTTCTAAAAAACTCCTAAAAACTTACCTCCAAGCCTTTTATAAGGCTGATGCAGGATTCATTCAGCCCACTTTCAGCGGCCTGAACCTTCTCAATCACTGCGCCCATAAGGGTGCGACGTTCATCGATGATGGAAGCGCTCTTTAGCATCGTCAATAAGCTGCCATGCACCTCTAGTTGGGCAGAGGTTGCCGGGGGAGCAGGAGCACCTCCTCTATTCAAGGGGAGCTACCCGTCTGAACCCGGAGCCTTAAAGGTCTCTGGGACTGTATCCGGCTGTGGGCCGAATCCAAGATCACCTCCGCCATCGACACTCAGTGGAGCTGCCGCTCCCGTGTATCCGGCCCCTGAGGTACGCCCCTCCTGGTTTAGCCCCTTTTGGGACGACACCTCGGTGCCATGCCCGAGCTTCGGGGAAGGGGCCCTCGGAGGTGTCTCGCTCTTAAGGGCATCTGAGCTCAACGAATCCTCCGATGAGGACTTTTCGGCGTGAGACCTGGCCGGGCTGCAAAAAATATGGCACCAATTAATTTATTTGTGCCTTGATAATCCTGGAAGCATAGACGTGTTCGGATTTTGTACACTTACGAGTTTTCCAGGGGCTGTGCCCTAGGATCCCACTCCGGGCTATTGTCGGTAGTCATAGTGGACACCTCTGGCAGGGGAGTCTTTCCCCTGTTAGGCAATTCGGCCTCCAGAGATGAGGAGGCCGTCCTTTTCTTTCCTCCCCCCGTGGGGGACTCATCTTCCTCCTCCTCTTCCTCTTTGGAGGAGAGAGGGGTATTGGAGTCTTCAGATTTTGTGTCAGAAGCCCCGCGACGACACAGGCCGCCCCTGGTCTCCTTGGCCTCTTTATGGGCCTATTTCTTTGGCGCCTTGTAAGGCGCCGGAACCAGCATCTTCTTCAGAAGTGGTCTGGCTGGTTCTTCTGGCAGCAGGGACGGATAGTGTATCCGCCCTGCCTTCTTCGTCCATCCCTAAGATGATTGTGGGAAGCACGTTAGGACATCTTCCCCGGGATATGAAAATGAAACATATGGATGGACAAAATATAATGACTACTTAACGGACTTGCGGGGCAGGACAGTTGGTACCCGCAGTCCACGGTGGAGCCCGGCCATGGTTTGCCAGACTTAAAAAGCACCTTCCAGATGTCCTTGTGTGAGGAGCCATAAAGTTCCCGCAGGGTCTGATGTTCAGCCGGGTCGTACTCCCACAAATTGCAGGCTCGGCGCTGACAGGGAAGAACCAGGCGGACCAGCATCACCTGGACTACGTTAACAAGCTTGACGGCCTTGTCTTCCATACCTTTGACACGTGTCAAGATCACCGACTGCTCGTCAGGTGAAGACCAGTTCAAGCCCTTCTCGGGCCAAGACGTGAGCCGCAAAGGGGCTCCGGATCGGAACTCAGGAGCTGCGGCCCACTTTTTGCAGCGCGGCTCAGTGATATAGAACCACTGTTGCCGCCACTCCTTGACAGAATCATTGAAAGTACCTATCGGCCATGTGACCTTGGGCATCCTGCTCACCATGGCACCTCCGCACTCGGCGTGCTCGCCGTTCACCACCTTGGGCTTCACATTGAAGATCTTCAGCCATAAGCCGAAGTGTGGCGCGATGCAGAGAAAGGCCTCGCACACGACAATAAACGTCGAGATGTTGAGGAAGGAATTGGGGGATAGATCATGGAAATCGATCATGTAATAATGCATGACGCTGCGAACAAATGGGTGAAGGGGAAACCCGAGCCCGCGGACAAAATGAGGGAGGAACACGACACTCTCATGGGACTCCGGAGTAGGGACAATCTGTCCCACAGCCGGAAGGCGGTGGCCGATTTTCTAGGCCGGGTACTCGGCCTCCTGTAGCTTCTTGATATCCTTCTCCTGGACAGTAGAGGCCATCCACTTGCCTCCTACTCCGGATCCAGACATTTTCGGAAGAACCTTCATCGGTGGAGAAGATGAACGCTCGGGCGTTAGGTCTCAAGAGAAAGAGAATGGACGAGCAGAAGGAGAAGGCGTGGGTAAAAAGGAAGAGGCCTTTCCTCTTTATAGAGGCAATGAAACTCTGCGCCTCCCCGCTTGCCTAATAAAACCTGCTCGTTCCCCACTCACCGTGTTTGGTGGTGCGGGTGGGTTACCCACACCCGTGTTGATGATAATCCCGCGATAAGGGGGACACGATCTCTGCTTTGACAAGACGTGCCAAGGAAACTGCCTCGCAATGTGTGCGGTAGCTGGTTATAAAAAACGGTTCGAATAAAAGTCGGGCTGTGGCTTGATGTCACGCTACAAAGAGTTGTCAGCATATTAGATTCATGGATTAATATTCTCCCTACGGCGGTATGTGAAATTTGTCTTGCAGAGCCAGACACGGTCCTTGTGTTCGTAATTTATCTTGGAGTATTCAGAGATGGAACCCGCCTTTCAATGCCAAAGACAATCTGTGCGCTGGACTCATCGTCATTGAAGCCTGGTTCAGGGGCTACTGAGGGATTCCTGGATAAGGGGGTATCCGGACAGCCGGACTATGCACTTTGGCCGGACTGTTGGACTATGAAGATACAAGATTGAAGACTTCGTCCCGTGTCCGGATGGGACTCTCCTTTGTGTGGAAGGCAAGCTTGGCGATTCGGATGTAGATCTCCTTCTCAGTAACAGACTCTGTGTAACCCTAGCCCCCTCCGGTGTCTATATAAACCGGAGGGTTTAGTCCGTAGGACAACAATAATCATACCATAGGCTAGCTTCTAGGGTTTAGCCTCTACAATCTCGTGGTAGATCAACTCTTGTAATACTCATATCATCAAGATCAATCAAGCAGGAAGTAGGGTATTACCTCCATCGAGAGGGCCTGAACCTGGGTAAAACATCGTGTCCCCTGTCTCCTGTTACCATTAGCCTTAGACACACAGTTCGGGACCCCCTACCTGAGATCCGCCGGTTTTGACACCGACATCGGGAAAACCCAACTATTGACCAAAGACATGATTCGGAGCTGATGCATATAAGGCCAAAACTCGCGATGTTGAACACTCCCGAAGGTATTCGTACTTTTCAATATATACCGGGTTGGATACAGCCCCCGGTAATGAACCCTGAATTCAAGGCACGTGCGGCAACCCGGCGTGAGGAGAGAGCGCGTGTGGTGAGAGCATAGTTCTCAAAGCATACTGCTAGCTGCTTCTATAACATCCATTTTAGTACGGCGAATTGAAAGTTTGCAAATACTGCCGATATCTTTCTTGGGCGTTTTATATGCCAGGACGGTATGAAACAACAAGAGATAATAATAAGAAAAAAGGTTTACACAGGGTCTTAATCTAAAAAGAACCTTCAAACGGGGCCCTGCTGCCATAAGTATGGTTTGTTGGTTTTGAAGAACCATGAACTATAGCTTCTTGAGTCCGAATAGGGTCAAAGCAAACTATAGACTTCTTACATGCAGAGTGCCCCAAGCGCCACCCAAGGAATTTTGAGTGTATATTTATTTATACGGGAAAACATGTACAGTCTTCTTATGGGGCGATCTATGGGGGTGGGGCTGCTAAAAAAGCTCAGGTTTATCTAAGCTGCTACCCGTAGGTGTGCGGAGAACACGTTTGACTGTGTCCGCGGTCTTGAGGACCGATGAGCTGCTCGGCTTGAAGAGGCCGCTTCGTGCTACGGCTACTAGAGCCGCCGCGCCTCTGTACAAAGAGAACACTCTGTATTTCCGCTCATCGTGATAACGCCACGTGGTCTAGGCATCTTGAGTTTGAGATAAGCATAATGCGGGACTGCATTGAAACGGGCGAAGGTCGTTCGTCTGAGTAGTGTGTGATAGCCACTTCGGAACGGAGCAATGTCGAAGATTAGGTCTTCACTTTGAAAGTTATTGGGGGAGCTGAAGACAACATCCAATGTTAGAGAGTCCGTGCAGCGGGCCTCTATGCCTGGTATTACTCCTTTAAAGGTAGTGTTGCTTTGCTTGATTCTTGACGGGTATATCCCCATCTTATGAACAGTGTCCTAATATATTAGATTGAGACTACTGTCGCCGTCCATGAAGACTCGAGTGAGGTGGTATCCGCCAGTTATTGGGTCGAGCACTAAGGCAGCCGCACCCCCGTGATGGATACTAGTCAGATGATCCCTGCGATCGAAGGTGATCGGACAGGCCGACCATGGGTTGAATTTGGTGGTGACAGGCTCTACAGCGTATACATCTTGGAGTGCGCATTTGTGCTGCCTCTTCGGGATATGAGTGGCATAAATCATGTTCATTGTTTTAACATCCAGAGGGAATTTCTTTTGTCCCCCCATATTCGGCTGGCGAGATTCAACCTCGTCTTTCCTTTGCGGTCCCTTCCCTTTGTGTTTGGCGTTGAGCTTGCCGGCCTTCTTGAAGACCCAACATTCTCTGTTGGTATGATTAGCTAGTTTGTCGGGGGTGCCATGAATTTGGCAGGACCTATCTAGATGGACCATCTCTGCTGCCTTTTTAAGTGACTTTTTCCATTGACCGGGTCTAGAGCCCCTGAATCCGATGTTTACCGCTATATTGTCTGGGCTACCTTCATTGTTTCGAAGTTTGTTTTTATTGCTTCGTGGTTTTCCATTGCCATCCCTGACTTTGGATGTGCCAGGATTGTTGGTGCTTCTACGGGCCAACCAGTTGTTCTCTCCCGCACAAAAGTGGGTCATGAGTGTAGTTAGCGCTGCCATTGTCTTTGGCTTTTCCTGGCAGAGGTGTCTGGAAAGCCATTCGTCCCAGACACTGTGTTTGAAAGCTGTTAAGGCTTCGGCATCCGGACAGTCTAGGATTTGGTTCTTCTTAGTGAGAAATCAGTTCCAAAGCTTACGGGATGACTCTCCGGGCTATTGGGTTATGTGATTTAGATCGTCTGCATCCGGAGGTCGGACATAGGTCCCTTGGAAATTGGCCCCAAAAGCATCCTCAAGTTCTTCCTAGCTTCCAATGGAATTTTCGGGAAGGCTTTTCAACCAGTGTCGAGCTGGTCCTTTTAGCTTGAGGGGTAGGTATTTGATGGCGTGGAGATCATCTCTATGAGCCATGTGGATGTGAAGAATAAACTCTTCTATCCAGACCACAGGGTCTGTCTTTCCGTCGTATGCCTCGATATCCACGGGTTTAAACTCTTCTGGAAATTCATGATCCAGCACCTCATCGGTGAACCACAGGGGGTGTACAGCACCCCTGTATTTGGCTGTGTTGTGGCGTGGGTCCGACGGTTGTAGTGTTTGGTGTTGGTTTCGAACTAGTAAGTGACCTGCGTATTTGGTTTGATGGCCATGATCCTGTGTGGGAATATGTTCCCTGGATTCATAGATGGACCTGGTTCTACCGGCCTTTTTCTCCAGGTTTGCACATAAATTGTGCATCTGATCCTGGTTCGCGACCTCCCTTCCTTTATGGGGAGGGAGTGCGGGTTTGTGTGCGGCATTGTTAGCCGCTCTGTCTCGACCACGAGGTGGTTGGTCTGGTTGATCGGCCGCATTGTTATTCGGCGGTATGGGCGCGATAGCATCGTCATCGAATTCGGGCAGCAGCTTGCGTTTGGGGTAGCTCTTTGTTTGGCGATTAGCCGTATTTTTCCTCAGTGTCGAGCACTTCATTCCATCTATCATTGAGCATATCTTGTGCGGCTTTAAGCCGTTGCTTCTGCTTCTTCAAGCTCCTCGCAGTGGCGATGAGTCTCTGGTGGAGGTGCTCTTGTTCCAGTTGCTTTTCCGGGACGATGAATGCATCATCATCCAGACTAATCTCCTCTTCGGAGATAGGTTGATAATTGGTGCCTTCGGCATCGTTGTGATCGGACAGTGGCCCTGGACTGTGTTTGCCATCTCCTTGCTCATCTTGCTCCATTGTTGGGTTTGCGGGGTCTTCATTGTCTTTGGCGTCGTCCAGGGTGTTATTCTCTCTTGCGCCAGTATTGTTGTTTTTACTATGGCAAGGTTTAGAGTAGTGTCGCTGATGTCGGTGTTTCGGCTGCTTCTCAGGAGGCTTATCCTCAATCGGATCCTTCTTGTTTTCACCATTGTTTTCTTTGGGTGTATCCACCATGTATATGTGGTATGAGGAGGTGGCTGTCTAGTGCCCTGTGGGCGGTGGTTCCTGTTCTTCTCCGGTATCGTCGTCCATATCGTCGATGTCTTTGCACTCGAAATCAAGCATGTTGGTCAAATCATCGACAGTGGCTATCAAGTGAGTGGTGGGTAACGAAGTTCTTCGTCGTCCGCTTCCCACTCAAGCCGGACATAGTTCGGCAAAGAATCTCCTGACAAGGAGAGAGACTTTAATGAGTTTAACACATCACCTAGGGGTGAGTGTTGGAAGATGTCCGCGGAGCTGAACTCTAAGATCGGCGCCCAGTCAGATGCAATGGGGGCGAATACACGCGGTTCGGAGCCTATAGCCGGAGATGAATCCGAGGTTCCGATGACACATGCCTCATTGGAGGACAGATCTATTTTCGGCTCTAGTGCTGCTGAGTATGTGGCTTCCGTGGCGAGGTTGAGCTTGCCATCCTCGGATGGCGTGCTCTGCTCTGGATCTAGGGCCAGAGCGCTTACAGGCGATATCTCCTGCACACAGTTTGATGATAGATTTAGGTCATGTTCATCGTGGCTGCAGGGTGTGGCTATCATGGGCTCGAATCTATCGAAGATCAAGTCTCCGCGGATGTTGGAGGCATAGTTCAAGCTTCCAAACCTGACCTGATGGCCAGGGGCGTAGCTGTCGATCTACTCCAGATGGCCAAACGAGTTGGCCCGCAGTGCGAAGCCGCTGAACACGAAGATCTATCCGGGGAAGAAGACTCACCCTGGAATGTGTTGTTGTAGATGATTGAACGAGCCATCAAGACTTATGATGACGATGCAGTGGAACTCTCAATGAAAGCACCAATGTTGGTGTCAAAACCGGCAGATCTTGGGTAGGGGGTCCCGAACTGTGCATCTAAGGCTAATGGTAACAGGAGGCGGGGGACACAATGTTTACCTAGGTTCGGGCCCCCTCGATGGAGGTAATACCCTACTTCCAGCTTGATTGATCTTGATGATATGAGTATTACAAGAGTTGATCTACCACAAGATCGTAGAGGCTAAACCCCAGAAGCTAGCCTACAATTATGATTGTTTTCTTCCTACGGACTAAACCCTCCGGTTTATATAGACACCGGAGGGGGCTAGGGTTACATAGAAACGGTTACAGAGAAAGGAATCTTCATATCTGAATCGCCAAGCTTGCCTTCCACGCAAAGGAGAGTCCCATCTAGGCATGGGACGAAATCTTCTATCTTGTATCTTCATAGTCCAACAGTCCGGTGATACATCTCCAACGTATCTATAATTTATGAAGCATTCATGCTATTTTATTATCTGTTTGGAATGATTATGGGCTTTATTATACACTTTTATATTACTTTTGGGACTAACCTATTAACCGGAGGCCCAGCCCATATTGCTGTTTTATTGCCTGTTTCAGTATTTCGAAGAAAAGGAATATCAAACGGAGTCCAAACGGAATGAAACCTTCGGGAGCATGATTTTAGGAACAATATAATCCAGGAGACTTGGAGTTCACGTCAGAAGATCCTCGGGGAGGCCACGAGATAGGGGGGCGCGCCCACCCCCTGGGCACGCCCTACCCTCTCGTGGGCCCCTCGAGGCTCCCCCGACCGACTTCTTTCGCCTATATAAGCCTACATACCCTAAAAACATCGAATACGAAGATAGATCGGGAGTTCCGCCGCCTCAAGCCTCTGTAGCCACCAAAAACCTCTCGGGAGCCCGTTCCGGCACCCTGCCGGAGGGGGAACCCATCATTGGTGGCCATCTTCATCATCCCGGCGCTCTCCATGACGATAGGGAGTAGTTCACCCTCGGGACAGAGGGTATGTACCAGTAGCTATGTGTTTTGCTTGGAGCGTCATTTTATTTTGTTAGTGTTTGCTTGCTGTTATTTAGATTAATGTTTTGCATCTTTATTTTCAATAAAAAAAGTCAAGGATAGCCTTTACTATGCTTATTTTGCTAGTATACATGTTGCTGTTTGAAAACAGAAAGTTTACCGCTGTTGCAAAAATTCCCTAGAAAAGTCAGAGAATTGTGTAATGTTGAATCTTTTTTCATATTGAGCTATGATAAATTTACTACAGTGGGAATTTTCTCTCATAATTTTTGGAGTTAGGGAAGTATTGATACTCTTGCATTCTTTACAGACTGTACTGTTTTGGCAGATTGCTGTTATGTTTGCATTGTTTGCATATGTTTGCTTGTTTAATGATTCTATTTGATGATAGGAGTGTTAAATATGCAGAGGAATTTAGTATGCAATGTTGAATAATAATTTTAGTGATTTGTTACAGTAGAAAATGATAAGGTTTTGCATTGGTTTATACTAACCTATCTCCCGAGTTCTTGTTGAGTTTGTTGTGGATGAAGCTTTTGACAAAAAGAAGAGAAACCATGATATGAGAGGAATTAAGGAGACATAAAAGCTCAAGCTTGGGGATGCCCAAGGCACACCAAGATAATATTTCAAGAAGTCTCAAGCATCTAAGCATGGGGATGACCCGGTAGGCATCCCACCTTTCTTCTTCAACAACTATCGGTTAGTATCGGTTGAGCCTAAGTTTTTGCTTCTTCACATAAGTTGTGCTATCCTTGCAATGTCATTTTTTTTGCTTGCTGTTTGAATACAATACCAAGATATAAAATTCTTTAATGAGAGAGAGTCTTCACATAGTTACGTAATAATTTAGCTACTCATTGATCTTCACTTATATCTTTTTGGAGTAGTTTGTCATTTACTCGTGTGCTTCACTTATATCCTATGAGTAAATGGTTGAATGAGTTGAATGTCACAAATCTGAAATTATATATGTCTCATTTATTTATCCCATGGGTAGTAATGACTTCACGTCTAAGAAGTAGATGTTGTAAATTTATTGAAGGTTAGCAAGCATTGTATTGGTCATTTGAACAATTCATGAAAGAATATTGAAGAAAGGGAGATTTCACATATAAATATACTATCCTAGACATATTTTATAATTGTGAGCACTCATTAAGTATGACATGCTAAAGATTTGATGTTGGACAAGGAATACAACATAATGGGTTATGTTTTCTCACATCTCAGTTAAAGTATATTGTCATGGATCATTCAAACATGTTTACCTTGCCTTTCCCCCTCATGCTAGCCAAAATTCCTTGCACCAAGTAGAGATACTACTTGTGCTTCCAAATATCCTTAAACCCAGTTTTGCCATGAGAGTCCACCATACCTACCTATGGATTGAGTAAGATCCTTCAAGTAAGTTGTCATCAGTGCAAGCAATAAAAATTGCTCTCTAAATATGCATGACTTATTAGTGCGGGGAAAATAAGCTTTGTACGATCTTGTTATGGAAGCAATAAAAGCGACGGACTGCATAATAAAGGTCCGTGTATAAGGGGCAATATAAAGTGACATTCTTTCGCATTAAGATTTTGTGTATCCAACCCTAAAAGCGCATGAAAACCTCTACTTCCCTCTGCGAAGGGCCTATCATTTACCTTATGTCTTTTACTTTATGCAAGAGTCAAGGTGATCTTCACCTTTCCCTTTTTCATTTTATCCTTTGGCAAGCACTTTGTGTTGGGGTGGTCCTGATATATATATCCAATTGGATGTAAGTTGGCATGAACTATTATTGTTGACATCACCCAAAGGTGAATACGTTGGGAGGCAACACTATAAGCCCCTATCTTTCTCAGTGTTCAATTAAAACTCCATAACCATTAGTATTGCGTGAGTGTTAGCAATTATGGAAGACTATATGACAGTTGAGTATGTGGAGTTTGTTATTACTGAAAATAAGATGAATTGCAATTGTTTGATGACTAAGAATGAAGTTTGCTAATTTTCAAGAAGTCTATGGTCTATGCTTTAACATGTGAATAGCTTGTTACTTGATCGTGAAAAGTTTTATGAGATGAACTACTGTTATGACATATTATCATGCTAGAAAAGGTGATTGAAATTATCATTGATCAAACGTGTGCACCTTCTAGCATTCACACTTCATAAATTCTTTCTTTTATCATTTACCTACTCGAGGATGAGTAGGAATTAAGCTTGGGGATGCTGATATGTCTCCAACGTATCTATAATTTATGAAGCATTCATGCTATTTTATTATCTGCTTTGAATGATTATGAGCTTTATTATACACTTTTATATTACTTTTGGGACTAACCTATTAACCGGAGGCCCAGCCCATATTGATGTTTTATTGGCTGTTTCAGTATTTCGAAGAAAAGGAATATCAAACAGAGTCCAAATGGAATGAAACCTTCGGGAGCGTGATTTTTAGGAAGAATATAATCCGGGAGACTTGGAGTTCAAGATCCTCGAGGAGGCCACAAGATAGGGGGCGCGCCCACCCCCCTGGGCACGCCCTACCCTCTCGTGGGCCCCTCGAGGCTCCCCCGACCGATTTATTTCACCTATATAAGCCTACGCACCCTAAAAACATCGAATACGAAGATAGATCGGGAGTTCCGCCGCCGCAAGCCTTTGTAGCCACCAAAAACCTCTAGGGAGCCCGTTCCGGCACCATACCGGAGGGAGAACCCATCACCAGTGGCCATCTTCATCATCCCGGCGCTCTCCATGACGAGGTGGGAGTAGTTCACCCTCGGGGCTGAGGGTATGTACCAGTAGCAATGTGTTTGATATCTCCCTCTCGTGTTCTCTCTATGGCACAATCTTGATGTATCGCAAGCTTTGCTATTATAGTTGGATCTTATTATGTTTCTCCCCCTCTACTCTCTTGTAATGGATTGAGTTTTCCCATTGAAGTTATCTTATCGGATTGAGTCTTTAAGGATTTGAGAATACTTGATGTATGTCTTTCCATGTTTATCTGTGGTGACAATGGGATATCATGTGCCACTTGATGTATGTTTTGGTGACCAACTTGCGGGTTCCGCCCATGAACCTATGCATAGGGGTTGGCACATGTTTTCGTCTTGACTCTCCGGTAGAAACTTCAGGGCACTCTTTGAAGTACTTTGTGTTGGTTGAATAGATGAATCTGAGATTGTGTGATGCATATCGTATAATCATGCCCACGGATACTTGAGGTGACAATGGAGTATCTAGGTGACATTAGGGTTTTGGTTGATTTGTGTCTTAAGGTGTTATTCTAGTATGAACTCTATGATAGATTAAGCAGAAAGAATAGCTTCTTGTTATTTTACTACGAACTCTTGAATAGATAGATAAAAAATGATAACTTTGAGGTGGTTTCGTACCCTACCATAATCTCTTCGTTTGTTCTCTGCTATTAGTGTCTTTGGAGTGACTCTTTGTTACATGTCGAGGGATTGTTATATGATCTATCTATGTTATTATTGTTGAGAGAACTTGCACAAGTGAAAGTATGAACATTAGGCCTTGTTTCCTACCATTGCAATACCGTTTACGCTAACTTTTATCGCTTGCTACCTTGCTGTTTTTATAATTTCAGATTACAAATACCTTTATCTACTATACATATTGCACTTGTATCACCATCTCTTTGCCGAACTAGTGCACCTATGCAATTTGCCATTGTATTGGGTGTGTTAGGGACACAAGAGACTCTTTGTTATTTGGTTGCAAGGTTGTTTGAGAGAGACCATCTTCATCCTACGCCTCCTACGGATTGATAAACCTTAGGTCATCCACTTGAGGTAAATTTGCTACTGTCCTACAAACCTGTGCACTTGCAGGCCCAACAACATCTACAAGAAGAAGGTTATGTAGTAGACATCATCCGGCATATGCATATAGTCCGGCTGTCCGAGGACCCCTTAATCCAGGACTCCCTCACCTACTCGTGCATACGTACGGCCAGGGCTCGTGTACATGGCTGGGTCGGAACGGAGAAACAGCGTCGTCGTCGTGTTCATGGGGAGCCAACCGGCTGGGTCAGAACGAAATGTGTCGTCATGTTCATTAGGAGGGCTTGGGCGGAATAGCCGATGGAAACGAGGCCTTGCATACCGCACAATGGAGGAAACGGCCTTGTGTTCGACTGGCCACGATCAAAACGGGATCTTGTTCATCGGGAGGGGTCTGACGTACTGCAAAACGGAGGAAACGAACTTCTATTGGACCTCCTACGGTCGAAACGGGGTCCTGTTGATCAGGAGGGGTGTGGCGTACCGCAAAACAGAGGAAACGGGCTTGTGTTGGAGCGCTACGGTCGAAACGGGGGTCCTGTTCATCGGGAGCGGTGTGGCATACCGCAAAACGGGACTCCACGGGATACTGTTCATCTCCACCGTCGACCTCCTCCAGCCTCCACGGGCTACTGTTCACCCACCGTCGACCTCCTCCAGCCTCCACCTGCGACTGTTCATCCATGGGCTCCTATTCATCCAGCCTCCACCGCGCTCTACTCCACCGGCTACTGTTCAACCAGCCCTCTCCATGTTCTCATGTTTAACCACCCTCCACGGGCTACTGTTCATCCAGCCCTCCATCGGCTACTGTTCAACCAGCCCTCCACGGGGTTATCCTATTCATCTAGCCCTCCAAGGGGTCCTGTTCATCCAGCCCCAACAGGCTCGATCGATCGGGGTCTTGTTCATCCAAAGGCAACACCACGGGGTCCTATTCATCCACCCCCATCGGGAACTGTTCATCCAACCCCCCCCCCCCCAGCAACGCTCACTGTTCATCCAGAGGCAGCATCGATCGGCTTCAGTTAGCAACAGTAGAGAAGGAATCGCTCGATCACTCGGGTTCAGTAACACATAGCCTGCAGTGAAATCGCTCGAGTTTAGTTAGGCGATGCCTCGCTCGGGTTCAGATAGAGCCCAACGCCTCGCACCCACGCGTGTACGGTACGAGAGAAACGCGCATCGCTTGGCCCCCGACCACCCACCATAACCGGGAAATCCCCGATATTTTCCTCGCCCTCGCATCTACCACAGTTTTTTCCATCATGGACGGCCCAAAGAATGTCATGCAGCTGCGTCTCCGGCCCGCCCAGGATGAAAAGCCCATTTTCTGCCATGATTTTTTGTCATAGAAGTAGGAGCCCACCACATCTATAATGATACCGGGTTTTTTCACAATTATCATCATAGAAGTGTCATAAGTATGACAGGAAAAAAATTCGTTCGGCCCAAAATGTCATGGATGTGTCTTTTTTTGTAGTGTCAATGGCACTGATTACCCCTACTGGAAGAATAAGATGCGTATGCATCCTGAAGCCATTGACGTTGATCTCTGGTATGTCATCAAGAACGGTGTTCCCAAGGCTAGTGAAGGTGTCACTGCTGCTGATGTTAAGAAGTTCATTCAACTGTACTCAACTGCCAAGAACATCATTTGTGGTCATCTGACCAAAGGATAGTATGGCGTGTGAGTGCTCTAGAAACTGCGAAGCTAGTCTGGGACTGGCTCTCCAAGGTTAATGAAGGCGTCTCCATCCAAAGAGATTCAAGGATCAGTGTTCTTCACAATCTCTTCAACCGCTTCAAGAGAAATGACAATGAGAATGTCCAGCTCACATTTGATCGCCTCACTGATATCACAAATGAGCTTCATGCACTCGGCGCCACTGAGATCACCAAGCACGAAATCGTCAAGACACCTCTGAGATCACTTGACAATTCATTTGACACCCTGGCCCTGGTGATTCAAGAGCGCCCTGACTTCAAGACTCTCGATCCGTCTGACATACTTGAGAGGCTCAATACCCATGAGTTCCAGCTATTTGAGAAAAGAGATATCTATGGTCCCAACTATGGCCGTACTCGCGCTTTGAAGGCAAAGGCTTTTTCCTGATCTGAAGAAGAATCTGACTACTGTTCTAGGGATCCTGAAGATATTGGAAAGGAGCTTGCTATGCTTGTGAAGAAGTTCCATAAGTTCACTAAGAAGAAAGGCTTCATAAAGTCTTCAAGATCCAGCTTTAAAAATGATGAAGCTTCCTCTCGTGATAACAAGAAGAGAACCTGCCACAAGTGCAAGAAACCTAGTCAGTACATCTTTGAGTGTCCATAGTAGGACAATGAGACAAAGAAGAAGAAGAAGAGCAAGGAATATGATTCTGATGACAACAAGAAGAAGAAATCATCAAAATCTTCTTACAAGTCTTCATCGAAGTCTTCATCACACAAGAAGAGCCCATCAAGCAAGGCTCGTGCGTTTGTTGGCAAGGAGATGGATTCAGAGGAGGAGTCTGCATCTGAGTTGGCAGAGGTGGAGTCTGAACAGGAATCTGATTCTGGAGTAGCAAGCCTGGCTCTAGCTTCTGCGTATGTCGCCAAGTCGATCTTCAACACTGAAGACAATGGCCTCGTCACCGACGCTGATGCCAAGGATGAGGATGACTCTACTCCCACCTACTGCTTCATGGCACGTGGTGCCAAGGTAAACTCACGCGATGCTTACTTTCAAACATCAAGTGAAGATGACTTTGAATGTGAATCTAAACCTAGATACAAAACACTTGCTAAAACTGCAACTGAACAACAGAATGCTATGGAACATATTCAAAAGTTGTTAGACAAAAGCGATGACCGGTTGGACGCGGAAATGGCCCGGACTCAGTCCTTAATTGAAGACATTAAAAATATTCATATTAAGTATGAGGAACTTGAAAGTCGTCATGAAGCATTCTCAACTTCTCATGAAAAGCTCTCCTATGATTTTGTTAAAAGGAAGCAAGAGCTTGAGAAATTGAGATCGGCTCATGAAGATCTTCAAAAGGAGAACCAATCACTCCGCGCTCAACAGATCAGTTCCGCTCAGGAAGGATTTGAACCACCATGTCTAAAATGTCTTGAGCATGATAATGTTGTCTCTGTTGCTGAATGTTCAACTGCTGCTACTGTTGCAATATCTTCAACTGCTAATGTGGTAACTAACCACTCTGCTGAGGATACCATAACTATTGCTAATGAAAATGCCAGGTTGAAGACATTGCTTGAGAAAGGAATGTAGAAAATTCTCAAAGGACATCAGACACTATGTGATGTCCTCAAAAAACAGATTCTGAACCAAAACCTTAGGAAAGAGGGTGTTGGGTTTGAGAGGAAAATGAATGTTGATGGTTCTTGCTGGATGCCTGAGCAGTACCCCAAAACCACATGGGTTGCTGCAAAGGGACCTTTAGTAGATCCATCCACCTTATCTGGCTTCTCTTGTGCTAACCCAGTTATTATTGATGAATCATTTGATGCAAACTATAAACTATTCAGGAATCAGAATGGTGAAGTGTTTGCCAGGTATATTGGTACTAACTGCAAGAACAGACCACCTCTTAAGAAGATCTGGGTACCCAAAAGTTGTCTTGAAAGTCTTTCCGTGAATGTCATCATGACACCACCAGGGAAGAAGATAAATCCCAGACCAAAGGCATCATATGGTCCAAAGGCTTCATACAGACAGAGGACTCACCAGAGTCACCCTAACGCCAATGTTTTGCAGGGAAACCATGCTCAGACTTTTGAATATGAGCATGTTTAATCAAACCGCTATGTTCATAACACTAAAAACTTTTCTGCTTATTCTTATGAGTATTATTGACCTCCTACAAGGCTATTTGCTAGGGCTCCAAAGCCGAAGTTCTCAGATGCTGCACTTAGAGTCATTGCTTCTAAGCCACCCCTGAAGATGTGGGTGGTTAAGAAAACTTAACTCTCTTTTACAGGTTAGGGTCTCCAGCCGGAAATCAAAGGCGTCTTATGCTTATGCTGGGGACCTTAAACATCTTGTGGGACGCAAGATAAAATGTCCAAATAGTCTTACTATGTATTTCTTCCCGGGATTGCTTGACAATCATCCTATTTATCCTAACCAAGATCTGAACTTTCATATTTCGCTTGTTCGTCAAATGTTTCTGCTTCACAATAACCTTGGTGAAGCCTATCCCCAAACTGCACTCTAGGATATGACACTAAAGGCTTCAGAATGTATTATGGATTGTGGATGTACTAACCACATGACTGGTGATCGAAGTCTTCTGATGGATTCAATCCTACGCCCGTATGACAAAAATGACATCACATTTGCTGACACTGGTAAAAGCAAGGTATTGGGTCTGGGTAGAGTTGCAATCTCAAGGGATAAACACATGGATAAAGTGATGCTTGTTGAATCCCTTGGTTTCAACTTAATGTCTGTCTCAATGCTTTGTGATCTGAACATGATTGTGATATTTGGAAAATATCGTTGCCTTGTGCTTATGGAATCTGACAAGTCTCTAGTCTTTAAAGGGTATCAAAAAGATGATCTGTATATTGTAGATTTCTCAGCAGGACCGCAGTTGGTCGTATGTCTTATAGCAAAAGCTTCAGAGTGTTGTCTCGGGCATTGGAGGCTAGGACATAATGGCATGAGGAACTTGTACACTCTCGCGAAGAAGAAGCATGTCGTAGGCTTCGAGGGCATCAAGTTCAAGAAGGATCGTCTGTGTGGTGCTTGTGAAGCTGGGAAGATCACTAGGGCCAAGCATCCCTCCAAAACAATCATGGCGACATCACAACCCTTCGAGCTGCTTCACATGGACTTATTCGGCCCTACTCACTACTCTACACTTACTACCACTGCTTGTCTCTATGGCTTCGTCATTGTTGATGATTACCCAAGGTATACATGGGTGCATATAATCCCCTACAAGACTGAGGTGCAGGATGTCGTCAGATGATTCACCAACCATGCCATGATGAACTATGGCATCAAGATCAAGCACATTAGAAGTGACAACGACATTGAATTCAAGAACACCGGCCTCGACACTTATCTTGATACACTGGGCATCACTCATGAGTTCACAGCTCCTTACACACCTCAGCAGAATGGCATCATGGAGCGCAAGAACAGAACCCTCATTGAGATGGCTCGGACGATGCTTGATGAGTACAAGATTCCAAGGAAGTTCTGGCCTGAAGCCATTGATACTGCATGCTATGTCATCAACCGTGTTTATCTTCACAAGGTTCTAAAGAAGACATCATATGAGCTACTAACTGGTAAGAAGCCAAACATCAGTTACTTCAAAGTATTTGGTGCTAGGTGTTGGATCAAGGATCCACATCACACTTCAAAATTTGCACCAAAAGCACTTGGAGGTTTTATGCTTGGATATGGAAAGTATTCGCACTCCTATAGAGTATTCAACCTGTTTAATTATAAAGTGGTTGAAACTGTGGATGTGCGGTTCGTTGAGACTAACGGCTCGCAAAGAGAACACCTGCCAAATGTGCTAGATGAAGTCCCTCCTAGTGAATCTATCAAGCTTATGGGTACTGGAGAAATCATACCTTCAGAAGCTCAGGCTGAAGAAGAAATCATCATTGCACCAAATGAACCCGAAGACAATGCTCATCTTGAAGTCAATGCTGAAGCTAAAGACAATGGTCTGCAAGGGCAAGATCTTCGTCCGGTTCATCCCCGTGTTGCAAATGAAGTATAGATTGAGAAGATAATTAATTGTATCAATGCACCTAGTCCACTCACTCATTCTAGAGCAACATAGCTAGCGAATTTTTGTGGGCACTTTGAGTTTGTCTCTATATTTGAACCCAAGAAAGTTGTTGAAGCCTTCATGGAACCTGAATGGATTCAAGCTATGCAAGAAGAGCTTCATCAGTTCAAGCTAAACAATGTATGGGAACTGGTCAAGCGTCCAGATCCTTGCAAGCACAATATTATTGGCACCAAATGTATGTATCACAACAAACAAGATGAGCATGGACAAGTTGTCAGAAACAAGGCTCGTCTGGTTGCTCAAGGTTACACCCAAGTTGAAGGGATTGACTTTGATGAAACATTCGCTCCCGTGGCTAGGCTTGAAGCCATCCGCATACTGCGGGCCTATGCCAACCATCACAACATTCTTCTGTACCAAATGGATGTGAAGAGTGCCTTTCTCAATGGCAAGATTAAAGAAGAAGTGTATGTTGCACAACCACCTGGATTTGAAGATCCAAAACATCCTGATATGGTATAGAAGCTCAACAAGGCACTGTATGGCCTCAAACAAGCTCCTCACGCTTGGTATGACACACTCAAAGACTTCCTGAAGAGCAAAGGCTTCAAACCTGGCTCTCTAGATCCTAAACTCTTCAAGAAGACATATGACGGTGAACTGTTTGTCTGCCCAAATCTATGTGGATGACATTATCTTCGGCTGCACTGACAAGAGATACGGTGATGAGTTTGGGCACATGATGCAAGAGCAATATCATATGTCCATGATGAGTGAACTGAAATTTTTCCACGGTCTTCAAATCCGTCAGCAAAGAAACAACATCTTCATATCACAAGAAAAATATCTCAAAGATTGCCTGAAGAAGTTTGGAATGCAAGACTACAAAGGATACACGACGCCAATGCCAACCAAAAGTCATCTGGGCCCTAACGACAATGGTAAAGAGTTCAATCAAAAGGTATGCCGCTCCATGATTGGTTCTTTACTGTACTTATGTGCATCTAGGCCAGATATAATGCTTAGTGTTTGCATGTGTGCCCGATTTCAAGCGGCACCAAAGGAATCGCATCACTTAGCCATGAAGCGAATTCTTCGATATTTGTCTTACACCCCAACACTAGGATTATGGTATACAAAGGGCTCAAAGTTTGATCTAGTTGGATTCTCAGATGTTGATTATGCTAGTGACAAGGTTGATCGCAAGTCCCCATCTGGCACATGTCACTTTCTTGGACAATCCCTTGTCTGTTGGTCTTCAAAGAAGCAGAACTGTGTGTCCCACTCCACTGTTGAATCTGAATACATTGCTGCTGGATCTTGCTGCGCTCAGCTTCTATGGATGAAGCAAACTCTCAAGAATTATGGTATCCATCTGAAGCATGTGCCACTCTACTACGACAATGAAAGCGCCATCAAGATTGCCAACAAACCAGTTCAGCACTCGAAGACAAAGCACATTCAAATCCATCATCACTTTCTCAGAGATCATGTCATGAAGGAAGATATTGATATCATTCACGTCAACACTGAAGAGCAACTAGCAGATATCTTCACAAAGCCCTTGGATGAGAAAATATTTCGCAAGTTGCAGTGTGAAAGTGCTAGTTATCGACTAGAGGGGGGGTGAATAGGCGGTTTTTATCAAAGTCTTCAAAACGTGGAAGTTTTGGAGACAAACAATAGAAAGGACCTAATTGATATGCAGCGGAAGATAAACTACAACAAGCAAGCCATAGTCAAGTATGCAATAATGTGAACGTACAAAGACTAATATCAACAAGGTAGTAAGGATCAGGATGGAAGATAGTATGAAGCCAATCAACGATAGTAGTCAAGCGATGAAGTCAAACAGATAAGACAAATAAGCAATGACTTCACGAAGACAAACTCAAAGTAAAGGAGGGAAGGTATAGAACCAGTCACTTGTTGAAGACATAGGATTTGTTGGACCAGTTCCAGTTGCTATGACAACTGTATGTCTGGTTAGGGAGGCTGAGATTCAACTTAGAAGACCGCGTTTGCACCTTATTCCCCTTGATCTAAGGACACCTAGTCCTCGCCCAATCACTCTGGGAAGTCTTCAAGGTAGACTTCTGAACCTTCACAGACTTCGTTCACCGGTGATCCACATTGACTCTTGGATGCTCAGAACGCGACGCCTAACCGGCTGGAGGATACATAGTCCTTAAGTGTAATAAGTCTTCAGGTCACACAGACAGAATGACTTCAGTGATGCCTAACACTCTTTGGCTCTGGGTGTTTGGGCTTTGTCCTCGCAAGGATTTCCCTCTCAAAGGCTTCGAGGTGGGTTGCTCTCAAAACGACAAAAGCCGTAAACTAACTCTGAGCAGCCACCAATTTATGGTGTAGGGGGTGGGCTATTTATAGCCACATGGGAAACCGACCTGATATGTCCGAAATGACCCTGGGTCACTAAGGAACTGAGACGTGTTCCAATGGTCAGATTTCAAACACACACGACAACTTTTCTTGGGCTACAAGCAAAGCTGACTCATCCAGCTCTGGATAAGATTTGCTCTTAGTGTCTTCGCTCGAAGACATAGGATTTGGATTGAGCACCACTTCAGTCACTCTGACTTTGTTCACTTGGACCCCACTTAACAGTACGGTGGTTCCTATGACTCAACAAAGAAGAAAAGGAAACAACGAAACAACACAGTCTTCGCGCTCCATAGTCTTCGCTCAATGTCTTCTCTCGTCATAGTCTTTAATGTGAATATCTTCACATACCACCATTGTCTTCAATGTCTTCATACATTTTTAGGGGTCATCTCCGGTAGGTAAACCAAATCAATGAGGGACACTACCTGCGTTATCCTGCAATTCTCACAAACGCATTAGTCCCTCAACCAACTTTGTCGTCAATACTCCAAAACCAACTAGGGGTGGCACTAGATGCACTTACAATCTCCCCCTTTTTGGTGATTGATGACAAACTGGTTGAAGTTTTCAACGGGAAAGAAGTATGTGAAATTGTAAAGGATAGGGTATTGTCTTCATAAGTGGCAAGGGCTCCCCCTGAAGATGTGCATATAAATGATTTGCTTTTGGAATGCGAATGCACATGGCAGGTTGTACTTGTGGAGATCCTCTTCAACTTATGAAGATAATTCATCATGCATAAAATGATATAACTTAAAGAATGACATGCATAATGGAAAATGGACGTCTGCAGAATGGTCTAAGTATGGAAGTTATCATCGCACATGAAAGAGCAAATAAGTAGCAGACGACCATCGAGTTTAAGTGTTACAACTCAAAGAACGAAGTGTATCAAAAGCAAGAGTTGTAAACACTAGGCAAAATATAAAGCAACCGCCCATATGAACCCGCTTGAAGACTATCAAACTCATACGCTTCTCCCCCTTTTGTCAGTAATGACCAAAAAGGTTTGAAGACATAGAGCATCTACTCGTCCTCATGAGGAGTAGTTGAAGCAGCAGGGTGGTCGTTGTCATTTGGCGGTGCAGACGAACTTGGTGCAGTGTCGATGCGTGCAGAAGTAGGGGGCGGTGAAGTAGCATCGTCTTCATCATCGATCACATTGGCATTCACAGTTGCCGCGAAGGAAGAATAGTCAGAGTCTTCAAGGGATGGAGTTCGTCGTAGGACAGCATTCCATGGAGGAGTGGAGTCAAACTTGAATCGTTCAGTGAAGCCATCATCTTGAAGATCTGCTTCAGCACTGAGCAGGGTCAAGCTCTTCCATGATTGCCGACAAGTTTGGTGAGTGACAAATGCATTCTTAGTGGCAAGATTGCGAATGCGATTTACATCCACCAAGAGACTTTGCATCTGACGCTTGAGCCAGAAATGATGCTTATCCTATTTCTGATGCTTATCATTGAGGACCCGAGAGCGCTTCTTTGGCCTTTGGGCAATTGTGCTTTCAGTAGCTTCAGTTGGCGCACGATGAGGGAGACGAGTATTTCCAGCCATCGGATAGACACACGTGACAGCTTGGACTCCTTCCATAGGCTGAGCGAAGCTTTGATGTTCAACATTTTGAAGAAAAAGAGGCTTCTTTGCAGGCTCAGGGTATATGGCTTCAACTGACATATCAACCTCTGGTAGAAAGATCACATGATTGCGAGCAGAGGGCTGATAGTTGACAGTAGAGTGTTGCTTGATGAGGCGCATGACCCATGGAGCATAGAATTTTAGGCCAAAAAGGTTAGATCCAGATGCAGCCAGTTGCCTGATGAAGAAATCTTGTGCATTGAAGTTTATGCCATTGAGGATGTAAAAGACCAATGTCTTCATGGTTCCTTCAAGTTTTGCTACTGATGAATGTCCTTTGATAGGCCATAGAGTCCACCTGATGATGTGATATATGGTGCGCGGCAGATACTCAAGGTCATCAACAAAGAACTCCTTTGGGTATTCAGCGTCATGTGGCAATGGCTTCATCATGCTCAACATCTAGCTCATGTTGGGTTCAGGCTTATGGAAGATGCCCTCCAGTGCATTGCGGTGGTGTTGACAACCAGGTTCATATAGCTCTCCGGGAGTGGATAGGCATGTAAGCTCAATGATGTCAAGAGCTTTGGCTTCATGATGAACATTTCCTGTCATCCACTCGAGAACCCATGTCTTTGTATCTCTGTTATATCCGCGGATGTGGAGCGTAGCATAGAACTGAAGCAAAAGTTCTTCATTCCAATGTTCTTTGTTTGTCACAAAGCTGAGTAGACCAGCATCACGAAAGCAGTCAAGTGCTTCTTCTAAGCATGGTAGTCCAGCAATGGCTTCAGTGTCGAGGCGCATATGAGGGAAAATGCGCCCTTGATCATACAGAACACAGGAGTAATAGATTCGTTGCAGATGACTCCAGAAACGATCGGATGATATTCTTGGCCTTGTGTAGGGGTTCTTTGAGCTGTCAAAGTATGTGTTGTGGCTTTTGAAGCCATTTGCATTGAAGGACCCGACAGATGTGGCAGTACTAGGAAACCTTGGCAGTCTTGGCTTTGGCTTCTGGACCTGAGGCCTATGCTCAATGTGATAGTCAAACTGAGGACCAGAGACATTAGGTGGAGGGACTAGAATGAGCCATCTTACTGTGATGAGCTCGCCATGGTTGTATGCTTGCTCAATTGTATAGGGCCTTGGTGGCAGAACAGGAGCAGTGGCAGCAATTGTGCCTTCGGGAGCATTTTCAGCATTGACTTTTGGTACGGTGCTTGGGACAGGCTCCACATTAGCTTCAGCTATGACTATGTCATAGGCTTCATTGGTGTTGGTGGTGGCAGCCTCAAGGTTTTCAACCTCCACTTGATGAGCTGGAGGGTCAGGCACAGACACATTCACTTCATGAACAGCTTCTTCAGGAATAGGGGGAGTAGGGACACGTTCTTCTAGATGTTCATCATCAGCTGATGCAGCCGGATTATCTTCAGCAGCTGGTGCTTCAGACACGGAGACATTCACAGCAGGAGTGGCTTCTGAAAACACTTGACGTGCAACAGGTTGATGGTGCACTTCTCCTTTTGGAATGCTCGGAAGAGGGACTTGAGGCCTTGGTCCTTTGCGAAGCCTTTGTAGGACAGGCGACACCTTGGGAGATGGAGTAGGCAGGTCCTCATCCTCTTCAACTTGCACAGATGGTGTGGCTTGTTGTTGCTGGGGAGTACTGGGGGAGTCTTGTTGTTGCGGGCGATCAGCCCATGATGCATCCTGAGCAATTGGCGTCAGAGGACGACCAATGCTGGTGATTTCACTGTTCGTGAGAACAGGCGATGATACCACATTGTATTCAATTTGAGGAAGAACTTCATCATCTTCAACATTGTCATGGTGACCAATGTCTTCAGCAGTGATGGGATCAACTGCTGGAATCTCTTCAGCTTCAGGAGCCTCTGTGGAAGCAGGCTCATGAACAGTCATTCGTAGTTCTTCGGTTGCAGATGCAGGACGAACCACTGAGATGGGTTCAACAACTAGGGGCTCTGTGGGAGCAGCCCGACTTTTCTTGGTCTTGTGCTTCTTCTTGGAGGGAGCAGCATCAGAGGCTTCTAAGGTTTTCCTTTTTCTGGCTTCAGCCTCTGCAGCCCTCGTCGTCTTCAGTTCTGAAGCGTTTGACGTGACTTTTGGCTTCGAGCCAGTCGTGCTGCTTGGGAAGACTATGCAAGGTTCATCCTGCCTTGAAGGTGCAGGTTGGACAGTTGATAGCTTCTTCTTCTTTGCAGCCATTCTGGGGTCAATGCCAGGACGACCAAGAGCCTTGCGCTTCTCAGCCTCATTGTAGGCTAGCACACACTTGTCAGCCAAATTCTTCATGCGCTCGCTAGAGCCTCGAGCTTCTTCGCGCTTCTTGTGAAAGGCTTCTTTGAGCTCGTGCAGCATAATCTTGAAGTTTTTGACATCTTGCACGCTGAGCTTGGCCACATACTTCTTGAACTGAGCTTTTTCATAGTCGATCTTGTGCTTCAGTTCAACGATGCGCTGAGCAATAGCTAGCTCAGAAGCAATGGCACCATTGAAGGTGACGCTGAGGCCAATGGGAAGTTGCAGATCATCAAAGCTGAGATTTGGGGTGTAAAACTACTCATCAATGAAGTTATGGATGATTGCCACATCAAAGAGAGGCAAATCATTGAAGATCTCTGCTTCTTCCTTGCTCTTGATCAGTTGCTCAAGAGCATCATCTGCAAGATCTTCATCGCTGGACAGATCAGTGTGCTCATCACGCAGAAATAGCAGCAGGAGTCAATGTCTGATCAGTACTCTTGATGATTTTCTTTTTCTTCTCCGTCTTCTTGGAGATGCGTGAAAGATCTTCAGACTACACACTGTCTTCAGGAGGTGCAGTGGCCAGTGGCTTCACACGAGAAGCTTTTGGAGGTGCAGCTGATGTTGAAGCCTTAAGCTTCTTTAGCTTCTGCGGCTTTGGAGGAGGAGCTGGGGCTTCATCAGTGTCAGCAACATTATCAGAATGATCCACTTTGGCACCTTGGACCAAGATATAAGTGATGAGGCCATCAAGGTTGGTGAAGGGGCCGATGACATTGGGTTCTGCATCACGTGAGCCATCAGCACGGGGAGCACAGGGACCAGGATTGAAGTCTAATCCCAATGATTTCTTGTTTTCTTTGGCCGATGCCTTTGCCTGCTGAAATTTACGCTTGAAGATATTGTCGTCACGACACTAGAGCAATGATGTTGAGTTGGCATTTTCAGGCTGAGGTCCATGGACCATGCATGGATAGAAACCCTGTGCAATAGCTTCAGCTCTGTTAATGGTTGAAGGCCTCGATAGAGAATATCACCCCAAGGACTTTTGATAGCATTCTTCTCAGCATATTCCTGGGTCACGAACTTGTATTTGAACCATTGTTCAGTCCAATATCGTCGAATCCATTGGATCCATGTCCTGCGCTAATGATAATTCTCTTCCGGATCTGTCTTGTAGATTTCTGTGAGGTCATCAGGCAAATCTTTTGATGTTCCTCCTTGACGCTGTCTGCCACCCTTCCTTACTGATTTCTCTGTAGCCATGAAATTCAAACCGAATGGCTTCAATATGTTCAAAGGCTTCAAAGGCTTTCGCTTGCTGGTCAAACAGGAACTAGCTTCAGGAGAGTTAATGTGTTGCTGTAAGAATTCTGCAAATGAATGCAGACTATGAGAACCAAGGGATTCTCCCACGGACATGTACCTGTGACAGCATTAGAGATGCGAGGGAAGGGGAAGAGGTCATATGCATTCTCAGAAGATTTTGAAGATAAATCAGTTTGAAGACATTGACCTCATGTTGCAAAGACATTCACTTATATGTTGAGAGTTGGTTCCAGATTTGTACGAATCCGTGAATAAGTACAAGTGAGGAATCTAACTAGATATGAAGCTTAAGTGAATATACTAGGCAGCATGAGATGTAGGCAGAATAGATCTAACTTTGTGTAGACAAAAACCACTTTTGGTAAATAGGATGAATCATTGCGGATCAAAAAGATGGTAAAAATAGAGTTATATTTACCACACGAAGAACTGCTAGATGGGATGAATTGGAGACCGAGCAGTTCAATCCACCGTGCCCTAACTTGGCGACGGACGACACCTACGGCGGTGGCGGAGAGGACGATGTCCACGGCCGGCGTGATGACGGCGTCGGAGAAGTTGCGACAGCTAAGCGCTTCGTCGCCGGCGTCATCGAGAGCTAGCGGTGGTGCTAGGGTTTTGACGAGGTGGAGAGGTGGAAGAAGGTTTTCTTGACTGCAGGGGACACGTATTTATAAGTAGGTGTGTGGCATAGCACAATTACGCAGGTGCCCCTGCCTGTTCACATCCATGGGACACATGGCAAGCATGCAACATACTCAGAGTTGTCCCATGTTCCCACGCCCGCCAAGTTTGTCGGATGGTTGTTCCGGCTTCTCCGGATTTCAACAATAAAGATGAATCATTTAAAAGGACTTGATGTTTGTATCTGTGTCTTTTGCTGACAAGGATGCAGAGAAGACATTTGACAGTTTCAATAGAATGCATATGATTTGGACAGATAGAGTTTGAGATAGAAAGCATAGAGAGATTAGGGTCCGATCACATTCACTTAGTTCAAAAGATTCACAAATGAAGACATAGCTATAAGTGAATGCTGTAGAGGACAGAATACTAGTATATATATATGGGAAAGCAATCAACTCAACATAGTGAAGTAAATCATGAAGATAAGTTGAAAGTTGAAGACAAATCAAATGCGAATATATTCGACAATAACGCCATGAGTGAAACACTTCAAACCAAGAAATTTGGTGGTGGCGTTACCCACCGTATAGGAAGTATTAGACCCAGACACGGCGCACAATTATCGTGGCGCTCCGAAGTCAAATTCCATGTTAATGTATTCACACTCAGAATGTAATTCTTCATTGATTGAAGATATACTTTACTTCGTGTGTTGCACATCTAAGTCATCAACATGCATAAGTGTTAGGATGTGTGCCTGATCACAGGACATTTGAGGATTCCAAGATATTTAGCTCACACCGTAACTTGCAAAACCTTTTCTCATCCAGGGGCTTTGTGAAGATATCTGCCAGTTGTTCTTCAGTGTTGACGTGAATGATGTCAATATCTTTCTTCATGACATGATCTCTGAGAAAATGATGACGAATTTCAATGTGCTTTGTCTTCGAGTGCTAGACTGGATTGTTGGCAATCTTGATGGCGCTTTTGTTGTCGCAGAAGAGAGGGACTTGCTTCAGATTGATGCCATAGTCCTTGAGAGTTTGCTTCATCCATAGAAGCTGAGCACAACAAGATCCAACAGCAATGTATTCAGATTCAGCAGTTGAGAGTGATAAACAGTTTTGCTTCTTTAAAGACCAACAGACAAGTGATCGTCCCAGAAAGTGACATGTTCCTGATGTAGACTTGCGATCCACCTTGTCACCAGCATAATCAGCATCAGAGAATCCAACCAGATCAAATTTTGAGCCCTTTGGATACCATAATCCGAGTGTTGGGGTGTAAGCCAAATATCTAAGAATTCGCTTCACAGCTAAGTGATGCGATTCCTTTGGTGCCGCTTGGAATCGAGCACACATGCAAACACTAAGCATAATATCTGGCCTAGATGCACATAGGTAAAGTAAAAGAACCAATCATGGAGCGGTATACCTTTTGATCGAACTCTTTACCATTGTCGTTGGGACCAAGATGATGTTTGGATGGCATTGGCGTCGTGTACCCTTTGCAATCTTGCATTCTGAACTTCTTCAGACAGTCTTTGAGATATTTTTCTTGAGATATGAAGATGCCATTTCTTTGCTGACGAATTTGAAGACCAAGGAAGAACTTCAGCTCACCCATCATGGACATCTGATATTGCTCTTGCATCATGTATCCAAACTCATCACTATACTTCTGGTTGGTGCAGCCAATGATTATGTCATCCACATATATTTGGCACACAAACAGTTCACCATCATATGTCTTCGTGAAGAGTGTGGGATCGAGGGATCCTGGTTTGAAGACTTTGCTCTTCAGGAAGTCTTTGATTGTATCATACCAAGCGCGAGGAGCTTGTTTGAGGCCATACAGTGCTTTGTTTAGTTTGTACACCATATCAGGATGTTTTGGATCTTCAAAGCCAGGTGGTTGAGCAACATACACTTCTTCTTCAATCTTGCCATTGAGGAAAGCACTCTTCACATCCATTTGATATAGCAAGATGTTGTGGTGATTAGCATAGGCTAGCAGTATGCGAATAGCTTGAAGCCTTGCTACATGAGCAAATGTTTCATCGAAGTCAATTCCTTCAACTTGAGTATATCCTTGAGCCACAAGACGTGCTTTGTTTCGGACGACTTGACCATGCTCATCTTGCTTGTTCCGATATATCCATTTAGTGCCAATAATGTTATGTTTGTAATGGTCAGGGCGCTTGACAAGTTCCCAAACATTATTCAGCTTGAACTATTGAAGTTCTTCTTGCATGGCTTGAATCCATTCAGGTTCCATAAAGGCTTCAGCAACTTTCTTGGGTTCAGATATTGATACAAATGAAAAATGCCCACAGAAATTTGCTAACTATGTTGCTCTTGAGCGAGTAAGTGGACCAGGTGCATTGATGTTATCAATTATCTTCTCAATTTGTACTTCATTTGCAACATGAGGATGAACTGGACGAAGCCCTTGCTCATGCTGATCATTGTCATCATTGGGATGATTGTCTTCAGTCTGAGCATTGTCTTCAGGTTGGTTTGGTGCAGAAATGATAAGTTCCTCTTCAGGCTGTGCTTCAGAGGGCATGATTTCACCAGTTCCCATCAGCTTGATAGATTCGCTGGAAGGAGCTTCATCTAGTGTGCTTGGCAGGAGCTCTCGTTGTGAACCATTTGTTTCATCAAATCGCACGTCCACCGTTTCAACGATTTTGTAGTGAAAGAGGTTGAAGACTCTGTAAGAGTGCGAATCCTTTCCATAACCAAGCATGAAGCCTTCATGAGCTTTGGGTTCAAATTTTGACTTGTGATGGGGATCCTTGATCCAGCACCTAGCACCAAAGACCCTGAAGTAGCTGACATTTGGCTTCTTGCCAGTAAGGAGCTCATAGGATGTTTTGCCCAGAATCTTGTGGATGTAGACACGGTTGATGATGTGACATGCTGTATCAATAGCTTCAGGCTAGAACTTTCTTGGTGTCTTGTACTCATCGAGCATTGTTCGAGCCATCTCAATGAGGGTTCTGTTCTTGCGCTCTACAATGCCATTTTGCTGAGGTGTGTATGGAGTAGAAAACTCATGAGTGATTCCCATTGTATCCAGATAGAGATCAAGCCCGGTGTTCTTGAATTCAGTACCGTTATCACTTCTGATATGCTTGATCTTGATGCCATAATTGTTCATTGCTCGATTGGCGAATCGTCTGAAGACATCTTGTACTTCAGTCTTGTAGATAATTATGCGCACCCATGTGTATCTTGAGTAGTCATCAACAATGACGAAGCCATAGAGACACGCTATTGTTGTGAGGGTAGAGTAGTGAGTAGGGCCAAATAAGTCCATGTGCAACAGCTCAAAGGGTTGAGATGTCGTCATGATTCTCTTTGAGGGGTGCTTCGCCCTAGTCATCTTCCCAGCTTCACAGGCACCACACAAACGATATTTCCTGAACTTGACACCTTCGATGCCAATGACATGCTTCTTCTTGACGAGTATGTGTAAGTTCCTCATGCAAGCATGCCCCAGCCTTCGATGCCAGAGCCAGCATTCTGAAGCTTTTGCAAGAAGACATACGACAAGCTATGGACCTGTTGAGAAATCTACCATGTATAGATCATCTTTCCTATACCCTTCAAAGACTAGAGACTTGTCAGATTCCATTAGTACAAGGCAACGATATTTTCCAAATAGCACAATCATGTTCAAGTCACAAAGCATTGAGACAGACATTAAGTTGAACCCAAGGGATTCAACAAGCATCACTTTATCCACGTGTTGATCCTTCAAGATTGCAACTCTGCCTAGACCCAATACCTTGCTTTTACCAGTGTCAGCAAATGTGATTTGACTCTTGTCAGATGGACGTAAGGTTGAGTCCATGAGAAGACTTCGATCACCAGTCATATGATTAGTGCATCCGCTGTCGATAATCCATTCTGAAGCACGAGGTGTCATACCCTACAGTGCAGTTAGGAGGATAGGCTTCACAAGGTATGTTGTGAAGCATAAGCATTTGACTCACACTAGGATTATCACAGCTTAGATCAAGATTAGAACACACAGTATGACAGGTAAGCGGTTCATATGTGGAATACATAGTAAGTCATTTTATCATGCGTCCCTTTGTGTTTATGTCCCCAGCAATAATATCGGACGCCTTTGATTGCTGGCTGGAGACCATATTCCACAAAAGAGAGTTAATTATTCTTCACCACCCACATCTTCAGGGGTGGCTTAGAAGCAATGAGTCCAAGTGCAGTATCTGAGAATTTCGGCTTTGAAGCCCTAGCAAATAGCCTTGCAGGAGATGAATGATACTCATATGAATAAGCAGAAAAGTTCTTAGTCCTATGAACATGGAGGTTTGAGGACACACGTTCATATTCATAAGTTTGAGCATGATTTCCCTGCAAAACATTGGCGTTAGGGTGATTCAAGTGAGTCATGTATTCGTATGAAGCCGTTGGACCATATGATGCCTTTGGTCTGGGGTTTGTTTTCTTCCCTAGTGGTGTCATGATGACATTCACAGGAAGATTCTCAAGACAGCTTTTGGGAACCCAGATCTTCTTCAGAGGTGGTCCATTCCTGCAGTTAGTACCAATATACCTGGCAAACACTTCACCATTCTGATTTTTGAACAGTTTATAGTTTGCATCAAAGGATTCATCAATGATAATAGGATTAGCACAGGTAAAGCCAGATAAAGTGGATGGATCCACTGAAGGTTCCTTTGCAGCAACCCATGTGGTTTTGGGATACTGCTCAGGCTTCCAGTAGGAACCATCAGCATTCATTTTCCTCTCGAACCAAACACCCTCTTTCCTAGGGTTTCGGTTCAGAATCTGCTTTTTGAGGACATCACAAAGTGTCTGATTTCCTTTCAGACTTTTGTACATCCCAGTTTCAAGCAATGTCTTCAACCTAGCATTTTCATCAGCAATAGCAGTGGTATCCTCCGCAGGGGGTTAGTTTCCACATCAGTAGTTGAAGACAATGCAACAGTAGCGGTATTGGAACATTCAGCAATATAGGTAGCGTTATCACGCTCAATGCATTTTAGACATGGTGGTTCAAATCCATCCTGAGCGGAACTGATCTGTTGAGCGCGAAATGACTCATTCTCTTTTTGAAGATCTTCATGAGTCGCTTTCAATTTCTCAAGCTCTTGCTTCCTTTGAAGATAATCATAAGAGAGCCTTTCATATGTGGTTGAGAGCATCTCATGAAGACTTTCAAGTTCTTGGTACTTAGCATGAAGATTTTTTATGTCTTCTACTAAGGACTGTGAACGTGTCATTTCCGCGTCCAACAGGTCATCTCTTTTGTCTAACAGTTTTTGAGTATGTTCCATAGCCCTTTGTTGTTCAGTAGCAATTTTAGCAAGTGTTTTGTAGCTGGGTTTGGATTCACAATCAGAGTCATCTTCACTTGATGTTTGAAAGTAAGCATCATGTGATTTTACCTTGCACCACGTGCCATGAAGCAGTAGGTGGGAGCAGGATCGTCCATGTCATCAGCTTCAGCGTTGGTGTGGAAGTCATTGTCTTCAGTGTTGAAGATGGACTTGGCAACATAGGCTGTGGCTAGAGCCAGACTTGCAACGCCAGGGTCGGACTCTTCTACAGACTCCACCACCACCTCCTCAGAAGAAGACTCCTCCTCTGAATCCATTTCCTTGCCAACAAAAGCACGGGCCTTGCCAGATGAGCTCTTCTTATGTGATGAAGACCTTGATGAGGACTTAGAAGAAGACTTTGAAGATTTGTTCTTCTTCTTGTCATCAGAATCATATTCCTTGCTCTTCTTCTTCTTCTTCTTCTCATTGTCCCACTGAGGGAACTCAGAGATATAGTGTCCAGGTTTCTTGCACTTGTGACATGTTCTCTTCTTGTTGTCATGAGTGGAAGCTTCATCATTTCTTGAGCTAGATCGTGAAGACTTTCTGAAGCCCTTCTTCTTGGTGAACCTCTGGAACTTCTTCACAAGCATGGCAAGTTCCTTTCCAATGTCTTCAGGATCATCAGAACCGCAGTCAGATTCTTCTTCAGATGAGGAAACCACTTTAACTTCAAGGCGCGAGTTTGGCCATAATTGGGACCATAGATATCTCTTTTTTTAGAAAGCTGGAACTCATGTGTGTTGAGCCTCTCAAGTATATCAGACGAATCGAGTGTCTTGAATTCAGGACGTTCTTGTATCATGAGGGCAAGGGTGTCAAACGAGCTGTCAAGTGATCTCGGTAGTGTCTTGACGATTTCATGCTTGGTGATCTCAGTGGCGCCAAGAGCCTGAAGTTCATTTGTGATGTTGGTGAGGCGATCAAACGTGAGCTGGACATTTTCATTGTCGTTTCTCTTGAAGCGATTGAAGAGATTGCGAAGAACATTGATCCTCTGGTCTCTCTGTGTAGAGACGCCTTCGTTGACCTTGGATAGCCAGTCCCAGACTAGCTTTGACGTTTCCAGAGCACTCACACGGCCATACTGTCCTTTGGTTAGATGACCACAGATAATGTTCTTTGCAGTGGAGTCCAGTTGAATGAACTTCTTGACATCAGTAGGGGTGACACCTTCACCAGTTTTGGGAATGCCATTCTTGACGACATACTAGAGGTCGACATCAATGGCTTCAAGATGCATGCGCATCTTATTCTTCCAGTAGGGATATTCAGTTCCATCGAACACGGGACAAGCAGCGGAGACTTCGATTATCCCTGCAGTCGACATAGCTAAACTCCAGGTGGTTAAACCGAATCACACAGAACAAGGGAGTACCTTGCTCTAATACCAATTGAAAGTGCTAGTTATCGACTAGAGGGGGGTGAATAGGCGATTTTTATCAAAGTCTTCAAAACGTGGAAGTTTCGAAGACAAACAATAGAAATGACCAAATTGATATGCAGCGGAAGATAAACTACAACAAGCAAGCCATAGGCAAGTATGCAATAATGTGAACGTACAAAGACTAATAGCAGCAAGGTAGTAAGGATCGGGATGGAAGATAGTATGAAGCCAATCAACGATAGTAGTCAAGCGATGAAGTCAAACAGATAAGACAAATAAGAAATGACTTCACGAAGACAAACTCAAAGTAAAGGAGGGAAGGGATAGAACCAGTAACTTGTTGAAGACACAGGATTTGTTGGACCAGTTCCAGTTGTTGTGACAACTGTACGTCTGGTTAGGGAGGCTAAGATTCAACTCAGAAGACCGCGTCTTCACCTTATTCCCCTTGAGCTAAGGACACCTAGTCCTCGCCCAATCACTCTGGTAAGTCTTCAAGGTAGACTTCCGAACCTTCACAGACTTCATTCACCGGCGATCCACAATGACTCTTGGATGCTCAAAACGCGATGCCTAACCGGCTGGAGGATACACAGTCCTCAAGTGTAATAAGTCTTCAGGTCACACAGACAGAAAGACTTCAGTGATGCCTAACACTCTTTGGCTCTGGGTGTTTGGGCTTTGTCCTCGCAAGGATTTCTCTCTCAGAGGCTTCGAGGTGGGTTGCTCTCAAAACGACAAAAGCCGTAAACTAACTCTGAGCAGCCACCAATTTATGGTGTAGGGGGTGGGCTATTTATAGCCACAAGGCAACCCGACCTGATATGTCCGAAATGACCCTGGGTCACTAAGGAACTGACACGTGTTCCAACGGTCAGATTTCAAACACACACGGCAACTTTTCTTGGGCTACAAGCAAAGCTGACTCATCCAGCTCTGGATAAGATTTGCTCTTAGTGTCTTCGCTCGAAGACATAGGATTTGCGTTGAGCATCACTTCAGTCACTCTGACTTTGTTCACTTGGACCCCACTTAACAGTACGGTGGTTCCTATGACTCAAGAAAGAAGAAAAGGAAACAACGAAACAACACAGTCTTCACGCTCCGTAGTCTTCGCTCAATGTCTTCTCTCGTCATAGTCTTCAATGTGAATATCTTCACATACCACCATTGTCTTCAATGTCTTCATACATTTTTAGGGGTCATCTCCGGTAGGTAAACCGAATCAATAAGGGACACTACCTGCGTTATCCTGCAATTCTCACAAACGCATTAGTCCCTCAACCAACTTTGTCGTCAATACTCCAAAACCAACTAGGGGTGGCAGTAGATGCACTTACACGGTGTGAGCTAAATATCTTAGAATCCTCAAATGTCCTGTAATTGGACACACATCCTAACGCTTATGCATGTTGATGACTTAGATGTGCAACACAAGTAACGTATATCTTCAATCAATGAAGACTTACCCTCTGAGTGTGAATACATTAACATGCAATTTGACTTTGGAGTGCCATGATAATTGTGCGCCCTTTCTGGGTCTAATACTTCCTATATGGTGGGTAACGCCACCACCAAACTCTTATTGAAGTGTTTCTCTTAGCATAATGGTTGCATAGTCTTTGTATTTGGTTTGTCTTCAACATTGATTTGACTTTAAGGTTTATCTTCATAATGTTGAGTTGATATATATATATATATATATATATATATATATATATATATATATATATATATATATACATATTTGGTTGTGTTCTGTCCTCTACAGCATTCACTTATAGCTATATCTTCATTCTTGAATCTTTATTGATCTAAGTGAATGTGATCGGACCCTAACCTATTATGTGCTTCTACCTCAAATTCTATCTGTCCAAATCATATGCATTCTATTGAAAATTGTCAATTGTCTTCTCCGAGCCCTTGTCAGCAGAAGACAATGTGGGAAACATTTAAATCTGCTTTTAATGCTATATCCTTATTGCCTGAATACCAGAGAAGGCAGAACAAGCACCTGACAATCCAGACGTGCGTGGGAACATGAACAACTTTCAATGAGTTGCATGCATGCCACGTGTCCATCAGATGTGAAGCGCCGGGGGGCACCTGCGTAAATGTGTTGTGCTGCCATCCTCCTTCCTATAAATACTCCCCCACGCAGTCAATATATGTTCTTCCACCTCACCACCTCGCACAAACCCTAGCGCCTCCGCTAGCTCGCGTTGATGTCGAAGACGAAGCGCTTAGCTGCCGCGACTTCTTCGACGCCGTCCTCACGCCGGCCGCGGACCTCGTCCTCTCCGCCACCGTCGTAAGTGTCTTCCGCCACCGAGTTAGGGTGCGGGAGATTGAACTGCTCGGCCTCTGTTCCAACCTTGTCTAGCAGTTCGTCAGCGGTAATTAAATCTTACTTTTTACTGCCTTTTTGATCCGTCAGATCTGTCCACTTCAACCAAAAGTGGTTCCTTCACTTCCAAATCTAGAAATATCTTCTCCTACATCTCATATCATGCCAAGTATATTCACTTATGCCTCATAACTAGTTAGATTCCTCACTTGTACTTACTCATGGATTCATACAAATCTGGAACCAACTCTCTCCAAATAAGTAATGTCTTCACACTATGAGGTCAATGTCTTCTAAACTGATTTATCTTCAAAATCTTCTGAGAATGCATATGACCTCTTCCCCTTCCCTCACATCTCTAATGTTGTCATAGGTACATGTCCGTGGGAGAATCCCTTGGTTCTCATAGTCTGCATTCATTTGTAGAATACTTGCAGCATCACATTGAATCTCCTGAAGCCAGTTCTTGTCTGACCAGCAGACAGAAGCCTTTCACTGTGTTGAAGCCAATCCATCTGAATATCATGGCTTCAGAAAAGTCTGGATGGAAAGGTGGCAGACAATACCGTGGAAACACTGCCCTTTATTTGCCTCCTGATCTGTATGAACTTTACAAGTCATATCCTGAAGAAAAACTACAATCGGCGCAAGAACAGGATTCAGTGGGTCCAAAGATATTGGGCTGAGGAATGGTTCAAGTACAAGTTTGTGATGCCTGAATATGCTGAAAAGAATGCCATCAAGCGCCCATGGGGTGAATGTTTGTACCAAGGCTTGGTGCCAAAGAGCAAGGCTGAAGCCATTGAACAAAAGTTCTATCCTTGTATGGTCAGAGGACCACAGCCTGAAAACGCCGACCCATCCTCTCTGTTATGGTGTCGTGAAGACAATCTTTTCAAGCGCAACTATCAGTTTGCAAAAGATTCTACTATCAAGAATCAGAAGGAGTTTGGCCTCAACTTCAACCCTGGCCCCTCCGCTCTAAGATCTGATGGGACATGTGAAGCCAATGAGAATAGAATTGGCCCCTTCGCCAATTTTGATGGGCTTCTGTCTCATATTGCTACCCAGAGAGGAGATGTGGAGCAATCTGCTGGAGAAGCTGATTCTGAAGATGCTCCCTCACCTCCAAAGGAGAAAAAGAAGAAGAAGGCAAAAGCCTCAAGACCATATGCTTCACCAAAAGCTTCAACCAGGAAGACTCTGAAGTTTGCACTTCCTGAATCTAGTGTGCAGTCTGAAGATCTATCTCGCATGTCCAAGAGGACCAAGAATCCATTGCCCAAGAAGGCCACTAGACAACCCCTGACTCTGTTTGCTGTTCTGGGCAACGAAGATGACACCATTGATCTGTCCAGTGATGAAGATCTTGGTGATGATGCTCTTGAGATGCTCACCAAGAGTAAGCAAGAGGCAGAAATCTTCAATGACCTGCCTCTCTTTGATGTTGACATTCTGAATAACTTCATCGATGAGTGGGGGCATCAGTATTGATGATCTTCAGCTTCCGGTGGACATCAGCGTCACCTTCCATGGAGCCAATGCTAGTGAGTTGGCCTTGGCTCGGAAGATTGTCGAGCTCAAAAACAAGATCGATTATGAGAAGGCTCACTTCAAGAAGAACATGGCCAAGCTCAGTGTGGCAGATGTTCAAACCTTCAAGAAGATTTTGCATGACCTCAAGGAGGAATTCCACAAGAAGCACACTGAAGCTAAAGGCTCACGAGAGCGCATGAAGTATTTCGCTCAGAAATGCGTTCAAGCTCACAATGAAGCTGAGAAGCGCAAAGCTCTTGGGCACCCTAGCATTGATCCCAGGATGGTTGCCAAACAAAATAAGCCTGCCATGACACCGACTGAAGCACCAAGGCAAGAAGAACCACACATTGTCTTCCCTGCCGGCACGACAAGCTCGAAGCCTAAGGTCCTCTCAGCAGCTTCAGAGCTGAAGACAACAAGGGCAGCTAAAGCCAAAGCCAAGAAGCGCAAGCACAAGGATGCATCTGACGATGCCCCTTCCAAGAAAAAGTTGAAGACTAAGGGCACTAAGTATTCAAAGAAAAAGCATGTTGCAGCCTCTCAGCCTCTCATTGTTGAACCTATCTCAGTTGCTCCTCCTGCTTCCACCAACCAAGAACGACATGTTGTGATTCACCAGCCTACTTCCACAGAGGCTCATGAAGATGAACAAGTTCCAGCTGTTGACCCCAACACAGCTAAAGACATTGGTCATGGAGACAATGTTGTCGATGATGAAGTGATTCTCAACCAAACCCTATGTCTTCGAGCAAAGACAATAACAGCAAATCTTATCCAGAGTTGGATGAGTCAGCTTTACTAGTAGCCCAAGTCAAGCTGTCGCGTGTGTTTGAAATCTGACCATTGGACATGTGTCAGTTCCTTAGTGACTCAGGGTCATTTCAGACAAATCAGGTCGGGTTGCCTTGTGGCTATAAATAGCCCACCCCCTACACCATAAATTGGTGGCTGCTCAGAGTTAGTTTACGGCTTTTGTCGTTTTGAGAGCAACCCACCTCGAAGCCTTTGAGAGGGAAATCCTTGCGAGGACAAAGCCCAAACACCCAGAGCCAAAGAGTGTTAGGCATCACTGAAGTCATTCTGTCTGTGTGACCTGAAGACTTATTACACTTATTACACTTAAGGACTCTGTGGAAGCAAGCTGGTGGATCACAATACGTCATTCTTGGTTGGTGGTGGCTAGAAGAGCGATAGGGATGGGTTCAAAAATGAGGGGCTGAGAGGCCGCAGCACGCTCTTTCTTTGAAGACTTTGTCTTCAACTTCTTCGTTGATGGGGCCTCATCAGAAGCATCCTTGTGCTTGCGCTTCTTGGCTTTGGATTCAGCTGCCCTTGTCTTCTTCAGCTCTGAAGCTGCTGAGGTAACCTTAGGCTTCGATCCTGTCATGCTGGCAGGGAAGAAAATGCGAGGTGCATCCTACTCTGGTGCTTCAGTTTGTGTCACAGCAGACTTCTTTTGTTTGGCAGCCATCCTGGGATTGATGCCAGGGCGCCAAAGAGCTTTGCACTTCTCAGATTCATTGTGTGCTTGAACACATTTCTACGCGAAGTACTTCATGCGCTCTTGTGAGCCTTTAGCCTCCTTGCGCTTCTTGTGAAACTCTTCCTTGAGGTCATGCATCATCTTTTTGAAGATTTTAAGATCTGCCACGCTGAGCTTGGCCATGTTCTTCTTGAAGTGACCCTTCTCATAATCAATTTTTTTCTTGAGCTCAACTATCTTATGAGGCAAGGCCAGCTCATTAGCAATGGCTCCATGGAATGTGACGCTGATGTCCACCGAAAGCTGGGGATTATCAATGCTAATGCTCTGGTCGTCGAACCACTCATCAATGAAGTTGTTAAGAATGTCAACATCAAAGAGGGGCGGATCGTTGAATATTTCCTCCTCTTGCTTGCTCTTGATTAGCATCTCAAGGGCATCATCACCAAGATCTTCATCGCTGGATAGATCAATTGTGTCACCCTCATTGCGCAGAACAGCATCAAGAGTCAGTTCATGCCTAGAAATCCTCTTGGGATTCTTGGCTTTCATTGTCTTCTTGGCCTTCTTGGAGACACGAGACAAGTCTTTAGACTGCACACTAGTTTCAGGAGGTGCAGTGGCCAAGCCTTTGTCTGCTTCTTCTTCTGCGGCTTTGGTGGTGCTGGTGCTTCTTCAGAGTCAGCGTCATCAGCGGATTGATCCACAGTGGTCCGCTGAGCAGCAATGTGGGAGAGGAGGCCATCAAAGTTGTTGAAGGGGCTGATGACATTTGGATTAGCATCACGTGTGCTAGCCGCCCTAGGATAAGATGGACCAAGGTTGAAGTTGATTCCAAGATTTTTCTTTTTCTTCACAGCTGACTATTTTGCAAACTGATAGTTGCGCTTGAAGAGATTGTCTTCGCAACACCATAACATAGATGATGGGTCGGAATTATCTGGCTTTGGTCCTCGGACCATGCATGGGTAGAAGCCTTGAGCAATGGCTTCAGAGACTTGGACCTAGGTTGCATATTCCTGTACAGAATATCTCCCCATGGGCGATTGATGGCGTTCTTTTCAGCACACTCTGCAGTGACAAATCTATACTTGAACCATTCTTCTGCCCAATATCTTCGAGTCCATTGGATTCGGTTCTTTCGCTGGCCATAGCTTTCCTCAGGATCTTACTTGTACAGTACATACAGATCAGGAGGTAAATCCTTAGCAGTATTTCCATGATGCTGCCTACCACCTTTTCTTGCAGATTTCTCAGTGGCCATTATATATAGAGTGAACGGCTTCAAAACTGTGGATGGCTTCTTTTTGCTGGTCAGACAAGAGCTGGCTTCAGGAGATTGAATATGATGCTGTAAGAACTCTGCATATGAATGCGGACTATGAGAACCAAGGGATTCTCCCACGAACATGTACCTGTGACAACATTAGAGGTGCGAGGGATGGGAAGAGGTCATATGCATTCTCAGAAGATTTTGAAGATAAATCAGTTTGAAGACATTGACCTCATAGTGCGAAGACATTCACTTACTTGAAGAGAGTTGGTTCCAGATTTGTATGAATCCATGAATAAGTATAAGTGAGGAATCTAACTAGGTATGAAGCATAAGTGAATATACTTGGCATGATATGAGATGCAGATGAAGACAGATCCAGATTTGGAAGTGAACAAACCACTTTTGGTTGAAGTGGATGGATTTGACAGATCAAAAAGGAAGTAAAAAGTAAGTTTTAATTAACGCTGACGAACTACTAGACGAGGTAGAGAGAGAGGCCAAGCAGTTAAATCTCCTGCGCCCTAACTTGGCGGCGGAAGACATCTATGACGGCGGCCGAGACGACGAGGTCCGCGGCCGGCGTGAGGACGGCGTCGAAGAAGTCGCGACAGCTAAGCGCTTCGTCTCCAGCGTCGACGCGAGCTAGCGGAGGCGCTAGGGTTTGAGCGAGGTGGCGAGATGGAAGAACATATTTTGATCGCGAGGGGTGAGTATTTATAAGAAGGAGGAGGGCGGCGTAGCGCAATTACGTAGGTGCCCCTGGCGCTTCACATCTTGGGAACACGTGGAATGCATGCAACTTATTGGAAGTTGTTCCATGTTCCCACGCACGCCTGGATTGTCGAGTGGTCGTTCTGGCTTCTCCGATATACAAGCAATAAGGATACAACATTAAAAACAGATTTGAATGTTTGTCACTTTGTCTTCTACTGACAAGGACTCGAAGAAGATAGTTGACAGGTTTCAATAGAATGCATATGATTTGGACAGATAGAATGTGAGGAAGAAGCACAGAAGAGGTTAGGGTCCGATCACATTCACTTAGGTCAATAAAGATTCAAGGATGAAGACATAGCTATAAGTGAATGTTGTAGAGGACAGAACACAAACATATATATATATATATATATATATATATATATATATATATATATATATGTAGACCAACTCAACATTGCAAAGATATACCTTGAAGTCAAATCAATGTTGAAGATAAACCAAATGCAAAGACTATGCAACCATGACGCCAAAAGAAACACTTCAATAAGAATTTGGTGGTGGCATTACCCACCGTATAGGAAGTATTAGACCCAGACACAACGCACAATTATCGTGGCACTCTGAAGTCAAATTCCACGTTAATGTATTCACACTTAGAGTGTATGTATTCATTGATTGAAGATATACGTTACTTTGTGTGTTGCACATCTAAGTCATCAACATACATAAGCGTTAGAATGTGTGTCCAATTATAGGACATTTGAGGACTCTAAGATATTTAGCTCACACCGCAACTTGCAAAATCTTTTATCATCCAAGGGCTTTGTGAAGATATCTGCCAATTGCTCTTCAGTGTTGATGTGAATGCTATCAATATCTTCCTTCATGACATGATCTCTGAGAAAGTGATGACGGATCTGAATGTGCTTTGTCTTCGAGTGCTGAAAGAGGTTGTTGGCAATCTTGATGGAGCTTTCATTGTTGCAGTAGAGTGGCACATGCTTCAGATGGATACCATAGTCCTTGAGAGTTTGTTTCATCCATAGAAGCTGAGCGTAGCAAGATCCAACAGCAATGTATTGAAATTCAGCAGTGGAGAGAGATACACAGTTCTGCTTCTTTGAAGACCAATAGACAAGAGATCGTCCAAGAAAGTGACATGTGCCTAATGTGGACTTGTGATCAACCTTGTCACCAGCATAATCAGCATCTGAGAATCCAACTAGATCAAACTCTGAGCCCTTTGGATACCATAATCCTAGTGTTGGGGTTTAAGCAGCTAAGTGATGTGATTCCTTTGGTGCTTCTTGGAATCGGGCACACATGCAAATGCTAAGCTTTATATCTGGCCTAGATGCACATAAATATAATAAAGAACCAATCATGGAGCGGTATACCTTTTGATCGAACTCTTTACCATTGTCATCGGGGCCCCAGATGACTTTTGGTTGGCATTGGCATTGTGTATCCTTTGCAGACTTGCATTCCAAACTTCTTCAGGCAATCTTTGAGGTATTTTTCTTCTGATATGAAGATGTCGTTGCTCTGCTGACGGATTTGAAGACCGATGAAAAATTTCAGCTCACCCATCATGGACATCTGATATTGCTCTTGCATCATGTGTCCAAACTCATCATTGTATCTCTTGTTAGTCCTGCCGAAGATATTGTCATCCACATAGATTTGGCACACAAACAGTTCACCATCATATGTCTTCGTGAAGAGTGTAGTATCTAGAGAACCAGGTTTGAAGCCTTTGCTCTTCAGGAAGTCTTTGAGTGTGTCATACCAAGCGCGAGGAGCTTGTTTGAGGCCATACAGTGCCTTGTTGAGCTTGTATACCATATCAGGATGTTTTGGATCTTCAAAGCTAGGTGGTTCTGCAACATACACTTCTTCTTCAATCTTGCCATTAAGAAAGGAACTCTTCACATCCATTTGGTATAGAAGAATGTTGTGATGGTTAGCATAGGATAGTAGTATGCGAATGGCTTCAAGCCTAGCCACGGGAGAGAATGTTTCATCAAAGTCAATCCCTTCTAATTGAGTGTAACCTTGAGCAACTAGACGAGCCTTGTTTTTGACAACTTGACCATGCTCATCTTATTTGTTGCGATAGATCCATTTGGTGCCTTTGATATTGTGCTTGCGAGGATCAGGACTCTTGACCAATACCCATACATTGTTCAGCTCGAACTATTGAAGCTCTTCTTGCATAGCTTGAATCCATTCAGGTTCCATGAAGGCTTCAGCAACTTTCTTGGGTTCAGATATAGAGAAAAATTTAAAGTGCCATAGAAATTTGCTCGCTCCATTCCTCTAGAACGAGTGAGTGGACCAGGTGCGTTGATGCTATCAATTATCTTCTCAATATGTACTTCATTTGCAACACAGTGATGAACTGGACGAAGATTTTGCCCTTGTAGGTCACTGTCTTCACCTTCAGCATTGACTTCAGGTTGAGCATTGTCTTCGGGTTGATTTGGTGCAATGATGAATTCTTCTTTAGCCTGAGCATCAGAAGGTATGATTTCTCCAGTACCCATAAGCTTGATAGATTCACTAGGTGGGACTTCATCTAGCACATTTGGCAGGTGCTCTCTTTGCGAGACGTTAGTATCATGGAACCGCACATCCACAGTTTCAACCACTTTATAGTGAAAGAGGTTGAAGACTCTGTAGGAGTGCGAATCCTTTCCGTATCCAAGCATAAAACCTTCATGTGCTTTCGGTGCAAATTTTGAAGTGTGATGTGGATCCTTGATCCAGCACCTAGCACCAAATACTTTGAAGTAACTAATGTTTGGCTTCTTACCAGTTAGTATCTCATATGATGTCTTGTTTAGAAGCTTGTGTAGATAAACACGGTTGATGACATGGCATGCAGTATCAATGGCTTTAGGCCAGAACTTCCTTGGAGTCTTGTACTCATCAAGCATCATCCGAGCCATCTCAATGAGGGTTTTGTTCTTGCGCTGCATGATGCCATTCTGCTGAGGTGTGTAAGGAGCTGAGAACTCATGAGTGATGCCCAATGTATCAAGATAAGTGTCGTGGACGGTGTTCTTGAATTCTGTGTTGTTGTCACTTCTGATGTGTTTGATCTTGATGCCATAGTTCGTCATGGCACGATTAGTGAATCGTCTGAAGACATCCTGCACTTCATTCTTGTAGAGGATTATATGCACCCATGTATATCTTGAGTAATCATCAACAATGACGAAGCCATAGAGACAAGCAGTAGTAGTAAGAGTAGAGTAGTGGGTAGGGCCGAATAAGTCCATGTGAAGCAGCTCGAAGGGACGTGATGTCGTCATGATTGTCTTCAAGGGATGCTTGGCCCTAGTCATCTTCCCAGCTTCACAAGCACCACATAGATGATCCTTCTTTAACTTCACGCCCTCGATGCCCATGACATGCTTCTTCTTCGCGAGAGTGTACAAGTTCCTCATGCCAGCATGTCCTAGCCTCCGATGCCAGAGCCAGCACTCTGAAGCTTTTGCTAGAAGACATACGACCAAGTTGCTCCTGCTGAGAAATCTATCATGTACAAATCATCTTTTCGATACCCTTCAAAGACAGTGTCAGCAAATGTGATGTGACTTTTTTCAGACGGACGTAAGGTTGAATCCATCAGAAGACTTCGATCACCAGTCATGTGGTTAGTGCATCCACTATCCATAATCCATTCTGAAGCCTTTGGTGTCATACCCTATAGTACAGTTTGGAGGATAGGCTTCACCAAGGGTATTGTGAAGCATAAACATTTGACGAACAAGCGGACTATGAAAGTTCAGATCTTGGTTAGGATAAATAAGATGATTGTCAAGGAATCCTGTGATGAACTACATAGTAAGACTGAGGGAGTCCTGGATTAGGGGGTGTCCGGATAGCCGGACTATAACCTTTGACCGGACTCCTGGACTATGAAGATACAAGATTGAAGACTTCGTCCCATGTCCGGATGGGACTTTCCTTGGTATGGAAGGCAAGCTTGGCGATACGGATATGTAGATCTCCTCCCATTGTAACCGACTATGTGTAACCCTAGCCCTCTCCGGTGTCTATATAAACCGGAGGGTTTTTAGTCCGTAGGACGAACAACAATCATACCATAGGCTAGCTTCTAGGGTTTAGCCTCTCTGATCTCGTGGTAGATCTACTCTTGTACTACCCATATCTTCAATATTAATCAAGCAGGATTAGGGTTTTACCTCCATCGAGAGGGCCCGAACCTTGGTAAAAACATCGTGTCCCTTGTCTCCTGTTACCATCTGCCTAGACGCACAGTTCGGGACCCCCTACCCGAGATCCGCCGGTTTTGACACCGAAATTGGTTCTTTCATAGAGAGTTCCGCTATGTCGTCGCCATCAGGAAGGATGCCTCATCCCGTCTTTAAAGACGGCACTATTGCTAAAGGAGCTTTGGCTATCGGCCAAACTCTCTGGCTAGGCAGTTTTCTTATGATCGCCTGTTCGGCCCCTGCGCCAACGATGACTTCTCGGGTCATCGAAAGCAATCTCCACGTCAACTCGGAACTCGCCGAGCAGTTAGATCCGATGGAGCTCTCTTCCCTAAACGAGCTCTTGGATCGCATCGCCACCCTGGGAGTCGCTACAGACTATGATCAGATTGGGCCTAAACCAGATCCGAGAGAGATTAACTCTCCCCAGGTCACCCACCACGTTGCAGTGGTGGAGGAACAATGTGGCAAGCCTTCATCTATCTTAAGGACTAGTTATGTCTGGATTCTCGATCCCTCCAAGACGGATACCCACGGAGGGGAGGACGTCACTCAAGCCCTGAACCTAAAGTCAGGCAGCGGGCTAGATTCATTGGACAACATCCAAGAACCAAAGCTTCCGAGTTTGGAAACTCCTTGGCCCCTGAGTCTCAGATTTGGTGAGGTTTCGAATTTAATTCCACCCACCCACCCAAATATAAGCGATCTATCCCAAATTCGGCAAGAGCCCGCAGAAACAGTACACCATTACTGGGCCAGATTCCTCCTGGTCATGAACAGGATAAAGGACTGCTACGAGGAGGATGCAATTTCATTCTTCTGCAATAATTGCACGGACAACGGAATCCTCAACGCCATAAGTCGCCGTGAAATTACACGCTTCGCTGACTTGGCATCCATAGTACGAAAGTACTGTGCGATATAAAGTGCCTGGAAAACCGAAATAAAATTTTGGGACAATCCGGCCCTGAATACAACCCCAGTCTGAAATAAAAGGGTGCATTATCGCCAGGCACCTGGGTTAAACACCAAAAAGCAAAAACCCTCTATATGGCATGGCATCGTATTGGAGGGATGGCTCAATGGACCCTGTAAAATTCATAGTATAGACGGCGCCACACCAACTCATAGCCTCAGAGCATGTTGGATACTCCGGCAGGTGGCCAGAAGTGGCGAAGAGCTTCTAACTCCAGAATTCACAGAGCACCAGCCGAGGGATACAAGTACGGTATTAACAGTCTTCGAGACTTTCGCATCAAATAATATGCGGAAACGAACACTCCGCAGCCTTGCCGAAGTCTACCAAGTAGCAACAATAAACCCATGGAGTGACACGGCTATTACCTTTAATGCCAGTGATGAACCTAAATTCCGAACAGCCTGAGCACCAGCCGCATTGGTCCTCAGTCCAATAGTGGATGACTTTCGCCTTACCAAGGTACTCATGGACGGTGACAGCGGATTGAACCTCATTTATGAGGAAACCCTTAGAAAAATGGAAATAGACTGGAAATAGCGAAGCAGCACAACCTTTAGAGGAATAATCCCCAGTCGGGAAGCGTGCTGTACAGGAAAAATCACACTGGATGTGGTGTTCGGCACGCCGGATAATTAGAGGTCCGAGGAGGTCACGTTCCAAGTGGCCCCGTTCAGCAGCGGATACCACACTCTATTAGGGCGAGAGGCATTCACAATTTTTTAGGCTATACCCCATTACGGGTACATGAAGCTCAAAATGCCCGGACCCAACGGAATCATCACTCTTGCTAGTGATCCGGACATAGCACTCTGCGCCGAAAATAAGACAGCCGCACTGGCCCTTGAGGCACTACCCGAAGCCCTAGCGGACGAGGAACTGACTGCGCTGCGCTCCACGGTGAATAGGGATGACGTGATACTCGATAAAAGATCCAAGTCCACCTCCTTTAAACCGGCGGACGAAATAGTCAAATTCCAAGTCCATCCAACGGACCCTACAAAAACGGCCTCCATCGGGGCGCAATTAAACCCTAATGTAGATGCCGCACTTCGAGAATTCGTACGTGAAAATTGGGACATTTTTGCCTGGCACCCTTGAGACATGCCAGGAATCCCATGCCGGCTGGCCGAGCACAGCCTAAACATCCTAAAAGGACTCAAGCCAGTCAAGCAGGCTCTTCAGCATTTCTCCGAACCTAAGAGACAAGCCATGGGAGAGGAGCTAGCCAAACTACTGGAGGCCGGATTAATCAGAGATATAAAACATCCGGACTGGCTAGCAATCCTAGTGATGGTACCAAAGAAGGACAAATCTTGGCGCCTACGCGTCGATTTCAAGGACCTCAACAAGGCTTGCCCAAAGGATCCCTTCCCCCTCCCCCGCGTCGATCAAATTATCGACGCTACCGCAGGACATGATTCATTGTGTTTCCTCGACGCATACTCCGGCTACCATCAAATTAAGATGGCAGAGCCAGACCAAGCCGCAACGGCATTCATCACCCCATACGGCCCATTCTGCTTCAACACAATGCCTTTCGGGCTCAAAAACGCCGGTGCAACATATCAGCGCATGATTTAGACATTTCTGGCAAACCAGATCGGCAAAATAGTGGAGGCATACATAGATGACGTGGTCGTCAAAACCAAGCATGTCGAAACTCTAGTAGATGAATTGAGGCTCACATTCGATAACCTCCGAACATACGACATCAAGCTTAACCCGGAAAAATGCGTTTTCGGCGTACCAGCCGGAAAGCGCTTGGGCTTCATTGTATCCGGTAGAGGAATTGAAGCAAACCCAGCCAAGATCCGAGTTCTGTCACAATTGGATATTCCAAAGGACCTCAAACAAATACAAAAATTGACTGGATGCGTGGCGGCTCTAAGCCGCTTTATCTCCCGCTTGGGAGAAAAGGCATTACCCCTTTATCGCCTCCTCCGGTGCACCGAACACTTCGAGTGGACAGATGCCGCCACGGCCGGACTCGAAGAAATAAAAGCCATATTGGCAACAAACCCGGTCCTGGCCGCGCCTAACATTGGCGAACCAATGCTATTATACATTGCGGCAACTTATCAAGTTGTAAGCGCAGTGCTCGTCGTCGAACGAGAAACGGACAAACACAAATTACCCCTTCAAAAACCAGTTTACTACGTGTCCACTGTCCTCACTCCATGCAAGTCACGGTACCCGCATTATCAAAAGATAGCGTACGCGGTGTTTATGGCATCCCGGAAGCTGCGACACTACTTTCAAGAGTGTTCGATAACAGCAGCCTCCGAAGTACCTCTTAATGATATTATAAAAAAACGCGACGCGACGGGCCGGATTGCCAAATGTGCCATTGAGCTCCTCCCGTTCGACATAACCTATAAGCCACGGCGAGCTATTAAGTCACAAGTTTTGGCCGACCTCGTCGCCGAATCGACTGAAGCCGAACTCCCTAAAGAGTACGGCACATGTTCCAACTGGATCATGCACTTCGACGGATCCAAAATGTTAGCTGGTCTGGGGGCTAGCATCGTTTTGATGTCCCCAATAGGAGATACAGTTCAATACGTACTCCATATAATGTATGCGGACTCCAACAACGTAGCCGAATACGAGGCCCTTCTACATGGTCTCCGGATGGCAATCTCCATGGGCATCCAACGCCTAGAGGTGCGCGGGGATTCGAACCTCACGATATCCCAAATAAATGGAGACTTTGATGCCAAGGATCCGAAAATGGCAGCTTATCGCAACACCGTCCTAAAAATGTCAGCTCGGTTCGAGGGGCTTGAATTTCACCATATAGCCCGAGAAAACAATCAGGCAGCAGACGTCTTGGCACACATTGGTGCAAAGCGCGATGCAGTCCCCCCCCCCCCCAACATTTTCTTGGAGAGGCTATTCAAGCCATCCGTATTATGGGAAGGGGAATCTGGAAATAACAGCCCGGACCCAACTGCACCGCCCGACACTGAACATTCTGACACAACGGGAGGCTCTGCCAACGAAGTAACATCCTCAGCCCATGTAATAATGGCAGTCATTGCCCCATGGACAGAACCATTCCTAGCCTACCTAACCAGGCAGGAACTTCCCGAGGACTAAAACGAGCCACGCTGCATAGTGCGGCAATCTAAAGCCTATAAAGTCCATGAGGGAGAGCTTTATAAGAAAAGCACCACCGGAGTCCTTCAAAGGTGTATCTCCGAAGTGGAAGGGCGAAATCTTCTGGCTGAAATTCTTGCCGGACTCGGCGGGCACCATGCCGCAGCCCGGGCCCTTGTAAGCAAGGCCTTCCGTACAGGATTTTATTGGCCGACGGCCCAGGCAGATGCTCAGGACTTAGTCCAATAATGCGTCGGTTGCCAGATCTTTGCTAACCAAAGCCATATGCCACCCACCGCCCTCCAAACTATACCCATCACCTGGCCCTTCGCGGTCTGGGGGCTTGACATGGTTGGACCCCTTAAAGGAGGGACCCACAAGCAAAAATACCTACTGGTCATGGTGGATAAATTCACCAAATGGATAGAAGCCAAGCCTGTTAAGGCGGCTGAATCTGGACAGGTGATAGACTTCATATCAGGGGTCGTACATCGTTACGGTGTCCCCCACAGCATCATCACTGATAATGTCACAAACTTTATGGCCGACGAGGTCGAACTCTGGTGCAAAAAGATGGGCATCAAGCTCGACTACGCTTCAGTCTATCACCCACAAACTAACGGTCAAGTCGAGCGAGCAAATGGTCTAATCATGAGCGGCATCAAACCTAGATTAGTGCGGTCCCTCAAGGAATCTAACACGCACTGGGTAGAGGAGCTCGACTCCGTACTCTGGGGGCTGCGGACCACGCCGAATCGCACCACCGGATTCACACCATTCTTTATGGTATACGGCGCAGAGGCAGTTCTGCCCTGCGACATAATTCATGACTCACCTCGCGTGCGCATGTACGAAGAAAGAGAAGCCGAACTCGATCGTCAGGACAGTTTGAACACCTTGGAGGAGGAGCGTGACGTGGCAAAAGCCCGTTCCGCATTCTATCAATAGCAAGCTCGAAGATATCAAAGCAGAGAAGTACGGGCCAAAACTTACAATGTTGGCGAGTTAGTTCTACGCCTGCTGGACAAGAAAAAGGACAAACTCAAGCCTAAATGGAAAGGTCCCTTTATTATTGACCAAGTCCTGACTGGTGGAGCGTACCGTCTGTGAGATGCATCGGATAACCGACTCGAGCCGAACCCATGGAACGCAGCCCGTCTCCGAAGATTCTACACCTGGCGCCGGACTCTGTGTTCGTCTCCTTCCTCTGTCTATTTTTTACACATTAGCTGTCTTATATTTCTCTCCTTCTCCCTCCCTTTCTCTTACAGCCTTTAAGGACTCATTCACGCCTTTTTCGCACACAATTGATGCGCTATCCGCGCTCATTATACCTGGGGGCTTCTTTAACAGAAGCTTATTTATACGGGCCTCATGCCCAACACATGTGTCACACTTCCGCATGTACCTTTTATTCACCATTATATGCATCGATATGACTTAAGTTTTGGCCAAGCTGGGTTGCCTGGCTCCTGTGCTTACCCCTACGTTCCCGATTGTTCGGCTAGGCGGTAAAGGGAGCACCTCTGTGATTGTTACTGCCGGGTCAGCCGGATGTGTACCTCAGACTGGGTGAAGCCGAAAGCTGGCGTTCTTAAGGGAATATTCGATCGGTGAACTAAAGATGATTTCTCACTCATTTATTTATCCGCCCCCAGATGCGTTTTTGCTTTTTTCGCAGTCCGGTCATGGACTTTAGGGCATGCCTCCCAGGGAAAGGAACCCCTAACGGAACTATTCTCCCTGGAAGATGTTTCTTACTAACCATGTAATATAACATAACTGGTTGGGCACTTGTCTGTTCAAGCACTAATGACCCCTACGCCTGGTCTCCACGCATGCCCCGGTTCTTACATAACCGAGAGGGTATTCGGACACGCTCCGGACTATCGGGTCCCGAGGTTGAAGCAAAAAGGTCCGCCATGACAAACGATCTACAATCCGGCTAGAAGGCATTTTACATGTCATCTTAAATTACATAGTCAATTTGACTGGGTATATTCCTCTTCAATACCATCCAACAGGCTGTCTAGTTTACAGTCCTGTTGGGAATATTTCGCTGCCAACTCTACCTGGCCGTACACTAAGCTCACAGGGATCTCCTTCCCATCGGGCCCCACAGGTCCTACCTCGGCCATGTTGTTTGGATCAGCCTTCGTGTACCGCGTCTTCACCATGGCCCAGGCCTCCCTGGCGCCTTGACAGCAGGCCGATATCTTCCATAATCAGAAGCGTCGCCGCGCTCCCTTCAGCTTCTCTGCAAGCTCTCCAAGGCCTTTGGGCATGGAGACGGATGGCCACAAGGCCTGGGCGACGCCTTGCATTACCTGTCGAACTCATTCATGCAGTTGTGAGAGCTCGGGAAGAAGGTCACCCGTAGAACCGGGCATTTCCTCTGCAGGCCGACCTGTCAGCATACCTACAGACATAACTCTATCAATCGACTTCCTCGCCAAACTCTTTTTTGAAGTTCGTTCAAGCACTTACTAAAAATGCCGCGTCGAAGCCGCCGATTCTCCTTCACGGAGTCCGACAGCTGGGCACAAACATCCTTTAGTTCCTCGCCCAGCTAGGTGTTGGCATCTTGGAGATTATTCTTCTCCTGCCTCACCTTCGTAAGCACGCTCTCACCGGCCTTTAACCGGCGCAAGAGTTGTTGCTTGTCCGAATCTACTCCGACGCCATCTACAATGTTATTGTCAGATTTGCACACACGCCGCACTTCACAACATACTTATCTTTCGAAGCATATATTACCAGAGGGTGTCTCCTTGGCCTCCCCTGCCGCGGCTAGTGCAGCCTCAAGTTGGGCTTTGCACTCTTCCAGCTCCTGCAACAGTTGGGTATTCTTTTCTATAAGATCCTGCATAACAAATGATCCTTAAATCAATTATTCTAACTGTTTCAAGTCTCGGGGGCTCCTGGCATATATAACCATCAAATTTTCTCACCCGTATATCTTTTACATACTGCTCCATGGCTCTGGCTAGACCATTTTGAGCGGCACGGAGGTACGCATCTCCCATATTGAAGGCATCCAATGCCTCTTGGGAGAAACAAGCGTCACGAAGAACTGTCCGGCGACGCCTGTGGTTCATGGGACTCTCCACCTCGGAATTGGTGGCAGATAGCCCGTTCGCATCCTCGGTCGGAGGAGCGTCCGGTGCGCGCCTCGTGTTTGCCTCCGCTTCCGGACCCGGCCTTGGAGCCTGGCTGGTGGAGGCGCGATTGGCAACCTCTCCGGATATAGTCCAGCGAGCGCTCTTTTTCCTGAAGAGAGCATGAGCGTTAATATGCCTTGAGGGAATAAAACCTGGGAATAAGATGTCACGCCATACCGTTGCGCTGGCGTCTCAATCGGGACCGCACTTCTTTTCAGCCTGCTGGGCCTTGCTGCCCCTTGTTGGCTAGCCACCATAGGCTCGGCCCTCCGCCTCAAGGACTTCCCTGCAAAAACGCATTGGTATACGGTGATCAAAAATAAGCACGGTTGGATCATCTTAAAGGTACTAGGACTTCGGTCTTGGTTACTTGTGAGGCTGGAAGTAGTCCAGGATAATCGGCCGTAATGGCGGCGTTGTCCTTGCTCAATTGATGAAACACCCCATCGATCAGCTCCACAGATAAGTCCGGGTCCTCTTGGGAGACCAGGTCGAAGGACCGTTCCGGGTCCTTGGGTTGTGGAGGAGGGTTGTTTATCTCCTTTACAGCCTGGCGTAGCTAATGCGTTGAAATTGCTAGACTAAATACTTAACTATGGGAATATGAAACGGATGGGCGAGTGAAAGTGTCTGCTTACCCAGCTTGGAGGATTGTACATAGAAAATCTGCCCCGTGGGTTGACACGGAGAAATTCCTCCTCTTCTCCCTTGTACAAAGCGGACAAGATCTTTATTAGAGCGGCAACCGATTCCGGCCCCTTATGGCCGCACCGGGTGGCTTCGTCCTCCTCGTTGAAGTCCCACATGGGGTGGCCTCTATACTGAAGCGGCTGCACCCCCCGCATAATGCATGTGGCCATGACCTCGATCATGGTCAGTCCGAAATGAGCTAACAACCTTATCCGGCTCATCAGGTAAAGGAAGTCCTTGTCATTTTCCTTCTGAGGGCTCCGTGGAAGCCAGCTTAGGCGCTTCTTCAAAGGAGCATTATCAAACTCAGGGAGGCGGATTCGAACAGGGTCCGGTAGGGGGACATCTTCTATATAAAACCATTCTGAAGGCCAGTCTTCGGATGTCTTCTTTGGGGTTCCGGATAGATATCCGGTCCAGCGATGCGCCATAGTTCGGCTCCGCCCACTTGATATATCGACCCCTCCTGAGAATAGGGCACAAGGCAGAACATCTTCCTCCACAGCGCGAAATGAGCCTCGATGCCCAAAAACAGCTCACAAAGGGCTATGAAGCCCGCAATATGCAATATGGAGGCAGGTGTAAGGTTGTGCAACTGGAGGCCGTAGAACTCCAGGAGCCCCCGGAGAAATGGATGAATTGGAAATCCGAGCCCTCTTATCAAATAAGGGACAAGGCATACCCGCTCTCCTTTGGAGGGATTGGGGACGCTCTCCGCTTGCTCTCCACCATTATAGGTGGCAAGCCCGGCTCGAACTGGGACCATGTAGGCTGGGGAGAGAAACCCCTTGGCTTGGAGCGTCACTAGCTCGCTGTGCGGGACGGAGCATCTCTCCCAATCTCCAGGCTGAGAGCTGGGAGGGCGAGAGGAGGAGATGCGTCGACTGGCCATGATGGAATGGATCTCCGTCGGATGCGCTCCAATGAATGCTCGCGAAGGGAAGATGGTGTTATTCGGATCTAAATCCTCGTCTCTTTTATAGGCAGCTCATTTGCGCAGCTAGGGGGGTAAATGAAAAAACACCCTGGCTTTTCGCATTCGTTTGACACGTGGAAGATGGCCATTATTGGGCGTGGAAGCCAAGGAGCGCAACATTCACCAGAAGCCGGACACTATTCAACAGGTATATGGAATTTGGAGAATAAGCCGCCTTGCAATGCCGAAGACAAATCTGCGCGCCGGACTCATCGTCATTGAAGCCTGGTTCGGGGGCTACTGAGGGAGTCCCGGATTATGGGGTGTCCGAATAGCCGGACTTTAACCTTTGGCCGGACTCCTGGACTATGAAGATACAATATTGAAGACTTCGTCCCGTGTCCGGATGGGACTTTCCTTGGCGTGGAAGGCAAGCTTGGCGATACGGCTATGTAGATATCCTCCCATTGTAACCGACTATGTGTAACCCTATCCCTCTCCGGTATCTATATAAACCGGAGTGTTTTTAGTCGGTAGGACGAACAACAATCATACCATAGGCTAGCTTCTAGGGTTTAGCCTCTCTGATCTCGTGGTAGATCTACCCTTGTACTAGCCATGTCTTCAATATTAATCAAGCAGGAGTAGGATTTTACCTCCATCGAGAGGGCCCGAACCTGGGTAAAAACATCGTGTCCCTTGTCTCCTGTTACCATCCGCCTAGATGCACAGTTCGGGACCCCCTACCCGAGATCCGCCGGTTTTGACACCGACAAAGACCATTTGGACATTTTATCTTGCATCAAACAAGATGTTTAAGGTCCCCAGTATAAGCATCAGACTCCTTTGATTTCCGGCTAGAGACCATTCCCTGCAAAAGAGAGTTTAATTTTTCGTAACCATCCACATCTTTAGGGATGGCTTAGAAGCAATTAGTCTAAGTGCAGCATCTGAGGACTTCGGCTTTGGATTCCTTGCAAATAGCCTTGTAGGAGGTCAATAATACTCATAAGAATAACCAGAAAAGTTCTTAGTCTTATGAACATAGCGGTTTGACGAAACTCACTCATATTCATAAGTCTAAGTATGGTTTCCCTGCAAAAAATATTGGCGTGAGGGTGACTCTGGTGAGTCCTTTGTCTGTATGAAGCCTTTGGACCATATGAAGCCTTTGGTCTAGGATTTGTCTTCTTCCTAGGTGGTGTCATGATGACATTCATGGGAAGATTCTCAAGACAACTCTTGGGTACCCAGATCTTCTTAAAAGGTGGTCCATTCCTGCATTTAGTACCGATATAGTTGGGAAACACTTCACCAGTCTGATTCTTAAATAGTTTATAGTTTGCATAAAAGGATTCATCAATGATAATCGGGTTAGCACAAGTAAAGCCAGATAAGTTAGACGGATCCACTGAAGGTCCCTTTGCATCAACCCATGTGGTTTTGGGGCACTACTCAGGGTTCTAGTAAGAACCATCAACATTCATTTTCCTCTTGAACCCAACACCCTCTTTCCTAGGGTTTCAGTTCAGAATCTGTTTCTTGAGGACATCACATAGTGTCTGATGCCCTTTGAGACTTTTTTCCATTCCTATCGCAAGCAATGTCTTCAACCTGGCATTCTGATCATCAATAGTAGTGGTATCCTCAGCAGAGGAGTTAGTTACCACATCAGCAGTGGAAGATATTACAACGGTAGCAGTAGTAGAACATTCAGCAATAGAGACAACATTATCACGCTCAAGACATTTTAGACATGGTGGTTCAAATCCTTCCTAAGAGGAACTGATCTGTTGAGCGCGGGGTGACTCGTTCTCCTTTTGAAGATCTTCATGAGCCAATCTCAAGTTCTCAAGTTCTTGCTTCCTTTGAAGATAATCATAGGAGTGCTTTCCATGAGTAGTTGACAGCATTTGATGATGACTTTCAAGTTCCTCGTACTTAACAAGAAGATTTTTAATGTATTCAATTAAGGGCTGAGTTCGGATCATTTCCGCATCCAACAAGTCATCACTTTTTCTAACAACTTTTGAATATGTTCCATAGCATTCTGTTGTTCAGTTGCAATTTTAGCAAGTGTTTTGTAGCTAGGTTCAGATTCACATTCAGAGTCATCTTCACTTGATGTTTGAAAGCAGGCATCGTGTGATTTTACCTTGGCACCACGTGCCATGAAGCAGTAGGTGGGAGCAGAGTCATCCTCATGCTTAGCATCAGTGTTGGTGACAAGGTCATTGTCTTTAGTGTTGAAGATGGATTTGGCGACATACGCTGAAGCTAGAGCCAGGCTTGCCACGCCGGAATCAGATTCCTCTTCAGACTCCACCTTTGCCTCCTTATATGCAGACTCCTCCTCTGAATACATCTCCTTGCTAACAAACTCATGAGCCTTGCTTGATGAGATCTTCTTGTGTGATGAAGACTTTGACGAAGACTTGGAAGAAGACTTTGAGGATTTCTTCTTCTTATTGTCACCAGAATCATATTCCTTGCTCTTCTTCTTCTTCTTGGACTCATTGTCCCACGGTGGACACTCAGAGATTTAGTGACCAGGTTTCTTGCACTTGTGGCATGTTCTCCTCTTATGATCATGAGAGGGAGCCTCATCGTTTCTAGAGCTGGATCTTGAAGACTTTCTGAAGTCTTTCTTCTTAGTGAACTTCTGGAACTTCTTCACAAGCATAACAAGCTCCTTTCCAATGTCTTCAGGATCCCCAGAACTGCAGTCAGATTCTTCTTCAGATGAGGAAACAATCTTTGCCTTCAAAGCACAAGTTCAGCCATAGTTGGGACCATAGATAACTCTTTTCTCAGATAGCTGGAACTCATGTGTGTTGAGCCTCTCAAGTATGTCAAACGGATCGAGAGTCTTGTAGTCAAGGTGTTCTTGAATCATCAGGGCCAGGGTGTCGAATGAGATGTCAAGCGATCTCAGAAGCGTCTTGACGATTTCGTGCTTGGTGATCTTAGTGGCGCCGAGTGGATGAAGCTAATTTGTGATATCAGTGAGGCGATCAAATGTGAGCTGGACATTCTCATTGTCATTTCTCTTGAAGCAGTTGAAGAGATTGCGAAGAACACTAATCCTTGAATCTCTCTGGGTTGAGACGCCTTCGTTGACCTTGGAGAGCCAGTCCCATACTAGCTTCGTAGTTTCTAGAGCACTCACACGACCATTCTGTCCTTTGGTCAGATGACCACAGATGATGTTCTTGGCAGTTGAGTCCAGTTGAATGAACCTCTTGACATCAGCAGCAGTGACACCTTCACCGACCTTGGGAATGCCGTTCTTGACGACATACCAGAGGTCGACGTCAATGGCTTCAAGATGCATAGCATCTTATTCTTCCAGTAGGGGTAATCAGTGCCATCGAAGACAGGGCACGCAGCGGAGACTTTGATTATCCCTGGAGTCGACATAGCTAAAACTCTAGGTGGTTAAAACGAATCACACAGAACAAGGGAGCACCTTGCTCTGGTACCAATTGAAAGTTCTAGTTATCGACTAGATGGGGGTGAATAGGCGATTTTTATGAGAGTCTTCAAAACACAGGGGCTTTGAAGATGAACAGTAGCAATGAACCTATTGATATGCAGCGGAAGGTAGACTACACTAGGCAAGCCATAGTCAAGTAAGTAATGAAGTGAAAGCACAAAGACTATCAACATCTAGGTAGTAAGGATCGACTTTTTAACGCGCTTCAGCTTTTTCAACCCTCATGCAATACATGAGCGCAAGCCATGGATATAGCACTATAGGTGGAATAGAATATAATTATGGAGGTTATGTGGAGAAGACAAAAAGGGAGAAAGTCTCACATCGACGCGGCTAATCAACGGGCTATGGAGATGCCCATCAATTGATGTCAATGCGAGGAGTAGGGATTGCCGTGCAATGGATGCACTAAGAGCTATAAATGTACGAAAGCTCAACAAAAAGAAACTAAGTGGGTGTGCATCCAACTTGCTTGCTCATGAAGACCTAGGGCATTTGAGGAAGCCCATCGTTGGAATATACAAGCCAAGTTCTATAATGAAAATTCCAACTAGTATATGAAAGTGACAACATAGGAGACAATCTATATGAAGAACATGGTGCTACTTTGAAGCACAAGTGTGGAAAAAGGATAGTAACATTGCCCCATTTTTTCTTTTTTTTCTTTTTTTCAGTGGGCTTCTTTGGCCCCCTTTTTTATTTAGGCTTCTTTGGCCTTTCCTTTTTTTCTTTTTTTTCTTTTTTTTCTTTTTTTATGGGGCAATGCTCTATAATGATGATCATCACACTTTTATTTACTTACAACTCAATATTACAACTCGATACTAGAACAAAGATATGACTCTATATGAATGCTTCCGGTGGTGTACCGGCATGTGCAACAATCTAGCGTAGCAATGACATCAAAAAATGGACAAGCCATGAAAACATCATGCTAGCTATCCTACGATCATGCAAAGCAATATGACAATAAATGCTCAAGTCATGTATATGATGATGATGGAAGTTGCATGGCAATATATCTCGGAATGGCTATGGAAATGCCATGATAGGTAGGTATGGTGGCTGTTTTGAGGAAGATATAATAAGGCTTATGTGTGGTAGAGCGTATCATATCACGGGGTTTGGATGCACCGGCAAAGTTTGCACCAACTCTCAAGGTGAGAAAGGACAATGCACGGTACCGAAGAGGCTAGCAATGATGGAAAGGTAAAAGTGTGTATAATCCATGGACTCACATTAGTCATAAAGAACTCATATACTTATTGCAAAAGTTTATTAGCCCTCGAAGCAAAGTACTAATACGCATGCTCCTAGGGGGATAGATTGGTAGGAAAAGACCATCGCTCATCCCCGACTGCCACTCATAAGGAAGACAATCAAAGAAACACCCCATGCTAGAAATTTGTCACACAAGATTACCATACATGCATGCTACAAGACTTGCAAACCTCAACACAAGTGTCTCTACAATCCACAACCACCCACTAGCACGACTCTAATATCACCATCTTTATATCGCAAAACTATTGCAAGGAATCAAACATATCATATTCAGCGATCTACAAGTTTATGTAGGATTTTATGACTAACCATGTGAATGACCAATTCCTGTCATCTCTCTAAATTGATATAAGTGAAGCAAGAGAGTTTAATTCTTTCTACAAAAGATATGCCCACGCTCTAACAAATATAAGTGAAGAAAAAGATAATTCTACAACAGGCGGTTTTCTATGTGAAGAGAAACAGGTAATCCAAACTTCAAATGATATAAGTGAAGCACATGAAGCATTCTATAAAGCCACACTCAAAAGATTTAAGTGAAGTGCAATGAGCATTCTATAAATCAACCAAGGACTATCTCATACCAGCATGGTGCATAAAAGAAAAAAAATGAAAACTAAATGCAAAAGACGCTCCAAGACTTGCACATAATGCATAAACGAAACGAATACGAAAACATACCGATACTTGTTGAAGAAAGAGGGGATGCCTTCCGGGGCATCCCCAAGCTTAGACGCGTGAGTCTCCTTGAATATTTACTTGGGGTCCCTCGGTCATCCCCAAGCTTAAGCTCTTGCCTCTCTTCCTTTTCCTCATATCGAGACATCCTCGTTTAGACACTTCATCCACACAAAACTTCAACAGAAAACTCGGTAAGATCCGTTAGTATAATAAAGGAAATCACCACTCTAAGTACTGTAGCAAACCAATTCATATTTTGTTTGCATTGTGTCTACTATAATATAGGTTTTCCATGTCTTAATCCACTGACATAAATTGATAGATTCATCAAAACAAGCAAACTATGCATCAAAAACAGAATCTGTCAGAAACAGAACAGTCTGTAGCAATCTGTACCCCAAAAATTATACCAAAATTAGGAAGAATAAACGAGTTGTATATCAAGACAGTGCAAAAGGAATCAGAACCGTTTGATGTTCCAGTTAAAATGTAAAATCGCGCACTACATCCAAAGTTTCTGTCCTGCACCGTACAAACCAACAAGCATTGTAAACATCCTAAAGGCAAACCTTGGCACATTATTTTAATAATACAATGGAATTGTACAAGGGGATAATTATTTTTGATGAAAAGTTTCTGTAATCAAGATTCACAAAGTTTCCGTGAGCATGAACAAAGTTCAAGGAGCTCTCCCACTTCAACAATGTTTGTCTCTCTCACTTTCACTTTACTTTTTGAAAAGTTTTTAGGTTCCCATCTTTTTTTAGACTATATAAAAGCACTCAACAGAAATAAATGACTCTCTAAAACTTCCAGGTTGTCTCCCTTTCTGCGCTTTCTTTAAAGCCATTAAGCTAGGCATATAGTGCTCAAGTAATGAATCCACCCGGATCCCAAGGTATATCGAAGCAAATTTTAATTAACAATGATTTGTAATTTAGTAGTGTGCACAAAGTAACATATATCATGCAACAACAAAGTCTAACTCTCTTCCTATGCATCGGCATGTCATAAAAGAACAATTCATGCACACATAGTAAAGGCCAATGCATAGTATAAACAGTTTCTTGCAATTTTATCGTATTGGAAACATAGAGAGGTGGAGATATAGTTCCTCTCTCATAATAATTGCAAGTAGGAGCAGCAAGCACATGCATATTATATCTATCAAAATCATCATGTGCAATGGCAAAAGGCAACCCATCAATATAATCCGTAATAAGCACAAACTTCTCCGATAAAGTGTAGTAGGGAGAATTCAAAAAGATAATAGGACTATCATGCGTGGATGCAATAGCAACAATTTCATGTTTAACATAAGGAACTATACAAAGTTCATCTCCATAAGCATAATTCATATTGGCATCTTAGCCACAAGCATAGCAAGCATCATCAAAAAGGGATATTTCAAATAAATTCAAGGGATCATAGAAATAATCCTTCGGTAAGCACGAAGGGGAATTAAATAATGTATGAGTTGGAGGGTTACTCTCATTAGAAGGTGGGCACGGGTAGCTAATCCGCTCTTCCTCCTTTTGTTCTTCGCTCTCCTGATCATCTTTTTCATCCAATGAGCTCACTGTTTCACCAATTTCTTCTTCCATAGCTTCCTGCAAAATATTAGTCTCTTCTTGGACAGCGGAGAATTTCTCAATATATGGTTTAACATAGGCATTAGAAGCATAATTAACATAACAATATTCAAGTATGGCAAAACTTTCAGATTTGTAAAGAGTAGCATCATACTTTTCAATCAAAGAAGCAATTTCAAAAGCACCCTTAAAAGCAATAAATTCTTCAGTTTGGTTAACATCATAGTAATTATAAACACTCTAGCATACAAATATACGATTCCATTATCAATAAACTCACATTGGTAGGGAAGGTGTTTCTTAGGGTTTTCAGAACAACAAGTAACATCATAAATTTCACATAAATTCCAAGCATAGCATTGCAAACGTTGAATTTAATCCCATAATAGTTTCCTTTTTTCAGATATACGGTGTCGCACATAACAAGCATGCTCATCTAAAGATTTTCCCTCAACTAAGCTAGTTGGGGTCTTAGCATGAGCACATAGGGATCGAAGATTATCCAAGTAAAAAGCTTCAGTAGTGTGATAGATTTTGAGTGGTTCTTCAACCATTGGAGCAGTAGGTACAACTAACTTTTTTGGTATTTTGCGTTTCCTACCCATAACTAAAGATAGAAAAAAACTAAGAACAGCAAATAAAAATTACTTAGTGATAAAGCAAACAAGCACACACGAGAATATTCACCCCACGCTATGACTCCCCGGCAATGGCGCCAGAAAAAGGTCTTGATGAGCCGCAAGTATACGGGATAGTTGTAACCTCTTTCGATAAGTAAGAGTGTCGAACCCAACGAGGAGCTAAAGGTAGAGCAAATACTCTCTCAAGTCCTATCGGCCACTGATACGACTCTACGCACGCTTGACGTTCTCTTTACCTAGAACAAGTATGAAACTAGAAGTACTTTGTAGGAGTGATAGGATAGGTTTGCAAGATAATAAAGAACACGTAAACAAAAGCTAGGGGCTGTTTAGATAAATATGCAATAAAGTAAATATAGCGAGTGTGGAAAAGTGGTGATAGGAGTTGCGAAATTGACTATGTTACTAGACCGGTAATCACTATTACAATTCTATTTGAGGGAGAGGCATAAGCTAACATACTTTCTCTTCTTGGATCATATGCACTTATGATTGGAACTCTAGCAAGCATCCACAAATACTAAAGATTCATTAAGGTAAAAGCCAACCATAGCATTAAAGCATCCAGTCACCTTTATCCCATACGCAACAATCTACTTACTCGGTTTGTGTTTCAATCACTCACGCAACCCACTATAAGCGAATCATGAATGCATTGCAACACCCTATAGCAGGAATCCCTCACGCTTGCGCGACACGAAGGGCACCATAGGACAGCACCAATAATAAAACATGCAACTCAAACCAATCATAGCAATTCATTAATCACCGATAGGACAACGAAAATCTACTCAGACATCATAGGATGGCAACACATCATTGGAAAATAATATGAAGCATAACGCACCATGTTCAAGTAGAGGGTACAGCAGGTTGCGGGAGAGTGGACCGCTGAATATATAAGGGGGAAGGTGATGGAGATGTTGGTGAAGATGACGGCGGTGTTGGTGAAGATCGCGGTGATGATGATGGCCCCCGGGAGCGCTCCGACGCCACCAGAAGCAAGGGGGAGAGAGCCCCACTTCTTCTTCTTCTTCCTTGACCTCCTCCCTAGATGGGAGAAGGGTTTCCCCTCTGGTCCTTGGCTCCCATGGCTTGGGAGGGGCGAGAGCCCCTCCGAGATTGGATCTATCACTCTGTTTCTGTGTTCTCTGATTCTTCCCCTACACCGTTTCATTTATATCTGGAGATCCGTAACTCTGATTGGGGTGAATCTTTCGCCCAGATCTTTCTCATAAAATTAGCTTTCTTGCGCCAAAAGAAGAACTTCAACCACCTTACCGGTGGGCCACGAGAGCCCAGGGCGCGCCTGCCTCCCTGGGGCGCGGCCCCCTGTCTCGTGGCCACCCCAGACACTGTTTCGCGTTGATTTTACTTCCAAAAAATCATAAATATTCCAAAAAGAATCTTCGTCCGTTTTTATCCTGTTTGGACTCCGTTTGATATTGGGTTTCTGCGAAACAAAAAACATGCAACAGACAGGAACTGGCACTAGGCACTGGATCAATATGTTAGTCCCAAAAATAGTATAAAAAGTTGCCAAAAGTATATAAAAGTTGAATAATACTGGCATGGAACAATCAAAAATTATAGATACGATGGAGACGTATCAGTAGACTTCCAAACCTTCACAGACTTCGTTCACCCACGATCCACTATGACTCTTGGATGCTCGGAACGCGACGCCTAACCGGCTGGAGGATTCACAGTCCTCAAGTGTAACAAGTCTTCAGATCACGCGGACAGAAAGACTTCAGTGACGCCTAACACACTTTGTCTTTGGGTGTTTTGGGCTTTGTCCTTGCAAGGATCTCTCTATCAAATGCTTCGGAGGTGGGTTGCTCTCTAATGACCAAAGTCGTGCACTAACTCTGAGCAGCCACCAATTTATGGTGTAGGGGGTGGGATATTTATAGCCAGGAGGCAACCCAACCCGATTTGTCCAAAATGACCCTGGGTCACTAAGGAACTGACATGTGTCCAACGGTCAGATTTCAAACACACGCGGCTACTTGACTTGGGATACAAGTAAAGCTGACTCATCCAGTTCTGGATAAGATTTGCTCTCATTGTCTTTGCTCGAAGACATAAGATTTGGTTGAGCATCACATCAGTCACTCTGACTTTGTTCACTTGGACCCCACTTAACAGTACGGTGGTTACTATGACTCAACAAAGAAGAAAAGGAAACTACGAAACAACTATGTCTTCGCACTCCATAGTCTTCATGCAAGTCTTCTCATGTCATAGTCTTCAATGTGAATATCTTCACAGACCACAATTGTCTTCAATGTCTTCACACATTTTTAGGGGTCATCTCTGGTAGGAAAACCGAATCAATAAGGGACTACTACCTGTGTTATCCTGCAATTCTCACAAACACATTAGTCCCTCAACCAAGTTTGTCGTCAATACTCCAAAACCAACTAGGGGTGGCACTAGACGCACTTACAACATGGCAACTGACCAAAATCTGACTCTATATCGACATGGCAACTGACCAAAATCAGATCCCTATATCGACTACATATGGACAGTCAAATCAAATTCTTAATCGGCACCTTAAATCGAAGCCTAAATCAGACCCTAAAACCAAGCTTAAGCCAGACCCCAACTTGAACCCTAAATCTAGCCGTATTAAACCCTTAGTATGTCCCTAGATCGAATCGTCAAAGTATAAATCCATGCATATATCGATGTCTACATCGAGCCCTAAATTAGGAATCCCTCACGCTTGCGCGACACGAAGGGCACCATAGGACAGCACCAATAATAAAACATGCAACTCAAACCAATCATAGCAATTCATTAATCACTGATAGGACAACGAAAATCTACTCAGACATCATAGGATGGCAACACATCATTGGAAAATAATATGAAGCATAAAGCACCATGTTCAAGTCGAGGGTACAGCAGGTTGCGGGAGAGTGGACCGCTGAATATAGAAGGGGGAAGGTGATGGAGATGTTGGTGAAGATGACGGCGGTGTTGGTGAAGATCACGGTGATGATGATGGCCCCCGGCAGCGCTCCGACGCCACCAGAAGCAAGGGGGAGAGAGCCCCACTTCTTCTTCTTCTTCCTTGACCTCCTCCCTAGATGGGAGAAGGGTTTCCCCTCTGGTCCTTGGCTCCCATGGCTTGGGAGGGGCGAGAGCCCCTCCGAGATTGGATCTATCACTCTGTTTCCGTGTTCTCTGATTCTTCCCCTACACCGTTTCATTTATATCTGGAGATCCGTAACTCTGATTGGGTGAATCTTTCGCCCAGATCTTTCTCATAAAATTAGCTTTCTTGCGCCAAAAGAAGAACTTCAACCGCCTTACGGGTGGCCCACGAGAGCCCAGGGCGCGCCTGCCTCCCTGGGGCGCGGCCCCCTGTCTCGTGGCCACCCCGGACACTGTTTCGCGTTGATTTTACTTCCAAAAAATCATAAATATTCCAAAAAGAATCTCTGTCCGTTTTTATCCTGTTTGGACTCCGTTTGATATTGGGTTTCTGCGAAACAAAAAACATGCAACAGACAGGAACTGGCACTAGGCACTGGATCAATATGTTAGTCCCAAAAATAGTATAAAAAGTTGCCAAAAGTATATAAAAGTTGAATAATACTGGCATGGAACAATCAAAAATTATAGATACGATGGAGACGTATCAGTAGACTTCCAAACCTTCACAGACTTCGTTCACCCACGATCCACTATGACTCTTGGATGCTCGGAACGCGACGCCTAACCGGCTGGAGGATTCACAGTCCTCAAGTGTAACAAGTCTTCAGATCACGCGGACAGAAAGACTTCAGTGACGCCTAACACACTTTGGCTTTGGGTGTTTTGGGCTTTGTCCTTGCAAGGATCTCTCTATCAAATGCTTCGGAGGTGGGTTGCTCTCAAATGACAAAAGTCGTGCACTAACTCTGAGCAGCCACCAATTTATGGTGTAGGGGGTGGGATATTTATAGCCAGGAGGCAACCCGACCCGATTTGTCCAAAATGACCCTGGGTCACTAAGGAACTGACATGTGTCCAACGGTCAGATTTCAAACACACGCGGCTACTTGACTTGGGATACAAGTAAAGCTGACTCATCCAGGTCTGGATAAGATTTGCTCTCATTGTCTTTGCTCGAAGACATAGGATTTGGTTGAGCATCACATCAGTCACTCTGACTTTGTTCACTTGGACCCCACTTAACAGTACGGTGGTTACTATGACTCAACAAAGAAGAAAAGGAAACTACGAAACAACTATGTCTTCGCACTCCATAGTCTTCATGCAAGTCTTCTCATGTCATAGTCTTCAATGTGAATATCTTCACAGACCACTATTGTCTTCAATGTCTTCACACATTTTTAGGGGTCATCTCAAACCGAATCAATAAGGGACTACTACCTGTGTTATCCTGCAACTCTCACAAACACATTAGTCCCTCAACCAAGTTTGTCGTCAATACTCCAAAACCAACTAGGGGTGGCACTAGACGCACTTACAACATAGCAACTGACCAAAATCTGACTCTATATCGACATGGCAACTGACCAAAATCAGATCCCTATATCGACTACATATGGACAGTCAAATCAAATTCTTAATCGGCACCTTAAATCGAAGCCTAAATCAGACCCTAAAACCAAGCTTAAGCCAGACCCCAACTTGAACCCTAAATCTAGCCGTATTAAACCCTTAGTATGTCCCTAGATCGAATCGTCAAAGTATAAATCCATGCATATATCGATGTCTACATCGAGCCCTAAATCAGGGAGACAAGGACCTACCATCATTGAAGAAGAGGTGGCGAAGGGGTGATGAAGCGGTGATCAAATTCATGGCCGCCACCGGTGCTCGCCATTCGGATCTTGCTACCATTGATGCTCACCGCCAAGAGGTGAGAGCGGGCGGTGAGAGAGTCATAGTGGAGAGAGAGAGGGGAGAGTGAGTGGTGAGGAGATTTATAGCGCAACTTCAAGGCACAACGCAAAAAAAGACTTCAAGGGACCACAAGACGTCTCCCGCTAGTCCCTGCGCGTATAGACGCCTGCATCTGTGTGACGTCCTTGCGCTCGCTCGGGACTGCTCGCTGAAAAGGGTCAATTCGACCTTTCCTTTAGGGCTAAGAGCATCTCCAGCCGCGCCCCCAACAGGCCCTCCCCAGGCATTTTTTCTGAACCGGCGCCCAAAAAAACGCCCCAGTCGCGACCCCAAGACGCCAAGTTCCGCCGGCTCAGCCCGTTTTTGCGCCTGGCGGTCGCAAGCCGAACCCGGCACACTGGGGGCGCTCGGGGGCTCCGGCGCAAGGAAAAAGTGCATCTGGGGCCACACTGCCACGCAAAAAGTCAAGCCATCCGTCTAGATTCGCCTCCGACCCCCCCCCCCCCCCCCCCCCCCGCGCGCGCTCGGTTGCCACCCTGCTGATCCCGGCGCCGCCCACCGACCACCACAGCCAGATAGACCATTCCCCGTCAGAAAAAGAAGAGGCTTCACCTAGGCAGCCTCTCCACCGTTGTTCGGGCAACTTTTCCGGCGTTCTGGCCGCGTAGGGCCTGTACACCGGCGGGTTTGCGCCCACTGTCAGTGTCAAAACTAGCGGATCTCGGGTAGGGGGTCCTGAACTGTGCGTCCAAGGCTGATGGTAACAAGAGGCGGGGGACACGATTTTTACCCAGTTTTGGGCCCTCTCTATGGAGGTAATACCCTACTTCCTGCTTGATTGATCTTGATGAATATGAGTATTACAAGAGTTGATCTACCACGAGATCGTAATGGCTAAAACCCTAGAAGTCTAGCCTATATGATTATGATTGTCTCTATCGACTAAGCCCTCCGGTTTATATAGACACCAGAGGGGACTAGGTTTGTACAAAGTCAGTTACAGAGAAAGGAATCTTCATATCCGAACGCCAAGCTTGCCTTCCACGCCAAGGAGAGTCCCATCCGGACACGGGAAGAAGTCTTCTGTCTTGTATCTTCATAGCCCATCAGTCTGGCCCACGTTACATAGTCCGGCTGTCCGAAGACCCCTTAATCTAGGACTCCCTCAGTAGCCCCTGAACCAGGCTTCAATGATGAGGTGTCCGGCATGCAAATTGTCATCGGCATTGCCAGGCGGTTTCCTTCTCCGAATACTCCAAAATAGTCTTTGAACACAAGAATCGTTTCCGGCTCTGCAAAACAAATTCCACACACAACCGTAGAGAGTATAATATTTCACGAGTCCAATCTTCTGACAACTCTTTATAGCGTGACAACCGTAGAGAGTATAATATTTCACTATTGCAAGGAATCAAACATATCATATTCAGCGATCTACAAGTTTATGTAGGATTTTATGACTAACCATGTGAATGACCAATTCCTGTCATCTCTCTAAATTGATATAAGTGAAGCAAGAGAGTTTAATTCTTTCTACAAAAGATATGCCCACGCTCTAACAAATATAAGTGAAGAAAAAGATAATTCTACAACAGGCGGTTTTCTATGTGAAGAGAAACAGGTAATCCAAACTTCAAATGATATAAGTGAAGCACATGAAGCATTCTATAAAGCCACACTCAAAAGATTTAAGTGAAGTGCAATGAGCATTCTATAAATAAACCAAGGACTATCTCATACCAGCATGGTGCATAAAAGAAAAAAAATGAAAACTAAATGCAAAAGACGCTCCAAGACTTGCACATAATGCATAAACGAAACGAATACGAAAACATACCGATACTTGTTGAAGAAAGAGGGGATGCCTTCCGGGGCATTCCCAAGCTTAGACGCGTGAGTCTCCTTGAATATTTACTTGGGGTCCCTCGGTCATCCCCAAGCTTAAGCTCTTGCCTCTCTTCCTTTTCCTCATATCGAGACATCCTCGTTTAGACACTTCATCCACACAAAACTTCAACAGAAAACTCAGTAAGATCCGTTAGTATAATAAAGGAAATCACCACTCTAAGTACTGTAGCAAACCAATTCATATTTAGTTTTTGCATTGTGTCTACTATAATATAGGTTTTCCATGACTTAATCCACTGATATAAATTGATAGATTCATCAAAACAAGCAAACTATGCATCAAAAACAGAATTTGTCAGAAACAGAACAGTCTGTAGCAATCTGAACATTCACCATACTTCTGGTACCCCAAAAATTATACCAAAATTAGGAAGAATGAACAAGTTGTATATCAAGACAGTGCAAAAGGAATCAGAACCGTTTGACGTTCCAGTTAAAATGTAAAATCGCGCACTACATCCAAAGTTTCAGTCCTGCACCGTACAAACCAACAAGCATTGTAAACATCCTAAAGGCAAACCTTGGCACATTATTTTAATAATACAATGGAATTGTACAAGGGGATAATTATTTTTGATGAAAAGTTTCTGTAATCAAGATTCACAAAGTTTCCGTGAGCATGAACAAAGTTCAAGGAGCTCTCCCACTTCAACAATGTTTGTCTCTCTCACTTTCACTTTACTTTTTGAAAAGTTTTTAGGTTCCCATCTTTTTTTAGACTATATAAAAGCACTCAACAGAAATAAATGACTCTCTAAAACTTCCAGGTTGTCTCCCTTTCTGCGCTTTCTTTAAAGCCATTAAGCTAGGCATATAGTGCTCAAGTAATGAATCCACCCGGATCCCAAGGTATATCAAAGCCAATTTTAATTAACAATGATTTGTAATTTAGTAGTGTGCACAAAGTAACATATATCATGCAACAACAAAGTCTAACTCTCTTCCTATGCATCGGCATGTCATAAAAGAACAATTCATGCACACATAGTAAAGGCCAATGCATAGTATAAACAGTTTCTTGCAATTTTATCGTATTGGAAACATAGAGAGGTGGAGATATAGTTCCTCTCTCATAATAATTGCAAGTAGGAGCAGCAAGCACATGCATATTATATCTATCAAAATCATCATGTGCAATGGCAAAAGGCAACCCATCAATATAATCCGTAATAAGCACAAACTTCTCCGATAAAGTGTAGTAGGGAGAATTCAAAAAGATAATAGGACTATCATGCGTGGATGCAATAGCAACAATTTCATGTTTAACATAAGGAACTATACAAAGTTCATCTCCATAAGCATAATTCATATTGGCATCTTGGCCACAAGCATAGCAAGCATCATCAAAAAGGGATATTTCAAATAAATTCAAGGGATCATAGCAATAATCCTTCGGTAAGCACGAAGGGGAATTAAATAATGTATGAGTTGGAGGGTTACTCTCATTAGAAGGTGGGCACGGGTAGCTAATCCGCTCTTCCTCCTTTTGTTCTTCGCTCTCCTGATCATCTTTTTCATCCAATGAGCTCACTGTTTCACCAATTTCTTCTTCCATAGCTTCCTGCAAAATATTAGTCTCTTCTTGGACAGCGGAGAATTTCTCAATATATGGTTTAACATAGGCATTAGAAGCATAATTATCATAACAATATTCAAGTATGGCAAAACTTTCAGATTTGTAAAGAGTAGCATCATACTTTTCAATCAAAGAAGCAATTTCAAAAGCACCCTTAAAAGCAATAAATTCTTCAGTTTGGTTAACATCATAGTAATTATAAACACCCTTAGCATACAAATATATGATTCCATTATCAATAAACTCACATTGGTAGGGAAGGTGTTTCTTAGGGTTTTCAGAACAACAAGTAACATCATAAATTTCACATAAATTCCAAGCATAGCATTGCAAACGTTGAATTTGATCCCATAATAGTTTCCCTTTTTCAGATATACGGTGTCGCACATAACAAGCATGCTCATCTAAAGATTTTCCCTCAACTAAGCTAGTTGGGGTCTTAGCATGAGCACATAGGGATCGAAGATTATCCAAGTAAAAAGCTTCAGTAGTGTGATAGATTTTGAGTGGTTCTTCAACCATTGGAGCAGTAGGTACAACTAACTTTTTGGTATTTTGCGTTTCCTACCCATAACTAAAGATAGAAAACAACTAAGAACAGCAAATAAAAATTACTTAGTGATAAAGCAAACAAGCACACATGAGAATATTCACCCCACGCTATGACTCCCCGGCAATGGCGCCAGAAAAAGGTCTTGATGAGCCGCAAGTATACGGGATAGTTGTAACCTCTTTCGATAAGTAAGAGTGTCGAACCCAACGAGGAGCTAAAGGTAGAACAAATACTCTCTCAAGTCCTATCGGCCACTGATACGACTCTACGCACGCTTGACGTTCTCTTTACCTAGAACAAGTATGAAACTAGAAGTACTTTGTAGGAGTGATAGGATAGGTTTGCAAGATAATAAAGAACACGTAAACAAAAGCTAGGGGCTGTTTAGATAAATATGCAATAAAGTAAATATAGCGAGTGTGGAAAAGTGGTGATAGGAGTTGCGAAATTGTCCCTAAGCAATTGACTATGTTACTAGACCGGTAATCACTATTACAATTCTATTTGAGGGAGAGGCATAAGCTAACATACTTTCTCTTCATGGATCATATGCACTTATGATTGGAACTCTAGCAAGCATCCGCAAATACTAAAGATTCATTAAGGTAAAAGCCAACCATAGCATTAAAGCATCCAGTCCCCTTTATCCCATACGCAACAATCTACTTACTCGGTTTGTGTTTCAATCACTCACGCAACCCACTATAAGCGAATCATGAACGCATTGCAACACCCTATAGCAGGAATCCCTCACGCTTGCGCGACACGAAGGGCACCATAGGACAGCACCAATAATAAAACATGCAACTCAAACCAATCATAGCAATTCATTAATCACTGATAGGACAACGAAAATCTACTCAGACATCATAGGATGGCAACACATCATTGGAAAATAATATGAAGCATAAAGCACCATGTTCAAGTAGAGGGTACAGCAGGTTGCGGGAGAGTGGACCGCTGAATATAGAAGGGGGAAGGTGATGGAGATGTTGGTGAAGATGACGGCGGTGTTGGTGAAGATCACGGTGATGATGATGGCCCCCGGCAGCGCTCCGACGCCACCAGAAGCAAGGGGGAGAGAGCCCCACTTCTTCTTCTTCTTCCTTGACCTCCTCCCTAGATGGGAGAAGGGTTTCCCCTCTGGTCCTTGGCTCCCATGGCTTGGGAGGGGCGAGAGCCCCTCCAGATTGGATCTATCACTCTGTTTCCGTGTTCTCTGATTCTTCCCCTACACCGTTTCATTTATATCTGGAGATCCGTAACTCTGATTGGGTGAATCTTTCGCCCAGATCTTTCTCATAAAATTAGCTTTCTTGCGCCAAAAGAAGAACTTCAACCGCCATACGGGTGGCCCACGAGAGTCCAGGGCGCGCCTGCCTCCCTGGGGCGCGGCCCCCTGTCTCGTGGCCACCCCGGACACTGTTTCGCGTTGATTTTACTTCCAAAAAATCATAAATATTCCAAAAAGAATCTCTGTCCGTCTTTATCCTGTTTGGACTCCGTTTGATATTGGGTTTCTGCGAAACAAAAAACATGCAACAGACAGGAACTGGCACTAGGCACTGGATCAATATGTTAGTCCCAAAAATAGTATAAAAAGTTGCCAAAAGTATATAAAAGTTGAATAATACTGGCATGGAACAATCAAAAATTATAGATACGACGCAGACGTATCAGTAGACTTCCAAACCTTCACAGACTTCGTTCACCCATGATCCACTATGACTCTTGGATGCTCGGAACGCGACGCCTAACCGGCTGGAGGATTCACAGTCCTCAAGTGTAACAAGTCTTCAGGTCACGCGGACAGAAAGACTTCAGTGACGCCTAACACACTTTGGCTTTGGGTGTTTTGGGCTTTGTCCTTGCAAGGATCTCTCTATCAAATGCTTCGGAGGTGGGTTGCTCTCAAATGACAAAAGTCGTGCACTAACTCTGAGCAGCCACCAATTTATGGTGTAGGGGGTGGGATATTTATAGCCAGGAGGCAACCCAACCCGATTTGTCCAAAATGACCCTGGGTCACTAAGGAACTGACATGTGTCCAACGGTCAGATTTCAAACACACGCGACTACTTGACTTGGGATACAAGTAAAGCTGACTCATCCAGGTCTACATAAGATTTGCTCTCATTGTCTTTGCTCGAAGACATAGGATTTGGTTGAGCATCACATCAGTCACTCTGACTTTGTTCACTTGGACCCCACTTAACAGTACGGTGGTTACTATGACTCAACAAAGAAGAAATGGAAACTATGAAACAACTATGTCTTCGCACTCCATAGTCTTCATGCAAGTCTTCTCATGTCATAGTCTTCAATGTGAATATCTTCACAGACCACAATTGTCTTCAATGTCTTCACACGTTTTTAGGGGTCATCTCAAACCGAATCAATAAGGGACTACTACCTGTGTTATCCTGCAATTCTCACAAACACATTAGTCCCTCAACCAAGTTTGTCGTCAATACTCCAAAACCAACTAGGGGTGGCACTAGACGCACTTACAACATGGCAACTGACCAAAATCTGACTCTATATTGACATGGCAACTGACCAAAATCAGATCCCTATATCGACTACATATGGACAGTCAAATCAAATTCTTAATCGGCACCTTAAATCGAAGCCTAAATCAGACCCTAAAACCAAGCTTAAGCCAGACCACAACTTGAACCCTAAATCTAGCCGTATTAAACCCTTAGTATGTCCCTAGATCGAATCGTCAAAGTATAAATCCATGCATATATCGATGTCTACATCGAGCCCTAAATCAGGCAGACAAGGACCTACCATCATTGAAGAAGAGGTGGCGAAGGGGTGATGAAGCGGTGATCAAATTCATGGCCGCCACCGGTGCTCTCCTTTCGGATCTTGCTACCATTGATGCTCACCGCCAAGAGGTGAGAGCGGGCGGTGAGAGAGTCATAGTGGAGAGAGAGAGGGGAGAGTGAGCGGTGAGGAGATTTATAGCGCGACTTCAAGGCACAACGCAAAAAAAGACTTCAAGGGACCACAAGACGTCTCCCGCTAGTCCCTGCGCGTATAGACGCCTGCATCTGTGTGACGTCCTTGCGCTCGCTCGGGACTGCTCGCTGAAAAGGGTCAATTCGACCTTTCCTTTAGGGCTAAGAGCATCTCCAGCCGCGCCCCCAACAGGCCCTCCCCAGGCATTTTTTCTGAACCGGCGCCCAAAAAAACGCCCCAGTCGCGACCCCAAGACGCCAAGTTCCGCCGGCTAAGCCCGTTTTTGCGCCCGGCGGTCGCAAGCCGAACCCGGCACACTGGGGCGCTCGGGGGCTCCGGCACAAGGAAAAAGTGCATCTGGGGCCACACTGCCACGCAAAAAGTCAAGCCATCCGTCTAGATTCGCCTCCGACCCCCCCCCCCCCCCCCGCGCGCGCTCGGTTGCCACCCTGCTGATCCCGGCGCCGCCCACCGACCACCACAGCTAGATAGACCATTCCCCGTCGGAAAAAGAAGAGGCTTCACCGAGGCAGCCTCTCCACCGTTGTTCGGGCAACTTTTCCGGCGTTCTGGCCGCGTAGGGCCTGTACACCGGCGGGTTTGCGCCCACTGTCAGTGTCAAAACTAGCGGATCTCGGGTAGGGGGTCCTGAACTGTGCGTCTAAGGCTGATGGTAACAAGAGGCGGGGAACACGATTTTTACCCAGTTTCGGGCCCTCTCTATGGAGGTAATACCCTACTTCCTGCTTGATTGATCTTGATGAATATGAGTATTACAAGAGTTGATCTACCACGAGATCATAATGGCTAAAACCCTAGAAGTCTAGCCTATATGATTATGATTGTCTCTATCGACTAAGCCCTCCGGTTTATATAGACACCAGAGGGGACTAGGTTTGTACAAAGTCAGTTACAGAGAAAGGAATCTTCATATCCGAACGCCAAGCTTGCCTTCCACGCCAAGGAGAGTCCCATCCGGACACGGGAAGAAGTCTTCTGTCTTGTATCTTCATAGCCCATCAGTCTGGCCCACGTTACATAGTCCGGCTGTCCGAAGACCCCTTAATCCAGGACTCCCTCAGTAGCCCCTGAACCAGGCTTCAATGATGAGGTGTCCGGCATGCAAATTGTCTTCGGCATTGCCAGGCGGGTTCCTTCTCCGAATACTCCAAAATAGTCTTTGAACACAAGAATCGTTTCCGGCTCTGCAAAACAAATTCCACACACAACCGTAGAGAGTATAATATTTCACGAGTCCAATCTTCTGACAACTCTTTATAGCGTGACATCACGTCACCGCCCGGCCATTATTCGAACCGTTTTTTAGCCTGCCACCCCATATTTCGAGATGCGGTTTCATTGGCACATCTTGTCAAAGCAGAGATCGTGTCCTATTATTGTGGGATTCTCATCAATACGGGCGTGGATAACCCAACCGTGCCGCCTGCACGACCTTTGGGGAATAGGCGAGTTTTAAGGCGAGTGGATAGGCGCTTGATATTCACGGCCTTTATAAAGAGATAAGGATTCACCCCTTTCACCCACGCGTTCTCTTTCTCTACCTTCCCCATTCTCGAGCTCCAGCGCCCAAGTTCTCATCTTTTCCGCCCCCAAAAAGCACTCCAACCATGTCCGGATCCGGAGTGCAAGGCAAGTGGATGGCCTCCTTCGTCAAGGAGAAGGACATTATGAAAGGATTGAGAAGTGGTGTCTAGAGGGGGGTGATTGGACACTAAGTGCTAAAAGTTGCACTTTTTAGTTTCTCTAAGTTTAAGTGGAGTTTTGGCACAAGTTTGACAATCACAATACATCTCAAGCAAACATGCAAAGAGTATATGAGTAGCGGAAAGTAAAGCATGTAACTTGCAAGAATGTAAAGGGATGGGATTGGAGAATTCAAACTCAATTGGAGACACGGATGTTTTTGTCGTGGTTCCGATAGGTGGTGCTATCGTACATCCACGCTGATGGAGACTTCAACCCACGAAGGGTAACGGCTGCGCGAGTCCACGGAGGGTTCCATCCAAGAAGGGTCCACGAAGAAGCAACCTTGTCTATCCCACCATGGCCGTCACCCACGAAGGACTTGCCTCACTAGCGGTAGATCTTCATGAAGTAGGCGATCTCCTTGCCCTTACAAACTCCTTGGTTCAACTCCACAATCTTGTCGGAGGCTCCCAAGTGACACCTAGCCAATCTAGGAGACACCACTCTCCAAGAAGTAACAAATGGTGTGTTGATGATGAACTCCTTGCTCTTGTGCTTCAAATGATAGTCTCCCCAACACTCAACTCTCTCTCACGGGATTTGGATTTGGTGGAAAGAAGATTTGAGTGGAAAGCAACTTGGGGAAGGCTAGAGATCAAGATCCATATGGTAGGAATGGAATATCTTGGTCTCAACACATGAGTAGGTGGTTCTCTCTTAGAAAATGTAAGTTGGAAGTGTAGGTTCATTCTGATGGCTCTCTCCATGAATGAAGAGGAGGTGGAGGGGTATATATAGCCTCCATACAAAATCTAACCATTACACACAACTTGCCAATCTCGGTGGAACCAAATTGAGAAACTCGGTCAGACCGATTCAACAAATCTAGTGACCGTTAGGATTTTCGGTGGGACCGACATGCAACTCGGTAGGACCAATATGGTTAGGGTTAGGGCATAATGTAATCTCGGTGAGACCGATTACACAAACTCGGTGGGACCGATTTTGGTAATAAGCTAACCAGAGAGGCAGAGAGTTGGTCAGGTAAACTCGGTGGGACCGGTTCGCTCATTTCGGTGAGACCGAAATGTTACGAAAGGGAACCAAAGAGTTTACATTGCAATCTCGGTAGGACCGGTTACACAAACTCTGTGAGACCAATTTTGGTAATGGACATTCAGAGAGATTGCAATCCCATCTCGGTGAGACCGAGATCCCTATCGGTGAGACCGATTTTCCTAGGGTTTGTGGCAGTAGCTATGACATCTGAACTCGGTGGCGCCGATAGAAAGAATCGGTTGGGCCGAGTTTGACTTTTGGTTTAGGTTATATGTGGATGTGAGAAAGTAGTTGAGGGCTTTGGAGTATATCACTAAGCACTTTGAGGAAGCAAGCCATTAAGCAACACCTCATCCCCTCTTGATATTATTGGCTTTTCCTATAGACTCAATGTGATCTTGGATCACTAAAATAGAAAATGTAGAGTCTTGTGCTTGAAGCTTGAGCCAATCCTTTGTCCTCAGCATCTTGAAGAGGTTCCACATCCTTTAGTCCATGCCACTTCATTGTTGAACTTATCTGAAACATACTAGATAAAAGTGTTAGTCCAACAAGAGATATGTTGACATTAATTACCAAAATCACCCAGGGAGCACTTGTGCTTTCAATCTCCCCCTTTTTGGTAATTGATGACAACATACATCAAAGCTTTAGATGAAGATATAGAGCATAACAAGTAAAGCTTTGGAAAGACATGTAACATGCATAGGCTCCCCCTACATGTACGCAATCATGTGAATATGGAATAGAGAAGCATGTGAACGCATAATCATGATAGAGTAAGCAATGTGTTACATGTATCTTGGCTATATGCATCAGAGTAAAGAATTGTGGGAAATGTACCTTCATGCTCATGAGTCCTTCTTGCAAACAGTATGTACATCAGCAAGAATTCCTCATACACATGACTGTGATGCATATACTTACCTTGTGGTCTTGAGTTGGCTTAGGATTGACTGAACCTGTGAAAATAAGGTTAGATAACACAGATGCATCTACTAGCCAGAGCAAACAAAAAGAAATCACAAGAATACCAAGACTGGGATGACATGTAGAGAGTGAGTACTAAGTACCGCATTGGACATAGACATGCCCCCAAAAGTAAAGTTGTGCAATGAATTTAAAGAATTTCTTTCCCTTGGATGTCTTGCTCCCCTTGAATCTAGCATGGGATACTGGGAGAAGATAGGGAACAGAAAGTCAGAGCTCAAATGAACAGAGCTACTGCAAATAAGCACATAAGAACATGTCTTTCCCCTCTAGAAGACATGTAACATCTCTCCTCTTGAACACCAAGCATCTGGGATCCTTGAAGATTACTCTCTCTCTCTCCTTGAGTATTCTCTCCCCCTAGAGATATGATTAAGCTTTGATGTGATCTCTCTCTCCCCCTTTGACATCAATTTCCAAGAAGGGTCTTCTGGAATTTGTCGTAAATGGGTTTGGTCCTTGAGTCACAGCACAAAGTAGCAAGGTAAATGTGATGCTGGTAGAGGACAAGATTCATTGAGTGGAGCTGGATCAAAAGCTATGCAGGAACAAGTGGCAAAATGTCTCTCATGTAGTGAAATCGGTGGCACCGAGTTGTATGCTTCGGTTGCACCGAAAGTATTCAGTTAGACCGAAAACAGGAGACCGATGTGACCGAGTTCATCATAGAGAAAACACTTGTCACCTCAGCTCACTTGACAAGTAAGATCTCACAAGGATTTGCAAGGAATTGGATGCAGGGAATGCAGAACAGAAAATAAAAGAGAAGAAACTTAAAAGAAATCTAGATGAAATATGCATGAGACAAATGCAAGAGCACAGAAAGGAACACAGGAGAACTTCATCCAGAACTGGTCGGCGACAAAGTCACCTATGTTAGAGTATATTGACTTAGGAGTCAAGTGAGATCACTTGATCATAGCTCATACTCATCGTTTAAGCTCAAAATGGGGTTACCATTTTTCATTTAAGCATTTGTTGTATTCTCATCTTGTGGAGTTGCTTTGACTCATGACTTGGAGTAAAGCTTCTCTAAGATGGAATGACATACCTTGGTTAGTGGTGTTGATCGTAATCATGTAGTTGAACTTCTATAGGTTGCTCAAGATTGATGTAGCTCATCAAGAGTTGGGAGCACCACTTGGAATTTGAGTTCATCTACCTACATGGGTTAGTTTTTGCAAGGAAGAGCACATGTGTATCCAAAATGACAATCATGAATCTCAACAATAAATTTGTCAAAGGATGTGTTTGAATGGTTCCGTGCTTCCTTGTCTTCAACCACCATTGTGTAGAGACTTGGTGATGTAGGGGTTGCTCAAAATGTGAGTGAGTTGCGATCTCATAGAGTTAGGTTCATCCAAGTACCTAAAAGAGTTAGATAACGTGCAAGGTGCAAATATATCCAGGATGTAAAATTATCATCGTAAGAGAAATATCAAGGATTAGTTAAAAGCTCATGTCTTGCATGTATCCAAGATGGAGTTCCTACTCCAAGTTTGAAGCATCAATGATGTTCAATTCACCTCTCAACCTGCAAAACACTTTCTCATCAAGAGGTTTGGTGAAAATATCTGCTAATTGTTTTTCGGTGCGAACATGCTTAAGATTAATGTCCCCTTTGGTAACATGATCTCGAATGAAATGATGATGAACTTCAATATGCTTAGTTCGAGAGTGTTGCACGGGATTGTTAGCAATCTTGATAGCACTCTCATAGTCACAAAGTAATGGAACATGTTTCACATATATCCCATAATCTTTAAGAGTTTGGGTCATCCAAAGTAATTGAGCACAACATGAACCAGCGACAATGTATTCCGCTTCGGCGGTGGACAAGGATACCGAGTTTTGTTTCTTGGAAGACCAAGATACAAGAGAACTACCAAGGAATTGACAAGTACCCGAAGTGGACTTTCTATCAACCTTGTCACCGGCATAGTCCGAGTCGGAGTAGACAACAAGATCGAAAGAGGCCCTCTTTGGATACCAAATGCCAAAATTTGGTGTATGAATTAAGTATCTCACTATCCTTTTCACGGCCTTAAGATGACATTCTTTAGGTACAACTTGATATCGTGCACACATGCACACACTTAGCATAATATCGGGACGTGAAGCACATAGATACAACAATGAACTAATCATAGAGCGATAAACCTTTTGATCAACCAATTCACCATCTTTGGTCAAATCAAGATGTCCACTAGTAGGCATGGGTGTAGTCATACCTTTGCATTCTTGCATATTGAACTTCTTGAATAAGTCCTTGGTGTACTTTGTTTGAGAGACAAAAGTACCTTCCTTAGTTTGCTTGATTTGCAACCCAAGAAAGAATTTGAGTTCACTCATCATCAACATCTCAAACTTCTCTGGCATTAGCTTTCCAAACTTCTCACTAAAATGAGGGTTAGTTGATCCAAATATAATATCATCGACATAAATTTGGCATAGAAATAATTCTCCATTAACCCTTTTAGTAAAAAGAGTAGAATCAATTTTTCCAATTTCAAAGCCTTTTTCAATAAGGAACTTGGTCGGGCATTTATACCAAGCTCTAGGAGCTTGTTTAAGTCCATAAAGAGTTTTGTGGATTTTGTAAACATGATTAGGTTTCTTAGGATTGACAAAGCCGGGAGGTTGTTTATCATAGACTTCCTCCTCGATTTCACCATTTAGAAAAGCACTTTTAATGTCCATTTGGTACAAGGTGATATCATGGTGATTAGCATAGGCAAGTAAGATGCGAATTGATTCAAGTCTAGCAACGGGAGCGTAAGTCTCACCATAGTCCATACCTTCGACTTATGTGTAGCCTTGGGCGACGAGACGTGCTTTGTTGCAAACTACTTGTCCATCTTCATCTTGCTTGTTGCGAAACACCCATTTGGTACCGATGATGTTGTGGTTGTTGTCGGGCTTCTCAACTAATGTCCAAGCATGATTCCTCTCAAAGTTGTGTAGCTCTTCATGCATAGCGTTTATCCAATCCGGATCTTCCAATGCTTCTTCAACCTTCATAGGTTCAATGCTAGAGATGAATGAATAGTGTTCACAAAAGTTAGTTAAACGAGTTTTTGAGTGAGTGATTCTCCTGGTTTGAATATCATTGTAGATTTTCTCGACGGGATGGTCTTTAGCAATTCTTGCTGAAACTCATGAAAGCTTTTCCTTTGGTCTTGGTTGGACATCTTCTTCTTCTTGTTCTTCTTCTTGGCCTTCTTCATTGTTGGCGTTGTCGTTCTCTTATCGTGGTGGAGAAGGAGGTTGTTGACGTTCTTGGTGCACTTCCTCGTTTTCTTCACCTTGGTGTGTCCCACTTGTGGATGCTTCCGTATCAACTCTTAGTTCTCCTTGTCGTGAGGTAGAAGCTTCCACTTGGACGGACGAGGTACTCTCCTTCACCTTCGTTGGACGAATATTGCCAATAGACAAGTCTTGGATTGCTTCCGAGGGGTCTTTGTCTCCTACATCAATTAGTAATTGCTCTACTTGCGAGCCGTTAGATTCATCAAACTTCACATCTACCATCTCTTCAACCTTTCGGGTGAAATTATTGTAGACACGCTAAGTGTGAGAGTTTGAGTGATAACAAAGTAGGAAACCTTCATGAGACTTAGGAGCAAATTTAGAACGACGATGCTTATCAAGAATGTAGAACTTTGAGCCGAATACTCGAATGTATCCAACTTGGGGTTTGTTACCGATGAGGAGCTCGTATGCCGTCTTGTCGAGTAGCTTGTGAAGACACAAGCAATTTTTTGCATGACAAGCTGTCTCAACCGCTTCTGCCCAAAAGTGCTTCGGCGTCTTGTACTCATCAAGCATCATTCGCGCCATTTCGATGAGCGTTCGGTTCTTCCTCTCAACAACTCCATTTTATTGAGGTGTGTACGTAGCCGAGAACTCATGTGAAATCCCTACTTCGTCAAGAAAGGTGTCCACATTTGTGTTCTTGTACTCCGTTACATTGTCGCTGCAAACCTTCTTGATCTTCACTTCAAATTGATTTTGGGCCTTCCTAGCGAAGTTTTTCAAGATCTTTTGGACCTGCGATTTATCATCGAGAAAGAACACCCACGTAAATCTTGAAAAATCATCAACTATAACTAGACCAAAAGAATTTCCACTGAGACTCTTGTAAGCGTTAGGACCAAAGAGATCCATGTGAAGTAGCTCGAGTGGCCTCCTTGTGGTCATGATGTTCTTCACGGGATGCCTTCCTCCAGCCTGTTTACCTGCTTGACAAGCACTGCAAAGTCTATCCTTATCAAATATGACATCGTTAACACCAAGGATATGATTTCCTTTGATAAGCTTGTCAAGGTTTCGCATACCAACATGACCTAATCGTCTATGCCATAACCAACCTTTAGAGGATTTAGCAATAAAGCAAGTTCTAGGTTGAGCCTTTTTAGTGAAATCAACAATGTAAAGATCTCCTCTACGTATACCGGTAAAGACCATTTTATGATTATCTCTATGAAACACTTCGCAATCTACCTCAGTAAATAGGACATTGAAACCGAAATCAGCAAGTCTAGATACTGAAAATAAGTTGTAGCCAAGAGATTCAATGACCATAACATTTTGAATGGAGCTATCATATGAGATGGCCACTGTCGGTGTCAAAACCGGCGGATCTCGGGTAGGGGGTCCCGAACTGTGCGTCTAGGCGGATGGTAACAGGAGACAAGGGACATGATGTTTTACCCAGGTTCGGGCCCTCTTGATGGAGGTAAAACCCTACGTCCTGCTTGATTGATATTGATATTGTGGATGTTTACAAGAGTGGATCTACCACGAGATCAAGGAGGCTAAACCCTGGAAGCTAGCCTATGGTATGATTGTAATGGTTGTTGTTATGTCCTACGGACTAGAGCCATCCGGTTTATATAGACACCGGAGAGGGCTAGGGTTACATAGAGTCGGTTACAATGGTAGGAGATCTACATATCCGTATCGCCAAGCTTGCCTTCCACGCCAAGGAAAGTCCCATCCGGACACGGGACGAAGTCTTCAATCTTGTATCTTCATAGTCTTGGAGTCCGGTCGATGATGATAGTCCGGCCGATGATAGTTCGGCTGATAATGGTAGTCCGGCTATCCGGACACCCCCTAATCCAGGACTCCCTCAGTAGCCCCTGAACCAGGCTTCAATGACGATAAGTCCGGCGCGTATATTGCTTGGCATTGCAAGGCGGGTTCCTCCTCCGAATGATAGAAGATTGTGAACACCAGGATAGTGTCCGGCTCTGCAAAATAAATTCCACATTCCACCATAGAGAGAATAATATATACACAAGTTCAATCTGCTAACATTTTTTGCGGCATGACGTCACGCCACTACCAAGCCATTACTCGAATTGTTTTTTTACTCTACCACCTCAGCGCGTTTAGCGAAGCGGTTTCCTTGGCACGTCTTGTCGAAGCAGAGATCGTGTTCCCCCTTAATCCGGGATTCTCATCAATACGGACGTGGGTAACCCGACCGCGCCCGTCGCCACGCCCCCTCTATCGAAGGCGAGTCCCAAACGGTCACGGAGACGGCTCTTGGTATTCTCCCTCTTTATAACGGGACCAAGGCTCGTTTCTTTTCTTCAATCCTCCATCGAATCCTCTCCCCGCTCCAAGTTCCAGCACCAAGAGCTCCAGATTCGAGCGCTTCGGACCTTCAACGATGTCCGGTTCCGACCTCCAGGGCCGGTGGATGCCCTCCTCCGTCACGGAGGAGGACGTGCTAAAGCTGCGGGAGGCCAAGGACCTGGCTTATGAGATTTCGCACAGGCTGCCTGCCGAAGGGCAGGCCATCCCCACCCCCGAGCCCGGCGAGTATGTCGTTTTTGTATCCCACCTCCGTCGGGGTTTAGGCTTCCCGATGGATCCTTTTGTGAGAGGGCTCATGTTTTACTATGGGTTGGAATTCCATGATTTGGCTCCGGAGTCCATCCTCCATATTTCCGCATTTATTGTCGTCTGCGAAGCCTTCCTCCGCGTCACCCCTCACTTCGGCCTGTGGCTGAAGACCTTCAATGTGGCGCCAAAGATGATCGGGGGGCGTCAAGCGGAGTGCGGTGGGGCGGCCATAAGTAGGAGGGCCGATGCCCCGTGGCCCGCTGGCTCCTTCAAAGAGGAGCTCGGCCTGTGGCAGCAAGAGTGGTTCTATATTACCGTTCCGAGGGGCCGCAGACAAAAGCCGCCGCCCTTATTCCGCCCGGGACCTCCACAATGGTTGATGTCATGGGTCACCCAAGGGCTCAACTGGGGGCCGTCAAAGGACGTGCCCCTACTGCAGGGCCGGATTGGAGATCTCCAAACGAGGGAGGTTGATATGGTGGTGGTAATGTAGGTTATGCTGATTAGGCGTCTCCCGCCCTGTAAACGCCGCCCTCTCCGGCTGTGGGAGTTCAATCCAGAGGGCCCACGGATTCTTCAACACTTCATGGTTATGACACCCCTGGAGATGTACAAATTATTCTTCGGATCGCAAGAGGCGCGTCCGGAATTGACCGAGGATGCTGGCCTAAGCTGCAATCGCCTGGATACTCAAGTAAGTAGTTCCAAGTCCGGACATACCGTTTGTTTGCCTTCCGATGATTCGCCTTATGACCAACTTCCTTCTACACAGGAGTGGATAGCGGAAGCAAAATTGATATGGTGTCCGGCCCCCCCACCCCGAGACCGCGCCGGATTCCGTGCTGGTCCGGATGCTTGAGGTTGCACCTCCAGAGGAAGGCGAAGGGGAGAGCAGGAAAGCTACTGCCTCACCTAAGGAGGCTCTTGAAAGAGGGGGGATCGAGAATCCCTCCCTCCAAGGGGAGAAGAGGAGTGCCTCCGAGGACCCAGGGGCAAAAGCCCCTAAACGGGGGAAGAAATCTTCGCCAGAGGGTCCTGCGTCCGGGGAGGCCCCGGCCGCACGATCTCCCTTAAAGAATCAGCCCTCCAATGAGCCGTAAGTAGAAAGAAAGGAGTTTTATAATAAGGGACATCCCTATTTGTGCTTCTGAGGATAACTAAAGTTTTTACCTTGTAGTTCGGATCTTCGTCCTTCGCAAATGAGCTCGTCTTCGGGGGACCTTCGTCTGGAGATGATGGAGAGTGAGACGCCTCCGTCCGGGGCGCCGTCGGATAGGGCGGACGAGCCTGAAGTGTCGTCACGGAGGGAGCCCCCTGGTTTGGCAAAGCCGGATAGTTCGGCACCAACTGGTGTACGGCTAAAGGATCTGCTTGAGAAGACGTCTATCTTAGAAGATCACCACATATTGATGAGCATGGTGATTGAAAGGATTTCGTCCGCCGAAGGCGGGTTGCATAATGCCGTCGGGAGTTTGCTGGCGGGGTTTGAGGTACGTAAAAATGACACCTCTTTTAACAGTTTTGCATATAGAATGTGCCCTATATAGATAGTATCCCCTGAGACTCGGTAGGTTGTCAAAATCGACAGCGTGCCGAGGATCAAAATCGCAGGTTGGAATTTCTGCCGTGCCGATGCAGGTGGTAGGTCGTCCGGGGGCCAGCCGGACTGATGGAGTTGCTGAACTAAAGCGGCAACTCGCTGTTGCGGATGCGGACATCACGCTGATCAACAGGCGACTTGATGAGTCGCAAGGTAAGTGTTTCTGTGCGGTCACTTGGTAAGGGGGCCGAAGCCAGCTCCTTACAACATGTGTGTGAAATGCAGATAGTGCCGCTGCTGTGGAGAGCCTTCGGGCCGAACTTGCTCAAGCCAAGGAGCAGGCCAGAAGGAGTAATGCGGCGGCCTCGAGGGCGGCCGAGGAGTTAGCGGCCGAAAGGGCCGCACACTGCTGAAGCAGGGAAGAGATGGCCGAAATGGCCATGAAGTTAAAAGATGCTACCGACCGTAATGAGGCTCTTGGGAAGGAGCGCCTAGCGGGGCAAGAAGACCTGGAGAAGGCCACCGCCGAAGCCAAGGATGCCCGCTCTGCAATGCGGGCTATAAAGGAAGAGCTGCACCAGGCCGGAGAAATTGTAGCTGGCAAGCCTTTTCTGCTGCACCGAAGGTTTACGGACCCAAAGTATGCTCAGCTGGGCCAACTGTGGGGTCCAGAGGACCCTTTTATGGACTTAGCAGCGAGTGCGGCGGAAGCCGTTGTGCATTTTCGAAGCCAGAAGGATCACAAGACGGAAGAGCTGTTTTGGTCTCAATTCCATAGTCCGGAGTGTTCACTTCCGCTGACCGACCATTTGGCCGAGTGGGCTGAGCTAAATAGGTTGTCCGGGCTTGCTATGACGGATATAGTGACCCATGTCTGGCCGGATAGGCCCAAGCCGAAGAGTTACTTTGGCTTATTGCAGCAATTTCTTGGAGCGGTGCCGCATATCAAGGCAATGAAGCGGTCGGCCTGCATAGAGGGTGCACGGATGGCACTCGCCTGTGTGAAGACACATTGGACAGAGATGGATGCCATCGCTGTTGCGACCCCAGGTTCGGACGATAACCGGTTACCCGCCGAGCACTATTTTGGCGAAGTGTTGCGTGGTGCTCGTGTAATAGAGTCGCAGTGCTCAAAAAATGTTACGTTCGAATGAACGTTTTTGTGATGTAAAACAATGTTTATGATGTAAGCGCCTTTTAGACTTGTGCGTTCAAGTAATAGAATATCTCCTCTACGGCCGTTCATGTATACGTGTGTATAACCTGAAAGATGGCAGTCGTCGGCTTCAGCCCCCACGCACAAGGTGCGGGGGTATTCGCAAAGAATAGCGCGTTTTCACACTTAATCTGACGTCTCGGTCCTGTAAAGGAGGTGGTAGAGTAGCAAACGAGGCAACCGGACTATAATGCTATATCACTTTCACTTAGCCATGGAGTTCGAGGGTGGGGCTACGACATAGCCCCTAGGGGCACCGCGCTCTCCCAATTTGGGGCGCGTATGTGCCTGACCAGGAAACGGCCCTTCGTCAAAGCGGAGGAATTCTAAACATTCCCATGGTCGATCGAGTGGTTGACCAGTCTCTCGCTGTATCATGACAGTCAGTTTTCGGCTTTCTCTACTGAGGTGCTCGCCCAGCCGAACTGGGGCACAATCGCAGTAGTTCTCCAGGTGCTGCACTAGCCGATGATACGGAACGTAAGGCAGCAAAACACAGGAGCCGGGCAAACCCAACATTTGACCAAAGACATGATTCGGAGCTGATGCATATAAGGCCTAACTCGAGACGCCGAACACTCCCGAAGGTGTTCGGTCTTTACAATAGCGGGCAAAACAATGCCCTAAGCCCCTTGTGTCCAGGTACAGGCAAGTTCTTCTGGCGTGGCCGATGCCAAAACACCAGTCTCCACTCTGGTTATAATGAGAAACCAAGGGATTATAGCAACAAGAGACAGTAAGAAAGGTTTACGTAGGGTCTTAGTCTGAAAAGAGTCCTTGCAACGGGTCCCTACTGCACGTCTGCACCTGTGTCTCTGTTGTGCCGTATCCTGGACGGGTATGCACGCTGTTCATCTGTAAAAAGAGAGGAACTTAGTTTGAAAAGAAATCGTGCGAGAAAGTGCATAAAAAATGGAAATATAGATTAATAAAGCTGAGCCTATGCTAGCTCATTATGGCTTATATGTACAAACCCTTATGAAGGGGTGTGAGGCTAGGTAGCCCCTAGCTTATGTATTCCGGACTTGTCCAGCCGTGTCCGGGGTCTCCAGCGACCTTTTAATGAAATGATGCCACGTGGACCGGGCATTTTAAGCGTAAGAGACGCGTAATGTGGTATTGCATTGAAGCGGACGAAAGCTTCCCGTCCCAGTGATGCTTGATAGCTACTTTTAAATGGGGCGACATGAAAGGTTAGCTTTTCTCGTCGGAAGTTGTCAGGTGACCCGAACACAACTTCTAGTAATAATTAAACTGTGCACCTGGCATAAGGGCCTGGCGCCACTCCTTTGAAGGAAGTGCGGCTATGCCGAATTGTAGTAGGGTCTATCCCAACTTGCGGATTGTGTCCGGATATAGCAGGTTTAAGTCACTACCGCCGTCCATCAAAACCTGCGTGAATTGCAGTCCGTCTATTATGGGATCCAATATCAGGGCAGTCTATCCTGCGTTCCGGATACTTCTGGACTAATCCAGATGGTCGAAATTGATTGGTTTTGACATCCAATCTCGGTGTTCCGCTGGGGTGGACCGTGCGACACTTGTCTTAGCGAGTGCCGTGTTGGTTTTCCGTACTATCACATGAAGTGAGTATACTGTTTTGACTTCTTGTGGGAAAGTCTTTTGACTTCCGGTGCTCTGCTGGTGGGGTTCGTCATCGTCCTCGCTTGGCGCATCTAGCCCCTTGTGTCCAGCGTTGAGTCTGCCGGACTGTTTAAAAACCCAAAAATTTCGGTTGGTATGGTTTGCAGGCCTTCCGGAGGTACTGTGGATTTGACATATCCGATCTAAAATTTTGTTTAAATTTGATAGCTCATCGCTGTTGTCCTTAAGAGGCAGTGTTTTATTGTTTGGTCGCGAGCTTTTGAATCCGGCATTGACCGCCGTGCCCTTTGGGCTTTTTTCTTTATTCCGGCGCTGATCTTTCCTGCGCCGTGATTTTCCGTTTCTATCTCTGATCTCGGATATACTCGGGTCGCTGGTGCTGCATCTTGCTAGCCAGCTGTCTTCTCCTGCGCAAAAGCGCGTCATGAGGCTTGTTAGCGCGGCCATTGTTCTTGGCTTCTCTTGGCCGAGCTGTCTCGCGAGCCATTCGTCTCGGACGTTGTGTTTAAAAGCTGCTAAGGCTTCCGCGTCCGGACAGTCGACTATTTGGTTCTTTTTGGTAAGGAACCTGTTCCAGAATTTGCGCGCTGACTCTCCGGGCTGTTGGGTTATATGACTCAGATCGTCTACATCCGGAGGGCGGACATAAGTCCCTTGAAAATTTGCTCTAAACGCGTCCTCAAGCTCTTCCCAACTTCCAACAGTGTTTTCTGGGAGGCTTTTGAGCCAATGCCGAGCTGGCCCTTTGAGCTTGAGGGGTAGGTATTTTATGGCGTGGAGATCATCTCCTCCAGCCATGTGTATGTGTAGGATGTAATCTTCTATCCAGACTCCTGGGTCTATTGTGCCGTCGTATGCCTCTATGTTTATGGGTTTAAACCCTGCTGGAAATTCATGATCCAGCACCTCATCGGTAAAACATAGCGGGTGTGCGGCGCCCCTGTATTTGGGTGTGCTGCTATCTTCGAACACTTGTCGTGTTGTGTTACTTCCTGGGGCCCTCCTTTTTGGCACGTAGATGGACCTAGTTGGGCCGTCCGTTTTCCTAGGATCATAAGTCGGCTTGTGTGCGGCGCTGCTTGTCGCTTTTGGCCTGTCATCTGGCCGTCTATCCGGCCAGGGGGCCTCTTTATTTTTTGACTGTGAGGGCTCTATGGCTTCCTCGTCAAATTCTGGCAGCAGCTTGCGCTTCGGGTAGCTCTTTGTTTGATGGCCATTGCCATATTTGTCTGCGGTCTTGATTATTTTGCTCCACTTCATTCTGAGTATGTATTCCGCTGTTTTGAGCTTCCATTTTTCCTTCTTCAAACTTCTTGCAGTGGCGACGACTCTTTTGTGAAGGTTCTTATGCTCCGGTGGTGTGTCCGGACTGTTGATTGCTCCGTGAAGGGGTTGATTATCCGGTTCGTCCTGTTCGGATGGTTGCTTGGTTGTATGTTCGTCGTCCGCTGGTTTGCCCTGCTCTATCGCTGGGTCGTTAGGAATGCTGCTTTGATCGAGGCGGGACTTAGGGCGGCGTCTGTGTCGCCGTTTTGGTTGTTTATCGGCGGGATTATCCTCTGCCGCTTCCCGGTGTTCCTCGTTATCGCTTCCCTTTGGGGTGTCCACCATATATATGTTATGTGACGAGGTGTCCTTCCAGTGCCCTGTAGGCGCTGGTTTTTGATAGTCTCCGGCATCGTCGTCCATACCGTCGATGTCTTCGGAGTCGTGGTTGAGTACGTCGGTTAGATCGTCGATGGTGGCTACGAAGTGGGTGGTGGGTGCGATCTGAATTTCTTCATTGTCCGCGTCCCGACCATCCTGTCTGTCGGGGGATTCGGCTGTCCCTCGAGCACCTATGGGGCACGGGGGGCCCCTTTCTGGTTCGGCGAGGGGGCGGAGGCCGCGCGCAGAGCGGATCGAGGTCCGGGCGCGCGCCGGGGAGACGGGCGATTTTTACCCAGCTTCGGAGCTCTCCGGAGAGATAAAACTCCTACTGCTACCTTGTGTTCTTATTTGATCTTGCTCGAATGCGAGCGCACGGTGGTGTGGATGAACCCTACGTCCTGTGTCTCTAGATGAACCGAACCCTAGATGAATCCAACCCTAGATGAACCGAACCTTAGATGAACCGAACCCCTTCTACGTGCGCATGGGCCTCCCTTTTATAGTCTAAAGGGGGCACCAACAGGTGGCAGCGTAAGAAGAGGGGGTAGAAAGGTAAAAACGCAGGTTGGTGTAACAGTGACCAACAGTGTCCCCTACCTAACTCTGGCCGCAGGGGACAAGGGCATTTAATGCCCGTCCGGTCGCCCCAACAGTGCAGAGAAGCGATCGTCAAGTGAGCCACCGGTTGCCACGATGGCGTCTCTGTCAGCTCCGCTTGCCACCTCGCCCCGCATGGCTGTGTAGTGCTTCGCCACGTGCCTTTGGGATGGCCTTATGACGACACGTTGCCGGATGTGCTGCAGTTTGGTTGGCAATCTTGCCGCGGCAAGTGCCTTGCCGCGGTCCTCCTCTTGTCGTGCCGGCAAGCTTGCCAGCCATCGGGCCTTGCCGGGACGCGCAGGGCGCCGCGGCAAGTCCTCTGGAGGTGCCTCGGTCGGCCTTCCCGGCAAGTTCCTCTTGCCGGGGCCTTTGTTTTCTTCCCGGTAAGCTCTTCTTGCCGGGACCTTGGTTGGCCTTCCCGGCAAGCTCCTCTTGCCGGGGCTTTTTAGCTTGAGTACTCTGTTCTTGAATGGCGTCAAAGTAGCCGTGGAGGATCTTGGCGGACGCCCGGCAAGCCCTGCCGCGGGTCGCTGCGACTGCCCGTGCACAAGTTTGGGGTACTAAGGTACCCCCCTACTTTAGTACACCGACAGTAGCCCCCGGGCCTGGGCCATACACGGTGCCGAGCGTTGTTGGGCCAGGCCCAAAACAGTGCACGGGCACGCGTGGCCTGGGTCCACACAAAATCTGACTCCGCTTCCACCGCGCACGCTCGGGGTGGCACGCGTCAAACGCGGCATCGTGGGCGACGTGGGCGGCGTGTGCAGGGCTGAGCCTCGCTAGCATGCATCAAGCCATGATGAAGGGGACGGCCCACGCCCTCCTACCTAAACGGAGGTAGGCATGGGGGCGTGGTGCATTTACTGGACGGGGCCAGTGCGCGGCTTTTGAGCCGTCCGCTCCCATGCTCACGGGGTGGGGCGAGACCGCCTCACCCGTCCACTCGGCGCTGCATCCCTGCCACGCGGCTCCCATGCGCCTGGGGTCACGGACGGTGAGATTGGGGAATCCGGGCCGGCGTGAGCAGAGGCAGCGGGTCGGCCCTGATTCCCTGCTCTCCCGTGCCTTGATTCGCCGAGCGGGGCGGCCGGGCTCCCACCCTGCTCCTTTATAAAGGGCAGGGAGGGGGGCACAGAAGCCCACACTCCTTCATCTCCTTCTTTTCTTTTTAACTTCTGCTCCCCTTTCTCCCACTCGCCATGGAGAAAGGGAACCCTGGCCCTTCGTCGGTGGTGGCGAGGGTTGCCGCCAGATAGCGCATCCTTCCCTCTCTCACCCCTGCGGTGGCGGAGCCGGCCGCAAGGGGAAGAGGGAGGGGGCGAGGCCGAGGACGAGGTCGAGGACGTGGCCGAGGCGCTCGAGGAAGAGGCGGCCGGGGTGGTGCGCCACCCCCGTCTCTGCCGGCGGCTCCTCTCCTCGAGGCGGTCCACATTGGGGACGACCTTTGGGAGTTCTTCGTCCAGCTGCGCCGGGCACCTCGTCGACGCCTCCGGCTTCCGGCTCCATTTGCGAGCGCGATGGAACCGGACCCGCCCGAGATGCTGGAGTTACGCATGAGGGGCTGCGGGATCAGCGGCACTCGAGTTAGTGTCGTATCCCCAGCCCCCGGCGTGATGTACTTCGATCGAGGGTGGAAGACGTTCGCCTGCATCCATAGCTTGACGGCGGGATTTACCCTCCATTTTAAGTTAATGGAGGGCAACCTTCTCGCTGTCAAGGTCTTCGGGGACTCCGGCATCCGGGCGAGATGCTGCGTGGACAGCTCCTCCGATAGCGAAGGTCCCTCCTCGAGCGAGAGTGACGAGGAGGGGAGCGACAGCGACGACGAGGACGGCGGGTCCGACTAGGCGTCGGATGCTGCCTCGCGCGTGCCACCGGCGACCCCATCATCCGGGTCGCCGGCCTTCCGAACTCCCCGGGGCTGTCTCCTTGGGCGGCTGGCATAGGGAGGCGGCGGAAGAGGAAGAGGGGTGGCGGCAAGGCCGTCAAGTCGGAGTACGAGGGCAAGGTGCCCTCGACAGCGTGCTGACGTCCTGCCGCCCCGTCTTCGAGCTCTGCCTCCGGCGCCTCCGTCTCCGCCAAGCTCCTGGCCGGTCCCCGGGAAGTTCTCTTGGTGTCTTCTGGCACCCGTAGCTCGCCTAGGCGCTTCTTTTGCCCTCCCCGGCAAGCTTCTCTTGCCGGGGCCTCCTTGACCTACCTCCTGAAGAGAAAAACAGGAGAGGGATTACGGGCATCTTATCTTTTAATTTGTAAGCCTTCGGGCCTTAGCTGTATTTAAAGTTTGTAATCCTCTCTATCATGTTTTTCATCCTCTATGGGCTTGCACTAAATTGGGATGTTTTTTTAGTGAAAAGAGGGGAAAGCTTGCCGGATTAAGTCCTTTACTTGATTGGGTGCCTTGTACGTTTTCACCCTACGCTTTTAGGGAACTTGCCGGCGCGGGCACCTTGCCGTGAGCGCCGAGTGCGGAATGTTGGCAACGGAACTACAACCGACAGGAAACCTTGTCGCGGAGCTAGTCGCGGCTTACTTAAGTCATTGAGCGGACTCGAAACGACAGTAAGGCAACTAGCTACGAGTTGGTTCTCTGCCGGCGGTGCCGCGACCGACAAGAAACCTTGTCGTTGAGCTAGCCGCAGTTCACCTAATTGTCAAGCGGACTCGGAACAACAGTCGGTGCGCGACTAGCTACGAGCCGGTTCCTCCGCGCACAGGTTCTTTCTGTACAAGGCATGATCGTTCAGAGACGCGGCCTTGCTTTCCCCAGCCCACAAGAGGATGCATGACGAGGGATGAAAAACTTATCTGGTATTACAGCCCTCCGCGACTCTGGCTCGCCGGGGGTGAATCTTGATACTTGCAGCCCCCAGCAACTTTGGCTTCTCCGGGACCTAGGTGCCGGTGCGCCTTGCTCTATCCTTGCCGCCAGCGTTGTAGCCCCCGGGGACCCTGACTCGCCGCGTAGGGCTCTTGGCAAACGCAGCCCCCAGCGAAACCGGCTTGCCGGGGCTTCTTCGCCAGTGCGCCCTTCTGGTTTCTCCTTATCGCTGTTATTTTGGTCACGAGGACAACTTAGTCAGTGCCACAATAAGTCATTCTTGTAATATAACTCTACTCTGGGTACTGCTCGCTATGTTATTCCCTTTACTTTGTTGCGTTCCTTGTATGTTTTTACCCTACGCTTTGAGGGGACTTGCCGGCGCAAGCACACTTGCTGAGTGCGGAACATCAGCAGCCTGCTGGCGGTGCTGCCCCCAGCAAGAAACCTTGTCGGGGCTAGTTGCAGCGCGCTTGTATTGCTGAGCGGGCTCGAAACAAATCAAGGGCGCAACTTAGCCACGAGTCGATTCCTCCGCGCACAGGTTTTCCATACAAGGCACGGACGTTCAAGGAATATAACTTAAAAATTTAAAACTGACTATGCTCAAACTTTGGCAACTTAGCTTTTCTGTCGCCTGCGTCCCGGCAAGGCTAGATTCCTTTGAACGACGCCTGGTCCACATTTTTATCTTCTCTATCTTCTCCCCCCCCCCTGGTAAACTTGTGGGCAGAGGAATCTTCTTTTTGAGAAGGAAGAAAAGAAAATAATGATACGGAACCTTAAGGTTCGCTATTGCTTACCGGGGGTAAGTGCTGCACAAAGTGTCAGATATACATGCAAAAAAGAGAGATGCATTAAATTTGACAAAATGTGCGAGGCATATAAACTTTATTTACACACGGGAGCTGCACCCGGCTTTGTACAAAGTGTTACATGCAACAGTGGCAAGGCTTGTACAAAAGGTGGTTGCCGGAACGGGGCCCGGCAACCGCGCCTTATGGGTATAACTTGCGAAGATGCTCTATGTTCCAGGAGTTGCTCACCGGAATGCCATCTTCGGTCTCAAGGTGGGCAGCGCCGGGCCTAGTGACTCGTTTCACCCGATAAGGGCCTTCCCACTTCGGCTTCAACTTGTTAGAATTCTTGGCGGATTGAACGCGCCGAAGAACAAGGTCGCCTTCCTCGAAGCTTCTGGCATTAACTTTGCGGCTATGGTAGCGGCGCAAAGCTTGCTGGTAGCGAGCAGCTCGCACAGCAGCCTGAAGACGATCCTCCTCGAGGAGTAGCGTGTCATCTTGCCGCAGCTGCTCTTGCTCAAGCTCATCATAAGCGAGCACCCGAGGCGATCCGTATACGAGTTCTGTGGGGAGAACTGCCTCTGCTCCGTAGACAAGAGCAAAGGGTGTCTAGCCAGTGGCTCGATTTGGCATCATTCTGATCGACCAAAGAACCACTGGCAGCTGCTCGATCCAATTTCTTCCGCACTTGTGTAGCCTGTCGAAAGTTCTGGTCTTAAGCCCGCGTAGCACTTCAGCGTTCGCCCTCTCCGCTTGACCGTTGCTTCTCGGGTGAGCAACAGAAGCGAAGCAGATCTTGGTGCCAAGATCTTGGACGTACTGCATGAAGGTGCGGCTCGTGAATTGTGTGCCATTATCGGTGATGATCCTGTTAGGGATTCCGAAACGGCAAACAATTGACCTGAAGAACTTGACTGCTGACTGTGCTGTCACCTTTCTCACTGGCTCCACTTCAGGCCACTTTGTGAACTTGTCGATTGCAACGTACAAGTACTCAGAGCCCCCGACGGCTCGGGGGAAGGGGCCGAGGATATCGAGGCCCCAGACCGAAAATGGCCAGGACAAAGGGATTGTTTGGAGAGCTTGAGCTGGTTGATGAATCTGTTTGGAATGGAACTGGCACGCTTCACACTTGGTTACTTGTGCAGTTGCATCCTGGAGGGCTGTCGGCCAGAAGAAGCCTTGCCAGAAAGCCTTGCCGGCAAGTGCTCTTGCGCCAATGTGGTGACCACGTATGCCTCCATGTATCTCTGCCAACAGCTCTCGTCCATCTTCCCGGGAAATGCACTTCAATTTCACTCCGTTGAATCTTCTTCTGTACAGTATGTCATCGACAAACTGGTACATACTTGATTGTCGGGCTACTCTTTCCACTGCTTGTTGTTCCTCGGGGAGTTCGCCTGTTTGAAGGAAAGGGACGATCTGCTGTGCCCATGCCGGAGCCTATGGCTCGACGACAAGGACTAAAGGCGCAAATGCTGCTGCAGGAACATCCGCTTCCACGGAAAGAGTCTGGGATTCTTCCGGAGCGTGATGCTCCCCGGCAAGCGTGTCGGGACACAGCTTGTCGGGAGCGTCTTCTTCAACGAAACAAACCCTAGGGCTTGTCGGAGTAGACTGCTCCTCAGCGCTCTCTGTGTCGAGCCTGGGGACCTTTTTGGCGGCGGCTCCGAGAAGCTCTACCGGAAAGTAGTCGCCAGTGACCAACTTTCTCTTTCCGCTCTGTCTAGTTGATGGTGTGACAGATGGTTGAGTCAGCTTGAGCACAAAAATTCCTGGTTCCACAGGTAACTTGAGTGCGGCACATTTTGACAGGCCATCTGCAATGTCATTCTGAGCTCTTGGAACATGTTCCATCTGCAAGCCGTCAAAATGTTCTTCTAGCTTCCTCACTTCATCGATGTACGCTTCCATCAACGGACTCTGATAATCTTTGTTAACTTGGCGGACGACAAGCTGTGAGTCACCCTTGACAATGAGCTTCTTGATCCCAAGTTCTGCTGCTATTCTGAGTCCGGCAAGCAAACCTTCATACTCTGCAGTATTGTTTGTTGCTTGCTCCTTGGGAAAGTGCATTTGGACCACGTACTTGAGGTGCTCTCCGGTGGGGGCGACAAGTAGTACGCCCGCACCGGCGCCTTGCAGCGAAAAGGCTCCGTCAAAGTACATGATCCACTCTCTGTTCGCTTCCTTGACGGGGATGCTCCTCTCCGGAGTCTCTTCATGAGGCGTTTGCGTCCATTCCGTTATGAATTCTGCCAAGGCTCGGCTCTGAATAGTTGAAGTACTTTCAAACTTGAGGCTAAAGCTTGACAATTCCAGTGCCCACTCGACAATCCTGCCTGTTGCTTCTGGATTTTGCAATATCCTCTTCAGCGGAAAGCGAGTGACAACCGTGACCTCATGTGCTTGAAAGTAATGGCGCAGCTTCCTCGAGGCCATGAGGAGGCCGAAAAGCAACTTCTGCACACCAGAGTACCTTGACCTAGCCGCCTGTAGAAGGGAACTGACAAAGTAAACTGGGCGCTGCACCATCTTCTTCTGTTTCTCCTCCGGCAATTGTATAGATCCATCCTTGCCAGAGCCAGAACTTGTCAGATCAGGGCTTGTCGGGACAGAGCTTGTCGGGGAAGCCCTCTGCTTGTCGCTGGATTCGCTCGCCGCGGCCGCCGGCTCATCACCTGCCTCCCTCTCTGCTACTAACACAGCACTAACCACTTGATCGGTTGCCGCCAGATATAGCAGCAACTTCTCTCGTGGCTTAGGTGCGACAAGTGTTGGAGTGGAGGACAAATATTTCTTCAAGTCTTGCAGCGCAGCCTCCGCTTCCGGAGTCCACTTCATTGGACCCGCCTTTTTCAAGATTTTAAAAAACGGCAGGGCGCGTTCAGCAGACTTGGAAATGAACCGGCTGAGAGCAGCAACGCAGCCTGCAAGCCTTCGCACATCCTTGACTCGCTTCGGTGCTTCTATTTGTTCGATTGCCTCGATCTTGTCGGGGTTAGCTTCGATCCCCCTCTGAGACACAAAGAATCCAAGAAGCTTGCCGGAAGGGACTCCAAACACGCACTTCTCGGGATTCAACTTGAGATTAATCTTGCGCAGATTTGTGAAGGTCTCGTCCAAATCTTGGACCAGAGTTGCCTTGTTTCTGCTCTTGACCACTATGTCATCCATGTAAGCTTCTACATTTCTGTGCAGCTGTGGCTCTAAAGCATGACTGACTACTCTTGCAAACGTTGAACCAGCATTCTTTAGTCCGAAAGGCATCCGTATAAAGCAATACGTGCCACATGGAGTAATGAATGCGGTTTTCTCTTCATCCTCTTCTGCCATGAATATCTGGTGATATCCTGAGTATGCATCAAGGAACGAAAGCAGATCACATCCTGCGGTGGAGTCAACAATCTGATCGATGCGCGGCAAGGGGAATGGATCCTTGGGACAGGCTTTGTTGACATCAGTGAAGTCAATGCAGAGCCTCCACTTCCCGTTCGCCTTGCGCACGACTACCGGATTGGCTAGCCACGTTGGATGGAGTACTCCTCGGACCAATCCTGCTGCTTCCAACTTCCTGATCTCCTCTGCCATGAACTCTTGGCGCTCTACTGCTTGCTTCCTGACTCTTTGCTTGACGGGCCGCGCGTGAGGGCATACGGCAAGGTGGTGCTCGATTACTTCCCTGGGAACACCGGGGATGTCAGATGGCTGCCACGCAAACACATCGACATTCGCCCGCAGGAAAGCAACGAGCGCGCTTTCCTATTTAGGATCAAGCGTGGCACTGATGGTGAAGGTACCACCGGTGCCGTCCTTCTTGGCGACCACCTTCTTGGTCTCTGGCGAGGTTACCTTCGCCTTCTTACACTTGCCGGTGGAGCTTGATGGTGCGCTCTCGACGGCAGCGCAGCACTCCGGGGAGGTGCGCTTGCCGGAGTGGGCATCAGGGCTACACTTGCCGGACTTGAGTTTCTCCTTCCCCCGGGGAGCTTCAGCGGCAAGTTGCTCGCGCTCTGCTGCGGCTGCTGCTTCCCGGTAGATCTTGTCGGCGCAGATGAGTGCATCCCTCTTGTCACCTAGGACAGAAATGACACTCATCTGGCCAGGCATCTTGAGCACGTTGTATGCGTAATGAGAGGCTGCCATGAACTTGGCAAGCGCTGGTCGGCCGAGTATCCCATTGTAGGGTAATGGGATATCAGCAACATCGAAGGTGACCCTCTCTGTCCTGAAATTCAGCTCACTGCCAAACGTCACTGGCAATGTGATCTTCCCCTTGGGCTTGCTCCTTCCCGGATTTATCCCTTGAAAGGTACCAGTCTCTTCGAGCTCGCTGTTGGGGATCTGGAGCTTCTTGAACACTGTGGAGGAAATCAGGTTCAGGCCGGCCCCGCCGTCAGCCAACATCTTCGTGACCTTGAGGTTGCGGATTGTTGGTGAGACCAACATCGGCAAGCACCCGACCGCAGTGATGCGATCAGGGTGGTCTTCTACATCGAAAATGATGGGTGTGTCGGACCATTTCAGAGGCCTGCACGTCTCGACGGACGGCTCCGCTGCATTCACCTCTCGCACCCACTGCTTGAGTTGCCGGTGCGAGGCGTGCAGAGAGGCGCCGCCGTCGATGCACAGCACCTCTGTCGCCTTCTGAAACTCTTGGTCATCGGTCTCATCTTCCTCCATCTCATCCTCATCTTCGTCCTTGTCGCGGCCGCGGGGAGGCCTATCTCCTTGCCGTGGCTTGGGCTTGCCGCGGTGTCCTCCCCGGGCGGGAAGCTTCTTGCCGGATCCTCCTCCACCTCCCTGGGCTCTCTCCTTATCGCGGCGCTCGTACTCGGCTTTTTGTAGCTCCGCCATCTCTTCGACTTTCTTGCAGGTTTGGAGATTGTGGCCCTTGGTGCGGTGGATCTTGCAATACCGCTTGCCGGAGCCATCCTGCTTGTCGGCGGCCACCACAGCCTCGCCAGAGTCGTCGGCCTAGGCCCTGTCGGAGCCGCCTCCGTTGCCGGAATGCTCAACAGCTAGCACATCCTTAGTCTTTCTCTTCCTGTTGTTCCGTCTCCGGCTCTTCCTTGCCGGGGTGGTATCCTCACTGTCAGATCCTCCTGCTCCTGTAACCTCTCCGGGGATTTTCCTCCCCTCCTCAGCCCGTGCACACTTGTCGGCCAGAGCATAGATCTCGCTGACGTCTCTGATCTTGCACATCACCATCTCCTCCCTCATCCTGCGGTTATGCACGTTCTGATGAAAGGCGCTGATAACTGCGGCAGGGTGGACATCTGGGATGTTGCGTTGCACCTGGCTGAATCTCTGTATGTACTTGCGCAGGGGCTCCCCCTCCTTATGGACGAGCAAGTGGAGGTCACTCTCCTGGCCATGAGGCTTGTGGCCACCCGTGAAGGCGCCGACAAACTGGTGACACAGGTCCGCCCATGAAGAGATGGAACCGTCCGGCAAGTGCATGAGCAAAGATCTGACATTGGGCTTGAGTACCAGCGGGAAGTAGTTGGCGAGGATCTTCTCATCGCGTCCTCCGGCAGCCTGCACCGCGATGGTGTAGATGCTGAGGAATTCCGATGGATGTATCCTGCCATCGTACTTCTCGGGCACGTCTGGCTTGAAGTTCTTGGTTTTGGGCCACTGGACTTGCCGCAGCTCGCAGGTGAACGCAGGGCAACCTGCCGCGTATGGCAAGTCGCCTGGCTCCCCTAGTGCATGCATGTCGACAGTGGGCCCGGCACGCTGGTCAGATCGATGTCGCGTTTCCCTTCTGCGCTCGATGCGAGTGCGAGCGTCTTCGTGCTGCCGTTCTTGGAGAACGTGGCGCTGATCGCGTCGGGTTCGCGGGTCCGACGACGCGGTGGAGTCGCCGTCAGGGTTGGTCCGATGAGCCGGCGATCTTGGCCTTCGGGGCTGGGAGTGCACGGAGGTGGCCCCCCCAGCGGTCTTGCCGGCGTCGGCTTGCGCTCGGACGCCTTGCCAGGGCCTCGATGCGCTCGGTTGCCGGGGCTCGTCGCCGTTGGCGAAGGCGACGAGACTGTATATGGTCATCCTCCAGTTGTCGATCTTGTGCGGCACCGGAGGGTAGTCTAGGAGCAGCTGGGCTCGAGCCAGCGCTTCCTCTGCTATTTTGGGTGGTGGCGGCGACGAGCGGCGCGAGGAGCGGGATGTGCTCGGACTCCCAACTGGATTGGGAGGCGCAACACCCCGCCCTGGCGACCGTACCTCGCTCGCGCCAGCATGCGGGCGTGCATGCTAACCTCGAGCGTCTCGTGATCCGCCAGCTTGGCCTTGTTCCAACGCGAGCACGGTGCCAGGAGCGCCGGGGCGTTGCCGACCTTGCACTTCCTGGGAAGGGCGCGGCGTCTGCATGGTCGCCGACGCTTGCAGGGCCTTGTTTTTGGATCTGGTGATGACGTGAGTCCCACCGTCGGCGCCCGCTCCTCCGCCGGCGTCCACTCCACCACCCGCTCGCTCCGGCGGTGGCGGCAGAATCGATGTAGACGGAGCGCCTACCTCCGAAGGCTTCTTCTTTGGTGGCATGTTGATGAAGGCGTTGATGCAACGCGCGCGGAGACCGGATCGGATGCTCACGACCTCGACGCACCCCCTACCTGGCGCGCCAAAGATGTCGGGGGATTCGGCTGTCCCTCGAGCACCTATGGGGCATGGGGGGCCCCTTTCTGGTTCGGCAAGGGGGCGGAGGCCGCGCGCAGAGCGGATCGAGGTCCGGGCGCGCTCCGGGGAGACGGGCGATTTTTACCCAGCTTCGGAGCTCTCCGGAGAGATAAAACTCCTACTGCTGCCTTGTGTTCTTATTTGATCTTGCTCGAATGCGAGCGCACGGTGGTGTGGATGAACCCTACGTCCTGTATCTCTAGATGAACCGAACCCTAGATGAATCCAACCCTAGATGAACCGAACCTTAGATGAACCGAACCCCTTCTACGTGCGCATGGGCCTCCCTTTTATAGTCTAAAGGGGGCACCAACAGGTGGCAGCGTAAGAAGAGGGGGTAGAAAGGTAAAAACGCAGGTTGGTGTAACAGTGACCAACAGTGTCCCCTACCTAACTCTGGCGGCAGGGGACAAGGGCATTTAATGCCCGTCCGGTCGCCCCAACAGTGCAGAGAAGCGGTCGTCAAGTGAGCCACCGGTTGCCACGATGGCGTCTCTGTCAGCTCTGCTTGCCACCTCGCCCCAGATTTCTGCGTAATGCTTCGCCACGTGCCTTTGGGATGGCCTTGTGACGACACGTTGCCGGATGTGCTGGAGTTTGGTTGGCAATCTTGCCGCGGCAAGTGCCTTGCCGCGGTCCTCCTCTTGTCATGCCGGCAAGCTTGCCAGGCATCGGGCCTTGCCGGGAGGCGCAGGGCGCCGCGGCAAGTCCTCTGGAGGTGCCTCGGTCGGCCTTCCTGGCAAGCTCCTCTTGCCGGGGCCTTTGTTTTCTTCCCGGTAAGATCTTCTTGCCGGGACCTTGGTTGGCCTTCCCGGCAAGCTCCTCTTGCCGGGGCTTTTTAGCTTGAGTACTCTGTTCTTGAATGGCATCAAAGTAGCCGCGGAGGATCTTGGCGGACGCCCGGCAAGCCCTGCCGCGGGTCGCTGCGACTGCCCGTGCACAAGTTCGGGGTACTAAGGTACCCCCCCTACTTTAGTACACTGACACTATCCGTAGTTCGGCCAGGGCTCTCCGGATAGTGAGAGATGCTTCAGCAAGATTAAGATATCCCCGAAGGGTGTGTGCTGAAAGGTGTCCGCAGCGGTGAACTCGATGATCGGCGCCCAATCGGATTCGACTGGCAGGGGCGCAGGAGGGTCGGAGTCCGGCAGGGAGTCCGGCACCTCGGAGTCATGAGCCTTATGCGGGACAAGGTAAGTGTTTGGCTCCATCACCGTAGAAGTTGCAGCTCCCGAGGCGGTGTCCAGCCATCCGTCCTCGATCTGAGCGATCGGCTCCGGACTATGGGTCGGAGCGGATTCGTGTGCGGCCTCCAAGGTGCTGTCCGGCGGCAGAGTTAGGTCATGCCCATCTCGACAGCGCGGCACGCTCGGCTGTGGCTCAGATCCATCGAAGATCAAGTCCCCGCGGATATCGACCGTGAAGTTTAGGCTTCCAAACCTGACCTGACGGCCAGGGGCGTAGCTTTCGATCTTCTCCAGATGGCCAAGTGAGTTGGCCCGCAGTGCGAAGCCACCGAATACGAAGATCTGTCTGGGGAGAAAAGTCTCTCCCTGGACTGCGTCGTTGTCGATTGAAGAGGCCATCAAGCCTATCGGTGATGACACAGAGGAACTCTCAATGAAAGCACCAATGTCGGTGTCAAAACCGGCGGATCTCGGGTAGGAGGTCCCGAACTGTGCATCTAGGCGGATGGTAACAGGAGACAAGGGACACGATGCTTCACCCAGGTTCGGGCCCTCTTGATGGAGGTAAAACCCTACGTCCTGCTTGATTGATATTGATATTGTGGATGTTTACAAGAGTGGATCTACCACGAGATCAAGGAGGCTAAACCTTAGAAGCTAGCCTATGGTATGATTGTAATGGTTGTTGTTATGTCCTACGGACTAGAGCCATCCGGTTTATATAGACACCGGAGAGGGCTAGGGTTACATACAGTCGGTTACAATGGTAGGAGATCTACATATCCGTATCGCCAAGCTTGCCTTCCACGCCAAGGAAAGTCCCATCCGGACATGGGACGAAGTCTTCAATCTTGTATCTTCATAGTCTTGGAGTCCGGTCGATGATGATAGTCCGGCGGATGATAGTTCGGCTGATGATGGTAGTCCGGCTATCCGGACACCCCCTAATCCAGGACTCCCTCAGCCACCTTACCGAGGCCAACCACCTTACCCTTTGAGTTGTCACCGAAAGTGACATACTTTCGAGGACCATCGTTTTCAGCAAGCTCACGAAACATATCTTTATCTCTGGTCATGTGATCGGTACACCCACTATCAAGAACCCATTCCTTTCCGCCTGTCATATATCCCCGAAGATTTGCCATGAGACCAAAGTGTCTCATCGCATCATCAAGATCAAAGTCACTATCATCATCCTCGTCATAGTATCCATGTTCAACATTGTCATGTGGTGGATCAAATCCTAGAGAGGGTGATTCGTTAGAGTGAGTTTGACAATGATATTCTTTATGAATTTTAATAGCTTCGAAAATAATATCGCTAATGATTCCAACATTTCCTTTGGCACGCATAAGATTAGTAAGTTCAAATAGACGATCACCAAACATAGGATTATTGGAGTTCATCTTACTCAAGGCAATAGACTTATGGAGAATTTCATCTAGATTTTTTAAGGAATAGTCCAAAAATCGTTCCTCAAGGAATTTCCATATAGTATAGGTACACTCAAGAGTAGGCAAGTTTCCAATCAACTTTCTAGGCAAGCCTCTGGTGATAAGATTAACAGTTCTAAGATTTCTGATCATGTCAATAGACTTATCAAGGGTAGGAAAAATAGGATCAACATGAGGTGCACAAGGGCTAGCAATGTACTTGTTCAAATGATATTGATTGAAAATCACAAGCATCTCATTTTTCCACTCATGAAAATACTCTCCATCAAGTATAGGCACTCTATGTCTAAGACTCCCAATAGTAGACTCATCCATCTACCTCCAATGGTGATTAAACCAAAGCAATGGAGACCAAAGCTCTGATACCAATTGAAAGGATCGAGAAGAGGTGTCTAGAGGGGGGTGATTAGACACTAAGTGCTAAAAGTTGCAGTTTTTAGTTTCTCTAAGTTTAAGTGGAGTTTTGGCACAAGTTTGACAATCACAATACATCTCAAGCAAGCATGCAAAGAGTATATGAGCAGCGGAAAGTAAAGCATGCAACTTGCAAGAATGTAAAGGGATGGTATTGGAGAATTCAAACGCAATTGGAGACATGGATGTTTTTGTCGTAGTTCCGATAGGTGGTGCTATCGTACATCCACGTTGATGGAGACTTCAACCCACGAATGGTAACGGCTGCGCGAGCCCACGAAGGGCTCCACCCAAGAAGGGTCCACGAAGAAGCAACCTTGTCTATCCAACCAAGGACGTCGCCCACGAAGGACTTGCTCACTAGCGGTAGATCTTCATGAATTAGGCGATCTCCTTGCCCTTACAAACTCCTTGGTTCAACTCCACAATCTTGTCGGAGGCTCCCAAGTGACACCTAGCCAATCTAGGAGACACCACTCTCCAAGAAGTAACAAATGGTGTGTTGATGATGAACTCCTTGCTCTTGTGCTTCAAATGATAGTCTCCCCAACACTCAACTCTCTCTCACAGGATTTGGATTTGGTGGAAAGAAGATTTGAGTGGAAAGCAACTTGGGGAAGGCTAGAGATCAAGATTCATATGGTAGGAATGGAATATCTTGGTCTCAACACATGAGTAGGTGGTTCTCTCTCAGAAAATGTAAGTTGGAAGTGTAGGTTCGTTCTGATGGCTCTCTCCACGAATGAAGAGGAGGTGAAGGGGTATATATAGCCTCCACACAAAATCTAACCGTTACACACAACTTGCCAATCTCGGTGGGACCGAATTAAGAAACTCGGTCGGACCGATTCAACAAATCTAGTGACCGTTAGGATTTTCGGTGGGACCAACATGCAACTCGGTAGGACCGATATGGTTAGGGTTAGGGCAAAACATAATCTCGGTGAGACCGATTACACAAACTCGGTGGGATCAATTTTGGTAATAAGCTAACCAGAGAGTTGTTCAGGTAAACTCGGTGGGACCGGTTCGCTCATTACGGTGAGACCGAAATGTTACGAAAGGGAACCGAAGAGTTTACATTGCAATCTCGTTAGGACCTGTTACACAAAGTCGGTGAGACCGATTTTGGTAATGGACATATAGAGAGATTGCAATCCCATCTCAGTGAGACCGAGATCCCTATCAGTGAGACCGATTTGCCTAGGGTTTGTGACAGTGGCTATGACATCTGAACTCGGTGGCGCCGAATAGAAAGAATCGGTTGGGCCGAGTTTGACTTTTGGTTTAGGTCATATGTGGATGTGAGAAAGTAGTTGAGGGCTTTGGAGCATATCACTAAGCACTTTGAGCAAGGAATCCATTAAGCAACACCTCATCCCCTCTTGACAGACAACACGCGGAGTGCGGAGGTGCCATAGTGAGCAAGATGCCCGGCGTCACATGGCCAATAGGTACCTTTCTGGAGACCGTCTAAGGGTGGCAATAGTAGTGGCTCTACGTCACAGAGCCGTGCGACACCAACTGGGCCACAGCTCCAGAATTCAAGTCTAGAGCCCCAATGCGACTCACCTCCTGGCTGGAGAAGGGCCTTGATTGGGCTGCGTCAGACAAACTGAAAGCACTGCAGACGTGCATCCAGAGCATGGTGGACAAGAACATCAAGCTTGTCAACGTGATCCAGGTGATGCTAGCTCGCCAGATCCTTCCATGCCAAAGCCGGACATGTAATTTGTGGGAGTTCAATCCGGCCAAGCACCAGACCCTGTAACATTTCTTCAGCATCACGCATGAAGGTATTTGGAAGGTGCTCTTCAAGGCCAATGAGACGTGGCCGGATACGATCGAGGACCGTGTGCACGACTTGGCCCATCCCGCTAGTCCGGTAAGTTTTTTCATGTTTTCAAGGTGTATCCTTTACTTGCACACTCGAGGAAGACGCCTAAGCCTCCCTACTAATTCTTTCAGGGCTAGACAAAGAAGGCGGAGCAGATTCACTATCCAACTCCGCTGCCTGACGACCCAGCAATTCCACTTCCGATGAAGATGCTGGTTCCGGCGCCCTATTAGGCGCCGGAGAAGAAGGCCAAGAAGAAGGCCAAGGAGACCAGAGGTGGCCTCCGTCATAAGGGCACTTAGGACATGATGTTCGGGGGCGCCGAGACTCATTCCTCCACCGCCGAGGACAATGAGGAAGAGGATGAAGAAGAAAGTCATTCCCCCCTAAGGGGGAGGAAGAAAAGGACGGCCTCCACGCGTCTGGAGGCTGAAGCATCCAAGAAGGGGAAGGCTTCCCTCCCGGACAACTGAAGGAAATATGCCCTAGAGGCAATAATAAAGTTATTATTTATTTCCTTATTTCATGATAAATGTTTATTATTCATGCTAGAATTGTATTAACCGGAAACATGATACATGTGTGAATACATAGACAAACATATAGTCACTAGTATGCCTCTACTTGACTAGCTCATTAATCAAAGATGGTTATGTTTCCTAACCATAGACATGTGTTGTCATTTGATTAATGGGATCACATCATTAGGAGAATAATGTGATTGACATGACCCATTCCGTTAGCCTAGCACTTGATCGTTTAGTATGTTGCTATTGCTTTGTTCATGACTTATACATGTTCCTGTAACTATGAGATTATGCAACTCCCGTTTACCGGAGGAACACTTTGGGTGCTACCAAACGTCACAACGTAACTGGGTGATTACAAAGGAGTACTACAGGTGTCTCCAATGGTACATGTTGGGTTGGCATATTTCGAGATTAGGTTTTGTCACTCCGATTGTCGGAGAGGTATCTCTCGGCCCTCTCGGTAATGCACATCACTATAAGCCTTGCAAGCAATGTGGCCAATGAGTTGGTTACGGAATGATGCATTACGAAATGAGTAAAGAGACTTTCCGGTAACGAGATTGAACTAGGTATTGGATACCGATGATCAAATCTCGGGCAAGTAACATACTGATGACAAAGGGAACAACTTATGTTGTTATGCGGTTTGACCGATAAAGATCTTCGTAGAATATGTAGGAACCAATATGGGCATCCAGGTTCCGCTATTGGTTATTGACCGAGAATAGTTCTAGGTCATGTCTACATAGTTCTCGAACCCGTAGGGTCTGCACGCTTAACGTTACGATGACAGTTTTATTATGAGTTTATAAGTTTTGATGTACCGAAGTTTGTTCGGAGTCCCGGATGTGATTACAGACGTAACGAGGAGTCTCGAAATGGTCGAGACATAAAGATTGATATATTGGAAGCCTATATTTGGACATCGGAATCGTTCCGGGTGAAATCAACATTTTACCGGAGTACTGGGAGGTCACCGGAACCCCCCGGGGGGTTATTGGGCCTACATGGGCCTCGAGGGAGAAGAGGGAAGGAGGCAGGAGGGGGCCGTGCGCCCCTCCCCTTCCTAGTCCGAATAGGACAAGGAAAGGGGGGCGGCGCCCCCCCTTTTTCCTTCCCCTCTTCCTCCTCTTTCCCCCCTTCTCCTATTCCAACTAGGAAAGAAGGGAGTCCTACTCCCGGTGGGAGTAGGACTCACCCCTTGGCGTGCCCTCCTTGGTCGGCCGCCTCCTCCCCCCTGGCTCCTTTATATACGGGGGCGGGGGGCACCCCATACACACAAGTTGATCTACGGATCGTTCCTTAGCCGTGTGCGGTGCCCCCTCCACCATATTCCACCTCGGTCATATAGTCGCGGAGTTTAGGTGAAGCCCTACGCCGGTAGAGCATCATCATCGTCACCACGCCGTCGTGCTGACGGAACTCATCCCCGAAGCTTTGCTGGATCGGAGCCCGGGGATCGTCATCGAGCTGAACGTGTGCTGAACTCGGAGGTGCCGTACGTTTGGTACTTGGATCGGTTGGATCATGAAGACGTACGACTACATCAACCGCGTTGTCATAACGCTTCCGCTTACGGTCTACGAGGGTACGTGGACAACACTCTCCCCTCTCGTTGCTATGCCATCACCATGATCTTGCGTGTGCATAGGAAATTTTTTGAAATTACTACGTTCCCCAACAGTGGCATCCGAGCCAGGTTTTATGCGTAGATGTCATATGCATGAGTAGAACACAAGTGAGTTGTGGGCGATACAAGTCATACTGCTTACCAGCATGTCATACTTTCGTTCGGCGGTATTGTGAGATGAAGCGGTCCGGACCGATATTACGCGTACGCTTACGCGAGACTGGTTTCACCGTTACGAGCACTCGTGCTTAAAGGTGGCCGGCAGGTGTCTGTCTCTCTCACTTTAGCTGAATCAAGTGTGGCTACGCCCGGTCCTTGCGAAGGTTAAAACAGCACTAACTTGATGAACTATCGTTGTGGTTTTGATGCGTAGGTAAGAACGTTTCTTGCTAAGCCCGTAGTAGCCACATAAAATTTGCAACAACAAAGTAGAGGACGTCTAACTTGTTTTTGCAGGGCATGTTGTGATGTGATATGGTCAAGATGTGATGCTATATTTTATTGTATGAGATGATCATGTTTTGTAACCAAAGTTATCGGCAACTGGCAGGAGCCATATGGTTGTCGCTTTATTGTATGAAATGCAAACGCCCTGTAATTGCTTTACTTTATCACTAAGCGGTAGCGATAGTCGTAGAAGCAATAGATGGCGTAACGACAACGATGCTGTGATGGAGATCAAGGTGTCACGCCGGTGACGATGGTGATCACGACGGTGCTTCGAAGATGGAGATCACAAGCACAAGATGATGATGGCCATATCATATCACTTATATTGATTGCATGTGATGTTTATCCTTTATGCATCTTATCTTGCTTTGATTGACGGTAGCATTTTAAGATGATCTCTCACTAATTATCAAGAAGTGTTCTCCCTGAGTATGCACCGTTGCGGAAGTTCTTCGTGCTGAGACACCACGTGATGATCGGGTGTGATAAGGCTCTACGTTCAAATACAACGGGTGCAAAACAGTTGCACACGCGGAATACTCGGGTTAAACTTGACGAGCCTAGCATATACAGATATGGCCTCGGAACACGGAGACCGAAAGGTCGACCATGAATCATATAGTAGATATGATCAACATATTGATGTTCACCGTTGAAACTACTCCATCTCATGTGACGATTGGACATGGTGTAGTTGATATGGATCACGTAATCACTTAGAGGATTAGAGGGATGTCTATCTAATTGGGAGTTCTTAAGTAATATGATTAATTGAACTTAAATTTATCATGAACTTAGTCCTGGTAGTATTTTGCAAATTATGTTGTAGATCAATAGCTTGCGTTGTTGCTTTCATATGTTTATTTTGATATGTTCCTAGAGAAAATTGTGTTGAAAGATGTTAGTAGCAATGATGCGGATTGGATCCATTATTTGAGGTTTATCCTCATTGCTGCACAGAAGAATTATGTCCTTAATGCACCACTAGGTGACAGACCTATTGCAGGAGCAGACGCAGACGTTATGAACGTTTGGCTAGCTCAATATGATGACTACTTGATAGTTTAGTGCACCATGCTTAACGGCTTAGAATCGGGACTTCAAATATGTTTTGAACGTCATGGACCATATGAGATGTTCCAGGAATTGAAGTTAATATTTCAAGCAAATACCCGAGTTGAGAGATATGAAGTCTCCAACAAGTTCTATAGCTAAAAGATGGAGGAGAATCGCTCAACTAGTAAGCATGTGCTCAGATTGTCTGGGTACTTCATTCACTTGAATCAAGTGGGAGTTAATCTTCCAGATAAGATAGTGATTGACAGAATTCTCTAGTCACCATCACTAAGTTACTAGAACTTCGTGATGAACTGTAGTATGCAAGGGATGACAAAAACAATTCCCGAGCTCTTCGTGATGTTGAAATCGACGAAGGTAGAAATCAAGAAAGAGCATCAAGTGTTGATGATTGACAAGACCACTAGTTTCAAGAAAAGGGAAAAGGGAAAGAAAGGGAAACTTCAAGTAGAATGGCAAACAAGTTGTCACTCCCGTGAAGAAGCCCAAAGCTGGACCTAAGCCAGAAACTGAGTGCTTCTACTGCAAAGGAAATGGTCACTGGAAGTGGAACTACTCCAAATATTTGGTGGATAAGAAGGATGGCAAAGTGAACAAGGGTATATTTGATATACAGGTTATTGATGTGTTCCTTACTAGTGTTTATAGTAGCCCCTGAATATTTGATACTTGTTCGGTTACTAAGATTAGTAACTCGAAACAGGATTTATAGAATAAACAGAGTCTAGTTGAAGGGGAAGTGACGATGAGTGTTGGAAGTAGTTCCAAGATTGATATGATCATCATCGCACACTCCCTATACTTTCGGGATCAGTGTTAAACCTAAATAAATGTTATTTGGCATTTGCATTGAGCATGAACATGATTTGATCGTGTTTATTGCAATACGGTTATTCATTTAAAGTTAGAGAATAATTCTTATTCTGTTTACATGAATAAGACCTTCGATGGTTATACACCCAATGAAAATAGTTTGTTGGATCTCGATCATAGTGATACACATATTCATAATATTGATGCCAAAAGATGCAAAGTTAATAATGATAGTGCAAATTATTTGTGGCACTGCCGTTTGGGTCATATCGGTGTAAAGCGCCTGAAGAAACTCCATAAAGATGGATTTTTGGAATCACTTGGTTATGAATCATTTGATGCTTGCGAACCGTGCCTTTTGGGCAAGATGAATAAAACTCTGTTCTCCGGAGCAATGGAACAAGCTACTGACTTATTGGAAATAACACATACCGATGTATGCGATCCAATGAGTGTTGATGCTCGTGGCAAGTATCGTTATTTTCTAACTTTCACAAGATGATTTGAGCAGATATGGGTATATCTACTTGATGAAACATAAGTCTGAAATAGTTGAAAGGTTCAAAGAATTTCAGAGTGAACTGGAAAAATCATCGTAACAAGAAAATAAAGTTTCTGCGATCTGATCGCGGAGACGAATATTTGAGTTACGAGTTTGGTCTTCAATTAAAACAATGTGGAATAGTTTCATAGCTCACGCCACCTGGAACACCACAACATTATGGTGTGTCCGAACATCGTAACCGCACTTTATTGGATATGGTGCGATCTATGATGTCTCTTACTGATTTACCATTATCGTTTTGGGGTTATGCATTAGAGACAACTGCATTCACGTTAAAAGGGCACCATCTAAATCCATTCAGACGACATCGTATGAACTATGGTTTAGAAGTAAACCTAAGCTGTCGTTTCTTAAAGTTTGGAGTTGCGATACTTATATGAAAAAGGTTTTCAACCTGATAAGCTCGAACCCAAATCGGAGAAGTGCGTCTTCATAGAATACCCAAAGGAAACTGTTGGGTACTCCTTCTATCACAAATCCAAAGGCAAAACATTCGTTGCTAAGAATGGATCCTTTCTAGAGAAGGAGTTTCTCTCGAAAGAAGTGAGTGGGAGGAAAGTAGAACTTGATGAGATAACTGTATCTACTCCCTTGTTAGAAAGTAGTTCATCACAAGAACCGGTTCCTGTGACAACTACACCAATTAGTGAGGAAGCTAATGATATTGATCATGAAACTTCAGATCAAGTTTCTACTGAACCTCGTAGGTCTACCAGAGTAAGATCCGCACCAGGGTGGTACGGTAATCCTGTTCTGGAAGTCATGTTACTTGACCATGATGAACCTACGAACTATGAGGAAGCGATGATGAGCCCAGATTCCACAAAGTGGCTGGAGGCCATGAAATCTGAGATAGGATCCATGTATGAGAACAAAGTGTGGACTTTGGTGGACTTGCCCGATGATCGGCAAACCATAAAGAAATAAATGGATCTTCAAGAGGAAGACGGACGTTGATAGTAGTGTTACTATCTACAAAGCTCGACTTGTCGCAAAAAGGTTTTTCGACAAGTTCAAGATGTTGAATACGATGAGATTTTCTCACTCATATCGATGCTTAAGTCTGTCTGAATCATGTTAGCAATTGCCACATTTTATGAAATCTGGCAAATGGATGTCAAAACTGCATTCCTTAATGGTTTTCTTAAAGGAGAGTTGTATATGATACAACCAGAAGTTTTTGTCGATCCGAAAGGTGCTAACAAAATGTGCAAGCTCCAACGATCCATTTATGGACTGGTGCAAGCATCTCGGAGTTGGAATAACCGCTTTGATAGTGTGATCAAAGCATATGGTTTTATATAGGCTTTTGAAGAAGCCTGTATTTACAAGAAAGTGAGTGGGAGCTCTGTAGCATTTCTAATATTATATGTGGATGACATATTGTTAATTGGAAATGACATGGAAATTCTGGATAGCATGAAAGGATACTTGAATAAGAGTTTTTCAAAGCAAGACCTCGGTGAAGCTGCTTACACATTGAGCATCAAGATCTATATAGATAGATCAAGACGCTTGATAAGATTTTTCAATGAGTACATACCTTGATAAATTTTTGAAATAGTTCAAAATGGAACAGTCAAAGAAGGAGTTCTTGCTTGTGTTACAAGGTGTGAAGTTGAGTAAGACTCAAGACCCGACCATTGCAGAATATAGAAAGAGAATGAAAAGTCATTCCCTATGCCTCAGTCATAGGTTCTATAAAGTATGCTATGCTGTGAACCAGACCTATTGTATACCTTGCTCTGTGTTTGGCAAAGGAATACAATTTTGATCTAGTAAGTAGATCACTGGACATGGGTCAAGAATATCCTTAGTGAGGACTAAGGAGATGTTTCTCGATTATGGAGGTGATAAAAGAGCCCGTCGTAAAAGTTACAACGATGCAAGCTTTTACACCAATCCAGATGACTCTAAGTCTCAATCTGGATACATATTGAAAGTGGGAGCAATTAGCTAGAGTAGCTCCTTGCAGAGCATTGTGGACATAAAATATTTGCGAAATACATACGGCTCTGAATATGACAGACCCGTTGACTAAGCTTCTCTCACGAGCAAAAACATGATCATACCTTAGTACTCTTTTGGGTATTAATCACATAGCGATGTGAACTAGATTATTGACTCTAGTAAACCCTTTGGGTGTTGATCACATGATGATGTGAACTATGGGTATTAAGCACATGCAGATGTGAATATTGGTGTTAAATCACATAGCGATGTGAACTAGATTATTGACTCTAGTGCAAGTGGGAGACTGAAGGAAATATGCCCTAGAGGCAATAATAAAGTTATTATTTATTTCCTTATTTCATGATAAATGTTTATTATTCATGCTAGAATTGTATTAACCGGAAACTTGATACATGTGTGAATACATAGACAAACATATAGTCACTAGTATGCCTCTACTTGACTAGCTCATTAATCAAAGATGGTTATGTTTCCTAACCATAGACATGTGTTGTCATTTGATTAATGGGATCACATCATTAGGAGAATAATGTGATTGACATGACCCATTCCGTTAGCCTAGCACTTGATCGTCTAGTATGTTGCTATTGCTTTCTTCATGACTTATACATGTTCCTGTAACTATGAGATTATGCAACTCCCGTTTACCGGAGGAACACTTTGGGTGCTACCAAACGTCACAACGTAACTGGGTGATTATAAAGGAGTACTACATGTGTCCCCAAAGGTACATGTTGGGTTGGCATATTTCGAGATTAGGTTTTGTCACACCAATTGTCGGAGAGGTATCTCTGGGCCCTCTCGGTAATGCACATAACTATAAGCCTTGCAAGCAATGTGGCCAATGAGTTGGTTACAGAATGATGCATTATGAAACGAGTAAAGAGACTTGCCGGTAACGAGATTGAACTAGGTATTGGATATCGACGATAAAATCTCGGGCAAGTAACATACCGATGGCAAAGGGAACAACGTACGTTGTTATGCGTTTTGACCGATAAACATCTTCGTAGAATATGTAGAAACCAATATGGGCATCCATGTTCCGCTATTGGTTATTGACCGAGAATAGTTCTAGGTCATATCTACATAGTTCTCGAACCCGTAGGGTCCGCACGCTTAACGTTATGATGACAGTTTTATTATGAGTTTATAAGTTTTGATGTACCGAAGTTTGTTCGGAGTCCCGGATGTGATCACGGACGTAACGAGGAGTCTCGAAATGGTCGAGACATAAAGATCTATATATTGGAAGCCTATATTTGGACATCGGAATCGTTCCGGGTGAAATCGGCATTTTACCGGAGTACCGGGAGGTCACCGGAACCCCCCGGGGGGTTATTGGGCCTACATGGGCCTCGAGGGAGAAGAGGGAAGGAGGCAGGAGGGGGCCGCGCGCCCCTCCCCTTCCTAGTCCAAATAGGACAAGGGAAGGGGGGCGGCGCCCCCCCCTTTTTCCTTCCCCTCTTCCTCCTCTTTCCCCCCTTCTCCTATTCCAACTAGGAAAGAAGGGAGTCCTACTCCCGGTGGGAGTAGGACTCCCCCCTTGGCGCGCCCTCCTTGGCCGGCCGCCTCCTCCCCCCTGGCTCCTTTATATACGGGGGCGGGGGGCACCCCATACACACAAGTTGATCTACGGATCGTTCCTTAGCCGTGTGCGGTGCCCCCCTCCACCATATTCCACCTCAGTCATATCATCGCGGAGTTTAGGCGAAGCCCTGCGCCGGTAGAGCATCATCATCGTGGCCACGCCGTCGTGCTGACGGAACTCATCCCCGAAGCTTTGCTGGGTCGGAGCCCGGGGATCGTCATTGAGCTGAACGTGTGCTGAACTCGGAGGTGCCGTACGTTCGGTACTTGGATCGGTCGGATCGTGAATACATACGACTACATCAACCGCGTTGTCATAACGCTTCCGCTTACGGTCTACGAGGGTACGTGGACAACACTCTCCCCTCTCGTTGCTATGCCATCACCATGATCTTGCGTGTGTGTAGGAAATTTTTTGAAATTACTACGTTCCCCAACAACAACTCCGCAGCAGACTCCGAAAGCAGCTCGGAATGGCGCCCCAAGGATAAGCCCATGGCTGCATCGTAAGTACTCGAAGATGCACTTGTATACCCAGCCTTTTTCCTTTGTGGTTTTAATATGTCAAATCATGTGCTGCAGCCCGGCCCGTTCCGTCCTCCAGCGATCCTCATCAACAACGGGGAATTCGCTGGACCCGAAGGTGATTGAGAGCGGGTCCCTTCCGGCGGCCTCCTCTCCCAAGGCCATGGATGACACCGAGGTGTTGGCCCGAAGGACCCCAGGCTAGGGAGAAACGCGGGACGCCGTCAAGGTAGCGCCAGAGGGTGAAACATCGGCCGCCGGACACATGGGGAGAAAATCCCTAGTGACACTGACAATGGGGGTCATATCCAATTCGGCCCCTAGCCGAATACAATTCTGGAGACCTATACAGCTCCGGAATCAGGCAAGCAGACTCTTTCAAAAGAAGGAGGTGCGCCTATTCCGCCGGTGACCTCTGTCCAGCTAGAGGCGCCGGACACTCAGATGGAAGCGCGGCGAAGTGCTTCCCTTATGGGTACGGTGGTTGGGAGGATTCAGTCCGCAAAGAGCGGACTGACCGAAGCCTGCACAAGCCTTCTAATAGGCTTTGAGGTAAGCAACGCAATTTATGTAAAAAGAATGTCGCAGTATAGACAGTAGCCCCTGAGACTCTGTCCGGTGTTCGGAAAGAAAAGCCGAACAGAGGATCAAATAATTTTCGTAGGAGACTAACCTAACATGTCTATGTGAACAAGTAGGCGTCGTTACTGGATGCGATCTTTCATACTACCGAGGTTTCCGGACTGAAGCAGAGTCTGGAGCGGGCCGAGGAAGAGCTCGGCTGCATGAAAAAGCAGCTAGAGGACAAACAAGGTATGCAATGACCTTCTGTATATTTAGGAAGGATGAATGATTTGTGCTGACTAAAGTGCCATGATATTTATTAGGAGCAGCGACCGAGGTGGAGACCCTCAAGAAGGCGCTGGCCGACGCCGAGGACAAAGCGGCCAAGGAACAAGCCACCCGTGAAAAGCATGAGGCCAGGGTCAGTGAGGTCCAGCAGGAGCTCTAGGACGCCGTGAAGAAATGTGAGTCCTTGGAGCGCAACATTGCGGATCAAGAGTCCGAACTTGCCAAGGCCCGCCAAAGCACACACGATGCCCGGGTTAAAGCCCAGGGCACCCTCCAGGAAGTCCAGGAGGCCAGAAAAATCGCGGCGGGTAAAGCCTTTATTATGTAGAGCAAATATGTGAAAAAAAGGTTCCTCTTATTTACCCGGATTTGGAGTTCTCCAGGGGCGTTTGTGGATCTGCCGCGCAGCATATCAGATGTTGCGGAATTCTTCCGAGCCGAAGAGGGGAGCTCCACAAAGAAGCTGTTTTGGTCGCAATACCTTGTGCCAGAACATCCAGTGCCCTTTAGCGATCAGCTAAAACAGCTTGTCAAACTACATAGGGTGGCCGAACTAGCCATGAAGGATTTAAAAATCCGGCTATGGCCTGCCGAAACCATACCCAGCAGCTACTCTGGGATCGTGAAGCGGCTGGTCAAGGCCTGCCCTCGGCTTGATGCTATCATGTGGTCGGTCTGGATCGAAGGCGCGCGAATGGCCTTCACCCGAGTCAAGATGCATTGGGTGAAGATGGACGCCATGAAGCTTGTGACCGAGGGACCGCCTACGGGCAAGGAGCATCGCACGCCCGAGCTGTATTTTGACAATATCTTGGAAGGATCCCGCATTGTGGTGGGGCAGTGTTCAGAAGACGTTATCTTTGAATGAAGTCATTCATATTGTCCATTCCTGTATTATGAAACAGAGCCGTTATGTAATATAATGCATGTTATTTAAAATTTTACCTCCTGTGCGGCCGTTTTATTAAATCTAAGAGTTGTCCAGTCGTCGGCTTCAGCCCCCACGTAGGAAGTACGGGGGTGTTCGGGATGAATCTAAACACTCTTTATCCAAAGGTTTGGTCCTTGAAGGAGGTGTTTAGCACAACGAACCACGCAATCGAACTATGTGGCTTTATCACCCTCACTTAGCCATAGGAGTTTGACAATAGAAATTTAGGCGCAGCCCCTAGTATTCGTAAGTCTGGACTAGGGGTACTGTAAACACCTGATCGGATAAAACCAATTCCTCGCATAATGTGGAAAAAATCACAAAAGATTTCTAACCTCTCGAATAGCTGACCGGCTCATGCCGCATCATGACAGTCAGTTTTCGACTTTCTCTACTGAGGTGCTCATCCGGATGAACCAGGACACAATCGCAGTAGTTCTTACTTTACTACCCTAGCCGATATAGCAGAACATAAGGTAGTAAGCACAGGAGTCGAGCAACCCAACTATTGACCAAAGACATGATTCGGAGCCGATGCATATAATGCTATTGTTCAGGGTGCCGAACTGTACTATAAAACGTGTTCGGACTTTGTTGCCGTATTATGGGGCGTAATGAAACCCCTGGCGAAATAGGACGTACCAGAGTGTACGGGTGCAATTGATAAGAATATCGAGAAAAAGAAAAATGAAGCAATAGGCTAATGCCGCAGAAATTGGCCGCCAACTATTTTTCCATTATAATTTTATTAATACGTCGAAGCGTATTGGTATAAGTAGTGCGATAAGAAACAGGGCTATTTAACATGCCACGACCAAGGGAGAGCAACGTGCGGGTTCTTAAAACAGGTATAACAATTGTTTAAAGAGGCCACCTGGAAATTCCCTTATGCGTCAATGCTTCTTGCCGTCTTGGTGTATCCTTCCCTTGATAGGTCCGACAATCAGGTCGCCAGGAAAGACCTGGGGAAAAACTTGAAAAGAAAAAGAAAAAGTGAAAGTATGCGGGTCGAGGGGAGGTTGAGCCGTACTATGGACCGCGATCTAGCTGTGCCTCCGTCTATGCCCATGGTATTTTGAGTGCGTAGTTATGTACACTCGGTACAAATGTCGCCGTTTGGTCGGGACTGGGACGGAGGCCAGATTGCTAGTCAAGCTCCTAACGAGCTGGACTGTCCTGCTGCAGAGTAGTTTGGACTCGTTTGACAGTGCCCGGGAGCTTGGCCGCAGAATTAAGGTTCTGCCTGAAAAGGCCGCTCTGTGCTTCTGCTGCGAGGGCACCAGTGTGCTCCTAGGTACGGAGGGAGCGGTCTGTGTTTCAATTGACTATTATAACACCGCGTGGTCCGGGCATCTTGAGCTTGAGATAAGTGTAGTGCGGCACAACATTGAATCGAGCAAATGCAGTTCGTCCGAGCAGTGCATGATAGCCACTGCGGAAGGGGGCGATATCGAAGATCAACTCTTTGCTTTTGAAATTGTTCGGGGATCCGAAGACCACCTCCAGTGTGATTGAGCCCGTACATCGGGCCTCCACACCTGGTATGACACCTTTAAAGGTGGTTTTTGTGGGCTTGATTCTTGAGGGATCAATACCCATTTTGCGCATTGTATCCTAATAGAGCAGGTTCAGGCTGCTACCGCCGTCCATGAGGACTCACGTAAGATGGAATCCATCAATGATTGGGTCGAGGACCAGTGCGGCTGAACCGCCATGACAGATACTGGTCGGATGGTCCCTGCGATCGAAGGTGATTGGGCAAGACGCCCATGGGTTGAACTTTGGGGCGACTGGCTCTATCGTGTAGACGTCCCTGAGCGCGTGCTTGCACTCCCTCTTGGGGATATGGGTAGCATATATCATGTTCACCGTTTTAACTTGGGGAGGAAACTTCTTCTATCCCCCTGTGTTCGGTGGCCGGGGCTCCTCGTCATCGTCTTTGCTTTGCGACCCCTTCTCCTTGTTCTCGGCATTTAACTTGTCGGCCTGTTTAAAAACCCAACATTCTCTATTGGTATGATTGGCTGGTTTATCAGCAGTGCCATGGATTTGACATGGATGATCGAGTATGCGGTCCAAGATGGACGAACCCGGATTGTTTCTTTTGTATGGCTTCTTCCGCCGATCGGACTTAGAGACACTGAATCCGGTGTTGACCGCCGTGTCTTCAGTGCTGTCACCGTTGTTTTGACGCTTGTGACTATTGCGTCGGGGCTTGCCGTTGCTATTTCTGGCTTCAGAAGTGTCAGGTTCGCTTGTAATGATATTACTACGGGCTAGCCAGCTATCCTCGCCCGCACAGAAGCGGGTCATAAGCGCCGTGAGGGCTGCCATGGACTTCGGCTTTTCTTGGCCGAGGTGTCGGGCGAGCCATTCGTCACAGATGCTATGTTTAAAGGCCGCTACGGCTTCGGCATTCATACAGTCGATGATATAGTTCTTTTTAGTTAAGAACTGTCAGCGTTCTGGGAATAAGGGTCCCCAGACTTGCCTGCCTGCGGCCTGCAGCGTGGCTTAGCAGTGGCCCAGTACGGCCCGTCTTCATCAACCCAAGTTTAAGACCCTCGCGAGGGGCAAGCCTCGCGGGGCGGATGATGCAAGGTCTCCTCAGGGGCGGCCTCACCAGGCAGGCTCGCGAGGAGGTGGAGAGATCAAGGCAAGGGGTACCTCGCGAGGTGCTCATGACGCAAGCCATGACGATCAAGACCAGGCAGGCGCCAGGTGGGCGCCAGCCAGCGCAGTGTCCTCGTTTCCTCTTTGGTGCAAAGGGGGCAAGCGCAGGCGCGGAGTACCGAGGCATCAAGCAAAGGTTTCCATATCGGTGCAACGAGACCAAGACCAGCAGAGTGGCAGGACGGAGGTCACCGTGGAGCCCAAGACGGCGTCATCACCAGTGCTTTTGGCATTCCAAGACCACCTTTAGTCAGGATAGCTTGTACTAGCTGTCCCCTTTCAAAATGGCCATTGTTGGCTCCCTTCCCGCTCAATATTTGGGAAGAGGACCAGGGCCTCTATAAATAGGGCCAATCCCATCTATAGGATGGGGAGAATCTCATCTAGGGCTTAGAGAGACGGATCAATTCCTCCTCGAGCACACGACCAACCACAAGAACACCTCTTGCTGAGGGAGTCCTGGATAAGGGAGTATCCAGACAGCCAGACTATATACTTTGGCCAGACTATTGGACCGTGAAGATACAAGACTCAAGACTTCGTCCTGTGTCCGGATGGGACTCTCCTTTGCGTGGAAGACAAGCTTGGCAATTCGGATATTACATTTCCTTCTTTGTAACCGACTCCAAGTAAACCCTAGCCCTCTCCGGTGTCTATATAAACCGGAGAGCTTAGTCCTTAGAGACAGAATCATAATCATCATAGGCTAGCTTCTAGGGTTTAGCCTCTACGGTCTCGTGGTAGATCAACTCTTGTAACACTCATATCATCAATATCAATCAAGCAGGAAGTAGGGTTTTACCTCCATCGAGAGGACCCGAACCTGGGTAAACATTGTGTCCCTTGCCTCCTGTTACCATTAGCCTTAGACGCACAGATCGGGACCCCCTACCCGAGATCCGCCGGTTTTGACACCGACATTGGTGCTTTCATTGAGAGTTCCTCTGTGTCGTCGCTGCAAGGCTCGATGGCCCGTCTCATTGTCAAGGATAACATCACCTCTGGGGGAGCGCTGGCTATAGGCCAAACTCTCCGACTAGGCGGCTTCGTCATGGCCGCCCGATCAGCTGTCGCGCCAAAGATGACCTCTTGGGTCATCATGAACAGCCTCCATGTCAATTCGGAACTCGCCGAACAGATGGATCCAGGGGAGCTCTCCTCCCTTAATGAGCTCTTGGATTGCATCGCCGCTTTGGGAGTCGCCACAGACTATGATCGGATCGGGCTTAAACCCGACCAAAGGGATATCAAATCCCAACTGGCCATCCACGAGATAGCGGTAGTGGAGGAGCCACATACGGATTGTCCTCCATCTTGAAGACGAATTATGTCTGGATTACCAAGCTCCCTGAGCCAGATACCCGCTCACGGGAGGACACGACCTAGACCCCGGACTTAGAATCGGGTATCAGGCCGGAAAAATTGGGCAGCGCTCCGGATCCCGGGCTGTCAAGTCCGGAAGCTCCCCTGCCCCAGGGTGTTAGATCGGATCAGAATTCAGATTCAGCTACACCCACCCACCCGGTCTTAAACCGTCTCTCCCATATCAGGCAAGAGCCCCAATAGACAGTACATCACTACTGGGCGAGATTCCCCCTTGTGCTAAACAAGGTCAAGGACTGTCATGAGTAAGACGCAATCTCACTTTTTTACAAAAACTGCATGAACAAAGCAATCCTCAATGCTATAAGTCGCCGTGACATAGTACACTTTGCTGACTTAGTGACCATAGTACAAAAGTACTGTGCAAGGGAGAGCGCCTGGAAAACCCAAACATAATTTTGGGATAGTCCGGCTCTCACTAAAACCTTTGTCCGAGCTAAGCGGGCGAACTCTCATAAGTCAGCTGATCCAATCCACAAGAAACCAAAGCCCACCCCAGGGCGTGGAACCGTATTGGAAGAATGTCTCAATAAGCCATGTAAACTCCACAGCTCGCCGGACACTACACCAACACATAGCCTTAGAGCATGTTGGATACTCCAGCAGGTAGCAAAAAGTGGCGAGGATCTTCTTATAAGCCATAAAGCAGAACAACATCCCGCCAAAGAAAACAATATGATACTGACAGTCTTCGAGACTTTCGCCTTAAATAATAGGCGCAAGCGAGCCCATCAAAATCTCGCTGAAATTTGCCATGTGGCAAAAATAAACCCGTGGACCGACACTGCTATAACTTTCAGTGCCAGTGACGAACCCCAATTCCAGACAGTCCGGGCACCTGCCGCATTGGTCCTTAGCACAATCGTGGACGGCTTTCGGCTCACTAAAGTACTCATGGACGGCGGAAGTGGACTAAACTTGATGTATGAATAAACACTCAGCAATATGGAAATGGACAAAAGTCGCATTGAGCAGAGCGGCACAACCTTCAGGGGAATCATCCCTAGTCGGGAGGCACGGTCTGTAGGAAAAATCACACTCGATGTGGTATTCGGCACCCCAGAGAATTATAGTTCCGAAGAAATCACATTCCAAGTGGCTCCTTTCAGCAGCGGATACCACGCCCTTCTAGGGCGGGACGCATTTTCACAAGCTTCCAAACTATACCCCATTACGGATACATAAAGCTTAAAATGCCCGGGCCCAATGGAATCATCACTCTAGCCAGTGACCCGGACGTCGCACTCCACGCCAAAAACAAAACTGCAGCACTCGCCCTGGAGGCATTATCTGAAGCCCTAGCGGCCTAAGAACTAACAACGCTGCGCACCACAGTGGACAGAGACGACGTGATACTCGACAAACGACCCAAGTCCACATCGTTTAAACCCGTAGACGAGATTGTTAAATTCCAGGTCCATCTAAGGGACCCCATGAAGACAGCCTCCATCGGGACACAGTTGAGCCCCATAATGGACGCTGCACTACACGAATTCCTACGCGAGAATTGGGACATTTTTGTCTGGCATCCTTCAGACATGCCGGGCATCCCACGCGAGCTAGCCGAACACAGCCTCAACATAATAAAAGGATACAAGCCAGTCAAACAAACTCTTAGGCGCTTCTCAGAGCCTAAACGGCAAGCCATGGGAGAAGAGCTAGCCAAGCTACTTGAGGCCGGATTCATCAGAGATATCAAGCATCCGGATTGGCTGGCAAATCTAGTAATGGTACCAAAGAAGGATAAATCCTGGCGCCTATGCATCGACTTCAAAGACCTCAACAAGGCTTGCCCCAAGGATCCCTTCCCCCTCCCTCGCATTGACCAAATCATTGACGCCACTGCAAGACACGACTCACTGTGTTTCCTCAATGCATACTCCGGATACCATCAAATAGAGATGGCAGACTCCGACCAAGCGGCAATGGCCTTCATAACGCAGTATGGTCCTTTTTGCATCAACACTATGCCTTTCGGGCTTAAAAATGCTGGCGCAACCTATCAACGCATGATTCAAACATGCCTGGAAAAGAAAATCGGCAAAACAGTGGAGGCATATGTGGATGACGTGGTCATAAAAACAAGACACGTCGAAACCCTAATAGACGACTTGAGGCTTACGTTCGATAACCTCCGGACATACGACATCAAGCTAAACCCAGAAAATGTGTTTTCTGCGTGCCCTCTGGGAAGCTGCTCAGCTTCATTGTTTCCAATAGAGGAATTGAAGAGAATCCGGCAAAAATCCGAGCTCTGTCGTAGTTGGCTATCCCAACAGACCTCAAGCATATACAGAAACTAGCTGGATGCGTGGGTGCCCTAAGCCGCTTTATCTCCCGATTAGGAGAAAAGGCATTACCTCTTTACTGCCTTCTTCGGCGCACCGAACACTTTGTGTGGGTGGATGCAGCCGCGGCCGGACTGGACAAAATAAAGACCTTATTGGCCAGTAATCCAGTCCTAACAGCGCCAAATACTGGCGAGCCTATGCTATTGTACATAGCTGCAATACATCAAGTTGTAAGCGCAGTGCTGGTCGTCGAACGAGAGGCTGACGGATAGAAATTCCCGCTCCACAAGCCGGTATATCACCCGCACTATCAAAAGATAGCATACGCGGTCTTCATGGCATCCCGGAAGCTACGACACTACTTCCAAGAGTGTTCGATCACGGTGGCCTCTGAAGTACCACTCAACGATATAATAAATAACCGCGACTGTCGGGGAAGCTGATCCACGAACACCTATGGGACTGGCAGACCGGGCCCCTTTCGGTTCAGCGGGGGGCAGAGATCGCACGAAGAGCGGATCGAGGCGAAGCACACGAGCAGTTTACCCAGCTTCGGAGCTCTCCGGAGAGATAACACTCCTACTACTGCATGTCTGAGTGTATTGAGTTCTTGCTCGGGAGCGCTGAATGCTACAGTACACACTAGCTGCTAACGAGACCGAGCGTGAGTGTTTTTCTGCCTCGAACCCCCCCCCCCCCCCCCAAAAAAACCCCTTCTCTACGTTGTGCATGGGCCTCCTTTTATATGCTAAAGGGGTCACCGACAGGTGGCAACATAGACAAGGGTAAAAATGGAAAAGGAATTGCGGTTGGTACAACTACCTGTACAGTGTATCCTACCTAACCCTGACGGCAGGGGACAAAGGCATTAAATGCCCGTCTGTGTCGCCCAAATAGTGCAAAAAGGGACCGTCAGGGACGCCACCGCTTGCCACGACGGCAATCTTGTCAGCGTCGCTTGCCACCGTGCACCGCTGGCCGCACAGCCTCTTGCCATGCGCGCCTGGAAAGGTCCCAGGGCGACACGTTGGTGGATGTGCTGGAGCGCGGGTACAGAGTGGTAGTTTGCCGCGGCAAGCGCCTTGCCGCGGTCGTTGTCATGTCGTGTCCGGAAGCTTGTCGCTCACCGGGCCTCGCCGGGACGCGTGGCGCGTCGAGGCAAGTTCCTTGAGATGCCTTGGTTGGCCTTCCCGGCAAGCTCCTCTTGCCGGGGCCTTGTCTCCTTCGCTTGAATACTTTGTTCTTGAATGGCTCCAAAGGAACCACGGAGGACCTTGGCGGTCACCCGGCAAGCCTTGCCGCGAGGTGCTGCAACTGCCCGTGCACAAGTTCGGGATACTAGGGTACCACTGATCTAGTACACCGACAGGAGCCCCCGGGCCTGGGCCACACACGGTGCCTAGCGCTGTCGGGCCAGGCCCAAAACAGGGCACGGGCACGCGCGACCTGGGTTACGCCGTATCTCACTCCGTATCCACCGCGCCCTCCCCGAACGGCACGCGTCGAATGCAGCGTCGTGGGAGAGATCGTGGGTGGAGAGGTGCTCGCCTCCACTGGGCTGACGCTGGTCAACACGCCAAGCAGCAGCAGCGACGAGCCTGAGGAGGAGCGGCTGCTGCGGAAGCTGTTGTCGCTTTACCGTGCCTGACAGGCCAAGCTGGAATCCCGAGAAGCGCTTGTCGCGAAGGCGGGAGTGGACATCGAGAAGCGCGCAGAGGAGCTCCGGGGCCTCAGGCAGGAAGCTCTCCGATCCCTGGCAGAGGAGCGGGAGCAAGTCGCCGAGGAGCGGAAAGCCTTCCTCCTCGCGAAGGCTGAAGTTGAAGAGCAACAGCGGCTTGTTGCCGAAAAGCTATCTGCGCAAGAAGGCGAGTTGGCGCAGTGCAAGGTCAACCTTGACAGCCACGAGGAGGAGCTTGCCGCGCGCGAGCAAGCAATTGGCGGGGCTCTCAAGGAAGCAGAGGATGCTGCCGCAGCTGCCGAGGCCGCCAAGAAGGAGCTAGAGACAAAGATGGCACAGCTGGAGGCCGATCTCATGGCGAGCGGCGAGGAGCTTGCTGCGCTCAAGCATGAGCGCGAGAAGGACGCCACCGCTCATGGCGAGCTGCAGGGTCATCTCGCTGAGAGGAGCAAAGAGCTTAGCGCCACCAAGGACTCCAACGCAGATCTCGAGTTGAAGCTGGCTACTTTGACCAAGACGCTGGACGGCGCCAGGGAGCAGGAGGTGGCCTTGAAGGAGAAGATCAAGGCCGACGAGGTGCTGCTGGCGAGTGCTACTGCCACCTAGAACGCTTTTAGGGAGAATGTGGAGCACTGGACCGAGGGTCTCGTGGATGTTGCCGCAGCCATCGACGGGGAGCTGGTGCAGCTGGGAATGGAGGATCTCGGGTATTCCTCCGATGAGCACCTCCAACCCAGTGCCAAGCTCAGCTTGTTCTTCAAAGGCGTGGCGATGGCCCTCCAGCGACTCCGGGAGAAGATCCCAAAGCAGCTGGCCGACGAGTCGCGCAAGATCTGTGCGGGAGCTCTTCAAAAGGTGCTGGTGAAGGTGGCCTTCCACAACCCAGGCCTCAACCTCACCAACGTCCTCAGGACCTTGCCGCCGGATGCAGATCTGGAAGCGCTCAAGACCCTTGTCGCACCCATTGTCGACAAGGTGAGCGGGATCAAGAGGGTTGAGGGCGATCGCGTAGATTAGGCCGCCCGTTTTCTCTTTTTCTTGTCGCTGCTGGTCATGTTATGAGAACAATCTGTTAGAGCTGCGACAAGCTATCTTGTAATATGACTCTAATTTGGGTAGCGATTGCTATGTTATTTCCTTTACTTGATTCCTTCCTTTGTATGTTTTTGCCCTACGCTTTTAGGGAACTTGTCGGCGCAGGCACCTTAGCCGCGAGTGCTGAGTGCGGGACGTCAGCAGCCTGCTGGCGGTGCCGCTACCGACAAGAAACCTTGTCGCAACTAGCCGCAGCTCACTTAAGTTGTTGAGCGGACTCGAAACAAAGTAAGGGCGCAACTAGCTACGAGTTGGTTCCTCCGCGCACAGGTTTTCCATACAAAGCACGTTCGTTCGAGGAAGATAACTTAAAAAATTTAAAATTGATTGCTCAAACTTTAGCAACTTAGCTTTTCTGTCGTTTGCTCCCCGGTAAGGCGTAACTTCTTCGAGCGATGCTTGGTCCACACCATTATCTTCTCCTTTCCCCCCGGCAAACTTGTGGGCGAGGGAACCTTCCTTTCTATGAGAAGAGAAAGAAGAGAAAATAAAGATATGGAGCCTTACAGCTCGTTATTGCTTACCGGGGGTAGGCGCTGCATAAAGTGTCAGATAACGCATGCAAAAAATAGTAGAAAGCATGAAATTGACAAGATGTGCGGAGCACATGAGCTTTACTTATGCACGGGGTCTGCGCCCGGCTTCGTACAAAGGATTACATGCAACATCGGCAAGACTTGTACAATAGGTGGTTGCCGGAACGGGTTCCGGCAACCGCGCCCTACGGGTAAAACTTATGAAGATGCTCAATGTTCCAGGAGTTGCTCACCGGAATGCCATCTTCGGTCTCAAGGCGGACAGCGCCAGGCCTAGTGACTCGTTTCACCCGGTAAGGGCCTTCCCACTTCGGCGTCAACTTGTTGGAATTCTTGGCGGACTGAACGCGCCGAAGAACAAGGTCGCCTTCCTCGAGACTTCTGGCATTAACTTTGCGGCTATGGTAGCGGCGCAAAGCTTGCTGGTATCGAGCAGCTCGTACAGCGGCCTGAAGACGGTCCTCCTCAAGGAGCAGCGCGTCATCTTGTCGCAACTGCTCTTGCTCAAGCTCATCATAAGCGAGCACTCGAGGTGACCCGTATACGAGTTCCGTGGGGAGAACTGCCTCTGCTCCATAGACTAGAGCGAAAGGTGTCTGGCCAGTGGCTCGATTTGGCGTCGTCCTGATTGACCAAAGAACCACCGGCAGCTCCTCAATCCAGTTCTTTCCGCACTTGCGCAGCCTGTCGAAATTCCTGGTCTTGAGCCCGCGCAGCACTTCAGCATTCGCCCTCTCCGCTTGACCGTTACCTCTTGGATGAGCAACAGAAGCGAAGCAGACCTTGGCGCCAAGATCTTGGACGTACTGCATGAAGGTGCGGCTCGTGAATTGCGTGCCGTTGTCAGTGATGATCCTGTTAGGGATCCCGAAGCGGCAAACAATCAACCTGAAGAACTTGACTCCTGACTGTGCTGTCACCTTCCTCACTGCTTCCACTTCCGGCCACTTTGTGAACTTGTCGATTGCAACGTACAAGTACTCAAAGCCCCCGACAGCTCGGGGAAAGGGGCCGAGGATGTCGAGCCCCCAGACCGAAAATGGCCAGGATAAAGGGATCGTCTGGAGAGCTTGAGCTGGCTGGTGTATCTTCTTGGAATGGAACTGGCACGCTTCACACTTGGTTACTTGTGCAGTTGCATCCTGGAGGGCTGTCGGCCAAAAGAAACCTTGCCGGAACGCTTTGCCGGCAAGTGCTCTTGTGCCAATATGGTGACCACATATGCCTCCATGTATCTCTGCCAACAGCTTTTGTCCGTATTCCCGGTGAATACACTTCAATTTCACGCCGTTGAGTCTTCTTCTGTACAGTGTGTTGTCGACAAACTGGTACATACTTGACTGCTGGGCTACTCTTTCCGCTTCTTCTTGCTCTTCGGGAAGTTCTCCTGTCTGAAGGAAATGGACAATCTGCTGCGCCCATGATGGAGCTTGCGGCTCGACAACAAGGACTAAAGGCACATCTGCTGCTGCGGGAACATCCGCTTCTACGGCGAGAACCTGCGGCTCAGCCGGAGCTTGACGTTCCCCGGCAAGCTTGCCGGAGCAAAACTTGTCGGGAGCGTCTGCTTCAACGGAACAAACCCTAGGGCTTGCCGGAGCAGACTGCTCCTCAGCACCCTTGGTGTTGATCTTGAGGACCTTCTTGGCGGCGGCTTTAGGGAGCTCTACCGGAAAATAGTCACCAGAAATCAACTTCCTTTTCTTGCTCTGTCTAGTTGATGGTGTTACAGACGGTTGAGTCAGTTTGAGCACAAAGATCCCTGGTTCCACAGGTAACTTAAGTGCGGCGCACTTCGACAGGCCATCGGCAATGTCGTTCTGAGCTCTTGGAACATGTTCCGTCTGTAGGCCGTCAAAGTGCTCTTCTAGCTTTCTCACTTCATCAACGTAAGCTTCCATCAATGGACTCTGATAATTCTTGTTTACTTGGCGGACGACAAGTTGTGAGTCACCCTTGACAATGAGCTTCTTGATCCCAAGGTCTGCTACGATCCTGAGACCGGCAAGCAAACCTTCATACTCTGCGGTATTGTTCGTTGCTTGCTCCTTGGGAAAGTGCATCTGGACTACGTACTTGAGGTGCTCTCCGGTGGGTGCAACAAGTAGCACGCCCGCACTAGCGCCTAGCAGCGAGAAGGCACCATCAAAGTACATCAGCCACTCTTTGCTTGCTTCCTTGACGGGGATGCTCGTTTCTGGAATTTCTTCATCTTGTGTTGGCGTCCACTCTGCTATGAACTCCGCCAGTGCTCTGCTTTGGATAGTTGAAGTGCTCTCAAACTTGAGGCCAAAGCTTGACAGTTCCAGTGCCCACTCGACAATCCTGCCTGTTGCTTCTGGATTCTGCAGTATCCTCTTCAGCGGAAAACGAGTGACGACTGTGATCTCATGTGCTTGGAAGTAATGGCGCAGCTTTCTCGAGGCCATGAGATGGCCAAAAAGCAATTTCTGCACACCAGAGTACCTTGACCTAGCCCCTGCAGAAGGGAACTAACAAAGTAAACTGGGCGCTGCACCATTCTTTTCTGCATCTCCTCATGCGCCTGCGCAGATCCATCTTTGTCGGGACCAGAGCTTGCCAGTGAAGTCCCCTGCTTGTCGCTGGATGCACCTGCCGTGGTTGCTGGCTCATCATCCACCTCCCTCTCCGCTACTAACGCAGCACTAACCACTTGATTGGTTGCCGCTATATATAGCAGCAACTTCTCTTGTGGCTTAGGTGCGACAAGTGTTGGAGTGGAGGACAGGTATCTCTTTAAATCCTGCAGTGCGGCCTCCGCTTCCGGAGTCCATTTCATTGGACCTGCCTTTTTCAATATTTTGAAAAATGGCAGGGCGCGCTCAGCAGACCTAGAGATAAACCTGCTGAGAGCAGCTACGCAACCGGCAAGTCTTCGTACATCCTTGACGCGCTTTGGTGCTTCAATCTGCTCAATGGCCTTGATCTTGTCGGGATTGGCTTTGATTCCCCGCTGAGACACGAAGAACCTGAGAAGCTTGCCGGAGGGGACTCCAAACACACACTTCTCGGGGTTAAGCTTGAGGTTGATCTTGCGTAGATTTGCAAAGGTTTCGTCTAAATCTTGAATCAGAGTCGCCTTGTCCTTGCTCTTGACCACTATGTCATCCATGTAGGCTTCCACATTTCTGTGTATTTGTGGCTCAAAAGCGTCATGTACTAGCCTTGCAAATGTTGAACCAGCATTCTTTAAACTGAAAGGCATCCGTACGAAATAGTATGTGCCACATGGGGTGATGAATGCGGTCTTCTCCTCATCCTCTTCTGCCATGAAGATCTGATGGTATCCTGAGTATGCATCAAGAAATGAAAGTAAGTCACATCCGGCCGTGGAGTCAACAATCTGGTCGATGCGCGGCAAGGGAAATGGGTCTTTGGGACAAGCTTTATTGACATCGGTAAAGTCGATACAAAGCCTCCATTTCCCGTTTGCCTTGCGCACGACTACAGGGTTGGCCAACCACGTAGGATGGAGCACTCCTCTGACAAGGCCTGCCGCTTCCAATTTCTTGATTTCTTTTGCGATGAATTCTTGGCGCTCCACTGCCTGTTTCCTGACTTTCTGCTTGACGGGCCGCGCATGAGGACAGACGACAAGATGGTGCTCGATTACTTTCCTGGGAACACCGGGGATGTCAGACGGTTGCCATGCAAACACGTCGACGTTCGCCCGCAGGAAAGCAACGAGCACGCTTTCCTATTTAGGGTCGAGAGTGGCACTGATGGTGAAGGTACCACCAGTGCCGTCCTCCTTGGTGGACACCCTCTTGGTCTCTGGTGGAGCTGCCATTGTCTTCTTACACTTGCCGGTGGAGCTCGATGGTGCGTCCTCGACGGTAGCGCAGCACTCCGAAGAGGTGCGCTTGCCGGAGTGGGCATCAGAACTCTTGCCGGACTTGGTCTTCTTCTTCCCCCCGGGAGCTTCAACGGCAAGTGACTTGCGATCTGTTGCGGCTGCTGCTTCCCGGTAGATCTTGTCGGCGCAAATAAGAGCATCCTTCTTGTCGCCAGGGACAGAGATGACACTTACCGGGCCTGGCATCTTCAGCATGTTGTATGCATAGTGAGAGGCTGCCATGAATTTGGCGAGTGCTGGTCGGCCGAGTATCCCATTGTAAGGCAATGGAAAGTCAGCAACGTCAAAAGTGACCCTCATAGTCCTAAAGTTCAACTCACTGCCAAATGTCACCGGCAACGTGATCTTTCCCTTCGGCTTGCTCCTTCCCGGATTGATTCCTTGGAATGTGCCGGTCTCTTCGAGCTCGTCATCAGGGATCTGGAGTTTCTGGATTACCGTGGAGGAGATCAGGTTCAAGCCGGTCCCGCCGTCAACTAGCATCTTAGTGACCTTGAGGTTGCGGATAGTTGGTGAAACCAACATCGGCAAGCACCCGACCGCAGTTATGCGGTCAGGGTGGTCCTCAATATCAAAGATGATAGGCATGCTGGACCATTTCATAGGCTTGTGTGACTCTACGGGTGGTTCTGCCGCATTGACTTCCCGCACCCACTGCTTGAGCTGGCGGTGTGAAGTATGCAGAGAAGCACCGCCGTCAACGCACAGGACCTCTGTGGCTTTCTGGAACTCCTGCTCATTGGTCTCGTCATCATCCATATCTTCATCGTCGTCGTCATCTTCATCCTTGTCGCGGCCGCGAGGAGGTCTGTCTCCTTGCCGCTGCTTGGCCTTGCCGTGGCGTCCTCCTCGACCGGGGCGTTTCTTGCCGGCTCCTCCAGCACCTTCCTGGGCCTTCTCCTTGTCGCGCCGCTCGTATTCAGCCTTTTGCTACTCGACGAGCTGCTCGACCTTCTTGCAACTCTGGAGGTCATGCCCCTTGGTACGGTGGATCTTGTAGTACTGCTTGTTGGTGTCGTCCTGCTTGTCGGCGACCACCACAGCCTGGTAGTTGGTGCCTGCGGCAATCTCCTCGCCGGAGCTTCCAGCTTTGGCTTTCTTGGCGCCACCTCCATTGCCGGACCGCTCAACGACTAGCACATCTTTGCCTTTCTTCTTTCTGTTGTTCCGCCGCTGGTTTTTCTTTGCCGGGGCAGCATCCTCACTATCAGATCCTCCTGCTTGTGTATTCTCTCTGGGGAGTTTCCTCCCTTCCTCAGCACGTGCACACTTGTAGGCCAGGGCGTATAGCTCACTGACGTCTCTGATTTTGCACATCGCCATCTCCTCCCGCATCCTGCGGTTTCGCACGTTCTGATGGAACGCGCTGATTACCGCAGCAGGGTGGACATCTGGGATGTTGTGTTGTACGCGGCTGAATCTCTGAATGTACTTGCGCAGGGGCTCTCCTTCCTTCTGGGCGAGAAGGTGAAGGTCGCTCTCTTGGCCATGAGGCTTGTGGCCGCCTGTAAAGGCGCCGACAAACTGATGGCATAGGTCTGCCCAGGAGGATATGGAGTTGTCCGGCAAGTGCATGAGCCAGGATCTGACATTGGGCTTGAGCACCAGCGGGAAGTAGTTGGCCAGGATCTTGTCGTCCCGCCCCCCCGGCAGCTTGCACCGTGATGGTGTAGATGCTGAGGAACTCCGACGGATGCGACTTGCTGTCATACTTCTCTGGTACGTCTGGCTTGAAATTCTTCGTGCTGGGCCACTCGACTCGCCGCAGCTCACGAGTAAACGCAGGGCAACCTACCGCGTACGGCAAGTCGCCTGGTTCCCCTGGTGCATGCATGTCGACAGAGGGCCCAGCGCGCTGGTCCGATTGACACCGCGCTTCTCTTCGGCGCTCGATGCGAGTACGAGCGTCTTCTTGCTGTCGTTCGTGAAGAACTTGGTGCTGATCACGACGGGCTCGTGGATCCGATGATGCGGTGGAGTCGCTGTCGAGGTGGATCCGGCGAGTCGGCGATCTTGTCCTTCGGGGTGGAGAGTACATGGTGGTTGCACCCCCACCGGTTTCGTCGCCCTCGTCTCGTGCCTGGCGGTCCTGCCACAGCAGCGATGTATTCGGCTATCGCGGAGTGTCGCCGTTGGCGAAGCCGATGAGACTCTGAATGGTGGCCCTCCATTCGTCGATCTTGTCTGCTGTTGGAGGGTAATCCAGGAGCAGTTGAGCTCGCGCCAAAGCTTCTGCTGGAGTGGTGGGCGGCAGTGGAGAACGGTGCGAGGAGCGGGATATGCTCGGACTTCTAACTATGTTAGAAGGAGCAGTATCCCGTCCAGGCGACCGTGTCTCGCTCGTGCCAGCATGTTGGCGTGCATGCTGGTCTTGAGCACCCCGAGATCCACCAGCTCGATCTTGGTCCAACAAACGTATGGCACTGCGAATACCATGACGCTGTCGGTCCTGCACCTCCTGAGACGGGCGCGGTGCATGTACGGACGCCGAGGTCTGCGCAGCCTTGTCCTTGGACCTGGCTGCACCGTGAGCTCCCTCGTCGATGTCCGTTCTTCCGCCGGCGTCTACCCCACCACCCGTTTGCTCCGGTGGTGGTGGGATCAACGTGGACGGAATAGTTGCCCCCGAAGCCTTCTTCTTCGGTGGCATGTCGATGAAGAAGATGAAGATCTAGCTCGTGTGAACGCCAGATCAGGTTCACACAACCTCGACGCCCCCTACCTGGCGCGCCAAAGATGTCGGGGAAGCTGATCCACGAACACCTATGGGACCGGCGGACCGGGCCCCTTTCGGTTCGGCGGGGGGCGGAGATCGCACGAAGAGCGGATCGAGGCGAAGCACACGAGCAGTTTACCCAGCTTCGGAGCTCTTCGGAGAGATAACACTCCTACTGATGCATTTCTGAGTGTATTGAGTTCTTGCTCGGGAGCGCTGAATGCTACAGTACACACTAGCTGCTAACGAGACCGAGCGCGAGTGTTTTTCTGCCTCGAACCCCCCCAAAAATCCCCTTCTCTATGTTGCGCATGGGCCTCCTTTTATATGCGAAAGGGGTCACTGACAGGTGGCAACGTAGACAAGGGTAAAAATGGAAAAGGAATTGCGGTTGGTACAACTACCTGTACAGTGTATCCTACCTAAACCTGACGGCAGGGGACAAAGGCATTAAATGCCCGTCTGTGTCGCCCAAATAGTGCAAAAAGGGACCGTCAGGGACGCCACCGCTTGCCATGATGGCAATCTTGTCAGCGTCGCTTGCCACCGCGCACGGCTGGCCGCACAGCCTCCTGCCACACGCGCCTGGAAAGGTCCCAGGGCGACACGTTGGTGGATGTGCTGGAGCGTGGGTACAGAGTGGTAGTTTGCCGCGGCAAGCGCCTTGCCGCGGTCGTTGTCTTGTCGCGTCCGGAAGCTTGTCGCTCACCGGGCCTCGCCGGGACGTGTGGCGCGTCGCGGCAAGTTCCTTCAGATGCCTTGGTTGGCCTTCCCGGCAAGCTCCTCTTGCCGGGGCCTTGTCTCCTTGGCTTGAATACTTTGTTCTTGAATGGCTCCAAAGGAACCACGGAGGACCTTGGCAGTCACCCGGCAAGCCTTGCCGCGGGGTGCTGCAGCTGCCCATGCACAAGTTCGGGATACTAGGGTACCCCTACTCTAGTACACCGACAGCGACACTACAGGCCAAATTGCTAAATGGGCCATTGAGCTCCTTCCGTTTGACATAACATACAAACCACGGCGGTCCATTAAGTTGCAAGTATTGGTTGACTTCATCGCCGAATAGACAGAAGCCGAACTCCCTAAGGAGTACGGCGCGTACTCTAATTGGATCATGCACTTCGATGGCTCTAAAATGCTAGCCGGATTGGGGGAAGGCGTAGTCCTGACTTCCCCCACCAGAGACACGGTCCAATATGTACTCCAAATATTATACACAGACTCCAACAACGCAGCCGAATACGAGGCTCTGTTGCATGGTCTTCGGATGACAGTCTCTGTGGGCATTCGACGGCTGGAGGTGCGCGGGGATTCAAATCTCGCAATATCACAAATAAACGGAGACTTTGGTGCCAAAGATCCGAAAATGGCGGCCTACCGTAATGTCGTCCTCAAAATGTCGGCTCGGTTCGAGGGGCTCGAATTCCACCATGTGGCTCGAGAAAACAATCAAGCGGCGGATATCCTCGCCCGCATCGGCGCTAAACGTGACCTTGTCCCACCTAACATATTCCTGGAAAGGCTGTTCAAGCCATCCATGGTATGGGAAGGGGAGTTTGGCAACACTAGCATGGATCCAAATACACCCCCAGATTCCGAACCATCAGAAGTAATCGGAGGCTCTGCCACCGAAATAACATCTTCGGCCCATGAAATCATGCCTGTCATCGCCTCGTGGACTGAGCATTTCTTAGCCTACCTAAACAGGCAGGAGCTCCCCGAGGAAATGAAGCACGTTGCAACGTGCGGCGTTCCAAAGCCTACAAGGTCCATGAGGGGGAACTCTATAAGAAAAGCGCGACCGGAGTGCTCCAAATATGCATCTCCGAAGAGGAAGGGCGACAGCTCTTGGCTGAAATCCATGCCGGACTTGGCGAACACCATGCTGCGGCTCGGGCACTTGTCAGCAAGGCCTTCCGCACAGGCTTTTATTGGCCTACAGCCCGAGTAGACGCACAAGACCTTGTCCAACACTGCGTCGGTTGCCAGCTCTTCGCCAATTAGATCCACATGCCCCCCTACCGCTCTCCAAACAATCCCCATCACTTGGCCCTTCGCGGTCTGGGGGCTGGATATGGTTGGACCCCTTAAATGGGGAAGCCATAAGAAAAAAATACTTATTGGTCATGGTTGACAAGTTCACCAAAAGGATAGAAGCCAAACCAGTGAAAACGGCCGAATCCGGACCAGTCATAGACTTTATATCCGGGGTCATACACCGATACGGTGTCCCCCACAGCATCATCACCGATAATGGCTCAAATTTTACAGCCGATGAAGTGAAAGCTTGGTGCAGCAAAATGGGCATTAAGCTCGACTATGCTTCCGTCTACCACCCTCAAACAAATGGTCAGGTCAAAAGGGCAAATGGTCTCATCATGAGCGGCATCAAACCCAGACTAGTGCGATCCTTGACAGAGTCGGATACTCATTAGGTCGAGGAGCTCGACTCCGTACTCTGGGGGCTGCGGACCACGCTGAATCGCACCACCGGATACACACCATTTTTTATGGTGTACGGCACGGAAGCAGTACTACCATGCGACATAATACATGAGTCGCCACGCGTACGCATGTACGAAGAGAAGGAAGGCGAGTTAGATCGGTAGGATAATTTGGATGCCCTGGAGGAGGAGCGTGATGTCGCTAAGGCCCGTTCCGCATTCTATCGGCAACAGGCTCGACGATACCAAAGCAGAGAAGTGCGGGCCAAAACTTATAATATTGGAGAACTCGTTCTACGCTTACCAGAGAAGAAGAAGGACAAGCTCAAACCCAAGTGGGAAGGCCCCTTCATCATTGACAAAGTTCTCACCGGAGGAGAGTACCGCTTACGTAATGCGTCCGATAATAGACTCGAGCCGAACCCATGGAATGCGGCCAGACTCCGGAGATTCTACGCCTAGCGCCAAACTCAGTGTTCGTCAAATGGATAGAAGCCAAACCAGTCAAAACGGCCGAATCCGGACCAGTGATAGACTTCATATCCGGGATTGTACACCGATATGGCGTCCCCCACAGCATCATCACTGACAATGGCTCAAGCTTCACAGCCGATGAAGTGAAAACCTGGTGCGGCAACATGGGAATTAAGCTCGATTACTCCTCCGTCTACCATCCCCAAACAAACGGCCAGGTCGAACGTGCAAATGGTCTCATCATGAGCGGCATCAAACCTAGACTAGTGCGATCCTTGACAGAATCGGACATGCACTAGGTCGAGGAGCTCGACTCCGTACTCTGGGGGCTGCGGACCACGCCGAATCGCACCACCAGATACACACCATTTTTTATGGTATACGGTGCAAAAGCAGTACTACCCTGCGACATAATACATGATTCACCTCGCGTACGCATGTACGAAGAGAAGGAAGCCAAGCTAGACCGGCGGGACAACTTAGATGCCCTGGAGGAGGAGCGCGACATCGCAAAAGCCCGTTCCGCATTCTTCCAGCAGCGGGCTCAACGGTACCAAAGCAGAGAAGAGCGGGCCAAAACTTATAATATTGGCGAACTTGTTCTACGCCTACCAGGGAAGAAGAAGGACAAGCTCAAACCTAAGTGGGAGGGTCCCTTCGTTATTGACAAAGTTCTCACTAGAGGAGCGTACCGCCTATGTAATGCATCCGATAACGGACTCGAGCCGAACCCATGGAACGTGGCCAGACTCCGGAGATTCTACGCCTAGCGTCGAACTCAGTGTTGGTCTCCTTACCACTCCTTTTTCATTATGTTCCTCCCCTTTTTCCTTTCTCGTTATTTTTCATTCTTCGCAGGAATTACTCAATACAGTGCGGATGCTCGGATCGCTCTGACTGAACTATGTGTGTAAGCCATACCTGGGGGCTTCCTATACGGAAGCTAAATACAATTGCTTTCACGGCTTATTGCCTATCACATATGCGTTCTTTCTCCATATGTGCCTTTTCTTCACCATTATATGCATCGATATGACTTAAGATGTGGCCATGCTGGGTTGCCTGGCTCTTGTGTTTATGCCCTACATTCTCGTTAATTCGGCTAGGGCATAAGGGGAGCACCTCTGCGATTGTTACTACCGGTTGAGCCGGATGTGTACCTCAGACTGGGTGAAGCCGAAAGCTAGCATTCTTAAGGGAATATTCGGTCGGTGAACAAAAGATGTTTTTCTTTTTTTTTGTTTATCACAACGTGAACCCCCAGAAGTTTTTTTCCTGCGTCTCTGTTCGCAGTCCAGACATGTACATCGATGCATGTGCACCCAGGGAAAGGAACCCCTAACGGAACTATTCTCCCTGGAAGATGTTTCTTACTATCCATGTAATATAACATAACTAGTTGGGTACTTGTCTGTTCAAGCACTTATGACCCCTATGTCGGTGTCAAAACCGGCGGATCTCGGGTAGGGGGTCCCGATATGTGCGTCTTAGGCTGATGGTAACAGGAAACAAGGGACACAATGTTTACCCAGGTTCGGGCCCTCTCGGTGGAGGTAAAACCCTACTCTGCTTGATTAATATTAAAGATATGTGGAATACAAGATTAGATCTACCATGAGATCATAGAGGCTAAACCCTAAGAGCTAGCCTATGATGGTATGATTGTAAATGTGATCGGCCTTCTAAGGACCATCCTCTCCGTTTTATATAGGCACCGGAGAGCTAGGGTTTACATGGAGTCGGTTATAAGGAAGGAAACATAATATCCGGATCGCCAAGCTTGTCTTCCACGCAAAGGAGAGTCCCATCCGGACACGAGCCGTAGTCTTGAGTCTTGTATCTTGACGCTTCTATAGTCCGAACGATGAATATAGTTTGGCTGTCCGGATAGCCCCTTATCCAGGACCCCCTCAGTAGCCCATGAACCAGGCTTCAATGACGATGAGTCTGGTGCGCAGTATTGTCTTTGTCATTGCAAGGCGGGTTCCTCCTCTGAATACTCCAATGTTCCCATCATGACGAACAGTGTCCGGCATCTTCATCAATGTTGTACTCCTCGGCTTCAGTGCTTCAATAATGACCATTTCCACGTGTCGAGCGAATGCGAGGAGTCAATGCATTTTTGCATTTGCCACCCTTAGTCCTTCGGGCTAACCATCTATTTGAAGAGACGGGGATTCCCAGATCCAAACCTAACTCTCCCTCCTCGAGCAAGCATCCAACAGAGCGCCCAGAAAAAACCACCCCAACATGGCCGGTCCTGGCAGCTCTTCTGCTCGCTCCCCTTGCCCCAAGCCGGGGGACTGGGGAGAGTGTTCAGTTTCCCATAGTCGTTTGGTAAAGTTACAAACCCAAGGGCTCCTCCCGCCAGCGTTCATGGTCCCTATCCGAGCCGGAGTGGCCACCTATAACGGCGGAGAACAAGCTGAGAGATCCCCCAATCCATCTCCAAAGGAGCGGATATGCTTAATTCCGCATGTGTTAAGGGGCGTCGGGTTTCCTATTCACCCGTTCCTTCGTGGCCTTCTGGATTTCTACGGCCTCCAGTTGCACAACTTTACCCCAGCCTCCTTACTGCATATAGCAGGGTACGTCGCCCTTTGCGAGCTATTTCTAGGCTGCAAGGCTCATTTCGGATTGTGGAAGAAGCTGTTCTGCCTTGTCCCCCGCAACCAAGGAGAATCCCTATGTCAAGTGGGCGGGGCCGAAGTATGGCGTATTGCTGAGACCGGATACCTATCCAGTACTCCCAAGAAGGCACCAGATAACTGGACTTCAGAGTGGTTTTACATCGACGATGCTCCCCTTCCGGATCCAGTCCGGATAGGACTCCCCAAATTCAGTAACACCCCACCGAGGGCCCGTCTAAGATGGTGCCCCCGCGGCCCCCGAGAAGAGGATTCTAGGGAAGTACATTTCCTGATGAGTAGGATAAAGTTACTGGCCAAATCCGGACTGACAATAGTCGAGGTGATGGCAATATGCATAATGCGGGGAGTGCAACTGCTTCAATACCGGAGCAATACCATGTGGCACTACAACGGGACGGACGATGCCACCCGCTGTGGCCGTAAGGGTCCAGACTCCCCGGCCGCACTGGCAAGGATACTGTCCGACCTGTATAAAGGAGAAGAGGAAGAATTCCCTCACATCGAACCGCGGGACGGATTCTCCATGTACAACCCCCCAAACTGGGTAAGTCATCATTTATTTCATCGCTTCACTTATTGTGGCGTACTTTGCTAAAGTTACCTGCATTTTCTGAGTAGGAACTGAGGAGGGACCTGGAATAAATCTCCAGCCCTTCCCCGCAGCCAGAGGACCCCGAAAGGGCCCTGGATCCGAGACTCGAAGAAGACCCAGATGCGGCCGTGGAGCTTGTTGACGGGATATTTTACCAGGCGAGCCGCGACAGTGCCCCGGTAGCTATCGTAGCTGATTATCCCGGACTGTTACCTTCGTCGCGCGTAAGCCAAGCCGAAAACTCGATCCTCCGAAGAGGATTCCTTCTTGATGTCACACCTTATCCCTGACATGTCGCGCTTTTACAGAAGCGACGTTCGGAGCGAAGGGCCGAGCCCCTAGGGACCCGTCAGCCACCGGTGTCCGGATTGGGTAGGCTCAAGAGGAAGGTGATTAGAATCGACACGCCTCTACAGAGGTAGGAAAACAACTTGTCATGTAATTTGTTGTCATTTGAAGTATAACAGTGCCCTTTGTACATCTTGGCAGGAAGAGGAATATTCGGACAGTATCCGGAGATCCTACCAACCACGCCTCCACCAGTCGGGCTCCAGGACCAACTCCGAGAGAGGAAGCGGACGTAGGGCCGACGCCACGTAGTCCTCCGATAGAGGACGCAGACACGCTCTCTGCCACAAATTCGGAGGTAGAGAGCGCCATGCATCATCAGCATCGACGGGTCGTGCTTCGCAACAACATCTTTTCTGAAGAGGCATTTAATGCCTTCAATTCGGGAGACGCATACATCCGAGCTGCTCAAAGCGGACTCGCTCGAGCAACAGTCCAGTATACCAAAGATATACGGGTAAGAAAGCTTGATTAGCATATATATAGCAGTAGCGCCTGAGCCTTGAAACGGTTGAAGCAATAGTTTTAAGTATCAATTCATGCACAGGTTCTTGTAGATAAGAATGAGCAATTGTCTCAGGAGCTAGAGGAGTGCAAGACTCAACTGAGGGCCACAGTTGCCAAGCTAGAGGAATCCCAGAAGGCCTCATGCGGTAATATTTATCCGAATTTTATGAAAATGCACCAGTTGGCAACTGGCTAGTATGACGAATTTAACAGAAAGTTCTGTAGACAACCCCGGAGTAAACCCAGAGGGCGGCGGGGATGACAAGTCGCATCTCCAGAGGCAACTAAAGGCCGGTGAGCGCATTCTGACGCAAGTGAAGCATGATAAGAATATGCTCCAAGATGCCAATGTTCGGCTGGACGTGGAATTGAAAGACGTCCGCGCGCAGCTGGCAGACTCCATGAAGGAGAACAGAAGGCTTCGCCGCGGCATTTATCATAGGTTCCTAAACGAACTGTAGTATAGTTCGGCGAGGAAGCATATTGAAAAAGTTATGTTTGCAGGAATGCTGACGGGTTGCCTGAGGAGGAGATGCCCGGTTCTGCGGGTGATTTACTGCAGGACCTCTCACAACTGCATGAGCGAGCTCGACAGGTGATGCAGGGCATTGCGCGGTCTTTGTGGCCACCAAGCTCCCTGCCGAAAGGCATGGGGGGGTTGTGGACATGCTTCAGGGAGCACGGCAGCGCTTCCATTTGTGGAAGGTATCAGTCTGCCGGCAAGGTGCAAGAGAAGCATGGGCGATGGTGAAGACGCGCTACACCAAGCTGGACCCGAATCATATGGCCAAAGTTGGACCGGCCGGGCCAGATGGTCAAGAAATTCCTGTGAGTCTGGTATATGACCAGGTGGCGCTAGCTGCAAAGTATTCTCAACAGGATTGTAAGTTAGATAGCCTATTGGATGGTATAGAGGATGAATATAATCAGTCCAAATGACTGTGTAATTCGATGGACATAAGTAGCCCCTAACCGGATTAAAATCATTTGTCGTGGCAGACCTTTTCGCTTCAGCCCCCGGATCTTAAAGTCCGGGGTGTGTCCGAATACCCGCTCGGTTATATAAAATCGGAGTATGCATGGAGACCAGGCGTAGGGGTCATAACTGCTTGAACAGACAAGTACCCAACTAGTTATGTTATATAGCATGGTTAGCAAGAAACATCTTCCAGGGAGAATAGTTCCGTTAGGGGTTCCTTTCCCTGGGTAAGCGTGTGTCAAGGCACATGTCCGGACTGCGAACCAAAGCGCAGGATACAAAACTTCTGGGATTAATGTTATAATAAACGAAGACATCTTTTGTTCACCGACCGAATATTCTCTTAAGGAAACTATCTTTCGGCTTCACCGAGTCTGAGGTACACATCCGGCTCAACCGGCAGTAACAATCGCAGAGGTGCTCCCCATATGCCCTAGCCGAATTAATGGGAACGTAGGGCATAAACACAGGAGCCAGGCAACCCAGCTTGGCCATGTCTTAAGTCATATCGATGCATATAATGGTGAAGAAAAGACACACATGGAAAGAGAAACGCATGTGTGACGGGCAAAGAGCCCTGAAAGTAATTTATATTAAGCTTCCGCATAGGAAGCCCCCAGGTAAAGTTTACACACATAGTGCGGCTAGAATAATCCGGGAATCTGCGCTGTATTGAATACTGTGTGTGAAAGGTAAGGGATCGAGAAAGGAAAAAAGGGGGGGCATAATTGAAAAAGGAGGCTTAAGGAGACGAACACTGAGTTTGGTGCTAGGCGTAGAATCTCCGGAGTCTGGCCGCGTTCCATGGGTTCGGCTCAAGTCTATTATCAGACGCATTACGTAAGCGGTACGCTCCTCCGGTGAGAACTTTGTCAATGATGAAGGGGCCTTCCCACTTGGGTTTGAGCTTGTCCTTCTTCTTCTCTGGTAAGCGTAGAACGAGTTCTCCAATATTATAAGTTTTGGCCCGCACTTCTCTGCTTTGGTATCGTCGAGCCTGTTGCTGATAGAATGTGGAACGGGCCTTAGCGACATCATGCTCCTCCTCCAGGGCATCCAAATTATCCTACCGATGTAACTCGCCTTCCTTCTCTTCATACATGCGTACGCGTGGCGACTCATGTATTATGTCGCATGGTAGTACTGCTTCCGTGCCGTACACCAAAAAAAATGGTGTGTATCTGGTGGTGCGATTCAGCGTGGTCCGCAGCCCCCAGAGTACGGAGTCGAGCTCCTCGACCCAATGAGTATCCGACTCTATCAAGGATCGCACTAGTCTGGGTTTGATGCCGCTCATGATGAGACCATTTGCCCTTTTGACCTAACCATTTGTTGAGGGTGGTAGACGGAAGCATAGTCGAGCTTAATGCCCATTTTGCTGCACCAAGCTTTCACTTCATCGGCTGTAAAATTTGAGCCATTATCGGTGATGACGCTGTGGGGGACACCGTATCGGTGTACGACCCCGGATATAAAGTCTATGACTGGTCCGGATTCGGCCGTTTTCACTGGTTTGGCTTCTATCCTTTTGGTGAACTTGTCAACCATGACCAATAAGTATTTTTTATGGCTTCCCGCTTTAAGGGGTCCGACCATATCCAGCCCCCAAACCACGAAGGGCCAAGTTATGGGGATTGTTTGGAGAGTGGTAGGGGGCATATGAATCTGATTGGCGAATAGTTGGCAACCGACACAGTGTTTGACAAGGTCCTGTGCGTCTGCTCGGGCTATCGGCCAATAGAAACCTATACGGAAGGCCTTGCTGACTAGTGCTCGAGCCGCAGCGTGGTGCCCGCCCAGTCCGGCATGGATCTCAGCCAAGAGCTGCCGCCCTTCCTCTTCGGAGATGCACCTTTGGAGCACTCTGGTAGCACTTTTCTTATAGAGCTCTCCTTCATGGACTTTGTAAGCTTTAGAACGCCAGACAATGGAGCGTGCTTCGTTTTGGTCTTCAGGGAGCTCCTACCTATTTAAGTAGGCCAAGAAAGGCTCAGTCCACGGGGCGATGACAGCCATTATTTCGTGGGCTGACAATGTTATTTCGGTGGTAGAACCTCCGACTATGTCTGATAGTTTGGAATCTGGGGATGTATTTGGATCCGTGCTGGTATTGCCGGATTCCCCTTCCCATACCATGGATGGCTTGAACAGTCTTTCCAGGAATATGTTTGGTGGGACGGGGTCGTGTTTAGCACCGATGCAGGCAAGGACGTATGTCGCTTGATTGTTTTCTCGAGCCACATGGTGGAATTCGAGCCCCTCGAACCGAGCTGACATTTAAGGACGGCATTGCGATAGGCCGCCATTTTCGGATCCTTGGTATCAAAGTCTCCATTTATTTGTGATATTGCGAGGTTTGAGTCTCCGCGCACTTCTAGGCGTTGAATGCCCATAGAGACTACCATCCGAAGACCGTGCAACAAAGCCTCGTATTCGGCTGCATTGTTGGATTCTGTGTATAATATTTGGAGGATGTATTGGACCGTGTCTCCGGTGGGAGAGGTCAGGACGACGCCTACTCCCAATCCGGCCAGCATTTTAGAGCCGTCAAAGTGCATGATCCAGTTAGAGTATGCGTCGTACTCTTTAGGGAGTTCGGCTTCCGTCCATTCGGTGACAAAGTCAGCTAATACTTGCGACTTGATAGCCCGCCGAGGCTTATATGTTATGTCAAACGGAAGGAGCTTGATGGCCCATTTGGCAATCCGGCCCGTGGCATCGTGGTTATTTATTATGTCGTTTAGCGGTGCTTCGGAGGCCACCGTAATCGAACACTCTTGAAAGTAGTGTTGTAGCTTCCTGGATGACATGAAGACCGCGTATGCTATTTTTTGATAGTGTGGGTATCGGGCTTTGCATGGGGTGAGGACTGTGGATACGTAATAAACCGGCTTCTGTAGCAGGAATTTGTATCCGTCAACCTCTCGTTCGACGACGAGTACTACGCTTACAACTTGATGTGTTGCAGCTATGTACAGCAGCATGGGTTCGCCGATAGTTGGTGCTGTTAGGACTAGATTACTGGCCAATAAGGTCTTTATTTCATCTAGTCCGGCCGCGGCTGCGACCGTCCACACGAAGTGTTCGGTGCGCCGAAGGAGGCGATAAAGAGGCAATGCCTTTTCTCCTAATCCGGAGATAAAGCGGCTTAAAGCAGCCACACATCCAGCTAGTTTCTGGATGTGTTTGAGGTTTGTTGGTATAGCCAACTGTGACAAAGCTCGGATTTTTGCCGGATTAGCTTCAATTCCTCTATTGGAAACAATGAAGCCCAGCAGTTTTTTAGAGGGGACGCCGAAAACGCATTTCTCCGGATTCAGCTTGATGTCGTATGTTCGTAAGTTGTCGAACGTAAGCCTCAAGTCATCAATTAGGGTTTCGATGTGTCTTGTTTTTATGACTATGTCGTCCATGTATGCCTCCACTGTTTTGCCAATTTGCTTTTCCAGGCATGTTTGAATCATGCGTTGATAGGTTGCTCGGGCATTCTTAAGCCCAAAAGGAATAGTGTTGAAGCAGAAAGGGCCATATGGTGTTATGAAAGCTGTTGCAACTTGGTCGGACTCTGTCATCTTTATTTGATGGTATCCAGAGTATGCGTCGAGGAAACACAGCGAGTCGTGTCCTGCTGTGGCATCGATGATTTGATCGATGCGAGGGAGGGGAAAGGGATCCTTGGGGCAAGCCTTGTTAAGGTCTTTGAAGTCGACACACAGGCGCCAGGATTTGTCCTTCTTTGGTACCATTACCAGGTTCGCCAGCCAATCTGGATGTTTGATATCTCTGATGAATCCGGCCTCAAGTAGCTTGGCTAGCTCCTCCACCATGGCTTGCCGTTTGGGCTCCAAAAATCGCCTTAGGGTCTGTTTAACAGGTTTGTATCCCTTCAGTATGTTGAGGTTGTGTTCGGCCAATCCACGTGGGATGCCCGGCATGTCCGATGGGTGCCAGGTGAAGATATCCCAATTCTCGCGCAGGAAGTCGCGCAGTGCAGCGTCCATAGCGGGGTTCAACTGTGTCCCGATGGAAGCTGTCTTTGTGGGGTCCGTTGGGTGGACTTGGAATTTGACTATCTCATATGCGGGTTTGAATGAGGTGGACTTGGGTCGCTTGTCGAGTATCACGTCGTCCCTGTCCACGGTGGCGCGTAGCGTGGTTAATTCTTCTGCCGCTAGGGTTTTGGATAATGCTTCCAAGGCCAGCGATGCGGTTTTGTTTTCGGCGCGGAGTGCGACGTCCGAATCACTAGCTAGAGTGATGATTCCATTGGGTCCAGCCATTTTAAGCTTCATGTACCCGTAATGGGGTATGGCTTGAAAGCTTGCAAACGCATCCCGCCCTAGAAGGGTGGTATCCACTGTTGAAAGGAGCCACTTGGAAGGTGATTTCTTCGGACCTGTAATTCTCTGGGGTACCGAATACCACATCGAGTGTGATTTTTCCCGCACACCATGCCTCCCGACTTGGGATTATTCCCCTGAAGGTCGAGCCACTTTGTTCAATGCGCCTTTTTTCGATCTCCATCTTCTTGAGTGTTTCTTCATAGATTAGGTTTAATCCGCTTCCGCCGTCCATGAGTACTTTAGTGAGCCGAAAGCCATCCACTATTGGGCTGAGGACTAGAGCGGCTGGCGCCCAGACGGACTGGAATTGGGGTTTGTCACTGGCATTGAAGGTTATAGCAGTGTCGTTCCACGGATTTACCTTTGCCACATGGCAAATTTCAGTGGAGCTTCGATGCGCTCGCTTGCGCCTATTGTTTGAGGCGAAGGTCTCGAAGACAGTCAACACCGTACTGTGTTCCTTGGCGGGATGTGGTTCTTCTTTATGGCTCTCGAGGAGATCCTCGCCACTCTTAGCTACCTGCCGGAGTATCCAACATGCTCTAAGGCTATGGGTCAGCGTTGCATCCGGCGTGCTGTGAAGCTTACACAGCCTGTTGAGCCATCCCTCCAATACGGTTCCACGCCCTGGGGCGGGTTTTGGTTTCTTGGGAATTGAGTTGGTCGACTTACGAGAGCTCGGTTGTTTAGTTCAGACAAAGATTCTGGTGAGGGTTGTACTATCGCAAAATTATGTTTGGGTTTTCCAGGCACTTTCCATCGCATAGTACTTTTGTACTATGGTTGCTAAGTCTGTAAAGTGCACTATGTCACGGCGACTTATAGCATTAAGGAGTCCTTTGTTCATGTAGTTCCTGCAGAAAAGAGAGACTACATCCTGCTTGTGGCAGTCCTTGACCTTATTAAGAGCAAGGAGGAATCTGGCCCAGTAACGATGCACTGTCTCCTGGGGTTCCTGCTGGACACGGGAGAGACGGACCAAGTCCGAGCGGGCATCGTTGGCTGAATCCGGATTTTGATCTGATCTGACGCCCGGGGGCACGGGAAGTGCCGAGCCTGACAGTTCGGGATCTGGAGTGTTACCTAATCCCATTGGCCCAGCGCCCGATTCTAAGTCCGGGACCTAGGTCACGTATTCCTTTGGGTGGGTGTTCGGCTCACTGTGTTCGGTGATCCGGACATAATTCGTCCTCAAAGTTGAGGAGCAACCCATGTGTGGTTCCTCCACTACCTCTATCTCATGGGTGGCCGGCGGGGATGTAATGTCCCTCTGGTCAGGTTTAAGCCCAATCCGGCCGTAGTTCGTAGCCACTCCCAAAGCGGCAATGCGATCCAAGAGCTCGTTAAGAGAGGAGAGCTCCATCGGATCCATCTGTTCGGCAAGCTCTGAATCAATGTGAAGGTTATGCGCGATGACCCGAGAGGCCATCGTCGGCGTGACAGCCGATGGGGTGGTCGTAACAAAGCCGCCAAGTCGGAGAGTCTGGCCTATAGCCAGCGCTCCCCCACAGGTGATGTCGTCCTTGACAATGAGACGAGCCATCGAGCCTTTGCAGCGGTGACACAGAGGAACTCTCAATGAAAGCACCAATGTGGGTGTCAAAACCGGGGGATCTCGGGTAGGGGGTCCCGATCTGTGCGCCTTAGGCTGATGGTAACAGGAAGCAAGGGACACAATGTTTACCCAAGTTCGGACCCTCTCGGTGGAGGTAAAACCCTACTTCCTGCTTGATTAATATTGAAGATATGTGGAATACAAGAGTAGATCTACCATGAGATCATAGAGGCTAAACCCTAAGAGCTAGCCTATGATGGTATGATTGTAAATGTGATCGGCCTTCTAAGGACCATCATCTCCGGTTTATATAGGCACCGGAGAGCTAGGGTTTACATGGAGTCGGTTATAAGGAAGGAAACATAATATCCAGATCGCCAAGCTTGTCTTCCACGCAAAGGAGAGTCCCATCCGGACATGAGCCGAAGTCTTGAGTCTTGTATCTTGACGCTTCTATAGTCCGGACGATGAATATAGTCCGGCTGTTCGGATACCCCCTTATCCAGGACCCCCTCACCCTATGCCTGGTTTCCATGCATATCCCAGTTTTGCATAACTGAGTGGGTATTTGGATACACCCCGGACTGTCAGATCCGGGGGCTGAAGCGAAAAGGTCCGCCATGACAAATGATTTTAATCCGGCTAGGGACTACATATGTCCATTGAATTACATAGTCACTTGGACTGACAATATTCTTCCTCTATACCATCCAACAGGCTATCTAGCTTACAATCCTGTTGGGAATACTTTGTGGCTAACGCTACCCTGTCATACACCAGACTCATAGGAATTTCTTGCCCATCTGGCCCCGCCGGTCCGACTTCGGCCATATGGTTCGGGTCAAGCTTGGTGTAGTGCGTCTTCGCCATAGCCCAGGCTTCTCTTGCACCTTGTCGGCAGGCTGACATCTTCCACAATCGGAAGCGCCACCGTGCTCCTTGGAGCATATCCACGAGCTCCCCCATGCCTTTTGGCAGGGAAGTGGATGGCCACAAGGCCTAGGCAATACCCTGCATCACCTGTCGAGCTCGCTCGTGCAGTTGTGAGAGGTCTTGCAGTAGATCACCTGCGGACGCGGACATCTCCTCTTCAGGATGGCCCGTCAGCATACCTACAGATATAAACTCTTTCAATATGCTTCCTTGCTGAACTGTACTACAGTTCGTCTAGGCACTTACCATAAATGCCACGATGGAACTTTCTGTTCTCCTTCACGGAGTCCGCCAACTGCCCGCGAACATCTCCTAATTCGACGCCCAGCCGGACATTGGCATCTTGAAGATTGTTCTTCTCCTGTCTAACTTGTGTAAAAATACGCTCGCCAGCTTTTAGCTGCCTTTGGAGATGTGACTCGTCACCTCCTACGACCTCCGGATTCACCCTGGGATTGTGTGCAGAATTTTCTATCAGACTTATCATACAAGCCACTTCTTAACTGGTACACTCCCATACAATTGAGACAAATGTTACCAAATGAGGCCTTCTGGGATTCCTCTAGCTTGGCAACCGTGGCCCTCAGTTGGGTCTTGCACTCCTCCAGCTCTCGGGACAATTGTTCATTCTTATCCACAAGGACCTGTGCATAAATCGATCCTTAAAACAGTTGTTCCAACTGTTTCAAGTCTCAGGGGCTACTGCTATACATGCTTATCAAATTTTCTTACCCGTATATCCTTGGCATACTGGTCTGTCGCACGGGCAAGCCCGCCTTGAGCAGCTCGGATGTAAGCGTCTCCCGAATTGAAAGCATTAAATCCCTCTTCAGAAAAGATGTTGTTGCGAAGTACGGCCCGTCGGTGCCGATGATTCATGGCACTCTCTACTTCGGAATTCATGGCGGAGAGCATATCCACATCCTCTGTCGGAGGACAATTCGGCATCGGCCCCGCATCCGCTTCCTCCCTCGAAGCCGGTCCTGGAACCCGACTGGTGGAGGCGTGATTGGCAGGATCGCCGGATATAGTCCGGCTACTCCTCTTTCTGCCAGGACACAAAGGACGCTGTCACATTTCAAACAAAATAATCGTAGAGCTGGTTTTTACCATACCTTTGTAGCGGCATTTCGGCCCAAACCACCTTCCTCTTAGACCGGCCCGATTCGGACGCCTTTTGCCGACGGGCCCCCAGGGGCTCGGCGTCGCATTCCGACTGTCGTCTCTACAAAATACGATATTTCAGGCATGGCATCAGAAAGGATTCCTCGTTAGAGGATAGTGTCGTGGTTCT